>OV702285.1:85617658-86853908 GCA_916181665.1 Avena sativa | reverse complement strand
GACAACTTAGGTTTAGCACCAAAGCACAGTTCATACGGTGTCGTCTCAACGGATTTAGATGGAGCCCTATTTAAAGTGAATGCAGCGGTTTCTAATGCATAACCCCAAAATGATAACGGCAAATTAGTAAGAGACATCATTGATCGGACCATATCTAATATGGTTCGATTCCGGCGTTCAGACACACCATTGCGCTGTGGTGTTCCGGGTGGCGTGAGTTGCGAAACGATTCCGCTTGCTTTAAGATGCGTGAGAAAATCATAACTCAAATATTCACCTCCACGATCGGATCATAGAAACTTAATCTTTCT
Source organism: Avena sativa (assembly GCA_916181665.1). Taxonomy (NCBI): domain Eukaryota; kingdom Viridiplantae; phylum Streptophyta; class Magnoliopsida; order Poales; family Poaceae; genus Avena; species Avena sativa. The sequence goes on along the minus strand of OV702285.1, from coordinate 86,853,597 downwards.
GTTACGATGGTTCTCCACTTCATTCTGAAATTCCTTGAACTTTTCAAATGTTTCAGATTTATGTTTCATTAAATAGATATACCCATATCTACTTAAGTCATCGGTAAAAGTGAGGAAATAGCGATATCCACCGTGCGTCGAAACACTCATCGGTCCGCATACATCGGTATGTATGATTTCCAACAAGTCCGTTGCTCACTCCATCATACCGGAGAACGGGGTTTTGATCATCTTGCCCATGAGGCATGGTTCGCATGTGTCAAATGATTCAAAATCAAGAGACTCCAAAAGTCCATCAGAATGGAGTTTCTTCATGCGCTTTACACCAATATGACCTAGACGACAGTGCCACAAATAAGTAGTATTATCACTATCTACTTTGCATCTCTTAGCCTCAATGTTATGGATGTGTGTTTCATCCCTTTCGAGATTTAGAAGAAATAAACCATTTACAAGAGGTGCATGACCATAAAAGATGTTACTCATATAAATAGAACAACCATTATTCTCCGATTTAAATGAATAACCGTCTTGCAATAAACACGATCCAGAAATAATGTTCATGCTCAACGCAGGAACATAATAACACTTATTAAGGTTTAAAACTAATCCCGAAGGTAAAACTAAGGAGAGCGTGCCGACGGCCATCACATCAACTCTTGATCCGTTGCCAATGCGCATCGTCACCTCATCCCTCGCAAGCCGCCGTCTATTCCGTAGCTCCTGTTTCGAGTTACAAATATTAGCAACTGAACCGGTATCAAATACCCAGGCACTACAACGAGGGCTAGTAAGGAAAACATCAATAACATGTATATCAAATATACCTTTGATGGTGCCAGCCTTCTTGTCCGCTAAGTACTTCGGACAGTTGCGCTTCCAGTGACCCTTGTCCTTGCAATAGAAGCACTCAGTGTCCAGCTTGGGACCAGACCTGAGCTTCTTCTCAGCAGGGGCATTGCGCTTGCCGCCGCCCTTCTTGAAGGGCTTCTTTGCTCCCTTACCTTTCTTAAAGGAGGGCTTGTTGACCATCAACACATGATTATCCTTCTTGATGTCCACTTCCGCAGCCTTCAGCTTTGCGAAGAGCTCGGTGATCGTATCAGTGGAACCAATCTGATTATGAGTCACTACAAAACTTTTGTAGCTGGGAGGGAGTGATTGCAGAACCCTGTCAATCTTGAGCTCCTCTGTAATCGTGCATTCCAGTTGCTCAAGCCGTTGAGTGTAGCCCGACATCTTAATGGCGTGCTCACTAACGGAACTCCCTTCCTCCATCTTGCAGTTAAAGAACTTCTCGGAGATCTCATATCTCTCAGAACGGGCCTGAGTCTGAAACATGGTTTTCAGCTCCTCGAGAATCTCGAAGGGCCCGGGATACTCTTCAAAACGATTTTGAAGCTCCGGTTCCATAGCAAACAACATGGTGCTCTTAATCACACCATAATCATCTTTGCGCGACTGATAGACAGCTTTCTCATCAGTCGGCGCAGTTGCAGCAGGGGGGTCACCTAATGCTTTCCCAAGGACATAGTCCTTTTGTCCGCCAGACAGAATGATTCTTAGATTGCGGAACCAATTGGTGAAGTTAGACCCATTGTTTCTAAGCTTTTCCTTCTCAGCAAAAACGTTGAAGTTGAAGTTGGACTTGGCCATGTGATCTACAGTATTGGCAAGTACAATTTAGACTATGTTCATGATAAATAGTTCAACTTAATCAAATTACTAGATGAACTCCCACTAAATTCAACATCCCTCAAGTTGTTTAGTGAACACGATCCAAATTCACCACACCTAATCCGATCATCACGAGAAGAGATGTGGTTTCAATGGTGGACAACAAAGTGTCGATCATATCATTCATATGACTCATGCTTAACCTTTCGGTTCTTGTGTTCCGAGGCCATGTCTGTACATGCTAGGCTCGTCAAGCTAGACCCAAGTATTTCTGCGTGCGCAAAACTGGCTTGCACCCGTTGTATGTGAGCGTAGAGTCTATAGCACCCGATCATCACGTGATGCTTGGACACGACGAACTTTCGCAACGGTGCATACTTGGGGAGAACACAGTTTTTATCTTGATCTTTAAGTGAGGAATCATCTTATAATGCTACCGTCGCGATCTAAGCATAATAAGATACATAAAGGGATAAACATCACATGCATATAACTTTATGTGACATGGTATAGCCAATCCTTGCGCAATGATCTCCATCTTGTGCGTTCCGGCATGATCTCCATCACTCCACCATGATTGCCTCCACCACGAATAGCAACTACAACTATTGCTAACTACTTAGCGATAAAGTAAATTATTACATGGCGTATAAGAAGTTGACTCGCAGGTCATACACAATTATAAAGACAACCATATGGCTCCTGCCGGTTGTGTACTCATCGACATGCAAGTCGTGAAACATTACAAAACATGATCATCGCATACAATATACACATCACATCTTGGGCCATACCATATCACAGAAAACACTCCCTGCAAAAACAAGTTAGACGCCTCTACTTTGTTGTTGCATGTTTCACGTGGCTTATGGGAGTAGATGCTAAGAACGATTCTTAACTACGAAAAGCCACAACGGTGACATTATGGTTGCCAAACTCCGGTGTTAATCCCATGACAACTATAGTGAGAGAAACTGACATCCACCAGCCGCATGTGTGGAACAAGCCACACGTCAAGTGCGGAGCCGGTCTCGCGAACGACGTCGCGTAAGGTTGGCCTGGACCGCTTCAATCTCACTATCCCGCGTCATAAGAAGAACACAAACAAGAGGCTTGCAACAGAAAACATCAACGCCCGCAACAACCATGTTGCGTTCTACTCGTGAAACACATCTACGCATAGATCTAGCTCTGATACCACTGAAGGGTTTCGCGGCATAGTAAATCAAAATTTTCTACGGATGCGAACAGAGGGAAAGCCAAGATCTAATCTAGGAGATGCAATCAACGAGAGAGATTGGATTAGATCTTCATACCCTTGAAGATTCGCACAGCGGAACGTTCGTCGGAACGTGGGTGATGTAGTCGTACTCGCTTCTCCTCCTCGCGATCCGATCCGATCTAGCACCACAAGTGGCGGTGCCTCCATGAGATGCACACGTGAAGCACCTCGACGTCTCCTCCTTCCTCGGACCAGCAAGTATGGTGGAGAGATATATTGGATCTACAACACGACGGCGTGGTGTATATGGTGGAGAATTTCTGCAGCAGGGCTTCGCCTACAAACAGTCGGGAGGGAGAGAGGAAAGCTAGCAAGGCGGCTAGGGTTTGGAGGAGAGGTGTGGGGGGTTGGTGCGCCCCCACCCCTCTTTATATAGAGGGGGGGCGCAGCCCTAGCCCCTCCCCCAAGCCCAAAGGATAAGGAGTGGGGGGCATGGACTCTCCCCTCTTCTAGAAACCCTATCTCTAGTTTAAACGATTTAAACTCTCTAGGATCGGCTGGGCCCTATGGGGCCTTGTGCCCCTGGCCCAATGCGGCCAGGACACTCCCTCATAGGCCCATGCCCCCTCCCGGAAGGTGGGGCCACGTTGGTCCCCTTCTGGAAGGTTCTAGAAGCTTCCGGTACAATACCGATTAACCCGGAACAATTCCGAACTCCAAAAACTGCACTGCCTTATATGAATCTTATTCTCCGGACCATTCCGGAACCTCTCGTGATATCCCGGATCCCATCTGAGACTCCGAACAAAAATTCATAAACCAATTATCCAATCTATCCTAGCGTCGAGATACGTTAAGTGTGTGACCCTGCGGGTTCGAGAATATGCAGACATGATCTTCTATCAATAATCAACAGCGGGGTCTGGGCACCCATATTGACTCCCACACATTCATCGATGATCATATCGGATGAACCACGATGCTAGGATTCAATCAATCCCATATATATATTCCCTTCGTCTCGCGATATTTTACTTGCCCGAGATTCGATCGTCGGTACCGTCATACCTAGTTCAATCTCGTTCACAGCAAGTACTTTACTCGTTCTGTAATCCGATATCACTTTGTGATTAACTCCTTAACCACATGCTTGCAAGCGGTGTTGATATCGATTACCGAGTGGGCCCGAAGTATATCTCTCCGAATTGGGAGGGACAAATTCCATCTCGATACATACAACCCAACAGATACTTTTCGATCACCTGAGAGACACCTTTATGATCACCCTCTCATAGGATGACGTTTGATGACCTCAAAGCTTTCTTCCGATACCAGGGAGTTGTATTATCTCATGGTCTAAGGAATACAATATTTGACATAGGAAAAGCTTTGCAAAGACGAACACGATGACACGATCTAATTGCTTTGCTTAGTTTGGGTCTGTCCATCATATCATTCTCCAATGAAATGATCTCATTATCAATTGACAACTCATGTCTATGGTTAGGAAACCTTAACCATCATTGATCAATGAGCTAGTCCTTAGAGGCGTACCAGGGACACGGTGTTGTTCACAAACCACACAAGTATTAAAGTTTCCGCTTAATACAATTCTAGCATGGAATATAAACATTATCATGAACAAGAATTATAATAATAACATCTTTATTATTGCCTCTAGGGCATAATTCCAACAGCCAGGGAGACTAAGGACGTCTTCACAAGGGGAATCCTCCTCAACCTTTATCTTTACTTTGTTTTTAGTTTGCTTAGTTTCTTTTTCTTGGTTTTGTTTGCCTCTTGTTTTCAAAAACTCCAAAAAAATTAGTCTAGTTTGGTTTGCTTTCTTTATTCAAAAACACAAAAAATAGATCCTACTCTAGTTGTTGGTCTGTTATTTCCTTGCTTGGTCATGCTTTCTATCAATGGATGGTCTCTTTGAAACTAGTACTTATTGGCAAGGTGGGTTCACGGAAGAACAAAAGTATTATTATAAGGAACACCGTTTGTCACAAAAAGGGAAACACTTATGGGAACAAATTGATAAGTTGAATACTATTGCTAGAGAGGTGAGATGTAGTAGGTATAAACACCTGCCTTTTCAATGTGAGTATAATGATAATGTTACCATATCCTCTTATGTTAAAGGAAATTATGACTTTGATGATGTGGAACAAATTGAAAAATTTATTGCCTTCAAGGGTGCATTTGAACTTGCCAGTTTGCTTGAAAATACTGATGATGCACCTTATGAATGCGAGGTTTATGAGATAGCTATATTCTTGAATATTTTAATATATGCTTTCCATATATGGAAGAGACTAATGCCTTGCAGGAGCCTATGGAAGAAGAAATTATTGAAACTAGAAGCTCTTTAGATGAAAAAGAGGAGGAGAGTGATGAGCAAAAGGAGGAAGAATGGATTATCTAACCATGCCTACCTTCTAATGAGAGTAACTATTTATCTCTTACATTATTTGATTGTCCCCCATGCTTACCAAAGGAGGATGAATGTTATGTTCCTGTGGATCCTTTTGAAATATCTACTTTGGGTAAAACCTGTGAAGGTTTTAGTCCCACTATTTTGAGCTTGATATAAATTATGTGTTTGTAGATCATGAAAAGCCTGCTTTATGTGATAGTTATATTGTTGAGTTTATTCATGATGCTACTGAAAGTTATTATGAGAGAGGAAAACATGGTCTTATGTATCTCAACAATATTAAGTTTCCCCTCTTTATGTTGAAAATCTTGAAGTTGCACTTGTTTTGTTTTCCCATTCTTGTTACTATGTGCTTCTTTGATTTATTTTCTTACAAGATTCCTATGCATAGGAAGTGGGTTAGACTTAAATATGTTTTTAATTTGCTTCTTGATGCTCTCTTTGACTTCAATTCATAATTCTTATGAGAGCATCTTCTCAAACTTTCATGCCTAACTTAAAGGCGTTAAAGAAAAGTACATGTTGGGAGATAACCCAAGAGTTTTCTTGAGTCTTGGAAGTTATTACTTCAGTAATGACCTCTCCTTATCCTTTTTGTTTGCTTTTTGTGCCAAGAATGACCTCTAATGAGAGGGAAGTAAGATTTGGGGAGCTGCTGTCCCGAAACAGATTTATGTCCTCCACCATAAATATTCGTGAGGAGTCTCTGTAACTCGGATTGAGCTGAAAATTTACAAAAAAAATCCCCCAGTATGTTAGCTAACTTTAGTTAGTTCAACACTTTTTGATTTGAGCAACAGACGATTTTCTAAAAAATCGGTTTCTACCTACTGGTCTGTTTTGACAGATTTTTGCCATTATTTGCATTTGCTTCTTATTGATTCCTTTTTGAGTTCTCTTTTGGGGAATTGAGCTTTTTGAAGGATTTGCTACAGTATCTTGTGTTTTTAGTGAAAAGTCTTTCTGTTCCAAAGCTTTTCCTAAGGTCTAATATCTTTTGAATACACTAAAGTGGCTAATGAAGATTGTGTGAAGTTTTGTATGAAGGAAAAAATCCAGGTATAGAGAGAAAATGATGCAATGAGATGAATAATGGACGAAAGCTCAAGCTTGGGGATTCCACCATGGTGTCACCCCAATAAATATCCAAGAGTTACAAGCGTCAAAGCTTGGGGATGCCCAAGGCATCCCCTTCTTCATCAATAAAAGTTCAGGTTTGTCTAGACACTTTGTTTTTATTGTTTCATGCACAGTTGTGTTGTTCTTGGAGCATCTTAGTTTTCGTTTGCTTTGCTTAGTTGTTTAGTTTTCTTGAATAAAGTAGTTTGGACCCCCGTTCTCTCCGTGTTGTTTCAAATAAGTTGCTTGGTGTTGGACAGGAGTAGGAAGTTCTTGCTTGAAAGTGCAAGAGGAGCTTGCATTGACTGTGACTTAGACTTTAGCATGACATGCTAGGTGTTGTTTTGACCTTATGCTTAGTGATTATTTCTGTAGCATGTCTTGTTCCAAACAATTGGGATTGCTTAGTGTGCCTTGAAGAAATTATGCGTTGTTTTAGCATGAAAAAGCATAGTATTGTGGTATTCTCCTTTGATGCTTTGTTTGGGTTGACTTGGCACATGCTCACACCATGTTATGACTAATGACAATTCAACATAGCCTCTATGATCATTTAGTTCTTGACTTGTAGTGCCACTCTATTCTTTGATTAGTAATGTTTTGTCGCTATGCATGATTTTATGCTCTCTTAGTTGGTTGCTCCCAGTCTTTTGCCAGCCTCCACTTGTATGAGTAAGCTCTACTCATGCTTCCAACTCCCAAGAAACCAAGTTATTACAAAGTGTCCACTATAAACTCCTATGAATGGTGTGTTACACCATTCCAAGTATATTCTTGTTTTTAGCTATCTTCCAATTAAAAACTATTTTGTTATGTGAAAACTTAGTGATTAAAGCCCTCACAAACTTGATGGCACACTTTATATTCTTTGCCCCTAATAAACTTGAACCATTGTGTCGTCTGTGTCGTATATACTTGCACTTATACGTTGGAATTAGCAGAACCATGCTGTCATGAGGAACATTTTCAACATTGCACTTGTACTTTGTACTCAGTTGATATCATGCTCTTTTGTCTATGGATGTCACCGGTGTGAAATAAAGAGGGAACTTGTAAGTCCATGGAGTTTGTATTTTGTGTTAGAGAAAAGCCTGGGCCGCTAGCCTAAGCCATGTGTAATCATGGTGGAAACTTGCAGCATCACCATAGTGAGCTATCTATGAAGCATCCTCAATAAAAAGCTATGCACATAGTAAATAAAAAGATCGCTGAGATGCTCATTGTCTGCTTGCCTTGTCATTTTGGTTATGGGATAGCTCCTGTACCATGTGCAAGGGGTACCCCGTTGGCGGTTCTCTATGATATGCAAATACTTACAATGACAAGAACTTACATGTGACTGAAGTTGAGTAGCATGAGGTGTGGCCCTCGTATTCAAGGGACTTGAGATTGCCAACTTATACTTTGTCAAGCATATACTCCATAGTTTGTTCACTTTAACCTTAATCACTTCAAGATGCTTATGATAGGGGCAATGAGGGCTGAAATCTAACAAGTACCATAATTTTTTGAAGCTCTTTTTGAAACTTGAAATCCCTGCTTCCCTGTACAAAGGGCCTTTCTTCCACTATTATTTGAGTCTCCACCTTCTACTTTTAGGCACCATTAAGAGACCATAGTTGCCATTCTGTGTGAAGTGTCCTAAAACTTGTTGATTGATGCATATTGTGATATTACTTATTCTTGTGCTATTTGTTTCTAGTCACCCTTGTGAACTTTGAAGGTGTCATATGCATCTATTTGCTAATCTATGAGGGACAAACTGATTGCCACTATGCCATGTTTTCTATATGTGAAACAAACAAACGTTTTTCAATGCATGTTATTCATAATCTTTGTTTGTAGTCTTTCATGTTGCATGCATATACTTTGTCTTATTGTTAGAACTCCATTTTTCATGCACATGTTTAGAGTTCTCTGATCCCAGCTTTCAATGCTTGCAAATGGTTTTATCTTGGTTTTGATGGTGCATGTCACCTCAAAAATTATTCTTTTTATCACTTACCTACTCGAGGACGAGCAGGAGTTAAGCTTGGGGATGCTTGATACGTCGGAAACTTATCTATAATTTTTGATGTTTCATGATTGTTTAGTATCTACTTTGCTTTGCTTTGTCTACACTTTGAGGTGTTATTATATCTTTTCTGGAACTAACCTATTAACAATTTGCCACTGTGCTAGTTGCCTGTTTTGTCCTGTTTTTGGTTCCAGAAAGGCAGAAAATCAATATTCCTGGCATTGGATGGTACAAAATCCAAAGTCAATATTTTTCTGTGGGGAACACGAAGCCAGAGTACGAGACAGAAGGGAGCCATGGGGTGATCGCACCCCCCACCCCCAGGCGCGACTAAGCTTGGCCCGCTCCTGCGCAGGGTGTGGGCCCCCCGGGCACCCCCCCTGCCTCGCCTCCTCGCCTATAAGAAGCCCCCGATGCAGAAACCCTAGGCACCCGATGAAAACTCCACGAAACTGTCTGTAGCCGCCGCCACCATCGTCCCTAGATTGGGGGGAATCTAAAGTTCTTCCCGGCACCCTGTCGGAGGGGAGATCATCTCGGAGGCCTTCTTATCTGGTATGATGCGTGAGTAGTTCCACCTTGGACTATGGGTCCATGTAGTAGCTAGATGGTTGTATCTCCTCCTCTATGATTTCATGTATAGATCTTGTGAGCTCCATTCATGATCAAGATCTAATCTATTTGTAATCATGCATGTTGTGTTTGCGGGGATCCGATGGATATTGAGATTACTATGTCAGATTGATTAATGGTTTTGTCTTTATGATTCTATCATGTTTGTGTTGTTTGTGATCGTGCATTCTCTCTGTTGTTAGCAGCTATCTTGGCCAAGTAGTTGCCAGTGACTCCAAGAGGGGGTATTTATGCTCCATAGTGGGTTCATGACTCTAGTTTCCAAGGGAAGTGACAAAAATATCTTCGGTTCTAGATGTGTTGTTGCCACTAGGCAGAAAACAATGGTCTCTTGTTCATGGAACAAGTGGATTGTTTACCTTACACACTTTTCTTAAAGCAGCTGTCTGTTGCTTCCAACTTAATACTGGAGGGGGTTCGGATGATAACCTGAAGTTGGACTTCTAGTCATAGATGCAGTTGGATGGTGGTCTATGTATCTTGTTGTATTGCCCAATCGAATCTCATAGGATCTTTTTGCCTGGTATTGCATTGTTATGCCTAGCTCAGTTCCTGTCAATTGCCCTGCTGTAATTTGTTTACCCTTCATGTCATGTTGTTTATCTAAGGAGAGAACCTCTAGTGAACTATGGACCTCGGTCCAATATTTATCATTGATACATCTTCCACTGTTACCTGTTTACTTGCTGCAAAAAGCAACTTCTCTCTCCTCATAGGGAAGTGTTCAATACCTTTCTTAAATGGAAATTGATATTTGATGGTGCCTTCTTTCATATCAATGATGGCACCAACTGTTCTAAGAAAAGGTCTTTCCAAAGTAATAGGACAAGAAGCATTGTATTCAACATCCAAAACATAGAAATCAACAGGGACATAAGCATTATTAACCATAATGAGAACATCATTAATACTCCCCATGAGTTTCTTTTTAGCATTATCATTGAGTGGGACATTCAAATAACAATCTTCTAATGGTGGAAAATCAAGAATTTCATAAATCTTCCTAGGCATAATAGAGATACTAGAACCAAGATCACATGAAGCTTTGAGATCAAAGTCATTCACTTGCATATTAATAATGGGTTCCCAACTATCTTCTACTTTCCTAGGAATAGAAGCTTTGTGTTTTAGCTTCTCTTCCTTAATCTTAACAAGAGCATCTGTAATGTGTTTGGTAAAGGCAACATGCATATCACTAGCATCAGGACTTCTAGCAAGCTTTTGCAGGAACATAATCACTTCAGAAATATTGCAACCATCAATATCAAAGTAAAACTTAGCATCACTAGTGGTAGGCATACTAGGAGGAGGAATAGGGGCTACTTGTGGTTTAGTGGTGATAGTGCACACACTATTGTTTATATCAATTTTAGCTTCCCTTTCCCACTTAGCATGAAGTTGAGCTAACAGCCTAACATTTTCATCAATAGTAACTTGTATGGCATGAGCAGTAGCAAAGGTGTTTTCCATAGTTTTAGGTTTAGCAGCCATTTTATTAACCAAGGAAGTTTGAGCTTCAGACAAAGAGGATATATTTTTCTCAGCAGTTAAAAGCTTTTCCTCTATAATCTTATTGAAAGTGGTTTGTTTACTAATAAAGTCCTTGAGCATTACTTCAAGTCAGAGGGGGAACTTCTAGCATTATTGTAAGAGCTTCCATAGGAGTTTCCATTATTAGGAGCATAAGGCCTATAATTGTTGTTGCTACCAAAATTATTCCTATAGGCATTGTTGTTGAAATTATTGTTTCTAATGAAGTTCACATCAACTGGCTCTTCTTGAGCAACCAAAGAGGCTAAGGGAACACTATTAGGATCTAGAGGAGCTTTCCCATTAACAAGCATAGCCATATTAACATCAATCTTTTCACTCAAAGAGGAAGTTTCCTCAGCAGAATTTACCTTCTTACCATGTGGAGATCTCTCAACGTGTCATTCAGAGTATTTAACCATCATATTATCAAGGAGCCTTGTTGCAGCACCCAAAGTGAGTCCCATAAAAGTACCTCCAGCAGCAGAATCCAACAGGTTTCCAGCAGCAGAATCCAACACGCTTCGTTGGAAACCCCAAGAGCAAGGTATGAAGCATCACAATAGCAAGTTTCCCTTAGTAAGAAACCGAGGTTATCGAACCAGTAGAAGGAAGGAAACGTCACACAGGTGTTGCTAGCAACGCGGAGACCTGCACAACATAAACTCAAGACTTTGCCCCAACAAATCAGTGAGGTTGTCAAGCTCACCGGTTTGCTGTAACAAAGGATTAAACATATGGTTTGGAAGGTAATGGTTTGCAGCAAGTAAACAGGTAACAGTGTAAGATGTATCAATGGTAAAGATTGGACCGGGGTCCATAGTTCACTAGAGGTGCTCTCCTTAGATAAACAACATGGCATGAATGGTAAACAAATTACAGCGAGGCAATTGAGAGGAACTGAGCAAGGCATAACAATGCAATTACTAGTCAGAAAGATCCTATGAGGTTGATTGGACAATACAACAATATATATAGACCGTCATCCAACTGCATCTATGACTAGAAGTCCACCTTCAGGTTATCATTTGAACCCCCTCCAGTATTAAGTTGCAAGCAACAGACAACTGCTTTAAGCAAAGTGTGTAAGGTAAACAGTCCACATGTTCCATTAACAAGAGACCGTTGTTTTCTCCCTAGTAGCAACATCACATCTACAACCAAAGAGATTATTGAAACTTCCCTTGGAAAATAGAGGCATCAACCCACTATCGAGCATAAATACTCCCTCTTGGAGTCACTAGCAACTACTTGGCCAAGATAACCACTAGCAACGGAGAGCATGCAAGATCACAAACAACACAGACATGATAGAATCATAAAGATAAAACCATTAATCAAACCAACATAATAATCTCAATATCCATCGGATCCCCGCAAACACAACATGCATGATTACAAATAGATTAGATCTTGATCATGAACGGAGCTCACAAGATCTATACATGAAAGCACAAAGGAGGAGATACAACCATCTAACTACTACATGGACCCATAGTCCAAGGTGGAACTACTCACGAATCATACCGGAGAGAAGGCCTCCGGGATGATCTCCCCTCCACAGGGTGCCGGGAAGAGATTCAGATCCCCCGATATAGGGACGATGGTGGCGGCGACTACAGATGGTTTCGTGGATTTCTGATCGGGTACTGAAAGTTTCTGCATCGGGGGATTATTATAGGTGAAGGGGGAGACCGAGGCGGCCGCCAGGGCGACCAAACCCTAGCCAGGCGCTGGCTAGGGCCCACCCGCGCTTGGGGGGGTCTGGCCCCTCTGGCCGGCCCCTCGGGCTCTCCTCTGGAGTTCTTGTTCCCCACGGGAAGTTATTGACTTTGTCGTTTGTCCCGTCCAATTCCAAGAATATTTCTTTACTAACTTTTCTGAAACCAAAAACAGCAGAAAACAGGCATCTGACACTGTTGCAACTTGTTAATAGGTTAGTACCAGAAAACATGTAAAAAGCACCTCAAAGTGTAGACAAGTAAAGCAAAGTAGATACTAAACAAGCATGGAGCATCAAAAATTATAGATACGTTTCCGATGTATCGCGCGCCAGCCAACATGTGTCCATCACATCATTCTCCTAATGATATGACCTTGTTATTAATAACATACAATGTTCATGATCAGGAAACCATGATCATCAATCAATCAACAAGCTAGTTTAATAAGAGGCTTTACTAGGGACTCTTTTATGTTTACAAATCACACAAGTATTAAAGTTTCCAATTAATACAATTATAGCATGGGATGTAAACATTCATCATAAACACAAATATATAATAATAACTACTTCTATTGCTGCCTCTTGGGCATATCTCCAACAGATGGATCTCAGATCTGACATTCAGTGACACCAGTGTTTGCACAATCCTCAACTCTAGAAGGTATCTATAGGGGGAACTCGCAGAAGGGCTTCGATCCTGAGGCTACGAAGATCTTTAGGGACCTAAGCATCATCCTCATCATCGACCGCAACAACTCCAACATCATCACCATCCATTACCACTCAATTACATCTATCTTGTTATATTTCCCAAAAACCTAGACTCAAGGAGGGTACACGGGAGTGGTTATACACCTTGTAATCTATTCCATTATCAACTCTTGGTGGTACCCATCCAACTTGTAAATACTTCCTTTATTATAAAATAAAAATGACACTGTAGGGCCTTCCCTACTATTTTTGTGTAAAAAAGTAGCCCAGTATAAATTGTTGGGGTTCAGCAACACAAAACAAAAAATTCCTATGCAAGCAACCCTAATGATAAGATCTATCTATTAGTAATGCAGTACCAGCAGGGGAAATTGTATTCATACCTCTGAAGACCGAACACGATTAATGATCCGCGGGGAATGTGGGTGATGTAGTCGTACCGACGCTGACCTCTCAAGGCCGTTCTGAAATCCAACGGCTCCGACAACTCCTAGTGCCACAAGTGTATCACTACCCGAGGGAGTCACACATGTACGATGTTTGACGACGACTCTCGCTTCTCTCTGATCCAGCCGAGATTATGGAAGTAGATCTCCTTGATCCCGAATCCTGCAGCACGACGGTGCTCCGCGGTGAATAAGTCCCTCGTTTGCGCAGCCCTAGCAATGGGGCCGTGGTCACGGGAGAGAGAGAATAGAGACGCAACTGGAAGCAAATCCCAAAGCTGGGAAAGCACTTATTTATTTTTCTGTGATTTAATTGCCTCTTGTGCCTCTTCTTATATAGGGGGAAGGGGACCCCAAAACCCCTTGTCCTAGCCATGTGGGACTAAACAAAGGAGGGGAGAGAGGGGAAGGGTTCGCCACTGGCCAAGGCACCCATGGGACTCACGTGGGATCCTTGGGGCCCATGCGGCCATCTCTCCTTCCTTCTCACTTTTCCCTTTTTCCCTCATGGGCCTTTCCCCATGGTAATTTGGCCCAATAGGGATTTTAATCCTTTTGTTTTATTAAATAAATATAAATAAATGATTAAACCACTATTTAACATTTAATTACATATTATTTAATTCCCGTGACTATGGAATACCTTCCATACAACTCCGAACCTTCCCGGAACCCTTCTCGTGTGTCCCTCTCTTTTCTTCGGTGATTCTGATGATACCAATAACGATCTTCGATCTTATTCAAACCCTTAAGCGTGCTAACCAATGGTTCCGGAACACTCCAGACATGGTTGAGACCCCTCTCAGATCAATGATCATCAGCGGGACCTAGATGCCCATAATGACCACCTGTGCATTCTATGAAACTTGTCTTTGAACCATCAATGTTGTGTCATATTCCTTTTGTCTCTGCGATACTTGTATTGTCCGAGATGTGATCAATGACATCAACATGTCGGGTTTAACCTCATTAGCGATAATAGCTACTTTACTCGATCCGATAAATGATATCCCGGTGACCTAGTCACACAATGCGCAACTTATGAGTATAACTCATCTGAGTGGGCCTAGAGTATCTTCTGTCACACGGATGGACAAATCCCACTCTTGACGCATACGCCTCAACTTATCCCTTTGAATACTCAATCACACCCTTATTGTCACTGCTCCATCGAGTGACATTAGATGCTCTCAAGATACTCTTAGGTGATAGTGATTAAATATGGTCTTACGGTCTAAGGAACAAACTACTATGTTTCGTAATTATCGCAACTTGAAACTTTGGGACATGATCGTGTTATGATGCTTAGATAGGGTATATTCACCATCTCATTATCCAATGAGGTGACTCCATTGTCAACTGGCGTAAAGCACTACATGATCAGGAAATCTTGATCATCTGTTGACCAATAAACCAGTGACTAGAGATTTCACTGGGAACTCCTGGTTGTTTGTATATCACACATGTATTAATGTTTCCATTCAATACAGTAATAGTATAATATAAAACCTAATTCCTAAACTTCATGAAATATGATAATAATCCATATTATTGTTTGTCTCTAGGGAATATTTCCTTAAGTCTCCCACTTGCACTAGAGTAAAAATAAACTAGTTGTATTTGTTATTCAATCATCAGTACCAGACACCTTGGCACTTCTGATCATGCTTACTTATGGAAGAGGTTGAGGACCTGTTTGTTTGTTTGGGCTGTGGCTAGCTTGTTGTGCTGCTATGCAGGGAAAGCTGTTGTGTAGAGAAAGCTACTTCTCCGAGTTTAACTGTTTGGCAAATTGGCTGGCTGTCTGGCTGTGTGCTAAGAAATTTTCTGTAATGACCCTGTAATTCATATAACACGTATATTTCACTATTGAAGTGCATAAACGCATATGTCATTATTAAATACTCCCTTTGATCCAAATTAGTTTACTTGGTTTTGTTTGGATGTATCTAGCACTAAAACAAGTCTAGGTACATCCAATCTAGAAAAATTTGAGTCAAATAATTTGGATCGGAGGGAGTACCATACACAAATAAGATAGCATCATGCTTCACAAATTGCCAGAAGTTAACAACTGTACAAAAATCTCATATTTTTATATTACATGCTTCACAAATTCAAGGTCACCATTACATTACAAATATGTACTTAACCAAATTTATAAGAGTTCCAGCAAATCATGCTCATCATGTCCTACGCAAGGTTCCTCTGCACGGTACACCAAGGAGACGGCAGCATCCAGACGCACAAGCACGTGTTCTTGGGGATTCTTCTATTTGACGCACCACACGACGGCCTCCACCAAGGATGGCTTCGTGGAGGTGTGTAGCCAGTGGCGCAACGCGTCTTGATACTTGTCAAAGAAGAGCTTGGGATCCAGGTACTCTGCCTTGAACGTGTCCCGCTGGAGCTCGGTGACAGGGGAAGGTATGGCAGCGGAATCTCTGGCGACGAGGAAGAGGTCGGGCAAGGAGTGGTCGAGCGGCGAAGGAAGCAGTGGCGGCGGGGAGCTCTACCTCGAACCCTGGGAAGGACGGGGTTGGGCGTCAGGTGGGGATGAAGGACTGGTCGAGTCGTGGGAGATAATGTTCTTTTTTATTTTTGCCACCGAGGAGGGCTGGTCGCTAGCACTAACGTTGTGTGGCATTCGATAGTAAATTTGAACAAACGACATGTCCAAAGAAAATAAAATGCTTCGCTGATCGCGGGAAGCCGCCGGAAGCACCTTTGGACGTGCTTCCCGAGATTGCCTATTTCGCTTGCCACTTCGGGCGAAGACCACAACGCAGATGTGCCGTTTGGTCCGTTTTTCTGCCTTTTTTCACTAGAAAGCCACCAAAAGCCCAAACAAACACCTCCTGAGTCTAGGGTATGGACTTTTCATCCCCTTGTGTCCTTTGCAACTTTACTAATGTCATATTGAATGACACTAATACTTTATCATCATTATGATAACATCTTGTGTGTGTATAATAGTTTTTGGCAACAAAGTGAGATCTATGCTTTTAGATGCATGCAGTGACGTTAGATCAGTTACAACAAACTTTCTCATGGGCACTATGCACTGAAACACTCTCTGAGAAGATTAGATTTTTCCCAGCCTTAACATTATACATATCACCAATTAGTATTGATATACTTATATTCTAAATGTATATTTCAAATTTAAAATGCACTATGTGCTACTTTAAAAAAATTATCACCACGCTTCAGCTATGTTAAGGTAATCCTTTAATGTCGAGATTTCCAATATTTTAAGGTTAGCATGTATCCTTGTAGTATAACACCTTATACTTCAGGCATGTCATCCTTCACAGATCTAGAAACACGTCTACAGTTCTCACTAGACACTGTGGACAAGTTTAACTCATTTGTTCAGTGATTTACACTTGATCTTTCCTGAACTTGTTCTTCTTACTAAGAACTTTGATCATATTATGTTGAGTATTCATCATGGTATTTAAGATAGAACCTATGCCATAACATAGTGGATGTTGCACATCCTATTCTTTCTTTTAACTATCGACGTAATACTAAATGTTTTCCTAAATTAAATGATCTAGGACTGCTCTTTAATCAATTCATATAATGAATGCTTCAGAATCTCTTTTAGGGATAGATTCCAACATAATGCTATATGACATATATTAATATCAATGTCCAATATACTTACAAATTTAACACTCACAAATCATTATTTATTGGCTATTCGGTCCTTATTATTAATGTTTCATATACACATATGAATTATGTCAAGATCCCACTCAAATATGTCATCTACATATATGAGTCAGAAACTTACACCGCTCCCACTCAACAATATGTCATTCACATATTATTTAGGAGGACTCTCCAGATCACACTCAATTTTATGCAAATTGCATATCTTCTCAATATTTTGAACAAATTCAAAATCTATTGATCAATTATCAAATTGAGAATTTATTTTACACGAATCTAGTACTTTACTAGTATTAAATCCGTCAGACTTCAGCACTTCTAAATCAAATTCATTTGAATTCATCCAAGACATCCTTTTTGGCGAATCCTGCTTTGTCTTTCAAGACTCCCACATTTTCCGTATGACTTTGCGGTCCTTCAGAAATATCAATCAACTCCTTTACTTGACAAGATTCAATAACAATTTACTTTCTAATCTCAAGTGAAATTTACTTCTAGGATTTCTTGTAATTCTGATTTACCATCAATTCCTTTATAGTTCGTAGGTATGCCTTGTTCTAATAACATTACAAGTGATTCACAAATGTCACCACACAAGGTGCATGGCGTATTTGAGAATCCTACTTCTTTATATAAAAGCACAATTGAAACACAGTGATCATTATCATTGATTTCTTTCTTTAATATGAAGAATCACGTTCTAGAACATATTCCATTGCGCTTATCAACACTCTGATGCAGGGTCACGAACCTTCATCATTCTTTCACTTTCTTCCATTGACAACATTGTCGAGAAACACACTTTCTCGAGAATGTACCAAACTTTTAGCAATACTAGTTTTGCCTTCTTTTGGTTTCAGCAATGGATTTTCTATTTCAAATTTTCCAATGAATGCCATCCAAGGACATGTTCGCTATTGTTTTGGTTTTATTATATAAATCCAAAACCTTTAAGAATTCAGGATGGTTTACTTTATTCTAAAAGAGTGTTTTCTATTTCTAACTAATGATCTTTATACTAACACTACCACATTTTATTTGGTGTGACCGATTGCCCACTTTTGTGAAACATATATGTCACAAGTCCTTATGCTAATAACATCGAATTTCATTACTATTGATCAAATCGTAGTAATTTTATTCTCTTTTATTTTCAATACCTCCTGACGCTCAAATTTTTTATCACATCCAATAATTTCATGCTCATGTTTCATTTGTAAACTATTTTACTTAAATCAACAATTACCTAAATGATAATCACCACTTTTGATGAAATACAATACATCGAACATGTATTTTCTTTAAAAAATTCATCAAACACTTTGTATTATACAATACGCGGTGTTGTAATTATGTTGCCGAACATGGGCATGATGTGTATGTGATAAGAGATCAAGTATCTACAATTTTCACATACTATCATGATAACCTTTGAATTTCAAACAATAGTTTCATTCAAAATGAATATATCATTTAGTTGGGTATTTCAAGGAATTCTAATGTTTCACAAATGATCATGCATTATTAATTAGTTACACAACTCGAATAATTAACACATAATCAAAAAACCATATAAACACAAATATAAATCATTCATAAAAGTAGAACAACTGGTTTGTTACAAACTCATATGAATAACCGTCTCGTGAAATGCAAGACACACTAATAAAGTTCATATTCCATCGATTACAATAATTATTCAAAACCGATAAAGTAAATGATAAATGTCGAGGGAGAGTATCCTCGGCCATCATCGTCATGCTCGTCATCAACACGCAATGTCACCTCCTCTCCAGCAAGCAGCTCTCATGCAGTAGGAGCTGTTTTCATAAAACAGAACAAGTATCAGATACTTTAATGCTACAATAAGTGTTTGTAAGATTATAACATTTATAAAACTTTATATCATATATACCTTCGTCATCGATGATCTCTCCGGCAATGGGTTCAACCTTCATGTTTCTGAAACATGATATGAACTCGTGGAAATCCTATGTTTCCCCATCAGCTCTCATGTTGACAGTCCAGGCGTATCCTTGGTAGCTAGGAGGCAGCGACCGAAGCAACACACCTATTGCAAAGGAATCAGTCATCCAGTAATCCATGAAATGAACCAGTCTCATATACGCATCATGCATGCGCTCCGAGTAACTCTCCAAGCAAGTGTGTTCCACCATCTTTATGAAAAGGAAGTCTTCAAGCAGCTCGTGCTTTCACATGTGCACCTGGATCACGAATTTCGCTCTCAGTTGATCCACCATCACATATGGGTCAAGATCGCCCATGAGCGGATGTAGTCCGTCTACCATCCTGTAGCGCATGATCACTTGAATATAGGTGGACATCTCTTGACGATGATAGCGGTCTTGCCGCTGACGTGGGGTCTCAAAGTAGTCTGTCGTCTCATCCGAATTCATCGTGTAGCGTATATATTTGACCACATCATTCTCTCTAAGGAGAACATTCATATGCACTAACCAATCAGGGAAGTTGGATCCATCTAGTTTGAGCTTCTCGACAGCTACCCAATCAACAACCTCAAAATAGGCTTCGCGCTGAGCCATACTCTACATTTAGAATTGCAAAAAGGATTTAGACTAAGTTTATAATTATGTGAGTTCAACAACTCCACCAAAAATATTATCCCCAAAAGGTTTTAGTGATCACACGATCCCAATTCACTATACCGTCTCGATCATCACGGTCAGCGATATAGTTGCAAAGGTGGACGTCTAAACATCAATCACATCATTCATACGGCTCGTGCTTGATCTTTCGATCATCTCGTGTTCCGAGGCCATGTATGTACATGCTAGTCTCACCAAATTAACCTTACGTGTATAGCTGTGCAACATGGCTTACACCCACCGTATGCGAACGCAGATATGTATGACACCCGATTGTCACAACTTGCCTCATAACGAATAACGTTCTTGGTCGTGCACACGTACTAAGGAAGAACACTTTTATTGGTATTATGTTTTTAGGGATCATCTTATTAATTCTACCGTCGAGTATCTAACACTGGCACACAACACGGTGCACAATCAATAAACATCAAATGTAAGTGCGATGCGGTATGGTCCTTCACGTTGTGATCTCCATCTTGTGTCTCCGTACCTGATGCCAGGGTACCGATGCCTCCGGTTTATAGTCCACCATCATTATGACCATTACTAGCACTTAGCAATAGAAAATAAACTACTTTACCTTGACTATGACCATATCACACCACAATGCCCCTGCAAAAATAAAGTTAGACGCCTCTCTTTATCTTTGCATGTTTTACGTGACTGTTAGGTCTTGCACGCAAGAACCGTTTCTTAACTGCAAACTTTAAACACAACGTTGAATAGATAATTGTCTCTACTGCACCCCTCTCGGGCCCTCCGTTGTAAATGGCATACCAACTAATGCGAGAGAGATGGACACCCCAAAAGCCACTTATACGGTGCAAGCTGTATGTCAAGCGTGGACCAGTCTCATGAACGCTTAAAGTCGGTTGGGCCGTTTCATCAAGCATTACTGCAGTATATAAAAGTACACGTGAGAGGGTAACAATTATAAAATAAATGTCCATATGCTACAACTCGTGTGTTCTACCCGTACTAGTATTACTACGCATAGATTTAACTCTAATACCACTGTTGGGGTTTGGCGCTAGATAACAAAAAATTCCTACGCAAGAACCCAAATGACAGGATCTATCTATTAGTAATACAGTAACGGGAGGGAAGCGGAATTCATACATTTGAAGACCAAACATGGTTAACGATCTGCGGGGAACGTGGGTGATGTATTTGTATCGACGCCGATCTCAAGATCGTTCCAAAGTCCAACGGCCCTGACGGCTCCGACAACTCCTAGTGCCACAAGTGCAGCACCACCCTATGGAATCAGACACGTATGGTGTAAGGACGGCAATTTTACCCACGGGTATGGGTACCCACGGGTATCGTACCCGCATGGGCAGGGTATGGGCATACTTTTATGCCCATGGTGATACCCATACCCTACCCGTTAAGTCACGGGTAAGGACACAGGTACTCCCTCCGTTTTTTATTACTTCGCGTTCTAGGATTTTTTAGAGTCAAACTTTGTCAACTTTGACCAAGAATATAGAAAAATATATCAACATTCATTATTCCAAATGCATATATTATAAAAATATTACTTACAAATATTCTAACACTATAGGTTTTACATGGTAGATACTTTTATTTTTTGCTAAATATTTGGTCAAACTCTAAAAATGTTGACTTTGACTAAACCCAGAATGCGATCTAATTGTGAACGGAGGAAGTATATGCTTGTACCCATGGGTATATCCATACCCTACCCGTTTAATCTGACATGTAAAACTTACATATAGAATTTCAACCTAAACGGCTGAGCAGTCTAGTGACGAGTATGAGATTGCGATTTCTAAACCTTGATAATTATCATGTAATCATCTACCTATTATTGAGTATAGATAGTTATTTATTTTGTCAAATATGCTATTGGTGAATGTAAAATTGTGAACAACTTATATACAATTAGATCAACCCGCCGGGTACCCAACGGGTATGGGTACCCATCGGGTATGGGCATGGGTAAAGTTTTATACCCGTGGATACGGGTATGGGTAAAGTTTTCTACCCATTGACTACACGGGTATGGATATGACATTGCTCTACCCTGCCCATACCCTTTCCATTGCCATCCTTAGTATGGTGTTTGACGGTGTCTCCTGCTTCTCTCCGATCCAGCCGAGATTGTGAAAGTAGATCTCCTGGATACTGAATCCTACAGCGTGACGGTGCTCCGCGGTGAAGAAGTCCCTCGTTCGCGCAACCCTAAATATAAGGCCACTTTCATGAGAGAGAGAGAGAGAGAGAGAGAATTGGAAGCAATTCTCAAAGCTGGGAAGCTCTTATTTATTTTTGTGTGATTTAATTGCCTTCTATGTCTCTTCTTACATAGGGGGAAGGGGACCCCAAAATCCCTTGGCCTAGCCATGTGGGACTAAACAAATGAGGGGAGAGAGGGGAGGGGTGGCCGCCGGCCAAGGAACCCATGGGCCCCGCATGGGATCCCTGTGGCCCATGCAGCCACCTCTCCTTCCTTCTTTGTTTTTCCTTTTTCCCTCATGGGCCTTTACCCATGGGAATTTGACCCACTAGGGATTTTAATCCTTTTGTTTTATTAAATAAATATAAATAAATGATTAAATCACTATTTAACATTTAATTACATATTATTTAATTCTTGTGGGTATGGAACACCTTCCATCCCACTACGGACATCCTCCAGACCTTCCCGGAACCCTTCGGCCGGTTTCTCCCTCTCTTTTCTTCGTTGATTCCTATGATACCAATAACGATCTCCGACCTTCGTCAAACCTTTAAGCGTGATACCTAATGTTTCGGCAACACTCCATACATGGTCGAGACCCCTCTCGGACCAATGATCATCAGCGGGACCTGGATGCCCATAATAACCACATGTGCATTTCACGAAACTTGTCGTTGAACCATCAACAATGTGTCCTATTTCTTTTGTCTTTGTGATACTTGTATTGTCCGAGATGTGATCAACGATATCACCATGTCAGGTTCAACCTCGTTATCGACAATAGCTACGTTACTCGATCCGACAAATGATATCCCCGTGACCTAGTCACACGCTGTGCAACTTATGGGTATAACTCATCCGAGTGGACCTAGAGTATCTTCCGTCATGCGTATGGACAAATTTCACTCTTGACGCATACGTATACCTCAACCTATCCCTTTGAATACTCAGTCACACCCTTATAGTCACGTTTCCACCGAGTGACGTTAGATGCTATCAAGGTACTCTCGGGTGAAATTGATTAAATATGGTCCCACGGTATAAGAAACAAACCACCATGTTTCCTAATTATTGCAACTTAAACATTGTGAATATGATCGTGTTATGATGATTAGATAGGGTATGTTCACCATCTCATTCTCCAATAAGGTGACTCCATTGTGAACTGGCGTAAAGTATGACATGATCATGAAACCTTGATCATTTGTTGACCAATGAACCAGTGACTAGAGATTTTACTGGAAACTCCTGGTTGTTTACGTATCACACGTGTATTGATGTTTCCATTCAATACATTATAACATGATATAAAACCTAATTCATAAACTTTATGATATATTATAATTAATCCATATTATTATTTGTCTTTAGGGAATATTTCTTTTTGAAATATCTTGTGCAACTATCAGCAACCGGTTGTATCCAGTAACCATGCACTCTCACTCATCCTCCGAGAGTAGAAAGCTCCATAGCTGAATCCAGTGAACATCCATATGAATAACCCGTAGAAAATTAGTAGAATCTTTCTTGTTAAAAACAATATTATTTCTACAGTTCCATATCGACCAACATAAAGCTAAAACACCTATGCGTATCCTACCCTTATTTTTCTTGTCGACACTATTCAACCAATTTCAAAACATATTGGTAATATTGCTTGGGTCTGCAATATAAAAGTAGAAAATATGATTCTCCATACCAATCTAGCAAAAGGACAAGAAAAAATATGGTATACGACCTCCTTTGAGTCGCAGAAACAACAGTTCGTACTTTCATTCCAATTCCTTTTAGCTAGTTTGTCTTGAGTGAGTAGTAATTTTTTATTCATGAACCACATAAACACTTTTAATTTTTGAGGGATTTTTAATTTCCAAAGGTATTTTCTAAGAAACCATGTGTGCCCATTCATTAAATCCATTTACATCAATTTAATTGTAAAATCACATGAAGTTGTTAATTTCCAAACAAATTTATCTATCTCATTATTCAAAACAAACCCATCAAACATTGGCATAAGAGTATCCATGAATTCCACTTATTACCTCTCAAGAGACTCCTGAAACCAATGTTTAAAGGGACTAACGATAACACACTTGCAATGGTACCATGCTTCCTTTGTGCAATGTTGTATAAATAGAGGTATTGATTTGCTAGTGATGACGATCCTAGCCAAGTTTCTTCCCAAAATCTTACCTCTTACCATCACCAATTTTAAAAAGACCTCTGTCAAAGAACTCATCTTTAACTCTAATGAGACCTTTCCAAAATTGCGAGTCGTTTGGTTTAGTTTGAACCTGAGCTAGAGACATTCATGATAGGTATTTGTTGTGTAATGACTCTTGCAACACTCCCTCTTCGTTAAGCAACTTAAACGATCATTTTCTGAGTAAACATTTGTTCCTAAGATCCAGGATCTCAATACCTAAACCCCATGATCCTTTGTTCTATAGATAATGTTCCGTTTAGTTTACCGATATTTACATTTGTTATATTCACTTTGCCAAAAAAAGATATGTAAAAGTTAAGACGTTTCCTTACTCCTTTAGGTATTTCTAGGAAAGAGAACATAAATATTTGTAGGCTAGTTAGGACCGAGTTAACGAGTACAAGACAATCCCCATAGGAGAGCATTTTACTAGCCCAGCAACCAAGTTTGCCTTTAAACCAACATTCCACTGGGTACCACTGAGAGATCTTAAGCTTTCCAAATGGTTGTTTATATTATTCCTTCTTTTCTTTGGCCTTTCCAAAGCATAAGATATCGCTTTTCTGGAAATTAAAATTTAAGACCAGAAAGTTGTTCGAAAATGGATATTATTAGCTTTATATTATCAGGTTTTTTACATCATGTTTTATGAACAAAATTGTGTCATCCGCATATTGGAAAATAAAGACGCCTTCCTCAACCAAATGGGGAATTAGTCCACCAACCTAACCATTCTCATTTTGACACTTGTGTGACACCTAATAAGAATCCGCTATTTATTTTTTACACTAAGTTGCAATAAAATAATCTTCAAAAATTAGGGGTATAGTAAAAGATTTATATTAGGTCACAAAGTATAACTAGACAAATAAGTTATACTTTGTTTGTTCCGTTTTACCAAACGTTTTGGTAGCCTTAAGTGGCTAGCCAAAACGTTTTATAAATAGGATCGAAGGAGTACTATCTGGCCTACATGAAAATAACAAAACATAGGAAATATAAGGTGAATATAAAATTCGTCAAAAAAATTATTTTTTGTTTCTCTCAAATAGCAAAACAAATTAACCTTAGACTTCACATGTCAACATAAATTTTGTACTACAATGTGTTTATTTATTAATTTTCAGATTTTTGGTACAACGAAAACTTCAAACAGATATGTAGGTTATGGGTTTTTCTATGTCTGTTCCAATTATACTTTTTTTTAACAGACGGTTGCACTTTTTTTAGGTGATTGAGACTTAAAAAAATCTATAGCAAAACTGGAAGGTATAGGTCTTATTGTGATAGAGAATCATCATTTCTCAGAAAGAAAAGATAGAGAATCATCAAAGAAAGACACTAGGAATACCAATCTCCCAATACATTGTGATATTCGTGCACTTTACAATTTTTCGATAAACGTTTCCATGTTATTTATACCCTATTTTCACCAATCATTTCGGTCCACTAGTTTTAACCCTGTGGGCCGGTCCTTGCAGTGTCGCACATGCGGCACGATCTTGCCGGCGTCTTCCCGTCGCTTGCAGCCCTTGGTCGGCGCGATGTGGAAACACGGCTCCATTGACATGTCCCTGCTGCACGGCCAGCCCACCGTGCTGTTGATCATCCCCATGTCCAGTACCCAGGGCCTCATCCCGGCAAGCCCGTGCGCCACGTATCCGAACGTAGACTCGCCGGTGGTGACCAGTGTATCCGCCATGCTCAGAAGGTACATCTCGGCCCAAGCCTTGTGTTCGTGCGACTTCACACCGTAGCGCTGGATCTCTTCGTGGCTCGGCTGGCCGAAGACGACCACCTCGCCGTTCGCCGTCGCGCGCTCCCAGTACATCCCCTTCATCTTGTCGTGGTACCAGGCCTTGAGAGAGGTGATCAGAACGGCGGTGGGTTTGGCACCACCGCGCGGCGCCGTCGTCTTCACCGCCGGCTCCGCCTCTTCCTCGCCGAGCACCGCCGGAAGCAGCCCTTCGTTTTGGGTGCACGTCTTGATCTGCTTCAGGATCTCCGGCGACTCGGACCGCCACGGGAAGACGCGCACCTGGATGCCCACCACGCGCTGCGCCCACGCGAAGTGCGCGTCGTGGTACCGAGTGATGAGGCCCCATACGCCGTTGGTCGGGTGGAACAGGTACCTGCCGAGGTGGTGGAACACGGCGTCGCGTTCCGGGAAGAGCATGTCGAGCTCCTCCCGGAACGCCTCCACGAGGAAAAGCCCTGGCGCGATGTAGCTGTCGGACCTGATGATCAGCCACTGGATGTTGGACAGCAGCCGCTGGTCGTCGTCGCAGAAGAAGAGCTTGTCGTGGTCCGTCTGGTTGTAATCCAGGTGGATGTAGGCGTACGCCGGCAACTCCCCGGAGGCGGCGGAGCCGTTCATCTGGTCGGTTCTCAGCACGCCGTCCTCCCGCATCTTACCGTACCGCTCCGGCGTGGAGAGGTAGAAGCCCCGGTATCCGAGCGGGAGGCCCGGAGGCACCAGCCACGACGTGTTCGGGAACGGCTCGCAGAACAGCTCGTCCATGGAGTTGTTGGGGTCGACGAGGAAGACGCGGTCGGTGAGCAGCGCGTACAGGAATTCAGAAGCCGCGGCGATGATCCGGTTGCCGAGGCCGCGGTAGGAGATGGAGACCAGGTACCTGCACTCCGGTGAAGCCAGGCTCTTGCCAGACTTGAGCTGCTCCAGGGCGTTGGTGTAGGCGGCGGTGCCCGGGCCGCACCGTCTTTGCAGGGACTCCTGGTTCCGTAGTTTGGAGACGAGGTACTGCGAAGGTTTCATGCCGGGGTTCCGGCGGTACACGGCGGACTGGTAACGGCTGTGGCAGGATTCTTGATCGAAGCCTTCGACCAAGAGGCCCCCAAGAAGCCTTTCGTTGCCTGTTGTCTTCGGGCGCAGGATGGAGGCGTCATCTGGAAAAAAAGAAATAATCTGTGGTGACACTCCGACCAAGAAATGGCAGAATAAGATCCGTCATCTCCAGATTTTTTGCGTGGATGGACTAAAAATCAAAGCAACATTCAACATAGTAAAAAATAACATATTTCAAACCTAATTGATTTTTTGGATCGGAAAGTTGAGTCCATTCCTTTGAACTTTTCAGAAAGAACTATGATGAATAAATCAAATGATGGTCTAGCTAAGCTCAGGTGCAATGAAGGCTAAAGTTAAGCTTATTTAAGAAGGGGATAACACAAAGTATTTTCATCTCATTGTAAATGGTAAACATGTGAGGAAGATCTGTCAACTAGAACTACCATTAGTCAAGAAAATCTTAAAGTTTACATCTCTGTATATTATAAGAAATTATGTAGAGCACCGGTTCAAAATTCATTCCAATGGTAGAAGCGGAAGAAAATGCAATTCTCGCAGCCAAATTCACAAAGAAGGTATGTGATGCAATTATGCAAATGGAAAAGAATAAACCTCTGGGACCGGACGTGTTACCCGCTGAATTTTATCAAAAATTCTGAGAAGTCACTAATCATGAGGATATGATGGCTATGTTTGCTCAGTTTGATAGAGGTGACTTACCATTAATCTAGCTGAATTTTGGTGGTATTATTCTCCTAGGCAAGTAAGAAAAGTCCATTTAGATATACAACAATATAGAGCGATTGGTCTACTAAATGCGAGATGCAAAATTTTCACTAAGGTGGAAACTATCGAATAACAAACATTGCGCACAAAGCGATAAAACCAACGCAAATCGTGTTCATGCCATGGAGACACATTCTCGATGGTGTTGCGGTTCTTCACGAGCTTCATAAAAAGAAGTTAGATGGCGCTCTTCTTAAAATAGATTTTGAGAAGGCTTATGATAAGCTTAATATATCCTTCCTGCAACAAACGTTGCGAAAGAAAGGGTTTGATCCGTTATGGTGTAAATGGATTAATGACTTCGAAAGAAAGTGGAGTGTGGGCATTCTGATAAATGATGAAATAGTCACCATTTTCAAATAAAGAAAGGTTTAAGCCAAGGGATCCCCTATCACCAATACTATTTAACTTAGTTGCAGATATATGTTGCCTACCTTAATTACCAAAGCCAATGAAGATGGTCAAATAGAAGGTTTCATACCTCATCTAGTTGAGGGTGGAGTCTCTGCTCTACAATATGCAAATGATACAATTATTTTCATGGAACATGGCTCATAGAAAATCGTTAACATGAAATTCATTCTATGTAATTTTGAGCAACTTTCTGGCATGAAAATAAATTTCATCAGATTGAGATCTTTTGCTTAGGGAAAGATAAATAAGTACAAGATCAATATATGGAGCTCCTTGGTTGCGAGACGGGATCATTGCCTTTTAGATATTTGGGAATTCCAATCCATTTCAAAAACCTAAATAATGGCGAGTGGAAGTGTCTGGAAGATCGTTTTGATAAAAAATAGCTTGATGGTTAGACAAATTATTATTATATGGAGATCGTTTGGTTCTAATAAATTCAGTATTGACAAGTTTACCAATGTTTATGTTGTCCTTTATGGAGATCCCTAAAGGGGTTCAAAAGAAATTAACTTCTTTTGGTCTCGCTTTTTTTTGCAAGTGATGAACGTAAAAATATTAGCCAAACAGAATATTATTTGTAGAACAAAGGATCGGTGTGGTCTAGATGTTGAGGTTCTAGAGTTAAAAAACAAATGCTTACTTAAAAAGTGGTTGTTTAAAGTTTTGAATGAAGAAAGGGTTTGGCATGAACTACTTAAGAACAAATACTTATATTACGCAAGTTAAAGTTATGCCATCTGACTTGGCATTCTGGAAAGGCCTTATGCGAGTGAAAGAAGAGTTTTTTGTTAGTGTCATGGTGTGGAACATGGCAGTGCCATCGAGTATGGCATGAGAGGGGAAAGGGAGCGAGCAGGGGTAAGCGACGACGTTCGTAGGCGAGACTAATAACAAGCACCTAGGAACACAACAATGTACCTAGGTTTGAGATCCTCGTGTGGATGTAACACACCTACTCCTGCTAGAGATCGACATCAATGGTCATACATTGTACAAGCACTTCTTGAGATTTATGTGGTTACTCCCTATGAGAAGGAGGAAGAAGCGACAAACCTACCAATGGAGGCCTCTGTGCCCCTTATATACAAGTTGGGGCTCTAGTTACATGGTATGGCTGGATGGTGGGCCCCAGCCAGTGGGACCCAACCGAGAGGTCATCTATAGTGTCGTGCCAGATGGAGAGTCATGAAAATAGTGACGTGTCGGTGGCACTGTGCAGGACCTCATCGCAGAAGTCTTCGGTACGCCTTTTTTCTTTATGTCTTGCCGGCATGGCCGAGGTGTCTGGAGCATTGTGGATCGTGCCACCTCCTGGATCCGTCTCATGTACCACCCGGCTCCACCATCCGGTTCTTGATCAGCGGGTGAGTAGTCGTCTCCTGGCTCGGGCCAACCAAGCCGGCTGGGCCACCCGGGGGTGATCCACCGATAACCAAAGGGTCTTTTATTATTAAGAGCGGCCTAAATACATGCTTCTTGGAGGATACTTGGTTAGGAGAGGCTCCTTTAGCCGTTCCCATTGTGCACGGAAAAAAGTTTATATGACACAAGTCATGTCTAATAACCCTCTAAATATTGCTTTTCATAGAGCTCTAACCGGGCGTAGATGGTCAAGATGGCTATATTTAGTTAATCTGTTGATGAAAAAAGATGAGGAAGTCAAATCCATGTACCTGGACTTATTTAATGGAAACACAAAGTTTCTGCGCAAGTATCTTTAGAAAATAAACAATAGAAGGCGGTTTAGAGGAGTAAATATAGTTCTCTAAACAATAGAAGGCGGTTTATACTCCTCTAAATTCAGTTAGCTAGATATGCTGTTAGATTTTAATGGAAACACAAAGTTTCTGCGCTAGATATGCTGTTAGTTACTCCAGTATCTAATCACATAGATTCAGTTAAATAAGTCCAGGTGCTTGCAATTGATTCTTGCGAAAAAAGAAGAGCTTAATTCGATATTTCAATTTCGTAAGAAAATCACTGTAGACTCCAGATGCGCATAACAGAGGTAAGCAGAATCAGAAAATCACTGCAGACTCCAGATGCGCTTAACAGAAAGAAGAAAACTGGAAGAACAATGATATAGCTACCCTACCTACTAGTCTCACTCACCTCGCCGTATGCCGGCCACGGCCGTCTTGATCCAGACCGCTTGCTGCTCGCCAATGCGCCCGCCGAGGAGGATGATGAGCGTAGGTACGACCAGTACGAAGGCGACGAGCACGCCGTTGATCGCCGGGGTCCATCGGTTGCAGCGCGCAGCCAGCCGCTTCATCTTCATCATCGACGGCCGGCGGCGTGAGCAGCTGGGGGGCTAGTGCTGCTCTCGGATGGCCTGCAGACTTTCCACGAGCTAGCTAGTGCTTCAGACCACGGTTCTGTTGTCT
The DNA here is from genome assembly GCA_916181665.1 of Avena sativa. Taxonomy (NCBI): domain Eukaryota; kingdom Viridiplantae; phylum Streptophyta; class Magnoliopsida; order Poales; family Poaceae; genus Avena; species Avena sativa. Next base: position 86,822,951 of record OV702285.1, on the reverse strand, counting down.
TGACAAACTGCTGCAGTATCTTACCGCAGTCGATTGTTGACTTTTTTTTTCAAATTAAGGAGCTTTCGCCCCCGATTCCTTTTAAAGTCGTCTGTCTCACTCTGACATTACTTCAGTAACTTCAATTTGGATTAATTAGATCCTATCACTGGGTCAAGCTCGCTAGTTGTGTCAGACGAGTACCAGCTCCCGAGATTGAAGCACTAACTCGAGCAATGTTCGGAAACCATGGCACTCAGAAGATCAGGCGGCCGCCGGCGACGGGGAAGATAATGCCCTCTCCTGAGTCCTGACGCGAAGCTACACACGGGCTGCAGCCCGCAGCAACCAACACCGTGCCTGTTGATTTTTTGTTGATCGCGGGCCCTCATGTTCAAAATTTGCGGCGGCCGGCATATACATGAGGCCATGAGGGTAGACGTTTACAGATCATCCAACTTTATCTTCCGATTTCCTTAAAAAAGTTGAATAAATTATCTTCCTATATGTTTTTTTATAAAGATCGTTTTATTATTTCAAAGATTTAAATATTATATTAGGTCTTTGCATATCTAAGATGCACACAGCCGCAATAAGTCTAAGCACATAAAAAAATTATAATTAATATTGAAGAAAACTGCAAAATGCCTACAGTGATGGAGGGCAAATCCGTAGATCATGCTGTTATTCTTGTTGCATAAAAATATCTCTCGCCGATGTATACACACATCAATAAACATGTCATGATTCTCCTCACGTTGTAACAACGACCATAAACAGCTCTAAATCATTAGTTATTTAGCACCTCGTAGATTAGATATTGGTTTATTCGCTTTTTTCGTAGGAATTTTTTTGTTTTTCATGCTGCAAATTCCATCAACCCCATGTTTCAACAAAAAAAATTCCCATCAACCCCAAGTCGCAACCAAGGCCCCTAAGGCACAGCATCTCCCCGCCGCTCGCCCTAGTCATCACCCGCCTTGCTGTGCTGCCGCGTGCCACCGCCTAAGCCACCGACACTGACGGCCTCGTTTCGCCATCACCACAACATCTTAAACCAAAACCCTAGGGAAGGCGTGCCCTAGGTGCTCCCCCACTTCTCTCACGCAGGAGCGCCTTTGGATTGTCTACTCTGTTTAGACATAATCTAGACGGCAATCGTGGAGCACCGGATCTTCATCAACTTGATTCTCCACTTAGTCCATGTGCTTGATCATGTGTCGACATGGTTACACTAATCCCATTCGTGTGGATATATACCTTGGGGGCGTCTTCTACTTCAACGCTCGATCATATGGATCTTTACAAGGAGAATCTTCTCGTGGTTATTCAAATAGCTAGGGGATTTGACAAGTTGAATTGGGAGATTGATTTGCATCTTCATCAATCTCATTATTGAAAAACTTCCGCTAGCTCGATCTACGATGGTATGATCAGTTACCTCTCTCATGCATAATTGGTCAGGTTTATGTGCAAGATTTTCTTTTTGTTTTACGTAGCGTGTATCCCAACACGCGGGACATGATCATATGGATATGTGGCACCCGACGACACTTATTTTCCAGATCTACTGGTGGTAGTGGTATGCCTAACATCAATGTATTTTTTGAGTGCTCGAAGTCTGCAATATCACATATGGAGTTTCAACAACTGCACAAGGTGATGGATTCGACCCTTGACCCAAGGTGCCCTATGCGGCCGACCTTGTTTTGCACTGTAGTGTTTGCGCTAGAGACACGACAATAATGGATATCCAAGTCAATGGTGGTGGCTCAGTTCGGCAGAGCATTTTTTGCCCCATAGTTTCATTTGCGTGTGATGTCCATTTTCAAGACCGTCCGCTATAGTGGTTGTCTTTGGATGTGTACACCATGGATTTATTCGAAGATCCTACACCCTGGGTCCATAATTTGTGCACAACCATCTTCGCGACCGTGACACATTGCATCATTGACTTCTTCCCGACGAGTAGGATGGCAGTCTTTTTTGGTTGTGTGCATCCTTGATGTAACACCCTCAGAATCGACCCTATGCAAGTTTTAGCGAAACCCGCCAAACCCGCATAGAAACGATTCAAAGGTGCCCACCAGGCACTTTCGTGCGGGTGGAAAACGAAGTAATAACATTACACAACAGTCCTCGATGGAACCCACAGAACAGATATATACAACAGCGACTCAAAGAGTCAAGAATACAGATATAATATACAAAGAGCCGAATCACCTTGAAAATGATACAACGTCCGACTACGGACAAGAAGCAAATGGGGCTAAGAGCCCTGAAGAATAACCAATGGCGTCCATAACCCTGCCCAGGCCAAGCCGGAAGGGTAACCCTGCTAACGACGTCGATCTCAAAACCTGCTTAAACAAAAGGGGTGCCGACAAAGGGCAAAGGAAAAGAGGAGCGTCAGTACTGAGGCCAGTACACGGCGAGACTAGAATTCGGCGGTCCTCGCCTACATAGGTATGGTGGACTGAAGCGGCAGCGGCAACATGCACTAAACAACCTATAGAGACTCGATACAACTGGCGGCTACCAGAGAGGGGTAAGAAAGACCTATTCGGAACCAACCTGAAGCGAACACCAAACAAACCCCTCCTGGTATTTCCCCCTCGAGACCAAACGAGGAAGTCAACCGAGGAACTCACACAGTTGGCAATTTTACTTATTCAGCTATCGTTGCAGCATTTACTAGTCAGGTATAGATAATCATCCTGATAAAATAAGCAGTGGGCCGCTTTAGTTAATCATTCCGTTGTAGTGGCAACACTTACTAGTCAGATACAATAAGCGTGAGATATTCCCAAAACCCAGCAGTTGTTGGTACTTTTATTTAGCCATTCCGTTATAGTTGCAATACTTACTAGTCAGATACAATGGTCGCTAGCGACGACCCAAGCAAGCAATTGTTGGAAGTTTTAGTTAGCCATTCCATTATAGTGAAGCTGATTACTAGTCATTATAAAGTCAAATTCATAGCACTACTTTAGTTATAGTTGTCTATGATCGAGATACTGTGCTCCAAGTCGTCCATAACCGCGGACACGGCTTTCAGAAAGTTTTAACCCGGCCGGGGTGCACAAATAGCAACACACACACGATCAACCTCGGAAAAACCAAATCAAAACCCAACGAGGCTTTCACGACAAAGCAATCACAGGATTTAGAAATATTTCAGGGGGCCACCCCATTGAGTAGACCCGCAACGAAGTAAGCTAGCTCCGAGACGGACTCAAGGTTTGCGTCAATGGCTGTAAACGACTGGGAACCCGAAAGTGTGGCTGGGCTTGTCGATACCGCGAAAACACTCCGCTTACCTAAACAGTACAGTGTGCTCCTCGCACAATCGTAAATAAACAGAAGCATGGCATAAGTACAGGATAGTAAACAAAACCTCAAACTAGTTTGTGGCCCCAAGAAATAAGACTGAATCAAGCTCTGGCTAAGGGGGGCCCATAATTCCCCGTATGTGGATAGCGCGATAAATCAAGGAACAGGTATCAAGTACTCGGGGTCCTACGGGACACAAGTGGGCGGTCGGAAACCAAATGTTATCTATCACCCACCGATGCCTCTGCTTACTTACTTCAATTTTAGTTGTTAAATAGGAATTAAAGTGAACGATACGTAAAACCATGATCATCTCCAACATCAACATGCGGCCATACACTAACATCTGTGGCACTTGACGACACGCCACAGCACTTGAGCAAGCGACTACGACGCGCAAGTCCAACTATCTACCAAACAACAGGTAATAGGAGGTGTCCAAGGCAATATAAGGCTGCGAGGGATATCACGGGTACGAAACTAGAGCATCGCAACACAGATAGCAATAGATCAACAGGAGGGAATAAATACTATAAAAGTAAGATAGGTAGAAAGGGGGAGATGCTCGCCTGAAAACATTGCCGAAGGTTCGACCGAAGATCGGGGCGAAGCTCACATCAACTCAACGGCCTTATCCGCGAAGAAGCAAAACACTAGAATAAACACCGGATGCAATATTTAATACAACGGCAGAAGATCGGCATGCTTATGATATGATGCATGGCATGGCAAAGGTGCGATGCAATTAGGTCAATATTAAGTGGAACCGGGGTCCCGGCAATTAATTAGATGGTTCAAGTTATTTAGAATCCCCCGCAATTTAAATGTTGTAATAACATGGCAAAAAATGATAGCACCGGTTCGCTACACAAATTTGAATGAGGCCAATATAGAACCAGATTTGCCCGCATATGGGCCCCATATTAATTATATGGTGAATCGGCATAAGGCCCCCAAACCAATGATATGCATGCGAGATGAATGATTAATATACAACAAGTTGTATTATATTATAAAATAGGGTTTCGGGAAGGGGTTCACACATTGAGGGTTCTCGACGGTCTTGGGGTTCCGGGGTTCGGGGTCGGTCTCAGGGTTCAGGGTTCGACGGGTCGGCGAGGCTCGGATCTGGGGCTCGCATCCGGGAAGGAGAACTTGTCGCATCCGTGGTCGTCGGGCCGTGTCGTCGGTCTTGCCGTTACACGGCAGAGATCTTGGTGTCCCGGGTCTCGGCGTCTTCGAAAGGGTCGGTCTTCGAACTCCGGGATCGGTCTTCGGACCTCAACATGGGACGGTCTTGGTGACGATCTTGTCCGATGGGGATCTTGGTTCAACATCATCGCGGGCTTCGGGTCCGAGAGGTAGATCTTGGCGTCCGAGGAGAAGATCATGTCGTTCCGTGACGGTGATCTTGGCGTCCGGGTTCTCGGTGTCGGTAGATCTTGGTGGGGGTCGATGCACTCGTCACGGGGTCGGTCTTCGGTTCATTGGGTCCACGTGGAAGAACTTGGCGGTCTCCGGAGTCCGATAATGGGTCTTGGCGGAACTTGGCGTTGATCTGTACTTGGAAGATCTTGGCGACATTGTGATATGGTTTTGCCACGGGAGACGCTTTAGCGGATCAGACCCTCACACACAGGACAAGGACGGTTGGTGACGGGATGCTGGCCACAGAAAAACAAACGACCTGCAACCACAGGAAAACTCATGCGGCTCCCACGCGCGGAACACAAGGGTGCAGCCTGAGGCTGCCTCGGATGCTGGCCTGCACGGAGGGAGGCGAAGGTTAGGTGCTCGCGAGGGGATCTGGTGGTGGCGGCCCGAGGCGCTCGCGGGAGGGCGCCGCGACGGTGACGGAAAACGAGGCCGGCGTCTGGCGACAGCGGCGAGGTCGGTCCGGGAAGGCCGCAGACGGGCCTGGCGGTGGCCGGAACCGAGCACGGGGCGAGCGCGAAGGGGGCACGGGCGGCGGCACTGGCCGAGCCGGAGGCGGCGGGGTCGGCGCCGGGAAGCGATGGAAGCCGCGGCGGCGGGATGGACCTGGAGGGGTCGAGGCGAGGGGCGGTGGTTGGAGGAGGACGTCGGGGCGAGCGGGGATGAGCGGCCGGAGACGGGCGGCGCGAAAGGCGGCTCGAGCGGGGCGCGGGAGGCGCGCGGCCGGGGAGGGCGAGGCGGCCGGTGGAGCGGGGCGAGAGGAGGGGCGAGCGGAGGAGGCGGGGTCGAGGGCGGTGGCGGGCGGTGGAGCCTGGGAAGCGGCGGAGGCGGCCGGGGCTCTGATGGAGAGAGCCGGAGAGGGGGAGAGGGTGGGGAGGTGAGGCGGGAGGCGCGCGGCGGAGGTTGGCGGTCGTCGGAGCGGGAGAAGAAGGGAGGAGAGAGGGGACTGCGGGCGCGTCGGGGTGGGGATCGAGGGAGGTTCCAGGTGGGGAGGTGGGGACATGCGGGACAGGGGGCAGGTGGTGGGCCAGCCGGCGGTTGGGGCAGGGTGTGTGGGTGTGTTGCGTGCGTGTGTGGGCTGAGGGGTGAGAGAGAGAGGTGAGGAAGTGGCAGAGGTGGCATAAGGGGATTGGTTGGGAGGGAGAGGCAGGGTGACGTGGCGGCCTGGGATAGGTGGGGGTGAGGTGGCCAGAGGGTGGGTAGACTAGGTTGGGTAGATTAGGGATTTTTGGGGTGGACCGATTGGAATTGGGGTGGTCGTTCGGGTCTATCCGGCCCGTTCGACTGCCCCACTAAAAATAATTAAAAGTTTTGTTGGTTTAAAATAAAGCTTTTGCAACTTGATAGCAACAAAACAAAAATAATCCGGTGACCCGGGGTTTGTGTGTGAATAAAGACGGGCCGTTTTAGAAAACAAAAATAGGTTTTTCTGCAAATAGTTTTATGCGAGCCAATGCAAGGTGATGACGATGCTCAAATGCAATGCGGCATGATGACATGGGCATGCGGTCATGATGATGCAATGCACAAAAACAACGCGATTTTCTAGTAGTGGTTTTGCGGGATGCCACACTTGATGTCTCAACTTGCTTTTGACATTGTGTTGTTGTAGAGGCTCAGTGAACTTGGTATTATATTTATATTAATATACTATCCTTTATCAAAACAAAAAAGTTGACTAATAGGCATACTTAAATTTAATAGCAGAGGCCAAAAAACAAAATATTTTTGTTTCGCTCTTTTAGAGCTACCCACTCCGTTCCATAATAGTTTAACATGGGTTTAGTTCAAATTTAAACTAAAACTACGTCAAGTATTTTGGAACAAAGAAAATACATTGTTGTATTAGTTTTGCTACACGAAAAGTGACGCATTGTGAGGGAGTCCTCTTCCCTAGTGGTGCCTCCCCATGTGTCACTTGTGCTCCGTGTGAATCACCTGGTGGGAGGGCACGTGATGAGTTATGGTGGTTTTCTCTTCTTTTATCTGTCTAAATACAAATTTAAAATATTATGAACCGAGCGTCAATTCATGATCCATTTCTATGTTTGTGTTAGTCACGCCAAGATCCTCAACACCAGATCTCATGTTAATATGTTTTGATTAACTTGTTCTCCTGACTTGAGTGCATCGTATACACTGCCTTTGATATTTGCACTCTCATTTCTTTTTCGCTACACTTCAAGTGGGTTTGGATAAGTTGTTGTAGGCTACATTGCCGAATTTTTTCGTTTGAACTTAGTGTACAAATCACTATCTGTTTTCACTAATGTGCTAGTCATATCGAGTTTTAAAAATTAAATCTCATGTTGATATATTTTGTCGAACTTTTTTCTGCTAGAGTGCAAGGTTTGTACCGTCTTTTGAGTCTGCACCACACTGTATTTCGCTGGAGTGTTGATAACCCTTAAGTGCGAGGAATAGATATACCACCTATGAATGTGAAAATGAAGAGTATCGATCCACCGGAGTTAGAAGGTAAAATTATTTATTATCTTAGCAAGATTGTCACTTATCTAGTTTTGTGTGCACCAAACAAAACAAAGAAACTAAGATACTTTCAGGAGAGGTCTAGAACAACAAGTATAAACAAAGGAAAATAATATATAAAAAATCAAGGTAAATGAGTGTTTGCAAATATGGAGAAGAAGGACCGAGGTTCATTTGTTGACTTAATCTCCCTCATAAACACACAAAATAAACCATAGACATAAAAATAACACATGGTCGTTTACCCATTTTTTAGAATCTCAAAATTCAAAAAGAAAAAAGTTAAGGTCAAAAGAATATTTTTTCATACAAAATAAAAAGAGCTCACTTACTCGTGGCACGCCTCATGGTGGTGCGCCACGGGTAAGGTAGGGCGGGATTCAAATTTGAATCCCCACCTACCCCCTTTCCCTTTCCCTTCTACTTCTCTTCTCCTCCACCTTCTCCTCTCATTCTGCTCTCCTTCTTTCCTCCTAATCCTCCTCCTCCTCTCCTCCTCCCCTTCTCCTTCTCCTCCACCTTCCCTTTCTTCTCCTCTCCTCCTCCTCAACCTCCACCTTCCCTTTGTTCTCGTCTCCTCCACCTCTCCTCGTCCTCGTCCTCCTCCTACTCTCCTTCTCCTCTCCTTCTCCTCTCCTTCCTCCCTTATCCTACTCCGACCGTGCCACCCTACTATGATCGCGAACCATACAACCCTACTCCGATCGCCACATCCGACCCCTAGGCCCGCCACCTCCCGCTCGACGCCGACAAGGAATGGCGCGACAATGGCCTCTCGCATCTACTTGCAGTTGTAGGTTGTGGTCATGGACACGACCTCCACGCCTGAGCTCTGGCGAGGCGACAGCGGCGAGGGGGACTCGATTTCTTTTGTTTTTCAAAATCAGGGTGTTTCTGTAAAAAAAAAATTTGTTTTTCAGAAAATGTACCCGTGGCGCACCTTAACCCCTACCCGTGGTGCACTGGGTGGTGCGCCATGGTTAAGTCTGGATACCCGTGGCGCAAATTTAGTGAGGCATTGCTGGTGCCTCACGGATAACCCTTTTCTTAGTAGTGGCACATGAATCCATGCTAGGGTTTAGCATTACAACTAGATGGATGTAGGAATCAATAACAATGCTTTGAGGATGGTGCTAATGATAAAGATCAATGTCGTGGCATGTGAGGTCCAAGCGATGGAAGATGGATGCCCTTCTACTGATTCCACCCTCCAAATCTCTGGAGGTAGGAGGTTTTTGCTACTATTTCAAATGGTTGGTTCTCTATTCTCTTAGATATATCTAACCACACATGTTTAGAACTTGGTGATGACACTTGGTACAAGTGGGTGCGATCATCCACCCACTGACATCTCTACTGTCACTTCGCTTTGGAGTTTTATTTCTAACCTTGTGCATGTCTCTTCATATGGAGGGCGTTTATGGGAGATTTTCATAGTTTGCTTTCATACCACTTGAATTTAGGGGTCCTAGTAAAATCAACCAAAAGAGGGCGCTCTCATGTAGTAAAATACAAAAAAAAAAACATGTGTACTATGCATAATCACTTTATAAAACATGATGCAAAATGCACTCATCATGATAATAGCAATAACATGTCCGCTACCATAACCGCCGGATATCCGCATGATAAAAATACATCCACATCTGTATCTGTTAGATTCCAATATTTGAATAACGGATACGTAGTGGAAATTATCTGTACCATTTACATCCCATTTGTTATGTCATGTAATCTTTGGTTGCGATGGCATTATGACAATCAACTAGAGCAAGGACTTATAATCTTTAAGGGCTTGTTTGTATCACAGGATTTCAAAACACAGAAATAGGAAGAACATAGAAATTGGCAGGATTGTAGGTACAAAACGGAGGATTGCAAAACAGAGAAAAACTGCATAGGATTGATGATTTGGATGAAACACAGGAAATACACAGGAAAAGTGCCTCGATCCTACGCGAATGAGTGTAAAAAAAAGGTTAGAGTGGATGTTAAATTTCTATGATATTGGAGTGTAGAATGCGATCCATAGAAATTTTGGAGGTGTGATTCCTTTGATCTAAAGGGCTTCCTTAGCAAAAAAAAAAACCTATGGGTTAAATTTCTCCAAAATTCTTTTGAAAATCCTTGGATCCAAAGAGAGCCCAAATGAATCATGGGACTCCATAGATGCCTAAAGGACCTGTCAACATTCTTGTTGCACAAGTGTTTATACATTGATTTCAGGTTTGGTCCATATATTCCATAAAAAACCATGGAGATCCCGATGCTACCTCACATGGTGGCTCAGTTACCCAAGTCAACGGCCAGCCCAAGCTGCACGCTAGATCCCTCTCCCCTCCCCGCTTGGCACGCAAAGTAGCATCCAAACGATTCACCGCAGATTATGCGCAACGCAAGGCCAGCGATCGCAGCCTGTCGATCGATGGTCCGCGCGCCCCCATCTTCCACCTACGTACATCGCACTCCAACGCGTGCCGGGACTAACGTGTACTTTTGCCCTCATGACAAGCTATAGTTCTTGTTAAAATCATGCGACTTTCGGGCCTCGATTATATCATGTAATAATGTACATAGCCGTGCAACCGATCGAGATGATCGACACAGGTGGCAATAATAAGAAGACCGACGACCATCCGGTGGCGGAGGCTGTGTGGCCGACGAGGGGCACCGGTGCGGCGAGGAGGAGGGCGGACAAGAAGGAGAAGATGGGCAGGGCCGGCGTGGTTCTCATGGCGTGCGTGCTGACGCTGCCGCTCCTCGTGCTGCTCCTCGGCGGGAGAGGCGGCGCACCGGCAGTCTGGCAAAACGCCGCCAAGCTCACGGCGATGTGTGGAGGTACTCATCCCTCCTGCCTTTGAGATTAGTAGCTGAAAATCGTACCGTGTAGGCGCATCGGACCAAACACATTCCCCACATGCCAAACACATGGCCACTTGTTTTTTGGATACCGGGTACATTTTGTCTATTTGCAACCGCACGAGTTCAAGACAATTTTCAGCCTAAGTAAAATCGGATTTTGAACATCTGCCTAGGCTCATGCTTGACCGTTCTGTCACAGTTGTTGCTTCACAAATTCTCCACTCTCAACTAAAATTATTGCAATATCGGTAAATTCAAAAAAATCACAATTTGTCATGTTTAATAATAATCTCTCAGGGTCAGTGAACGTCTCTGGTCCTCGTCCAAGCGCCACCGGCGCCGACGAGCTCTTCGGGGGCCTGCTGGCCGCCGGCTCGGACCGTCGCACGTGCCGGAGCCGGTACGAGTCCCCGCGGTACTACAAGCACTCACCGTACACCGCATCGCCCCACCTCCTGCAGAAGCTACGCGACTACGAGGCGCGCCACAAGAAGTGCGGGCCCGGCACGCCGCAGTACGCCGAGTCCATCGCCAGCCTCCGGTCCGGCAGCAGCAACACGGAGGCGGCGGAGTGCAGGTACCTGGTGTGGCTCCCCTACAACGGGCTCGGCAACCGCATGCTGTCGCTGCTGAGCACGTTCCTCTACGCGCTCCTCACCGACCGGGTCCTCCTCGTCCGCTCCACCGCCGACTTCACCGACCTCTTCTGCGAGCCCTTCCCCGGCGCCACCTGGAACCTGCCGCCGGACTTCCCCGTCGCCAACATGTCCTGGCTAGGGGTGCAGTCCGACGAGTCGTACGGGAACCTCCTGCGCCACGGCAAGATCTCCAACCGGCCGGAGACGGCGGCGTCGCAGGCGGTGCCGCCGTACGTGTACGCGCACCTGGCGCATGGCCTCCGGGTCACCGACCAGCTCTTCTACTGCAACGACGACCAGGTCGTGCTGGGCAAGGTCACCTGGCTGCTGCTGCAGAACGACCTCTACTACGTGCCGCTGCTCTACGACATCGCCGAGTTCGAGGACGAGCTCCGGAGGATGTTCCCGGCCAAGGAGAGCGTGTCGCACTTCCTCGCGCGCTACCTCTTCCACCCGTCCAACTCCGTGTGGGGCATGGTCACCAGGTACTACGGCTCGTACCTGGCCCACGCGGAGGAGAGGATCGGCGTGCAGGTCAGGATGTTCCCCTTCGCGACCATCCCGGCCGACGACATGTACAAGCAGATCATGGCGTGCTCCCGGCAGGAGGGCATACTGCCCCAAATCGACGACGAGTTGGCGGAGCCGGGCAACGCAACCAGTGCCGTCGGCGCGGCGAGCTCCAAGGCCATCTTGGTCGTGTCGCTGCATGCCGACTACTACGAGAGGATCAAGCGGACGTACTACGAGCACGCGGCGGCGAAGGGCGGCGGCAGCGTCGGGGTGTTCCAGCCGAGCCACGAGGAGCGGCAGCAGAGGGGGCAGAGGTCGCACAACCAGAAGGCGCTGGCGGAGATCTACCTCCTAAGCTTCTCCGACGTGCTGCTCACCACGGGGATGTCCACCTTCGGGTACATGAGCAGCAGCCTCGCGGGCCTGCGGCCGACGATGCTGGCGGTGGCCAACGACCAGAAGGTGCCGGAGACACCGTGCGTGCGCGCCGCGTCCATGGAGCCGTGTTGCCATCTCATGAATTTCAACGTCAAGTGCCGGGGCAAGGCCGTGGACAAGGAGGACCTGGCCCGGCACGTCAAGGTGTGTGAGGATCTACCTAGAGGGATCAAGTTAGTTGATTAGAAATCAAATCTTTTCCTTTGTTTTATGGAAAACCTGACAAAACAGGAAGGAAACTAATTTCGTGCTAAAAGTGTTATCGCAATATCCAGTGCATATTTTTTCTATGGAGCACCTAGATCGCGACCCAGAACTTCTTATATCTCAGTCGGGTAACATCGTTCTAATATTTATGCTAACTAGCCAGGTGGCCCTCGCAAACGCGAGGGTATCATCTTTAATATAATGGAAGAGACTCGTAAATAAACTTGTAGTAAATAAAAATAGCATAGATATATATTACAAATCCTAAATAGCATGCTAATTATGATATACATGTGTGGAGAACATGTACAATCACCTTTAATTGTTTGGACGTATGTTGATTATGCATTTCCAAAAAAGCACATGAATAAATGACCATAATTGTAATTTGTACATGATAAAAAAAATCAAAAATACACATTTTTTTCTAAGATCAAGAAATTTGATTGTTTTTATGTGGTGTTAGATTTGTTTGCGGAGCTAATATTCAGTGTTTTGGTCATTGGTAGTAGATCTTCAACTACAAACAAAACTTTACAACCCAAACAATAGATATAGCAGATTTGAGAACGTATTTGATAATTTAATGTGATTGCATGAATTATCAAATTTTCATACATAAGTTAAATAAAAGAAACGACCTCATTAAAAAGTAGTCCAATTAAACAATACAATATTTTTTTTTACTTTTCTTATAACTTATTCATGTATTTATTTCATTTTTTATTATATATGGGATATTCTCTCTTGAAGTTTCTATTTTGTAATTAAGACGCATATGAATATTCCGAAAGGTGAAATTACAATTATTTGGGTCATACATGGTGGTAAAATTTTCAATAAAAAATAGAGAATGTTTTAACATGAATATAGATATTATTTCATTTTAGATAGTATTAATCTATTTATCTATATTAGGCAATAATTGTTAGGACCACTTTTTTACTTTGCTTGCAATTTTGGCACTCACGGTAGTCTGTCTAAATTTCTAAAACTCTTGTGGTAAAAATTTAAGCATGTCAATTTATCCTTTTGCATTCAAAATTAGAATGGGCATATTAAAGTACCTATTTTATCATGACTACGTTTTCTTCATTGTTTATCTAATCATACTATTCAACCATTCATAGAGACATAAATCATATATGCTAAATTAATCTCATAAATTACCTTAGTAGTGTTATCGCCCGTTGTAAATATATTGCAATAAATTTGTACGCAAAAGTGATGTTGTGCAGATTTGCACCTAAAATTCTTTATCCAAAGAAAAGTTTATGTTGCGTACTTGTGTGTTTCATCTTCATGGACACTATATATAAAATAGTTACACACTGGTCCGAATTTTGTGACGTGGTATCATAGTATCACAATATAAACCAAGTTGTCCTATGCTCCACTCTCTCCCTCTCTGTCTAATTAGTATGAATATTCCTATTTTTCAATTATCTCTGATTTCACTCATCGTCATTGTCCGATGATGTTCAGGAGGAAGAAAACCTGAATGAAAACCTACCGATAGTTTGCATGTAAATCAATTCCACAGATTGTTTATCAAGAGTTGTTTCTTCGTTCTAAGTATGTTCTACAATTTCAGAATTGCACTCCTTGAGATGGTCGCTCATGCGTTTTTTGAAAAGACTATAGTTGGTACAACTTTTGCATGTTTTGTCCACGACCATTTCCTTAGCGTAGACATCAAGATTTGCCAGGATTGTTTACGCAAAAAAAATATTTGTCAAGATTGTAGAAAAGATCTAGAGACAACAATTTGATGGGTCTGTGATACAACATTTTTGTTGGTATTCGTTCGAGTAATATTTTTTAAATAAAAATAACAAAATATGTTTAAGATGAAGAACTATAATTTAAACTTGAGGTTTTTGTTTTATGAAATAATAGTTTTTCAAGACCTTTAATCATGTACATTATTTCCATAATCATTAACGATGTACCGTTGTATTTTTTCCAGGTAAAAAATACATGTATAAATTATTTTGCACTTTTTAGTCTACCATGTACTGCCACGTTCTACGGGACTCACATCCAGTCTACCATTTGCTAGTGCATCTCCCTTTGACATGCATTCTGAGCATAGGAAACAACGAAAATGCATGGCAGCGCTATTGATGATCGTCTATATCATGCATGCATCCATTCATAATCTGGCCTGCCATAGCTAAGATGTATCCTGGATAACTAATGGTAATATAATATAGGTGATGTGGATCAACTTGGTGTTTCGAAAAACACTCTTATATTGATTTTAGTATATAATAGATTTTTAGTTATAACTTATAAAATGATAATAATTTTTAGTTACAACTCATTATATTTTCAGTTACAATCTAGTTACAACTCATGTGTGAATCCAAGTATTATACACCTTGAGAAGTTCGCCGTAGCCCTTAGGCTTCGATGGCTATGGATGGAATGAACGGGAACCCGTGCAACAAAGAAGATTGTGAGCTTTTTGCGGCTACTGAAAATGGTGAGAAGGCCAAATTTTGGACCTCTTCTTGGTTTCATGGCATTTGCCCCAAAGACATAGCGCCAGAGATTTACGTTAGTTGATTAGAAATCAAATCCTTTTTGCTTTATGGAAACCTGACAAAACAGAATGGAAACTAATTTCCTGCTAAAAGTGTCATCGGACTATCCAGTGCATCTTTTTTTTCTTCTATAGAGCTCCTAGATCTCAGGGACGGAGAACTTAGAGCATCTCCGCGCTATAATAGCGCAACGCTAAATTAACCGCTTTTTACCCGTACGCGTCTAGTCCAATGGCTTGTTCCTCGAACCGAAATGGGCCGCGAGGTTGCTAGTTCGATCCTCCCCGACGCTAGTAAACGTTTGGGCGGCGGCCCTCCCCAGCCTCCTCCCCTCCTTGCCGCCGCCGGGAGACTCCGCCGGGCAAAGCCTATGTCCGGATGGCGGCGGCGGCGGGGCCTCTCTCCCCGAGCGGTGGTCCCTCTGCGGGTGGCGGCGGCGCGTGACCTCCCCTGGATCCGGCGGCATGGAGCAGCGGGTTCCCAGCGGCTGGCGGATCGTCGGCGGCGGACGTGGGGGCTTGGCATCTGCTCGGGGGGTGGTGCCCCTGTTGCTGCGAACGGCGGCTCCGGGAACGACCGTGCCCTCCGGGCTTGGGTGGGTCTGTGGGTCTCGGCCCTTGGCGGCAGGTGGTGTGGTGCTGGCGCCTGGCATCGACGGCCCCTGGCACCGTGGTGGTGCTGG
This sequence comes from Avena sativa, assembly GCA_916181665.1. NCBI lineage: Eukaryota > Viridiplantae > Streptophyta > Magnoliopsida > Poales > Poaceae > Avena > Avena sativa. The sequence goes on along the minus strand of OV702285.1, from coordinate 86,807,826 downwards.
TGACCGGCTATGTGGCGACGGCGGGCTGTTTCTCCATCGTCCAGCTCGTCCGTTGGTGGTAGAACGGCGGTCGGCGCGTTCTCTTCGCTGACATCGGGTTTGGCTCTCCTCTCGCGGTTGTGTGGCCAAGCGATGGCTCTTTTCTGCTCCTTTCGGTGGATTTTGGGGCTGACGAAGGGGCCGGGTGAAAGCCCAGCTTGTTGATGATGACGACGACGCCTGCGGGCGCCGTCTCCTCCTTGGGGGCGTCGTCATGGCCCTGTCCGTGCTGCCCTGCTTTGAGCGCCGGGGAAAACCCTTGATCCGCTTATCCGGATCGGACAACGACGACACCATGGTGTCGTCCCCCTTCTTGGAGGCGTTTTCTAGGTGGCTCATGAAGTCCCCAAATCGGCATGACGGAGTCCCGGTTGGAAACCGCTTTGAGCTTGGGCGCTCAGGGCGCATTGTACATCGTTAGCGGCGCTTCTCGGTCTTCTTCTCTCGGGCGGTTCGGTCCCACTGCTCGCTTGCCACCTTAGCGCACATGTGCGGGTAGTGTGTTGGCCGTGCCTCTTTGAGACAAGTCGGTCTTCCGAAGTCTCCTTCTTCGATTGTGACACGGCTCGTGAGCTTGGTGTTTCGCCTCCTCTCCATTCATGGCAGGAAACGTTGCAAGGAGAGTCCTCGTTGCTTGGTTGTTGGGGGTTGCGTTGTATGTCGTGTGGTATTGTGTTTGTATCGGTGTTGCCTTCCTGACATTGTGTCGGCCATTCCTGGCATTGCCTCTTGTGAGTTGTATCGTGTTGGGTGTGTGGTGTGGTTGCCTTATGGCGTTGTATCGGCCGTCGGCCTTCTCCTCTATTTGTTTGGTACATCTCCCAGGACGTATCCTAGAACTGCAAACTCCTCCAGCAAAGGCGCTATAATCCCGCGCGCTGCAAAATTTTAGCGTGGCGCGACATTTTGCGCTATTTGGAGCGGAATATATCGCACTCAGACTACATCGCACGCCATCGCTCAGCTCGCGCGGGAACAGCCAACCGCCCGGAAATTTCCCCCATGCGCGCAACCTCTCCCCTCCAACTTCCCCTACCGCGCGGCCACCGGCGCAATTCCGGTGATGTACGGCTCCTCCGGCACCCCACCAACCCCTTCCTACTCCGTCACCCCCACTATCGGTGCCAGTACAATCCCGCCACCGACCGTGCCAAACCCTAGCGCTGGCGCCGGGAACGGCTCGGGCGCCTCGGGGATCGCCGCGACTCGCCAACTCTTCGTGCCACCGCGGACAAGCTCCGACGCGGATCCCGTCAATCGTGGCACCGAAAAGGAGGAGCATCGCCACGAAGCGCACAGCCGACACGACGGGTGGACAACCCAAACCCAAAGCGGTGAGGAATATCACGGTGGCTCAGCACGCGTAGCCTACACCCATCCCCCAAGCGCTAGCTACCTCCGCTCCGCCTCCTCAATGTCCGACGCCAACCGTTGCCACGTTCACCACGCGCAACGTGCTCGATGAAATGGCAACAGGGTAAAAAATATCTTTTTGTTGTTGTTTTTAGATACATGTGAATGTTTTAGTAGGATTGTGACATGTGCATACATTGTAGTGTCGATGGCGAAAGTTTCATGGAGAGTATGGAGGTTGCCGGTTCATCTTTTGCACAAACGCAACATGCAGATGCAAATGATGAAGAGGAGTATGAGGTGGACGAGGAAGGCAAGGGCATGGTGGAAGCGTCGGCCGATAGGAAGGCAAACTACACCGTAGATGAGGATGTGTTGCTTTGCAAGACTTGGTTGAAGATTGGCATGGATTCGTCGGTTGGCACCGACCAAAGTAGAGACACACATTGGATAAGAATGAAGGAGGACTTTGTGAAGGGGTTCGTAGCATGGAAAACAAAAAAATTCTACCGCATGCACACAAACAAGCCAAGATCTATCTACTAGATTGTAGCAACGAGTCGATAGAAGCACTCACCCTCAAAGATTCCAAAGTGGTTAACGAGAGCAGATTCTCGTGGGTGATGTAGTCGTACACTTGCCGATCTCAAGATCGCGTAGACGATCCTTCTGGCGCTGTGTTACGACAGCGCTTCCGTAGTCGGTCACACGTTTGGTACTCGATGAAGACCTTCCTCTCCCTTGTTCCAGCAGGCAGCGGAGGTTGTACTTCTCCCCTCGTGATTCTGACAGCACGACGACGTGGTGTCGGAAGTAGAAGAAAGATCTCGCAGGGCTTCGCCTAAGCCGGTGCGCTTTATGGTGGATTAGGGTTTCCCGGTGATCTAGGGTTTAGAAGAGCGGGAGGAGGAGAAGGTGTCGTCGGCGGCTAGAGCGGCGATGACGGACCGGCGGCAGCGCTGGCGGCGACACGGCAGCGGGTCGGCGACGGCGGCTTGGGTGGAGAGGGGCTAGGGCTTGTAGTGTTGGGGCAGCCCTCCCCTTCTATTTATGAGAGGGGCAACCTTGGGAGGGGTGGGTTTGAATCCAAACCCAAACCCAAGTTGGATTGAAAGAAGGACTTGTTTCTTCTCTGCTTCCAGTGACCTTCTCCCTTGCTGTAAAACCACTCAGTATCAGGCTTAGGCCCAGCCTTGGTCTTCTTCGCCGGCGCGGTAACTTTCTTACCGCCCTTCTTGAAGTTTCCCTTTTTCTTAGACTTGCCTTGCCTTTTGAATTTGGTGGTCTTATTGACCAACAACACTTGGTGCTCTTTCTTGATCTCCACTTCTGCAGACTTTAACATGGAGAAGAGTTCGGGTAACGACTTGTCCATGTTTTGCATATTGTAGTTCATCACAAAGTTCTTGTAACTTGGTGGTAGTGATTGGAGGACACGATGAATCCCCAAAGCATTAGGAATCACTATACCCAAGCTTTGAAGCTTGCTTGCGTGACCAGACATCTTAAGCACGTGCTCACTGACGGAGCTGCCCTCTTCCATCTTGTAGTTAAAGAACTTTTCAGAAGCCTCATAACTCCCAACTGCCGCGTGATCCTCAAATATCATTTTGAGTTCACGGACAATATCATGTGGGTCATGGTTCTCAAACCTTTTCTGAAGCTCCGATTCCAAACCATACAATATAGCACACTGAACTGTGGAGTAATGGTTCTTCCGATCGAGGAAAACATTCTTTACCTCATCGTAGCATTAGCTGCAGGCGGGTCACCCAGCGGTGCATCCAGCACATAGGTCAAATTACCAGCATTAAGGACAATCCTCAAATTGCGGAACCAATCCGCAAAGTTTCTTCCATTGTTTTTCAACTTTTCTTTCTCTAGGAACACATTAAAATTGATGGTAGGGGCCGCCATTGATCTACAACATATTTGCAATAGTTTAGACTAAGTTTATGACAAATTGAGTTCTAATTAATAGTTAAATTAATCTAGGTGAACTCCCACTCAAAACAATATCCCTCAAATTGTTTTAGTGATCACACGAACCAAATCCACCACATCAAAACCGATCATCACGAGAGTTGATGTAGCTTCAATGGCGAACAATCAACATGTTCATCATATATACTATATGACTCATGCTTTACCTTTCGGTGATCCGTGTTCCAAGACCATGTCTGTACATGCTAGGCTCGTCAAGATCAAACCTTAGCTTCTGCATGAACAAATCTGGCTTGCTCACGTTGTATACATTTGCAGAATCTAACACACCCGATCATCACGTGGTGCTTCGAAACAACGAGCTTTAGCAACTATGCTTACTAAGGATGAACACTTTAAAACTTGAAATTTTGTGCTTGAGGGATCATCTTATAATGCTATCGTGAACTAAGCAATACAAGATGCATAAAAGGATTAACATCACATGCAATTCATAATATGTGATATGATATGGCCTTTCTTCTTGTGCTTCCGATCTCCATCTTCAAGCACGAACATGATCTCCATCATTACCGGTATGGAGTCAAGGTCAATGGCGCCGCTTCATGGTTGTCATCCACCAGCATCAACTATTACAACTACTTTGAATAGACACGCAGGTCTTAACGGAATTTAAAAGACAACCATATGGCTCATGTCTCATGAACGATGTTAAGCGTGGAGCATGTCTCATGAATGTTTTTATGTAAGGTTATCCCGGGCCACTTCATCCCATCATACCGCAAGATGCAAAGTACACAAAAAGTAATTGATAATAAAAGCACCACCGCCCACAATGACCATTGTTTTCTACTCGTGCAACAGATCTACATATAGACACGGCTCTGATACCACTGAAGGGGTTCGTAGGATGGAAAACAAAAAAATTCTACCGCATGCACACAAACAAGCCAAGATCTATCTACTAGATTGTAGCAACAAGTCGATAGAAGCACTCACCCTCGAAGATTCCAAAGCGGTTAACGAGAGCAGATTCTCGTTGGTGATGTAGTCGTACACTTGCCGATCTCAAGATCGCGTAGACGATCCTTCCGGCGCTGCGTTCTGGCAGCGCTTCTGCAGTCGGTCACACGTTCGGTACTCGATGAAGACCTTCCTCTCCCTTGTTCCAGCAGGCAACGGAGGTTGTAGTTCTCCCCTCGTGATTCTGGCAGCACGACGGCGTGGTGTCGGAAGTAGAAGAAAGATCTCGCAGGGCTTCGCCTAAGCCGGTGCGAGTTATGGTGGATTAGGGTTTCCCGATGATCTAGGGTTTAGAAGACCGGGAGGAGGAGAAGGTGTCGGCGGTGGCTAGAGCAGCGACGGCGTACTGGCGGAGGCGCAAGGCAGCGGCGGCGCGCGCGGCGGCGGGTCGACGGCGGCTTGGGTGGAGAGGGGCTAGGGCTTGTAGTGTTGGGGCAGCCCTCCCCTTGTATTTATGAGAGGGGGGCAGCCTTGGGAGGGGTGGGCTTGAATCCAAACCCAAACCCAAGTTGGATTGAAAGAAGGAATTGTTTCTTCTCCCACTAGGAAACCATTGTTCCAGTTTGACTTTTCAAACTTCCCGTTTGACTTTCAATTTAGAGCTTTAACTCTCTCTTGCAAATGCCCACATCAAGTGACCTAGGATATGATCCAATCATTCCACTTACCCATGACACATTCATGTACCGTTCTCCTTCCGGACCGGTGAACCTTCTAGTACCTTCTAGAACCTCTCCGATGAAAACATCGGAATCTTTCCCGAACTCTGGAATCGGACTTTCCTTATATGAATCTTAATCTCCGGACCATTCTGGATCTCCTCGTGATATCCCGGATCCCATCCGAGACTCCGAACAACATTCAGTATCCCTACTAACATTCCATATCTACTAAACAACATCGAATCCTTAAGTGTGTCTCCCTACGGTTCGTGAATTATGCGGACATGACCGAGACACTTATCCGATCAATAACCAATAGAGGAATCTGGAAATTCATATGTCTCCCACATATTTCTACGATTACTTTGCAATTGAATGAAACACTTACATACGATACCAATTTCCCTTTGTCTCACGATAGTTTACTTATCCAAGGTTTTGATCGTCGGTATCTCTGCATACCTAGTTCAACCTCGTTACTGATAAGTACTCTTTTCTCGTTCCCGTGATATGTGATCCCTTGTGAGCCAGTCACATGCTTGCAAGCCAATTGGATGACATTCCACCAAGAGGGCCCATAGTATATCTATCCGTCATATGGATGGACAAATCCCACTCTTGATCCATGTGCCTCAACACATACTTTCCGAACACTCAATGCCACCTTTATAGCCACCCAGTTACGGTGTGGTGTTTGATATCATCAAAGCATCCTTCCGGTGATGGTGATTAGCATGATCTCATGGTCGAAGGAATTAGGTTACTATGTATCAGAAAGCTTATAGCAAATGAACTATTGAAATGACTTGATCTTAATGCTACGCTTATCTATATGAGTATGTCCATCATACCATTCTCCTAATGATATGATCTTGTTGTTAACAACATGTCAATGTTCATGATCAGGAAACCACGATCATCTATTAACCAATAAGCTAGTATTATATAGAGGCTTTACTAGGGACTCTAATTTAGTTTACAAATCACACAAGTATTAATGTTTCTGGTTAATACTGTTATAGCATGAATGTAAACATTTATCATAAACACAAAGATATAATAATAACCACTTTTATTATTGCCTCTAGGGCATATCTCCAACACTTTGATGCCAACAACACAAGTGGAGTTTGTCGCACCAACCGCTCTCTTCGGTCCCATTGTTCGGTCATCAACACCGATTGTTCAAGGTGGGCAAGTGTGCAAAAGACGGTTGATAATATCAACCCAAGTGGCACCAATGATGTCGACAGGGTAAGTTGTTCTATCGTGTTCTACTATTTTGTTGACATGTGCATATTTTGTTCGATGTTTTCTTTGCTCATTTCTTCTACTTTGTTCACAATGTAGAATACCATGGGTCAAGGAATGTATCGAGATGAGGGAAAGAAGACCAAGAAGGGCAAGAAAATCCTCGCCAAGCCATTTACCTTGCACCATTGCTACGACGTGATCGTGAATGAGGAGAAGTGGAAGAACCGTGGAAGAGTGGACTTGCCAACATTCTTGGCGCAACAAGCAACCGCGGAGGCAACTCTCATTGATGATGATGATTCAAGTGGTGATGATAGAAAGAGAAGCTTCACTCCTCACTCGGTTACCAAAAGGCTGGTGCTTGGAAGGAAGGACGCCAAAGATTTGAAGGGGAAGAAGGCCGGTCATGATGACATAGCAAAAGCTATGAAGAAGATGGCCAAGGGAAGAGTGGAATACAATGTGGACCCGAAGGAGGCCGAGGCGCGGCGTGTGGCATTGGAGGAGAGGTTGGCGGCCACCGAGGAGAGGAGGATGGCAATGGAGGAGAAGAAGATGGCCAACAAGGAGCATCAACGCCTATTGGACGAAGAGAGGAAACTCTTTTTCATGGACACCTCCAACATAGATGAAAGGCAAAGAGAGTACATCAACCTTGCTCGCGACGAAGTGTTGGACAAAAAAAGAAAGTTGGCAAACCTCATGAAAGCCCAAAATGAAGGAATTAGTGCACCCGGAGGCTATGGAGGCGTGGGAGGCTACGGAGGTATGGGAGGCTTTGGAAGCTATGGATTCATGGGACAAGCACCGGAGGGGTATGGAGGCATGGGAGGCTTTGGAGCACCACCGCGGGCTATGGAGGCATGGGAGCACAAGCGGGAGGCTATGGAGGCATTGGAGCACAAGCGGCAGGCTTTGTAGGCATGGGAGCACCGTCAGGAGGATTTGGAGGCTATGGAAGCATGGGTATTGGAAGAATGGGTGGGATGGGTGGCCATGGCGCCATGGATGGCATGGGAGCGCCACCGGGAGGATTCATGACCTCCTTGGTTGATCCATCTTCGTCAACTAGCAACACCATCGTCCAAGACTCCGATGAAAATGCTCAACATGGAGGTGGCGGTGGAATGGAGTATGTTGACAAGTGATGATGATGTGTGTGTGTATGTTGAGTCTAAGCCTTTTCCTACTAGTATATTTACTTCATCATTTACAATATGTATGACCAAAAATATCAACTAAACCTATTGTTACTTGTAGACTTTCATGTCACGTGAATGTTGCTATATCAAAAACGGATTTGAAGATTGGAGATGGATAGAGGTGGTATCTTGGAACCTTAGGGTACCTTTTTTTACTCTAGTATGCAAACAAATAAAGTAGATTTCTCAAAAGATCATAATTTGCGAAAAAATAGTCATGTTTTTGTACTAAAGATGGGTAGAGGGGTATGTTAGGAATAAGCACTCCGGCTCTCCGGCATCGGCACAGTGTCGCGTATACGAGTTGTATACGAGTAGTGGAGTAGTAAACGCAGGTGCTTTCCGGTTTAAACTTGCTTGCACGATATCGAGTAGTATTAGGGGTTGGATAACGATTAGGACTACTAACTAGCTAGCTTGGTACTAATTATACGCATGTAACCATGCTTGTACCAGACCACCATACCACCATGAAGCAAACAAAGAAACCAAGGCTTGATATGAGCCTTTGGCAATCAATCGGCTTATTGTGTGTGTCTGTGTAGTGCAAGTAGTACTAGCTCAAATCGATCATACCAATCATACCGATCAGGCTAGCAGCTATACGTGAGTGTCTTGGCGGATTGTTCTGGTACGTGCAGGTCTTGTCAGAACCTCCTCGTCGGTGTCATCAGAAAGTACTCGGCAGCAGGGGTTGTGCTAACAATTGGTATCAGAGCCTTGTGGAGGATCTCCTAGTAACGGGAGGTCATGACGATGAAGGAGGTTGGCGAGTATTCCGGTGCGGCTGCGGGTGCACCGGTGTCGGTGCAGTATCCGTGGTATAGCCGCGAAAACTACATGGTCTGGGCGGTCCTAGATGGAGTGGTTGTTAGAAGGTGCCAGACTCTAGGAGGCTGTCGATCCAGGGGGTGACGAGTTTAAGAAAGGCGCGTCGAAGTACCACCTGGACCGACTGGCACTCACAACCATCTGCTCGGTGGTGCCGACAGATCTGATGCAGCACCTGATCTCGAAGAAATCTGCAAAGGAGGTGTGGGATACGCTCAAGACACTAAATCTTGGGCACGTGCGCATCCGCGAGGCAACCCTACAAACCTTGCAGAAGAAGTACGAGAATCTGGAGATAGGAGATGAGATGCTAGACGCTTTTTCTTCAAGGGTCGCTGCACTGTTCAATGGGATTCGCGGACTCGGTGGGAAGTTGGAGGAGATCTCTATCGTGAGGCGTTTACTCCGCGTGGCGCTGCCGCATTATTCACCTGTTGTCTCGGCGATCGAGCAATGCGTTGATCTCAAAACTCTCACGATGGATGATCTAGTTGTACGGTTCAAGGCTCACGATGAGCGGATAAAGATCACCAACGGCAACACAAAAGTGGATGAGCATCTCATGCTTATGGCTCGATCATTGTTCGCCAAGGAGAAGAAGGGCGATAAAGCATCTGGCAGTAGGAGTGATAGAGAAGATTCTCGCCTAGCGAAAAAGTATATCGCAGGGGAGGACGAGGACGAGGCTCCGTCACAGAGGAAGTTTGACATAAAGAAAGTAAGATGTCATAAGTGCGGCGAGCTCGATCACTTCAAGAAGGATTGCAAGAAATCGTCAAAGGAGAGGGCTCTCATCGCCCAGGAAGGAGATGATGGACCGATGATGCCGATGCTCGAAGTAACTGAGCTGAAGGAGGAGGAGGATCCTCCATCACCGGGTACAGAGATTGTGGTGCAAGTGGATCACGATCTACCGTGTGTGGATCACGAGCAACGGAGTGCCCTGTTTCTGCGTGAAGCCACGTTTGAGGCAAGTGAAGCTTCAGAATCTGATCATGGCGATCTATGCGTTGGAATTTCACCAGCAACTCCGTCTAGCAATAAGTTATTCATGATTGTGGTGGATGATCATAGTAAATACATGTGGATTGTGTTGCTGAAAAGTAAGGATCAAGCTCAACAAGAAATCAAGAAGATCAAGGAAGCCGAAGAGTTTAAGGTGGAGGCGAAGATAAGAGCCCTACGCATTGATCAGGAAGGTGAGTTGCATCAAACCGTGTTGACCATGGCACGGAGCATGATGAAGAGTAAAGGCTTGCCAGGAAAATTCTAGGGTGAGACAGTCAATACGGCTGTATATTTGCTGAACAGCCGTATTGACTGAGAGTGGAGTTGGTATGACTCTGTATGAAGCATGGTAAGGATGGAAGCCCTCGGTTGATCATCTTCGCACTTTTGGGTGCGTGGCGCATGACAAGACCGACCAGCGGAGTACTCCAATGATCATGACAGGATATGACGGCTCGAAGGAATACTGTTTGTGCAACCCCTATACCAATAAGGTGGTTGTCACGGGCGAGGTAGTCTTTGAGGAAGAGAAATCATGGAATTGGGGCTCTAGCGAACCGGGATATTCAACTTTTCACATCACGTTGGATCTTGAGTATGAAGAAAATATGGATGAAAAAAGGTTATCTTTGTTAGCAAATTTGGACCCAAAAGAGATTGAAGGCCCAGGGGATGCTCTAGGCGTGGACACCAGGCCAGACGCACTAGGGATACTCCCAGAACAAAAAGTGTCCGAAGAAAAGGCTAGTCCGTGGTTAGAAAAAACAGAGCTATAAGGTGTTGTGTTTAGCTCATCATCTGCTAGTACATGAGGTGATGATCCACGTGAAGAGCTTGGGGCAAAGGAGTGTCTAGAAGTGCAAGGGTCATGTGATGTGGTGGTGAGTCAAGAAATTGGCTCAGAAATAGGCATGCAGGATACGTTGTATGTATAGTCGTTGGCTCCAGGAGCTCTACGTGGAGGCACACAAGGTTCAGAAACTAAAGAAACAAGCGCGTTGTCGTACATAGAAGAGTATATCGCAGAGCCTCCGAATGCACTAGAGCTGAGACGACTACAACCGACGCGAGCACACATGCGAGGCGTGTTGGACTACTATCCGAAGAAAGAATTTCGGACGATAAATTATCTGATGAAGATAAAGTATGAAAATCAATGCGTATTCATCAAGGAACCAGTGAAGAATGAAGGCACAGTCATGAACGACATCGACAAGAAGGACGCGAAAAATAAGGATGCCGACGAGGAGGGTCGACGTGAAGGCATGGAGACACCGACAAAAGCAAAGTCGGTGACATGGAGGATGACGCCGGGAGCGGCGAAAGCAATGCCATGGATGATGCTCGCGATAAGCAGTTGACGCATTTGGAATCTAGGTCGAAGCGAAATGCATGTTGTGCTTAGGGAGTGATTGTTAGGAATAAGCACTCTGGCTCTCCCGCACCGGCACGGTGTCGCGTATACGAGTTGTATACGAGTAGTGGAGTAGTACACGCAGGTGCTTTCCGGTTCAAACTTGGTTGCACGATATCGAATAGTATTAGGGGTTGGATACCGGTTAGGACTGATAGCTAGCTACCTTGGTACTACTTATACACGTGTAATCGTGCTTGTACCAGACCACCGTACCACCATGAAGCAAACAAAGAAACCAAGGCTTGATATGAGCCTTTGGCAATCAATCGGCTTATTGTGTGCGTCGGTGTAGTGCAAGTAGTACTATCTCAAATCGATCATACCGATCAGGCTAGTTGCTATACGTGAGCATCTTGACGGATTATTCTGGTACGTGTGGGTCTTGTCGGAACTTCTTTGTCGGTGTCGTCAGGAAGTACTCGACGGTAGGGGCTGTGCTAACAGGGTAACCAAAGGTTACCCACTTCGATGGATGATAATCTTGCTGTAATTTGAACTTGTTTTATTGAGTTGGAAATTGGAAAAATTCCTTCCTAGCCTCGAAACAAAAAGGGAAACTTGTCGGTCAGTACGATCTGCACTATTCTCACGGATCCAGTCAACATCAGGTCACGCTCATTTTCTCTCTCTTATCATATGAGATGAGATCCAGCAAACCACGCTCCATTCCCCACTGGTGGAAAAAGGGCCTGCAGTCCTGGGCCACAACTGGCTTTAGTCCCGGTTTTGGGACCGGGACTGCGAAAACGGGACTAGAGGCCCCCCTCTAGTCCCGGCTCGCTACGGCCCGTGACCGATAACAGCCACGTGGTTTTTTCAGCGCCGCGGGGGGCGGAAACCCTCTAGTCCCGGGCCGTAACATCACCCGGGACTATAAGGTTTCCTACCGCGGCAGAGAATTGTGTGTTTCTCTACCGCGACAGAGATTGTGTATTTCCTTTTTTTTGCCATTTCGTTCCTTTTTCGTTTTGTGTTTCACTATAATTCAAACATATATTTCAGTATACATATTATACGCTACTACATACACACTACACGTTGATGCATTTATATAATTAATCGATCCCTTGCAAGCATACATATAATCAATCATATCAAAAGGAAGAAATGTTTTAAAATTACATGGTCATTGATGAATATATATATCATATCAGCTACATGGAGATGACTAAGGAAAATCGAGTTCCACGTCATCCGCATAATGCTCTCCATGTACATCAAGGACTTCCTTCATCATAAATCCCACCAGCTCCTCTTGAACTGCTCTTATGCGCTTGTCTGGCTCTAGTTTCTCCCGCAAATCATAAATATAATGTGAGTCAACTTTCTGCTCACTGGTCAACTCGCGGATGTACTCGCAGACGTAGTATCCACATAAATGAGTTCCCGGTGGCTGTTGTAAACTCTTCACCATTTTATAAGTTAACTCCTCTTTGAATGGACCTGGTATTTTCTGTCTGAACCGTGTCCAACACCTGCTCGGCAAAGAAAATGAATAAAGGAGTTATTAGTTACTTGATATCAGGAAATGAATGAAAGAGGACGATATAATATGATAATGATTGAATTTACTTATGGAGCATTGCTTTCATGTCGCTCCACTGCTCTTGGTACCAACTTAATGAGTCGTGGACTTCAACTAGGAAGTTGTCAACTTGAATGTTTATCAAGATTCAGTGGAATCTGCGGACGTTTACATAAGCATACATGCATAGCTCATCCAGTAAGCAAAAATAAAATGTGTACAAGATATAAACACTTACTTGAAGTTGTAAGGAAATAATATTTCCTTAACAAAATTATTCTCGGTTAAGAACCTGCACAGGTCTTCCTCCACGTCCTTGGGGTGATTCTTTAACGTATATTCATTAACGATATATGGGTCAATGAACCCAACGTCGTATCTTCTAGCTCTTTTGCATTCAAGCATCTTCATTCTGTAGAATATAATATCATCATACAAAAGGATATATAGTTAGGATAATATATTAAATGCAATGAACGAGCTGAGCTACAAACTTAATTGTAGAAATAAATCACTTACAGACAGTAGCAACTAATGATAGATTTGTCGAGGGCGCGCTGGTTATATAACTGAAACAGTTTAGTCATTTGAACCTGTATCGAGTATGGTTTGAAGTGATGCTCCTTTCCAACTTCCACCGGAAACCAATCTTTCTGATGCTTTTTTCTGCTTGTGACATAGCCTAAATATTGACAAAGAGACATATTTGCTTCGGTAGCAAGTGCTTTGGCCTGCGATACAGTGATTCCCATAAGTGCAGCATTATTACGGGCTCTGGGGTCCATTATTTGCATGTCCATATCCATTTTAGCTCTGAAGGCCTTGTCGAGGTCTGAAATGACTTTGAGCGGGCCGACCGATTGATTCTTCTATGCTCCGAGCTGGGCAACTTGCTTCCCGCTTTTTGCACTTGTGATTATTTTCTTCTGTGCTTGCTTAATAATCTCCCGGTCATAGTCTGATTCCAGATTCATCGATATCTAGGATAGTTGCTCAAGAAAGGACTTAGCCCACTTTTTGGTTTTTTCATTATATACCGGCTTTGGCTCAGGCTTTTTGGGTGCAAAATGCGCCTTAACTTGGGCAGCCACATCCGCGTTAGTTTCCTCATCGGTCTTGTCATAAGGTCTCTTTGGAAGAGCCGGCGGGATGTCGACTATCTTCGCCGTTTGACCTTTCTTCGATGTGGGGCGCGGGGGACCGTCGAACTTCCGTTTCTTCGACGAGGTAGTAGTATTGCATGGAGGCGGAGGCGGAGATCGAGTATTGCGCGGAGGCGGAGATCGAGTTGATGTACTCCTGCTGCGACGATCGTCAGCGGGGCGGGGTGGACTTGGAGGTTGGCGATAATCGGGTTGGGGTGGACTTGGAGGTTGACGATATTCGATGCGGGGTGGACTTGGATTCCTTGGAGTCGCGGCCTTGGCACCGAGCCTGGAAACTTGATGTACTTCTTATTCCATAGAATGATGTTGCGCTTGACATCTCCTAGTTTCGTAAGGCCTTCGGGCGTAGCGATTTCAATCTCTAGGTCCGCAAAATCCTCCACTATGCCATCCACCGTGACACGAGCATAGCCTGGTGGAATCGGAAGTGAATGGTGGAGTGCTCCAGGTAGACAAGGTAAAGCAGTGCCGATTGCCACCTTGAAGGACAGGTTGTTCATTGGCTGATGTAGCTCACATTGTGCCATCTCTCTAACATCATCCATGGGGTAGTGAGGAGCCGGTGCATCATCCAGCAGTGCTTGATCATCAGCCCAGACCTCCGTGCAAGCCACGCTGCTTCTCCGCTGGCTAAGATCCAATGCAGGATCATCAGCCCGCGGGTGAGTTGACGACGGCGGCCTTTGGCTAATTTCATGCATGAGGTTCTTCAGATCAGCTAGGTCCTGCTCTACCCTAGAGATCCGGTCTGCCTCCCGGTCCTTCTTTCTCTGACGGCTTCTGTAACTGGCATCGTACTGAGGAATCCCTTTCTTCCACGAGACACCGGCGCCTTTGCCTCGTGTTCGTCCTCCCTTTTCAGGATTCCCTAGGGTGCGTGTCAGCTCGTCGTTCTCTCTCTCGGGACGGAACAATCCCAATTGAGCATCGTTCATTGCTTGAATAAGGTCTTGGGAGGGTTTTAGAATTTTATCATGAAATAATGTCTTCCCTGTTTCTGGGTCCAAGGATCCCCCGTGCCCGTACCACCAGTGCTTGACCTCTCGGGCCATCCATCTCTACTAGGAGTGACGCCTCTAGCCCTCATGTTCTTCTCCATAGTTTCCCACTTAGGGACGACACTCTTGTAGCCACCTGTCCCCATTTTATGATGGTATTTCTTTTTGGCAGCATTTAACGTGTTCTTTGCCGACTTTGCCTTTGATTTATCAGATTGCTTGTACTGTACAAAATTGGGCCACTGTTCTCTCAACTTCTCGTTTACTCCTTTGAAGTCTGGAGTTTTTTTTTTCGCGACATATTTCACGTATAAACTTTTCTTATGGTTCCGATACAGTTCAGCCATATTGCTCAGAGCCCACTCCTTCACTTTCGCTCTATTTTCAAGCCCACCCGGCCTTGGGGTAATACCATGTACCTCAAATTCTTCATACTCTGGAGGTAGTATGAAATGCGCTATGAGCTTCTGCCAAAGGTCATCTTTGGCATCATCGGTGACATAGCTGTTGGATTCTTCACCGGGTTTCTTTGACTGATTCCATTCTTGGATGGTGATCGGCAGGTTGTCCCTAACAAGCACCCCGCATTGATTTATAAACATCCTCCGGTGCTTCTCTGGAGCAATCGGTTCACCATCATCATCTATTTCTTCGATGGTGAACCTCTGATTACCATCCAACTTTTTGTTCGGCCCTCATTTCGTTCGAGCTGTCGATTGCTTCTATCCGGTGGGATAAAAGAAGAAGAGAGAGTGATTAATATATATCTAGATCAGTTAATGAATAGAGGTAACACGAGACTTTATATATGTACCTCGCCGGATCCTGTCGAGGGGCCATCATTATTGTTGTTATTTGTTTGCCCTTCGTCCATCTGGTCTTCCCCTTGGTACATTAGGTTTTCCTCTAGTCCATCACCGGATGGATTCAGATATGAGGATATCTCTTCCTCGAGCAAAATATCATCGTCGGTAGTAATATTAAGAGGAATTTCACCTCTTATCATGCCCTGAAGAAAACCTTCACCGATGCGACCAGGATCTTCGGATGGATCCATGACTTAATTATCTATAAGAAAAATAGAGTTAAACAGGTTAGAAAAAACAATAACCCTAATAACTAAAACAAAAAACAATAACCCTAATATTATTTGCGGTAAAACAATAATCTTAATAACTAAAACAAAAAAACCCTAATATAAAAAACTATAACAAAAAATCCTAATAATCCTAATTATAATCCTAACTATAAAAAAACTATAAAAAACTAAAAAACTATAACAAAAACCCTAATAATCCTAATTATAATAATCCTAACTATAAAAAAAACTATCAAAAACTATAGAAAAAACTATAACAAAAAAACCTAATAATCCTAATTATAATCCTATTTAAAATAATCCTAACTATAAAAAACTATGGAAAAAACTATAACAAAATAATTATAATTAATCCTAACACTCTAGCTAATTATAATTAAAATAATTATAATTAATCCTAACTCTAGCTAGAAAAAACTATAACAAAATAATTATAATTAATCCTAACCCTAGCTAACAATATAATCCTAATCCTAATAACAAAAACTATAATTCTACATAAAAAAACTATAATCGTAACCCTAGCTAACTAATAATTACAAAAAAAAACACCCGCCGCCCGTACCCCTCCCTCGAGCACCGATCGACGCCGGCGGCAGCACATGACGGTGCGCGGCGGGGCGGCGCGCGGCGGAACGAGAGAAGGCTAGCGGCAAGGCGGCACGCGGTAGAGCGGCAGCACGCCGGAGCACACATGGCGGAGCGGCACAGCGGCGGCGGACAGCACCTCCCCTGCGTGTTCGTCTTCGTCTATGGGCGCGTGCTTCGTCTTCGTCGAGAAATGCCAAGTGCTGGACAGCACCTCCTGGCGCGCAGAATATATAGGGACACACCCTTTACTCCCGGGCTAAGCCATGGGACGGGACTAAAGGGTCTTTAGTCCCGGGCCGTGGCTTAACCCGCGACTAAAGACCCCCCCTTTAGTCACGGGTTAAGCCACGACCCGGGACTAAAGGGTTTTTTCGGCCGCTTCGTTTTCGCGCGCGCAGGCACCCTTTAGTCCCGGGTCCAGCCACGACCCGCGACTAATTATTATTTTGTAAATTTTCTTTTTTAATTCAAATCAAATATAAAACTTTGGAAAATCATATATTTTATTGTAAAAATCCAAATAAAACAAATAATATGTCTATTATTATCAGAAAAATATAAAGAATCTTAATATAACATCCATTTATATGTTTGCATCATTTATAAATTATTTCATTTGTAAATTTATTTTTTAATTCAAATCAAATATAAAACTTTGGAAAATCATATCTTTTATTGTAAAAATCCAAATAAAACAAATAATATGTCTATTATTATCAAAAAATATAAAGAATCTTAATATAATATCCATTTATCTGTTTGCATCATTTATAAATTATTTCATTTGTAAATTTCTTTTTTTAATTCAAATCAAATATAAAACTTTGGAAAATCATATATTTTATTGTAAAAATCCAAATAAAACAAATAATATGTCTATTATTATCAGAAAAATATAAATAATCTTAATATAATATCCATTTAGTCTCGGTTGTAGTCACAAACCGGGACTAAAGATATTTCCCGCCATTTCCCACCGCTTCCCGCCAAGTTTTCCCGCCCTTTCCTTTCTATGAGAGCTTTTAGTCCCGGTTGTAGTCACTAACCGGGACTAAAGATATTTCCCGCCATTTCCCAAAGCTTTACGCCAAGTTTTCCCGCCCTTTCCCTCTATATCTAGGGCGATCTCGCCATGGCTATCCACACATCCACACCTTCCTCTCTTAGAACAATGGACAACGCCTACTGGGCCATTCTGACCCTCGAGGAGACCGAGGCGCTGTGCGCCTCCAAATACCCTTGTCCGCCAGGCTACCGGCCGCCCGCTGGCTGGATGCTGAGCGCTGGAGGGGTTCCTGTCCCTAAAGGTTCCGCACGCCAGGCGGCCATCACGAACCACTTCTACCACGAGCTCACGCCGGAGCAGCGGATGGATCCCCAGTGGGATCCTGACAATTACGACACCTGGAATGCCTTCTTCGCTAATAGGCGGGAAAGGGAGCTCACCAGGTACGAGGGTGATGGCCCGCCCCCGGTGAACCACAACGAAGCCGGCCGTCGTCTGTGGTGGGCGAACCGTACTATCATCGGAGTGATGCGCTACATCGCCGGGGGAGACCATCCTCGCCTGCGGTGCCCACAAGTCCACCCGTCACAGAGCCACAAAAAGGCCCCACCCCCGCCCGGCGGTAGCGGCATCGTCTTCTAGGAGACCCCTCCCCCACCCGCCGTGAATCTGAGGCCGGAATGGCCCCTGGTATATGCCATGGTTGGGCTGAGGATCCCCGGAGTGACAGGTGACGATGACGATGATGATGACGATGACGAAGAAGACCCTGAAGCTGCATACTATAGGACTAGGCATGATTATGACTAAAGGGGATGGCTTTAGTCCTGAGTGTTAGCTAGTCCCGGTTTGTCCCGGTTTTTAATATTAATAAATGTCTTGAGTGTTACCTAAATATGAAGATGTTGTATTTAGAGGAAAAGGCCTATAAATAGAGCAGGGTGGATCGAGCGGCCTATAAATAGAGGGAAATGCCTATAAAGAGAGGGTTCATCTTTAGTTCCGGTTGGAGAAACCAACCGCGACTGAAGGGATTGCGGCAGACTGGGCCAGGCAACACTAATAATAGGGGTGAGTGTCGACATTATGTCGTGCGGCTTGTACCTTGTCCCGGATGGTGTCACCAACCGGGACTAAAGATGAACCTTTAGTCCCGGTTGGAGACACCAACCGGGACAAAACATGAGTCAGCACTAATAATAGGGGTGAGTGTCGACATTATGTCATGAGTGCCGACATTATGCCGAGCTACTTGTACTATAAATAGGCATCCTTGTGAGTCCAGTCCTCCAGCCAGTTTGAGGCATCTCCAAGATGGTTTTCGAGAGCAGGGACACCACTATGGCCAGTTTCACGGAGATGCCGCCGGAGCCCAGTCCTCCGGCATCTCCAAGAAACTGGTCATAGAGGCACTCCCTAATATGTGAAATTAGTTAGTGTTGGAATTTGCCCACAGATCGACTACATCAAACTAGACAAACAAACACGCTCAAAAAATCTTATGGCCAAGGGCACGTGTCGTGCCCTCTATTTTCTGTTTATTTCTTCTTTTCTTGCTCTCACACGGTACATCAAAGTTATAGCCCTACCTGTGTATATATACACGTCTTGGCACCAACACAAAACCGAACCTGACTAATACTAAACCTAAACCATCGCGTACACACGTACAGATACTACTAGTACTAGGACTCACACATACACTTGCCTAACTAGGAAACCTCCCTAGACTAAGACACGTACACACCACACATACCACGGGGAAACATAGTCCTAGTGCTACTCGGACATAGACTAGTACCACTCGGACTCTCTTACCAAGATTAAGCTAACAGTTAGCTCCCAGGCATATTGATCTAGTTAGATAAGTTACAAGTTGCAAGATGGTTTTCATACGTTGATGGTCCTTTCGTGCTTCCGGTGTATCTTTTGTCTTCCCATACACGCCCAAGAAGCCTAGCAGGTTCACGCAATGATTCTTCGTCACATGCATCACATCGATTGCAGAGCGGACCTCTAAGAATTTCCAATGTGGTAGCTCCCAAAATATAGATTTCTTCTTCCACATGGGTGCATGTCCTTCAGCGTCCTTCGGAACAGATTTTTCGCCAGAACCCTTTCCAAAGGTTACCATTTGATCCAAATCTTTGACCATATCAAATATATCAGCACCAGTACGCTCCTTAGGCTTCGTCTGGTGACATGCCAGACTATTGAAATGCTTGCCTTTCTTTCTTAAGGGATGCTTGGCCAAAAGAAATCAACGATACTCATTGTATACATTCTTCTTACAATGTTCCAAATATATACTTTCAGTGTCATCTAAACAGTGTGTGCATGCATTGTATCCCTTGTTTGACTGTCCTGAAAGGTTACTAAGAGCAGGCCAATCATTGATTGTTACGAAAAGCAATGCTCAGAGGTTAAATTCTTCCTGCTTGTGCTCATCCCACACGCGTATCCCGGGTTCGTGCCACAACTGTAAAAGTTCTTCCACTAATGGACTTAGGTACACATCAATGTCGTTGCCGGGTTGCTTCGGACCTTGGATCAACACTGGCATCATAATGAACTTCCGCTTCATGCACAACCAAGGAGGAAGGTT
This sequence comes from Avena sativa, assembly GCA_916181665.1. Taxonomy (NCBI): domain Eukaryota; kingdom Viridiplantae; phylum Streptophyta; class Magnoliopsida; order Poales; family Poaceae; genus Avena; species Avena sativa. Next base: position 86,788,103 of record OV702285.1, on the reverse strand, counting down.
ATAGATGCATAGAGTCACGGGCCAGGTGCTGTGACTGGAGCTCTGCTCCCCAAAGGGATTCATGCCATCTATACTTAGACCAAACCTTAAACTCCTTGCGTCATCTGCAAAGTCCGGGTACTTTCTATCGATTTTTCTCCATTGCGACCCATCAGCGGGGTGTCTCAACATCCCGTCTGACTTACGTTCCTCTTTATGCCATCGCAACAACTTGGCGTGCTCTTTGTTTCTGAATAAGCGTTTCAACCGTGGTATTATAGGAGCATACCACATCACCTTGGCAGGAACCCTCTTCCGGGGGGGGGGGCTCGCCCTCAACGTCACCAGGGTCATCTCGTCTAATCTTATATCGAAGGGAAGTGCATACCGGGTATGCATCCAAATTCTCATACTCCTCACCGCGGTAGAGGATACAGTAATTAGGGCATGCATGTATCTTCTGAACCTCTAAACCTAGAGGGCAGACAACCTTCTTTGCTTCGTACGTACTGGAGGGCAATACGTTATCTTTTGGAAGCATATTATTCATCATTTTCAGCAACTTTTCAAATGAGGAGTCAGGTATAGCACACTCAGCCTTCCATCGTAGCAATTCCAGTGTGCTGCCCGGCTTTTTCAGACCATTTTCACAATTTGGGTACAACAACTTTTTGTGATCCTCTAACATGTGATTGAACTTCTCCCTATCCTTTTCATTTTCACAATCTCTTCGTGCATCGGCAATGGTCCGACCAAGATCATCAGCGGGTTCATCATGTGTCTCTTCTTCATCCTACCCTTCAGCATCCCCCATGGAAGTATCTCCGTACTCAGGGAAACCATGATAGTTGTCATCCTCCTCCTCTTCTTCATTGTCTTCCATTATAACCCCTCTCTCTCCGTGCTTGGTCCAACAATTATAACTGGGCATGAAGCCGGACTTTATAAGGTGGCTGTGAAGGGTTTTTGAGTCAGATTAATCCTTCTGATTCCTACATCCATTACATGGACAGAATACAAAACCATTGTGCTTGTTTGCATCATCAACATGGATGAATTCATGCACGCCATTAATGAACTCGCCAGAGTGTCGGTCAGTACCGTACATCCATTCCCGGACCATCTGCATTATAGTAAAAGTATATAAAAAACCATTACACAACATGATAAAATTATTACAAGTTATATTGAGAGCTTCTAGAGCATTAATTTTGAATTTTGAAAAATTTACATGCACCAATTTGTGAATTGGAGAAAACAATCAACATGATAAATGTGGAGTTTTTTATTATTGTTCTATCAGTGAAAACCTCATTCCATTCTAAGCTCTGAAACTCTAAAATTACACATTTCAATTTTCATTAACTATGTGCCTAATCAAAATTTGTTACACATATATATCAAAATCCTTCTAGCTACTTCTAGAGCATGCATGCATTGATCCATATCTCTATACTTCTAGAGCATTATAGAGCTAAAGTAGCAATAAGAGATGAAAGAATAAAGTTCTAACCTTTTAAAGCTTTGGATTTAGGTGTTGCAAACTAAATCTTGACAAATCTTGAGAAAAAAATTCCATGAACTCTCTTGCTTCTTTGAGAAAAATGGCCACAATATGTTTTAGGGCAGCAGGACAGGAAGCAGAATATATAGTGGTTGACAACTAGTCCCGGGCCGTGATATGACCCGGGACTAATAGTGCACGAAAAGACCAGCTGGCCTGCTCCAGGTCATTAGTCCTGGTCGGACCGGGACTAATGACCTGGTCCGGCCCGGGATTAGTGACTACGGCCGTTTCTAGCCGTTAGAGGCCTCACGGCCCGGGATTAATGCTTCCACTAGTCGCGGGATGTGCCAGGCCGGGACTGCTGGCCTTGTTCACGTTGAACCGAAGAAGGTTTTTCCAGTAGTGCCCCACTGTCGCCGCCATCTCTTTCGCAGTTAGTCTAGCCGTTCTCAGGCAGCAGGTGCGGGCGGGAGTTCGACAACCACGTCGAGGTCGCCGCCTTGGAGTTGGAGGCGCCGCGTGTTGGGGGTGACCCCTTGGGGAAGCCCAATCTTTCACGAATTCCGGGGAAATCGAGGGGAAAGCGGTGCACGGGGAGAGGGGATGAAATCCACGAACACACACGCGAAGAACTCGATGAACTCACACACACAAAAACACGATAAAAACCGATAACTCACGCCGGTGGCAACCGGTCCAACATAATCCCTAGGATCGGTGTTGGGCGAAGATCTCTCTCCACGGCCAACAACGGGGGCGAGATGCTTGGTGAGACCTTAACTACTTGGGCACGAGACACCGATATCCAAAGGACTTGTACAACTTGAACGCACTAGGCAAGATCCAAGAGGTTGTGGATAATTTGGTGCCCCTTGGTAAGGAGCATGCGACAAATAGTTGATAGATCCTCAAGGGGGTGTCCTCAACTATTATTATCCAAGTCTATGGTTTACAATAGAGGGTGGGGGCTATTTATAGGCCAGCCACATAAAACAGGGGTTGTTTGGGAACGAAAAGGGGTAAAAACTAGGCCAAATAAGGAGTTACACGGGCTCAGCCCGAAGGTTGACTTGAATCTGGGGATTTCCGGCGAGGGGTCCGGCGGCGCCGGCGTGGTCGCCAGAAATTCCGGTCGCCGTCGACATTTCCGGTCGCCCACCGGAAAGCCTTACAGTAGGTGCTTTTGGTCGTCGCCGGAGGATTCCGGTTGCCGCCGGGATTGTCGGTGTGGAGGCCGGTCGACCGGGCCGGTCGCCGGGAATTCCGGCGAGGAGACCGGTCCGCCGGGCCTGGCGCCGGTTTGCTCTGGCAGATCTCCTCGGGTAGCCTTTGGTCCCTCCCTTAGCGATGCTTCCTTGGGTTCATAGCTGAGAATGCACAGGGTTTGGGCATGAAGTAGCAAGCCATCCAAGGATGTATTGAAATCACACGAGGAGAGGAGCGAGTTAACCTTAGCTTGTAGGAGCTTGGCTCGAGCACGGGTCATCGGTCCACTTGGGGGACTAGTGGGCGGGGATGTAGGCGCATCCGTAGGACGGGCTGCATCAGCTCCCCCCCTTGGGAAAGAGTCGTCCTCGACTCTTCAACCTTCTCAACTTCATCTTCTCCATGGTAGGGTGAGCGGTCCTTGACATTGAACGTTGGGCTCACAAGGTACTTTGATGTTGGGATTGTAGGGGTTCGTAGCATGGAAAACAAAAATTTTCTATCGCATACAAACAAACAAGCCAAGATCTATCTACTAGATTGTAGCAACGAGTCGATGGTATAACTTACCCTCGAAGATTCCAAAGCGTTTAACGAGAGCGGATTCTCGTGGGTGATGTAGTCGTACTCTTTCCGATCTCAAGATCGTGTAGACGATCCTTCCGGCGCCACGTTCCGGCAGCGCTCCCGCAGTCGGTCACACGTTCGGTACTCGACGAAGACCTTCCTCTCCCTTGTTCCAGCAGGCAGCGGAGGTTGTAGCACTCTCCTCGCGATTCCGGCAGCACAACGGCGTGGTACCGGAAGTAGAGGGGAAATCCCGCAGGGCTTCGCCTTAAGCCGGTGCGAGTATGGTGGAGCTTATGAGAGAGGCTATTAGTGATCTAGTAATTAGACACACCAATTAGAAGGCTCTAAACCGCTGGCTAAAGCAATTAGAAGCTCTAAACCAAAACGGCTCTAAACCGGAGGTAGAAGATAGGAACTTGTGTGTTCTAGGAGGGAGCCCTGCCCCTCCTTTTATAGGTGGGGAGGCGCGGCCAGGGGAGGGGAGTCCCTCCCCAAGTCGGCCTTGGGCTGGGCGCCGGCTTGGAGGAGTGGGAATCCTCCTCCAAGTTGGTTCCAACTCCTCTTGCTTGTTTCCCACAGTTTCCTGTTTCCCACAGTTTCCTGTTTTAGCCGTTTTGACTTTCAAACTGGCAATTTGACTTTCATGTTTTTGGAACAGCAAGAACACTTAGTACATGATGCAATCATTCAATGACACACTCATGTACCCTCCCCCCCCCCCGGAGTGCCGGACAATCCGGAACCTTCTAGAACATTCCCGATGAAAACACCGGAATCATTCCCGAACTCTGAAACGGGACTTTCCTTATATGAATCTTATTCTCCGGACCATTCCAGATCACCTCGTGATATCCCGGATCCCATCCGAGACTCCGAACAACATTCGGTCTCTTTCTCATAATACCATAACTACTCAAACAACGTCGAATCCTTAAGTGTGTCTCCCTACGGTTCGTGAATTATGCGGACATGATCGAGACACTTCTCCGAACAATAACCAATAGAGGAATCTGGAAATTCATATGGCTCCCACATATTTCTACGATTACTTTGCGATCGAATGAACCACTTACATACGATACCAATTTCCCTTTGTCTCACGATATGTTACTTATCTGAGGTTATGATCGTCGGTATCTCTGCATACCTAGTTCAACCTCGTTACTGATAAGTACTCTTTTCTCGTTCCCATGATATGTGATCCCTTGTGACCAAGTCACATGCTTGCAAGCCAATTGGATGACATTCCACCGAGAGGGCCCAGAGTATATCTATCCGTCATGTGGATGGACAAATCCCACTCTTGATCCATGTGTTTCAACCAATACTTTCCGAACACTTAATGCCACCTTTATAGCCACCCAGTTACGGTGTGGTGTTTGATGTCATCAAAGCATCCATCCGGTAAAGGTGATATGCATGATCTCATGGTCGAAGGAATTAGGTTACTATGTATCAGAAAGCATATAGCAATTTGAACTATTGAAATGACTTTGATCTTTTATGCTACGCTTATCAATAGGAGTATGTCCACCATATCATTCTCCTAACGATATGATCTTGTTGTTGATAACATCTCAATGTTCATGATATGGAAACCACAATCATTTAATCAACCAACAAGCTAGTGAAGTATAGAGGCTATACTAGGGACTTCAATTTAAGTTTACAATTCACACAAGTATTAATGTTTCCTTGTTAATACTATTATAGCATGAATATAAACATTTATCATAAACACAAAGATATAATAATAACTATATTTATTATTGCCTCTAGGGCATATCTCCAACAGTCTCCCACTTGCACTAGAGTCATCTAATCTAGATTACATGGTAATATACCGAACACCCATGGCAGTTTGGTGTTGGTCATGTTTTGCCCTCGGGAGAGGTTTAGTCAACGGATCCGCCACATTCAGATCTGTGTGTACTTTGCAAATCTTTATATCCCCATCCTGGATATGTTCTCGAATAGCGTGAAAACGCAGCTTGATATGCTTCAGCTTCTTGTGTGACCTTGGTTCTTGCGCATTGGCTATGGCGCCCATGTTATCACAGTAGATAGACATTGGGTCCAGCGCACTTGGAACCACACCCAGCTCTGTAATGAACTCTTTCATCCATATCGCTTCTTGTGAAGCCTCCGAAGCAGCCATGTATTCCGATTCAGTTGAAGATCTCGCCACAACGCTTTGCTTTGCACTCCTCCAGCTAACTGCTGCACCATTCAAAATAAATACGTATCCAGATTGTGATTTAGAATCATCCGGATCGGTGTTCCAACTAGCATCGGTGTAACCATTAACAACGAGCTGTTCATCACCTCCATAAGAAAGAACCATATCCTTAGTTCTTCTCAAGTACTTAAGGATGTTTTTGACCGCTGTCTAATGATCCACTCCTGGATCACTTTGATATCTGCTAGTTAGACTAACAGCATATGCGATGTCGGGTCTAGTACATAGCATGGCATACATTAGAGATCCTATGGCTGAGGCATAGGGAGTTTTACTCATCCTTTCTCTATCTTCTGCCGATGTCGGACTTTGAGTTTTACTCAAGGTCGTATTGGGCAACATGGGCAAGAACCCTTTCTTGCTTTCTTCCATTCCAAACTTCTATAGAACTTTGTCCAAATATGTACTCTGTGACAATGATATTTGGCGTTTCGATCTATCTCTATAAATCTTTATGCCTAATATGTAAGCTGCTTCGCCAAGATCCTTCATTGAAAAACTATTATTCAAATATTCCTTGACACTATTAAGAAGGTCTACATCATTCCCAATCAACAATATGTCATCCACATACAGTATTAAGAATGCTACAGAGCTCCCACTCACTTTCTTGTAAATACAAGCTTCTCCATAAGTTTGTATAAAACCAAAACTTTTGATTACCTTATCAAAACGTTGATTCCAACTTCGGGATGCTTGCTTCAATCCATAGATGGACCGTTGAAGCTTGCATACCTTGTTAGCATCTTTAGGATCGACAAAACCTGTGGGTTGCATCATATACAACTCTTCATCAATGTCTCCATTGAGGAATGCTGTTTTGACATCCATCTGCCATATCTCATAATCATAATATGCAGCGATTGCTAACATAATCCTCACAGACTTTAGCTTCGCTACCGGTGAGAAAGTCTCATCGTAGTCAACTCCTTGAATTTGTCGAAACCCTTTTGCGACAAGTCGAGCTTTATAGACAGTAACATTACCATCAGCATCTGTTTTCTTCTTGAAAATCCATTTGTTCTCGACAGCCTTCCGGCCATCCGGTAAGTCCACCAAAGTCCATACTTGGTTTTCGTACATGGATCCAATCTCGGATTTCATGGCTTCTTGCCATTTATTGGAATCTGGGCTCATCATCGCTTCCTCATATGTCTCGGGGTCATCGGTGTTGTCCACCACCATGACATTCATAACGGAATCATACCAATCTGGAGTGGTACGAGTTCTCGTTGACCTCCGAGGCTCTGTAGTAACTTCAACCGAAGTTTCATGATCACCATCATTAGCTTCCTCTCTTATTGGTGCAGGCACCACAGGAACTTCTTCCGGTGCTGCGCTACTCGCAATTTCGAGAGAAGGTTCGACAACCTCGTCGAGTTCTACTTTCCTTCCAGTCACTTCTTTCGAGAGAAATTCCTTCTCTAGAAAGGATCCATTCTTGGCAACGAAGATTTTGCCTTCGGATCTATGACAGAAGGTATACCCAATAGTTTCCTTCGGGTATCCTATGAAGACGCATTTTTCCGCTTTGGGTTCAAGCTTGTCCGGCTGTAACTTCTTTACATAGGCTTCGCATCCCCAAACTTTAAGGAACGACAATTTAGGTTTCTTCCCAAACCATAATTCATACGGTGTCGTTTCAACGGATTTAGACGGTGCCCTATTTAAAGTGAATGCGGCTGTTTCTAATGCATAACCCCAAAATGATAGCGGTAAATCTGTAAGTGACATCATAGAACGAACCATATCTAAGAGAGTTCGATTACGACGTTCGGACACACCATTACGCTGTGGTGTTCCCGGCGGTGTCAATTGTGAAAGTATTCCGCACTTCTTTAAATGCTCGCCAAACTCGTAACTTAGATATTCACCTCCACGATCAGAACGTAGAAATTTAATATTCTTGTTACGTTGATTCTCTACCTCACTTTGAAACTCCTTAAACTTCTCGAAAGTTTCGGACTTATGTTTCATGAAATAGATATACCCATATCTACTCAAGTCATCCGTGAAGGTAAGAACATAACGATAACCACCGCGCGATGCTACACTCATTGGACCACACACATCGGTATGTATGATTTCCAATAAGTCCGTAGCTCGCTCCATCATACCAGAAAATGGAGTCTTAGTCATTTTACCCATCAGACATGCTTCGCATCTTTCAAGTGATTCAAAATCAAGTGATTCAAGAAGTCCATCGGAATGGAGTTTCTTCATACGTTTCACTCCGATGTGACCAAGACGACAGTGCCACATATAGGTCGAATTATCGCTTGATTTCAAACGTTTAGCCTCAATGTTGTTGATATGTGTATTTCCACTATCGAGATTCAATAAGAATAGACCATCTATCAAAGGTGCATGTGCATAAAACATATTACTCATATAAATAGAACAACCATTATTCTCAGATTTAAACAAGTAACCGTCTCGCAATAAACAAGATCCCGATATAATGTTCATGCTCAACGCAGGCACCAAATAACAATTATTTAAGTATAAAACTAATCCCGATGGTAGATGAAGAGGTAGCGTGCCAACCGCGATCACATCAACCTTTGATCCGTTTCCCACGCGCATCGTCACCTCGTTCTTCGCTAGCTTCCGTTTATTATGCAGCACCTGTTTCGAGTTACAAATATGAGCAACCGAACCAGTATCAAATACCCAGGCACTACTACGAATACTAGTGAGATACACATCAATAACATGTATATCAGATATACCTTTCTTCTTGATGTTGCCGTTCTTCAAATCCGCCAAGTACTTTGGGCAATTCCGCTTCCAGTGACCTACTCCCTTGCAGTAAAAGCACTCAGTTTAAGGCTTTGGTCCAGCCTTGGTTTTCTTCGTCGGCGTGGTAACTTTCTTACCACCCTTCTTGAAGTGTCCCTTTTGCTTAGACTTGCCCTTCTTGAATTTGGTGGTCTTATTGACCATCAACACTTGGTGCTCTTTCTTGATCTCCACTTCTGCAGATTTTAACATAGCAAATAGTTCTGGCAACTCTTTGTTCATGTTCTGCATGTTGTAGTTCATCACAAAGTTCCTGTAACTTGGTGGCAATGACTGGAGGACGCGGTAAACCCCCAAAGCATTAGGAATCACTATACCCAAGCTTTGAAGTTTGTTTGCGTGCCCAGACATCTTAAGCACATGCTCACTGACGGAGCTGCCCTCTTCCATCTTGCAGTTAAAGAACTTTTCAGAAGCTTCATAACTTTCAATTGCCGCATGAGTCTCAAAAATTAATTTGAGATCCTCGACAATATCATATGGGTCTGACTCTTCAAACCTTTTCTGAAGCTCCGATTCTAAACCATACAAGATAGCACACTGAACTATGGAGTACTGATTATTCCGAGCGAGGTAAACATTCTTTACTTCATCGGGAGCATCAGCTGCAGGTGGGTCACCCAGCGGTGCATCCAGCACATAGGTCAAATTACCAGCTGTGAGGACAATCCTCAAATTGCGGAACCAATCCGCGAAGGTGCTTCCATTGTTTTTCAACTTTTCTTTCTCTAGGAACGCATTAAAATTGATGGTAGGGGCTGCCATTGATCTACAACATATTTGCAATAGTTTAGACTAAGTTTATGACAAATTGAGTTCAAATTAATTAATGAAATTAAACTAGGTGAACTCCCACTCAAAACAACATCCCTCACATTGTTTTAGTGATCACACGAACCAAATCCACTACATCAACACCGATCATCACGAGAGTTGATATAGTTTCAATGGCGAACAATCATCATGTTCATCATATCTACTATATGATTCATGCTTTACCTTTCGGTAATCCGTGTTCCTGAGACCATGTCTGTACATGCTAGGCTCGTCAAGATCAAACCTTAGCCACCGCATAAGCAAATCTGGCTTGCTTACGTTGTATACACTTGCGGAATCTAACACACCCGATCATCACGTGGTGCTTTGAAACAACAAGCTTTAGCAACGGTGCTAACTAAGGGCGAACACTTTATGATTTGAAATTCATGTGCATGAGGGATCATCTTATAATGCTACCGTCGTCTACTAAGCAATACAAGATGCATAAAGGATTAACATCACATGCAATTCATAATATGTGATATGATATGGCCTTTCTTCTTTGTGCTTACGATCTCCATCTTCAAACACGAACATGATCTCCATCATCACCGGCATTGCATCAAGGTCAATGACGCTTCACCATGGTTGTCGTCCACCGGCTTCAACTATTACAACTACTTTGAATAGACACGCGGGTCTTAACATAAATTAAAGACAACCATATGGCTCCTGCCGGTTGCCAACTTACAATAAGGAACATTGCATACATCAAATATAATCACAATCATGGCCATATCACATCACTGCACACCCCTGCAAAACAAAGTTAGACGCTTCTACTTTCTTTGCATATTTTACGTGGTTTGGGGCTTTCAATAAGTGTCGTTCTAACTTACGAACAAGAACCACAACATTGATACTAGCATTGTTGATTACCCGTTGTAAATTGGATCTTAACTATGCTAGGAGAAACAGGCACCCGCAAAGCCACTTATGCAATACAAGTTGCATGTCAAGCGTGGAGCAAGTCTCATGAACGATGTCATGTAAGGTTAGCCCAGGCCGCTTCATCCCAACATACCGCAAGATGCAAAGTACACAAAAAGCAATCTACAATAAAAGCATCAACGCCCACAATGACCATTGTGTTCTACTTGTGCAACAGATCTACATATAGACACGGCTCTGATACCACTATAGGGGTTCGTAGCATGGAAAACAAAAATTTTCTATCGCATACAAACAAACAAGCCAAGATCTATCTACTAGATTGTAGCAACGAGTCGATGGTATAACTTACCCTCAAAGATTCCAAAGCGTTTAACGAGAGCGGATTCTCGTGGGTGATGTAGTCGTACTCTTTCCGATCTCAAGATCGTGTAGACGATCCTTCCGGCGCCACGTTCCGGCAGCGCTCCCGCAGTCGGTCACACGTTCGGTACTCGACGAAGACCTTCCTCTCCCTTGTTCCAGCAGGCAGCGGAGGTTGTAGCACTCTCCTCGCGATTCCGGCAGCACAACGGCGTGGTACCGGAAGTAGAGGGGAAATCCCGCAGGGCTTCGCCTTAAGCCGGTGCGAGTATGGTGGAGCTTATGAGAGAGGCTATTAGTGATCTAGTAATTAGACACACCAATTAGAAGGCTCTAAACCAATTAGAAGGCTCTAAACCGCTGGCTAAAGCAATTAGAAGCTCTAAACCAAAACGGCTCTAAACCGGAGGTAGAAGATAGGAACTTGTGTGTTCTAGGAGGGAGCCCTGCCCCTCCTTTTATAGGTGGGGAGGCGCGGCCAGGGGAGGGGAGTCCCTCCCCAAGTCGGCCTTGGGCTGGGCGCCGGCTTGGAGGAGTGGGACTCCTCCTCCAAGTTGGTTCCAACTCCTCTTGCTTGTTTCCCACAGTTTCCTGTTTCCCACAGTTTCCTGTTTTAGCCGTTTTGACTTTCAAACTGGCAATTTGACTTTCATGTTTTTGGAACAGCAAGAACACTTAGTACATGATGCAATCATTCAATGACACACTCATGTACCCTCCCCCCCCGGAGTGCCGGACAATCCGGAACCTTCTAGAACATTCCCGATGAAAACACCGGAATCATTCCTGAACTCCGAAACGGGACTTTCCTTATATGAATCTTATTCTCCGGACCATTCCGGATCACCTCGTGATATCCCGGATCCCATCCGAGACTCCGAACAACATTCGGTCTCTTTCTCATAATACCATAACTACTCAAACAACGTCGAATCCTTAAGTGTGTCTCCCTACGGTTCGTGAATTATGCGGACATGATCGAGACACTTCTCCGAACAATAACCAATAGAGGAATCTGGAAATTCATATGGCTCCCACATATTTCTACGATTACTTTGCGATCGAATGAACCACTTACATACGATACCAATTTCCCTTTGTCTCACGATATGTTACTTATCCGAGGTTATGATCGTCGGTATCTCTGCATACCTAGTTCAACCTCGTTACTGATAAGTACTCTTTTCTCGTTCCCGTGATATGTGATCCCTTGTGACCAAGTCACATGCTTGCAAGCCAATTGGATGACATTCCACCGAGAGGGCCCAGAGTATATCTATCCGTCATGTGGATGGACAAATCCCACTCTTGATCCATGTGTTTCAACCAATACTTTCCGAACACTTAATGCCACCTTTATAGCCACCCAGTTACGGTGTGGTGTTTGATGTCATCAAAGCATCCATCCGGTAAAGGTGATATGCATGATCTCATGGTCGAAGGAATTAGGTTACTATGTATCAGAAAGCATATAGCAATTTGAACTATTGAAATGACTTTGATCTTTTATGCTACGCTTATCAATAGGAGTATGTCCACCATATCATTCTCCTAACGATATGATCTTGTTGTTGATAACATCTCAATGTTCATGATATGGAAACCACAATCATTTAATCAACCAACAAGCTAGTGAAGTATAGAGGCTATACTAGGGACTTCAATTTAAGTTTACAATTCACACAAGTATTAATGTTTCCTTGTTAATACTATTATAGCATGAATATAAACATTTATCATAAACACAAAGATATAATAATAACTATATTTATTATTGCCTCTAGGGCATATCTCCAACAGGGATATCGATGATGTAGGCATTGTTGTTGATCCTCTTTAGTACTTTGAACGGTCCATCACCTCTTGGCTTGAGTTTGGAGTCGCGGTCCTTGGGGAAGCGGTCTTTACTCAAGTGTATCCACACAAGGTCGCCTTCTCCGAAGATCATCTCTTTCTTGTTCTTGTTTAGCCTTGATGCTTGGCGAAGGACTTGTTGCTCGATCGTAGCTCTTGTGTCTTCATGGAGTTTCTTCATTGTTTGGGCACGCTTGTCAACGTCCATATTGGTACGGTCATGAAGAGGCAGTGGAAGGATATCGAGCGCGGTGAGGGGCTCGAAGCCATAGACGATCATGAACGGGCTCCTCATGGTGGTGGAGTGCTTGGCGCGGTTGTAGGCGAACTTGGCGTGTGGAATACATTCCTCCCAGTCTTTAAGGTTCTTCTTTATCAACACACGTAGAAGTGTGCCAAGGCTTCGATTGACGACCTCGGTTTGTCCGTCAATTTGAGGATGCGAGGCGGACGAGAATAGGAGCTTGATGCCAAGCTTGGCCATGAGGGTCTTCCAAAAGTAGCTCATGAATTTGACGTCACGGTCGGAGACGATTATTCTTGGTACACCGTGTAGCCGAATTATTTCCCTGAAAAACAAATTTGCTACATGTGAAGCATCATCGGTCTTATGGCACGGAATGAAGTGTGCCATTTTGGAAAAACGATCCACTACCACAAATATAGAATCATGTCCATGTTTAGATCTAGGAAATCCTAACACAGAGTCCATGCTAATGTCCGACCAAGGTACATGAGGAACATGCAATGGCATATAAATACCAAAGGGGTTGGACTTGGACTTACCTTGGATACATGTAGTGCATCGTTGGACGTGGCGTTCTACGTCGCGCTTCATCTTTGGCCAAAAGTAGTGAGTGGATAGCATGTCATATGTCTTGTCACGGCCAAAGTGGCCCATAAGGCCTCCACCATGGAACTCTTGAAGAAGCAAAATTTGGAGAGAAGACTTCGGAATGCAATGCTTGTTTTATTTGAAAAGAAAACCCTTATGCAAATAGAAATCATCAATCCCTTTGTGTATTGAACACTTTGCAAAAATTGATCCAAAGAATGGGTCGGACTCGTACAAAGATTTGATGTCATCAAGAACCAATACATTTACTTCGAGTCGCGTAATAAGGTTTGTGTTTTTGCGAGACAAGGCGTCCGCTACCACATTTTCTTTGCCCTTCTTGTACTTGACAATGTAAGGAAAAGATTCCATGAACTCAACCCATTTGGCGTGCCTTTTACTCAAATTGGCTTGGCCCTTAAGATATTTCAACGACTCATGATCGGAATGGATGATAAATTCTTTGGGCCAAAGGTAGTGTTTCCCCACTTGAAGGACACGAACCAATGCAAAAATCTCTTTGTCATAAATTGGATAGTTAAGGCGTGCGCCATCAAGTTTCTCACTATGGTATGCAATAGGACGCCCATTTTGCATAAGATCGCCTCCAATGCCAATACCACTAGCGTCACACTCAATCTCAAAAGTTTTTGTGAAATCCGGTAAAGCGAGGAGTGGTGCTTCGGTGAGCCTCGTTTTGAGCTCATCAAACGCTTTTTGTTGTGGTTTGCCCCAAACGAATGTGACATTTTTCTTGGTCAATTCGTTGAGAGGGCACGCAATGGTAGAAAAGTATTTCACAAAGCGATGGTAAAAACCGGCCAACCCATGAAAACTGCGAAGTTCACTAACATTGGCAGGGATGGGCCAATCTCGAATGTCCTTAACTTTTGAGACATCGACTTCAATGCCATTAGAAGACACAACAAAACCAAGGAAAATCAGTTTGTCTTTTGCAAAAGTGCACTTTGGGAGATTAGCATAGAGCTTTTCATGACGAAGGATTTGAAGGACCTCCTTAACATGAGTAACATGCTCCTCTAGTGACTTGCTATAGACAAGTATGTCATCAAAGTAAACCACTACACTCTTTCCAATGAGAGATCGCAAAATATGGTTCATGAGGCTCATGAAGGTAGATGGGGCATTTGATAAGCCAAAAGGCATAACCAACCATTCATAGAGACCAAGCTTGGTCTTGAAGGCGGTTTTCCACTCATCACCTTCGGCCATGCGAATTTGATGGTAACCACTACGAAGATCAATTTTCAAAAATATAGTGGCTGTATCAAGGCGCGGTATAGGATGTCGATAACGCACGGTGATAGCATTGATTGGACGGCAGTCCATGCATAACCGCAACGTATCATCCATTTTTGGCACGAGGATCACGGGTACCGCGCTTGGACTAGTGCTTACTTGGATCAAACCTTTGGAGACGAGTTGGTTGATTTGTCGTTCTATCTCCTTCGTCTCTTCCGGGTTCGTGCGACACACGACGCGGTTTGGGAGTGCAGCGCCGGGTATGATGTCGATGCGGTGCTCGATTCCGCGAAGAGGGGGTAATCCATGAGGAAGCTCTTCGGGAAATACATCTTGGAATTCCTTCAAAATAACCATCAAGGAAGGAGGAACATTTGTCAAGTCATTAGTTTCTTGCGCTAGTCCCGTGCATACAAGGACATAGTGCAAGATGGATGGGTTGTTCCGCACTTCTCTCATCTCACTACTACGAAAATGGCTATAGGTAATCCAAACTTCCGTGGCTCACGTGGTTGAAGTGCCCCACGGGTAAAACAGGCGTGGCTCACCTGTGGGCAGTGCCCTACTAGTAACTACAACAACTATGGCGCACATGGTGATGGTGTGCCATAGATGTGTGTGGGCCAGGGCCCTGCTGACCGCATGCCGCATATCTGTAGCGTACATGGGGAAGGTGCGCTACGGATGTTATGGTTAACCGTGGCGCACGTTGAGGGGGTGTGCTACGCCTAAGTGGAGGCCTCTCTATTCTGTAAATGTACAGACACATCCGCGGCGCACTAGGGCCATGTGCGCCACGGTTGTGTTTTGTTCCTGTGGCGCACTAGGGACATGTGCGCCACGGTTGTGTCGACCAGTATTTTTTTGGTAGCTCCACTTTGTGCACATGTGTGATCATCTACCACCTCACACTTCACTTTCCCCTTCTTCTTCCTCCTTAGATCTAGTCGGGATCCTTCTCCTTCCCACCTCAATTTCTCCACTCATTCACCATTTTTAGCATGTGGAACTTGCCTTGGATGTTACATACTTAATAGAGGAAGATCTTCGGTCTCTCGCATCTCCTTCTCCGGTCTCGCGCACCTCTCCTTTCCATCTTCTCGCGATCTCGGTCTCTCATATCGGTAAGTTGTCCATGTAAGGATGTGCTCATATGTATGTAGATGATTGATCTCATGATGTGTGTATGGAGAGGATCGATGGTCATGTGTGTGTATATATATGGAGAGTATCGATGCTCATATGCATGTGTATGGAGAGGATAATGATATGTTCATGTGTGTATGGATCGGTCTCTCTCTCTTGTGTTTGTGTGTGAACAACTTGCCATTTGTTTTGCCAAAATGTTGATTCATTTCCATTTTGGCAAGACTTTGGCATTTCGCAAAGGTCCTAATTTTAGGATAGGTCATGCCGAAATTTTCTATCGACCATTGCATGCATGCATTCATTATGTGGTTCTAATAGACTTCTAATTGTACCGTGTACACACCGTGCAGGCAAAAATGGTCCGCATAATGAGCGAAGGCATTGTGGCTAGATTTTTGAAATGTGCGACGACCGACATGATACGAAATAACAAGACGGATATAAGATGTCCGTGCAGAAGATGCAAACTCAACTAGGTGATCGACCCAGATTCCGGGAATCAACAGGTGCACCGGCTCCGCCATGGTTTCATGGATGGATACACTCGTTGGATAAGCGATGACGAAGACGATGGAGACGGTGAAGGTGGGCAACATGACGATGATCATCATCACGGCGAGAACGGGCGAGATGATGAAGAGTCTCCTGGAGATGGTAAGGTGTGGAAGCAGACCGGGATGATGATGATCTAGATGCCGGAGGAGGAGACGACGATGGAACAATGTCAGGCTGGGTGCGGGACCCTTATGTGCAAGAGCTACTTCTCAAGCAGATGAGTAATGCCAGGGATGCCGCTAGAGAGAAAGCCAAGCTTGCGCAACTTGAGAAAGACGCGGTTACTCTATTGTATGAAGGATGCAGGCCCGATGATACCCGGTTGAATGTAACGCTCAAGGTTATGGAGATGAAGGCAAAACACAGATTGAGCGACGCAAGCTTCGACGATATGATGGCATTCTGGCACGATCGTCTCCCGGAGGGGAACACATGTCCAACAAGTATCGAGGATGCCAAGAAAATCGTCTGTCCTCTCGATCTACCGCACGTTAGATATCACGTATGCATCAACGATTGCATCATTTATCGGGGCGAGGACGCGGAGAAAACCACATGTCCGGTGTGCGGCGTGAGTCGATACAAGAAAGGGAATAAAGCACCTCGAAAAGTGGTATGGTACTTTCCTATCACTCCTCGTCTGCAGCACTATTTCGTGGACCCTAAGGAAGCGAAGCTCATGCGATGGCATGCGGAAAGGAAGAAGCCAGGAGATGACGATGATGACCCCGGAAAGGATGAGCTGTTGACGCACCCTTCAGATGCTAGCCAGTGGAAAGCATTGGACCTCAAATTCCCAGAATTCGGTGGAGATTCGAGGAACATCAGGCTTGGTGCGAGCACCGATGGACTCAATCTGTTCTGTAGCCAGAGCAGCACGCACAGCACTTGGCCCGTGTTTGTATGGATGTACAACCTCCCTCCATGATTGTGCATGAAGAAGAAGTACATACAAATGAGTATGCTAATTCAAGGGCCAAAACTACTGTGGAGAAAAGGTGCCGATGTTCCGTGTCAGATGGGCAAAGAGCGTCTAAAGAGAAGACCGGTATTTCACAACCATGGTTATACCCAAAGCAGCCAAATCCAAGGCCGCCGATGCGAACGTGGCCGCGAAAAATGAACCGTGGGTACTGGCTACCAAAGTGGACCAATGTTTTTTCATTACCAACCTGAAAAAGCCTAGCCGTGTTGTCGTGAGGAGAGGAAAAAGAAACATCATCGGAATGGATGGAGTCGCCAACGAGCAAGACTTTGACCAGTACGGCGATCCAAAGATTGAAGATGACAAGGACTACGATGCAGCAACATACATCACAAGAAGAAAAAGGACAACCCTACCCAAAAAGGTAGCCCGTTCGAAAGAAGAAACATTAAAGTGCCAGGGCTAAATTATTCAACCGCGACAAAGAAGGAAAAAAAGATTGTAAAACGCTAGCTCAAAAAATATTGTAAAACGCGTGGTCAAAAAAGATTGTAATGATGCATATGGATGGCATATTATTAATAGACAAATTATTATTTAACATTTATGATATATATGTACCATGTTTAACATATAAAACATATAACAAATATTTTATATAGTTTAGATACTTTTGGCATTATTTTAACACTTTAAAATACTATTAAAATAAAAACCAAAAAAGGTGGGCACCAGGGTTCGAACCTGGGTGCTCACATGATCAGAATAGAGCCAAGGGCGAAACCAGTGGGATAGGACAGTGCTAGTGATAACAAGAGGGATGGCCGCCTTCTTATCTGATTTGTCAGCGCAGTTAGGCGTAGCGCACCACTAGCAAGTGCGCTATAGATAACCATAGCGCACTTGCTAAGGGTGCGCTGCGCCTAACTGCGCTGACAGGTCAACTGCACGTGAGTCCCTCTCCCGTCCCTCATCAAACAGATCGAGAACCACCGGCACCGTGGAGTCGATCTGCCAATGCACCACCTCGATCCGCCGCCTGCCGTAATTGCGCCTGCCGCCACACCATAGGAGCTCGTAGGAGGCTGCCGCCTGTCTTAGGAGGAGGAGGAGACCGCCGCATGTTCGAGGAGGAGGAGGAGATCGCCACACGTTCGAGGAGGAGGAGGCCACCGCGCAGTCCGTGAAGGAGAAGGTCGTGATTGTCCACGCGCTCGTCGTCGTCCTTGTCTCGGAGGTGAGCGTCACCCTCTCCCCCTCTCTCCCTCTCCCCCCTCTCGCTGCATCCATTCTGATTAGGGTTCAGAGTAGGGTTCGGTGACGACGTTAGGGTTCAGATTAGGGTTTACACACCACCACAGATGTGCTTGATCTTCTGGGAGGTTAGGGTGCAGATGGAAATTGCTAGGAATTTTTGACATTTGTTGTCAATTGCCAGCTGAAATCAATTTAGCTATGAGGTTATTGATAGTGCAGGTTATATATAAACTCTGAACATTGTAGGTTCCTAGGCAGTGTTCCTAGGCTATAAGGTTGTTGATAGTGCATGTTATATGTTCTGCAGTTATGAGGTTATGAGGGTTTTTGTTCCTAGGCTATGAGGTTGTTAACCAATTAATTTAGATCAATTTAGCTCTACAGTGTTCCTAGGCATTCTAGAGGTTGTTGACAGTGCAGGTTAGAGATCAGAACACTGGACATTGTAGTTATCAGATAAGAACACCGAACACTGAACATTGCAGGTTAGAAATTAGAACACTAGACACTGAACATGTTTTTGTTCCTAGGCTATGAGGTTTTTTTTATGAAATGAGCATTATCTGATAAGAGAACATTATCAGAGAACACTAGCTCTCGGATAATGGTATAGGATCTACCATTAGCTAGGTATAGGTTAGTTTTGCATCTTATCTAAATTTTGCATGACCTTTGTCCTCAAGATAGCAGTAGGTTAGTTTTTTTAGGTTTAGTTAGTTGCTGTCAAGAATTAGGTTACTGTTAGCAAGCAGTAGGTTGTCTAGTTGCTGTCAAGAAATAGATTGTGTAGTTGCTATTAGCAACCAGTAGGTTTCAGAGGATTAGGATTAGGTTCAGAGGATTAGGAAATTTAAATGTTTTCAAAGTTGCCACCAAGAAGATAGTGTACATAATAGAAAATAAGGAGAAACTGGTAGTACAATAGAACAAGAACAAAACCTCGTGATAGTAGTAGCAACAACAAACTATGACAAGATCAATAGATCATAAATAAAATCAGCAGCAACTATCTTAGGCATGTAAGCAGTGCTTGTTAAATCTTGTTTTAGCAGTGCTTGTTAAATCTTGTTAAAGTAGTGCTTATTAAATCTATTCTCTAGGCAACTAGAAATATATTTTACTAGCATTGCTTATTAACAAGTACTTTTGCTCTCATATTTGCTTGGTATTTGCTATCATATTTGTTGTCATATACTTGTTGTCATATAATCCATACTTGCTGTCATATACTTGCTGTCATATTTGCTGTCATACTTGATGTCATATACTTGCTGTCATATAATCCATACTTGCTGTCATATACTTGTTGTCATATTTTTTGTCATACTTGCTGTCATATACTTGTTGTCATATACTTGTTGTCATACTTGCTGTCATATTTGCTGTCAATGACAATTGATATAATCTGTGGTGATATAATTGTAGCACTTGAAATTGTGCTTGTGCTTGTATATGAAGCACTTTATTATGTCGTGTATGCAGGTTCTTGTATGAAATGAGTCCCGATTTTTGCCGGAATGTTGATTAACTTCCTTTCGGCAGAAATCGGGCACTCCTAGTTTAAGAAAATTAGCAAAGGTCATGCCGGATTTTTCCGTGCATTTAACCAATTATTTGTTTTTTATTAGTGCAAAGATGTGTGACAACTACGAGGTTGGATGTTCTAAGCGCATCAGCGCTGAAGGAGAACTCAGACCTCCGAATAAACAATTGACATTCTAGGAGGCGGCCCAATGGCTAGAAGACGATGAAGAATACCATCCTTTGGAGAGCGAGGATGATGAGATGGAAGACGCGGAGGAAGAAGCCGAAGGAACAGTGGACGATGAAACCACTGATGGCGGCGAGGGCACAGGGAGTGGTAGCAATCCTCCTAAGAAGAAGAAGAAGCCGAAGGAACGGCGCCCGAACACGGTCGGCACAGCCAGGGAGGAAATTACCGAAGTGAGCCCATCAGGGGTTCCTTTGGAGCCCGACCTTGTCGTCAGAGGGTACGGTGGGCAAGTGGCGGCGATCACCCAGATAACCATCTCGATCAACACCGAGAATCTCCGGCATAAAGATAATGGCCACTTGCGCACACTCCTCTTCGAGAAGCTGCACGCAAGATACAAGTTCCCCGCTAAGTATCAGAACACAAATTATCGTGGGAACGAAGTAAACACATCCGCCCTCACAAAGATGAGCACCGCCCTGGCCAGCTGGAGAACCCGGATAAAGAAGAAGATCTATAAAAAGGCAAAAGTCTCGAGGAGATCCAGAAGATTGACCCGCAGATCACCGAATATCAGTTCCGGGAGTTCAAGGAGAGGTGTGAATCCGAAAGAGCCCTGTCCAATAGTAATCGGGGAAAGGTGTTGCAGGCGATGAATATAGGTCATCACCATCTCGGATCTGGTGGATACAGAACCGCGGAGGCCAAATGGAATAAGGAGGACGAAAAGTATAGATCCAAGGGGATAGAAAACCCCTTTGCGAAATTCGAACCCGGGCAGGTTCAGAACTTCATCAGGGCCCGTTACCATGTGGACCCAAAAACCAAACAACTCACCGCGGATCCTGCGGTGAAGGAATTCGAGGAAATTGTGGTAAGTAATATAATTACCACGGATCAACTCGATTGCATTCTAATCGATGATCTAAACGATTGACTGTTACTTCTTCTGCAGGAGGAGGAAATTGTTGCTAGTCATGGATCCCAGGGTTCCTCATCCCAGGGGTCGACGGCGGCCACCCGGTGGGATAACCCTTTTAACAGGGTGATGAACCGAGCCAAGAAAATAGAGCCGGTTACGAAGAAGCCGTCGTCGGCTGGCCGTCTGGCCGGCCTCGGGGGTAAGAATTGGGTGGATCATTTTGGTGCACCGCCGAGGACGCATGTGGCGCCGTCGGTAAGGAGCGAGGAGGAAAACCGCGAGGTTCAAGAACTTAAGGAACAAGTGGCGCGGATCCCGCAGATCATCCAAGACAACCTGGCAATCACCCTCACGTCCTTCCTGCCTACCTTGGTGGAGTCAATAGCGAACTGGAGTGCGGGTGGTCGAGTAGGGCCGTGACCGATTCCAAGCATGGTCAGCAGCCACTCGAACAACGCGGCGCCGACGAATCAGGCGAACTACGTGTTCGTGACTCCGCCCGCTAGCACCGCAGTCCCGCAAGTGTTGGTGACTCCCTCTGCCATCACCGCGGCGCCGGAGTACATGTTGGTGCCCCTGCCATCGTCGCGGCGACACCGGAGCTCCAAGCACCCGTCGGTAGGGAGAATACACCGGCGGCCAGCACCGCGCCATCAAGCAGCCCTTCCGTCTCTTGCACGCCCGTCGCCGTATGCGGTGCCTCGACATTAGCCGATCTCGATGCCATCACGGTAAACAAATTGCTTTACCGTCTTTCATGCCATCTATTACTCTTATGGCATCTCTGACGACGGCGTACATGTTTTCCGCAGACGGATGTTTCTTGCACTCTCTTATGCTACGTGAACAACGAGCTGAGGGATGTTGCCAAGGGTACCATCGTTCAACCCTTGCAACGCACGTTCCACTCAAGGCCGATGCCAGATAGCGTGCACAGGGTTAAAATTAGTCGGGTGCTAAGGGGCTGCGATGACCTGGAACCTCCCATTCAACCCCCAGGAGCGGATGAAGAAGAGTCGGCTGTCCTCAGAAGTTGCTTCGGCTTATTCTTGCAATGGCCAAAGAGCATGATCCGTTTGGGGACGGCGGGGGCCATCATGCCACAGACAACAGCACCGCCTATCGTGCCAGCGACAAGCGGTGGCAAGGCCCCCTTACCGCCCTCGCCGTCACCTCCACGCGGTGGGTCGGATGATCATGTTGATGATATGCACATGGCGCAGGATCCGGCCGAGGACGACGAAGACTGGAATGATCACTTCTTCAACACTCAGTTTAGCAATGAATACCTAGCTGGTGGCCCCACAGATAAAGCCACTATCACCAAGCGTCTGTTTGGTTCTCAGGAGACGCCTCCAGCTTGCGCCTTTAGAGAGCCAGCTGATACAACCAACCGGCCCTTTATTCTAGCCCTGACACACTACATAGGGCGGCCGGTGCTCAGATTGCGGTGCCTGCCCGCTCTCCAAAAGGAAAAAAGGGCAGGAAAAGAAAATCTAGCAGCTCGAGCCAACCGCTGGCGTCAACAACTGCGAATCTGATCAGGTTTGGGACGGGCCACCAAGACCCGAGGGTATTATGTGGAGGATTCATGTGGCGGGTGAGCCCATGCTACCTAAGAATTTTTGGAGGCTCGTCAGTTCGGAACTGTAGAGTGTGCATGATGGCATGCTAAGATAGAGAGACGCCTTCTATCGGAGAAAGATCCCTCGCACCCAGTATTTGTGGTTAAGGTGCCACCAGGATTGGGCTTCGTCGACAATGCCCCTGCGGATCTGTTCTTCCTGCGGTTCGACGACATCTTCAATATGTTCCACCTATACCCGTTGCACTATACCATGGTCCGTCTATTTTCTCTTAGCCTGGCCATGCAGATCATTAGAGATAACACACCAGGCATCACTATAGTGGACCCCTACTACATGCGTGGCGGCTGCTTGGGTTCCCCCGCCGAATGACGTATCGTGGCCTCGTACCTAAAAAGAATCCTTGTGGCGAACAAGACAAAGGAATACATTCTCGTGCCTTACTTTCCCGAGTAAGTCGTTATTCACTCGCCACCATCGATTGGCTTTATTAGATTATCATCATTCCTTTTCCAACACATTCCATTTAAAATTTTTGCGCAGAGATGAACACTGCACGCTCATCTCCTTATCGCCGAAGCATTCCCACGCCACGTATTTCGACTCGGGGAGTCTAGAAAAGAAGAAAAACTACGACAAGATCAAGGAAGTTCTGGATGATGCTCTCACTGGCTTTGCCTCGACGGAAGGCACCACCTTCGTGCGTACGAAGGTCAAGTTCGGCAGGCACGTCTTCAACCATGTAACGGAGTTCCCCTGCGTGAAGCAGCCGGAAAACAGTAAGAAGGAAGCCTACTACGCACTCCATCACATGAGGGCGTTCCTACTTGACCAGCAGAATTCTACGCTGCCAGATCATCTCAAACAGTGGGCCGAAGCAAAGGCCAAGATCACTGATTCAGATATTAGACAAGAGATGTATCGCATCCAGCAGCAGTTTGGGGCAATCATCTTTCCTGATGTCATGACTTCGGGGGGGATCTTCTACGGAGGAAATATCCCGAATAACCGTGACATAGAAGATCGCCTAGAGATGCAGGGTGACTATAGGAAGTTCATGACGAGACAAGGCGTCCTCCCGTTCCCTAAGCCGAGCCAGAAGGCTTGATGTTGGCCTAGTTGTAGTTACAAACTATAGGTGACCTTTGTGTGTATGTGGACAAGTGTACATGCTACTATACTTATCTTATTAGGTTTATGAATCATCGCTTACTTCTTTTGCTTATTATTATTATATATCAATCAATGCTTGGTTTTTTTTTGTTTACTCTTTGGTTCTTTGCTCATTTTGGTCCTTCTTTTTTTCCTTACTTTATTAGTCTTTTTTCGAGAATAATGCCGATGATTGAAATGTCGTGGCACAATATATATGTGAATGTGCTACGATGGGATTGTAAGCCTTGTGTTATGCACAAGTCTAGATGTTGTGCATCCTACTTCGCTTACGGTTCCATCATAGCATATTCCTGTGTCCAACGACCTATGTATATATATATGAGGCATTCTTTTTTATTTACTTTGGTCTTTTTTGAGAATAATGCCGATGATTGAAATGTCGTGGCACACTATATATGTGAATGTGCTACGACAGGATAGTTAGCCTTGTGATATGCACAAGTCCAAGTCTTGTGCATCCTACTTGGCTAACTGTTCCATCGTAGCATATTCCTGTGTCCAACGACCTAGCTAGTTATATATGAGGCATTCTTTTCGAGTTACTTTGGTCTTTTTCGAGAATAATGCCAATGATTGAAATGTCGTGGCACACTATATGTGAATGTGCTGCGATGGGATTGTCCGCCTTGTGCTATGCACAGGTCCAGGTGTTGTGCATCCTACTTGGCGGACAGTTTCATCGTAGCATATTCCTGTGTCGAACAACCTAGTTATATATGAGGCATGCTTTTTGAGTTTGGTCTTTTTGATTTAGGAGTACTTTCTATAAGTTTATCTTCATATGCGACTTTAATTATATATGTTTTTTTAATCATCGGTTAATTATTATTGTCAACTTGTAGATGACGTGGTACGTCGTGTACAAGGGACGGGTTCCCGGAGTCTACGATTATTGGGAAGACTGACGGAGACAGGTGCACCGTTTCAGCGGCAATAGCTACAAAGGGTACAACACTATGGCGGAGGCGGAAGCTAGATACACGCGCTATCTAGCGGGAGTTAGGACGAGGAACCGGATGAAGACCTACACCTTCGTCGCGCCCGTGATCATGCTTATCTTCTTTGGTTGTTTATCCCGCATTTGTGTCTAGCTAGTTTAGATGTCTAGGCGAGCTTCCGAGCTCTAACTTGTTCGATCGACACATGTATTCGCATGTCACCAACTACTTTGTAACTTGATCGAAACAATGTATAACTTATGTATTCATGTATGGGACTTATCTATATGTATTTGTTTCAATCTTGTTTTGTGAATTGTGTATTTATATATATAACTGTATATCTTATATCTGTGTGTATATCTGCTTATATAATCTGTATTGTATATCATCTGGCCCTGAAATTAAAAAAAAGACACTCGTGGCGCACATGGCACAGCTTCTGTGGCGCACTACAGCTAAAGCGCCCCTACGCAGCTTAGTGGCGCACTGCAACGTGCGCCACAGAAGATCCAAGGCGTAGCGCACGTGCCAACATATCCATGGCGCACTAGCAGGTGCGCTACGCCTATCTCGACATAACCGTGGCGCACCATGCAGTGCGCCACAGCTAGGAGATAGCCGTAGCGCAAGGCCCATGGCGCACCACTAGTGCGCCATGGCGCACCACTCGTGCGCCATGGATGGGCATTTTAGGTGCGCCACAGACGACCATTTTCCTAGTAGTGTCTCACTTTTGGTGGCAAGAAGAACACTCTTAGTTTTTCCACTCGAGTTTGGTTTGTGGCACTCACTCACTATAGTGTGGTTCTCTCGCTCACCGCTCTTCTCACAAGGTGGTTTTGTGTATTGCGCCCTCGCTAAAGCCTTTGCATTGTCCGCAATTATTTGGCTAGGAGTCATTGGTTGCAAAACACAAGTTTTTTCAAGCCATTTGAAGGTATAAGTGTTTGAGTGACCATCATGCAAAGCACGCTTGTCATATTGCCACGGCCTTCCTAGCAACATATGGCAAACCGTCATGGGGACCACGTCACATTCCACCGTGTCTTTGTATGGTCCAATTGAAAATGTTACTGAGACGGTGTGCTTGATCTTGACGGACCCTTGGTCACTTAGCCATTGTATATGGTAGGGATGCTTATGTGGATGGAGGGTGAGGTTGAGTTTCTCACACAATTCCGTGCTTGCAAGATTGTGGAAACTCCCTCCATCGATGACAACTTTGATGGACTTCCCATTGATACCGGCACGAGTTTGGAAGATGTTTGATCGTTGGTCTTCAATCTCATTGACTTGAGTAGTCAAGACCCTTGTGACGACAAGCGATGGGCTTGCTTCATGCTCACACACAAGTAGTTCTTGGTCATCTTCCAAATGTTGCCTTGCCATTGCTTCCTTGACCCTTGCATCAAACTCATCTTCACTCAAGTATTCTTCATCGCCATTGTCATGGATGAACAAAACTTTCTTGTTCCCACATGCGGCCGACTTGTGTCCTTTGCCTCCAGACTTGTAGCACTCACCATTGAATGGTTGTTCATCCTTTGTGTATTTGCCACTTGGGGGCGGTTTGCCTTGAGGAAGTGTTGGCTTGAAGGGAAGCTTGGTGGTACTTGATGAGCTTCCACTTGGTGTTGTTGGAGTAGTGGTTGACGCTTGCTTGTATGTGAAGTACGTCTTTGGCTTGTTGTACTTGATGTCCTATTGCACTTGACGCTCGGCCTTTGATGCTATGTGCACAAGCTCAACCATGTTGTTGTACTTTTGTAACTCGGTGATGCGCTTGATTGGATGGTTCAAGCCATTGAGGAAACGTGCCATTGTTTGTTCATCACGCTCTTCAATGTTGGCACGGATCATGTTGAGCTCCATTTGCTTGAAGTACTCTTCCATGGTCTTTGTCCCTTGGCTAAGCGTTTGAATCTTGTTGAAAAGGTCACGCGTGTAGTGCGAAGAAACAAAGCGGGATCTCATATGAGCCTTCATATTTTGCCAAGTTGAGATTGGAGGCTCTTCTTTTGCTTCACGAGCGAGTTGGACTTGTTTCCACCAAAGTTTGACATACTCATCAAACTCGAGGGATGCCATGGCCATCATCTTCTCATTGCTATAGTTGTGCATGCGGAAGATCTTGTCAACCTTGAGTTCCCACGAGAGATATTCTTCGGGTTCATTAGAACCGGTGAACTTGGGCAAGGTGAACTTGAGCTTGCCAAAAGTTTCTTATTCATTGCGGTTCTGGTGGCGGCGGTTGCCATGATTGTGGCGGCCATCTTCATCATCCGAGCTCTCATGTCTTGCTTGGTGATGGTTGCGTTGCTCTTGCGGTTGTTGAGGTGCCGCGTTTGGTGGTGGAACTTGATTTTGACGACGAGCTTGGGGAGCTTGCTCGTGTTGTTGGCGCGGTTGAGGACGAGGAGGAGGTTGATGGTCCTCACGACGAGCTTGGGGAGCTTTCTCTTGTTCTTGTCGTGGTTGATTCCGATGAGCATTGTCTTGCGCCATGTGGCGAGGAGGACGCCGAGCCGCATGCGCAATGGGCTGCTCCCTTTCTTCTTGGTGTGGAGGAGCCTCGTCATGATGATCATGTTGTCGACGTTGACGGTCATGTCGACGATGACGCCTCGGTGGATCTTCGAGTGCTTCACGCTGACGGCGATCTTGTTCGTCCACTTCGGATGCTTCACTTGTTGTTGAAGGAACATGTCGTTGGCGATGGGCTTGGTGGTCCACGTGAGGTTGCTCTTGTTGAATCACAAGTGCCCCTTGTTGTGGCCAGTTCGCTTCACGTCTTGGAGGTCTTGCGGAGAGGTCACCATCATAGCTTGACGTTGCGCCGTGTCGCGGAGATGGTACCGCTTGAGAAGAGCTCATGGATTGAAGGACGGGTCCATACCGGTGCCTTGAAGCGTGACGACGAGGTGCGCTTGATTCACTTGAGGAGTGCCGTGATGAGCTTGAGTCGCGCGATCGTGGCCTTGCTAGACCATCAATGAGGCGTTGAAGCTTCTCATCCGTTGAGGCGAGGGCACGACCAAGAGCTTTATTTTGATGGATGAGGTTGTGTTGCATGGCATGCATTTGTCCTCAGACTTCTTCGAAGAGGTTGTCGATGTTCTTGAATTCCACGCGGACTTCGCTAAATTGTTCGTCTTGGCGCTGCTCAAGGGCTTCACAACGGTAGTTGAATTCTCCTCGGACCTTCCAATGATCCCATCTTGTCATGTATTGTGTGTCGTCCTCCGGAGGTGGTGGTGGTTGGGACGGTTCGCCATTCCTGTCCATGATGCAAAGCCGACAAGGGTTGTATATGGAGAAGGAGAATGCGGGAAGTTAGCCTTTTACCTCTCCTTAGAGATTATATCAAACCAATTGCCACACTTGAGAACTAATAGCTTGCAAAGTGAAATCGCAAAGAAACTCACACACAAATAAGCTACAACTCTCAAAAGCTCTTGGTGGAAGGTTAGGATTGTGGAAAACCAAACGAAACGATCCAAGCAAAAGGTTATTGTTCTAAATGGTAAAGAACCAAAGATCAAAAGCAAAAGGATACGATCTACAAAAACATGGGAGAGCGCACACGTGGAGATTAACGGGGTTAACACGACTATAAAAATGAGCACAAAGGTCCTAACGAAGACTACTCTCGGATGTCGTGCCAACTTAAGGAGAGACCACAACTCGTTTGCCAAAAGAGAATAAGCAACGGATTTGTGCACTTGCCTTGGCACGCTCTTTTCTCTCTCTTTTTGCTTACAAGCTTGATGCTCTCTTTGTATTGTGAGACTATGTATCTTTTATATTTTTCTTTTGCTTTTTTTATTCTTTTTCTCCCTTTCTATACTACTATGTTAACTTTTGTATTTGCCCTCAGACTCTCACTTTCCAAAGGCAAGTGCACAATGCTTAGAAAAACACAAAATGAGTTGCTCTCATAGGATAGATACACACAAAGGAAGATATGGGGCTGTCAAGGTGGCGCAAGTTATACCTTTGGTATTGTTGACGACTTGCAACCGGTGATGTGGAAGATGTTCGGGAGTCACGGTGTCGAGGAGCGCGTGAAGTAGGGGTTTGCAGAAGCTTGTTGTTAGTTTTTGGCGACACGCACGCGAAACACGAACAAAACAAGGGAAAAACTATCAAAATTTTGATCTGCCAAGATTTTCGGCGCAGGAACCGGCGGCGCCGGGTCTGCCGCCAGAAATTCCGGTCGCCGGGTCCTGTCGACCGGAGCTGTCGCCGGAATTTCCGGTTGCAGAACCGGTTCGCCATATCTGGTGCCGAAAGCTGTTCGAGCAGAAATCCAAAAAGTCAAACTGAGAATTGTGTCAAAATTTCGACAAAATTGGGCTGGGGAAAGGTCAAGGGATGTAGATCAAGACCCAAAGCAACAGATCTATGGACCAAAACCACGAAAAACTCACCAAATCCAAAGATCGATCCGAAGGCAATTTGGGGCTCTTTTTTGGGGAATTTTTGATTTTATGGTGGATAGAAGAAAAATTAAGGGGAAATTCGTGATAAACCTTGCTCTTGATACCAATATGTTGGGGGTGACCCCTTGGGGAGGCCCGATCTTTCACGAATTCCGGGGAAATCGAGGGGAAAGCGGTGGACGGGGAGAGGGGATGAAATCCACGAACACACACGTGAAGAACTCGATGAACTCACACACACACACAAAAACACGATACAAACCGATAACTCACGCCGGTGGCAACCGGTCCAACATAATCCCTAGGATCGGTGTTGGGCGAAGCTCTCTCTCCACGGTCAACAACGAGGGCGAGATGCTTGGTGAGACCTTGACTACTTGGGCACGAGACACCGAGATCCCAAGGACTTGTACAACTTGAACGCACTAGGCAAGATCCAAGAGGTTGTGGATAATTTGGTGCCCCTTGGTAAGGAGCATGAGACAAATAGTTGATAGATCCTCAAAAGGGTGTCCTCAACTATTATTATCCAAGTATAGGGTTTACAATAGAGGGTGGGGGCTATTTATAGGTCAGCCACATAAACAGGGATAGTTTGGGCACGAAAAGGGGTAAAAACTAGGCGAAATAAGGAGTTACACGGGCTCAGCCCGAAGGTTGACTTGAATCTGGGGATTTCTGGCGAGGGGTCCGGCGGCGCTGGCGTGGTCACCGGAAATTCCGGTCGCCGCCGACATTTCCGGTCGCCCACCGGAAAGCCTTACAGAAGGTGCTTTCGGTCGTCGCCGGAGGATTCCGGTCGCCGCCGGGATTGTCGGTGTGGAGGCCGGTCGACCGGGCCGGTCGCCGGGAATTCCGGCGAGGAGACCGGTCCGCAGGGTCTGGCGTCGGTTTGCTCTGGCGGATCTCCTCGGGTAGCCTTTGGTCCCTCCCTTAGGGATGCTTCCTTGGGTTCATAGCTGAGAATGCACAGGGTTTGGGCATAAAGTAGCAAGCCATCCAAGGATGTATTGAAATCACACGAGGAGGAGAGCGGTTTAACGTTAGCTTGTAGGAGCTTGGCTCGAGCACGGGTCATCGGTCCACTTGGGGGACTAGTTGGTGGGGATGTAGGCGCATCCGTAGAACGGTCTGCATCACCGCTCCTCGAGCTCAAGGTACTCTCGCACTAAATAAATATTTTGTAGAAATTGTTTCTTGCACTGACTCATTAATGAGCTCATGGTTTTGGTGTTAGTATATTATATGGCGTCTCCCTTAAAAAGTCTATCGATCCATGATGTAGCAGTAGTATAATGGAGGCTCGTGTCTGTCTAACTCTGAGCTATGGTTTCAGGGAGATCTAATGGAGGCCCCGGTTTGCACTTTGGTGGACGCCATGTTCAGACTTCCCGGAAAGCTCGATGCGCTACTGGTCCGTCACGGCCACACGCTGCCTCCCCGGGCGCGGTAGACAAGATACCTCTCATCAAGCAAGATCTTGAGAAAATGGTAGCCATTCTCCAGGAGCACGGCGGGGAATCGGGAGCGCAGGATGATGCCATGATGGTCAAGTGCCTGACCAAGGAGGTGCGCGAGCTGGCGTATGACATGGAGGACAGCATCGACCAGTACGAGCATGCCGCGGGCACCAGGAGATGGATATTATCACCCCGCTATAGGAAGTACAAGATCACTCGCCATAGGGGCAAGACCGCCTGGCGTCTCCCGGAGAAGCTCAAATGACGCCTATGGATAGTGTAGAGGAATGAACACGAGCCAGAGAGAGAATGGCACTCGATGAGTTGCCTGTTGTATTATCGCATGTACTTATAGTACAGAGACAGAGAGGATCGTGCTGAGTTAGCACGTACAACAGAACGTGGAGAGAGGGAGAGATCGTGGGCATCGTGAGCCTCGCTAGTAGGAGGACCGAGTC
This sequence comes from Avena sativa, assembly GCA_916181665.1. Taxonomy (NCBI): domain Eukaryota; kingdom Viridiplantae; phylum Streptophyta; class Magnoliopsida; order Poales; family Poaceae; genus Avena; species Avena sativa. The sequence continues at coordinate 86,757,190 of OV702285.1, read as the reverse complement.
CTATATGCTAACCCCCCCCCCCCCCCCCCCCCCCTGCAGTTTGAGCGTGGGTGGCCGAACGCACAAACTGGAGCGGAATTCCTGGAACGCCGAGGTCGGCAGGCCCTTGGTCATGACGTCGGCGTATTGCTGCCCTGTGGGAAAGTGGAGAACACGGACGTGGCCGAGTGCGACCTTCTCCCGGACAAAGTGGATGTCGAGCTCTATGTGCTTCGTGCGCCGATGATGCACGAGGTTAGCAGCCATGTAAACCGCAGAGATGTTATCGCAGTAGAGGATCGTCGCTTTCGGGACAAGGACATGGAGCTCGGCGAGGAGTTGATGGAGCCAGCAGCTTTCAGTGACGACGTTGGCGACGCCACGGTACTCTGCTTCCGCGCTCGAGCGGGAGACTGTGGGCTGCCGTTTGGATGACCAGGACACCAGCGCGTCGCCGAGGAAGACGGCATAGCCAGAGGTAGAGCGGCGCGTGTCCGGGCACCCGGCCCAGTCCGCGTCCGAGTATGCCACTATGTCGAATGTGGAGGAGCGCTGGAGGTGAAGGCCGTAGCCGGTGGTACCACGGACATAGCGGAGGATCCGTTTGACGAGGGCGAGGTGGCAGTCCATCGGGGCGTGCATATGGAGGCACGCTTGTTGGACGGCGTAGGTGATGTCCGGGCGAGTCATCGTGAGGTACTGCAAGCCGCCAACAATGCTCCGGTAAGCAGAAGCGTCGGCGACGGGCGTGCCCGAGGCAGAGGAGATCTTAGCCGATGTGTCGATGGGTGTCGAAGAGGGGCTGCAGGAGGACATGTTCGCCTTGTCCAGGAGTTCGTCAGCATATTTGCCCTGGGAGAGGAAGAAGCCCTCAGAAGAGCGCTCGACGGTGATGCCGAGGAAGTAGTGGAGGGCGCCGAGGTCTTTGAGGGAGAACTCGTGCTGGAGCCGGTCGATGATGCGCCGTAGCAGTGTTGCGGACGACGCAGTGAGGACGACATCGTCGACGTACAGAAGAAGGTACGCGGTGCCGGCAGGTTGATGCAACACGAAGAGCGAGGTGTCAGACTTGGCGCAGACGAAGCCGAGTTTGTCGAGGAAGCCGGCGAAGCGAGCGTACCACGCGCGCGGGGCCTGCTTGAGCCCATAGAGGGACTTGGCGAGCAGGCAGACGTCTCCAACACGAGCAGGGTCGACGAAGCCCGCGGGTTGCTGGCAGTAGACGCGTTCGTGCAGATGGCCATGAAGAAAGGCGTTGTTGACGTCAAGCTGATGCACGGACCAACTTTTGTGGGCGGCGATGGCGAGAATAGCCCGAATCGTGGCAGACTTGACGACGGGGGAGAAGGTCTCGTCGAAGTCGATGCCGGGTTTCTGCGAGAAGCCGCGGACCACCCACCGCGCCTTGTACCGCTCCAATGTCCCGTCAGCACGAAACTTGTGACGGAACACCCACTTCCCTGTGATCACGTTCGCGCCCCGGGGCCGGGGGACAAGCGTCCACGTCTGGTTGACCTGCAGAGCCCTGAACTCATCTTGCATCGCAATTAGCCAATTAGGATCACGTAAAGCCGTACGCACACTGGTAGGTAATGGGGAGATGGAATCGGTGGTGGCGAGGGTGGCGTAGCGTTTGTTTGGCAAGAAGATCCCTGATTGAGAGCGTGTGCGCATGTGATGAGACGGGGCAGGTAGAGGTTGGCGAGATGCGGGAACAGGAGTGGCGGGAATGGGCGCAGAGGGGTGGTCGAGCCGGTGAGGGGATGGTGGGTAAGCTATGGCGGCGACGGAGGAAGGGGGTGAAGGGTGCGGCTGTGGCAGAGAGCGGGGTGGGCGTCGTGGTGTTGGGGAGGGGAGGAGGTGTAGGTGCTGTCGCGGCAGGGTTGGAGACAGGAGATGCTGCCACGGCAGGATGGGGGGTTGTGGCTCCGGCCGCGGCAGAGGGGGATGCAGGAGATCCTGCCGCGGCAGAGGGGGAGATGGGAGAGCCTGCCGTGGCAGAGGTTGGCGTGGTAGGAGCTGCCGCGGCAGAGGGGGTTGTGGTGGCAGGATGGGCGATGGAGGGCTCGGTCGGTGGATCGGGATTGGTCAGGGGGATGGTGTGATCGTGAGTGGGAGGGAGATTAAGGAGAAAATCGAAAGAGGCTGGGGTGGGCTTTGTGGGGAGATGGGCGAAGGGAAATTGGGTTTCGTCAAACGTGACGTGGCGAGAGACGAACACACGGTTGGAGGAGGGGTCGAGGCAGCGATATCCTTTGTGATCGGTGGAGTAGCCGAGAAAGACGCAGGGGAGGCTACGTGGGGAGAGTTTGTGGGGTGCGGTGGGAGTCGTGTTCGGGTAACATAAGCAGCCGAAGACCTGGAGATGTTGGAAATCAGGAGGGGAGCCGTAGAGGAGCTGGAAAGGGGTAAGGAGCTGTCTGGGGCGACAGGGACGGCGGTTAACTAGGAAGGTGGATGTGGTTAGAGCCTCGGCCCAAAAGACTGGAGGGAGTTGGGCATGGAAGAGGATGGTGCGCATGGTTTCGTTCAGAGTGCGGATGATGCGCTCGGCGCGGCCGTTTTGGGCAGAAGTGTAGGGACAGGACAGCCGGAAGGAGACGCCGTTGTCACGAAAGAAAGTGCGAGCGGCACTGTTGTCAAACTCACGGCCATTGTCAGACTGCAGAGCGGCGAGGGGGAGGTTGAATTGAGTACGGGTGAAAGCGTGGAAGCGTCGAATTGTGTCATAGGCATCGGATTTGCGGCGAAGAGGAAACGACCAGGCAAAGTGACTAAAATCATCAAGTAATACCAAATAATATTTGAAGCCGGAGATGCTAGGAACCGGCGAGGTCCAAAGATCACAGTGGACCAGTTGGAAGGGAAAAAAGGAAATTGTACTACAGTGAGAGAAGGGAAATCGAACGTTCTTTCCTAATTGACAAGCATTACAAATGTGAGAGGGGGGTTTATTGGGTGCGGAGATCGTCTGGAGGGTGCGGGCGAGGTTGGAGCGGCCGGGGTGCCCGAGGCGTTGATGCCACAGGTCGGTGGAGCAGCTGGTGAGGAGGCTGGTGGCGGTGGGTGTCGGCGTGATGGAGTAGAGATCGCCTGTAGAATCACATCGGAGGAGCACCTGGCGGGTATGTCGATCCTTAACAGAAAAGCCAACATCGTCAAATTCAACGTTTACGGGATTGGTGCGAGTAAGCATGCGAACGGATAGTAGGTTTTTAATTAAGGTGGGGGAGACAAGGACGTTCTGGAGATGTAGGGGATGGGACATGGTGGCGAGAGAAGAGTGCCCAGTGTGCGTGATCGGCAATAGGTGCCCATTGCCAACAACAATACAAGAACGAGAGGAACAGGGTTGCGAGGACGAGAGATTACCAGGGGACGATGTCATGTGGGAGGTTGCGCCGGTGTCCATCACCCATTCACCGCCGGCCGGATGCTGCTGCTGGACGGAGAGCTGCTGGAGCGCGTGGATGAGGCCGGCCTGGTCCCAGCATGGTACAGAGGCGCCGGGGGGCGGCTGGTACGCGTGGGCCTGGTAGACAGGCCCGGTGGTGCCGTGGAACGTGGGAGCGGCCTGGTGGAAGGCGGCTCCGGCGAACGGCGCGCCAGTGGTTGGTGGAGCGCCAGTGGGACGCGGACCGAGGACGCCCGCGCCGGGGTAGTGGGGGCGCCACTGATAGGGCCACGCCTGGACCATGCCGGTCCATGGAGCGGCAGCCGCAGACGGCGCGGGCGGCATGGAGGTGGTCTTGGTCCGGCCACTGGTCTTGTGCCATCCGCCAGTCTTGGGCTTGGCGGTGGGCGGTGCGGGTGGTGGCGGGGCAGGCACGGGCAGCGACGGGGCCATTGGAGGCGGAGGTGGTGCAGCGGCAGCGTGGAGAGCCGTGGCAGACGGGGATGGGTCGGCGTCTTCGTTCCTGCCTTCCTCAAGAACCAAGAAGGAGCGAACGTCCTGGAAGGAGGGCAGGGGTACCTCACGGGAGAGCGTGGTGACGGCGTGACGAAAGTCGGAGCGGAGGCCGGCGAGGACACGGTGCACCAGATCGGCATCAGTCACCGGACGGCCGAGACCGCGAAGGCGATCGGCCAAGGACTTGAGACGGGAGCAGTACGCGGAGACCGTCAGGTTACCTTGCTTCTGGCCATGGAACTCATCGTCGAGGTAGACGGCCCGCGTGACAGCGTTGTCGAGGAAGAGGTTCTCGATGCGGCGCCAAACCGCAAACGCCGTGTCGTCCGGCGCCATGATGAGCGAGAGGATTTCCTCCGAGACCGTGGAGTACAGCCAGGAGACGATGGTGTAGTCATCCTGGACCCATTCAGGGTCGTCGTGCTGCGGCGGCGCGTCGTCGTCGACGTGGGCGAGGACGCCGAACTGCCCGAGCGTGACGATGAAGAGACGGCGCCACATTGTGAAGGAGGGGCGCTGCAGATCGAGAGTGATCTGAACCTGCTGCTTGATGATGACATGGCGCAGGTTCTGGCGCGGGGCGACGCGAGCTGGGCGAGCTGGGGCGACGGAGGCGGTGTGGCCGGCAGCAGCGCCGGTGGCGCGGACGGTCGGTGCGGGGGGGACGCGCGGGGCCGGAGCTGGGGGCAGAGAGGAGGGCAGGAGGTGGAGGAGCGCCCGGGGCGGGAGAGGAGGGGTTGTTGGCGGAAGAGAACAGCACGCCGGCTGAGGTGGAGGGGAGGTTGGGCATGGTGGTGGTGGGGGCAGCGGAAGCCTGGGAGAAAGGAGGTGGAGGATGATGAGCGTCTGATACCATGTAGAGGAATGAACACGAGCCAGAGAGAGAGAATGGCACTCGATGAGTTGCCTGTGTTGTATTATCGCATGTACTTATAGTACAGAGACAGAGAGGATCGTGCTGAGTTAGCGCGTACAACAGAACGTGGAGAGAGGGAGAGATCGTGGGCATCGTGAGCCTCGCTAGTAGGAGGACCGAGTCCTATATGCTAACAGATAGCAAACAAGATCAGGGAGTTCAGCGTGCGCTCGCAGGAGGCGCTTCAGCGGTACAGCTTGTTTAACCGCCTTGGTGGCAACGACATGAGCAGCAGCGGCAGCACTCCTACTTCTACCAGATGTGCTCCGTTTTTTGTTTTTGGCTCTTGGTGTCCCAAACTGTATGAGGAGCCTGTTGGTATCACCGTCCCTTAAGAAGCTTGAGGCTGGTCCTAGTGCTAGTATCATAAGGTGTATCATACATGCCAACTTGACAAAAATCTAATGTGGCATCACAATTAATGAAGAGAGAAGTGGTTAGAGTATCATAAGTAGATACCGTATCATAACACGTAAAACTAGAAATCATAACGACAAGTAAATTTTATACACATATTTTACATATATAGAGATTCTACAAATAAATAAATATACCACAACTATGATATTACTACATGATACAATGCACTAAAAACATAATATCATACACTACTATCATATATATGATACTAGTATTATGATACTCCCACTATGACCAGCGTGAAGCGTGGCTAGATAAGGATGGAGAGCCCAAGCTCAAGATAGTTTCTGTTGTTGGACCTGGAGGGGTTGGTAAGACCACGCTTGTTAACCAGCTATACCGTAGACTTGGAGGGCAATTCGAGTGTCGGGCATTTGTGCGGACGTCTCGAAAGCCTGATGTCAGAAGGCTTCTTCTCAGCATGCTTGCACAAGTTCGGCCACACCGGGCCCCTCACACTTGGAAGGTGCATAGTCTAATTGCTGATATCAGTACACATCTGCAAGATAAGAGGTATGCATTAATATCTCTTCATTCATAATAACTGCGATTTCTGTTCTGTGGAGAGACGTGAATTTAATCTTGCTCGTGAGCATGTTCTTAACGCGAATATTCATTGTACAAACGTATTGCTGTGTCATCTTAGTGCATGAAAACGGTCCGTGGTTGATGTCGATATTACATTAGTAGGCCATCCGTTCGCGTCCCCTCAGAGCATTAGTCCCGGTTGCGCCACCAACCGGGACTAATGCTGGCACGCGTCCCGGTTCGAGCGGGCACGGGGCCCGGAGGCATGCGTCCCGGTTGGTAAGGGGACATACGTCCCGGTTTGTAACACAAACCGGGACTAAAGGTTGGGCGTCAGCCACGTGGCGTGGCACACACCTTTAGTCTCGGTTTGTGTTACAAACCGGGACGTATGCTCCCGCCCTCTATAAATGCAACGTCCCAGCCCTCTGCCTCCACTCTGTTTTTCTCTTGGTGGAAGGTGTGAGGGGTGTGCTAGTTTTTTTCCCCTATGCATGTATTCAAGGTGTTTGATGAAATGTTTGAGTGAATAATCCCGTTCAATTTCTCATAGAACAAAAATATAGAAGGTGTCTGAGACGCACTTGAGCTTTCTCCTCTTTATTTCCCTCGATCGAGGTTAGCAATCTTATCTTTTCTCTGTCATTGATACAATGCATGTGTCGATGTGAATTGGTCATTTCACTATTTATGATGTCCTGTTTTTTGATAAACTTACTTATATGATGCAGATGAACGGTCGGGAATGGATGTACGGTGACCGGCGCGTAGCCGGGTATATGAAAGGCGTGGATAAATTTATTGATGTGGCTACGGAAAACAAAGAGAATGGTTTTATACGTTGTCCATGTGTTCAATGTCGGAACAACAAGGAGTACTCTTCCTTGAAAATCATTCGCGGCCACCTGATTATGAAAGGTTTCATGCCCAACTATAATTGCTGGACCAAGCACGGGGAAAGAGGGGTTATGATGGAAGATGATGAAGAAGAAGATGATGATAACAACTATCATCATATGTTTCCTGAATACAGTGATACTGCAATGGAAGACAATAGAGAGGAAGGAGGTGAAGAACGGGCATCAGATGAGCCGGCTGATGAACTTGGTAGGGTCATTTCTGATGCAAAGCGAGACTGTGAAACAGAAAATGAGAAGTTGAAGTTAGAGGGCATGTTAGAAGATCACAAGAAATTGTTGTACCCAAATTGTAAAGATGGCAGCACAAAGCTCGGTACTACACTGGAATTGTTGCGATGGAAGCAGAGTGTGGTCTAACTGACTCCTCATTTGAAAAGATGCTGAAAATAATGAAGCCGAAGTTTCCAAAACATAACGAACTTCCCGAGAGTACCTACAAAGCAAAGAAGACTCTTTGTCCTCTAGGATTAGATGTGCAAAAGATACATGCATGCATTAATGACTGCATCCTCTACCGCGGTAAGAAGTATGAGAATTTAGATAAATGCCCGGTATGCAATGTATTGCGGTACAAAATCAGACGAGATGACCCTGGTGATGTTGAGGGAGAGTCCCTCCGGAAGAGGGTTCCTGTTAAGGTTATGCGGTATGCTCCTATAATACCAAGGTTGAAACGCATGTTCAGAAACAAAGAGCATGCCAGGTTGTTGCGATGGCACAAAGAAGACCATAAGAAAGACGGGAAGTTGAAACACCCTGCTGATGCGTCACAGTGGAGAAAAATCGAGAGAGACTTCCCAGACTTTGCAGGTGACGCAAGGAACTTATGGTTTGGTCTAAGTACGGATGGCATTAATCCTTTTGGGGAGCAGAGCTGCAGTAACAGCACCTGGCCCGTGACTCTATGTATCTACAACCTGCCTCCTTGGTTGTGCATGAAGCGTAAGTTCATTATGATGCCAGTGCTCATCCAAGGCCCGAAGCAACCGGGCAATGACATTAATGTGTACCTTATGCCATTAGTTGAAGAACTCTTACATTTGTGGGGCAAACCAGGTGTACGTGCGTGGGATGAGAACAAACAGGAGCCATTTGATCTACGAGGGTTGTTATTCGTAACCATCAATGATTGGCCTGCTCTTAGTAACCTTTCAGGACAGACAAACAAGGGATATAAGGCATGCACACACTGTTTAGATAAGACTGAAGGTACATATTTGCATAAATGCAAGAAGGTTGTATACCTGGCGAATCGACGATTTCTTCTGACCAATCATCCCGTAAGAAAGAAAGGCAAGCATTTCAAAGGTGAGGCAGATCACCGGAAGAAGCCTGAACTCCCTGCTGGTGATGATGTATTTGGTATGGTCAAGGACATAGAAGTAATCTTTGGAAAGGGTCCCGGCAGTCAATCAGTTCGGAAAGACATCGCTACAGGACACACACCCATGTGGAAGAAGAAATCTATATTTTGGGAGCTGCCATATTGAAAAGTCCTGCGTGTCCGCTCTTCAATCGACGTGATGCACGTGACGAAGAATCTTTGCGTGAACCTGCTAGGATTCCTAGGCGTGTATGGGAAGACAAAAGATATACCAGAAGCACGGGAGGACCAACAAATTATGAAAGACCCAAAGAACATGCATACACAGAACAAGACGGATAAAGGGCGTCACTTAAGTCGTGCTAGCTATGCTCTTACCAAAGCAGAGAAGGAAATCTTTTTTGAAGTCCTTTACAGTATCAAGGTGCCGTCGGGCTTCTCATCTAATATAAAGGGGATAATAAATATGGCAGAGAAAAAGTTCCAAAACCTGAAGTCTCATGACTGTCACGTGATTATGACGCAGTTGCTTTCGATTGCATTGAGGGGGCTTCTACCGGAAAATGTTCGAGTACCCATTGTGAAGCTGTGTGCATTCCTCAATGCAATATCTCAGAAGGTAATCAATCCATATATTCTGCCAAGGTTACAGAAGGATGTGGTACAATGTCTTGTTAGTTTTGAATTGGTGTTCCCACCATCCTTCTTCAATATTATGACGCATCTCCTGGTTCACCTAGTGGAAGAGATTGCCATTCTCGGTCCGGTATTTCTGCACAATATGTTCCCCTTTGAGAGGTTCATGGGAGTCTTAAAGAAATATGTTCATAACCGTGCTAGACCAGAAGGAAGCATCACCAAGGGATATGGAACAAAGGAGGTCATTGAGTTTTGTGTTGACTTTATTCCTGACCTTAAGCCGATTGGTGTTTCTGACTCACGGCATGAGGGAAGACTAAGTGGAAAAGGCACGCTGGGAAAGAAATCAATGATATGTAGGGACGGGGATTCTTTCACTAAAGCACACTACACAGTTCTACATAATTCCACCTTGGCAGCTCCAAAAACCCGGTGAAGCCTGAATCATGGATTACAAATGAACACATGAAGTCTTTCGGTGGTTGGATGCGGACACATCTCTTGAATGACACCACTGTTGGAGATCAGCTATACTTGTTGGCCGCGTCACCATCTTCTACTGTATTGAATTTCCAAGGGTACGAAATAAATGGGAATACATTCTACACGATCGCCCAAGATAAAAAGAGCACCAACCAAAATAGTGGTGTCCGCTTTGATGCAATAGACGAGAATGGACAAAAGGACACATACTATGGTTACATAGAGGAGATATGGGAACTAGACTATGGAGTCTCTTTTAAGGTCCCTTTGTTTCGCTGCAAATGGGTCAACCTGAATGGGGAAGGGGTAAAGATAGACCAGTTGTACGGAATGACAACAGTGGATCTCAACAATCTTGGTTATAGAGATGAACCATTCGTCCTAGCCAATGATGTGTCTCGGGTTTTCTATGTGAAGGACATGTCCTCCAGACCAAAAAAAGAAAAAATATGCAAACGAATACATCATATGATGAGCCAAAGCGTCACATAGTTCTTTCAGGGAAAAGAAACATCGTGGGAATCGAGGACAAGACAGACATGTCAGAAGATTATAATAAGTTTGATGAAATTCCGCCCTTCACAGTGAAAACTGACCCAAGCATTCCGTTAAGTAAAGAAGATGCTCCATGGTTACGTCTGAAGCGATCATAAGGAAGGACATATGCCAAGAAGTTCATGCTCATATTATGTAACTCTAGTTCATGTGGCTTGACCGAGACTATATATAGGGAGGCCTTTAGTCCCGGTTTTGTAGTCTCGGTTATTAATATTAATAAATGTCTTGAGTGTTAGTCCTGTTTTGTGGCTGGACCGGGACTATGAAGAAGTTGTCCCGATTCGTACTTACCATTAAGATCTTATCTCCAAACGCGCGCGGTCACATATTAGGGAGTGCTTCTATGACCAGTTTCTTGGAGATGCCGGAGGACTGGGATCCGGCGGCATCTCCCTGAAACTGGTCGTAGTGGTGTCCCTGCTCTCGAAAACCATCTTGCAGCTTGTGAAGGGTTTCGTAGCATAGTAAATCAAAATTTTCTACGGATGCGAACGGGGAAAGCCGAGATCTAATCTAGGAGATGCAAACAACGAGGGGAATAGATGAGATCTTCATACCCTTGAAGATTCGCACATCGGAATGTTCGACGGAACGTGGTTGATGTAGTCGTACTCACTTCTCCTCCTCGCGATCCGATACGATCTAACACCGCAAGTGGCGATGCCTCCGAGAGATGCACACGTGCAGCACCTCGACGTCTCCTCCTTCCTCGGTCCAGCAAGTGGGGTGGAGAGATGGATTGGATCTACAACACGACGACGTGGTGCAAGCGGTGGAGAGTTTCTACGGCAGGGTTTCGCTTACGCGCAGTCGGGAGGGAGAGAGAGAGGAGGGGCTGCATGGCGGCTAGGGTTGAGGAGGAGGTGTGGGGAGGGTGCGCCCCCAGCCCTCTTTATATAGAGGAGTGGGCGGCTGGCCCTTGCCCCTCCCCCAAGCCCTAGGCCGGCGGACAAGGAGGGAGGAGTGGGGGGGAAGTCCCCCCCCCTTCTAGAAGCTCCCCTAGGGTTTCCCTAGGTGCTTGGCCGGCTGGGCCTATGGGGCCTTGTGCCCCTGGCCCAATGCAGCCAGGGAACTCCCTCGTAAGCCCACGCCCCCTCCCGACAAGTGGGGGCCACGTTGGTCCCACTCCGGAAGGTTCTAGAAACTTCCGGTACAATACCGAACAACCCGAAACAATTCCGAACTCCAAAAACTGCATTTCCTTATATGAATCTTATTCTCCGGACCATTCCGGAACCTCTAGTGATGTCCTGGATCTCTTCCGAGACTCCGAACAAAAACTCATAAACCAATTATCCAATCTATCCTAGCATCGAGACACGTTAAGTGTGTGACCCTTCGGGTTCGAGAATATGCAGACATGATCTTCTATCAATAATCAACAGCGGGGTCTGGAAACCCATATTGACTCCCACACATTCATCGATGATCATATCGGATGAACCACGATGCCAGGATTCAATCAATCCCATATATATATTCCCTTCATCGCGCGATATTTTACTTGCCCGAGATTCGATCGTCGGTACCGATATAACTAGTTCAATCTCGTTCACAACAAGTACTTTACTCGTTCCGTAATCCGATATCACTTTGTGATTAACTCCTTAACCACGTGCTTGCAAGCGGTGTTGATATCGATTACCGAGTGGGCCCGAAGTATATCTCTCCGACTTGGGAGGGACAAATCCCATCTCGATACATACAACACAACAGGTACTTTCCGATCACCTGAGAGACACCTTTATGATCACCCTCTCATAGGATGACGTTTGATGACCTCAAAGCTTTCTTCCGATACCAGGGAGTTGCATTATCTCATGGTCTAAGGAATACAATATTTGACATAAGAAAAACTTCACAAAGATAAACACGATGACACGATCTAATTGCTCCGCTTAATTTGGGTCTGTCCATCATATCATTCTCCCAATGATATGATCTCATTATTAATCGACAACTCATGTCTATGGTTAGGAAACCTTAACCATCATTAATCAATGTGCTAGTCCATTGAGGCGTACTAGGGACACGGTGTTGTTTACAAACCACACAAGTATTAAAGTTTCCACTTAACACAATTCTAGCATGGAATATAAACTTTATTATGAACAAGAATTATAATAATAACATCTTTATTATTGCCTCTAGGGCATAATTCCAACAGTCTCCCACTTGCACTAGAGTTAATAATCTAGTTTACATCTGGCAACAATCTAACACCCATGGCACTAAGGTGCTGATCATGTTTTGCACGTGGAAGAGGTTTAGTCAATGGATCTGCGACATTCAGATCTGTATGTACTTTGCTAATCTTTAGATCTCCATCTGCTATATAATCTCGGATCATATGAGACTTGCGGTTGATATGCTTGGTCTTTGGATGATATCTTGGTTCCTTAGCCAGTGCTATGGCGCCAGTGTTGTCACACAATATCTCCAGTGGGTCCAAGGCACTTGGAACCACACAAAGCTCAGTGATGAAGTTCCCGATCCAAACTCCTTCACTTGACGCTTCTGCAGCAGCCATGTATTCCGCTTCTACTGTAGATCCTATGATCACGCTTTGCTTGCAGCTTCTCCAGCTCATAGCTCCTCCATTCAAAATATAAACGTATCCCGTCTGAGATTTAGAATCATCCTTGTCGGTGTCAAAACTAGCGTCGACGTAACCCTTTACGACGAGCTGTTCAGCACCTCCATAGACTAAGAACATTTCTTTAGTCCTATTTAAATACTTTAGGATGTTCTTCACGGCTGTCCAGTGTTCCACTCCTAGATCACTTTGGTACTTTCTCGTCAAACTAAGAGCATTGGACACATCCGGTCTAGTACCCAGCATGGCATACATGATAGAACCTATGGCTGAGGCATAAGGCACTTTGCTCATAGCTTCTCTATCATTTACCGTAGCTGGACACTGAGCCCTGCTCAATATCTTACCTGACAACATAGGCACTGAACCTTTCTTTGCCTTATCCATTCTGAACCTTTTCAGAACTTTGTCTAGGTATGTACTCTGGCTTAAAGCTATTAGGCGTCTTTGTCTATCTCTATAGATTTTGATGCCCAATATATAAGCAGCTTCCCCTAGGTCTTTCATTGAAAAACATTTGTTCAAATAACTCTTCACGTCGTTAAGCATGTCAATGTCATTTCCAATAATCAATATGTCATCCACATATAGTACCAGAAATGTCACTGAGCTCCCACTCACTTTCTTGTAGATACAAGCTTCATAGCTATTTGGAACAAATCCAAAGCTCTTGATCACTTGATCAAAACGAAGGTTCCAACTCCGATATGCTTGCTTCAGTCCATAAATGGAATGATGAAGTTTGCACACTTTATCAGCATCCTTAGGATCGACAAAACCTTCGGGTTGCATCATATACAACTCTTCATCAATGTTGCCATTGAGGAATGCAGTCTTGACATCCATCTGCCACATTTCATAATCATGAAACGCAGCAATTGCTAATAAAATCCGAATGGATTTAAACATCGCTACGGGAGAGAAAGTCTCATCGTAGTCAACACCTTGAACTTGTCGAAAACCTTTTGCGACAAGCCGTGCTTTATAGACAGTAACATTACCATCCGCGTCCGTTTTCTTCTTGAATATCCATTTGCACTCAACGGCCTTTCGGTCGCTAGGAGGGTCCACCAAAGTCCATACTTGGTTTTCGCTCATGGATCCCAATTCGGATTTCATGGACTCTAGCCATTTCTCAGAGTCTGGGCTCATCATCGCTTCCTCATAGTTTGCAGGTTCACTGTCGTCTACTAACAAGACAGTTAAGACAGGGTTGCCGTACCACTCAGGAGGGGCATGTGACCTTGTCGACCTGCGACATTCAGTAGTAGCATCGTCCGAAGCTTCATGATCCTTGTCATTAGCTTCCTCTATTGTTGGTGCAGACGGCACTGGAACAATTTCAGGTGCTGCGCTACTCTCCAACTCAAAAGAAGGTTCAACAACCTCGTCTAGCTCTACTTTCCTCCCACTCACTTATTTCGAGAGAAACTCCTTCTCAAGAAAGGATCTGTTCTTTGCGACAAACACTTTGCCTTCGGATCTGTGATAGAAGGTATACCCAATAGTTTCCTTAGGGTATCCTATGAAGACGCATTTCTCCGCTTTGGGTTCGAGCTTGTCCGGCATCAACTTCTTGACATAAGATTCGCATCCCCAAACTTTAAGAAACGACAACTTAGGTTTAGTACCAAACCACAGTTCATACGGTGTCGTCTCAACGGATTTAGATGGTGCCCTATTTAAAGTGAATGCAGCGGTTTCTAATGCATAACCCCAAAATGATAACGGCAAAGCAGTAAGAGACATCATTGATTGCACCATATCTAATAGAGTTCGATTCCGGCATTCAGACACACCATTGCGCTGTGGTGTTCCGGGTGGCGTGAGTTGCGAAACAATTCCGCTTGCTTTAAGATGCGTGAGAAAATCATAACTCAAATATTCACCCCCACGATCGGATCGTAGAAACTTAATTTTTCTGTTACGATGGTTTTCCACTTCATTCTGAAATTCTTTGAAATTTTCAAATGTTTCAGATTTATGTTTCATTAAATAGATATACCCATATCTACTTAAGTCATCAGTAAAAGTGAGAAAGTAGCGATATCCACCGCGCGTCGAAACACTCATCGGTCCGCATACATCGGTATGTATGATTTCCAACAAGTCCGTTGCTCGCTCCATCATTCCGGAGAACGAGGTTTTGATCATCTTGCCCATGAGGCATGGTTCACATGTGTCAAATGATTCAAAATCAAGAGACTCCAAAAGTCCATCAGAATGGAGTTTCTTCATGCGTTTAACACCAATATGACCTAGACGGCAGTGCCACAAATAAGTAGTATTATCACTATCTACCTTGCATCTCTTAGCCTCAATGTTATGGATGTGTGTTTCATCCCTTTCGAGATTCAGAAGAAATAAACCATTCACAGCAGGTGCATGACCACAAAAGATGTTACTCATATAAATAGAACAACCATTATTCTTAGATTTAAATGAATAACCGTCTTGCAATAAACACGATCCAGATATGATGTTCATGCTCAACGCATGCACATAATAACATTTATTGAGGTTTAAAACTAGTCCCGAAGGTAAAACTAAGGAGAGCGTGCCGACGGCCATCACATCAACTCTTGATCCGTTGCCAACGTGCATCGTCACCTCATCCCTCGCCAGCCGCCGTCTATTCCGTAGTTCCTGTTTCGAGTTACAAATATTAGCAATTGAACCAGTATCAAATACCCAGGCACTACAATGAGGGCTAGTAAGGAAAACATCAATAACATGTATATCAAATATACCTTTGATGGTGCCAGCCTTCTTGTCCGCTAAGTACTTCGGACAGTTGCGCTTCCAGTGACCCTTGTCCTTGCAATAGAAGCACTCAGTGTCCGGCTTGGGTCCAGACTTGAGCTTCTTCTCAGCAGGAGCAACGCGCTTGCCGCCGCCTTTCTTGAAGGGCTTCTTTTCACCCTTACCTTTCTTAAAGCTGGGGGGGGGGGCTTGTTGACCATCAACACATGTTTATCCTTCTTGAGGTCCACCTCCGCAGCTTTCAGCTTAGTGAAGAGCTCGGTGATCGTATCAGTGGAACCAATCTGATTATGAGTAACTACAAAACCTTTGTAGCTAGGAGGAAGTGATTGCAGAACCCTGTCAATCTTGAGCTCCTCTGGAATCTTGCAGTCCAGTTTCTCAAGGCGTTGAGTGTAGCCCGACATCTTAATGGCGTGCTCACTAACGGAACTCCCTTCCTCCATCTTGCAGTTAAAGAATTTCTCAGAGATCTCATATCTCTCAGAACGGGCCTGAGTCTGGAACATAGTTTTCAGTTCCTCAAGAATCTCAAAGGGGCCCGGGAAATCCTCAAAACGATTTTGAAGATCCGATTCCATAGCAAACAACATGGTGCTCTTAATCACACCATAATCATCTTTGCGCGACTGATAAACAGCTTTCTCATTAGCCGGCGCATCTACAGCAGGGGCGTCACCTAGCGCTTTCTCAAGGACATAGTCCTTTTGTCCGCCAGCGAGAATGATTCTCAGATTGCGGAACCAGTTGGTGAAGTTAGACCCATTGTTCTTAAGCTTTTCTTTCTCAGCAAAAACGTTGAAGTTGAAGTTGGACTTAGCCATTTGATCTACAAAATTTGCAAGTACAATTTAGACTATGTTCATGATAACTAGTTCAACTTAATCAAATTACTAGATGAACTCCCACTAAATTCAACATCCCTCAAGTTGTTTAGTGAACATGATCCAAATTCACCACACCTAATCCGATCTTCACGAGAAGAGATGTGGTTTCAATGGTGGACAACAAAGTGTCAATCATATCATTCATATGACTCATGCTTAACCTTTCGGTTCATGTCTTCCGAGGCCATGTTTGTACATGCTAGGCTCGTCAAGTCAAACCCAAGTATTTCCGCGTGTGCAAAACTGGCTTGCACCCGTTGTATGTGAACAATACAATTTATAGCACCCGATCATCACGTGATGCTTGAACACGACGAACTTTCACAACAGTGCATACATGGGGAGAACACAGTTTTATCTTGATCTTTAAGTGAGGAATCATCTTATAATGCTACCGTCGCGATCTAAGCATAATAAGATACATAGAAGGATAAACATCACATGCATATAACTTTATGTGACATGGTATAGCCAATCTTCGCGCAATGATCTCCATCTTGTGCGTGCCAGCATGATCTCCATCACTCCACCATGATTTCCTCCACCACGAATAGCCACTACAACTATTTCTAACTACTTAGCGATAAAGTAAAGCTATTACATGGCGTATAAGAAGTTGACACACAGGTCATACACAATTATAAAGACAACCATATGGCTCCTGCCGGTTGTGTACTCATCGACATGCAAGTCGTGAAACATTACAAAACATGATCATTGCGTACAACATACACATCACATCTTGGGCCATACCATATCACAGAAAACACTCCCTGCAAAAACAAGTTAGACACCTCTACTTTTTTGTTGCATGTTTTACGTGGCTTATGGGAGTAGCAAGCTAAGAACGATTCTTACCTACGGGAAGCCACAATGGTGATATTATGGTTGCCAAACTCCGGTGTAAATCCCATGACAACTATAGTGAGAGAAACTGGCATCCACCAGCCGCATGTGTGGAACAAGCCACACGTCAAGTGCGGAGCCGGTCTCGCGAACGAGGTCGTGTAAGGTTGGCCTAGACCGCTTCGATCTCACTATCCCGCGTCATAAGAAGTACACAAACAAGAGGCTTGCAACAGAAAACATCAACGCCCGCAATAACCATGTTGCGTTCTACTCGTGAAACACATCTACGCATAGATCTAGCTCTGATACCACTGAAGGGTTTCGCAGCATAGTAAATCAAAATTTTCTACGGATGCGAACGGTGAAAGCCGAGATCTAATCTAGGATATGCAAACAACGAGGGGAATAGATGAGATCTTCATACCCTTGAAGATTCGCACAGCGGAACGTTCGACGGAACGTGGTTGATGTAGTCGTACTCGCTTCTCCTCCTCGCGATCCGATCCGATCTAACACCGCAAGTGGCGATGCCTCCGAGAGATGCACACGTGCGGCACCTCGACGTCTCCTCCTTCCTCGGTCCAGAAAGTGGGGTGGAAAGATGGATTGGATCTACAACACGATGGCGTGGTGCAAGCGGTGGAGAGTTTCTGCGGCAGGGCTTCGCCTACGCGCAGTCGGGAGGAAGAGAGAGAGGAGGGGCAGCAGGGCGGCTAGGGTTGAGGAGGAGGTGTGGGGAGGGTGCGCCCCCAGCCCTCTTTATATATAGGGGTGGGCGGCTGGCCCTTGCCCCTCCCCCAAGCCCTAGGCCGGTGGCCAAGGAGGGAGGAGTGGGGGGCAAGTTCCTCCCCCCTTCTAGAAGCTCCCCTAGGGTTTCCCTAGGTGCTTGGCCGGCTGGGCCTATGGGGTCTTGTGCCCCTGGCCCAATGCGGCCAGGGAACTCCCTCGTAGGCCCACGCCCCCTCCCGACAAGTGGGGCCATGTTGGTCCCACTCCGGAAGGTTCTCGAAGCTTCCGGTACAATACCGAACAACCCGAAACAATTCCGAACTCCAAAAACTGCATTTCCTTATATGAATCTTATTCTCCGGACCATTCCGGAACCTCTCATGATTTCCTGGATCTCATCTGAGACTCCGAAAAAAAACTCATAAACCAATTATACAATCTATCCTAGCGTCGAGACACGTTAAGTGTGTGACCCTTCGGGTTCGAGAATATGCAGACATGATCTTCTATCAATAATCAACAGCAGGGTGTGGAAACCCATATTGACTCCCAAACATTCATCGATGATCATATCGGATGAACCACGATGCCAGGATTCAATCAATCCCATATATATATATTCCCTTCATCGCGCGATATTTTACTTGCACGAGATTCGATCGTGGTACCGGTATACCTAGTTCAATCTCGTTCACAGCAAGTACTTTACTCGTTCCGTAATCCGATATCACTTTGTGATTAACTCCTTAACCACGTTCTTGCAAGCGGTGTTGATATCGATTATCGAGTGGGCCCGAAGTATATCTCTCCGACTTGGGAGGGACAAATCCCATCTCGATACATACAACACAACAGGTACTTTCCGATCACCTGAGAGACACCTTTATGATCACCCTCTCATAGGATGATGTTTGATGACCTCAAAGCTTTCTTCCGATAACAGGGAGTTTCATTATCTCATGGTCTAAGGAATACAATATTTGACATAAGAAAAACTTCGCAAAGATGAACACGATGACACGATCTAATTTCTCCGCTTAATTTGGGTCTGTCCATCATATCATTGAAGGGAATATGCCCGAGAGGCAATAATAAAGTGTTTATTATCGTATTCCTTGTTTATGATAAATGTTTATTTTACATGCTATAATTGTATTAATATGGAAACATTAATACATGTGTGTTTAATAAACAAAAATAAAGTTCCTAGGTATGCCTCTCTTATAAACTAGCTCGTTGATTAACAAGATGATCATAGGTTTCCTGATCATGGACATTGGATGTTGTTAATAATGAGGTCACAACATTAGTGTAATGGTGTGATGAACATTCATCCGAAGTATAGCGTTATGATCAAAGTCATTGAGTTTATATTGCTATAACAACTTACGAAGTGATCCTAATCCTTAGACCATGAGATCATGTCAGTCACTAACACCGGAAGAGTTTCTTGATAACATCAAACGTCACACCATAACAGGGTGATTATAAAGATGGGTTCAGAACTACTAAAGTGTTATGTTGAGGCTGATGGATCGAGAGTGGAATTTGTTCATCCCGATGACGGATAGATATGCTCTGGGCCCTCTCGGTGATATCACATTGATTAGCTTGCAAGCAAGTGATTTGATCACTAGAATGTTATATCACGGGAACGAGAAAAGAGTGCATGTCAGTAACAAGATCAAACTAGGTATGGAGATACCGATGATCGAATCTCGGACATGTAATATATCGTGAAACAAAGGGATTAAGATACTAGCATAAAAGGTTCTGACGATCACAAGAAAGTCATCGTTGAATGTGTGGGAGTCAGTATGGGTCTCCAGATCCCGCTTCTGATTATTGCTCCGAGAGGGGTCTCGATCATGTCCACATTATTCGCGAACCATAGGGTGACATA
Source organism: Avena sativa (assembly GCA_916181665.1). Classification (NCBI taxonomy): domain Eukaryota; kingdom Viridiplantae; phylum Streptophyta; class Magnoliopsida; order Poales; family Poaceae; genus Avena; species Avena sativa. The sequence continues at coordinate 86,737,786 of OV702285.1, read as the reverse complement.
CTTAAGAGACACCGACATCCATTTGGAGCAAAAGTTTCATGCCGAAAAGAATAACAAGCGCAGGAATTTATTTCACTGGATACCGAAACTGGTTTTCGGGTGAAATTGCAAAAAGTGTTTCTACATGTGAAATGAAATACTAGCAAGGGGTTATATGTGAATATTTGTCATTAAAGTAATCGACAAAATTCAGAATAAATAAAAGGAGTTTTATTTAATGAGAGTTTGCATTAAATTTGGTGGAAATTTAATGGGAATTTGAGTGGGTTTTTGAGTGGAGGGAATTGAAAGGCATTTGAGTGAGTGGGGTGTCCACCCACATGAATGTGGAAGAGGTGGGGTCAGCCCCATGGCTGTGCGCATGGCCCCTTGGGTGCCCCCCTCTCCCTATAAAAGGAGCCCCCTCCATCTCTCTCACTCACACCTCCTCGTGAAGGATCTCTCTCCCCCTCTAGAATTTATCCCCCATGGTCTCGGACTAGCGAGATACATGTTCCTGGTGGCTATTCGGCAAGAAAGATTTGTGCTTCCGCTGCATCGCTGGAGCGAGGAGGCGGAGGTTGCTCGGTGCCTCAAACGTGTGTGCGAGCACGGATGCGCTGCTGTTTTGCGGCACTAGGACTTCCTCTCGATCTTGAGATCGGCAAGAGATTGTCTACATCAACCACGAGTTTGGACTCATTAAGCTTTGTCGGTCTTCAAGGGTATGTTCTCTACGGATATACATCCGCCCATTGTTTGTATCTAGTAGATAGATCTTGGTACATAGTTGTTCCTATCGTAGGAAAATTTTTGTTTTCTATGTTGCGAACCCTACAGTGGTATCAGAGCCGGATCTATGCGTAGATGCTTTGCACGAGTAGTACACATATGAGTATGTGGGCGATGATGATCATTTTATTGCTTCTTAGTTGTACTTTGGATATTGGTGGCATAGTGGGATGAAGCGGCCCGGACAAACTTTACATGTCCTCGCACATCAGACCTGTTCCACGCTTGACATGCAACTAGTTTTGCATAAGTGGCTAGCGGGTGTCTGTCTCTCCTACTATAGTCAATATCTAATTTGCAACGAGTTGTCAACAATTTGGTTATCCTCGTTGTGGTTCATGTTCGTAGGTAAGAACGGTTCTATCTTCGAAAGCCCTAAGCCACGTAAAACTTGCAATGGATAAATTAGAGGCTTCTAGTTTAGATTGTTGCTGGGTTAGTGTTATGATATGGTAATGTTGTAAGTAGAAGTATAAGATGATACTCTTACAACACACATAACGTGTAAGTTCCATAGACCTTGGCCTTACACATAAAGGTATGATAGTGATCATACCACGGTGCACATGATGGAGATCATATGCGGGAACCATATCATTTCACTTACAAACATGTGATGTTTGATTGCATCTTATATTGCTTGTTTGGCGTTTTATTAGCATAATAAGATGATCCCTCATTTAGATATCAAGATAAGAATGTGTTCTTCCTTAAGTATGCACCGACAATGTTTCGTCGCTTCAAGACATCATGTGATGATCGCGTGTACTTGAATCCATGAGCATATCTCGGGTGTAAGACAGTTACACACGCGAATACTAAGGTTCTTACTTGGCGAGCCTAGCATGTACAGACATGGCCTCGGAACACGGACCGAAAGGTTAAGCATGAGTCATATGTTTTGATATGATGACCATATGGATGCTCGCCTTTGAAGCTACACCGACTCACGTGATGATCGGACTTGGTGTAGTGGATTTGGTTCATGTAATCACCAAAAAGACACGAGGGATGTCGTTTTTGAGTGGGAGTTTATTTCTAATTTGGATTAGTAGAACTCAATTTATCATAAATTAAATCAAAGTGAATTTGCATAATTTGTTATAGTCATTGGCATTCGTTCACCACCTTATGCATAGTTGTAATTGAGATAATAGAACTATAGAATTCTGGATATATACTTTACGAACTGGTATCGTATTGTGTTGAGTGTCAATCTAAAGTTTAAAGTCCTATTGCAAACTTTCAGCAAACTCTATTTACTCCATGAAATTTAATAGTTGGTATTAAATCAAGAGTAACATTTCCAGTGTTAGTATCTTAAGTATCATGTTTGCCTCCATGATTGTTGATTGTTTTAATATCAAGTTTATCTAGGAGCTGAAAGAATTGTTTCAGAAACCATCATGTGTGGCAGATATAACAATATCTAAAACATTGTTTTGGTTGCAATATGATAGAGTATAATATATGTTCTCATATTGGATGAGAATTTACGAAGGTTGGAGATGCTAGACATCCTAATCATCCAAAAGGGTTTTGGAAAGTAATGTTATACTCACGATTCGCCTTTATAAGCTATAGTAGCTTGATCATGAAAGTCGTCATGATAAGGATGAATAGAAGATGTATGTAAAGTGTTTACTATACTAAAAGATTACTAAAGAATGGATTTTGAAAGAATGCCGATCATTTTGATGATGGTCATCTACTTCAAAGTGCAAGTCCAAAGGTATTATTATTTGAATATACACGCTTTGGACTATGTGTCATGTATATGGCGCCACTTTTGATGTTGATAGATTCTTTTAAAAGGAAATGGAAATACTGAAAGAGAATCTATAAAATATATTTGGCAGAAAAGAAAATATTGGAAATATCCAATTTAGGTATATGGATGATATACATGTTATGGTTGTATTCTTTGCTTGTTAAACATTGTGGTTCTTGGGTATTGGATACCGAATTGGTTGGTATGAAATGTCATATAGAACGACACAATTCATGAACCACAATGGCCTTAGTAATTATCAAGAGAATATGTGATGATGTTCATCGAAAACAAACAAACCGTTGTTTGTATTTCTCGTTGACACCAAACCTTGCCTTCAAGATTTGTTTTAATAATAGTTATTTAAATCAGGTATTATGAGAACAAAGGTTGTTCAAATAATTACCGTATTCCATATAAGATGGATGATTTACAAATCTAGTTGGAGAAATCACATCCATAAAACCTAATGCTAAAATGTCGCAAGACAAATGATTGAAAGATCACTTACGAAGTGACATCGCCGTTTAAATTATATTGGAAAGAAAACATGAAGAATCTCCATATTCATGGATTTTTGGAGTCTTTGATTTGATCAAGTGACGCTTGTGAGACTTTCCTCGGGATAATTAAAACTTCGTTCAAAGGCCAAAGAAGAACGAACGACTAAAATATTGGAATTTATACATATCGATGTATGTAGTCCATTATGTATAGTCGTAAGCGATGGATTTCATCTTCATATGCTTTCTCCGGAAATATGAGTGAATGTTCACTTAATGAGAAAGAAGTATGAAATATTTGAAAATGTTCAAAGACTTTCAAGATGAAGTGGAAAATCATTGTAACAAGAAAATAAATGGTTTATGATTTTATCATATGGGATTTATTTGAGTTACAAGTGTAACAAGAAAAATAAATGAATTATGATTTTATCATAAAAGGGATTTATTTGAGTTACAAGCTTAGCAAAACACCTAGATTTACATCTCACGAAACACCATAGGATTATGGAGTGTTTGAGATTTGTAATGAAACCTTGTTTGACATGGTTGGATCAAAGGTGTTATTGATAAAACCGCCATTATGTTTTAAAAGATTAAAGCTTTAGAGACTTCCGCTTTTACACTGAAAAGAGCTCCATCTTGATCCGTTGAAATGACACCATGGAGGTTATGGTTTGGGGTAAAACCCAAGTTGTCATTTCTTAAATTTTGGTATGCTAAACATAAGTAAGATGTTTACAACCGAAGTCGAATGAGCATGTATTTGTAGGTTATTTTGAATAACAATTGGTTATTCCTACATAACACCAAGGACAAAACGGTTTGTCGCTTGAAACATGAAGTTTCTTGAAGAAGGAATTTTTCATAAATGTTAAGTGGGAGGACAATAGAACTTTGATAAGGTTAACGAACCTTAGCTAAATGTGCTGAGTTGCGCAGCGCCAGAAATGGTTCTGGAGGCTGCCATAATGCTCATAGCTTATGTGCCTCAAAGGTTGCGGTCACGGAGGTCTAAAGTTCCTATTGAACCAAGAAGGTCGGATAAACAATCAAATGATTGAGATTTGAGAGTAAATCATTATTGTTTGACAATGATGAACCGACTACAAAGAAGCGATGATGGGCCCTGACTCCGTCAAAAGGCTTGAAGCCATAAAATCCATGATAGTTCCACACACGAGAAATCAAGTTTTGAACTTGGAAGACCCTCCGGAAAGGTGTAAAAACCTATCGGTCGTATTTGGATCTATAAAGAAACAGACATGGATGTTTTACATCTATGAAATAGTCGACATATCGGTAAAGTATTTTACGACAATGTTCAAGGAGTTGACTATGACAAGATTTGATCTTTCATAGCGATATTTAGTCTGAACGGATTAAAGTAGCAACCACTACATATAATTTGGTATATGGTAGATGAATAAACAAAAAAAATTCTTCTAATAGAATGGTTACCTAGGACGTGTACATGACACGGTCCAAAGGGTTTTGTTAAATTCATAGGATGCTAAAAGGGCATGCAAACTTCAATGGTTGAAAAAGCATCACGGAGTTGGAATCTTCACCATGATGAAAAATGAGTTTTTTATCAGGAGACGATGAAGATGCTTGCATTTGCAAGAAATTAAGTGGGAGCGCTGAGACATATTTCTAATACATTTTGTGGAGGACATCTTGTTGATTGGAAATGATGTATCTTTTATTGACAAAGGTTAAGAATTTCATTTTGATGAAAGACTTAGGCAAAACCAGAATATTTAGCATGAATGTCTATAGCGGATAGACCGTGACGCTAATATGGTTATGCCAAATGTACATATATGAGATATTGAAGGAGTTCAATATAGAAATGACAAGAAACGGTTCTTGTCGCATGGAAAGGAATTGAATCAAGATTCAAGTGTATCGACACTTGATAAGTGAAACAAGATTCAAGTGCTTTGACACTTGATGAGTAAAATCACAAGAATGATTTGATCAATCATACCATGATATGTACACATCCAGATATGTCCTATGCTCTAAGTGTTATGATCATATACCAGAATGAATCATAAAATGATCATTGGACGATAGTAAGGATATTCTTATGATCTTTTGGAAGAACTAAGAATATATTTGTGTAGAGGTGGCAAACAATTAAAAATAGTTCATTGTAAAGCGTTACATTGATACTAGTTTTGTCACAAGATACAAATTTTATCTCAATTTAAACTATGGGTGGCACAATGTAATGGAAAGGAGTTTCCATGATGGATTTGGAAGAGTTCCAAAGTTAAGACATTGTGACGAATACTACAACAAAAGGCTAAGTATATGACTACTATAGTAGTAGCAAAGGAGGGAATTTGTGTCAAGTAGTTTGTTATCAAACTAAGGCGTGGTTCGCAACGGGCTAACACTAAAGATATATTGTATGACAATAGTATCAACATGATTTAACCCCAAGGAACTAAAGGTCTCACCAAAAGACCAAATTTATACAATGTCATCTCATTGGAGAATGAGTGACGCGTGGAGACGCAAAGACATGCAAATACACACGGACCTGAAAGTGTCAGATCCGTAGATTATGTTAACCACTTGTAGTTGCGTAGATGGAACACCAGAAAGCCATAGGTGTTCAATACGCAAAGTTTTCAAACTATATTATTGTCTCTAGTGCAAGTGGGAGACTGAAGGGAATATGCCTGAGAGGCAATAATAAAGTGGTTATTATCGCATTCCTTGTTTATGATAAATGTTTATTTTACATGCTATAATTTTATTAATACGGAAACATTAATACATGTGTGTTTAATAAACAAAAAGAAAGTTCCTAGTTATGCCTCTCTTATAAACTAGCTCGTTGATTAACAAGATGATCATAGGTTTCCTGATCATGGACATTGGATGTTGTTAATAACGAGGTCACAACATTAGTGTAATGGTGTGATGAACATTCATCCGAAGTATAGCATTATGATCAAATTCATTGAGTTTATATTGCTATAACAACTTACGAAGTGATCCTAATCCTTAGACCATGAGATCATGTCAATCACTAACACCGGAAGAGTTTCTTGATAACATCAAACGTCACACCGTAACAGGGTGATTATAAAGATGGGTTCAGAACTACTAAAGTGTTATGTTGAGGCCCATGGATCGAGAGTGGAATTTGTTCATCCCGATGATGGATAGATATGCTGTGGGCCCTCTCGGTGATATCACATTGATTAGCTTGCAAGCAAGTGATTTGATCACTAGAATGCTATATCACGGGAACGAGAAAAGAGTGCATGTCAGTAACGAGATCAAACTAGGTATGGAGATACCGATGATCGAATCTCGGACATGTAATATATCGTGAAACAAAGGGATTAAGATACTAGCGTAAAAGGTTCCGACGATCACAAGAAAGTCATCGTTGAATGTGTGGGAGTCAGTATGGGTCTCCAGATCCCGCTTCTGATTATTGATCCGAGAGGGGTCTCAATCATGTCCACATTATTCGCGAACCGTAGGGTGACACACTTAAGATACACCGACATCCATTTGGAGCAAAAGTTTCATGCCGAAAAGAATAACAAGTGCAGGAATTTATTTCACTAGATACCGAAACGGGTTTTCGGGTGAAATTGCAGAAAGTGTTTCTACATGTGAAATGAAATACTAGCAAGGGGTTATATGTGAATGTTTGTCATTAAAGTAATTGACAAAATTCTGAATAAATAAAAGGAGTTTTATTTAATGAGAGTTTGCATTAAATTTGGTGGAAATTTAATGGGAATTTGAGTGGGTTTTTGAGTGGAGGGAATTGGAAGGCATTTGAGTGAGTGGAGTGTCCACCCACATGAATGTGGAAGAGGTGGGGGCAGCCCCATGGCTAGGCGCATGGCCCCTTGGGTGCCCCCCTCTCCCTATAAAAGGAGCCCCCTCCCTCTCTCTCACTCACACCTCCTCGTGAAGGATCTCTCTCCCCCTCTAGAATTTATCCCCCATGGTCTCGGACTAGCGAGATACATGTTCCCGGTGGCTATTCGTCAAGAAAGAGTTGTGCTTCCGCTGCATCGCTGGAGCGAGGAGGCGGAGGTTGCTCGGTGCCTCGAACATGTGTGCGAGCACGGATGCGCTGTTGTTTTGCGGCGCTAGGACTTCCTCTCGATCTTGAGATCGGCAAGAGATCGTCTACATCAACCACGAGTTTGGACTCGTTAAGCTTTGTCGGTCTTCAAGGGTATGTTCTCTACGGATATACATCCGCCCGTTGTTTGTATCTAGTAGATAGATCTTGGTACATAGTTGTTCCCATCGTAGGAAATTTTTTGTTTTCTATGCTGTGAACCCTACAATCATTCTCGCAATGATATGATCTCATTATTAATCGAAAACTCATGTCTATGGTTAGGAAACCTTAACCATCATTAATCAATGAGCTAGTCCATAGAGGCGTACTAGGGACACGGTGTTGTTTACAAACCACACAAGTATTAAAGTTTCCGCTTAACACAATTCTAGCATGGAATATAAACTTTATCATGAACAAGAATTATAATAATAACATCTTTATTATTGCCTCTAGGGCATAATTCCAACAGCTTGTAACTTCTCTAACTAGATCAATACACCTGGGAGCTAACTAATTTCACATATTAGGGAGTGCCTCTATGACCAGTTTCTCGGAGATGCCGGAGGACTGGGCTCCATCGGCATCTCCCTGAAACTGGCCGTAGTGGTGTCCCTGCTCTCGAAAACCATCTTGCAGCTTGTAACTTCTCTAACTAGATCAATATGCCTAGGAGCTAACTAATTTCACATATTAGGGAGTGCCTCTATGACCAGTTTCTCGGAGATGCCGGAGGACTGGGCTCCGTCGGCATCTCCCTAAAACTGGCCGTAGTGGTGTCCCTGCTCTCGAAAACCATCTTGGAGATTGTAACTTCTCTAACTAGATCAATACGCCTGGGATCTAACTAATTTCACATATTAGGGAGTGCCTCTATGACCAGTTTCTCGGAGATGCCGGAGGACTGGGCTCCGTCGGCATCTCCCTGAAACTGGCCGTAGTGGTGTCCCTGCTCTCGAAAACCATCTTGGAGATGCCTCAAACTGGCTGGAGGACTGGACTCACAAGGATGCCTATTTATAGTACAAGCAGCTCGGCATAGTGTCGACACTTACGAAATAATGTCGACACTCACCCCTATTATTAGTGCTGACTCGTGTTTTGTCCCGGTTGGTGTCTCCAACCGGGACTAAAGGTTCATCTTTAGTCTCGGTTGGTGACACCATCCGGGACAAGGTACACGCCGCACGACATAATGTCGACACTCACCCCTATCATTAGTGCTGCCTGGCCCAGCCTGCCGAAATCCCTCCAACCGGGACTAAAGATGAACCTTTAGTATATTGAAAATCCGAACAATGAAAATCCTTCGCGTGGTGTCATATTATGTGACATAGTTGAAAGGAAAAATACCAGACTTGGTATATTGATCATGTCTCGAAAAAACCTTCACAAAATGACCTATCATGTTCGAGGTTTCATGGCTTTCGGTCCAAATGACCGATGTTATGTGCTGAATCATGGCATAGTTTGTGATGTTGTGCCCATATTATGCATGCGTGTGGACATTGGTATGGAGAACAATGTTGTAGGAGGAAGTTTTCCTTTTTGTTGCACGCAAAAGCCCTTTTCCATTTTCCGAGCGCAAAAAACAGGTCGTTTTGTGAAGTAACCACCAAAATGCCGTTTCAGAATGCTACCGTCCCATTTTCCTAAAATACTAGACCACCTTACATGGACTATCTCCCAACCGGGACATCTCAAAACTTTTCGTCCATCCCGGGTAAAAAGGATAAATGTCTGCTGAATCGGTAGGAAGTGGGTCCGGTTTGTACTACAGGTACATGATCTATCGCCCGTGATTTTTTGAAAAAATCATTTTTAGACTCACAATATGTGGTTTCTTCAGAGATCCAATGCAATTTCTAACGATGCTCGTCCCCTATCTTCATGCACACCGGTTCGACCATAGTTAGAAATTCAGATAATTCATAATGGGCATAATAAATTCAAAAAAAATCCGAACAATGAAAATCCTTCGCGTGGTGTCATATTATGTGACATAGTTGAAAGTAAAAATACCAGACTTGGTATATTGATCATGTCTCGAAAAAAACTTCACAAAATGACCTATCATGTTCGAGGTTTCATGGCTTTTGGTCCAAATGACCGATGTTATGTGCTGAATCACGACATAGTTTGTGATGTTGTGCCCATATTATGCATGCGTGTGGACATTGGTATGGAGAACAATGTTGCAGGAGGAAGTTTTCCTTTTTGTCGCACGGAAAAGCCCTTTTCCATTTTCCGAGCGCAAAAAACAGGTCGTTTTGTGAAGTAACCACCAAAATACCATTTCAGAATGCTACCGTCGCATTTTCCTAAAATACTAGACCACCTTACATGGACTATCTCCCAACCGGGACATCTCAAACCTTTTTGTCCATCCCGGGTAAAAAGGACAAATGTCTGCCGAATCGGTAGGAAGTGGGTCCGGTTTGTACTACAGGTACATGATCTATCGCCCGTGATTTTTTGAAAAAAATCATTTTTAGACTCGCAATATGTGGTTTCTTCAGAGATCCAATGCAAGTTCTAACGATGCTCGCTCCCTATCTTCATGCACACCGGTTCGACCATAGTTAGAAATTCAGATAATTCATAACGGGCATAATAAATTCAAAAAAAATCCGAACAATGAAAATCCTTCGCGTGGTGTCATATTATGTGACATAGTTGAAAGGAAAAATACCAGACTTGGTATATTGATCATGTTTTGAAAAAACCTTCACAAAATGACCTATCATGTTCGAGGTTTCATGGCTTTCGGTCCAAATGACCGATGTTATGTGCTGAATCACGGCATAGTTTGTGATATTGTGCCCATATTATGCATGCGTGTGGATATTGGTATGGAGAACAATGTTGCAGGAGGAAGTTTTCCTTTTTGTCGCACGGAAAAGCCCTTTTCCATTTTCCGAGCGCAAAAAACAGGTCGTTTTGTGAAGTAACCACCAAAATGCCATTTCAGAATGCTACCGTCCCATTTTCCTAAAATACTAGAACACCTCACATGGACTATCTCCCAACTGGGACATCTCAAACCTTTTCGTCCATCCCGGGTAAAAAGGACAAATGTCTGCTGAATCGGTAGGAAGTGGGTCTGGTTTGTACTACAGGTACATGATCTATCGCCCGTGATTTTTTGAAAAAATCATTTTTAGACTCACAATATGTGTTTTCTTCAGAGATCCAATGCAAGTTCTAACGATGCTCGTCCCCTATCTTCATGCACACCGGTTCGACCATAGTTAGAAATTCAGATAATTCATAACGGGGATAATAAATTCAAAAAAATTCGAACAATAAAAATCCTTCGCGTGGTGTCATATTATGTGACATAGTTGAAAGGAAAAATACCAGACTTGGTATATTGATCATGTTTCGAAAAAACCTTCACAAAATGACTTATCATGTTCGAGGTTTCATGGCTTTCGGTCCAAATGACCGATGTTATGTGCTGAATCACGACATAGTTTGTGATGTTGTGCCCATATTATGCATGCGTGTGGACATTGGTATGTAGAACAATGTTGAAGGAGGAAGTTTTCCTTTTTGTCGCACGGAAAATCCCTTTTCTATTTTCCGAGCGCAAAAAAGGGTCGTTTTGTGAAGTAACCACCAAAATGCCGTTTCAGAATGCTACCGTCCCATTTTTTCTAAAATACTATACCAACTTACATGGACTATCTCCCAACCGGGACATCTCAAACCTTTTAGTCCATCCCGGGTAAAAAGGACAAATGTCTGCCGAATCGGCAGGAAGTGGGTCCGGTTTGTACTACAGGTACATGATCTATCGCCCGTGATTTTTTGAAAAAATCATTTTTAGACTCGCAATATGTGGTTTCTTCAGAGATCCAATGCAAGTTCTAAATGATCCATTTTTCTTCCCGCCATTTTTCTTCCCGCCATTTTTTTCCGGCATTTCTCCCGCCAGTTCTTCCCTCCAGTTATCTTCCTGCCATTTCTCACTATATATATATGTAGGGTTGGCCTCCATTGTCATTGCACATCTCTAGACTCATATCTATAACCTCATCACTCTTTCCCATGACTTCCACCGTAGCACTAACTCCCAGGGAGGCGGAGGCGCTTTGCGCCTCGAACTACCCCTGCCCACCGGGCTACTGTGTCCCCGTCGGCTGGATGCTGAGCGCCGGAGGCGTGCCGGTTCCTCCTGTCACTCTAGGTGTGGCGCGTCGGATGGCCATCACGAACCACTACTACTTCGAGCTCACGCCGGAGCAGCGGAGGAATCCCAGATGGCATCCCGACTATTTCCCGACTTGGGAAGCCTTCTTCGTGGATCGGCGTGAGAGGGCGCTCGCCAGGCACGAGGAAGATGGCCCACCTCCTCCGAACTTCAACGAGGCCGGCCGTCGGTTGTGGTGGCGCGGTCGGACTCTCCAGAGCGTCATGGCCTACGACACGGCCGCCGACTCTAGACCCCGCCTGCGCTACCCTCAAGTCCAGCCCACTCGTACTCAGCCTTCAAGGTTCAACTACGGCGACCCCGACGACGACAGCGACGACGGACGCGGTGAGTACGACGACTACAGTGGCGAGTATTACAGGTGTAGCCAGGAGCATGATTGAATCACTCCAACATTGCAAAACAAGTTCGGCCGATTGTGGCTTAATCTGGCCATGTATCTTAATTTTCAGTTCTTCTATGTAACTTTGTGTTAGTTGCGTTATGTACTTTAATTCCATTTCTATCCTAATAAAATTTTCTTTCCACCCATTATTTCCCGTCCTTTTTTCCCGCCCATTAATATATAAAAAATATAAGTTAATTCAAATCGAAATTAAAACACAGAAAATGGTTTTGAATTATTTAAAAATAGAAAATGGTTTTGAATTATTTATTCAAATCGAGACACTTTTTATGTTTAAAGTTTTTCTAAATTCCAAATTAATATACAAAAAATATAAGTTAATTCATTTTTAATTTTAAATGGTTCATAGTTTAAATGGTTACATTAATTATTTTTTAAAAATAGAAAATGTTTTGGAATTAGTTATTCAAATTCAAACACTTTTTATGTTTAAAGTTTTTCTAAATTCCAAAGTAATATTCAAAAAATATAAGTTAATTCATTATTAATTTTAAATGGTTCATAGTTTAAATGGTTACATTAATTATTTTTTAAAAAGAGAAAATGGTTTTGAATTAGTTATTCAAATCCAGACACTTTTTATGTTTAAAGTTTTTCTAAATTCCAAATTAATATTCAAAAAATATAAGTTAATTCATTATTAATTTTAAATGGTTTATAGTTTAAATGGTTACATTAATTATTTTTTAAAAATAGAAAATGGTTTTGAATTAGTTATTCAAATTCAAACACTTTTTATGTTTAAAGTTTTCTAAATTCCAAATTAATATTCAAAAAATATAAGTTAATTCATTATTAATTTTAAATGGTTCATAGTTTAAATGGTTACATTAATTATTTTTAAAAACAGAAAATGGTTTTGAATTAGTTATTCAAATTCAAACACTTTTTATGTTTAAAGTTTTTCTAAATTCCAGAGTAATTATCATTTAAAAAAATTACAAATTTAAACCCCAAAATAAAAAATAAGGCGGGAACAGAGAGAAAATTGCTGAAATTTTTGAAACCAGGGTCATATGTCCCGGTTGGTGCCACCAACCGGGACTAAAGACCCCTGCGCGCGCCCTTTGGGCTGATGAAAAAATAATAGACTATACGTCCCGGTTGGTGGCTCCAACCGGGACGTATGACCCTTTAGTCCCGGTTGGAGCCACCAACCGGGACAAAAGATGCCCTACTAGTTAACCATGCCCCTTCTCCTTCTTCCCCATTCCTCTTTCTCACTCACCTGCAACAGAGATCGCCGCCGGCGTGAGGATAACCGCTCGGACGCCGTCAGGCTGCCCAACCATCGTCCTGCCGTCGGCCTCCACGCGCCGCCTCGCTGTGCTTATCCTCCTCGCCAAAGGAATCGAATGAGCTCCGCCGTTGCCATCACTGTTGCTGACGATCTCCTCCGTCCCCGCCAAGGCTACACACGCGTCGAGGGTGAGCTTGTAATTCTCCGGGACCCCTTCTTTCCTCCCCTCGCGCTCTGTCCTTCTCCCGCGTCGCGTGCCGCCGTCCGCCGCCGCTGCATGTCGTCGCGTGCCCTATTCCGGTGACCAAATACGGGTGGTGCCATCATAGTTAGGTTCTCCTCGATGCCCTCTTTCGAACAAACCCGCGCACACCTCCTCCCGAGCCCTCTAGCGACGTCGTCGGCCACCACACAGTTCTCACCGGCGAGCCGAGGGGCGCCGAGGTGGCCATGGCACTGGCCCACAGGTCAGCCTTGCCCCTAGCCCACCGGCCAGCCCCAGTGGGTAGACTGTGCACTGGTGAAAAATAACCAGGGCCCATCTGTCAGTTGCTGTGTGTATAGTTTGCCTGGGTGTAAAAAATAATTCCATACTTATTTATTTTCAGAAATTGTTTTGAATATTGAAAATTCAATAAATTTTAATCTCTAAGTCAGAAAAATACAAATAATATATCAAAATGTTCAGAAAAATGAAACCTAGCTATCTAAGGTATCATCATGCATTGTTCAACAACTTTCAAGACAAGTTTAATTAGAAGAACATAGTAACCCTCACAGGTGATTCCGGAGTTTCGCCGAGTTAGGGTTTTCACCCCTCGGAACCCCGATTAATTTGGCGAGCATGCTTTAGGGTTTCAATTCAATGAAAATTAACTTGTCATATCATCATTCCTGCTTGAGCATGCTTTAGGGTTTCAATTCAATACATGATGCCGTCGCAATCATCTGCATGCGTTGTCGTCGGTCGTCGTCGTGCGGCCTGCTCCTGCGACCTCTACCTAGCGGCGCCGCCCTAGTTAGGTTCGTGGTGATGCCCTGATTCGATTAGGCCTACCCGTGCGTCTCCGTTCGCCCCCTAGCGCCGCCAGCCGCCGCCGTCTGGCCGTGCTCCGGCAAGGTCCACGTGGCTTGCTTGCGTGGCCAGGTCCCACCAGTCAGCCCCTCTGGCTAGATCCAGCCCCAGTGAGAAACGCCCCGACCCCCCACTTTGCGTGTGGGGCTGCTGATGTGGCTCCGGCCCCACTAGTCAGTCTCTATGGGTAGGTTCAGTCGTGGTAACAAAAGCCCTGGGTTGTTTATGACGTCAGCCTGATGTAATAAATTGTTTTATAATTCCAGAAAATGATTAAATATTGTAAAATTCATATCTTATTATTTATAAGTCAGAAAAATAAAATAATATATCAAAATGTTCGGAAAAATGAGTTCTACCTTTTTAAGCTATAATCATGCATTGCTAATCAACTTTAATGACAAGTTTAATTAGAGAACTAAATCAACCCCTCTCATGTGTTTCCGGAGTTTCCCGAGTTAGGGTTTTCAACCCTCGGAACCCCGTTTAAATTGCCGAGCAAGTTTTAGGGTTTCATTTCAATGCAATTCGACTTGTCATATCATCATCCTTGTTTGAGCATTCCGCCTATCCCTCCTCCCCGACCGCCACAACGCCTCCGTCTCCGTCCATCGCCACGCGCTCCAGCCGCCCCTTCCCTTTTAGTGTGTATGTATATATTGTGTATGTATATATAGTGTGTATGTATATATTTTTATTATTGTGTATGTATATATTAGGGTTTCTCTGAATTAGGGTTTATCCATTTTGACTTATCCGTTTTTCCACCTATGCACAAAATATGGACCCACACGACAGAGACGAAGAAAAGGAAGAGTTGATCCAAGGTGTGATCCGCGGGGAAGAAAATTTAGATGTATCGACGTTTCTGAACAACTCCGGTGAGGGTGATCCTCTTTTTGCCGGAATAGACGACTTGTTTGAGGTTGAAGGTGTTGCCTTCCGCGAGAGAGCAGGCGATGCCTTGTGTAATCGAGAAGACGACCGCTCTGGCGAGGTGCATGTAATATAATTAATTCATTAATGATCATCTGCTATCTATATAGAAATAGTAACGACGATCTTTCTTCTTTTAGCCCTCCGGGTCGAAGAAATCTACTGAAAAGAGCAGCCGAGGCCCAACCAAAAAGTTGGGAGACCATGAGAGGTTCAGGATCGAAGATGTCGCTGAAGACGGCAAACCGACGGCTCCCAAAGTTGTCGCAAACAAATTTGTGGCACAATGCGGAGTAATCGTTAGGGACTTAATCCCGATCACCATTCGAAATTGGAATAGGCCTGCTGATGCGGAAGAAGAGGGAACATGTTTATTTGTCCCTAACCACGCCAAAGATTTACTATGGAAGAGACTCATGGTTAATTTCAAACTACCGAAGATAGAGCTGGATCCAAATGCGGAGGATCCAGTTGAGGACGCCTTAGAACATGGGAGAGCCATGGAGGCTAAGTACAGGGAGTGGGCTTTGAAGAAGATGGCCCAGTGTTTCACCAACTGGAAGAAAAGATTGCATCTTGACTATGTCGTGTAAGAGAAGACTCCCGATTTCAAGAATATTCAGTTTGAGAAGATAAAACCATTCTGGGCTGAGTTTGTGAAATACAAGACATCAGAAAAAGCTAAGAAAATGTCTGCAACGAATAAGCTGAATGCTGCTAACAAGAAGTATCGCCATACTATGGGGCAAGGTGGCTACAGGGCTGGCATTCCTAAGTGGGAGAAACTTGAGAATGACTGCGTGCTAAAAAGATCACCCCAGAGACAGACGATTGGGTAGAACGTGCAAGGAATTGGTTTTACGGGCATGGGGGCACGTTGGACTCGGAAGGGAAGTGTATATATAACATATGACATAAAGAAGACCCCTTGCCAATCGAGAAGATGAGAAAAGCAGTAAAGGCTGTTAAAGATGGGGACTTCATTCCCGATAGAGAGAATGATGAGCTCACACTCGCCCTTGGAAATAAGGAACATGATGGACGAACACGAGGCACAAGCGGCTCCAAACCATGGAGGACTGGGTTTCCTGAAGAGAGGAAGAAATATCCTGATAGAAGCCGTCAGAGGAGAAAGGACAGGGCGGAAGTTGAAGCAGATATTCAGAAAGAGCGAATGCGTATAATTGAAGAACGAATAAAGCAACAACAAGATGAAATTAACGCACTTAAAGAGCAAAGTACTACTGGCCCATCTCAGCAGCACACTGCATTCGATGCTACTAGCCTATCGAATAATCGAAAAAGCAGTGTGTCTTCCACCGAGGTCCCGGGTGATGACAATGGCGATGCCGATGGTGCACCGACGATGGATCCTGTTGGCTACCCAGTGGATGATATCACAGAGATGACACACTGCGAGCTACATGTCAAAGTTGTGAACATATCAATGAAGGTGGCGGTCGGCTATGCCTTACCAATTGGACCCACACCAACTTACCACTGTCGTCTGGTTCTAGAGGGCTACGCTATTGTCGGGGTGGATGAAATCATGCCCACCTTTGAAGTTTTGAAGCTTGACTACCCTGCAGGTGAAGGGGATGTGACTGAACTGGGAGACGCAAAAAACGTCACCATTCTATGGCCAAAGGAATGTATCGTGCTTCGAAATCACACGCCAAGGCCATCTTCGCCGCCGCCTCACCCGTCTCCAGCGAGGTCGTCGCCGCCGCGGCAGCCGTCTTCGTCGCCTCACCCGGCTCTGTCGCCTCACCAATCTCCGGCGCAGCCATCGCCGCGGGAGCCATCGTCGGTGCCTCAGGATAAAAAGAGTAAGCGTACCGCTACTCTGCGTCGTGGTAAGCGATCGCCGAAACGTAAACAAGAGCCTCTTCCAAAAGTACCAAAGATTCCTCCCAAATGACTGTACTGAAGAGGAGACTGCGGCGATATTTGATGCGGAAACGACAGCGTTTTTCGCTAAGCTGAGGCGGCCGAAAGTGCCAGAGTTCCCCAGCACCAAAGAAGAAAAAGCCAAAGTGTTGAAAATGCTAAAGTCTCTTCATCAACCCGAGCCAAAGCTGTCATCAGACTATGAGCGTTCTATTCTCAAGTCACATGCGGCACAAAAAGCCTCGAAGAGCAGTACTGATGCAAGCGAGAAATCTGTTGCCCAGCTCGGAGAACAAGCAAAACAGTCTTGCTCCCCTCTCAAGGTGATTTCCCAAACCAATGGGGTCGAGCAAATATGGGGCCAAAGAGCAGTATGATCCAGAGGTAGTTGCACAATACGGAGAAGCTGCCGCTGCTCAAGGTATGAGTATTGCCCAGTACTTATCCCAGTTAGAGTACTTCCCCGTGAGTGAAGTAGCATACAAATACCAGTACGGCAAACCTCTCGTCAAACCTGAGGGGGTAAATAATCTTCCAACAAAAATGAGAAGATTGCATAACTGGTACTTGCATGCCACAAAGGCCGGGGCTAACTGGATAGTGCTGAAGGTTACAAAAAAGCATTATGGGAAAGATATAGATGACATGATATCCATTGAATTTGATGAACTATTTCAATTATTCAATCAAGACGCCTTGGACAAATCGATCATTAGTGCCTATTGTCTGTAAGTACTAATTCTGTAATTAATTTAGTCTCAATCTATCTCACCTTGTTTATTGCATGTATATAATCATACTGTAATATGCAGAATGAAGATTCCCGAATGCAGCAGAGGATAAATCTATGACATTGGCTTCATTGACCCATATTGGGTTCATCAAGTTAATCTCAAAACAAACCCCCAGGATACGGAGGATAATATAGTACACGCGTTAAGGTTTCAAGAAACCAGAAGGGAAATACTTTTTCCTTACAACTTTGAGTGAGTGTTATTGTCTTGTATACACTTTCTATTTCGCTTACTCGATGTTAAGTATATAATTGATTAGTTATGCATTCACAGCTACCACTATATTCTGTTAATCATTCAACTTGACAAAGGGCGTGTACTAGTCATGGACTCGAAACATAAACCCCTTGAGCAGTGGAAGGACATGCAGATACTTTTCCAGCGGTAATTCTAATCATTACGACACTATATCGGCAACGTTCGTGAATTTTATGATATCAAGTAATTAATAATTTATTTTATTCGTTTTCTTCGCCGGGCAACGCTTGGAAAAGGTTCACCAACAAGGCTAGGGGTTTTTGGAAAGTGGAGCTTACATTTGAAGCACTAGATGTAAGCACCACTAGCTATATCCGCGCATCTCTTTGATTCTAGCTTTGATACAGTTATTATCATGCTTGATTATTATTTTGATTGAACTATGTTCTCGTAAAGTGCCTGACGCAGAGACCAGGTAACAATCTATGTGGATACTATGTTTGCGAGTTCATCCGGCGGACGTGCGATGAGAAGGGCCGAAATTTAGAGCAACTCCACGTACGTAAACAATTTCCATAGTTTTTAATTACAATCAAATTGTGTTTAGTTTCATTCATATAGGCTGACTCCTTTTTTAAATCAGATCGAATGTGTACGGGGCAGTCTTCTGCCAAAGGATCGCGTACGAGCAATTCAGGAGGAATTTGCGGGATTCTTGGATGCAGAAGTCCTAGACCCAAAAGGGGAACACTATTCGGCTGTGTATAGACAATATGAATTGTACAAAGAGCAACTTTTGTATGTAGTGCATGAACTCGATCCGTGTATCGAATGTAATATTTTCATGATGATCTTGTGTAATATAATAGTTCCTTCATTGATGAGTGCAAAACACTAAATAAACAATAAATCAACCTAAATAAATTCTCTGCCGCGGCACAAAAAGTGGCCAAAATGCTGCCGCGGCAACAAAAGTTGCCAAAATGAATTCTCTGTCGCGGCAGAGAAATGTGTCAAATCTCTGCCGCGGCAGAAGGTTATTTGTCTCGGTTCGTGTTACGAACCGGGACGGTTGCTCCACCCCCCTCGCCCTCTGCCGCGGCCACGTGTACCCCCATTTGTCCCGGTTGGTGGGGCAACTGGGACTAAAGGTTGGCGCTTTATTCCCGATTGCCCCGTCCCAGGTTGGGCAACCAGGACTAATGCCCCTTACCAACCGGGACGCATGGCACATTCTCCACCGGTGTTAGTTGCATGATTTCAGAGCTGGCCAAGAGTTTAAGCAGTCACTCTAAAGTACACAATTTTCTGAATATTTTGTACTCCAATATCTTGTAGGAAGAACAATATTTGTGTATGCCAATTCGATATTTTCTTTAAGGCTGACAATGTGCTAAAACATTCCTCAGGTACTTGATCGTAATTGATGATATATGGGATACGCAAACATGGGATATCATCAGCCGTGCTTTGCCGGATGGTAATCTTTGCAGTGGAATAGTAATAACGACAGAAGTCAAGGATGTACCTCTTGTATGTTCTGGTTATGACTCTAAGTATGTTCTTCCAATGAAACCACTTGGTCACGATGATTCGAGCAAATTATTTTTCAAAACAGCTTTTGGTCCAAAATTAGAATGTCCATCCGAACTCAGTGAAGTTGCAGACAATATTATAAGGAAATGTGCTGGTTTGCCACTAGCAACGCTTATTGTTGCCAATATTTTAGCAAGCCAGATGGGCAAACCAAAGCAATGGGATTATGTAAATAAATCCTTAGATTATGGTTTGAGGTCGAAACCTGATTCTGAAGGGATGAAGCAAGTACTGAACCTTAGTTACGACAGTCTTCCTGAGCCTTTGAAGGCATGCGTGATGTATCTCAGTATATATGAAGCTGACTTCATAATTCAGCAGGAAGATATGGTGAAGCAATGGGTAGCTGAAGGTTTTATACGTGCAACAGAAGAGAAAGACAAGATGGAAATGTCAAGGAGCTGCTTATCAGCAGTAGAATGATCCAACCTATACATGTAAATGATAATGATGATGTTTTGTCCTGTAGTGTGCATTACATGGTACTTGATTTCGTCACGCACAAGTCTATAGAAGAGAATTTTGTTACCCCAATAGATCATTGTCAGACAACTACAAGATTAGTCGACAATGTTCGTCGACTGTCTCTTCACTTTGGCAATGCAGAAGCAACAACACCAACAAACACGCATGGGCCTGTCACAGGTTCGAACTCTTGCATTTTTGGGGGTCTTCAAGTGTTTGCCTACCATTATGGAGTTTGGGATTCTTCAAGTTCTAATCCTACATCTTTGGGGTGATGATGAGAGCATTAATTTTGATCTTACTAGAATATGTGAGCTCTTTCGTCTGAGATATTTTCATGTCCCATCTAATGTAACCCTAGAAGTACAAAGAGCCCACATGCGAGGTCTAAAATATTTGGAGACACTGAAAATCGATGCAAGAGTAAGTGCACTTCCATTGGACATTGCTTATTTGCCGAGCTTGTTGCACCTCAGTCTTCCCAGCAAGACAAATCTGCTAAACAGTATTGGCCACATGACATCGCTTCGCGCTCTTGGATGTTTTGATATAAGTGTTAACTCAACAGAGAACATGCAGAGCCTTGGCGAGCTGACCAATCTCCAGGATCTACGGCTCACCTGTTCTACAGTGCCTTCCTGTTATCCAAAGAGCAAAATAGATAACATGGGCTCCGTTCTGGCAAAACTCGTCAACCTCAGGTCTTTGACCTTGGAGCCTTCAAGTATTTTGGACGTTGAATGTTCAAACATGGGAATTTCCTGTGATCGGTTGAGCATGGTATCCTCTCCGTCACCGTTTCTTCAGAGATTTGAGTGGTTGCCGCACATTTGTACCTTCTCCAGCCTCCCCAAGTGGATTGGATATCTGTACAATCTCAGCATTTTAAAGATTGGGGTTAGTAAACTAGTGAGCAATGATGTTCATGTTCTAAGAAGATTGCCTGAACTCACAGTTTTGTCGCTGTATGTCCGAACAAAGCCTGCAGAAAGGATTGTCTTCAATAAGACAGGATTCTCCGTTCTCAAGTACCTCAAGTTCAGGTGCCGTGTACCTTGGCTAGAATTTGAGGTGGCTGCAATGCCTAATCTCCAGAAACTCGAGCTAGGTTTCGATGCCCATGGGGCAGATCAAGATGGCACTATACCTGTTGGCATCGTGCACTTAACTGGCCTGAAGGAAATCTCTATAAAATTTTGGGGTGCTGGTGCCAATGTCCCCGATACAAGGACTGCAGAATCAGGGTTGGTTGCCACTATTAATATGCATCATGCATGTCCCACCTTCAACATATAGTGTTTGGAAGGGATGTTCAATGGTGATGGGATGTGCATTGACATCTCGGAGCATGAGATCAAACGGAAATCCTTCATCCCGGAGAGGCAACTCTCTAACGAGGTTTCTGTTGCAATGCCATTTCTGGGAGACAACTTCCACATGAGGCTCCTAAACTTGGAGGACATAGGTTTGCATATGTTACTTTGATTTAATATATTTTGCAGTTAGCCTTGTCAGCAAGTTCTATTAAGGCAGTATAAGGTGTATGTGCGCTATGATGTTTTACTATGTGATGAAATGGTAGTAGAGTTTTTTGAGAAGTTGCTACTTTTTTTTTCCTTCTCTTGAATTTTTAAGTTGCTACCTTTTCCAGACTGAACAACCATTAATGCTTGAAATCGTTGCGAAATAATATTTGTGTGACTACGCAGTTGCCTATGCAAGAATATTCTTGCCTTCCGAAGCCAAGCTGGTCATGCGCATAGCACAAGCTGACTCAACTGAAGAGTTTGGTGGTCTCACATGGGCTAAACTAAATGAAACCTCCACAATGCAGAGTAACAGGTTGCGTGAACGCCTTGATACCTTGACCAAGACAGGTAATTTTAACATAATCTATCTAAGTTACTGGGATTGCTCAGTATTACTCTTTGCTTGAAGGTTTGTTACATATTACAGAAAAAATATTAGTTTAAAGGTGTGTAAAAATCTATATAGTTTTAAATGTAAATTGAAGTATAAAGAAAAAAAGCCTTAACAACCCAAAGTATGATACACAGAAAGATGGCACGGCTTTATGCAGAAGTTTTAGCGCACACATCTTTTTCATGCCAACATATCATCATGTACAACTTACCAGATACTCCAATCTAGTGGTACATGAACTAACTAAAGGAAATAGATATTTGATTGTTGCCATAGTATGCACTACTAATATATTTTCGAAACCTAGCATTGAATATTAGATTCGTTCAAGGTTCTGGGCAGATAGATGGGTGGATGGGAAGTCTGTTGGGGAGATAGCGCCGGACCTCCTAGCGCTGGTCCCACGACGACTCCGGAGGACTCGGACGATCCGATAGGTGGTTGTTGACCGCTCCTGGATCTCTGACATCTCGGGTGTGGTTAACCCTCTTGCGCTCTGGCAGTATGTCCAGCTATGGTGTAGAATGCAGAGCATGCAGTTGGATGGTGAGCCAGACAGACTGGTGTGACGATGGACGACGGATGGCCAATACTCTTCCAAATCCTGTTACTATGCCTTGTTTCAGGGATCCATAATCTCAGGACCTTGGAAGTTGATTTGGAAATCCTGGGCGCCACCTAGGGTGAGGTTCTTCCTCTGGCTTGCATGCCAAGACAAATGTTGGACGGGTGAGAGATTGGAGCGCCGGGGCCTGCCCCATCGGTCATACTGCGTGCTCTGCGACCAGGCGACGGAGACCATGTCACACATCCTCACCGGGTGTCCGTTTTCTCGGACTATCTGGCACGAGGTCCTGTCATGGATCAGATCGACCGTTGGGCCCCCGGTTGATGAAGGCCCCTTCGCGGACTGGTGGGGGTTGGTGATGCAGTCCACCCCACGTCGATGGGCAAAGGAACCTCGTCAGTGATTATGCTCACGGCGTGGTGGATTTGGAAGCAAAGGAACGCGATCGTCTTCAACAACGAGAACCCCTCGGTGCCCTCCCTAGTCGACACGATCAGGGCTGAGGCCAAGTTGTGGGCGGAGGCCGGGGCCCGGGGGTTGCGCCAGATACTCCCTTAGTCTAGCCTGGGTTGAGTTGTATGGTGCGGGTGTTGGTCCTTTCATGGACTTGTAAACTATACCTCCTTTTTCTTGTTGGAGATATGCCCAAGAGGCAATAATAAAGTGGTTATTATCATATCTTCACACTTATGATAAATGTTTACATACCATGCTATAATTGTATTAACCGGAAACATTAATACTTGTGTGATTTGTAAACTAAAATAAGAGTCCCTAGTAAAGCCTCTTGTTAAACTAGCTTGTTGGTTAATATATGATCATGGTTTCCTGATCATGAACATAGAGATGTTATTAACAACAGGATCATATCATTAGGAGAATGATGTGATGGACATACTCCTATAGATAAGCGTAGCATAAAGATCAAGTCATTTCAATAGTTCAATTGCTATATGCTTTCTGATACATAGTAACCTAATTCCTTCGACCATGAGATCATGCATATTGCCTTTACTGGATGGATGCTTTGATGTCATCAAACACCACACCGTAACAGGGTGGCTATAAAAGTGGCATTGGGTGTTCAGAAAGTATTGGTTGAAACACATGGATCAAGAGTGGGATTTGTCCATCCACATGACGGATAGATATTCTCTGGGCCCTCTCGGTGAAATGTCATCCAATTAGCTTGCAAGCATGTGACTTGGTCACAAGGGATCACATATCACGGGAACGAGAAAAGAGTACTTATCAGTAACGAGGTTGAACTAGGTATGCAGAGATACCGACGATCATAACCTCGGATAAGTAACATATCGTGAGACAAAGGGAAATTGGTATCGTATGTAAGTGGTTCATTCGATCGCAAAGTAATCGTAGAAATATGTGGGAGCCATATGAATTTCCAGATTCCTCTATTGGTTATTGTTCGGAGAAGTGTCTCGATCATGTCCGCATAATTCACGAACCGTAGGGAGACACACTTAAGGATTCGACATTGTTTGAGTAGTTATGGTATTATGAGAAAGAGACCGAATGTTGTTCGGAGTCTCGGATGGGATCCGGGATATCACGAGGTGATCCGGAATGGTCCGGAGAATAAGATTCATATAAGGAAAGTCCCATTTCGGAGTTGGGGAATGGTTCCGGTGTTTTCATCGGGAACATTCTAGAAGTTCCCGGAATGTCCGGCACTCCGGAGGGGAAGGGGTACATGAATGTGTCATTGCATGTTGGAATGATTGCATCATGTACTAAGTGTTCTTGCTGTCCCAAATAAAGGATTAAATTGAATCCTAAATTGAAAAAGTCAAACGGCTAGTTTGAAAGTCAAACGGCAGTTTTTGGGAAGTGGGAGGAGAGGAGGAAACCGAATTGGGGGAGGAGTCCTCCTCCCCAAGCCGGCGGCCAGCCCTAGGCCGAGTTGGGGAGGGACTCCCTCCCTCCCCTAGCGCGCCAGCCCTCCCACCTATAAAGGGAGGGGCAGGGCTCCCCTCCCAAAACAACACAAGACACACAAGTTTCCTATCCTCTAAACTAAACCCTAGATCTAGACCCCGGTTTAGAGCTATTCGGTTTAGAGCCTTCTAATTGGTTTAGAGCCCTCTAATTGGTGTGTCTAATTACTAGACCACTAATAGCCTCTCTCATAAGCTCCACCATACTCGCACCGGCTTAAGGCGAAGCCCTGCGGGATCTCCCCTCTACTTCCGGTACCACGCCGTTGTGCTGCCGGAATCGCGAGGAGAGTGCTACAACCTCCGCTGCCTGCTGGAACAAGGGAGAGGAAGGTCTTCGTCGAGTACCGAACGTGTGACCGACTGCGGGAGCGCTGCTGGAACGTGGCGCTGGAAGGATCGTCTACGCGATCTTGAGATCGGAAAGAGTACGACTACATCACCCACGAGAATCTGCTCTCGTTAAACACTTTGGAATCTTCGAGGGTGAGTTATTCCATCGACTCGTTGCTACAATCTAGTAGATAGATCTTGGCTTGTTTGTTTGTATGCGATAGAAAATTTTTGTTTTCCATGCTGCGAACCCCTACAGTGGTATCAGAGCCGTGTCTATATGTAGATCTGTTGCACGAGTAGAACACAATGGTCATTGTGGGCGTTGATGCTTTTATTGTCGATTGCTTTTTGTGTACTTTGCATCTTGCGGTATGTTGGGATGAAGCGGCCCGGGCTAACCTTACATGACATCGTTCATGAGACTTGCTCCACGCTTAACATGCAACTTGTATTGCATAAGTGGCTTTGCGGGTGCCTGTTTCTCCTAGCATAGTAAAGATCCAATTTACAACGGGTGATCAACAATGCTAGTATCAATGTTGTGGTTCTTGTTCGTAAGTTAGAACGACACTTATTGAAAGCCCCAAACCACGTAAAATATGCAAAGAAAGTAGAGGCGTCTAACTTTGTTTTGCAGGGGTGTGCAGTGATGTGATATGGCCATGATTGTGATTATATTTGATGTATGCAATGTTCCTTATTGTAAGTTGGCAACCGGCAGGAGCCATATGGTTGTCTTTAATTTCTGTTAAGACCTGCGTGTCTATTCAAAATAGTTGTAATAGTTGAAGCTGGTGGACGACAACCATGAAGAAGCGTCATTGACCTTGATGCTATGCCGGTGATGATGGAGATCATGTTCGTGCTTGAAGATGGAGATCGGAAGCACAAAGAAGAAAGGCCATATCATATCACATATTATGAATTGCATGTGATGTTAATCCTTTATGCATCTTGTATTGCTTAGTAGACAACGGTAGCATTATAAGATGATCCCTCATACACATAAATTTCAAGTTCTAAAGTGTTCACCCTTAGTATGCACCGTTGCCAAAGCTTGCTGCTTCGAAACACCACGTGATGATCGGGTGTCTTTGATTCCGCGGGTGACTACAACGTAAGCAAGCCAGATTTGCTTATGCGGAAGCTAAGGTTTGTCTTGACGAGCCTAGCATGTACAGACATGGCCTCAGGAACACGGATCGCCGAAAGGTAAAGCATGAATCATATAGTAGATATGATGAACATGTCGATTGTTCGCCATTGAAACTATATCAACTCTCGTGATGATCGGTTTTGATGTGGTGGATTTGGTTCGTGTGATCACTAAAACAATGTGAGGGATATTGTTTTGAGTGGGAGTTCACCTAGATTAATTTAATTATTAATTAGAACTCAATTTATCATAAACTAAATCAAAGTGAATTTGCATAGTTGTTGTAGTCATTGGCATCCGTTTACCACCTTGCGCTTAGTTATAATTGAGATAATAGAACTATAGAATTCTGGTTAGTTACTTTACGAACTGGTATCGTATTGTTTTAAGTGTTAATCTAAAGTTTAAAAGTCCTATTGCAAACTTTCAGTAAGTTCCGGTTACTCCATGAAGTTTAATAATTAGTATTAAATCAAGAGTAACAATTCCAAGTGTTAGTATATAAGTATCATGTTTGTATCCATGATTCTTGATATTCAAAGGATTCCCTTAATATCAAGGTTATCTAGGATCTGAAAGAGTTGTTTCAGAAACCATGATGTGTGGAAGATATTGTGATATCTGAAACGAAGTTTTGGTTGCAACATGATAGAGTATAATATGGCAAAAGTCATGTTCTCATATTTGATGAGAATTTGCAAAAAGGTTGGAGACACTTGTTGTCCTAATCCTCCAAAAGGTTTTGGATAGCAACATTATACTCATAATTCATCGTTATAAGCTAAAAGTAGCTTGATCATGGACGATTCCATGATAAGGGTGAATATTTGATGTAGGTAAAATGTTTACTACACCAAGAGATTACTAATGAAAGGAATTTGAAAGAACACCAAACATTTGATGATGGTGATCTACTTCAAAGTGCAAGTCCAAAGACATTGGTATTTAATTATACACGCTTTGGACTATATGTCATATGTATGACTCCACTATTGATGTTAATAGATTCTTTCAAACTGAAAAGGAAATACTGAAAGGGAATCTCATAAATATATGGCAGAAAAGAAAAACTAGAATTGTTCAGTTTAAGTATATAGATGATGTACATGTTGTGGCTATATTCTTTGCTTATTAAAATGTGGTTCTTAAGTATTTGATACTGAATTTGTTGGTATGAATCGTCATACGAAACAACAGAATTCATGAACTACAATGGCCTAAGTAACTAGCAAAAGAATATGTGATGATGTTCATCGAGAACAAATAAAGGGTTATTATGTTGCTCGTTAAAACATCAAAGCTTGCCTTCAAGATTTGTTTTATCAGGTATTATGAGAACAAAAGGGTTGTTCAAATAATTGCCGTAATCCATAAAAGATGGATGATTCGCAAATCTCGTTAGAGAAATCACATCCATAAAACTAGTGCTAAAATGTCAAAAGACAAATTGATTGAAAGATCACTTAGGAAGTGACATCGCTGTTTGAATTATATTGGAAAGAAAACATGAAGAAACTCCATGTTGATGGAATTTTGGAGTCTTCTGATTTTTGATCATATGACGCTTGTGAAACTTTCCTAGAGATAATTAAAACTTCGTTCATAGGCCAAAAGGGAACGAATGACTAGCTAATTGGAACTTGTACATATTGTTGTATGAAGTCCATTATGTGTAGTCAAGAGCGATGGATTTCAACTTCATATGCTTTCTCCAAAAATTTGAGTGAATATATGAATATTTACTTAATAAGGATGAAGTATGAAACATTTGAAAAGTTCAAAGACTTTCAAGATGAAGTGCAAAATCATTGTAACAAGAATATAAACAGTTTATGATAAAGATCATAAAGGAAGATATTTGAGTTACAAGTTTAGCATAATACCTAAGATTTAAAGAATCGTTCCGTGGATTTGCATTTCCCGAAACACCATAAGAGTATGGAGCGTTCGAGATATGTAATTAAACCTTGTTTGACATGGTAAGATCGAAAGGTGTAATTCATAAAACTGCCATTGCATTTTAAAGATTAAAAGCTTTAGAGATTACCGTTTTTCCACTGAAAAGAGCTCCATCATAATCCGTTGAAATGACACCATATAAGGTTATGGTTTGGGATAAAACCCAAGTTGTCCTTTCTTAAACATTGGTATGCTATGCATAAGAAAGATGTTTGCAACCAAAGTCGGATGAACCTGTCTTTGTATGACTATTAAGTATTTCTCCATAAACACCGGAGACAAAAGTGTTTGTTGCTTAGAACGTCAAGTTTCTTTTGGAAGGAATTTTTCGTGAAAAGTTAAGTGGGAGGACAATAGAACTTTGATAAGGTTAAAAGGACCTTAGCTGTATGTGCAAAGTTGCGCAGCGCCGAAAAGTGTTCCGGAGGCGGCAACAATGCTCATGGCTCACGTGCCTCAAAGGTTGTGGTCACGGAGATCTAAGTTCCTATTGAAACAAGTAGATCGGGTAAACAATCAAATACCAAGATTTGAGGGTTGAATCATTATTTGAGAATAATGAACCGACTACATGCAGAGAAGCGATGATGGGCCCTGACTCCGTAAAATGGCTTGAAGCCATAAAATCCGTGATAGTTCCATACACGAGAAATCAAGTTTTGAACTTGAAGGACCCTCGAGAAAGGTGTAAGACCTTATAGTTGTGTCTGGATCTATAAAGAAATAGACATGGATGTTTCACATCTAGTCGACATGTTGGGAAAGAGTTCACAACAATGTTCAAAGGTTGACTATGACAAGATTTGATCTTTCATAGTGATATTTAGTCTAGACGGATTAATGTAGCAACCACTACATATAATTTGTTATATGGTAGTTGAATAAACAAAACAAGTTCTTCTAATAGAATCGTTACCTAGGACATGTGCATAAACACGGTCCATAGGGTTTTGTCAATTCAAAGGATGCTAAAAGCATATGCAAACTTCAATGGTTAGAGTGAGCATAGCGGAGTTGGAATCTTCACTATGATGAAACTGTTAAGAGAGTTTAATTTCATCAGAGACAATGAAGATGCTTGCGTTTGCAAGAAATTAAGTGGGAGCGCTAAGACATGTTTCTAATACATTATGTGGAAGACATATTGTTGATTGGAAATAATGTATCTTTTATTAACACATATTAAGAATTTCATCCCGATGAAAGACTTAGGCAAAACCCAAATATTTGGCATCAATAGACGCTAATATGGTTGTGCCAGAAGTACATAGATAAGATATTGAATGAGTTCAATATAGAAACTACAAGAGAAGGTTCTTGTTGCACAGAAAGGATTGAATGAGTTCAATGTTGATGATATATTCAAGTGTATTGACATTTGGTAAAGTGAAACAAATAATCAAGTATAGATTGATACTTGATGTATGAAATCACAAAGAGTATTTATATCAATCATACTGTGATATGTACAAATCCAGATATGTCCTATGCTCTAAATGTTGTGAGCATATACCAGAATGATTCGTAAGATGATCATTGGACAATAGTAAGGATATTCTTATGATCTTTTGGAAGAACTAAGAGTATATTATTTGTAGAAGTGACAAATAGATGGTTAGTTCATTGTAAAAGTACTACATTGATACTAGCTTTGTCACAAAGTACAGATTAAGTTTATCTCAATCTAAACTAAGGGTGGCACAATATAATGGAAAGTGAGTTCCATAATGGATTTGGATGATTTCCAAAGTTAAGACATTGTGACAGATACTACAACAAAAGGCTAAGTATATGACTGCTATTATAGCAGCAAAAGAGGGCATTTGTGTCAAGAAGTTTGTTATCAAACTAGGTGTAGTTCTCAGTGGGATAATACTATGAAGATATATTGTGCGACAATATTATCAACATGTTTTAACCCTAAAGAGCTAAAGGTCACACCGAAATACCAAATTTATACAAAGCCATCTCATTAGAGAATGAGTGATGCATAGAGACGCAAAGACATGCAATTACACACGGACCTGGAAGTGTCAGATCCGGAGATCAGTTGACCACTAGCAATCGTGTACATACAACACTGGAAAGCCATAGGTGTTATATACACAAAGGTTCGAAACTAGATTATTGACTCTAGTGCAAGTGGGAGACTGTTGGAGATATGCCCAAGAGGCAATAATAAAGTGGTTATTATCATATCTTCACACTTATGATAAATGTTTACATACCATGCTATAATTGTATTAACCGGAAACATTAATACTTGTGTGATTTGTAAACTAAAATAAGAGTCCCTAGTAAAGCCTCTTGTTAAACTAGCTTGTTGGTTAATATATGATCATGGTTTCCTGATCATGAACATAGAGATGTTATTAACAACAGGATCATATCATTAGGAGAATGATGTGATGGACATACTCCTATAGATAAGCGTAGCATAAAGATCAAGTCATTTCAATAGTTCAATTGCTATATGCTTTCTGATACATAGTAACCTAATTCCTTCGACCATGAGATCATGCATATTGCCTTTACTGGATGGATGCTTTGATGTCATCAAACACCACACCGTAACAGGGTGGCTATAAAAGTGGCATTGGGTGTTCAGAAAGTATTGGTTGAAACACATGGATCAAGAGTGGGATTTGTCCATCCACATGACGGATAGATATTCTCTGGGCCCTCTCGGTGAAATGTCATCCAATTAGCTTGCAAGCATGTGACTTGGTCACAAGGGATCACATATCACGGGAACGAGAAAAGAGTACTTATCAGTAACGAGGTTGAACTAGGTATGCAGAGATACCGACGATCATAACCTCGGATAAGTAACATATCGTGAGACAAAGGGAAATTGGTATCGTATGTAAGTGGTTCATTCGATCGCAAAGTAATCGTAGAAATATGTGGGAGCCATATGAATTTCCAGATTCCTCTATTGGTTATTGTTCGGAGAAGTGTCTCGATCATGTCCGCATAATTCACGAACCGTAGGGAGACACACTTAAGGATTCGACATTGTTTGAGTAGTTATGGTATTATGAGAAAGAGACCGAATGTTGTTCGGAGTCTCGGATGGGATCCGGGATATCACGAGGTGATCCGGAATGGTCCGGAGAATAAGATTCATATAAGGAAAGTCCCATTTCGGAGTTGGGGAATGGTTCCGGTGTTTTCATCGGGAACATTCTAGAAGTTCCCGGAATGTCCGGCACTCCGGAGGGGAAGGGGTACATGAATGTGTCATTGCATGTTGGAATGATTGCATCATGTACTAAGTGTTCTTGCTGTCCCAAATAAAGGATTAAATTGAATCCTAAATTGAAAAAGTCAAACGGCTAGTTTGAAAGTCAAACGGCAGTTTTTGGGAAGTGGGAGGAGAGGAGGAAACCGAATTGGGGGAGGAGTCCTCCTCCCCAAGCCGGCGGCCAGCCCTAGGCCGAGTTGGGGAGGGACTCCCTCCCTCCCCTAGCGCGCCAGCCCTCCCACCTATAAAGGGAGGGGCAGGGCTCCCCTCCCAAAACAACACAAGACACACAAGTTTCCTATCCTCTAAACTAAACCCTAGATCTAGACCCCGGTTTAGAGCTATTCGGTTTAGAGCCTTCTAATTGGTTTAGAGCCCTCTAATTGGTGTGTCTAATTACTAGACCACTAATAGCCTCTCTCATAAGCTCCACCATACTCGCACCGGCTTAAGGCGAAGCCCTGCGGGATCTCCCCTCTACTTCCGGTACCACGCCGTTGTGCTGCCGGAATCGCGAGGAGAGTGCTACAACCTCCGCTGCCTGCTGGAACAAGGGAGAGGAAGGTCTTCGTCGAGTACCGAACGTGTGACCGACTGCGGGAGCGCTGCTGGAACGTGGCGCTGGAAGGATCGTCTACGCGATCTTGAGATCGGAAAGAGTACGACTACATCACCCACGAGAATCTGCTCTCGTTAAACACTTTGGAATCTTCGAGGGTGAGTTATTCCATCGACTCGTTGCTACAATCTAGTAGATAGATCTTGGCTTGTTTGTTTGTATGCGATAGAAAATTTTTGTTTTCCATGCTGCGAACCCCTACATTTCTATCAATGTATCGAAACGCAAAGCTTTTTGCGTTTTCGCGAAAAAAAAAGGTTATGTGCAACAAAACATGTTGGCTTGGCCTAACAGATATTTGTTCTTCAATATTGTTTTTATTAGATTCCTTCTTACATATCCACTCAACTTACATTATCTATTTTGTTTTAAGATTCAGATAAAACCCCTTGTATATGTTTTCTAGTACTTTTTTCTGGTACTCTTTATGGATAAATATATGTCACTAGTCTTTGACTGATTAAGCTCACACAAGTAAATGATGTTGTGCACTCTGTACTATTCATTGAACTTGCTATGTTTCAGTTGAGCTTGGGCGGCGGTACTTCCCGCATTGTTTGGACGTTCTGGAGAAGTTCCTCAACGAAGAATCCACTGAGATGGTCTCGGCTGAAAGTGGCAGTGCCGAGGACCAGCACATCAAGACACGCTTGTCTCAACTCAAAGAGGATGTGACAAATGCCTTCACGAAAGATAAGACAACTGTTGCATCCAGAGCTTCATCGACGTCCTCATCTTCTTCACCAAGAGATGGAAAGGTTAGACATGGCCAAGACAGAGCCAGGAATTGAGCTCAGGGGAGCTGTATAAGGGGGGCTCTACAACACCATAGACAAGCAGCAGAAATGCTCTCTCCCCTTGTCTCCGTCCCTGGAAATGGGAACAATTAAGCAGGGTTCTCACGGAAGTTGAGTCCAACCTGGCGAGCACACATGATTTCAGAATGGTGCGGAAGCAAAGTATGGACGATGCTGGAAATTTATAGCTCAGTTAAACCATGTAGCCCAGAAACCATATTAGTCATATATATTGGCAGAGAGATATTAGGTAGTTAGAGATATCACAGGATTTGTAATCATCTCCTACCTAATCTTAGGAGAGGCTTCATGGTCTTCGAGTCTTATACTACTATATAACTCGAGGTTCAATACAATCATCTATCATATTTTCCCAACCGCATACTCTTTTATGGTATCAGACTAACTTCAATCCAAACCCTAGCTACTGACATGCTTCCCCCCTCCCCCCGGAGGAATTGATCTCCATGATCTATGTCGGGGGCTGCGCCACCCCTAGCAGGGCTCGTCTGCTAATCCTTGGTCGACTTTCCTGGTGAGTCTTTTTTTCAATCTTAGACTAGTTTTTCTCTTATTTTTTAGCCGATCATAGATTGGTTTTGCCACGGATCGAGCTACAGGTACTTCTTTCAACTATGTGTTCAAGGATATGTAGGTGCTATAAAGTTATCATTTAAATATAACAATGTGTGTACTTTTATTATCTCTAACATAATCATCACCATAGACGGAGAGGGAAGATTGAGTGAACCCATGAACTTAGGTCCATTGTTTTCATAGAGTAAAACCCTTCGTCTTGTCCTCTTACATGTAGAAGATTGGGACTTTTATACTTACTATTTTGTTACTCTTTAATTCCTTGTATTAAATCAATCTCCCTTAAACCTTTAATTTGTTTAGTGCATAAATAACTAGACTTGTGACATTCTAGTTGGAGAGAATAATTTATTTTCCTTCTTGCTCCTACGGATCGATACCACTACTTTCATATTGAGAGGTGCTACGGTGATCCCCGGCTGGGTGGTGACGATGCTATCGCCGGCCTGCTGCAGCGTGGCGGCGGGGGCTTTGTGGCCCCAATCTAGGCCCGCCTGGCCCAAATCCAGCACCCCGGCCGCAACGCAGCCAGGAGAAGGTGCCCACCCATGGTGAGCAGGGGCCCTGGCCGGTGCCCGCCTGGCCCAGATCAGGCCCAGATCCGACCCTGTAGGCGCCGTCGCCGGCAGCCTCTAGTTCCTCCCGTCGCTGCAGAAGAAGGGCTAGGCCCGCCGAGAGCCTCGACCCTCTGCCCCCCCGATGACCCCAAGGTGCTCCGCCGCCGGAGGCAGAGCCCATGGCTGCCGCGGGGAGAAACAAGACGGGAGACGAGCAACCATGCGGTGTCCTCTAATCACTCGTGTAACTGTTGGCTTATTTTGCCTATTAACACGTACCGGTTGAATGATGGTGCGTTGCCAAGATGCACTGGCTTTTTTTTATTGCATCACATGCAAATATAAAATATTCTCAAATTCCGTGTATAGAAAAGTATATAGAAAAAGATAGCCACACGTATTAAAAAAATACATTTTATATAAATTGTAATTCAGTAAAAATCTGCAATGACACAATTGTAATAGCTTTTGTGATTAGGCATGGGAGTCACCTTGTTAGCTTTGCATACCAATAATATCCCTGTAAACAAATTCATGTAACAGGGAATGTACCGAATGCTGATGATTATTACAATTTAAAGATCGCCCCTGTGATGTAAAAGCTCTTGTGATTAGGCCTGGGAGTCACCTTGTTAGCTTTGCATACCAATAATATCCCTCTAAACAAATTCATGTAACAGGGAATGTACCGAGTATTGATGATTATTGTTTCCGGTATCTACAAAATCCTTTGAAGTAATGAACTACATATTTTTCATCATCTAGTATACTTTCCAGTCTAGCTTGAAAACGATCAACACAAAGCAGCCGAAGGATTTGCTTTATGAAAATCAATCAGTCATTAATATCAACCGCCCTTCAAAATGTTCACCAAATACTAGAAAAGAGTTGTTCTAACATGCTCGCTAACTGACCTCACAAGAATTCTGGTACTGTATAAACATTAAACTATCACCAAAATTCTACGTATTCTCAGCGATGGGCTCAGTGAGTTTCAGGCCCCAAGGCATGTCTTCGCAGGCCCTGACATGCGGCACCATCCTGCCGTTGTCGATGATTACGTCGTACTCTTTCCTGGTGCATTCGAAGAATGCCGGCACCTGACCGCACGGCTCCATGGACATGGCACGTTTGCACGGGGGATCGGGCACGGTCCGGTTTTCTGGCCTCATCATGATGTACGGCGTGAGGCCACCGAGAGCCGTGCCTACGTAGCCGAAGGTGGACCAGCCGCTGGTGACGATCTTGTCGGTCATGCTGAGCAGGTACATCTCGGCCAGCGCCTTCATGTCGTGTCTGACCCGGAACATGCTCTGGTGCTCCTCGTGGCTCGGCTGGTGCACGCTCAGCAGCTCGCCGGTAGCGGTGGTCGACTGCCAGTACATGTCCCGGATGCTGTCTCCGTACCACCCGCTCAGACCCGTCGTCAGCACGGCCTTGGACCTCGGCGCACGCGCACCTGCCGTGGGAGGCGGCGGCGCTCCCGCGCTGATCGTCTCCGGCAGCAGATGTTCCTGTGAGGTGCAGGCGAGTATCTGGTCTAGGATGTACTGGTGCGGCCTGTCTTCGTCGAAGACCCTGATCTGGATGCCGAGCCGCTCATCGGCGTTTTTGAGGTAAGAGTCGTAGAACCTGGTGACCATGCCCCAGACGTCGTTGGACGGGTGGAGAAGGTACCGCGAGAGGACGTAGAACACGGAGTCCTTCTGAGGGAACATTAGGTCGAGCTCCTCCCGGTACACGGGGTTGAGGAAGAAGCTCGGCGCGATGTAGCCGTCGGTCCTGAGGAACACCCACTGCACCCGGTGGAGGAACTGGCGGTGGTCGTCGCAGTAGACGAGCCTGTTGGCCTGGGTGGCGAGGTGGTCGAGGTGGAGGTACACGAAGCGGTGCTCCGAGGCCGGGCCGGTGTTGTTGTGCAGCGTCACGTTCTCGTAGGTCTCGGCCGCGCCCTCCCAGAGGTCCCTGTACCCCTCGAGCGGGAAGTCGAGGGGCAGCAGCCACGTGGTGGCGCCCGGGAAGGGCTCGCAGAAGAGGTCGCCGAAGGTCTCCATCCTGTCGACGAGCAGCACGCGGTCGGTGAGCAGGGCGTAGAGGAACGCCGAGACGGTGGCGAGTATCCGGTTGCCGAGGCCCCGGTAGGACACCAGCACGAGGTAGCCGCAGCCGTCTACGGTGTCCACGTTCTTCTGCCCGGATTTCAGCCGCTCCGTTGCTCTCGTGTACGGGTCGGTGCCCGGGCCGCACCGCCGCTGCAGCGCCTCCTGCCGCCGCAGCCGAGTGATGAGGTACGGCGAAGGCGAGCGCGTCATGTTGCTGCGGTAGTACACGGATTGGTACCGGCTGGCGCAGGACCCCTCGTCGAACCCTGGAAGTAGCAGGCCGCCCAGAAGCATGTCTTTCTTGGATTCTGCAAGTGGATTAGATCAGAGTTTTAGAAGAATTGCATGCAGTACTAAAGCAAGTGCAAGGACGTGCTTTAACACGAAATGCATGCCAACAGTGGACACGAGAATTGCAAGTTACCTGCAGGTTGGACTCCTAAGCCGGCCACGGTGGACTTGATCCACACCGCCGGCGCGTCGAGGCGGCCAGTGAAGATGAGGAGTATGGGTGGCATCGCCATGATCAAGGCCACCACCACGGCGTTCGCCACGGAGGTCCATCCGACGGATGACTTCTTCGTCTGCTTACCCAAGAACGGCGAGGCCTCCTCAATCCCCAACCAGTCCTGCACTTCTCTGCTGCCACCGGCGTCCATCTTGGGCTAGCTTCGCTTGTAAGTACTTGCTCCTAGCAATATGGAGGCCTCTGGTTTGTTCTTGTTTTGTAACACGAGTGAAGTCTCATTCTCTCTTTGTAACAAACCCGCGTGTGTTGCAATGTAAATTAAATAAACGTATGATATATTCGATCGAGTGTAGTAGATATAGTATCTTCTTAAGATCGATCTGTACTTAATGCTGCTTTGACCTTATTAATGATTGTAGCCTTGCATTTCCTTGCTACTTAGCATCCTCATCCACGAAGTAAACGCGAGCACCAAGCCACCAAGATATATAAACAAAAGCTGCAAGTCGCATGTGTTCGCCTGATATGGGTTCACCGTGTACTGCGAGCAACGTGTAATTGACCCACTGGATTGTGTATATTTGTTTGATCATCTCCTTGCAGGGAAACACTTGTTAAATGACAGATCGTGTGGAAGCGCTGCAACGTTGCTTACAAACGGTGTTGATTAATTACTGACAGTTCTGCAGATGCATTAATTCGCGTATCCCACGGTGCCCGGTCGATCTGAGAGCTGATGGCGCGCATCCCTCCTTGGATCTGGCGAGAGGCGAGGCCAAATAATCCGGCCAAGTAAAGACGCCAGCCATTACTAGGAGCGCGAGAGTCATCTGGGTTTGTGACAAGTACTGAACCAGCAGTTGAAGTGCAGATGGATGAAATTCGGAGAATAACAGCAATCAGTACGACTTTCAGGGATTTATATCTATCAGTATAGTTGATTAGAGATGAACATAAGGCCATACCTCCAACACAGATGGATAGGGTTTAACCCAACATATCTGGACATACCTAAACCCTAGAGCGACCAGGGCTTTATATTACAGACTAGAGAGTAAGACAAACAAGGGAGCGGGTGGGGAGAAACGACGGCGGTAAAGAATAAATGGTCCATTTTTGAATACAACCATTGGACTTGTGGCAGCCATAGGATGGAAGATCGACGACTTCGAGTTTCTAGCTTTGTCGCGAAGGGGTGAGATGCAATCTTAATGTCAGCACTCGAACGGGTGGCACGGCCGGGGATGGTCCGGTGGAACGTGCCCGGGGTTTAGTCCCACCTCGCTAGTTGACAGAGGTCGACACCAGCTTATATAGATGGGCGAACCGCTCCCTTCAGTCGCAGCTTTTGGGATGAGAGACTCCGAATACACTGGTTGAGCGTGGGTTAGCCTTTGGGTCGCTAACATCTGGTATCAGAGCCAGCGTGCGCACCGCTATTAGGTGTGTGGCGATCTGCATTGCTCTTATTTAGGAGGATGGGATGTCAACACTCAAACGGGTGGCACACCGCTGGGACGGTCCGGTGGAACGCACCCAGGGTTTAGTCCTACCTCGCTAGTTGACGGAGGCCGACACCAGCTTATATAGCTAGGCAAACCTCTCGCTTCAATCGCGACTTTCGGGATGAGAGAGGCCTTGGGCCTCCGAATATATTGGTTGAACGTGGGCTGGCCTTTGGGTCGCTAACATCTGGTATTAGAGCCAGCGTCTGCACCGCTATTAGGTGTGTGGCGATATGCATCGCTTCTATTTAGGATGATAGGATGTCAGCACTCGAACGGGTGGCACGGCTGGGGACGGCCCGATGGAACACGCCCGGGGTTTAGTCCTACCTCGCTAGTTGACGGAGGCCGACACCAGCTCATATAGCTAGGAAAACCTCTCCCTTCAGTCGTGTCTTTTGGGATGAGAGAGGCCTTGGGCCTCCGAATACACTG
The DNA here is from genome assembly GCA_916181665.1 of Avena sativa. Taxonomy (NCBI): domain Eukaryota; kingdom Viridiplantae; phylum Streptophyta; class Magnoliopsida; order Poales; family Poaceae; genus Avena; species Avena sativa. The sequence goes on along the minus strand of OV702285.1, from coordinate 86,699,583 downwards.
GTTGAACGTGATCTGGCCTATGGGTCGCTAACATCTAGTATCAGAGCCAGCATGCGCACCGCTATTAGGTGTGTTGAGATCTGCATCGCTCCTGTTTAGCGGGATGGGATGCCAACACTCGAACGGGTGGCACAGCTGTGGACGGTCCGATGGAATGCGCCCAGGGTTTAGTCCTACCTCGCTAGTTGACGGAGGCCGACACCAGCTTATATAGCTAGGCAAACCTCTCCCTTCAGTCGTGGCTTTTGGGATGAGAGAGGCCTTGGGACTCCAAATACACTGGTTGAACATGGGATAGCCTTTGGGTCGCTAACATCTGGTATCAGAGCCAACGTGCGCACCGCTATTAGGTGTATGACGATCTGCATCGCTCCTGTTTAGGAGGATTGGATGTCAGCACTCGGACGGGTGGCATAATGGGGACGGTCCGGTGGAACGCGCTCGGGGTTTAGTCCTACCTCGCTAGTTGACGGAGGCTGATACCAGGGAAAATCTCTCCCTTCAGTCGCGGCTTTTGGGATGAGAGAGGTCTTGGGCCTCTGAATACATTGGTTGAGCATGGGCTAGCCTTTGGTTCGCTAACACTTAATCATCGGAATGATGATGAATGGATAGCAACGACACTAGCAATGCAAGATGATCCTCCGTCAGGTTCAGGTTCTGACAACTCCCTTGTCTCAAGAACAGACTTGTCCTCGACATTTTCGGTGGAAACTTGAACCTTCCCATGTTGCATTCTCCACTAGAAGTTTGACCCATTTGATTAACCATCGTACTACATGTATGCTTATATCACCTTTGTGCTCTTGGGATCAATTTTCGTTCTAGAGTTTTCTCTTGCACAACCAAGATGTTGCTCATGTCATCCGGTAGTGGAAGAGTTAGATTTGGTATTGCCTTTGCAGCTCTGTGCTTCTTGAGTTGACTCACATGAAAGGCATGGTGCAATTTATAGCCTTTCGGTAAAAGGATCTCGTAAGATGTGTTTCTCACTTTGGTAAGTACAAGAAAGGGTCCATAATATTTGGAGTGTAGTTATAGGCAATGGTGTAGGCTGAGAGATGTATGCCTATATGGTTGTAATTTGAGATACACCATATCACCCACTTCAAATTGTTTTTCCACTTTGTGTTTCTCAGCAAAATGCTTCGTCCTATCTTGAGTCCAAGACAAGCAAACAGTAATTGTAGGGGTTCGTAGCCTGGAAAACAAAAAAAATTCTATCGCATGAACACACACAATCCAAGATATAATCTACTAGATCGGTGCAACGAGTTCAGAGAGTACTAACCCTCGAAGATCCGAAGCGTTTAACAAGATCGGATTCTCGTGGTTGATGTAGTCGTTCACTTGCCGATCTCAAGATCATGAAGACGATCCTTCCGGTGCCGCATTCCGGCAGCGCTTCCGCAGCGGTCACACGTTCGGTACTCGATGAAGACCTTCCTCTCCCTTGTTCCAGCAAGCAGCGGAGGTTGTAGATCTCCTCGCAATTCCAGCAGCACGATGGTGTGGTGGTGGTGGAGTAGACCCCGCAGGGCTTTGCCTAAGTCGGAGCGGGTATGGTGGATTTAGAGAGGCCCTCGGTGGCTAGGGTTTAGACATCAAGGGGAGGAGGTGGTGGCGCTGGCGTCTAGGCTAGGTCTAGGCGGTGGCGATGATTTAGAGGAGCTAGGGTTTAGGGCGCCGACGGCTAGGAGAAGCAGGCGGCCTAGGGTTTTTTGGGGGGTGGCAAGGGGATGCCCCACCCCTCCTTTTATGGGAGGGAGATGCAGCAAGTGGGGAGAACTCCCCCAACTACCCTTGATTGGCCGGCGTCAAGGAGGGAGAGGGAATCCTATCCCAAGAGGGTTTCCTCTCCTCCCTCCACTTGGAATTTGACTTTCAATGTTGGGATTTGACCTTTTCAAATTAGAGTTTGACTATTCAAATTAGAGTTTGATTATTTCTCTTCCCATTGTCCAGCCAAGTGACCTAGGGTATGATGCAACCATTCCACAATGGTATTACACATTCATGTACCCGCCCCCCTTCCGAGGAGGTGGACCTTCTAGAACCTTCCAGAAGGTTCTGGTGAAAACACCAGAAACATTTCCGAACCCCGAAATCTGACTTTCCTTATATGAATCTTATTCTCCGAAACATTCCGGATCTCCTCGTGATGTCCTGGATCCAATTCAAGACTCCGAATAACATTCGGTCTCTAACACATTTCCATATCTACTAAACAACATTGAATCCTTAAGTGTGTCTCCCTACGATTCGTGAATTATGCAGACATGATCGAGACACTTCTCCGATCAATAACCAATAGAGGAATCTAGAAATGCATATGGCTCCCACATATTTCTACGATTACTTCGTGATCGAATGAACCATTTACAAACGATACCAGTTTCCCTTTGTCTCGTGAAACTTTACTTATCCGAGGTTTGATCATCGGTATCTTCATACCTAGTTCAACATTGTTACCGATAAGTACTCTTTACTCGTTTGTGATATGTGATCCCTTGTGACCAAGTCACATGCTTGCAAGACAATTGGATGACATTCCGCCGAGAGGGCCCAGAGTATATCTATCTGTCATATGGATGGACAAATCCCACTCTTGATCCATGTGTCTCAACACATACTTTCAGAATACCTAATGCCGCCTTTACAACCACCCAGTTACGAAATTGATGTTTGATGTCATCAAAGCATTCATCCGGTGATGGTGATTAACATGATCTCATGGTCGAAGGATTAGGTTATTATGTACTTGAAAGCTTGTAGCAAACGAACTTCTAAATGACTTGATCTTATGCTACGCTTACTATAGGAGTGTGTCCGTCATATCATTCCCCTAATGACATGATCTTGTTATTAATAACATCTAATGTTCATGATCAATAAACCATGATCATCTATTAAACAACAAGCTAGTTTAATAAGAGACTTTTACTAGGGACTTTTTTATGTTTACAAAACACACAAGTATTGTTGTTTCCGGTTAATACAATTATAGCATGGGATGTAAAAATTTATCATAAACACAAAGATATAATAATAACCATTTTATTATTGCCTCTTGGGCATATCTCCAACAGTCTCCCACTTGCACTAGAGTCAATAATCTAGATTACATTGTGATGTACCTACCACCCATGGCGGTTTGGTGTTGGTCATGTTTTGCTCTAGGGAGAGGTTTAGTTAATGGATCTGCCACATTCAGATCTGTGTGTACTTTGCAAATCTTTATGTCACCATCTTCGAGATGCTCGCGAATAGCATGAAAACGTAGCTTAATATGCTTCAGCTTCTTGTGTGACCTTGTCTATGGCACCCATGTTGTCACAGTAGATGGCCACTAGGTCCAACGCACTAGGAACCGTACCAATCTCCGTAATGAACTCATTCATCCATATGGCCTCTTGTGAAGCCTCCGAAGCAGCTATGTATTCTGATTCAGATGAAGATCTCGCCACAACGCTTTGCTTAGCACTCCTACATCTCACTGGTACACCATTCAAAGTAAATACATATCCATATTGCGACTTAGAGTCATCCGGATCGGTGTTCCAACTAGCATCGGTGTATCCGTTTACAACGAGTTGTTCATCACCTCCATAAGAAAGAACCATATCCTTAGTCCTTCTTAAGTACTTTACGATATTTTTGACCGCTATCTAGTGATCTACTCCTAGATCACTTTGATATCTGCTAGCCAAACTAATAGCATATGCAATATTCAGTCTTGTACACAGCATAACATACATGATAGATCTTATGGCTGAGGCATAGGGAGTTTTGTTCATCCTCTCTCTATCTTCTGTTGTAGCTAGACTTTGGGTTTTACTGTCGTATTTGGCAACATGGGAAAGAATCATTTCTTGCTATCTTCCATCCAAACCTCTTTAGAACCTTGTCCAAATATGTAATTTTTGTGAAAGCGCTATTAAGCGTCTTGATCAATCTCTATAAATCTTGATGCCTAAAATGTATGTAGCTTTGCCAAGATCCTTCATTGAAAAACTATTATTCAAATAGTCTTTGACACTTTTAAGAAGTTCTATATATTTCCCAATCAACAATATGTCATCCACATATAGTACTAGGAATACTATAGAGCTCCCACTCACTTTCTTGTAAATACAAGCTTCTCCATAAGTTTGTATAAATCCAAAGCTTTTGATCACCTTATCAAAACGTTGATTCCAGCTCCGGGATGCTTGCTTCAATCCATAAATGGACCGCAGAAGTTTGCATACCTTGTTAGCATCTTTAGGATCAACAAAACCTTTGGGTTGTACCATATACAACTATTCATCAATGTCACCATTGAGGAATGCTGTTTTGAAATCCATCTGTTATATCTCATAATCGTAATATGCATCGATTGCTAACAAAATCCTCACAGACTTTAGCTTCACTACTGGTGAGAAAGTCTCATCATAGTCAACTCCTTGAATTTGTCGGAACCCTTTCGCGACAAGTCGAGCTTTATAGACAGTTACATTACCATCAACATATGTTTTCTTCTTGAAAATCCATTTGTTCTCGACAACCTTGCGGCCATCTGGTAAGTCCACCAAAGTCCACACTTTGTTTTCATACATGGATGAAATCTCGGATTTCATGGCTTCATGCCATTTGTTGGAATCTGGGCTCATCATTTCCCTTCATACGTTGTAGGGTCGTCGGTATTGTCCACCAACATGACACTCATAACAGGATCATACCAATCAGGAGTGGGTTCCTTGTCGACATGCGAGGTTCCGTAGTAAATTTGCTCAAAGTTTTATGATCATTACCGTTAGCTTCCTCTCTTATTGGTGTAGGCGGCACGGGAACATCTTCCGGAACTGCGCTACTCTCAAATCCGAGAGAAGGTTTAACAACCTCGTCTAGTTCTACTTTCCTTGCATTCACTTCTTTTGAGAGAAATTCCTTCTCCAGAAAGGATCCATTCTTGGCAACAAAGATTTTGCCTTCGGATCTATGATAGAAGGTATACCCAATAGTTTCCTTCGGGTATCCTATAAAGATGCATATTTCCGCTTTGGGTTCAAGCTTGTCGGGTTGTAACTTCTTTACATAATCTTCACATCCCCAAACTTTAAGGAACGATAACTTAGGTTTCTTCCCAAACCACAATTCATATGGTTTCGTTTCAACGGATTTAGATGGTGCCCTATTTAAAGTGAATGCGGCTGTTTCTAATGCATAACCCCGAAATGATAACGGTAAATCTGTAAGAGACATCATAGACCGAACCATATCTAAGAGAGTTCGATTACGAAGTTTGGACACACCATTTCTTTGTGGTGTTCCAGGCGGTGTCAATTGTGAAAGTATTCTGCATTTCTTCAAATGCTCGCCAAACTCGTAACTTAGATACTCACCTCCATGATTAGATCGCAGAAATTTAATCTGCTTATTACGTTGATTCTCTACTTCACTTTGAAATTCCTTAAACTTCTCAAAAGTTTCAGACTTATGTTTCATGAAATACATATACCCATATCTACTCAAGTCATCCGTGAAATTAATAACATAACAATAACCACCGTGCGATGCTACACTCATCGGGCCACACACATCGGTATGTATGATTTCCAATAAGTCTGTAGCTCGCTCCATTATGCCAGAGAATGGAGTCTTTGTCATCTTTCCTATCAGACATGCTTCGCATCTTTCAAGTGATTCAAAAAGTCCATCGGAATAGAGTTTCTTCATACGCTTCACTCCAATGTGACCAAGACAATAGTGCCACATGTATGCAGAATTATCTTCAATTTCAAACGTTTAGCATCTATATTATGAACATGTGTATCACTACTATCGAGATTCAATAAGAATAGACCATCTATCATAGGTGCATGACCATAAAAGATATTACTCATATAAATCGAACAAACATTATTCTCAGACTTAAACAAGTAACCGTCTCGCAATAAAAAAGATCCAGATATAATGATCATGCTTAATGCATGCACTAAATAACAATTATTTAAGTATAAAACTAATCCAGATTGTAGATGAAGAGAAAGCATGCCGACAACGATCACATCAACCTTGGAACCATTTCCAACGTGCATCGTCACCTCGTCTCTCGCTAGTCTTCGCTTATTCTGTAGCACCTGTTTCGAGTTACAAATATGAGCAACCGAATCAGTATCAAATACACAGGCACTACTATCACTACTAGTAAGATACACATCAATAACATGTATATCGAATATACCTTTCTTCTTGATGTTGCCATTCTTCAGATCTGCCAGGTACTTGGGGTAATTCCGCTTCTAGTGACCTTCTCCCTTGTAGTAAAAGCACTCAGTATCAGGCTTAGGACCAGTGATGGTGCTTAAAAGATTCGTTGGGAGACCCTAAGAGGAAGGTGTGATGAGCACAACATCAAGTTTCCCCTCAGTAAGAAACCAAGGTTATCGAACCAGTAGGAGGAAGGAAACGACTCAAAGGTGTTGCTAGCAACTTGGAAACCTGCACAACACAAACTCAAGACTTTTCCCCAACGAATAGTGAGGTTTTCAATCTCACCGGTTTGCTGAAAACAAAGGGTTAACTGTATAGTGTGGAAGGTAATAGTGGTTTGCAGAAAGTACACGGTGACAATGGAAGATGTATCAATGGTAAAGATTGGACCGGGGTCCATAGTTCTCTAGAGGTGTTCTCCTTAAGATAAAAAAAACATGGCATGCTGGGTAAACAAATTATAACAGGGCAATTGATAGGACTGAGCAAGTCATAACAATGCAATACTAGACATTCATGATCCTATGAGATTCGATTGGGCAATCCAACAAGGTACATAGACCGCCATCCAACTGCATCTATGACTAGTAATCCACCTTTAGGTTATCATCCAAACCCCCTCCAGTATTAAGTCGCAAGCAACGGATAACTGCTTTAAGCAAAGTGTGTAAGGTAAACAATCCACTTGTTCCATGAACAGGAGACCGTTGTTTTCTCCCTAGTGGCAACAACACATCTACAACCTTAGATATTTCTTTCACTTCCCTTAGATTAAATAGAGGCATGAACCCACTATCGAGCATAAATACCCCCTCTTGGAGTCACTAGCATCTACTTGGCCAAGATAGATACTAGAAACGGAGAGCATGCAAGATCTCAAACAACACAGACATGATAGAATCAATAAGACAAAACCATTAATCAATCTGACATAGTAATCTCAATATCCATCGGATTCCTACAAACACAACATGCATGATTACAAATAGATGATCTTGATCATGAATGGAGCTCACAAGATCTAAATATGGTAGCATAAAGGAGGAGATACAATCATCTAGCTACTACATGGACCCATAGTCCAAGGTGGAACTACTCACACTTCATACCGCAGGCTGTCATGATGAAGAAGAAGGCCTCCGGGATGATCTCCCCTCCGGCAGGGTGCCGGGAAGAACTTCAGATCCCCCCGATCTAGGGATGATGGTGGCGGCGGCTACAAACGGTTTCCGTGGAATATTGATCGGGTACTTAGGGTTTTGGTATCAGGGGGTCTTTATAGGCGAAGAGGCGAGGCAGGGGGGCAGCCAGGGCGGCCGCACCCCCCAGGCGCGAGCTAGGCCCAGTCGTGCGGACAGGGGTTGTGCCCCCCTGGTGGCTCTCCTCCGTCTCGTACTCTGGCTTCATGTTCCCCACGGTAAAATATTGAATTTGGCTTTTGTCCCGTCCAATTCCGAGAATATTGATTTTCTGCCTTTCTAGAACCAAAAACAGAAGAAAATAGGGAATTAGCACTGTGGCATCTTGTTAATATGTTAGTCCAGAAAAACATATAAAAACACCTCAAAGTGTAGACAAAGCAAAGCAAAGTAGATACTAAACAAGCATGGAACATCAAAAACGAAAGTTACGTTTCTGACGTATCAAGCATCCCTAAGCTTAACTCCTGCTCGTCCTCGAGTAGGTAAGTGATAAAAAGAATAATTTTTGAGGTGACATGCACCATCAAAATCAAGATCAAACCATTTGCAAGCATTGAAAGCTAGGATCAAATAACTCTAAACATGAGCATGAAATATGTGGTTCTAATAGTAAGCCAAAGTAACTATGCATGCAACATGAAAGGTTACAAACAAATATCATGAATAACATGCATTGAAAAACATTGGTTTGTTTCACATATAGAAAACATAGCATAGTGGCATTCAGCTTGTCCCTCATGGAGTAGCAAATAGATGCATAGGACACCTTCAAAGTTCATCAGAGTGATTAGATACAAATAGCACAAGAACAAGTAATATCAACAATATGCATCAATCAATAAGTTTTGGGACAATGCACATAAAACTAAGAATGGCAACTATGCTCTCTTAATTGGTGCCTAAGGATAAAAGGTGAAGACTCCATATAATAGTGGAAGAAAGGCCCTTCATAAGGGAAGCAGGGATTTCAAGTCTCAGAAAGAGCTTCCAAAAATTATGGTACTTGTTAGCTTTCAGCCCTCATTGCCCCTATCATAAGCATCTTGAAGTGATTAAGGTTAAAGTGAACAAACTATGGAGTATATGCTTGACAAAGTATAAGTTGGCAATATCATGTCCCTTGAATATGAGGGCCGCTCCTCATGCTACTCAAGTTTAGTTACTTGCAAGTTCTTGTCATAGTAAGTACATGTGTATCATAGAGAACCACCAATGGGGTACCCCTTGCACATGATACATGAGCTATCCCATAATCAAAATGACAAGGCAAGCAGACAATGAGCATCTCAGCAATCTTCTTATTTACCATGGGAATATGGTGTTTTTTCTCTCTTTCCTCTTTTCACATTTTTTTCTCAATATCTTTTTCTATCTCTTTTTTTATAAGAAGAATGCTTCATAGATGTCATTATGGTGATGCTGCAAGTTTCCACCATGATTAGGCATGGCTTAGGCTAGCGGCTCGGGCGTTTCTCTAACACACATACATAACTCCATGGACTTACAAGCTCCCATTTCATTTCACACCGACGACATCCATAGACAAAAGAGCATGATATCAAATGTGTACAAAGTACAAGTGCAATGTTGAAAGCGTTCCCCGTGATAGCACCGTTCTTCTAATTCCAACGTATAAGTGCAAGCATATACAACAAAGATGACACAATGGTTCAAGTTTATTAGGGGCAAGAAAAATAAAGTGTGCCATCAAGTTCGTGAGAGCTTTAATCACTAAGTTTTCACATAACAAAATACTTTTTAATTGGAAGATAGATGAAAACAAGAATATACTTGGAATGGTGTAACACACCATGCATAGTAATTTATAGTGGACACTTTGGAATAACTTGGTTTCTTGGGAGTTGGATGCATGAGTAGAACTTACTCATACAAGTGGAGGCTAGCAAAAGACTGGGAGCGACCAACTAAGAGAGCAATAATGGCCATAATCATGTAGAGCGACAAAACATTACTAATCAAAGCATAAAGTTGTACTACAAGTCAAGAAATAAATGATCATAGAGGTTATGGTGACTTGTTATAGTCATATAATGGTGTGAGCATGTGCCAAGTTAACCCAAACAAAGCATCAAAGGAGAATACCACAATACTATGCTTTTGTATGCTAAAACAACACATGATTCCTTCAAGGCACACTAAGCAATCCCAATTTTTTGGAACAAGTCATGCTACAACAATAATCACTAAGCATAAGGTCAAAACAACATCTAGCATGACATGATAAAGTCTAAGTCACAGTCAAAGCAAGCTCCTTCTTGTACTACTCAAGCAAGAACTTTCTACTCTTCTCCAACACCAATCAACTTATTTGAAACAAAACAGCGAGAATGGGGGTCCAAACTACTTTATTCAAGAAAACTAAAACCAAATGAAAACTAAGACGCTCCAAGAACAACACAACAGTGCATGAAATAAGAAAAACGAAGTGTCTAGAAAGACCTGAGCATTTTATTGATGAAGAAGGGGATGCCTTGGGCATCCCAAAGCTTTGACGCTTGTACCTCTTGAATATTTCTTGGGGTGACATGGGGTGGCATCCCCAAGCTTTAGCTTTTGTCCATTCTTCATTTCATTACATCATTTTTTCTTAACACCTGACAAATTTCCTTCACACAATCTTCATTAGCAACATTACTGTATTCAAAAGATAATGGACCCTTGGGTTCAGCTTTAGAACAGAAAATTTTCACTAGAAATACAAGATACTGTAGCAATTCCCTCAAAAAGCTCAATTTCCCAGAAAGAACCCAAAAAGGAATCAATAAGAAGCAAATGCAAATAATGGCAGAAATCTGTCAAAACAGACCAGCAGGTAGAAACCAATTTTTTCGAAGACCTTATGTTTCTCAAATTAAAAAGTGTTGAATTAATGAAAGTTATCTAACATATTGGGGGGGTTATTCAGAAAATATCAGCTCAATCCGACTTACAGAGATTTTACATGAATGTTTACGGTGGAGCACAAAAATCTGTTTTGGGACAGCAATTCCCCAAATCTTACTTCCCTCTCATTAGAGGTCATTCTTGGCACAAAAATCAAATAAAAAGGATAAGGAGAGGTCATTACTGAAGTAATAAATTCCAAGACTCAAGAAAACTTTTGGGTTATCTCCCAATAAGTACTTTTATTTAACGCCTTTAAGTTAGGCACAAGAAGTAAGAATCAAGTATTTTCAAATGAAGAAGCATTAAGTTCAATACTCGGAATCTCTTCATATAGGAAAGGTATCTCATCCAAATGAGTTTTAGAGGATTCCTTCTCATCTCTCTTTGGTTCACCACTTTCATCAAAAGGGTTTTCATGAACAATCCAATCAAAATTCTTTTCTAAGGCTTCATGCATTCCTACAAGTTTAAAAGGTATGGGTATCTTAATTTCCTCTCTGGGTTTGGTTTTATCTAAAGTGCCCATAACATCTACACATGAGCCTAGCATATTAAAACATTCAAAGACCTTTTTTGCTTCCTTAGCAACATCATTGAACTCTTTTAGTAAAGTTTCTAGGATAAATTCTCTCTTTTCAGGATCCTCTTCTTCTTTTAGTTTAAGAAACAAAATTTGCATCATGGGGTTAAGGTTAACAAACCTAGCCTCCAACATATGAACTAAAGAAGCTGCAGCAATTTCATAATTAGGAGCAAGTTCTGCTATATATCTATCCTCAATATCCTCATGTTTGCTAACATGATTAAAGAATTCTTCAATATTTTCTTTCCCAATTATAGAGCCACTACCTATTGAAAGGTCTTTTAGGGTGAACTTGGGAATCAACATGGTGAGCTAGAACAAGGTGACAACTAGAGTAGGAGCTAATTTTTTGTGTTTTTGATAAGAGAAAGCAAACCAAACTAAACTAATTTGTTTGGAGTTTTTGATAAAAAGAGGCAAACAAAACCAAGCAAAAGAAACTAAGCAAAACAAAAACAAAGTAAAGAGAAAGGTTGTGAAGGACTCCCCTTGTGAAGACGTCCTTAGCCTCCTTGGCAACGGTGCCAGAAAAGTCTTGATGGTTCTTAAAAGCTTCGTTGGGAGACCCTAAGAGGAAGGTGTGATGAGCACAACAACAAGTTTTCCCTCAGTAAGAAACCAAGGTTATCGAACCAGTAGGAGGAAGGAAACGACTCAAAGGTGTTTCTAGCAACTTTGAAACCTACACAACATAAACTCAAGACTTTGCCCCAACGAACAGTGAGGTTGTCAATGTCACCGGTTTGCTGAAAAGAAAGGGTTAATTGTATGGTGTGGAAGGTAATAGTGGTTTGCAGAGAGTACACAGTAACAATGGAAGATGTATCAATGGTAAAGATTGGACCGGGGTCCATAGTTCACTAGAGGTGTTCTCCTTAAGATAAACAAACATGGCATGCTGGGTAAACAAATTACAGCAGGGGAAATTGACAGGACTGAGCAAGGCATAACAATGCAATACTAGACATTCATGATCCTATGAGATTCGATTGGGCAATACAACAAGTGAAAGAGCATTTCCTATCCTAAGTGATTTTTGTGTTTATAACAACACACATGTCGGACTAATTATTTGCCAAGTGTACCACAGGTTTTATCAAGAAATCCTTGACTCATTCCTCCCAAAAAGGGTCCCCTGCTGATCCTGCATTTTGCCTCTGTGATGTCCGGTACTACCGGAAAAATCAACCGGTACTACCGCACAGGGCCGGCAGTACCGGTGATTGCTACTGGACCAGGCAGTGGGTTTGGGAGAACTTCCCAAAAGCTTCTGTCCTCCGCAGTACCAAAAAGCGGTAGTACCGCATTCTGATACCGGACAAGACAGAAGGTGTGGGCGAGTTCGCCAAACGCCTCTGTCTTCACCAGTACCAAAATGCGTTAGTACCTCTCTTTAGTACCTAACACGACAGAAGGTTTTGGCAAGTTTGCCAAATGCCACTGCCCTCCCCGGTACCAAAATGCGGCACTACTGCATGTGTCCGGTAGTACCGTGCCGCATGGCCGGTACTACTACTTTGCGGTAGCACCCCATTCTGGTATCGTTGGAGTCTAGGGCTGGTGTGGCCATATAGCGCATCTTCGGTACCTGACCGGTAGTACTGGTGTTTTCTTGTACTAACGCTTGGAGTTTCGGTACTACCGCTGCAATAAATGCTCATCGGTCAGATCTGCACCAAGGACTATAAATGCACCCTTCACCTACCTTGGTAAGTCGCTCGACCCACTCAAGAACACTACCTCCATTTGAGCCACCAAATCAACAAGATCTCTTCATCCAACCATCCAAAGTCATTTATCTTTGGAGAATCGAAGGAGGAGGCCTTGATCTACAGCTTCACCAAGATAGATCTTCATTTCCCCCTCATTCACTTGAGGGCCCCCGTGATCTAGTGTTTCTTTAGAAACCATAGCTTTGATTTGATTCTTACAAGCTTGTCTTTGATTGTTTTCATAGCTTGCTTGTATTTGGGAGCCTGCAATTAAGTTGTGGATGTGTGCTCCGAACTCGTTGTAAAGGTGTCGACTTCCACCTCGAAGGTTGCCAATATAGTGTAAGGTGAATCAAACACCTTGGGGTGAGGTTCATCGGAGAAAAAGGGAGGCCTCTCATGGCATTGGTGGTTTGAAACCACCCCCTCTCCAAACGTAGACGTACTTACCCTCAAAAGGAAGGAACTACGGGAAACAAATCCTTGTGTCTCCACGTCCACCACTTTGGTTACTTATATCCTTTACCGCACTTTACTTACTTGTTCTTTCATAGTGTTGTGCTAGTTAATGTTTGTTTGACATATAGGTAAATTCACCTTACTTGCATAATCTTGAGAATTTACCTTTCTTGTCAAACCCTAATTTGAAAAAGAAGAAAATTTGAAGTAGCACCTATTCACACCCCCTCTAGGTGCCCATATGATCCTTTCAATTGGTATCAGATCCTCGGCTCCTTATTCGGGCTTTACCGCCTAAGAGTATATGGGTAGCAAAGAAGGGGAAGTGGATGGTGAGTCTACCGCCTCGGTGACCATGGAGGATCTCAATAACTTCGAAACAAGATTGAGCTCCATCATGGCCAACGAGATCAAACAATTGCACAAGTTACTTGAGAAACTTGTTAAAGATAAAGGTGGCTCATCATCCCCTTCTCCCCAAGAGGAACTTCCACCATTACCTAATGAGAATGCCCTGGTATCACCCGAGGGTGTGGTGGTGGGGGGTAATCAAGACAACACTAATTCCTCCACAAAAAGGGATGGTGGGAAGGGAGAGCACCATGACTCTCATGGATGGTACACTCCCGAACCTCCAATCCCTCACCCTCATATAAACAATATAGGAGACCCACCAAAGCTAGATGCATCTACTTTTTATCAATGGCAATCTCTAATGAAAACTCATGTGCGCAGCTCTTGCATTGAATTATGGAACATCATTGAACAAGGACTCTATATTGGGGATCCAAACAACTTGACAAGAAGAGAAGTTGTCAATAGTCAACTCAATGCCACCGCCTTGCACATGATTCAACAAGGATTGGGTACAAAGGATTACCCACACATTGAGCACCTCAACACCGCCAAGGAAGCTTGGGATGCTCTCATAGTGTTGTTTGTTGGGAATGAGAGCATGAGAAGGAACCGGTATGATGCACTAAGCAATAAAGCCGAAGGCTTCTATATGAAGGAAGTTGAAGATCATGAAGACATGTACCGTAGACTCAAGACTACCGCCACCGCTTTTAGAAATGTGGGTGCCTCACATGTGGATGATGCTTGGATAAAAAGGAAATATGTGAGTGCACTCATGCCCTTTGAGCCCACCGACTTGAAGAGCCTACAAGGAAGACACAACTACCACCTCATGACCTCCAATGAAGTTATGCAAGAGATGGCCTCTTTCAAGGTTGCCGCCAAGAATGCCAAAGATGCCCGTGCTCGAGCCCTTGGAATGAGCAATGTTGTCAACCTTGCATTGAAGGCCAAAGTTGTGGAACATGAGGATGAAGATGATAGTGATGAAGGCCTCTCCATGAGCAACCCCGATGAAGAACCCCACAAAGGCCAAGATGGAAATGCAATGAAGAAGCAACCCAAATGGAATAAGAGAAAATGTCACTAAATTGAGAACTTGCTTCAATTGTGGTGACCGCTATCACTTTGTGGCGGGTTGTCCCTATGAGAAGAGAGAAGATCATGGGGGTAAATTTGTGTTGAAGAAAACTTCCAAGGATCCTTACAAGAAACCTTTCATCAAGAAGAATCCCATCAACAAGAATTCGGGTGAAATTGTGTTGATCACTCATGAAGAATACTCCTCCGATGATGAAGATAATGAAGAGGAAACGTCAAGTGGTGTGGCTGCTCTTGCCACGACTTATACTCCCACATTCTCCCTCTTCGACTCCCCAAATGAGAATATCTCCAACAAGAACATCACTTGCCTTATGGCAAGAGGAACGGAGGTATCTTCGTCATCTCACCCCACCCTCTTGAGTAATGATGAAAATGATGATGAAATGTCTCTTGAGGTTAAAAAGGAAATAATTGCTTTCAATGAGTTCATGAATAACTTGCAAGGGGAACACAAAAGACATTTTGTGAAACTCTTAGATCAACTTTCTCACACCCAAGAGCTTCTTGATGAAAGATGTAAACTAGGAAGAGAACACATGATTGAGGTAGAAGCCCTAAATAATGCTCTAGAAGAGGAACAAGAGACTAGGTTGTCCCTTGAACTAAAACTTGAAGGACTCGATGGGGCAAATGATTTAATTGTGAATAGACTCATTAAGGAACGTGACCTTGCTATTGCTAAGTATAAAAGGGCTAAAAAGGACAATATTGAGTTTTGTGTGGTTCATGAAAAACTTGCCGAGGACTTTAGTTTGCTTAACAAGTCTCACAAGGCATTCAAAAGTGAACTCTTGTCACTCACAAAGTCACATGAAAAACTTCAAACTCAATTGACCAATATTCCTTCACCTAGTAATTTCATTCCATCTAGTAGTACAACTATTCTAGAAGAAAATGCTAGGTTGAAGGGGGAGCTAGCTAAGGCCACATTTCCAAAAGGTAACAAGTCGATTGATGACCTCTTGAGTAAGCAAAGGTTAAATGGTGAGAAAGGGGGCATTGGTTTTGTCTCCAAAGCCAAGAAGAAGAAGAACAACAACAACAACAACAACAACAACAACAACAACAACAACAACAACAACAACAACAACAACAACAACAACAACAACAACAACAACAACAACAACAACAACAACAACAACAACAACAACAACAACAACAACAACAACAACAACAACAACAAGAAGAAGAAGAAGGCCAAGCCCGCATAAGAGAAAAACAAGGCCATTATGGATAGTAAGACCACAAGTGGTAAAACTATGTCTCATGATGATTTTAGGGGAAGTGCTAACCCTCACTATGTTCTAATGTGTGATTATTATGGTGATGTGTATGCACAATATGTTGGCCCTTATGATGGTTATATTGCTTGGTCTATTTGGGTCCCCAAGACCCTTGTTGCTAACAAAAGAGGACCCATTGAAAAATGGGTACCTAAAAATTAGCTTGATCTTTTATAGACATATGCTTCCGGAGGGTCAAAATGGATGCTTGATAGTGGTTGCACAAGTCATATGACCGGAAGCTTTTCGATTGTCAAAGAATTAAGGCCAAATGATGATCAAATATCTATGACATATGCCTACAAGTCAAAGTATAAGGTAATGGGTTTTGGCAAGGTAGTGGTTGCCCACGATATTACACTCGTGAACGCCATTCTTGTTGAGACCCTTGGTTACAATTTACTTTCAGTCCGTACTCTTGGAAAGATGGGCTTTGCCATCTTTATTGATGATGATATTGTGGTCCTCATGTAGAGCAAGTCTCTCAAGGTCGCTTTCGTTGGATACGTCGAACATGACTTGTATGTGGTGGACTTTTCGGGGCAAACCACTACAAGTGCGATGTGCTTATTCGGAAAGGCCGATGTGGGTTGGTTATGGCATCGCCGACTAGCCCATGTCAATATAAGAACTTTGCAAAGTCTCCACAAGGAGGGCCATATTGTTGGACTAAAAGAAAATGTTTCCTTTGACAAAGATCGTGTTTGCAGGGCTTGTGTTCAAGGAAAGATGCATGATGCTCCCCACAAGCCAAAGAACCGCATCAAGTCAACAAGGATCTTGGATCTCCTTCATGTGGATCTGTTTGGTCCTCCATCTCATGCAAGTCTTGGTGGGAAGAAATATTGTTTGGTGATTGTTGATGACTTTTCAAGATACTCATGGGTATATTTCTTCAAGTTGAAAAGTGAGACCCAAAAGACCTTCATCGACTTCATCAACTTGGTTCAACATCAATACAATGTCCCCGTTTTGATACTAAGAAGCGACAATGGCACCGAGTTCAAGAACTGCACCTTGAATGATTTTCTTGGTGATGAGGGGATAAAACACCAATATTCCACTTCATATACCCCTCAACAAAATGGTGTAGCCGAGAGGAAGAACCGGACTCTTATTGAGATGGCAAGGACCATATTGGCGGAGTTTAAATCTCCATATAACTTTTGGGCCGAAGCCATCTCCACTGCTTGCCATGCATCAAACAGGCTCTACCTACGCAAAGAATTAAACAAGACTCCATATGAAATACTTACCGGTAACAAGCCCAACATATCTTACTTCCGGGTATTCGGTTGTAAGTGTTTTTATCTCATAAAAGGTGTTCGTTTATCCAAATTCGAGTCTAAAGCATTAGAGGGTATTTTTGTTGGCTATGGTATCGAATCTCACACTTGTAGAATCTATGATAAGCTCTTCGAAGCTGTCATAGAATCTGGTAGTGTGACCTTCGAAGAATATGATGGTCCCCAAGGGGGGCATGTTGATGCTTGTGATGCAGATGATGAAATGCGTCAGGATGCCATAGGAAGAATGGGTGTGGGATATATCCGCCCCGTTGAGGAACCCCTTATGGCGGACCAAGAAGAACTATGCTCTACTCAAGTGGAGCCCTCATCTTCACAATAATAACATGTTCCTTATATCGAGGTGGACAATGACCCAAGCCAAAGAAAAGCTGTGGACCCTCAACATGTTGATCAAGGTGACATCTCTAGTGAGGAGGAGCTTGATTCATTCTTCAGAATGTCAAGTGGTGCCAAGTCAATTACATAAGGAAGATTCATACAAACTGCCTTGAGACAAGCTCAAATCAATTCTAGAAGTGTGTCTGATCAAGACCAAGGTCAATCTTTGCCTCTTAATGAAGAGAATGATTCCAACGATGATCAAGGTCAAGTTAATGATCAAGACGAGGACCAAAATGATGAAGAGGTTCCTCTAAGAAACAACAAGGAGATCCACACTCATCGCGAAGCTAGAGCGGATAGGATGTTGGAATTAAGAGACCACTCTCTAGAAAATGTGGTTGGTGACCTAAGGAGAGGCATTTACACAAGAGCACAATTGAAGAGGTTTAGTGAAAACTAAGCACACATCTCCATGATTGAACCAAAGAAAGTGTGGCAAGCTCTTCAAGATTCGGATTGGTTGGAAGCAATGCACAAAGATCTCAACAACTTTGAGAGAAACAAAGTATGGAAGTTAGTTGAGAAGCCAAAGGATTGTCGCAATGTTATAGGCACCGAGTGGATATTCAAGAACAAGCAATATGAGCATGGAATTATAGTAAGGAACAAGGCAAGATTGGTTGCACAATGGTTCTCTCAAATTGAAGGCATTGATTATGGATAGACATATGCACCCGTGGCTCGCCTTGATTCCATTTGTATCCTTCTTGCTTATGCAGCACATCATAACTTTAAGTTGCAACAAATGGATGTAGAAAGTGCCTTTCTTAATGGTCCATTGAATGAGTTGGTGTATGTAAATCAACCCTCGGGATTTGAGGATCCCAACTTCCCAAACCATGTCTACAAACTTGATAAGGCACTCTATGGGCTCAAACAAGCCTCACGCTGACGAGGTTCAATCTCGTCAATGCCCATTGTTATGAGCTTGGGTTTTGGAGAAGATGGGGATGCTGGAGATCGTGCAACAGTTAACAGAAAATAAACCAGGGGACACGAGATTTACCCAGGTTCAGGCCCCCAGAGGGAAAACCCTACTCCTGCTTTTCTGCTCTTGATTTCGGCGGAACCGAAAAGTACAGGGGTGCCAGATGTAATCTGGCATGGAGGTGTGTATGGAGTGAGAAGTTATTATCCTTGTCGTGCCCTCCTAGCCTTTATATAGAGATAGGCAGGTCTCGGGCACAGATCGAGTCGGTTACAAGTTAGGGTTTTCCCCTTTGAATATTCTATCTACTCTAGTCTTGCTCTCCAAGGATCCGAAGATGCCATGGGCTTGGGCCACCCGAAAATCTCCACAGGCCGCGTATATTATTCCAGGCCTTCCTTGGGCTGGACCATATATGCTAATATTGTGTACCCATAGGATATAACCATGTCAGTAGCCCCCGAGTGTTCAGTCTAATCGTAGATTCGGCTGAGGACTCTTCAATATTTCGGGTGCAACTATTTCTGTTCATAAGAGAAAATGTTTTTAGTTCGTAGGGATTGTTGATGCGTGTGTCTGACTCTCCTGACGGATCAGGGCCAGTTAACTGTCTTAGGACAAAACAACACGATCTTCTTCAGACTCGAGTCCCTAGACTTGAATCTGGAACAGATGCTAGCGTGATTCGACTCAGGCCGCTGAGGTCTTACAGGAGTCGAATCCCAGTGGTTTTTCAAGTGATGCACCCAGCACGTCCGTCAGGATTTTCATCGTGTCTGTTGACACGGCTTTTTACTGGCAGAGCGCAGTCAGGTGCCTTACCAGGCCATTGGATGATATTCGTAGGTCTTATCTTTGCATCGCAGACACAGCATCCGAAAGGTTAGAGCATCTCCACTCGCCTACCCAGGAGGCCGATACGGACGCCGAATTTTGGTCCGGACACCGAAAATCGGCCTAGTCGCATACCCATGGACTTGTTTTCGGCCGGATTTCGGCCATATTTGGTCCGGACTACCCAGGCCGAACCCAGGTTTCCGGGTACGCCTGGGGACGCTGGACTTAGCGATAGCGGCAAAAAAATCAGAGCGGCGCATGGACCCGCCGAGTCAGTGATGGAAACCGAGTCGTCGTCATCCTCGGAACCACGCGGCGACCGCCGGGCAATAACTTCTCATCGCGTCGACCACGCGTCGCCGATTTAGGGCGCCACCGTCTCCGCCTCGGCTCCCGCGTCGGATCAGCGGTCACTAAGTTCCCGCCTTTTACACTTTTCCCGCCCTCGCCGCTACACCCCTCCCGCCATTTTTCCGGCCTATATAAAGCCGTACATCTCACCGTCTCTCTTCACAGTTCCTCACACCACCACAACTCCAGCGAACTTCGGACATTCGCACCTTGCTTCCTCCCCAGCTCCGCCGAGAATCCATGGCCGGCCGCCGCACGCTGTCGCCGTGGGAAGCCCGGCTCCTCCGGGAGGCGCGCTATACGGCCCCGCTGGACACTCGCCTCCCTTGAGGCTGGACACTCAGCACCGGCGGGATCCCTGTTCCGCCGGTGCCTGACGGGCAGGACCTCGCCCGAGAGATCCAGGCGACTATCGCCTCCATGGAAGACCCAGACCTCACCGGAGAGATCCAGGCCGCCATCGAGGCCATGCAAGACCCGGATCTCGAGGATCAGGGCAACTTGGTCTTCTGGAGGCAGTTTTTCGCCGACAGGCGCCTCGAGGAACTCGCCCGACACGACGGACCGCCGGGCTCGCCGCCGCCACGTAACAATATGGCTTACCGCCACTGCTGGTGGAGCGTTCTAGGGCGGACTCTCGCCGGAGTCATGGCGCACATCGAGGCCGGTAACAACCCCCGCCTCGGCCTGTAGTTGCAGCGTCCGGCGGCGACCACGGCGGCGTTCTTTCCTAGTTAAACCGATGTACTATGTTCCCCTCGTCTAATTTAATGAAATTCCGCCTATATTCGCCCATATTCGCCGATTTTAAGTGAATTTAGCCGAACGTGGGAACGCGGCCTGGGTACGCGAATGGGCGACTGGGCGTACCCAGGCCGAAAACGCGATTCGTCCGGCCGAAAATCGGTCCGATTTTTGGCCTGGGTACGCCCAACGAGTGGAGATGCTCTTATCACCGCGGAGGTGTTTAGGGTGGCCAAGGAGGATGCTTCTCACTTAGCGTTGGTTGGGGCAAAGTCGCGAGAAAGTTTTTGCATTTTTGATCCGAAAGATCTCAGTCGAAGAATTCATAGGGTGCATGACCAGCGCTCCCTATGGGAGTAGCCCCCGAGTGTTTGTTCGAGTCGTAGACTCGAGCAGAGACTCTAGTTCAAGTAATTGAGCTTCAGGTCCGTAGGACACAATTTTTTTCGGATGCTTGATCGATCTTCCCTATGGGAGTAGCCCCCGAGTCCTTAGTGGAGTTGTAGACTCGACGTAGGACTCGAAGAATCAACAGTGGTGTAGTACCTTAATCATGCCTTAGGTGCGCGGCCAGCTCTCCTGATAGGAGTATCCCCCGAGTAGTTGCTCGAATCGTAGATTCAAGTGAGTACTTTTAGTTATCAGTCGAGGATTTCTAACCGTTGCTAGCGTGGTTTTGATGACGTCAATGCTGATGATTGGTGACCTCAACCGTCTGCGGCGCCAGAGGTGATGTGACTAGACGAACATGGGTCCCACTTTCTGACTTGGAGTTGACTGGTCGTGCGTGACGTGGCGAGAATTATGGCGTCTCCTCGGTTTCCATGCGTAGTGGACGGCGTGTGGGCGACGGTTCGCTGCTGTGTTGACACGTGGACAGTTGGATCTAACCCTAGCGTTAGGGCTTCTGGATGAACGGTTCCTGTTCGTCATCTTCATCCTTATAACCGTGGGGAAAATAGTGGTTTGTTTTCACCCTTCGCCATTTGCTTTCACTGCTTCCATTTTCACGAGATGTCTCCTTGCGCGCTGGACGTTTTCCGGTCCTTTCCCTCCTCATTCCTGTGCGCACACCGCCGCCGTCGACGCACCACGATGGTGAAGTCGAAGAAGGCCTCCGCCGGATCGGGTTCGAGTGCTGCCGCTGGCGGCAATAAGGTTGCCGCCCCTGCGCGCAACACCGATGGAAAGTGGAGGCGCTCTGACGTGCGCGACACCGACCTGCGCAAGCTGCATGACGTGGGGTTAATCCCGCAAAACAAGGAGGATGTCAAGATTTCCGGCGATGAGGTAATCCCTCCCATACCCGTGGGTTTCCGGGTGATCTTCGTTGCCTTCATTCTTCGTGGTTTATCTCTCCCTGCCCACGAATTCCTTCGTGGGCTCCTTTTTCTCTACGGGATTCAGATTCATCATCTGTCTCCCAATTCCTTTCTTAACATTGCATGTTTCATCACGCTTTGCGAGTGCTGGCTCGGAATCAATCCACACTTTGGTTTCTTCCGGAAATTCTATTCCATGAAGAGGCAGTCTGGCTCCGACGGAGTCTATCCGCTCGGCGGCTGTATCATTTCTCTTCGTCCCTTTGTCCAGTTTTTCTCCCTCTCTATTTGCGAGTTCGCTCAGTATTGGCGTCGCAAGTGGTTTTACATCCGCGATGTCAAGCTGGACGGTCAGCAATTTGGTCTTGCCCCCTTTGACTCCGAGCAGAAGATCGTCCGGAAAAGATCGTGGAAAAACCACATCTTGGAGGGCGAAGTGGCGGAGGTGGAGATGCTCTACCAGCAGGTGGAGGCTCTCCAACTGGTGCCAGGCAAGGAGGTCAATGGGGTTGACATCATCCGCACCTTCCTCAAGCGTCGGGTGCAGCCGCTCCAAGACAGGGCGCACCCGATGTTTCTCTACGCCGGCCCAAGTGATCCCACCAGAGTGTCATCCAAAGAATTATCTTCGGGTGACATTGACAGGGCCCTCCGTCCTCTGCTGAAGTACAAGGCTGGCGAGGACCTGCCGGAGTAATCGCTGACCCCCCTCTTAGCGCCAGTAAAGGGGCCTCAAAGGTTAAGATTGCTCGTGCGCGTTGCGCTTTGCTGTATGTTTTTGCTTGTTGTAGTATCTGACATCTGTTTATTATCTTTGTTTGCAGCGCCTCAAGGTCATGGGGTCCATACCCCTTTGCCTGAGAAATATGGGGAGGCACTAGACAATGAGGAGACAGACTCGGAGTCTGAGATGCCGCCGGCGCAGTCGCCCACTCACGAAGCCCCCGAGTCTAGCGAGGGGCAGACCAGAAAGCGAGCACGGAGCTCGAGCGAGTCTTCGGATGCCTCGACTCCGCCGATGCCTAGGGACCCCTCCTTCCTCGTGCGCTACGGGGAGGATGACGGTGCTTCTTCCGTGCCGTTCCCGGCTGTGCCTCTGCAGGCAGTGGCGCCGCAGCCGCCGGCGAAGAAGAAGAAGAAAGAGAAGGCGCCGCCCGTCTTAAATTTAAGTGACATTGACTCGTAAGTGGTTTTTGGGTGCTTTCGCTTAGCTTTTGCGTCTGCATTTGCCTTCTTGCCTTGATGAATATTTTTCTTTATAGACACTCCTCGGAGGGTTCTCTTTGTGAGAGTTCCCAGGAGAACGTAGGGCATTCGAAGCTGAAGGCCCCTCATTCTCAGACGGTGGCCACCTCTAGGGGCGATGCTCCGAACCCCTCTCCGCGGGAGGCTCGAGTGATTGTCTCCCAAAAGACTGCACCTAGACCTTCGGAGTCTCCGTCTGAGCATGTAAGTTGTTTTCCTCTTGTCCTGGGGGGAGCCCCCGAGCCCTATTTTCGGATGACCTGCTGGCCTTGTTTTCCTTCTTGTGGGGCTTCGCCCCCGAGCCTTTTTCCTGGTGCTTTCTTGATTGTTGGCTTTTGCTTCTTCTCACAGCCTTTTGTGCGCAGTGCCAACCTTCTTGTTCAGCAGCATCTGGCGCTGGAGGCCAGCATGCAGCAACTTCGAGGCATGTGTCGTACTTGTTCTTGTCTATTTCTTATGCTCGCCTGAATGTAGCTTGTATTGCTCATGTCTGTTCTTGATGATTTTGCAGATGAAAATAATGCTGCCCTTCGTCGACTAGACGCTCTGCAAAAGAGTCTTGGTCGTGCAGAGAAACAGGTTGCTGACGCCGTGGAGGCGAAGGAGCGCCTGCAACAGGAGTTGGCTGCTGTTACCGAGGCCAAGGAGCGCCTTCAACGGGAGGATTCATATCGCGAGGAGCAGCTCGCAACAATTGCGGCTGTGTGCGAGAAGGAGTTTGCTGAGAAACTGATGGCTGCTACCAAGGCCGTTTCTGGTAAGTGCTTTGTATGCATATTGGTTTTTCGACTGCTTTGTCTTCATGCCGTAATTCGATTCCTGGTTTGTCTTTTTTGCTCCAGATGCTTCGGGCATTGCGTTTGATCGCAGTGTCTTGGAGCACGGGAGCGCTCTGGACGATGCCACCGCGGCGGTCGAAGACCGCTGCGGTACCGCTGCTAGCTCCTTTGCTAAGGACAAGGATGTCCTTCTGCATTTCTATAGGGAGATCGTTCCCAAGGGAGATGCCCTTGAGGATGTTGATTCTCTGGCGGATGCGCTGTCATAGGATGCCCTGCGGCTTACAAGCGCAAGCAGATGGGCATCAGTGCTTCCATGGGGCTGGCCATGGCCATGGCGTCTGGAGTGGAGTTGGATCTGCACCACGTCACCTCTCGGATGCCAACAGCGCCAGACGGCTCAGAGGTAGATTTTGCTCTCTTAGCCTCTCTCTATAAGCATTATGGTCCGAAGCTTACCGATCTGCTGGCGGACTATGCTGCGAAGCAGCAGGGGGGGCCAAGAGTAGGCACTCTGGCTCCGAGGCCACTCTGAATGCGGGGTGCTTAGTCTTCTTTGTTGTAGCTCTAGAATAGTGTATCCTCTTTTCTAATGTTGGCGAATCTATCGGACTCCTCTTTGCTTTCCCTTCCAACATGGCGAAGCTCGTAGCCGTCAAAGTCTCCTTCGAGTGAGTTGTAGAGAGCGCGGTACGCGATCATGTTAGCGGCGTGTGCATCGCACTCGTTCATCATCTGCTAGACGAGGAGGTTCGAGTCACCGTAGATGACTAGGCATGCAGATCTTGGCCATACTCATGCCGTGGATGAGGGCCTCATATTTGGCCTCGTTGTTGGAGGCATGAAATTTCATCCGAAGGACGTATTTCATCTTATCGCCCTGCGGGGACGTCGGTATGACGCCAGCTCCCGCTCCAGCCTCACGCTTGGAGCCATCATCGTCCATGACTGCGTCATGTCCAGAGTGTTCGGCAGTTGGAGCTCCATCCAGTGAACCAGGAAGTCAGGGAGGACCTGAGATTTAATCGCCTTGCGTCGCTCATAGACTATGTCTAGAGGTGATAGCTCGATACCCCACAGGGCTACGCGTCCCGTGGCTTCGGGGTTGTTCAGGATGCTGGAGAGTGGCACCCCGTTGACGACCATTATCTGATGCTCCTGGAAGTAGTGGCTCAGCCGACGATCCATCATGAACATGCCGTAGGCGAGCTTCTGGTAGTGAGGGTACCTCTGTTTTGTTGGCGTCAATACCTCGCTGAGGTAGTAAATTAGGCATTGGACCCCATGGGTCTTCCCTTCTTTGGTTCGCTCGATCACGAGTACGGTGCTTACTACCTGGTGTGTGGCTGCTATGTATAGCAGCAGAGGCTCGCGTTCCTTTGGTGTGACCAGGACGGGCGAGGTGGAGAGCAGTCGCTTTAGATCTTCGAATGCGTCGTCTGCTTCAGGTGTCCACTCGAATTTGTCTGCTTTGCGTAGCAGTTGGTAGAAGGGAAGGGCCTTCTCACCCATGCGGCTGATGAATCTGCTCAGTGTCACGATGCGCCCAGCTAGCTGCTGGACACCTTTGAGGTTCTTCGGCTTTTCCATGGCCAGTATGGCCCGGATTTTCTTTGGATTCACCTCGATCCCTCACTGGGAGATGAAGTAGCCAAGTAGTTGGCCAGATGGGATGCCGAAGGCGCACTTTTCTGGGTTCAACTTGATCTTGTAGTGATCGAGGTTGTCGAACGTCTCGCAGAGATCATCGATCAATGTCTTGGATTCCCTTGTCTTGATGACTATGTTGTCGACATAGACTTGTATATTGCGGCACGCCTGCATGCACCGCTGGTACGTGGGACCTGCGTACTTCAGCCCGAAGGGCATGGTGTTGTATTAGAATACTCCGAACGGCATGATGAACGCCGTTTTCTCCTGATCTTCGACCTTCAGCTGAATCTAATTGTATCCTGAGTAGGCATCGAGGAATGAGAGTTTCTCGCATCCTGTTGTCGAATCGATGATCTGATCAATCCGAGGGAGAGGGAAGTGGTCCTTTGGGAAGTGCTTGTTGAGCGACGTGAAGTCAACGCACATCCACAGGATGTCCGCGTCTTTTTTAGGGACCAGCACAGTGTTGGCTAGCCACTCGCTCTCCTTGATCTCCCGGATGAAGTCGGCGTCGAGCAGTTTGTTGACTTCGACTCCAACGGATTCGGCCCGTGGCTCGGACAATCGTCGGATGGACTGTTTGACGGGCTTCGCGTCTGGAAACACATTGAGTGCATGCTCGGCGAATTCCCTAGGTCCTCATGGCATGTCCGCAGGACACCAGGCGAAGATTTCCCAGCGCTCACAGAGGAATTCGACGAGCATGATTTCCTATGCAGGGCTGAGGTCATTGGTGATCAGCACCGTCTTGGAGGCGTCCGTCGGGTGGACCTGCACCTTTTTCATGTTGACTGTTGAGTCGAACGACATGTCGGGTGCGTTTTGCCTAGAGACTGGGGTGCCCCGTTGTCTGTCACCTCTCGAAGCCTCGTGAGCTCCTCCTGCATGCTGAACGACTGGGTGAGTCTGTTGAAGTCTCTGTCGCAGTGGTCGGATCGGGTGAAGCTGCCCTGGACCGTGATGACGCCCCTAGGCCCTGGCATCTTGAGTAGCAGGTACGCATAGTGCGGTACTGCCAGGAATCTTGCGAATGCCATGCGCCCGAGGATGGCATGGTATTGTGATGGCCAATGCGCCACTTCGAACTCGAGCCGCTCACACCGAAAGTTTTCGGGCTTGCCGAAGATGACGTCTAACCATATCTTTCCTAGGGGGTATATGCCCTTCCCTGGGACGATGTCGTGGAACGTTGTGTCGGATTGTTCCAGGTTGCACAGCGGGATCTGCATTGCTGCTAGGGTGCTAGCGAACATTAGGTTGATGCCACTATCGCCGTCCATGAAGACGCGACTCATCTCGAACCCTCCGATCTGCGCCTCAAGCTCCAGGGCAGCATGGCCTGGGCGAGGGATCTAGCAGGGGTGATCTGAACCACTGAATGTGATGCAAAACTCCGAGCCGCTGAGGTACTCAGGGATGGCAGGTGGAGCGGTCACAGCCAGGCTGACCTGGCGGGTGATCTTATTTTGCACCCTATTTGTTGGGCGCCCTTTTTGGATCATGAGGGACCCTTTTGGCGCTGGGTACCCATTTACGTCGTTGTTTTGCACGGGTACGATTGCTTGATTCGAAGGTCCCACGGGTGGTGGTGGAGGAGCTCTGTGGGCGATGTCACCTGGTGCAGGTACTGGCCCAAACCCGGGGTTCACGATCTGGCGTTGCATCTGGGCGAGACCCTCGCTGAGTTTTTGGAACTCGCAGCAATCCTTTAGCATGTGGTTGGCCTTATTTTGCCATCCTGCTTGTCGATGTAGACATGGATGTTGCAAGGAACTGACAACTTGTCGTATGCCGAGGGCTCGTCTTCATGGTTGCGACGTTGCCACGTCTGTGCAAGGCGTCCTCCGTCGCGGAAATTGCCTCTGCGGTATCCCTCGCTGCTGCGGTTGTTTTTCGTTGCGGCGTTCGGCGTAGCCAGCCGCAACCATGTCGAGTCCATTGTGGTCATCATAGACACGCGATCTTAGTTTGCTACGGCGTTCACGTCTGTGGCCGTACTCATCCTCCTCATCCGAATGTGCTCGGTGGAGGGAATCCTCGCCATCTTCCCACCTGTTGGCGATGTCCATGAGGTGGTCAAGTGTCTTGGGCTTGACGCGCCCAAGTTCCTCCTTAAAGTCAGGGCGCTTGACACCATCCTTGAAGGCGTCGATCATTCTCTCCTCGGAGATGTGCGCCATGAGTTCTTGATGTTGGATCAGCACAAGATGTACGAGCAAATGGATTCGCCCGTTCGTTGGGTGCAGGCCCGTAGCTCCTCGATCGAGGCTGGCCTTTTGCTGGTGCCCTTGAAGTTTCGGATGAAACTGTATGCCAGATCCTCCCAGTTTTGGATTGAGCCTGAAGACAGGCTGCTGAGTTAGATTCGAGCTGCGCCTGTCAGCTGCAGTTGAAGGCATTGTAGGGCGGTGTTTTTGTTACCACCGTGCAGCTTGACGGACGACGGGTGGTCGCTGAGCCAGGCTTTCGGGTCCTGTGCCCCGTAGAACTTTGGAGTGTCCGAAGGAAGCTTGAAATTTCTCGGCATCCACATTCGCCGAACAGATCTGCTGAAGCATAGAGCTCCGCAGAGTTCTCCGTCGTCATCCTCTTTGGATTCGGTTGAGCACGGGCGTTTGGCACATGCTTTGTCGACCTTGCGCTGAGCGAGGTCACTTCGAGCATCGTAGTCGCGGCTGCGACATCTCGGACTCTTGTGTTGTCGAGGTAGATCATGCTCGTCTTCCTCCTCGTCGGATGAGGGCGTGGGGCTGCGGTTGAATCTGACCATAGCTTTATTTTTCGGCTCCGTAGGAGCCTCATTGTGGAGCGTAGCTCCGACGAGTCTGAGTCTGGCTAGTGCGGACTTATGCATGGCTCTCTTCGGGTCCCCCACCGAAGGTGGATGGGACGCGAGATATGTGGTGGCTTCCATGATCGCATCTTGGGCGTCTTCGGTATGATGTTGTCGTTGACGTCCATCTCCATGAAGGACGTGTTGAGGGTTTGGGTGACCTCGCGACGTGCAGCGAGGTCCATGTTATCCGTGCGAGAGCGATGCTTGTTGGCATTGTTGCCGTGCGAGCTGGAGCCACCAGCGGCGGAGAGCACAGCTTGCTGCGCGCTAGACTCCGAAGCCGCTTGCTTGCGTTTGTCGAGCTCCTCCTGCAGCTTCACCTGCCTGTTGTGCTCGCCGATGAGAAGGAGGTGGTATGCCATCAGCAGGTCCCATGAAGAATTCACGGGTAGGATCCTGTTGCCCGCCACGGCTTCGCGTGCTTGGCGCCAGCCGTCCTCGTTGAGGTTGATCCGATTGTAGGCGGCAGCGTCGCCCTCGTTGGGCAGGAGGGATGGTTGTTGGGAATATGCCCTAGAGGCAATCATGTATGATGATATTTCCCATTGTATTCATAAAGATATTAAGTAGTCCTTGTATAAACATCTGATGTGTATCATTGAATATGTGATTCGGTTGTGGAACTATGCATTCATGTTGTTTGTACTAAATATCCTTGGTCATTGAGGTTGTGCTGGACACACAACTTAGACCAATGTGAAAGTTGGCTTGATGACTCGGTTCCACTTGTCATGGGCATGGAGATGCTATTCCAACTTACACAGATTCGGATAAAGAGTTTAGCGAGTCGGATTGACCCATATTGAGGTACAACGAACAAGTTGTCATCTGTATATCTCAATCAATGTAATCCTTAGACCTAAGGTTATTGCATAGTCCGAGTTGAGGATCACCGACTTAGGTTCTGTCAAACACTGATCCGTAACTGGGCAGTTATAAAGGCAGAGTTTGGGTCGACTGAGAATCAAGCTGCGTGATGTGAATAACCAAGATGGGATTTTGCCCCTCCACTTGGAGAGATATTCTCTGGGCCCTCTCGGATGATATGATTCGGAAAGCATGGCCATGCACGACTCGGTTAAGTGTTAACCGAGGCGATCGACTAAGAGTTAGTCGGGTGAATCACTTATCTCGGATCGAGAAGAGAGTTGGGCTATTTAAGGGATGACAAGTATTCGCCTATAGTCTAACAAGGTATATCGTGAGGCAAAAGGGACTCGGACTTAAGTCGCATTGGAAAGGCAAGTCGTCATGACTCTTTGGTATTTGGGAGTCGGCACATTCCGCTAGGAGCCGCTACCGACTGATCGATTTAGAGTCGGACTCTAATCGTGTCCAAGTAGCCATGAGCCTGCGGGGTCACACACTTAAGAGCGGGAGAAGTTTGGATTGGATCTGAACTGGAAATCTGGTTGGGTTGGACCCGAGCTTGATTTGGACTGATTCAGTGAGTTGGACTCATAGGGACTAACATTATATGGGCTTTAGTGAATGGGCCGCGCGAGCAGAGCCCACGTTCACTCCCTATATATAGTGGCGCACACCAACCCTGAAGGGTTAATCGTTGTTCGGTTAGGTCATTCCATGTGTTGGAAACCCTAGCTCCACAACAGTCCTGCCGCTTCCGTAACGGATCTAGCAGTTTGCCGCCGGCGCTTCCCCTTGTACGTGTGGATACTAGCAGAGGTATTGTATGATCAGCACCAGGACGATTGGATCGCAAAGGACTGCACTGCATCAACTGATGCGCTTCATTAGTAATCTGCAACTGCACGTCTAGTGGTAAACCTCGTGGCCTTCTACCTTGGCTAGATCTTGGGATCACCACGTTAGAGGAAAAAATTTGTTTTATCTCTGCGTGGCCCAACATGGTTGCCTCCTGTTTTCTCCGTTTTCACCCTGTGGGTTGGGTGGTGGCACGTGGGCATGGGTTGGGTGGTGGCATGTGGGCACCCGAACCTGGTGGTTGTTCTTGTTCCATGTCGCTTTGGATGACCAAGGTGCACTAGTAGCATCCGCGTATTGGATCGCTGCTACCGCAGCTTTCGGATCCAGAACCGTAGGTTTCCTCATCCGATGGAGGGCCGCACAGATTTGAGTTGCAGCAGTTGCTGTCATATGACTCATCTGTCAGTGTTGACGTGCGTAGCACGCTAGGATGCGGGGCCCACGAGGCGGGCCTGATTGATGGAAGTGGCACCCGCTTTGGGAGGCGGAGAGTGCCGGTTTGTCCCACCTGGAAACAGAAGCTCCTGAACAGAATCTCGAGCCCGTCGCCTACGGGCTCGAAATCCTTCATGGTGGCTGGCGAGTGGGCGGTGAAGTCGAAAGTGCCAAAGAGGAGATGGCTCTCCATCGTCGAGGAGTTGTAGATCGCTTTGGTTGGAACTGTCACGATCGCACAATCAGCGCCCCCGATTCCAACAGACGACGCCAATTGACGAGGTTCGATCTCGTCAATGCCCATTGTTATGAGCTTGGGTTTTGGAGAAGATGGGGATGCTGGAGATCGTGGAACGGTTAATAGACAAGCAACCAGGGGACACGAGATTTACCCAGGTTCAGGCTCCCGGAGGGAAAACCCTACTCCTGCTTGTCTACTCTTAATTACGGTGGAACCAAAAAGTACAGGGGTGCGCAGATGTAATCTGGCGTGGAGGTGTGTATGCGGTGAGAAGTTGTTCTCCTCACCGTGCCCTCCTAGCCTTTATATAGATATAGGCAGGTCTCGGGCATAGACCGAGTCAGTTACAAGTTAGGGTTTGCCCCTTTGAATAGTCTATCTACTCTAGTCTTGCTCTCTAAGGATCCGAAGATGCCATGGGCTTGGGCCACCCGAAAATCTCCACATGCCGCGTATATTCTTGTGGGCCTTCCTTGGGCTGGACCAGATATGCTAATATTGTGTACCCGTAGGGTATAACCATGTCACACGCACGTGGTATGAGCACCTTATAGAGTTGTTGTTTGGCCGTGGATTTGAGGTTGGGAAACTCGATCCCACTCTTTTTACTAAGAAGGTCAATGGGGATCTTTTTGTATGCCAAATATATGTTGCTGATATTATCTTTGGCTCATCTAACAAAGCTTTTAATGATGAATTCTCAAAGCTTATGACTACTAGGTTCTAGATGTCTATGATGGGGGAGTTAAGGGTATTCCTTGGCTTTGAGATCAAGCGAGTTAGAGGAGGGACATTCTTCAACCAAGCCAAGTATACTCAAGATATGCTCAAAAGAAATATGCAAGATTTAAATGGAGATCCTACTCCCATGGCTACAAAGACTTATCTAGAACAAAATCCAAATGGTAAAGATGTGGATCAAAAGGTATACCGGTCTATGATTGGTTCTTTGCTTTACCTTTGTGCATCTAGACCCGATATTGTGTTGAGTGTAGGTGTATGTGCAAGATATCAAGCGGCTCCTAAAGAAAGCCATTTGATGGCGGTCAAGAGAATCTTTTGATATTTGGTTCATACCCCACATTCTGGTCTTTGGTATCCTCGAGGGTCAACATTTGCTCTTTGTGGATACACGGATTCGGATTGGGCTGGTGATAACGATGATAGAAAATCAACATCTGGGGCTTGCCAATTCCTTGGTAGGTCCTTGGTATGTTGGTCTTCTAAGAAGCAAAATTGTATATCTCTCTCCACCGCTGAAGCCGAGTATGTGGCAGCTGCTAGTGCTTGCACTCAATTTCTATGGATGAGGCAAACTTTAAAGGAATACGGTGTCCATTGTGACAAAGTGCCTCTTCTATGTGATAATGAAAGTATTATCAAGATTGCCTACAACCCGGTGGATCACACAAGGACAAAGCATATTGAGATTCGCCATCACTTCATTAGAGGTCATGTTGCTCGAGGTGATATTGATCTATCTTATGTGTCAACCAAAGACCAACTTGCCGACATCTTCATGAAGCCACTTGATGAAGCAAGGTTTTGTTATTTGAGGATTGAACTAAATATCATAGATTCAAGGAGCTTGACTTGATCACCTTGCATACTCACCTATGTCTTGACTCTTATTTGGTTTAGGTGCAGGCATGGATATAGGGGGAGTGCGGTCCTAATTGATTGAACTATCCCTGCCCCCATTATGCCCAAAGTGATAAAAATCATTACTCTTAATATCATTATGTGATATGTGAGCTTAAATGATGAGTTTCGGTAATGGACCCAAGATATATCTTTGTGGTGCCAAGCCGAGTATACTCAAACATGGTGGCCTAGGCCACCGCCCTCTCACATTCGAGAGGTTGGTGCTTACTCGTGTTTGTCATTTGTAGAGTTGTTTTAGCCCTTTGGATCATGCACTCTCATTTGGTTCGTGATATGTTTTCCCTATTTTAGAGTGCATGTGTCTGTATCAGTGTGACTATCTTAACCTAAGCCCTTCTTACCCTTCTACAAACCCCATCTACTCTGCACAAGAACCTCCCCATTTATTCCTGGCATTCTGTTCTGGTGGAACCGGTACTACCGGGCAAGGGAGCGGTACTACCGGCCAGGGTCAGTTTCCAGGTCATTTCCTGGAAACTTCCCAGGTGCGGTACTACCGGTCCTTTACGCGGTACTACCGGTAAGTGGCACTACCGGGTTTTTGCGTGGCAGTACCGCTCAGCGGTACTACCGTCCACACCCCGGTACTACCGCTCGGCTTCCTGGTTAAGGGTTCAGACGCGGGGGGCACCTCTCAGTGCCCCATTGTCCCCCGTCTCCACTCTGAATCGTCGCCGCCGCCGGAGCACGAATCGCCAGCGGAGCCCCGCTCTCTCCTTCCTCCACCGGATCCGCATTGGATCCGTCCTCCTTGCGGGCTCCTCCTCAATATCCACCGCCATGGACACCGGTACTACCGCCCTCTTCTTCTTCCTCCATGTTTTCTCCATTGAATATAGGGAGACTTTGATTCTTGGTCAAAACAGTTGTTTTTGAGGTTGTACCATGTGTAGTCACCAGATATTACTCCTAGCCCGAAGGAATTCTCGTTTTGGATAGTTTTTCTGCCAATCTATGGATCGATTCTACCGGATCTAGTCTGTAGTCGCATGACCGGTAGTACCGGAAGTTTTTTTGGTACTACCGCTGTCTGTGGTACTACCACCTATGCCATCTGGTACTACCAATCATGACTGACAGCAAAAGTTTCCTCAAACTTGAATTTCGTTGTGGAACTTATTTCATTTCGGGTTCTTGTGCCCTTATCCCACTACTATCTCCCTTTTTCTCTCAAAGGTGCAGAGGGTTCCCGGGGTTCACGCAAACGGTCCAAAGCTCATCATGAAATCGAGGACTATGAGTCTGAGTCTAAGTCTGAGTCAGAGACAAAGGAAGAGATCATGCCTCAACCTAGCAACCGTCTGAAGCTAAAATCCACTCAGGGCCGACATGGAGGGGGTACTAAGCAAAGTGCTGGCCGTGGTAGTAGTCCTCCTCCTCCTCCCCCCTCGAGTCATCGCAAGAGTCAGAGTTCTGGGCCAAAGCTGTTGTCTGATTTGTCTGAGGTTGAGTTCCATGCCTTGCGGTCCGTCAACCCATATGTTGCTTCTCGGTCTCATGCTAGGGAAAATATCCTCTTTTACACAGACATCCAAGAGCGTGTATACTATGAGGTTCTTATGAAGGATGAGAATCTTGTGGTCCCCCAGAAGTGGATTGATATGAATCATATGAAGAAACACTTAAACTACTTTGGTGAAGCTCTTGAGCTCTGCACAGACATTGGTTTGCTTCCCATTATGCAATTTCGGCTTGACTATGACCCCATGCTCATTACTCAGTTTTATGCCACCGCTCATTTTTCCAAGAAACAGGCTCGGACTATCACCTGGATGACGAAGGGTGTTGTCAAGCAAGGAACTTTGGCTGAGTTTGCGGCAATTCTTGGGCATGAGGACCGTGGCAAGGACACTCCAATGGGCTATCGTTGTCACAACAATGATCGTCCCATGAAGAAGGATGTTCTTCCTCCATTGTACATCCGGGGGCATGGTATTGCTGGTAAGATCAAGGGTCTTCTCCCCACATATGATATATTGCACCGTATCTTCCGTGAGACCGTTGCCCCCCGA
This sequence comes from Avena sativa, assembly GCA_916181665.1. Classification (NCBI taxonomy): domain Eukaryota; kingdom Viridiplantae; phylum Streptophyta; class Magnoliopsida; order Poales; family Poaceae; genus Avena; species Avena sativa. The sequence goes on along the minus strand of OV702285.1, from coordinate 86,665,254 downwards.
GCTGGTAATGTTGATGAGATGCATGGGTTCATGGTGGATCTTATGATCACCACTTATCACAACCGTGATCCCGGCCACCCTCTTGATGTGATGGATGTCATTTGGAATGAGATGGTTTGTGCTACTTACACTTGGAGGGTGCCTCCTTTTGCTCCATACATAATGGCTCTCATTCTTAGCAAGTGCCCATCAATTGCCAGAAACATTTCTTCTCAAAGCCTTGTTACTCACCGGCACAAGTCTCTGTTGATCAAGACCCATCCTAAACCTCGCAATGTGGATGGCCAACTAGTTGATGAGGATGGGAACACACTTGAGGAGGGGTCCGGTGATGAAGATGACACCAGTGATGCTGATTATGTGGTGTCACACCACAAGCATGGCCAGACATCATGGGCAAAGAGGATTGAGGCTAAGCTCAAGAAGGTGTTTTGCTTCCAAGTTGACAATCAAAAGCGCATGTATGAGGCTCATGTTTATGCCAAGAAAGTGTGTGCTCGTCAGAAAGAATTGATGGAAGCTCAAGGGTTGACCGTCTCCAAGGACTCCGAGAACAACATCACTCCTGAAGACCAATGGATCTCCAAGCACAGCCACTGGGATGATTATGCCACCTCCTCTTTACGTGCTCCGCCAACTCATGAGGATGCCTCGGATGATGATGACGCGTGATCTCCGGGACGTTAGTGTTGCTCTTGTACCTTTTTGGTGTCTTGATGCCAAAGGCGGAGAAGTTGCACATTAGGCATGCGGGATTTGCATGGGAAAAGTCACAAGCTCGTTCTTGCCTTTGATCTTTACTCGCTTATCTTTACTCGCTTGTGAACTTTATTTGCTCTTTGCCTCTTATTATGTGTGAATATTATGTACTAACTACTTGTGCTATGTATGCTAAAACTATGTGGTTATCTTATGGATCCGTCATTTATGTGTTATGGTTATTCTCATATGGATCCATCTTATGTGATGTGTGATGATATTATCTATGCTTTATCAATATGTCTCTCATCACACTTTATTGTGCAAAGGTATGTGGTCTATGTCGTGGTATTGCCGACGAGTACGCCATGGAGGGGTCCTCACAATGCGTGTTTAGAGACGTGGGGGAAGGCGGACGGTTGACGGGTACGAGGTAACACAACTTACCCAGGTTCAGATCCCACAACGGCGGCGGAATCCTACTCCTGCTATAAATCACTATAATGGCAATACGCTGAGTTACAGAGATAGGTTCGCCGTGCGAGGTATGAGTTAATCAATACTCGGTTGTCTGAGATTGTGCCCTAAAGGCTCCCATAGGCCCAACTTATATAGTCGCCAGGTCCTAGGATTACAGGGAAAAGTCCTAGCCGGACAGGTTACAGAGTCCTAGACTGTCTACAATCAGTCTAGCGTGTCTTGCACTCCAAGGCTCCGGGTACGTCGGTGACTCCTCCATAGCCTTCCTTTATCCGGCATGGGCCTCCTTTCTGGATCCATCTAACTGGGCCGCCCAGCAGGCCATGGGCCATGCTACCTACTGTGGGCCACCCGGGTTATCCGGATAGAGGACATGCTATGAGGATACCCATATAGCATATCCCAAATAGTATCCCCGGGAGAACTCCGAGATCTTGCGCCGTCTTGCCTCTTCACATTGAATGCTCCGTCTAGATGGATGTCGGCAAATCGTCAAGCAATATCTTGTAGTCCTCCCAAAGAACCCTGCAAGGTTTCTCTGTCTTCAACTTGTAAGCCGGAGAATTGTTGAATCTTCTATCGTACTCTTCCGTAGTCGGATTGGATCCGTCAATTCCGGAATCTTCCGATGTGATGTTTCATCTACCTATGATAGCTAGGGCGGCGTAGACATAGGTCAGCAACGCCTCGTAACTCACACATGCAGAGAACACAATCATGTCCACTTTTCCCGCGCGAGCGATACGAACCATTGGCGGCGACGGTTGGTACGTGGTGAAATTTCCACGCACATCCCCGCACACGTCGTATACGCTTGAAGTTGATGCACGAGTATACCAATCGATAGAAGAGATAGCCTCCGCATCTCTGAGGACAACTTCTCGAGTGACTCCGTCAAGCTTCGCCTCAAGGACATCGTCAAGGTGAAGGATAGGAAGCGTGGCTTCACCATCACCTACGACATGTTCGTAGAGAGCAAGTGCCCAAAGGTACCTGTTTTATTTTCCGTGTATGACATAAACTCCAGTTCTTCCGTCTAGCCATTATCATCTTATCTAACACTACGTGTTTTCACTTAAAAGCTTAGAGATCTAGATGAGGATAGCATGGCTTCTCAAATATATGATCCAAATATGAAGGAAATCACGGTCGTGTCCGACGACGATGTCCCGTTGACGCGAAAGCGGAAGAGCTCCACCTCTGACGCTATCGACGGAGGCAAGAAAAAGAAGACAGAGGGTGGAGCCTCCAAGAAGTCCACTGCCGCCCTGGAGGCGGAGAAAAGAAGAGTTACCGGGATCCCCTTTGCCAAAGCACCCCCTGTTGTGTAAACTTCTTTCCCACCGACATTGTCCATTGTTTGTCTTGCTCCTGTACTTATACTTTTTGCATGTTTTAGGAAGAAAGCCACCACCAGCTTGAAGAATACCTCCAAGACTTTGGGGGCTTCTAGAAATATCAAGGATATGTTGCACCGTGATGTCCACCACGCATCTCCCGCCATCGCCCCTGCTACACCCAGCGTCAAGCCCACACCAACTCCGACAAGCTCTCAAGCCAAAGATGCGTATGGCCCTTCCGTCATGGAAGTGGACTCAGCCGCCTCCGCGGAGTTTGCCGTTGCCGGCAAGCAGGAAACATAAGAGAGCGCCGCAATCCAGATGGCTGAAGCTCCGTCTAAGGATGCCATCGGTAGCGGTAAGGCAGTGGTGGAGGGTGGAACTTCCATTGAAGGCGGCGCCTCTGCACCCAAGGCAGCCATAGAGTTCCCGAACATAGTCTACCTGGCGCTTACGCCGAGTAGCTCTGCTTTGGCTCCTGGTACAGTGCCGACATCTCCGATGTGTGGTCTTGAGGAGCTTCTCTATCAAGCAGACATCCTGCGAGGAAATAGCCTCTCCTTTGGCAAATTCCTTGCCGAGAGCGCTACAAACCTCAAGATCATCGCACTTGTAAGTTTTATCTACCTTGTGCATTTCTTCTGAGTATCCCACTGTAGCCCCCGAGGATTTAGACGGAAAACCATAGGCTTTTGCATCTGAATTATTTAAGAGTGACTAAGCTAGATAACTTCTCACTGTAGCCCCCAAGCATATAGTTGGAATGAATAATTCTGACTAGATGCTTTCAGAGTAGCATACGCAGTGTTTATAAATTTTGATACTGTAGCCCCCAAGCTTCTAGTTGTAACTGAATTAGTTCTGACTAGATGCTTAAAGAGAAGCTAAACATATGACTGAGTTAAAACTTTATACTGTAGCCCCCAAGCTTCTAATTGAAAACTGAATTAGTTCCGACTAGATGCTAAAAGAAAGACTAAGCATATTGTTAATTTAAAAAACTCTCGATGTAGCCCCCGAGCGTCTAGGTGGAAATTTTCCGGCTAGATGCTCCAAGTAGACCGAACAACGTTTAATTTTATTCTTTCCACAGAATGAGAATGCTCGGAGGGGTGTCACCAATGAGAAGTTCCACAAGAAGCGCGCCCACTTGGAAGCCGAAAAGGGTAAAACTGCCTACTTGAAGGAACAGATCATCAAGAGCAAGAGTTTGTTTTTCCTTTCGATTTCTGACTTCGACTTGGTCTTGCGCCAACATTCTCCGAGTACTCACTGTGTACTTGTTATTTCACCGACTTGTAGAATCCATTGCCAAGGCCAAGGATATTGTCGAGCAATCCAAGCACATTGAGTTGCTGGATAGCGAAAACAAGATCCTTAAACAGGAGAGGAAGGATATGCTGAAAATGCATGAAGATTCCATGAAAGTTCTGCAGGATTCCGCCAATGAAGAGATGAACCGCCTGAAGAAGGAGATCGAGATGCTAAGAGAGCAGAACAAAGCTGCCGAAGAGCAAAATGACCGCAATCTCGAAGCATACAAGATCCTCCGACAAGAACGAGATTCTATGGCGGAAACTCTCTAGCAGGCAGAACTTAGCATATTTAGTAAGTTATTCTCTGCCTTGTACTTCTGTAAGTTGGATAGCTTGAACTTTTTTGAACTCATGTGTTCCTTTGTCGGAAATCTACAGCTCCTATTGGGTTGACCCAGTCGCCTCCTCCGCCAAAAGAATGCATGATCCTTGTCGGCAACTTTATCAAGACCGACATCACGCAAGCCAACGAGATGGCCAAGCACCTCCAAATCAACATCAAAGCGGTGGATTCTGTGGCGAAGTTCTCGGAGATCTTGCGCCGAACCCCCGAGCATATTGCAAGCTAGAAAGCTTCCTGTACACGGGCTAGCGCAATTATGGCGCTGTCAATGGTCAAGGCACACTACGAAACTGCCGACCTCTACGCGGTGACCTCTGGCATCCCCGACATGGACGACGATGGCCAAAATATTGACCATGAAGCTATCTTGGCGTCGCTCGCGGGTTATGACACTAGAGTCGCCGAGTTGGTCGACCAAAATGTCTTTGTGCCCATGAATACCATTGATGGCGGCAGCCAAAGCTCCTCCAAGCCTCTCAACACCGCCGACTTTGAAGAAGATGACTCTCCTACTGCGGATGATGCTGCTTCCAAGTCGCCTGCACCAGAGGAATAAAAAACAACTTGTAATATTTGTTTCCTCTGGAAATTTGTATGCGGAAAAACAATGTGTTAACTTAAGGCGGAGAACAATAGTTGTTATGTCCTGCTACTTAAGAACTATCTCCAACATGTATATATTTTTTAAGCAAGTGTTGGCTTATCCATTACTTTGGTTTTTATGCTTGACTTTTCGTGAGTCAGAAGACTTGTTGTCGGAACTATGCGCTCAAGTGATGATACCCAATGGCACCGTCAATAACCTAAACACAAAATCGCCGACAATAAGTGCCAAAAGTCACTACTCCAGAATCCACATAAAAACGACAAAGAATGTGTAGACTAGAAAACTTAAGCTAACGCCCGTAGGCGGAAATTTCACAAGTGCAATCGCAAAGCTTGTGCATAAAGGTTTTATACGATCCAAAAATGAAAACTAAAGGAGGTAAAAGACACAGAAATATGAGTGAACCAAAGAGCTTTATTTCATTGATCATATAAGAGGTACACAATAGATAAAAAATGCTAAGTGTAGAAAGGACGTAGATGTGCTATGTTCCATGGCCGATCAAGCTCCGGGTAGTCATCATCCGGATCACGTCGCTTATGCTTATGATCCTCGTTAGGTCTATCCTCAAGTTCACGGTTGTCAACGAGGTAGTAAGACCCATTGAGTAGTGCCTTGATTATGATGAACGGTCCTTCCCATGGCGGGGATAATTTGTGTGACTTCTTCTGCTTAAGTCGGAGCACCAAATACCCATCATTAAACGAGCGATGCCGGACACGGCGACTATGGTAGCTGCGTAGCTTCTGCTGGTAGATGGTGGATATTTGGCATGCCAAAACGCGCTCCTCCTCGAGAAGATCCACATCTAGGCGCCTGGAATTTTCAGTGTCATCTTCATCGTAGGCGGCAACTCTAGGTGCATCGTGAAGAATGTCGGAAGGCAGGATAGCTTCTGCTCCATATACCATGAAGTAAGGGGTGTAGCCGATGGATCTGTTGGGTATAGTTCGTAAAATCCACAGCACATATGGCAATTCTTCCGCCCAGGCTCCAACTGCTCTATGTGGCGGTGCCTCAAGACGTGGCTTGATTCCCCGCAGAATTAATCCATTGGCTCGCTCAACCTGACCATTGGATTGTTGGTGTGCCACAGATGCAAGATCAAGTCGGATACCCTTTTCCCAACAATAGGCTTCCACTTCTCCGAGTGATAAGGTGCTACCATTGTCGGTGATGATGCTATGCGGGAGACCAAATCTCACCACTAGATCCCGGACAAACCTAAGGGCAGTTGCCCCATCAAGCTTTCTAATGGGTTTAGCCTCTATCCATTTGGTGAATTTATCAACTGCTACTAGCAGATGCGTAAACCCACAAGGTGTCGTCTACAACGGACCAACCATGTCCAGCCCCCAGACTGCAAACGGCCAAGTTATTGGTATTGTTCGCAATTCTTCAGCTGGAACATGTGGTTGTCGAGCATAATACCGGCATCCCATGCATGTCTCCACCAGCTTGTCGGCGTCCGCCTTTGTGATCAGCCAGTAGAATCCTTGCCGGAAGGCTTTCACGACCAAAGATCAAGGAGCGACGTGATGCCCGCAATCTTCGAGATGGATTTCACGTAGGATTTCAATACCTTCTTGCTGGGAAACACACTTAAGGTATACAATAGTAGTGCTTCTTTTGTAGAGCTGTCCATTGATTATGGTATAGCCCTTTGCTCGACGTACTATTTGTCGTCTTTCGACTTTGTCGTCGGGCAAAGTTCCGTGTTCAAGATATTCCATGAATGGTTTTGTCCAAGCCGGAGGGACCTTTGCCACTATGTGGACGAAAGAGTCTAATCTGTCCGGGTTGTCGATGTCTGCTCCCTTCACGGATGGTGTCCGTAGATGCTCCAGGAAAACTCCAGGCGGAATTTGCTTGCGCCTTGATCCAAGCTTAGACAGCAGATCAGCCGCCTCGTTTTGCTCCCTAGGTACATACTTGACCTCGTAGCCCAAGAAGCTCTTGGCTATCTCGTCCACTTCGTCTCGATATGTCGCCATCATAGGGTTCTGCGCATTCCAAGTGCCAGCCACCTGCTGGGCAACCAAGTCGGAATCTCCACGGCAAACTATGCGCTTGATGCCAATATCCTTGGATACACGTAGTCCATGAATGAGTGCTTCATACTCCGCCATGTTGTTCGTAGCCTCAAAGTGGATCTGCAGAACATAGTGTAGCTTTTCTCTGGTTGGTGACTGTAACAACACACCAGCCCCCGAGCCGTTGAGTAGCTTTGATCCGTCAAATGCATCACCCAATATTCTGGCTCTGGTATAGGAGTAGCGTCAGGCATCTCCGTCCAATCTGCGATGAAATCCGCCAAGGCTTGTGACTTGATAGCATCGCATCTTTTGTAGGTGATCTCGAAGGCGGAAAGTTCAATGCCCCACTTCGCGACCCTTCCTGTAGCGTCGCTGTTGTTGATGATGTCGGACAGTGGAGTTTTGCTCACCACTGTTATGGGGTGCTCTTGGAAATAGTGCCTCAGCTTCCGAGAAGCAAGGAATACTCCATAAGCTATCTTTTGGTAGTGCGGGTAACGCTGCTTGGACTCCGTCAAGACATCGCTTACATAGTAAACTGGTCGTTGAACTCCGTACTCATAGCCTTCCTTCCGCTCTACCACGACGACGATGTTGATTACCCGGTTGGTGGCCTCCATGTAAACTAACATAGGCTCCCCAGGCTCAGGTGCTGTAAGGATAGGCGCTGAGGGGAGTATCTCCTTGAGTTGTTTCAATGCTGCGTCTGCCTCGTCCGTCCATGTGAATTTTTCCGCCTTCTTCAGCAACTTGTACAGCAGCAGAGCCTTCTCTCCAAGTCGGCTGATGAACCGACTAACTGCTGCAACGCAACCTGTTAGCCGTTGAATATCCTTCAGGCATGTCGGACGGTTTATGTTTAAGATGGCCTTGATTTTCTCTGGGTTGACCTCGATTCCATGCTGGGAAACGATGAAGCCAAACAATTTGCCAACTGGAACCCTGAAGACGCACTTCTTAGGGTTAAGCATCATGTTGTATTTCTAGAGATTATCAAAGGTTTCTTTTAAGTCAGAGACTAAGTCGTTTGACTTTTTAGACATCACCGCTATATCGTCCACATAGGCGTGAATGTTTCGACCAATTTGGTCGTGCAGGCAACGTTGCATTGTCCGCTGGTACGTAGCACCTGCATTTTTCAGCCCAAAGGGCATCGTGACGTAGCAAAACGTGTCGTAGGGTGTAGTGAACGAAGTGGCCAATTGGTCCGACTTCCTCATCTTGATCTGGTGGTATCCTGAGTATGCATCGAGAAAATACAAAGCTCTGAGCCAGCCGTTGAGTCAATGACTTGGTCAATGCGAGGCAAGGAAAACGGATCTTTGGGACATGCTTTGTTCAATCCGGTGTAATCAACGCACATTCTTAATTCAGTGGTTCCCTTTTTGGGGACAAGTACAGGATTGGCCACCCATCGGGTGTGAAGGACTTCTCGGATAAATCTAGCTTTAAGTAACCTAGCTATCTCTTTGCCAATGGCGCATCTCTTCTCGTCTCCGAAGCGTCGTAGAGGTTGTTTCACTGGTTTGCATTTTGGATCAATGTTCCAGCTGTGCTCGGCAAGTTCCCTAGGTACACCTTTCATGTCGGCAGGTTGCCAGGCAAATATGTCCCTATTCTCATGGAGGAACTCGACGAGCGAGCTTTCCTATTTGGGATCCAGGTTTGTCCCAATGGCGGTGGTCTTGGAGGCATCGCCGACCACAAGTTCCACCGGCTTGGTCTCGATGGCGGCCTTGAATGCTGGAGCGGAGTCGGAAATTTGTTTCTTCGACGCGGGCATCTCCGAGGCATCGACCTTGCTCTAGATCTCCTTGAATTCATCGTTGTAGAGGACAGCTTCCACGTAGGCTGCTTCTCCAATCTCGCAGTCTCTTGCTTTGGTAAAGCTTCCGACTACGGTGATGACACCGTTTGGTCCAGGTATCTTGAGCTTGTTGTAGACGAAGCATGGCTTGGCCATGAAGGTGTGGAATATGCCGCGGCCGAATATGACGTGGTACACGCTCTTGAAGAGGACCACTTCAAAGGTCATGCGCTCTTGGCGGTAATTATTAACATCACCAAAGGCGACATGAAGTGTGATGCACCCAAGGGACCGAGCCTCCCGGCCAGGAACTATGCCGTGGAAGATGGTGTTGGTCTGCCTTAGGTTTGCCTCCGTCAGGTTCATCTTCTGCAGTGTATCCAGGTACATGATGTTGATGCTGCTTCCACTATCCACCATGCATTTGGTGAAATCGTAGCCGTCAATCAAGGGGTTGATGACCATGGCGTATTGGTTCTCTGTAGGGATGAGGTCTGGGTGATCCTTCCTATCCCAAGTGATTGGAATCTCCGACCAGCGCAGGAATTGTGGAACTGGGGGGAGAGTATCCATCAGTATCCTCATAGAAGTCTTCTGTTGTTGGACGGTGGGGGTGCCAAGGAAAGTGTGGAAAACTGCCGCCTTCTTCTCGAAGGGGTTCTTGCCCTTGCCATCGCTCTTGGCGGCGTGCTTGGGGTCAACATCCTCGTCCATGTCACTTGAATCCTTGGACTCCTCCTCCTTCTTATTCCCCTTGCCCTTTCCTCGCGGTCTGTTTTTCCGACTTCGCTTGTAGCCGGACTCCGGGTCCTCCTTGAGGTCGTTGACGAACTTGCAGTGGAGATTGGTCTGGGTGGCCTTGCCGCTGGCATCGAGGTGTATGAGGCACGGCATATCGCGGTACTCCTCGTAGGTCTAGGGAACACGGAGCGCTGCCGAGGTAGTTTCGCTTCCTCGCTGTTGCCCCCGACCAGCTCCCTGCCCTCGGCCACGTTGTCCGCCATCACCTCGTCCTGCGAAACTCATAGCGACCATGTCGGGAGTTTGCTTTTCTTCTAGTGCGGTTTTCCGCTTCGTGCTGCTGTTCCTCCTGGCTTGAGTTGGAACGGCCGTTGCCGGCAGAGAGCCGCGAGCATCGTTGTCGGCAGCTGCGAACTCACTGCCCAACTGAATCATCTGGTTCAAGTCTAGATAGTGGTTGTCCTGCAAGCGCTTCAGCTTATGTCGGATCAACGTGCCCCTTTCCAACCCATCGATGAAGGCGGCCATGGCGGTCTGAGCGTGCACTCCTACGCATGAATTCTTCATATCCAGCCAGCGGGAGAGGTAGGCGCGAGATGTCTCGTCTTTCTCTTGCACGCACCGTTGTAGATCGCCAACAGTGCAAGGACGTTTGTACGTACCCTCGAAGTTCTTGGTGAACGCTTCTTGCATGTCCAACCGGCAAGTCATCAATCCATTGACGGGCTGTGCGTGCCAACATTAATGGGAGGTACTTGACAACGACGTTGGGGTTACCCCCGGTGATCTCCACCGCGTTGCTGTAATCCTGCAACCATGTAGCTGGCTTGGTGGTGCCGTCATAGGGCTTGATGGTCTTGTCCATCCGGAAACCTTTGGGGTAAGTTGCGGACCGTATCATAGGTCCAAAGCAATGTGGTCACAGGTATGGTCCTTCCCGGGCGTCGTGGATCTTGTCTATCCGCTAACGTGTGTCGTATGGCTCCGGGTTTCTTTTCTTCTTGTCAACAGGGGATGGGCTGCGTGAACGACGCGGGCCTCCTCCGCCATGGTGACTGCTAGGTGGAGACAGAGGCGGAGGTGGCGGTGGGTTAGCCTTCTTGCTGTTACCCTCCTGCGACGCCTCACGCTTGTCGCGGTTGCTTGTCGGACGCGGAGGGTCATGGCGTGACCTACTCTTGTGTCCCTGGCTGCGCTCTCCATCATAACGGTCCTGATTCGCGTTGTCGTGGATGACGATGTCGCGTTGCTTTGGCGGAGGCATGTCCGTGCGATGGTGAGCCTTGGGGTCTTCACAATGTCGGGGAGATCGGGGTGGTGGAGATGGGCAACGAGGGTGAGATTTGTCTCCGTGGTCAGAGGATATGGGGATAGCGTCCTTCCTGTTGCGTGCATCCCTCCATCTTCGTTCTGATGAACCCGTCTGGGACCCAACATCCTGAGGAGATTTGTCCCTCGGTGTCTTATGGTGGCTAGACTGGCAAAACGTTGGGTCAGACTCAAGCCTCTAGGAGGTGGCCTTTTCCTGCTGTTTCACCGCCTTGGCCACTAGGTCATAGACCTGGTCCACCGCTTCAGGCGATCTATCCTGCTCCAGAAGGGTCTTGGTGACGGCGAGGTTGAGGAGAGGAGTGGGCATCACCTGCCTGCCATCACTGTCAATGTACGTCTTGGCATGTGCTGGCTTCGGGGGAGCCCATCCTAGGTTTCACCGTACACCAGGATCGTGATGACGCGAGCCGGAGCTTTCTTGGCCTTCTGCTACTGCAGCAAAGTCTTGTACTCGGCCTCCATTGCTCTTGCTTTCTCTATGGATTTATGTGCATTGAGCAGATCTCGATCTAGCTTAGAGCCTTGCTCCGCGATGGCCTGCGCTTCCTCCAGCAGCTGCTGGCGCTTCTCGTCAAGCTGGGTCACATTCCGGATATGAGCTACGGTTAGTGGCTCGACGAGGAGATTGCCGTACATCACTCTATCAGCTGGAGTAACATGGGCAGCAGCAGACATAGATGCCGGAGGCGGCGGGTTTGCGGTGTTGTTGTTACTCGGGACGGTGCTGAGTTCCTGTGGCTATTGCGCTAGGTTAGGTGGAGGGGGCATCACCTTTGCGCGATCATTGTCGATTGCAATAGGTGGTCCATTCCCTTTGTCCAGCGCCGTAGGCGGAGCTCGTCCGGGCTAGTCTTCATCCATCATTGTCCCAATGGTGACGAACACCTCTCGGGACTTGACGGCATTCTTTTCTTGCTCGTCGCGCTGGAATTCTTCCTCCAGCTCCTTCATAGTTGATTCCAGCTCGTCCGGACTGAAGTCTATCTCCTCCGAGTAGGCGTTGATGTCGGCGTAGAGCGCGTCGAGCATGGAATCGGAGGGTGCCGGGGCTTCGTCAACAATGGGTGATGGCGGCGGTGCGACGACGATGACTGGGGGTGGCGGTGCTGTTGGAGATATGCCCTAGAGGCAATAATAAATGTATTTATTATTATATCTTTGTGGTTATGATAAATGTTTACATTCATGCTATAACAGTATTAACAAGGAAACATTAATACTTGTGTGATTTGTAAACTAAATTAGAGTCCCTAGTAAAGCCTCTTCATAATATAGTTGTTGGTTAATAGATGATTGTGGTTTCCCTATCATGAACACTGAGATGTTATTAACAACAAGATCATATCATTAGGAGAATGGTATGATGGACATACTCCTATAGATAAGCGTAGCATAAAGATCAAGTCATTTTAATAGTTCAATTGCTATAAGCTTTCTGATACATAGTAACCTAATTCCTTCAACCATGAGATCATGCTTATCACCATCACCGGAAGGATGCTTTGATGACATCAAACACCACACCGTAATTGGGTGGCTATAAAGATGGCATTGAGTGTTCGGAAAGTATGGGTTGAGACACATGGATCAAGAGTGGGATTTGTCCATCCATATGACGGATAGATATACTCTGGGCCCTCTCGGTGGAATGTCATCCAATTAGCTTGCAAGCATGTGACTGGATCACAAGGGATCACATACCAAGGAAACGAGAAAAGAGTACTTATCGGTAACGAGGTTGAACTAGGTATGCAGAGATACCGACGATCAACACCTCGGATAAGTAAACTATCATGAGACAAAAGGGAAATTGGTATCGTATGTAAGTGGTTCATTCGATCACAAAGTAATAGTAGAAATATGTGGGAGCCATATGAATTTCCAGATTCCTCTATTGGTTATTGTTTGGAGAAGTGTCTCGATCATGTCCGCATAATTCACGAACCGTAGGGAGACACACTTAAGGATTCGATGTTGTTGAGTAGTTATGGAATGATGAGTAAGAGACCGAATGTTGTTCGGAGTCTCGGATGGGATCCGGGATATCACGAGGAGATCCGGAATGGTCCGGAGAATAAGATTCATATAAGGAAAGTCATGTTTCGGAGTTGGGGAATGATTCCCGTGTTTTCATCGGGAATGTTCTAGAAGGTTCCGGAAGGTCCGACACTCCGGAGGGGAAGGGTACATGAATGTGTCATGACAATGTGGAATGGTTGCATCATGTACTAGGTATCATGGCTGAGCAAAATAAAGGGATAAATCAAATCCTAGTTTGAAAAGTCAAACGCCAATTTGAAAAGTCAAACGGCAGTTTTGCTTGGTGGAGGGAGAGTAGGAAACCTACTTGTGGAGGAGTTCCTCTCCCTCCACCCGCAGGCCAAGGAGGCCGACTTGGGGGAGAACTCCCTCCCCTTGGCCGGCGCCCTCCCACCAATAAAAGGAGGGGCAAGGGTGCCCCTCTTCCCTACACCTCTCTCCACCAAAACCCTAGACCTAGCCGCCGGCCACCACAAGTCGCCGCCGCCCTAGGGTTTGCCCTAGCCGCCGAGTTGGGGATCTCCCCAAGCCCTAGCCTCCGGCCTAGCCTCCTCCCTTGGTGCCTCAAAACCATAGATCGCCAAGGCCTCTCTCATAGGCTACCATACTCGCTCCGGCTTAAGGCGAAGCCCTACGAGATCTCCCCTATACTTCCGGTACCACGCCGTTGTGCTGCCGGAATCGTGAGGAGAGTGCTACAACCTCCGCTGCCTGCTGAAACAAGGGAGAGGAAGGTCTTCATCGAGTACCGAACGTGCGACCGACTGCGGAAGCGCTGCCGGAACGCAGCGCCGGAAGGATCGTCTACGCGATCTTGAGATCGGCAAGAGTACGACTACATCACCCACGAGAATCTGCTCTCGTTAACCGCTTTGGAATCTTCGAGGGTGAGTTCCTCTATCGACTCGTTGCTACAATCTAGTAGATATATCTTGGCTTGTTTGTTTGCATGCGGTAGAAATTTTTTGTTTTCCATGCTACGAACCCCTACATTGGTATCAGAGCCTTGTCTTTATGTAGATCTGTTGCACGAGTAGAACACAATGGTCATTGTGGGTGGTGGTGCTTTTATTATCAATTGCTTCTTGTGTACTTTGCATCTTGCGGTATGATGGGATGAAGCGGCCCGGGCTAACCTTACATGACATCGTTCATGAGACTTGCTCCACGCTCAACATGCAACTTGTATTGCATAAGTGGCTTTGCGGGTGTTTGTCTCTCCCATTATAGTATAGATCCAATTTACAACGGGCACTTGATAGTTCAAACATCAACGTTGTGGTTCTTGTTCGTAAGTTAGATCGACACTTATTGAAAGCCCCAAACCATGTAAAATATGCAAAGAAAATTAGAGGCGTCTAACTTTGTTTTGCAGGGGTGTGTTGTGATGTGATATGGCCATGATTGTGATTATATTTGATGTATGCAATGATCCTTATTGTAAGTTGGCAACTGGCAGGAGCCATATGGTTGTCTTTAATTTCTGTTAAGACCCGCGTGTCTATTCAAAGTAGTTGTAATAGTTGAACCTAGTGGACGACAACCATGAAGCGGCGCCATTGACCTTCATGTTCGTGCTTGAAGATGGAGATCGGAAGCACAAGAAGAAAGTCCATATCATATCACATATTATGAATTGCATGTGATGTTAATCCTTTATGCATCTTGTATTGCTTAGATAACGATGGTAGCATTATAAGATGATCCCTCATGCACATAAATTTCAAGTTTTAAAGTGTTCATAGTAAGCACTGTTGCTAAAGCTTGTTGTTTTGAAGCACCACGTGATGATCGGGTGTGTTAGATTCTGCAAGTGTATACAACGTGAGCAAGCCAGATTTGCTCATGCGGAAGCTAAGGTTTGATATTGACGAGCCTAGCATGTACAGACATGGTCTCGGAACACAGATCACCAAAAGGTAAAGCATGAGTCATATAGTAGATATGATGAACATGTTGATTGTTCGCCATTGAAGTTACATGAACTCTCGTGATGATCGGTTTTGATGTGGTGGATTTGGTTCGTGTGATCACTAAAACAATGTGAGGGATATTGTTTTGAGTGGGAGTTCACCTAGATTAATTTAACTATTAATTAGAACTCAATTTGTCATAAACTTAGTCTAAACTATTGCAAATATGTTGTAGATCAATGGCGGCCCCTACCATCAATTTTAATGCGTTCCTAGAGAAAGAAAAGTTGAAAAACAATGGAAGCAACTTCGTGGATTGGTTCCACAATTTGAGGATTGTCCTCAATGCTGGTAATTTGACCTATGTGCTGGATGCACCGCTGGGTGACCCGCCTGCAGCTGATGCTACCGATGAAGTAAAGAATGTTTACCTCGCTCAGAAAAATCAGTACTCCACAGTTCAGTGTGCTATCTTGTATGGTTTGGAATCGGAGCTTCAGAAAAGGTTTGAGAACCATGACCCACATGATATTGTCCGTGAACTCAAATTGATATTTGAGACTCACGCGGCAGTTGAGAGTTATGAGGCTTCTGAAAAGTTCTTTAACTGCAAGATGGAAGAGGGAAGCTCCGTTAGTGAGCATGTGCATAAGATGTCTAGGCACGCAAACAAACTCCAAAGCTTGGGTATAGTGATTCCTAATGCTTTGGGGATTTACCGTGTCCTCCAATCACTGCCACCAAGTTACAAGAACTTTGTGATGAACTACAATATGCAAAGCATGAACAAGCAGTTGCCAGAACTCTTCTCCATGTTGAAATCTGCAGAAGTGGAGATCAAGAAAGAGCATCAAGTGTTGTTGGTCAATAAAACCACCAAATTCAATAAAGGCAAGTCTAAGCAAAAGGGAAACTTCAATAAGGGTGGTAAGAAAGTTGCCACACCGGCAAAGAAGACCAAAGCTGGACCTAAGCCTGATACTGAATGCTTTTACTGCCAGGGAGAGGGTCACTGGAAGCGGAATTCCCCAAAGTACTTGGCGGATTTGAAGAACGGCAACATCAAGAAGAGAGGTATATACGATATACATGTTATTGATGTGTATCTCACTAGTACTCGTAGTAGTGCCTAGGTATTTGATACTGGTTCGGTTGCTCATATTTGTAACGCGAAACAGGTGCTGCAGAATAAACGGAAGCTAGCGAAGAACGAGGTTACAATGCGCATTGGAAATGGATCAAAGGTTGATGTGATCGCGGTCGGCACGCTACCTCTTCATCTACCATCGGGATTAGTTTTATACTTAAATAATTGTTATTTGGTGCCTGCGTTAAGCATGAACATTATATCGGGATCTTGTTTATTGCGAGACGGTTACTTGTTTAAGTCCGAGAATAATGGTTGTTCGATTTATATGAGTAATATGTTTTATGCACATGCACCTTTGATAGATGGTCTATTCTTATTGAATCTCGATAGTGGAAATACACATATTAATAACATTGAAGCTAAACGTTTGAACTTGAGCGATAACTCGACCTATATGTGGCACTGTCGTCTTGGTCATATCGGAGTGAAGCGTATGAAGAAACTCCATTCCGATGGACTTCTTGAATCACTTGATTTCGAATCACTAGAAAGATGCGAAGCATGTCTGATGGGTAAAATGACTAAGACTCCATTTTCTGGTATGATGGAACGAGCTACACTTATTGGAAATCATACATACCGATGTGTGTGGACCAATGAGTGTAGCATCGCGTGGTGGTTATCGTGATGTTCTTACCTTCACGGATGACTTGAGTAGATATGGGTATATCTATTTCATGAAACATAAGTCCGAAACTTTCGAGAAGTTTAAGGAATTTCAAAGTGAGGTAGAGAATCAACGTAACAAGAAGATTAAATTTCTACGTTCTGATCGTGGAGGTGAATATCTAAGTTACGAGTTTGGCGAGCATTTAAAGAAATGCGGAATACTTTCACAATTGACACCGCCAGGAACACCACAGCGTAATGGTGTGTCCGAACGTCGTAAGCGAACTCTCTTAGATATGGTTCGTTCTATGATGTCACTTACAGATTTACCGCTATCATTTTGGGGTTATGCATTAGAAATAGCCGCATTCACTTTAAATAGGGCACCATCTAAATCCGTTGAAACGACACCGTATGAATTATGGTTTGGGAAGAAACCTAAATTGTCGTTCCTTAAAGTTTGGGGTTGCGAAGCCTATGTAAAGAAGTTACAGCTGGACAAGCTTGAACCCAAAGCGAAAAAATGCATCTTCATAGGATACCCGAAGGAAACTATTGGTATACCTTCTATCATAGATCCGAGGGCAAAATCTTCGTTGCCAAGAGTGGATCCTTTCTAGAGAAGGAATTTCTCTCGAAAGAAGTGACTGGAAGGAAAGTAGAACTCGACGAGGTTGTTGAACCTTCTCTCGAACTTGCGAGTAGCGCAGCACTGGAAGAAGTTCCTGTGGCACCTACACCAATAAGAGAGGAAGCTAATGATGATCATGAAACTTCGGTTGAAGTTGCTACAGAACCTCGCAGGTCAACGAGAACTCGTACCACTCCTGATTGGTATGATCCCGTTATGAGTGTCATGTTGGTGGACAACACCGATGACCCTGAGACATATGAGGAAGCGATGATGAGCCCAGATTCCAATAAATGGAAAGACGCCATGAAATCCGAAATTGGATCCATGTACGAAAACCAAGTATGGACTTTGGTGGACTTACTGGATGGTCGGAAGGCTGTCGAGAACAAATGGATTTTCAAAAAGAAAACAGATGTTGATGGTAATGTTATTGTCTATAAAGCTTGACTTGTCGCAAAAGGGTTTCTACAAATTCAAGGAGTTGACTACGATGAGACTTTCTCACCAGTAGCGAAGCTAAAGTCTGTGAGGATTATGTTAGCAATAGTTGCATATTACGATTATGAGATATGGCAGATGGATGTCAAAACAGCGTTCCTCAATGGAGACATTGATGAAGAGTTGTATATGATGCAACCCAAAGGTTTTGTCGATCCTAAAGACGCTAACAAGGTATGCAAACTTCAACGGTCCATATATGGGTTGAAGCAAGCATCCCGAAGTTGGAATCAACATTTTGATAAGGTAATCAAAAGTTTTGGTTTTATACAAACTTATGGAGAAGCTTGTATTTACAAGAAAGTGAGTGGGAGCTCTGTAGCAGTCTTAATACTATATGTAGATGACATATTGTTGATTGGGAATGATGTAGACATTCTTAATAGTGTCAAGGAATATTTGAATAATAGTTTTTCAATGAAAGATCTTGGCGAAGCAGCTTACATATTAGGCATAAAGATTTATAGAGATAGATCGAGACGCCTAATATCATTGTCACAAAGTACATATTTGTACAAAGTTCTAAAGAGGTTTGGAATGGAAGATAGCAAGAAAGGGTTCTTGCCCATGTTGTCCAATACGACGTTGAGTAAAACTCAAAGTCCTGCAACGGCAGAAGATAGAGAAAGGATGAGTAAGGCTCCCTATGCCTCAGCCATAGGATCTCTAATGTATGTCATGCTATGTACTAGACCCGACATTGCATATGTTGTTAGTTTAACTGCCAGATATCAAAGTGATCCAGGAGTGGATCATTGGACAGCGGTCAAAAACATCCTTAAGTACTTGAGAAGAACTAAGGATATGGTTCTTTCCTATGGAGGTGATGAACAGCTCGTTGTTAATGGTTACACCGATGCTAGTTGGAACACCGATCCAGACGATTCTAAATCTCAATCTGGATACGTATTTACTTTGAATGGTGCAGCAGTTAGTTGGAGGAGTGCAAAGCAAAGCGTTGTGGCGAGATCTTCAACTGAATCGGAATACATAGCTGCTTCGGAGGCTTCACAAGAAGCGATATGGATGAAGGAGTTCATTACAGAGCTCGGTGTGGTTCCAAGTGCGCTGGACCCAATGTCTATCTACTGTGATAACATGGCCGCCATAGCCAATGCGCAAGAACCAAGGTCACACAAGAAGCTGAAGCACATCAAGCTACGTTTTCACGCTATTCGAGAACATGTCCAAGATGGTGACATAAAGATTTGCAAAGTACACATAGATCTGAATGTGGCGGATCCGTTGACTAAACCTCTCCCGAGGGCAAAACATGACCAACACCAAACTGCCATGGGTGTTCGGTATATTACCATGTAATCTAGATTAGTTGACTCTAGTGCAAGTGGGAGACTGTTGGAGATATGCCCTAGAGGCAATAATAAATGTAGTTATTATTATATCTTTGTGTTGATGATAAATGTTTACATTCATGCTATAACAGTATTAACAAGGAAACATTAATACTTGTGTGATTTGTAAACTAAATTAGAGTCCCTAGTAAAGCCTCTTCATAATACTAGCTTGTTGGTTAATAGATGATTGTGGTTTCCCTATCATGAACATTGAGATGTTATTAACAACAAGATCATATCATTAGGAGAATGGTATGATGGACATACTCCTATAGATAAGCGTAGCATAAAGATCAAGTCATTTTAATAGTTCAATTGCTATAAGCTTTCTGATACATAGTAACCTAATTCCTTCGACCATGAGATCATGCTTATCACCATCACCGGAAGGATGCTTTGATGACATCAAACACCACACCGTAACTGGGTGGCTATAAATATGGCATTGAGTGTTCGGAAAGTATGGGTTGAGACACATGGATCAAGAGTGGGATTTGTCCATCCATATGACAGATAGATATACTCTGGGCCCTCTCGGTGGAATGTCATCCAATTAGCTTGCAATCATGTGACTGGATCACAAGGGATCACATACCACGGGAATGAGAAAAGAGTACTTATCGGTAACGAGGTTGAACTAGGTATGCAGAGATACCGATGACCAAAACCTCGGATAAGTAAACTATCGTGAGACAAAGGGAAATTGGTATCGTATGTAAGTGGTTCATTCGATCGGAAAGTAATCGTAGAAATATGTGGGAGCCATATGAATTTCCAGATTCCTCTATTGGTTATTGTTCGGAGAAGTGTCTCGATCATGTCCGCATAATTCACGAACCATAGGGAGACACACTTAAGGATTCGATGTTGTTGAGTAGTTATGGAATGATGAGTAAGAGACCGAATGTTGTTCGGAGTCTCGGATGGGATCCGGGATATCACGAGGAGATCCGGAATGGTCCGAAGAATAAGATTCATATAAGCAAAGTCCTATTTCGGAGTTGGGGAATGATTCCCGTGTTTTCATCAGGAATGTTCTAGAAGGTTCTGGAAGGTCCGGCACTCCGGAGGGGAAGGGTACATGAATGTGTCATGACAATGTGGAATGGTTGCATCATGTACTAGGTATCATGGCTGAGCAAAATAAAGGGATAAATCAAATCCTAGTTTGAAAAGTCAAATGCCAATTTGAAAAGTCAAACGGCAGTTTTGCTTGGTGGAGGGAGAGTAGGAAACCTACTTGGGGAGGAGTTCCTCTCCCTCCACCCGCCGGCCAAGGAGGCCGACTTGGGGGAGGACTCCCTCCCCTTGGCTGGCACCCTCCCACCTATAAAAGGAGGGGCAAGGGTGCCCCTCTTCCCTACACCTCTCTCCACCAAAACCCTAGCCCTAGCCGCCGGCCACCACAAGTCGTCGCCGCCCTAGGATTTGCCCTAGCCGCCGAGTTGGGGCTCTCCCCAAGCCCTAGCCGCCGGCCTAGCCTCCTCCCTTGGTGCCTCTAAACCCTAGATCGCTAAGGCCTCTCTCATAGTCCACCATACTCGCTCCGGCTTAAGGCGAAGCCCTGCGAGATCTCCCCTCTACTTCCGTTACCACGCCGTCGTGCTGCCGGAATCGCGAGGAGAGTGCTACAACCTCCGTTGCCAGCTGAAACAAGGGAGAGGAAGGTCTTCATCGAGTACCGAACGTGTAACCGACTGTGGAAGCGCTGCCGGAACGCATCGCCGGAAGGATCGTCTACGCGATCTTGAGATCGGCAAGAGTGCGACTACATCACCCACGAGAATCTCCTCTCGTTAACCGCTTTGGAATCTTCGAGGGTGAGTTCCTCTATTGACTCGTTGCTACAATCTAGTAGATAGATCTTGGCTTATTTGTTTGCATTCGGTAGAAATTTTTTGTTTTCCATGCTACGAACCCCTACAGGTGCTGCTGCAGCGATGACGACTAGAGGCGGCGGCGCGTCGACGACTGCTGGAGGTGGTGGTTATTGCTAAGGCGGGGGTGCGCCACCAATGAGCGTAGGCTCTGCATGGGGTGCTACCTCGGCCTCTGCGTAGCTATTGATGGTGTTCACCATGCTCTCGAAGGTGAGGCGTCCCGCGGCCTGCTGCCGCCTTAGCGTATGCCGGAGAAGCGTACCCTGGTCCAGTCCTTCCACAAAGTTATACATGGCATCATCATTGCAGTAATGTGCCAGATCGGCCCGTATACGGAGCCACCTAGCGAGGTAATCGCAGGGGTTTTCTCCTTCTCTCTAAATGCATCGCGCCAGATCGAAGATGGTCACCACGCCGACGAACTTGGATCGCTGCTGTCAAGACGCACAGCCGAAGCCGGTGGACTTGCAGTGATCTTCCATCGTTATATCCAGCACAGGGGCGGTTTGGGTGGGCCTTGAATTTTTTCGATCTTTGTCAGCAAACTCCGAAGAGAGATCCAACATCGATCCTTCCGCGAACGTATCCTGCCCGTAGGCGGTTCGTGCGGGTCTTGATGCTTCTCGGGCTCCCAGGGAACTAGTGCCCGAGTCGGTTTCGCCGATGAAGAGGTGGATGTCTCCGATAGGAACGATCGAAGACCGCATAGGGTTCGTCTTCGCCGGGATCCAGAACTCGTCGGGAGGGATGATCGGAACGTTTCCGGAGAAGAGAACCTGGCTGATCGCTACGGTTTCGCTGATTCCCGCGAAGATCTTGGTCCTCGCCCGCTGAAGAGCCTGAAGCGCCTCTCGCCCCACGGTGGGCGCCAACTGTCGTGATATTGTCTTGATGCCAAAGGGGGATAAGTTGCACATTAGGCATGCGGGATTTGCATGGGAAAAGTCACAAGCTCATTCTTTCCTTTTGATCTTTACTCGCTTGTGAACTTTATTTGCTCTTTGCCTCTTATTATGTGTGAATATTATGTACTAACTACTTGTTCTATGTATGCTGAGACTATGTGGTTATCTTATGGATCCATCATTTGTGTGTTATGGTTATTCTCATATGGATCCATCTTATGTGATGTGTGATGATATTATCTATGCTTTATCAATATGTCTCTCATCACACTTTATTGTGCAAAGGTATGTGGTCTATGTCATGGTATTGCCGACGAGTACGCCATGGAGGGGTCTTCACAGTGCGTGTTTAGAGACGTGGGGGAAGGCGGACGGTTGACGGGTACGAGGTAACACAGCTTACCCAGGTTCAGATTCCACAACGGTGGCGGATCCTACTCCCGCTATAAATCACTATAATGGCAATACGCCGAGTTACAGAGATAGGTTCGCTATGCGAGGTATGAGTTAATCAATACTATGTTGTCTGAGATTGTGCCCTAAAGGCTCCCATAGGCCCGACTTATATAGTCGCCAGGTCCTAGGGTTACAGGAAAAAGTCCTAGCTGGACAGGTTACAGAGTCCTACACTGCCTACAATCATTCTAGCATGTCTTGCACTCCAAGGCTCCGTGTAGGTGACTCCTCTATAGCCTTCCTTTATCCGGCATGGGCCTCCCTTCTGGATCCATCTAACTGGGCTGCCCAGCAGGCCATGGGCCATGCTATCAACTGTGGGCCACCCGGGTTATCCGGATAGAGGACATGCTATGAGGATACCCATATAGCATATCCCCAACAGTCTAAGTGATGTTATACACTCCCAGGTAGTTTCTAAAATAGAGGGGGCTTGATCTTACTTATCTAGGGGGATCCCCATCTCTATTTTACAAAACCTTGTTTGTCATCACAATATTATCATGCAAAATGTGTGTTGTCATCAAACACCAAAAAGGGGGAGATTGAAAGAGCATTTCTTATCCTAACTGATTTTGGTGTTTATAACAACACACATGTTGGACTAATTATTTGCCAAGTGTACCACGGGTTTTCTCAAGAAATCCTTGGCTCATTCCTCCCAAAAAGGATCCCCTGCTTATCCTTCATTTTTCCTATGTGATGTCCGGTAGTACTGTAAATATCAACCGGTACTACCGCACAGGGCCGGCAGTACCGGAGATTGCTCGTGGACCAGGCAGTGGGTTTGCGCGAACTGCCCAAAAGCTTCTGTCCTCCGCGGTACCTAAAAGCGGTAGTACCGCATTCTGATACTAGACAAGACAGAAGGTGTGGGCGAGTTCTCCAAACGCCTCTGTCTTCACCGGTACCAAAATGCGGTAGTACCGCTCTTTCGTACCTAACATGACATAAGGTTTTGGCAAGTTTTCCAAATGCCAATGCCCTTTCCGGTACCAAAATGCGGCACTACCGCATGCGTCCGGTAGTATCGTGCCGCATGGAAGGTACTACCGCTTTGTAGTAGCACCCCATTCTGGTATCATTGGAGTCTGGGGCTAGTATGGCCATATAGCGCATCTTCGGTACCTGACCGGTAGTACCGGTGTTTTCCAGTACTACCACTTGGAGTTTCGGTAGTACCGCTGCAATAAATGCTCAACAGTCAGATCTGCACCAAGGACTATAAATGCACCCTTCACCTACCTTACAAAGTTGCTCGACCCACTCAAGAACACTACCTCCATTTGACCCACCAAATCAACAAGATCTCTTCATCCAACCATCCAAATTCATTGATCTTTGGAGAATCGAAGGAGGAGGCCTTGATCTACAGCTTCACCAAGAGAGATCTTCATTTCCCCCTCATTCACTTGAGGGCCCCCATGCTCTAGTGTTTCTTTGGAAACCCTAGCTTTGATTTGGTTCTTACAAGCTTGTCTTTGATTGTTTTGACAGCTTGCTTGTATTTGGGAGCCTCCAATTAAGTTGTGGATGGGTGCCCCGAACTCGTTGTAAAGGTGCCGGCTTCCACCTCGAAGGTTGCCGATATAGTGGAAGGTGAATAGAACCCCATGGGGTGAGGTTCATCGGAGAACAAGGGAGGCCTCTCGTGGCATTGGTGGTTTGAAACCACCACCTCTCCAAACGTAAACGTACTTCCCCTCAAAAGGAAGGAACTACGAGAAACAAATCCTTGTGTCTCCGTGTCCACCACTTTGGTTACTTCTATCCTTTACCGCACTTTACTTACTTGTTCTTACATAGTATTGTGTTAGTTAATGTTTGTTTGACATATAGGTAAATTCACCTTAGTTGCATAATCTAGAGAATTTAGCTTTCTTGTCAAACCCTAATTTGAAAAGAAGAAAATTTGAAGTAGCACCTATTCACCCCCCCCCCTCTAGGTGCCCATACGATCCTTTCAACAAGGTACATAGACCGCCATCCAACTGCATCTATGACTAGTAATCCACCTTCAGGTTATCATCCGAACCCCCTCTAGTATTAAGTTGCAAGAAACAGATAACTTCTTTAAGAAAAGTATGTAACGTAAACAATCCACTTGTTCCATGAACAAGAGACCGTTGTTTTCTCCCTAGTGGCAACAGCACATCTACAACCTTAGAGATTTCTGTCACTTCCCTTAGATTAAATAGAGGCATGAACCCAGTATCGAGCATAAATACCACCTCTTGGAGTCACTAACATCTACTTGTCCAAGATAGCTACTAGAAATGGAGAGCATGCAAGATCTCAAACAACACAGACATGATAGAATCAATAAGACAAAACCATTAATCAATCTGACATAGTAAGCTCAATATCCATCGGATCCCCGCAAACACAACATGCATGATTATAAATAGATGATCTTGATCATGAACGGAGCTCACAAGATCTAAACATGGTAGCACAAAGGAGGAGATACAACCATATAGCTACTACATGGACCCATAGTCCAAGGTGGAACTACTCACGTTTCATACAGGAGGCTGTCATGATGAAGAAGAAGGCCTCCGGGATGATCTCCCCTCCGGCAGGGTGTCGGGAAGAACTTCAGATCCCCCAATCTAGGGACGATGGTGGCAGCGGCTCCAGACGGTTTCGTGGAATATTGATCGGGTACTTAGGGTTTTGGTATCGGGGGTCTTTATAGGCGAAGAGGCAAGGCATGGGGCAGCTAGGGCGGCTGCACCCCCCACCCCCCAGGCGCGGGCTAGGCCCAGCCGCGCAGCCAGGGTGTGTGGCCCCCTGGTGGCTCTCCTCCATCTCGTACTCTGGCTTCGTGTTCCCCACGGTAAAATATTGACTTTGGCTTTTGTCCCGTCCAATTCCGAGAATATTGATTTACTGCCTTTCTGGAACCAAAAACAGAAGAAAATAGGCAATTGGCACTGTGGAATTTTGTTAATAGGTTAGTCCAGAAAAACATATAAAAACACCTCAAGGTGTAGACAAAGGAAATAAAGTAGATACTAAACAAGCATGGAACATCAAAAATTATAGATACGTTTCCGACGTATCAACCAGCCTTGGGTTTCTTTGCAGGCGCGACAGCTTTCTTGCTGCCCTTCTTGAAGTTACCCTTCTTATTAGGCTTGCCTTGCTTCTTGAAATTGGTGGTATTATTGACCATCAATAGTTGGTGCTCTTTCTTGATCTCCACTTCCTTAGAATTCAACATGGAGAAGAGTTCTGGCATTATCCATGCGCTGCATGTTGTAGTTCATCACGAAGTTCTTGTAACTAGGTGGTAGTGACTGGAGGACACGATGAATTCCCAACGCATTAGGAATTGTTATTCCTAGATCTGCGAGTTTATTCGCATGCCTAGACATCTTAAGCACATGCTCGCTAATGGATCTGCCCTCTTCCATCTTGTAGTTAAAGAAATTCTTGGAGGCTTCATAGCTTTCAACTACTGCATGAGTTTCAAATATCATTTTGAGCTCATGGATAATATCATAAGGCTCACGGTTCTCAAACTGCTTCTGAATCTCCGATTCCAAACCATACAAGATAGCACACTGAACTGTTGATTACTGATTCTTCTGAGTGAGGAAAACATTCTTCACCTCATCGGTTGCATCAGCAGCTGCAGGTGGGTCACCCAGCGGTGCATCCAGCACATAGGTCAACTAACCTGCATTGAGGACAATCCTCAAATTGTGGAACTAATCCGCAAAGTTTCTTCCATTGTTTTTCAACTTTTATTTCCCTAGGAACGCATTAAAATTGATGGTAGGGGCCGCCATCACTACAACATATTTGCAAGAGTATAGACTAAGTTTACGTTCAAATTGAGTTCATATTTAATACTTGAATTAACTAGGTGAACTCCCACTCAAAACAATATCCCTCACATTGTTTTAGTGATCACACGAACCAAATCCACTACACCAAGTCCGATCATCATGAGAGATGATGTAGCTTCAAAGGCGAACAATCAACATGTTCATCATATCAATCATATGACTCCTGCTTTACCTTTCGATATTCCGTGTTCCGAGACCATGGTTGTACATGCTAGGCTCGTCAAGATTAACCTTAGTATCTGCGTGAGAAAATCTGGCTTGCTCCCATTGTATGCACTATCACACCTGATCATCACGTGGTGCTTCAAAATGACGAGTCTTACCAACGGTGCCTACTAAGGACAAACACTTTATTACTTGATATTTAGTGAGAGAGATCATCTTATAATGCTATCGTCTCAATCTAAGCAATACAAGATGCATAAAAAGGATTAACATTACATGCAATTCATAATATGTGATATGATATGGCCTTTCTTCTTGTGCCTTCGATCTCCATCTCTAAGCACGAACATGATCTCCATAATCACCGGTGTGGCGTCAAGGTCAATGGCGCCGCTCCGTGGTTGTCGTCCACCAGCATCAACTATTACAACTATTTTGAATAATAGACACGTAGGTATCAAACAAAATTTAAAGACAACCATAAGGTTCCTGCCGGTTGCCAACTTATAATAAGGATCATTGCATACATCATATATAATCACAATCATGGCCATATCACATCACAACATAAGCCATGCAAAACCAAATTAGACGCCTCTAATATTCTTTGCAAGTTTTACGTGGCTAGGGCTTTCGCATAGAACCGTTTCTAACTTACGAACATGAATCACAATGTTGATACACGTATTGTCAAGTGCCCGTTGTAAATTGAATCTTCACTATGGTGGGAGAGACAGACATCCGCAAAGCCACTTATGCAATGCAAGTTGCATGTTGAGCGTGGATCAAGTCTCATGAACGATGTCATGTAAGTTTAGCCCGGGCCTCTTCATCCCACCATCCCGCAAGATGCAAAGTACACAAAAAGCAATCGACAACAAAAGCATCAACACCCACAATTACCATTGTGTTCTACTCGTGCAACAGATCTACGCATAGACACGGCTCTAGTACCACTATAGGGGTTCATAGCATGGAAAACAAAAAATTCTATCGCATGAACACACACAAGCCAATATCTAATCTACTAGATCGGTGCAACGAGTTCATAGAGTACTAACCCTCGAAGATCCAAACGTTTAATGAGATCGGATTCTCGTGGTTTATGTAGTCGTTCACTTGCCGATCTCAAGATCTTGAAGACGATCCTTCCGGCGCCGCATTCCGGCAGTGCTTCCGCAGTCTGTCACACGTTCGGTACTCGATGAAGACCTTCATCTCCCTTGTTCCAGCAGGCAGCAAAGGTTGTAGATCTCCTTGCGATTCCAGCAGCACGACGGTGTGGTGGTGGAGGTGGAGGAGTAGATCCCGCAGGGCTTCGCCCAAGACGGAGCGGGTATGGTGGATTTAGAGAGGCCCTCGGTGGCTAGGGTTTAGATGCCAAAGGGAGGAGGTGGTGGCGTCGGCGGCTAGGCTAGGTCTATGCAGCGGCGGTTTAGAGGATCTAGGGTTTAGGGCATCGGTGGCTGGGAGCAGCAGGCGGCCTAGGGTTTTTTGGGGTGGTGGCAAGGGGGCACCCCACCCCTCCTTTTATGGGAGGGAGAGGCGGCAAGGGGAGGGGAGTCCTTCCCCAACTCCCCTTGCTTCTCTGGTGGCAAGGAGAGAGAGGCAATCATCTCCCAAGAGGGTTTCCTCTCCTCCCTCCACTTGGACTTTGACTTTCAATGTTGGGATTTTACTTTTCAAATTGGAGTTTGACTATTCAAACTAGAATTTGATTATTTCTCTTCCCATTGTCCAGCCAAGTGACCTAGGGTATGATGCAACCATTCCACATTGGTATGACACATTCATGTACCCCCCCTCCTCCAGGGTGGTGGACCTTCTAGAACCTTCCAGAAGATTCCGGTGAAAACACCGAAAACATTTCTGAACCCCGGAATCTGACTTTCATTATATGAATCTTATTCTCTGGACCATTATGGATATCCTCGTGATGTCCTGGATCCAATTCGAGACTCCAAACATCATTCGGTCTCTAACACATTCCCATATCTACTAAACAAGATCGAATCCTTAAGTGTGTCTCCCTACGGTTTGTGAATTATGCAGACATGATCGAGACACTTCTCCGATCAATAACCAATAGAGGAATCTGGAAATTCATATGGCTCCCACATATTTCTACGATTACTTCATGATCGAAAGAACCATTTACATATGGTACCAATTTCCCTTTGTCTCGCGATACTTTACTTACCCGAGGTTTGATCGTCGGTATCTCCCATACCTAGTTCAACCTTGTTACCGATAAGTATTCTTTACTCGTTCCATGATATGTGATCTATTGTCACCTAGTCACATACTTGCAAGACAATTGTATGACATTCCACCGAGAGGTCCCAGATTATATCTATCCGTCATATGGATGACCAAATCCCACTCTTGATCCATGTGCCTCAACACATACTTTCAGAATACCTAATGCCACCTTTATAACCACCCAGTTATGGAAGTGGTGTTTGATGTTATCAAAGCATTCATCAGGTGATGGTGATTAACATGATCTCATGGTCAAAGGATTAGGTTACTATGTACTTGAAAGCTTGTAGCAAATGAACTTCTAAATGACTTGATCTTACGCTATGCTTACTATAGGAGTGTGTCCATCATACAATTCCCCTAATGACATGATCTTGTTATTAATAACTTCTAATGTTCATGATCAGGAAACCATGATCATCTATTAAACAACAAGCTAGTTTAACAAGAGGCTTTACTAGGGACTTATTTTATGTTTACAAAACACACAAGTATTATTGTTTCCGGTTAATACAATTATAGCATGGGATGTAAAAATGTATCATAAACATAAAGATATAATAGTCACCATTATGTTTACAAAACACACAAGTATTATTGTTTCCGGTTAATACAATTATAGCATGGGATGTAAAAATGTATCATAAACATAAAGATATAATAGTCACCATTTTATTACTGCCTCTTGGGCATATCTCCAACAGTAATTTGATTCTTTGATATGTTTCTCTCTCTCCTAGTGGCCTCCTAGTTCTAAATTATGCATCGTCTGTATCACCTTTTGCTTAGGAGAATATGTGTTGCCAATGTACAATTTGTGTTTGTAACTAAGAACTCCACTTGTCAGTGTGAAATTTGGCACTTCTGTAGAATCAATGAGTAGTTTGTAAGTGATGTCCTTGCATTTGTCATCCTCTTTATAGATATCAGTGACTTCAATGATCCATGCTGGTATAGCAGCGCTAGAAAACAAAACTGACACGTAGTATTTGTAGGGTTCGCAGCATAGAAAACAAAAAAATCATATGATGGGAACAACTATGTACCAAGATCTATCTACTAGATACAAACAATGGGCGGATGTATATCCGTAGAGAACATACCCTTGAAGACCGACAAATCTTAACGAGTTCAACACGTGGTTGATGTAGACGATCTCTTGCCGATCTCAAGATCGAGAGGAAGTCCTTAGCACCGCAACTTAGCGGCGCATCCTGCTCGCACACATGTCCGAGGCACCGAGCAACCTCCGCCTCCTCGCTCCAGCGATGCAGCGGAAGCACAACTCTTTCTTGCCGAATAGCCACCGGGAACATGTATCTCGCTAGTCTGAGACCATGGGGAATAAATTCTAGAGGGGAGAGAGATCCTTCACGAGGAGGTGTGAGTGAGAAGTGAGTAGGGGTGACTTTTATAGGAGAGGAGGGGAACCCCAAGGGGGTGTACGGCGCATGGGGCTGCCCCCTTTCCCTCCCCTCATTCATGTGGGTGGACACTCCACTCCAAAAATTCCTTCAATTCCATCCACTCAAAATCCCACTCAAAATTCCCATTAAATTTCCACCAAATTTAATGCAAACTCTCATTAAATAAAACTCCTTTTATTTATTCAGAATTTTGTCAATTACTTTAATGACAAACATTCACATATAACCCCTTGCTAATTATTTCATTTCACATGAAAAACACTTTCTGCAATTTCACCGGAAACCTGTTTCGGTATCTAGTGAAATAAATTCCTGCGCTTGTTATTCTTTCCGTCATGAAACTTTTGCTCCAATTGGATGTCGTTGTCTCTTAAGTGGGTCACCCTACGGTTCACGAATAATGCAGACATGATCGAGACCCTTCTCCGATCAATAATCAGAAGCGGGATCTGGAGACCCATACTGACTCCCACACATTCAACGATGACTTTCTTGTGATCGTCGGAACCTTTTATGCTAGTATCTTAATCCATTTGTTTCACGATATATTACATGTCCGAGATTCGATAATCGGTATCTCCATACCTACTTTTATCTCTTTACTGACATGCACTCTTTTCTCATTCCCGTGATATAACATTCTAGTAATCAAATCACTTGCTTGCAAGCTAACCAATGTGATATCACAGAGAGGGCCCAGAGTATATCTATCCGTCATCGGGATGAAAAAATTCCACTCTTGATCCATGGCCCTCAACATAACACTTTATTAGTTCTAAACCCATCTTTATAATCACCCTGTTACAGTGTGACATTTGATGTTATCAAGAAACTCTTCCGGTGTTAGTGATTGACATGATCTCATGGTCTAAGGATTAGGATAACTTCGTAAGTTGTTATAGCAATATAAACTCAATGACTTTGATCATAATGCTATACTTCAGATGAATGTTCATCACACCATTATACTAATGTTGTGATCTCGTTATTAACAACATCCAATGTCCATGATCAAGAAACCTTGATCATCTTGTTAATCAACGAACTAGTTTATGAGAGGCATAACTAGGAACTTTCTGCTTGTTTATTAAACACACATGTATTAACGTTTCCGTATTAATACAATTATAGCATGCAAAATAAACATCTATCATATACTTGGAATATACATAATAAACACTTTATTATTGCCTCTCAGGGCATATTCCCTTCAGTCTCCCACTTGCACTAGAGACAATAATCTAGTTACATAGTGATGAATATAACACCCATGGAGTTCTGGTGTTGATCATGTTTTGCTTTAGGGAGAGTTTTAGTCAACGGATCTGCTACATTGAGATCCATGTGTACTTTACAAATCTTTATATCTCCATCCTTGGCATGCTTGCAGATGGAGTGAAACCGGCGCTTAATATGCTTGGAATTCTTGTGAGACCTTGGTTCTTTGGCATTGGCAATGGCACCATTGTTGTCACAATAGATCACCATTGGGTCCAACACGCTCGCAACCACACTTAGTTCGGATATGAACTCCTTCATCCAAACCTCTTCCTGAGCAGCTTCCGAAGCAGCAACATATTCGGCCTCCGTTGTTGATCCCGCCACCACAGGTTGTTTGGAACTCCTCCAACTAACCGCTCTGCCATTCATGAGAAATACGTATCCGGATTGAGACTTAGAGTCATCCGGATCGGTGTCAAAGCTAGCGTCGACATAACACTTAGGGACGAGCTCTTCTTCACCTCCATACACAAGAAACATATCCTTAGTTCTTCGCAAGTACTTAAGGATATTCTTGACCACTATCCAGTGTTCTGAACCTGGATCCGATTGGTACCTACTAGTCAAACTAATAGCATGTGCCACATCCGGTCTTGTACATAGCATGGCGTATATTATAGAGCCTATGGCTGAAGCATAGGGGACTTTGTCCATTATCTCTCTTTTTTCCGCTGTAGCCGGACTTTGAGTCTTACTCAACGTCTTGCCTTGCAACATAGGTAAGAACCCCTTCTTACTTCCGTCCATTTTAAACTTATTTAAAATATTATCAAGGTATGTACTTTGCGATAGCCCTATTAGGTGCCTAGATCTATCTCTATAGATCTTTATGCCTAATATGTATGACGCTTCACCTAGGTCCTTCATTGAAAATTTGCTGTTTAGATAACTTTTAACAGTGTTTAAAAGATCTATATCATTTCCGATCAATAATATGTCATCCACATATAATATCAGAAATGCCACATTGCTCCCACTCACTTTCTTGTAAATACAAGCCTCTCCATAAGTTTGGACAAATCCAAACTCTTTGATCACCTCATCAAAGCGGAGATTCCAACTTCGTGATGCTTGCTTCAGTCCATAGATGGATCGCTGAAGCTTGCACACCTTGTTAGCATCCATAGGATCGACAAAACCCTTTGGTCGTATCATATACAACTCTTCTTCAATATTACCATTGAGAAACGCGGTTTTGACATCCATCTGCCATATCTCATAATCGAAATATGCAGCAATTGCTAACATAATCCTAACTGACTTTAGCATCACTACGGGAGAGAATGTCTCATCGTAGTCAACTCCTTGAATTTGTTGAAACCCCTTTGCGACAATTCGAGCTTTATAGACGGTCACATTACCATCAACATCAGTTTTCCTTTTGAAAATCCACTTATTCTCCACGGCCTTTCGGTCGTGAGGTAAGTACACCAAGTTCCAAACTTGATTTTCATACATGGATTCCATCTCGGATTTCATGGCTTCTAACCATTTGTTGGAATCCGGGCTCATCATCGCTTCTTCATATGTCGTAGGGTCATCAATTTCATCAACCATGAAATTCATAACAGGGTTTTTGTATAGCTCGGGAGCTGCACGCGTCCTGCTAGACCTGCGAGGTTCGGTAGTACTCTCTTTCGGAGTTTCATGATCATTATCATTAGTTCACTCTTCAACTAGTGAAGCCAACTCCAGAACGACTTCCGGCACTACGCTACTCGCCATACTTTGAAGAGAAGGTTCAATAACCTCTTCGAGTTCTACCTTCCGACTACTCACACCTTTCGCGAGAAACTCTTTCTCTAGAAAGGATCCATTCTTGGCAAAAAAAAAACTTGCCCTCGGATCTGTGATAGAAGGAATACCCAATAGTTTCCTTAGGGTATCCTATGAAGACGCATTTTTCCGCTTTAGGTTCGAGTTTATCCGGTTGAAGTTTCTTCACATAAACATCACATCCCCAAACTTTAAGAAATGACAGCTTAGGTTTGTTTCCAAACCACAATTCATACGGTGTCTTTTCAACGGATTTAGATGGTGCCTGATTTAAAGTGAATGCAGTAGTTTCTAGTGCATAACCCCAAAATGATAACGTCAAGTCCGTCAGAGACATCATAGATCGAACCATATCCAATAAAGTACGATTACGACGTTCCGACACACCATTTCGCTGTGGTGTTCCGGAAGGTGTGAGTTTGAAACAATTCCACACTCTTTTCATATGAGTGCTAAACTCGTAACTTAGATACTCACCTCCACAGTCGGACCCTAGAAATTTGATCTTTCTATTATGATGATTTTCCACTACATTCTGAAATTCCTTGAACTTTTCAAAGGTTTCAGACTTGTGTTTCATCAATTAGATATAACCATATCTACTCAAATCATCCGTGAAAGTAACAAAATAAAGATATCCACCTCGCGCCGACACACTCATTGGACCACATACATTAGAATGTATGATTTCCAATAAATCTGTCGTCCGTTCCATTGAACAAGAAAACAGCGTTCTAGTCATCTTGCCCATAAGGCATGGCTCACATGTATCAAATGATTCAAAATCAAGTGATTCCAAAAGTCCATCCGAGTGGAGCTTCTTCATGCGTTTAACGCCAATATGACCTAGACGGCAGTGCCACATATATGCGGATATATCATCATTAAGTTTAATCCTTTTAGCATCAATATTATGAATATGTGTAGCACTATTATCGAGATCCAATAGAAATAAACCATTCATCATCGGTGCATGACCATAAAAGATTTCATTCATATAAATAGAACAACCATTGTTCTCGGATTTAAATGAATAACCACTTTGCATCAAACACGATCCAGATACAATGTTCATGCTCAGTGCTAGCACCCGATAACAATTATTCAAGTTTATTACTAATCCCGACAGCAAGTGGAGAGGCAGCGTTCCGACGGCGATCACATCAACACTTGATCCATTGCCGACACGCATCTTGACCTCACCCCTTGCTAGCGGTCGCTTGTTCCGTAGCCCCTGATTCGATTTACAAATATTAGCAACTGAACCGAAATCAAATACCCAGGTGCTACTGCGAGCACTAGTCAAGTACACATCAATAACATGTATATCATATATACATTTGTTTGCCTTGCCGGCCTTCTTGTCTGCCAAATACTTGGGGCAGTTGCGCTTCCAGTGGCCAGTCCCCTTACAATAGTAGCACTCGGTATCAGACTTAGGGCCAACTCGGGGTTTCTTTTCAAGCACGGCAACCGGCTTGTAGCCCTTACTTTCCTTCCGTTTACCCTTCTTGTCTTTCTTGAAACCAATGTTATTATTGATCATCAACACTTGATGTTCCTTCTTGATCTCCACTTCTACAGTTTTAAGCATTGACAGAAGCTCGGGGAGAGACTTCTTCATGCCTTGAATATTGTAGTTCATCACGAAGCCCTTATAGCTAGGTGGCAGAGACTGCAGAACACGATGGATGCCTAAGTCAATGGAAATCGATATTCCTAAGGACACAAGCTTATCGGCGTAACCCGACATCTTGAGTAGATGCTCACTTACGGAGATGTGCTCTTCCATCATGCAGCTAAAGAACTTTTCTGAAGCATTGTAGCTCTCTACAGCAGCATGTGTGTCGAAAATCATTTTTAACTCACCCATTGTATCAAATGCATTGTCGTTTTCGAAATGCTTTCGAAGTTCCGGCTCTAGCCCATACAATATGCCGCAATGAACTAAGTTGTGGTCCTCCTGACGAGTCTGATAGACATTTTTCTCCTAGTCAGGGGCATCATCGAACGGTGGGGGGCCTCATGGCGCTTCTATCACATATTGCTTTTGTGCAGCAGAGACAAGAATCCTCAAATTCATGGCCCATTCGGTAAAGTTGCTACTGTTCGTTGCAAGTTTCTCTTTCTCCATGAACACATTGAAATGAAAAGTAGGTGGTGCCATCTACAACAGAATTTGTAAAGTTTAGACTAAGTTTATGATAGATTGAGTTAAAATAATCCACATTACAAATGAACTCACACTCAAAAACGACATCCCTCATGCCTTTTTGGTGATTACATGAACCAAATCCACTACACCAAGTCCGATCATCACGGGAGTCGGTGTAGCTTCAAAGGCGAGCATCAAATGGGCATCATATCTACTATATGACTCATGCTTAACCTTTTGGTTCGTGTTCCGAGGCCTTGTCTGTACATGCTAGGCTCGCCAAGTAAGAACCTTAGTACTTGCGTGTGTAACTGTCTTACACCCGAAATATGGTCGTGGATCCAAGAACACCCGATCATCACGTGATTTCTTGGAGCGACGAAAACATAATCGGTGCATACTAAAGGAAGAACACATTCTTATCTTGATATTTAAATGAGGGATAATCTTATTATTCTAATAAAATGCCAAACAAGCAATATAAGATGCTATCAAACATCACACGTTTATAAGTGAAATGATATGGTTCCCGCATATGATCTCTATCATGTGCACCATGGTATGATCACTATAATACCTCTATGTGTAAGGCCAAGGTCTATGGAACTTACACGTTATGTTTGTTATAAGAGTATCATCTCATACTTCTACTTACAACATCACCATATCATAACACTATCCTAGCAACAAGCTAAACTAGACGCCTCTAATTTATCCATTGCAAGTTTTACATGGCTTAGGGCTTTCGAAGATAGAACCGTTCTTACCTATGAACATGAACCACAACGAGGATAACCAAATTGTTGATAACTCGTTGCAAATTAGATATTGACTATAGTAGGAGAGACAGACACCCGCTAGCCACTTATGCAAACTAGTTGCATGTCAAGCGTGGAACATGTCTCATGTGCGAGGACATGTAAGGTTTGTCCGGGCCACTTCATCCCACTATGCCACCAATATCCAAAATACAACTAAGAAGCAATATTATGATTATCATCGCCCACGTACTCATATGTGTACTACCCGTGTAAAGCATCTACGCATAGATCCGGCTCTGATACCACTGTAGGGTTCGCAGCATAGAAAACAAAAAATTTCCTACGATGGGAACAACTATGTACCAAGATCTATCTACTAGATACAAACAACACGCAGATATATATCCATAGAGAACATACCCTTGAAGACCGACAAAGCTTAACGAGTTAAACTCGTGGTTGATGTAGACGATCTCTTGCCGATCTCAAGATCGAGAGGAAGTCCTCAGCACCGCAACTTAGCGGCGCATCCGTGCTCGCACACACGTCCGAGGCACCGAGCAACCTCCGCCTCCTCGCTCCAGCGATGCAGCGGAAGCACAACTCTTTCTTGCCAAATAGCCACCGGGAACATGTATCTCGCTAGTCCGAGACCATGGGGGATAAATTCTAGAGGGGGAGAGAGATCCTTCACGAGGAGGTGTGAGTGAGAAGTGAGGAGGGGTGCCTTTTATAGGGGAGGGGGACCCCAAGAGGGTGGCCGGCGCATGGGGGCTGCCCCCTTGCCCTCCCCTCATTCATGTGGGTGGACACTCCACTCACAAAAATCCATTTAATTCCCTCCACTCAAAATCTCACTCAAAATTCCCATTAAATTTCCACCAAATTTAATGCAAACTCTCATTAAATCAAACTCCTTTTATTTATTCAGAATTTTATCAATTACTTTAATGACAAACATTCACATATAACATCTTGCTGGTATTTCATTTCACATGAAAAAACACTTTCTGCAATTTCACCCGAAAACTTGTTTCGGTATCTAGTGAAATAAATTCATGCGCTTGTTATTCTTTCCGGCATGAAACTTTTGCTCCAAATGGATGTCGGTGTCTCTTAAGTGTGTCACCCTACGGTTCGCGAATATTGCGGACATGATCGAGATCCTTCTCCAATCAATAATCAGAAGCGGGATCAGGAGACCCCTACTGACTCCCACACATTCAACGATGACTTTCTTGTGATCGTCGGAACCTTTTACGCTAGTATCTTAATCCCTTTGTTTCATGATATATTACATGTCCGAGATTCGATCATCGGTATCTCCATACCTAGTTTGATCTCGTTACTGACGTGCACTCTTTTCTCGTTCCCGTGATATAACATTCTAGTGATCAAATCACTTGCTTGCAAGCTAACCAATGTGATATCACCGAGAGGGCCCAGAGTATATATATCCGTCATCGGGATGAACAAATTCCACTCTCGATCCATGGGCCTCAACATAACACTTTATTAGTTCTGAACCCATCTTTATAATCACCTTGTTACGGTGTGATGTTTGATGTTATCAAGAAACTCTTCCGGTGTTAGTGATTGACATGATCTCATGGTCTAAGGATTAGGATCACTTCGTAAGTTTTTATAGCAATATAAACTCAATGACTTTGATTATAATGATATACTTCGGATGAATGTTCATCACACCATTACACTAATGTTGTGATCTCGTTATTAACAACATCCAGTGTCCATGATCAGGAAACCTTGATCATCTTGTTAATCAACGAACTAGTTTATGAGAGAGGCATAACTAGGAACTTTCTATTTGTTTATTAAACACACATGTATTAATGTTTCCGTATTAATACAATTATAGCATGCAAAATAAACATCTATCATATACTTGGAATATACATAATAAACACTTTATTATTGCCTCTCGGGGCATATTCCCTTCAGTATTTTACCCTGGAAAAAGCATCAACCACTTTATTTTCTCTTGCCTTTTTATATTCCATTGTGTACTTGTAGCCAAGAAATTTGATGAGGAGTTTATGTTGAATTCCTGCAGTGAGCTTCTACTCTTGAACGTACTTAAGGTTTGCTAGTCAATTTTTATGATTAATGAACTTGTTGCAAAATAGTGTTTTCCACTTCATGAATGCCTCAATTATTGCTAGAGATTATTTATCATCAAGTGGATAGAATTATTGATATACGGCCAATTTCTTTGATCATTTAAGAAATGAGCATTCCTTCTTCCATTTAATACAATAACCACTAGCATCGGCTTTCAGAACAAAAGGTTTTCAGAAATCTGGCATTGTCATAATAGGTTCTTCTGTCATGTGTTTCTTCAACTGATTGAATGCAATTTTCTGTTCATTTTCCCACTTGAAACCTTATTTCTTGAGTGTAATGAATGGTGGTCTACAAGTGAATACATAATTCTTGATAAATCTTTTGTAGTACCTAGCTAGCCCAAGAAAACTCCTCAATTCGGTGACATTCTTTGGTAGTGGCGAGTTGATGATTGCCTGAATTTTTGATCGGTCAGTTGCAACTCCTTGACCAGTAATGATATCCCCAGGAATCCACTTTGTCCTATGCAAAATTCCACCTCTTTCTTTTGGAAAAAGGTATATTTGCTCTTAATGTTGAGAATATTTGTTGTAGGTTTTGAGCATTTTGTTATAGATATGGACTATAAATAAGATTTGTGTCAAAGAATACTAGGGAAAATTTCCTTAGGAATAGTTCTAGAACAGTATTCATCAATTTCTGATAAGTTCCAAGTGCATTTGCTAAGCCAAATGGTATAATCACATACTCATAGTGACCTTGATGTGTGCTGAATGTTATTTTGCCAATATATTCTCACACATTCTTATCTGTTGATATCCACTTCTAAGATCAATCTTGAAGAATATTTGTGCTCCGTGCAGTCCATCCAATAGGCTTCAATAACTGGTATTTATAAATTTCTTTTTTAGCATGGAGCATTTAATTTCCTAAAATCAATACACAATCTCTAGTCAAAGTATTTATTCTTGACTACTAGAGCAGGAGAAGAGTATGGGATAAAGCTCTCTAATCAAATTGTTATTCAACAATTTAGCGACTAGTTTTTCTATCACATTCTTCTGGTGATGATGTACTCTGTAAGATCTCTGATTTACAATCTGAGCATCGTTTTCTAGAGTGATCACATCGGTCACATTTCCTATTTGGAGGCAATTCTTTTGGCTCTTCAAATATGTCAGAGAATTCTATCAACACTTCTTGTATCACATGTGATATTGGTGTCTCAAGTTGTTGTTTTGATTGGATTGGGTTTATCCAAAGAAAGGCTCCATATACTGAATTTTTTAGTAGTCTTGTAAGGTTAACTGTGTGTGTCATTTAAGTAGCCGTTGGTAAGGTAGCATCATAAAATTTCACAGTTTCTTTTTAGTTCTGTACTTGTAAAGTCAATTTCAGATTTAATTCCACTAGAGTGTGCTCATAAATCAAATCATCTCCCAATATTACAACATATCCTTTAAGTTTCAGTATTCTGAAATCATATGAGAATTGCACTCCTTTTATCTCATATTGAACATTTTTTTCAGAGAAATTTAGTCTAAAGTAAGGATGGAAATTTTACCCATGGGTATGGGTACCGACGGCCGGCGGGTACCGTACCCGCATGGGTAGCAAATGGGCATACTTTTATACCCATAGATAATACCCACACCCTACCCATTAAGTTACGGGTATAGGTATAGGTATAGACTTGTAACCATGGGTATACCTATACCCTGCCTGTTTGAACCGATATGTCAAACTTACCTGTAGAGTGGCAACCTATGCGACCGAGAAGCCTAGGTACAAGTATGCGATTGCGAATTCTAAACTTTGATGCTTTCATGTACTAGTCTACCTATTATTAGGTAGAGATAATTATATTTTTCTCAAATATGTTATTGATAAACGTAAAATTATGAATAACTTGTGTACTATTGGATCTATCCAATGGGTATGGGTAACCGGCGGGTATGGGTATGGGTAAAGTTTTATACCCGCGGATACGAGTACGGATATGGGTAATCTTTTGTACCCATTGACTAGACGAGTATGAGTATGGTATTGCTCTACCCTGTCTATACCATGTCCATCGCCATACTTAATCCAAAGAATACCACCATTGGCAACTTGTACTTTCTCCTTTGTTGTTGTGTTCAGTTTACACTTGGCTGCCTCAGCTATTTCTAGGGTCATGAATGTAGTAGTATTTCTTGTATATAGTAGGGCTACTACTTTGACATCTCCAATAGTAAGGTAGAGTGTGAATGTGTGATGAGTGCATATTTGCATCATGTTTTAGATTATTATTTTGCATTGTAGATGTAGGATTTTGGTATTTTAAGGCATTCATACGGACTTTTTATGTTTATTTTCACCAGGATCAGATCAGATGATGGATCCAATGGACACAATTCTTGAAGAAGTTGTACTGGAGAGAAAATGAGCCAAAAACTACGTAAATCGCTTATTTGGAAAATATTAATAATATCAGAAGAAAACCCGAAGCGAGCAAAGGAGGCAGAAGGGTTGACGACCAACTATACGGGTCATCGCCGTATAGTTGGCGCGGCCTTCGCCTCTTTAAATAGTTTCACTCCGTGCAACTGGTTCAGAGAGACGACATACAGAACACCCAGAAATCACCAAAACCTAACCTCCGGAAGGCATCTGGAGGGGGAACTTGCCCTAGGGATCCATCTTCGCCCTAAACATATCTGGGAGGCCAAGGCATAGATATCCATATTCATGAACCACTGCATCTTCATCACCACCATCATCTTCATCCATCCCATCTAGATCTTGTTGTAATTCTTGCACTAGTTCTGGATTTATACAAGTACTATTCATCGATAATCGTTTCTATTACCATTGCCATGATGTTGTTTGCCTCCATGTCTGAGTAAATTATTAGTTCTTGGGGATATGGAAAAACCCTAGCATGGGATTAAAATAAGATAAAGTTTATTATGATATTCATCGCTATGACCATGTGTTAGATTGTCTACATCTTGATGTTGGGAGAAGTCGACCTCTCCAATATTTGTCTCTTCTGGGGACTTGATATAGGGAACTACTTGTTGGTAGACGGAGGGATGTTAGCACTTATAGTGACTATAAAGCTGTTGACATCTTACGTATCAACTTGGGAATCGAGGAAACTCACAAAACACTATCCATGACATGGGATACGTCCTACGGGATTATGTCTCTTAATAGCGCCGTAATTCAATTGATGTTGATTGTTGTCTGTTGTGGTTATGAGGATGATTTGAGCAGCGGTTGCTGCCTCTTTGTCCAAATACAGAGTTCCTCCCACACATATATAGTTGAGAATGTTTATGATAATAATATTTACCTTAGCCCTTTATAATGCTAGTGGTGTATCCGCTAATCCCTGAGAACGCCTTTTCCCACTGAAGTTTCAAATCTCTTTTACATACACGATACTTATTTTCTGTATTCAGTTTTATTTACTTTACTCATTGTTCTCTTATACCAAAAAAAAACCCAAAACACCTTTTACGCAATACTCGTATTTTATCTTGTCATTTAGAACTTTATTTATCATTGCGAGTTTTAGTATTTATTTCAAAAATTATTAGACTTCAGACTCCTGCTCCCTGTGGGATCGATATCTTTATTTCGAAACTAGCTACAACCCATATGTGCACTTGCAGTCATCAATGTGTATTTCCTTACTTTTGCCCCTTTTAAAGCATGTGGTGATATCTGCAATTGTGATGAATCAGAAGTTTCATTAGGACTGTCAGAATCCTCATATGGTCATTGATGTAAACAATCGCACCAGTTTCTATGATTTGTGTGCAGTGCTTGTATTTGGGTTGTATGTGAAATTTTACATACTTTCTTGTGTACAGGGAACAAATTTTCTTTGCAATTATAACATAGCTTCTTCATATTTTATTGTTGAATGATAGATGTAGTTGTAGTAGCTAGTGATGTAGGTTTTGCTTGGTCAAAACTAACATGCCTTCTTGCACTTGGATAACACTGCTTTGTTTGAAGAGTCATATGTGGTTCAGTTGTTCAATCCTCCTAGCATACCACACTGTCTCTTGCATGTCAAATGGTTTGAAACACTGTAAGTGATTTTGGATTTAAGATTCAAGCCAAAAATGAAACTGTTAATATAGTCGTCATTGGGCAAAGTGGGGTTGTCTCTCCTCACAAGGTCCATAGTCTTCTCAAAATGTTCAATGTAATCAACCACAATTGATGTATGTATGAGAGAATGAAATTGTTTCACATTGTGGCACACTGAAGTTATAGAGAATCTGTTTGTGAGGTATCTACAGAACGTGTGCCATTGTACATTACTTGCCGCAAACCCAGTTCCTCTCCACCATTTTATTATTGGTCCCTTCAAGTAAGTGCTAGCAATTCCAGTTCTCTGGTCAAGAGGTGTTCTTGTAGAATCGAAGTACTGCCATATTTCCCGTATCCAGGAACCTACATCATCTCCTTCAAACTCGGGTATATTAAGTTTGGTGGCATGACCACTAGGTCTGATCTTCTAGCTCATGGTGTGCATATGCTCTGAACCTTGGATTCTCTCTTCTCCCACCATAATCAGAGTCTTCATCCCCTTGTGCATCTGCAATAGGAATAATCATTTGTGTGCCAGTTGGATTTGGTTTGATGCCATGTTGCTGATTGACATTAGCAGTATGATTTGGATTCCTGTAGGGCTGCTTTGGTGTGCCATCCAAGTTGACTTATCTTCCATTCATATCATTCAAGGTTGAGGTTGCAAATGCCTAAATTGTCTTCTACTTTTGATTGACAGTTCCATGCTCTGGTGTAGATGCCACTTCAGGTGTTCCACTAGCAGGACCTTGTGTAGGTGAGTGTTTCTCTTGTGCACTTTCGGTGTGACTGTCATTAATTTCTCAAAAAAAATCTTGGATTGTATTGAAATTGTCTTGGATGTTCACAAAGTTCCGATTGACAGTAGCAGAGAAGTCTAGTTTGCAGCATGGACTTGATGTCCAACTGAATAGATTTCATTTCCAGTACCTTGGTGTCTTCCGAACCAGTAGGTTTCACCATTTTTGCAAGAATTCCATAGGAATTTTACTAGTGAGCAAAGGAGGGAATTTCTGCTAGTAAACCAACACCCAGACTCCATCTACCAAGTTATGTCGATGATGTCACCTTCGCATGCGCCACCCACCTCCGGATGTTGCACGGATCAATGAGGGCGGTGGGGTTTTATACTGAGGAAAATCTCCTCAGAAACCACTGCCTTTTCCCTCGATCCGCAACTAAACGATGTAGCCGCCGCCAAGCCGCCTACAACTCCAATTTGAGTCAGGAGCTCTACACCGCCGACAGAGTCGAAGTTAGGGATTTTATGAGAGATCCCAACCTCACAGTGTTTAGGATCCTACTTGTGACCGATGATCAGGTGGATATGATACCACTTGACAAGCACTAAACTAGCAGGTGAAGTGTAGATGGACGAAATTCAGAGAATCATAGCAATCAGTACAGCTTTCATGGATTTATTTCTAGCGATATAGTCGCTAGACCTCAAACAGAGGCGGCTAGGGTTTAACCCAACATATCTATAGAGTAATCTGGGCTTTATATTACAGATTAGAGAGTAAGACAAACAGGGTAGCGGGTGGGGAGAAACGACAACTGTAAAGAACAGTGGTCCATTTTGAATACGACCATTGGAGCTGTAGGATGGAAGATCGACGACCTCTAGTTGCTAGCTTTGGAGCGAATGGGTAAGGAGCAATCTTAATCGTCGAAGCGATGATGAACAGCACAACACTGGCAATGCAAGATGATCCTCTTCCGTCGGGTTCATGTTCCTGACAGTTGAGGTCGGGTTCATGTTCCTGACAGTTGGGGAGTTAAGAGAGCGGGGAAAGAAAGCATAAGCATATTTTAATTTTGAAGCAAGGTTTTGTTTGCTATGTCCGTTAGATAATTGTTAGATAATTCTCTGTTCCAAGGATTGAAAGTGATTTAACTCCACTAACTTACATGGTACAGCGTGAAGCAATACTAAGTGCACATTAGATGAGTATAACATCGCCCAAAAAGTGGACTATAAACTCAAATCACAGGCAGGTCAGCTCTCTGCATTTATTAGTAACATCGTCCGAAAAACGGGAACTGTAAACTAAAATTACAGGCAGGTCAGTGAGACCCAAATGCTCTACCACTGGTCCACTACGGGAGTAATCACTGAACTATCACAGGATGGTATGGCAACTCGGCAACATACGTAGCATAGGCTGCAACCAGCAACACAGATGCCAACAGATATGGAGTTAAAGATATCAGATACTTTGCTTTTTGTTCATTTGGAAACGGCAAAGCTAAACCTAGGAATTTAGAGTCACAAGGAATCAACTAAGGAAATTGAAAGATCACCCCCAAGGAGTAGCAGTGAAGCTGAGGTCTACAGGGGTGACGGGGAATTCCGACTTCGGCTGATATGTACACTGGTATTTCATCTAAGGAAGCCAAACCATCTCATCAACTGCTGTCAACGCTGTGTGAGCTTCAGCCTACCATGGACCGGTCAGTGTTCGTCGCAAGCAAAATCTCTTTGCCTTTGGTCCAAGTTGCTGTTCAATTCTCTCTATAACCTGCAAGACACATTTATAATGAACTTACGTGAGCAAAATGATGTCTACAGTTTATCTTTAATTGCAGCACATGAAAACCAAGAGCATCATAGAACTTCTTACAAGAGCTACAAAACAATTGTTTGGACATAAACACACATCTCAAATCAATTGTTCAAACTAATATACTACTAGTAATAACAACCAGAAAATTATCTAAACTTCAGGGAGGAGGAATGTCTCTTTTCTACCTCCATGATGCACAAGGAGTAGTGTGTTCTTATCTCAATTAAGATTTGAATAGAGCAAACTCTAGACTCTAAGAGTTATACCAGACCATGACAAGCACTAACTTATGTTTTGTTAGCATTCTACTTCCAGTAAATAATAAATACCAGAGGGGTCATTCTTTATTTAAAACTTGGGTACAACAAAATGTAACCCTGAA
The DNA here is from genome assembly GCA_916181665.1 of Avena sativa. NCBI lineage: Eukaryota > Viridiplantae > Streptophyta > Magnoliopsida > Poales > Poaceae > Avena > Avena sativa. The sequence continues at coordinate 86,620,303 of OV702285.1, read as the reverse complement.
AACATTTGTAAGAAATGAGCTTCAGACAATTAGATTTACATAGCCATGCATAAAATGAACATGATGCAACAACAACTCAACAGGTTCAGTAAAAAATCTCATCACAAATGAACATTTCATAGAGATGTGGGGCAATACTATCTTCCATAGAATTTGGTATTAATATTTTGTTGATATGTGTACAACACTTCTGCAAACTGTGGACTTTCAGATAGCACAGCTGACCAAGCGACCCTTAGCACCTTAGGCAATAGACACTGATTTTGGTAGCCAAAGCCCCCTCCTTTCAAATCACGAATCAACCTAGAAATATGTGGGTTATCTGGGAGACGAACTCCTTTTTTTCACTATTAACAAGCCTGATGGCACAGAACAATACACTCTTTTAGGACAGTGCACATCTCTACTTTAAAAATTATTTTTGGCCTCCTTTGAAATCTGAGATTTGCATGGCTGTGAACATATAAAATCACAGTGAATGCTACACTATTGAAAGTAGAAACATAGTTCATTCTTTGCTGGGTTTGGGCCGATCATAGGCACAGGTCATTATCACCAAAAAGAACAAATGACAAATGTTAGTTTTAAATACCACCACTGGAAAGGTTTATAATTCGTGTTTTACACTGTGATGTACTGGTACAGAAGTGTACCCCTGTTTCAAAAAATGTGACGTCGCGAATTTCTTATCTTCAACAGGTGTTGCAAACTGAAGAGATGAGTTACATCAAATAAGAGTGGACAATTGATGCAACCTTCAGTGGCTGCGGCCCAGCCAAAAAGCTCTGAGATTTTATTCAAGCATGACTCGATTGGCTTCTTTGTGCTCAGGTTTATAAATCTAAGAATCATGATCAAATGTACCGTTGTAACCTAAGTTCTACAATCTCGCAATCCTCCCAGATAATGGCAATACATCTCTTGAATCTTAAACAGAACCGCCAAGGCAAAGAATAGTAGTTAACATCAGAAGACTTGGCGATTGACATGTCTAAAATTGCCCAAGATATTGAAACTAGATCTACTAGGTTATATATTGACCATATTCTAAAACTAGATGACCTCACCAGTTACTGGAAAAAACAAGTATAAGGCAGAATACAAGGGTGATAACTCACATGATCGCTACTAGGTTGAAAGATAAGAGATTTCTTAAATATAACCTGAACCAGTTAGAAACATTTCATCCTAACCCCAGATTGAAATCCAATCAATCATCTCTAAATTTCTTAATGGTATATCAAAATGATTTTTCAAGGATTCAACAACTATATTGATTTAGCCATGCGTATAATGCACATACCAACAAGAAAACTATCTACTTTTTGTCTACGAGGTGCTGCACCATGGGATGAGGCAAGTGTGAAAACTATTGCCACATATAGTATCTGACTACTTGTTAGGACCATAAGTTACTAATAACTAGTATGTCCAAAACTTGTATATAAAGAGTATCTTTAAGATCAACTCACTGCCGACCAGACTCTAAAGAGAGTGCTTTAATGGGTGAGCATAATTGACTAACACGGCTGTCAATTGTGCATGCCTTACACCTTTAGTACTCCCTCCGATCCAAATTAATTGACTTGGATTTATCTAGATTCGGATGTATCTAGTACTAAAACATGTCTAGATACATCCGAATCTAGACAAATTCAAGTCAACTAATTTGGATCGAAGGGAGTATAAAAAGTGTATGAGGTTCACAGACTAGATCCATGAACATATGCAAAGCCATGTTGCACTCTTTTCGATTTCAACTGCGGACTGCAGGAGTTAAAATCCAAAAAAAAACAGTACAGAGGCAACACATAGTACTACTTCCACAACAATGAGACCAAACGTAATATTTTTTCGTAGGAACAATATATTCTACCAGATGTAATGTCATTACCTCATTCTTTTGCTTCTCCAGCATTTCCACCTGCAAATTGAGAGTATAACAAAAGTGAATATAGCTCCTTAGATTTTTTATCAGGAATATAAATTGATATAACACGTGGTCTAAACTCTAAGGTCCACAACTGCATGTTGAAGTTAAACAAATTAAAATGTTCATGTACTTTTCCCAAATCAAAGGAATAATAACTAAAAAATGTTGCAGAATGTGATACTAACAACATATAGATTACGTCAGATATCCATAATTTTAGTTATGTCAATCACAGAAAACATGATACACTATGCAATGTATATTTTAAAATCAACCAACAACAAACTGCCAGGAACAGCAGTTGAGTTGAGTACACAGATGATGAGTCCTATGACTAGCAAGTATAACAAGGGCAAAGTGCCCAAAACAGTAATATCACGAAATTTCTTTAACATGAGAATATTGAAAATTAAAAGGATGTATATGTATGCAGTCTCCAACTATTACTCGAGTCAGGCCATGTCATGCAAAACATATACGTCAAGGACCAGACATTAACAAATGCTGGTCATGACAACAATCTTTTTGTCATGACAGCAACAGGCATCATCTGGTGAGAACTAAAAAAGCATAGATGGGACCAAGCCACTGGACAAATATGACAATTGCGGCAAGAAACTTTAGAACTGTCTAGAGTCAAGAAATTAACTATCGTACTACTAACTGATTCCATGAATCACAAGGTCACAATGTGCATACAATCATCGAGGCAATGTTAAAGCAGTATACCTGTTTTTTCTGCAATTCCTCATTATTCTCCTTCAGTTTTGCTACCTCGGCTTCCAACTCCATTATATAAGCCTGAAATACATCAGAAGGCTCAAACTTAAGTGTATACAAACTGAGATACGATGCAAATTACAACAATAGACAGAACCATCTGGGCCATCTATTAGTACTATCCGGTAAACTTGAGCTTGTTGTGCTTGCAACATAGAAGTTTATAGGCTATGTAGCAGTGTCAACATAAAACAGGCTATTATACCACCTAGCCTAAGACAAAATTCACCAAAACAACACCATACATATACTTCATTTCCGAAATGAACAAAGTTAAGCATTATGTTCCTGAATCTGAGACTGGGAGGGTCAAGTTGAATGAAGATCCACACAGATTCTTCTCCTCTTGGGTTTCACAACAATTAACAACTCCAACTTGCTATTTGCAGGAGCTACTGAGGCATAAATTAATCTCTAGCGTGCTACTAAACTGGAAGTGGGGCGGATCAGATCAAACGAATAAAGTAGTACAACATAACCGAGGTGCATACCCAATATGGACACGATGTGTTCGATCTCAGATGACATTTCAGAATAATTAAGCAAAAGGCATATCATAAATGGGTAGATAGCTGCACCAGAGAAGGCTTCACCTGCTTCCGCTGGCGGGACCTGGCAGCTGACTCCCTGTTCTTGATCATGCGCCTCTGCCTCCTCTCCACCACCTTCTCTACGGTCGGACCCTTCCTGGCCCTCATGGCGCTGTCGAAGGGATACGGCACCGGCGAGAGGGAGGAGAGATCGTCGCCCTCCATCTTCCCAAACCCGTTGAGCACAACCGGCGTCGTTGGCGCCGCCACCGTCATCCCCCCAGCAGCACCAGCACTAGCAGGCCCCTGCCCGACGACTCCATGCGCCACCCCGTTCCCCATCTGCTGCATGGTGGGCGCGACCACATTGCCCTGCGGGAACAGAGGCTGCGCCCTTGCGGGCACCACGACGGTCTGGCCCCCCATGTCCTCCCTTACCACGCCAGCGCGCACCAGGAACTCCTCCAGCGTCATGGCCCCCAGCGTGGGCTGCCTCTGCGCCTGCGCCTGCGGCTGGGCCTGCGGCTGGGGATGGGGAGGCGGCGCGGGGGCGTCCGGCTCGTCGTCGCAGAAGCCCATGAGGTCGCGCCAGACCTCGTCGACGGTCATCTGGCTGAGCGTGCGGGGCAGCGTGATGGAGCCCTGGCGCAGGATGGGCTGCTGTTGCGGCGGGGCGTCGACATTGGCGGGCGGGGCGGCGGCCGCTATGGCGTTGGACTCCTCGGCCGTCCAGATGTTGCGGAGCAGCTCGTCCATGTTCATGGAGCCGAAGTCCTTGCCGGCGCCGCCGAGCGCGGTCTGGAACTCGTCGAAGGTGAGCGAGTAGATCGAGCCCTGCCTCGCCAGCGCCGCCCCGGCCCCGCTCCCTCCCGGCATCTCCATCTCCCTCACTCACTCACACCTCCGCACCTAAATTCCCCCCCAAATCTCACCGAAAATTCCGCAGCAGATTCCTTGGGCCGGTCTCTATCCCCGAAACACAACCGACGAAGAAGGCAAGGGCGAGCAGCGAGCGGAGGGAGGGGGGCTTGACTTATACTACTACTCCTACTGAGGAGCAGGCAGCGGAGGAAGCGTCAAAGAGGCGACAGGGGGAGGAGTGTGATTAGTTGCCCGAATTAGCAAGAGGAAATCTAGTTTACTGAGGGAGAGAGAAGGATTAGAAAACGGGCGGAAGGGAGGGAGCATCGGGGGATGTGTAGGGGGGGGACGGGGAGGATGGCGCTGGTGGGGGAGGAGTTGGTGCGGCTTTGCGGGAGGGAGGCGATCGCGGCCGCGGAGTGGGGAGGGAAGGACAGGTGTCGCCTCGGGGCCATTAAAGTGGCTGCCGCCGGAGCACGACAAGGCCCCACAAACCGGTCAGAGGATTAGATTTCTGCTCTGCCGGACAGCGCACGCCGCTGCCAAGCGCACAGGGATTGCTCTACCCAAACAGCATTATGTGCTGCCTTGGGTCCCAGCAAAAAAAAAGGGACTTAACTGAATAACATGAAATTCTACATTTAGCTGCCATGGATCTAGAAATATTCTTTTAATGTTTAATTTAAGAGATATTAATGCGTCTCCAAGTTAAGATTGGAGCGTGACGCATGGATCACCCGTCTAAGTACAATGGGCGGCCTTAATTGAGCGCCGAAACAGACAGCAATATCGCGTCCGTTATAGCTACGCATGATGAAGGTCAAACCGAAGATGATGCACGGAAGAAATCCTTCCAAGGCGCAACAAGATAGACACGGAACCACCGGGCTTGACCATGTCATTCCAGATGGGCTGGCATCCCGCAAAGAGACCGTAACATGTGCATAATCATATCTTGTACTAAATTGTTTAAGTTTTTAATTGATGACTTTAGTAAATGAGACTATAGTCAAAGTTTCATAGTAAAAACTAATTATTAGACATAAAAAAAATAGCATATCTCCAATAAAACAGTAATGACTCCGTTATGTTTTACGACACTTCTGGATATTTTGGGGGCATCGTCGGCTGTAATGAAATGACATTGTTGTTGTTTGAAATTTCAACCTAAAATCATGTTTGGCTGTCATATTGAATTATGAAACGAAATGATTTCTAGACAAATGACTGAGTTGGGAACAGGACTTTACTTAACATATCATACCTATTTTTTGGAATTTCTAATTAAAATGACAGTTCCAATTTTGTGACAGCCAAACACGTCGTATATGGAATCTCGATTTAGTCCACTTTACCCACTGCATGAAATTTCGAATTGAAATGCCAATTATAATTTCATAACAGCCAAATACGTTTTTTATGGGATCTCGATTGAATTCGGACTTAACTGAATAATAATATGAAATTCTATATTGTGTTGACATGGATCTATAAAGATATTCTAGGGTTAAATTTAAGAGAACTTAATGCGTCTCCAAGTTAAGATTGGAGTGTGGCGCATGAATCACCTGATGAAGTACAATGGGCGGCCTTAATTGAGCGCCAAAACAGGCGGCAATGCCGCATCCGTTATAGCTATGCATGAAGGTCAAAGAGGGATGATGCAAGTAATCCATTTGAAGCGCAACAAGATAGACATGGAACCATCGGGCTTGGTTATGCCATTCCAGATGGGTTGGTGTCATGCAATCAGACCGACGAAGGTGGACGATCATATCTTTTGGATTGTTTCCGTTTCAATTGATGACTTTAGTAAATGAGGCGACGGACAAAGATTCACGATGGAAACATATTTGCCAAAAATAATGACTTCGTCATCACTTTACAACGCGACACGCTTGGTTAGCCATCTCCAAAATATTCAACATCATCTCATATAGAACATCAAAATAATGTATCTTATAGATTATTTTAGTTTTAGTTGATGACTTTAGCAGATCGATGAGGCGTGTAGTCGAAGTTTCACAGTGATAACTCATCATATCTACCAAAAAATAATGACTTCGTCATCGTTCTATCATGCCACATGTGTGGTCAGCCATCTTCAAACATTTGGCATCACCATCGTTCGAAACATCAATGTGAATAGTAGGAACACTATAGGATATTAAAACTTCTTCTATTCATGAGGCATATATACATCACCTATCACCATTGTCCTTTTATGTAAAAAATATATATGGTGACGGTGTTTAGTTACAAATTCATAGAATAAAAAGGTATTAACGATGAATATATGCCTCATCGTCGTAGAGAATAAAAAAAGGTATTAACTACAGCATGAAGGTCAAATAGAAGATATATGCATATGTAATCCTTCTAAAGCGCAACAAGATAGACATGAAACCAGACAAAGGCGGACGATCATATCTTGTAGATTTTTTCAGTTTTAATTGATAACTTTAGTAAATGAAGCATATAGTCAAATAAAAACTAATTATTAGACATAAAAACAACATATCTCAAAGAAAACAATGATGAATTCGTCACTGTTTTACCACACTACATGCATGGTTAGCCATCTCCAAACATTTGACAACATCAACATTTGATAGAGAAACATTAAAATAATGTATCTAGGAGATTGTTCCAGTTTTAGTTGATGACTTCAGCAAATGGAGTGTATACTCAAAGTTTCACGGAGAAAACTAATTGTTAAACATAAGTACATCATATCTGCCAAAAAACAATAATTACTTCGTCATCATTTTATCACGCCACAGGTGTGGTCACCCAAATTCAAACATTTGACATCACCATCGTTTGAAACATCAATGTGAATAGTAGGAAACCTATAGGATATCAAAACTTGCTATTTTCGAGGCGTATGTACATCACTAGTTGTCCTTGTAAGTGAAAATACATATGGTGATAGTGTTTAGTTACAAATTCAGGGGACAAGAAAGTTATTATCGACTAACAATTCATAAAATAAGTTATTGGCTAGCTAATTTGTGTCTTGCCCACAAAATTCATGGCGAGGCTAAATCATTTTAGAATAGTATTGTCACGCAAATTCAGTCCCTACCACTTTATTCGACCCGAGTACATACATATTTATATACATAAAAAAACATACATATTTCTAGTTTAGGGCGACAAAGTTTATAAACACATGTCGTGTTATCGTGGTACATAGATAGGGCTTACAAGACATGATCTGAGGCGGAGCCGAGCGGTGAGGGGAAACTGGAACCCTAGATGGGGCCTTTTTTTTTTGCCTCCGCCCTGTGTCTCTCTCACGATACCGGCTCACCTCTCCCTATTGAATAAGGTTGGTAATAATTAACCGTAGCGTGCCACGACCATATTGATCACTGAACATGAAAACATATGAATACAGGATGAACACTTCCATTTAAAAAGTGACATATTTTAAGTGTTACAAGTTACATGTTAGAACAAACAGTGCTGCCAAATATTTTACACACCAAATTCCGTTCGAAATTATTCGAACCTTAGGATGCTTTTTCCCATTTGTGGACTGGTATTTTGGATGAACATTTAGATAAGTAGTACAGTAGTGCTTTACATTATGTGTGCAGCAAATGGAACATTTCTGTGTGTAGCTTTGGGTGCGTGGACTTGGCTTTTTCCGTTGGTGGAACTATTCTAGTAGTGGCCCAGATTATGGGGGACCTGGCGATAACGCGACGTGTCGGTCGCAGAGAGCTGGCGACCTTTCACGCTGCCCAAACGTATAGGCTGAAAGCTGGACCTGCCAGGACCACTCGTACGGAACGGACGGTCTAGATCACATCGCCAGACCCATCGTTTAGTCGAGTTGGAGGGCTCGCGCGTGTGTGAAACGAGCTGGAGCAAACAGCGTGCAGCATGTGCCTCCGGCGCCGTCTTATCCGGGCAAACGCCCATGCCTGAAACGAACGAACTGCAAAGTCGTTCTTGGGTGGTAGGTCATCTGAAAACGAACCGATGATGACCAGAAAAAAAGGAAAACGAACTGAACCAAAGTTGCTTGATTGCGGCACCGCCGTTATTTCTGACAGAGGTTAGAAGAAGGGTTCTGTTTCTGCTGCCATATCCTTCACCTCGAAAAAAAAACTGGCTTGTATTTCGAGGCTAATCTCACGATGTTAGAAGAGTGCATAGTCTTTCGGCCTGGTTTAAGCATTAGCAATTCTGTCACTCATGTGTTGGTGGAAACTAGAAAGGTTTAGAGCAACTCTAATCGATCCTCTTTATTTTAGAGAACTTTCGGCCAGACTAAAACTTAAATCCTATATTTAGTCCTCTTGACTTAGCGCCGTAGATCCGATCCCAATAACTTAGAGGACTTATTTTTTTATTTTTTATTTACAAATCAACCAATTTGAACCAAAGTATCAATACTACAAACCATACAAAATATAAATAAGTCTAATTATTCATTATTACACACCGAATTAATGAATAGAATAAATTGTTTCAAATCAAACAATTGAAAAAACACAATTAGGCGCCGCCGTGTAGACATGCTCAACAAGGTCATCTCGCAGCTTGTTATGTTTAGCTTTGTTCTTGATTTTTCGATGCATTTCGAGGAACTGGTTGATCATGTTTGGGTCATGCTCAGGCTCAACAAGATCTCCATTTGAGATATACATATAGTTCGGTGGCATATCTCTCTCATCTTCAATGATCATGTTATACAAAATGATGCAACATGTCATTATATGTCATAGTGTTTGCGGTTTCCAATACTCCATGGGTCCATGCACAATGGCAAAGCGCTTCTGAAGCACACCAAAGGCCCTCTTCATATCTTTCCTTTGAGCCTCTTGTGCTGTTGCGAACTAAGATTTCATGGGGGTATTGCAAAGATGCCGCGGAATTGTCTTGACAAATGTGGACCATGAAGGATATATCCCATCAGCTAGATAGCATCCCATTGTGTACTCATGGGAGTTGATCTCATACTTGCAAGGAGGAGTTTCACCCTTGATAAGCCGTGAGAATAGTGGTGACCTCGACAACACAATGAGGTCATTCAGAGAACCAGGTAATCCAAATAATGAATGCCATATCCATAGGTCATTCGATGCAACTGCTTCAAGTATAATTGTTGCATCTTTGCAGTGGCCTTTGTATTGACCCTTCCAACTACCTGGACAATTCTTCCAGCTCCAGTGCATACAATCGATTGATCCAAGCATCCCTGGCCATCCTATAGCTTAACCTTCAACAAGCAGCCTCTCGGTGTCTTCCTCATTTGGTGCCCTCAAATATTCTTCTCCGAACACATCAATCACAGCTTGTGTAAACCTTTTCACAACCTCCAAAATTGTGTCCTCACTAATGCGGACATATTCATCTATGGCGTCGGCCGAGCACCATATGCAAGCACCCTCATGGCCGCAATGCACTTCATCAATGGTCTTGCACTCAGCTCTCCTGTTGCACTCCTCCGGAGCTTGAACCAATCATCGTGATCCTCCATGGCTCTTGATATTGAGAGGAACAAGGCCTTCGACATCCGAAACCACCATCGGAATTGGTGGTCTAGATAGGTGCAACCGGGGTTGAAATAATCCCGCATGATCCGAGCATGGCCATCACTCCTATTCCGGTTGATCCAAGCATGACCGAATTGTGATCCAAGCCTCGGCCTCCGAAAATCCTCGTTCACAATTATCAACAAAGCCATCTCCAAATCTTCTTCATCTTCTTCTTCCTCCTCCGACGAAGAGTCATCGAAGAAGATCTCTCTCAACCTCTTCATCTACAGCCAAAGGTGTTCTCGATTAGGTCGGTTGCCAACAATCCAAAAAGAAAACTCGTTGTGCAATATCGTCGAATACCTTGAGGGCGACGGAGGTGGAGGCCGCGACCGAGACGATTGAGCCGGGCAAAAGGGCTGAGGACGCCGTCGGGGCTCCGCGACGACCTTGCTACCCTGCGGTGGTCGTATAAATCCCTCCGCCGGTGCAACGCTATGACCGGACGCCGACGAAGCTCGAGGCCACAACCGGTTGAAAAGCTCGTCGCAATGAACCTCGTCGGCTGGTGCTGGTCCGCGGCGTTCCGATCTACGAGCCCTCATGCTTTGATGACCCTTTTTCCAAAAGAAATGACCTCGTCGGGGCCGGAATCGACCTTGAATCGGCGGCGGGTTTCTGGCTTGATGCGGCGGCTATCGAGGGCGATTCCGGTGATGGCTAGCACCGGCGAGTGGGAGGAATGGAGGGGAAACGATCGACATGTGTTCGCAGCTATGGGCGGAGGCACCTAGTGGTTACCGGTGTGAACTTCGTCGAGAATACGGTGGCGGGGCAGCGAGGCTCAGGCGGCGAGGTGGTGGAGTAAAAATATAGTCCAGCTCCCGCTGTCGGCCATATTTAGGGGCTGCGGATGGGCTGGACTAAAAAAATTCTTCGCTAACGGACGCTTGGAGATCGGTTCGGTGCGTCCCAAGCCATTAGCGGTCGAAAAAAGTCCTCTAAAGACCAAAAGAGGACCGGAGTTGCTCTTAACTTGTTATAGGCTTAGGAGTGATTTATACCGAAGTGGTACGACCTACGGAGGAATAGCTTTACGAAAGAAGTGTGTTGAACTAGGTGAGAAACGATTATTGTAGCGCGACCGACTAGGAGAGAGCGTTATAGCTCGCCAAACCCTGAGAGCCTCTGTGTGGAAACTGGAGTGCACAAAACAACTGACAGGACACCCCATGAACGCGGCTAACAAACGGCACGATGGACGACGCATGCAGTCACCATCGCGGAGCGCGGGCTTCCTGTGTCATTCCAGGGAGGCTAGGGTCATCTCCACCACAAACATGTCGCTACGTCTCAGAGTCGCCAGCTCCCCGCTGTTTCCCTGTGCCTGCACAGGACTAGACCATGTTCTCTCCTTTCAGTCTCATTCTGCATGGGATGGGATCTACTGGAGTGGGTCGCTCTCCGTCGCTCCAGTCTCGCCGGTGCCGTGGCATCGGCATCATCACCCGGCAACAAATATAGTATCGCCGGCGCCCTATCGGCCGACGCCAGCGCGGACCCTATCATGCCATTCCGAGAGCTCTGGCCCGGCCGGTTTGAATAATGCGAGAGGACGGGCGGGAGGAACGATGCACCGCCGGGGCGCCTCCACGTAGCGCCCTGCCAGTATTATTTCCCGCAGAAGCCACTGGTCACCACAGACTCGTCACACGGGCCTCAAAGAAGAAAAAAGAGATTGATAAGTGTTTGCCGTACGGTGCGTGATCTTGAGGGACGATTTGTTCATGTCCCCGTCGCTACCTACCGTGTTGCGTCACTTGGAGAGCAGCAGCGCCCGGGCGCGCGCAGTGTGGAGGGGGTTTCCACCCGCCTTTGAGGAATTTTGTATTGGGAAAGGGGTGAGAGAGACGGGAATATCCTTTTCCTTCCCGGCAGGTAGGGTAGGGTAAAAGCCGCGCGAAATTTCTGGAAGAGGAAGGAGTAGAATATTTGGAGCGGGCACATGCAGGCCGCCACGTACGGGCGCTATAGGTGGCCACATTCCTGCATTAGTTTACAAGTTACTGCACATGAGAGGGCGCCGGGGAGTTAAAAAGAGTATCTCCGCTAGCATTTGTCTAAATTTGGGCCAATTTCGTTCCGGATTTTCGAGGCCATTCCCATGTACCCGGGAACGCTCTAGGAACGCCGGAGAAAGCGAACTCGGCGAGAAAAAAAGAAGCGGCTTGTGGACCCGTCCGGTCAACGACGGAAGCGGAACCGTCGTCCTCGGAACCCTGCGAAGGCCACGCGTTGCCCACGCATCGCCGCAACGCCGCGCCACTGCCGCCCCCTTGGCTCCCGCGACGGACCGGCGGGCAATAACTTCCCGCCGTTTGTGCTTTCCCCACCCTCGCCGCTACACCCCTCCCGCCCTCGCCGCCCCCCTGATACGCCGGAAACGTATCTATAATTTTTTATGTTCCATGTTTGTTTAGTATCTACTTTGCTTTGCATTGTTATGCATTGCTCAGTCCTGTCAATCCTGCTGTAATTTGTTTACCCAGCATGCCATGTTTGTTTATCTAAGGAGAACACCTCTAGTGAACTATGGACCCCGGTTCAATCTTTACCATTGATACATCTTTCACTGTTCCTGTTTACTTTCTGCAAACCACTATCACCTTCCACACCATACTGTTAATCCTTTGTTACAGCAACCGGTGAGATTGACAACCTCACTGTTCGTTGGGGCAAAGTCTTGAGTTTGTGTTGTGCAGGTTTCCAAGTTGCTTGCAACACCTTTGAGATGTTCCCTTCCTCCTACTGGTTCGATAACCTCGGTTTCTTACCGATGGAAAACTTGCTGCTATGCTCTTCACACCTTGCTCTTGGGGTTTCCCAACGAAGTGCTCCCACGTCGACAGAGCGCCAACACCCCCCTCGTCCTATAAAAGTCGTACCCTTCGCCGGAACTCTCCACACTCTCTCACAACCCCCAACTCCGGCGACATCCATACTCCGGCGAACTCCGAGCTCCCCCTCCCCACACTTCACCATGGGCGAAAGGTACCCCGACGACCCAGCAGTGGGGAACGACTTTGGCTATTGCACCCTCTAGCCGTGGGAGGCCTGCATATTGTACGAGGCGGGCTACATGGCGTCGTCGGACATCCGCCTCCCAACATGCTGGAAGCTTAGCGTCGGCGGGATCCCGATTCCGCCGCCGTCGGATCCCGAGGAGATCGACGACGAGATCCAGGCGGCCATCGCCGCCATGGAGGACCCGGACCTCGCCGAGGATACGGGCAACCGCGTCTTCTAGGAGCAGCACCTCGCCCACCGGCGGCAGAAGGAGATCGCCTGCCACGAGGGGCCGCCGGGCTCGCCGCTGAAGCGGAACAACGCGGTTGGGCCCTGCCGCTGGTAGAGCGCTCTCGGGCGCACCATTGTCGCTGTGCCAAAGCACATCCAAGCCGGCAACGATCCCCGCCTCGTCTTCCCGCGTAACCCCACACCGTCTTCAAGGGCGAGGCGCCATCCTCCGGCCAACTGGCTGCCGAGGAGGATGGCCAGCCTCTTATCTTCCTCCTCCGCCTCGGCGGCACGCTCCTCCGGGTCTGGTCGGTGATTTCGTTGTCGCTCCGGCTGGTTAAGCGGGAGCCGGAGACGTCGGTCCGCTCGCCGTCGAGGACCAGGTCGCGCGACATCGTCATCAACGAGTCGCACGCTCCATCACCGCCCACCGTCCGTCTCCACCTTCGCCAGCCGAAGCTGGAGCCACAGGAGTGGGCACGGCCAGTCGACGAGGATGCCTTCGCCGTCAGGATGGCAGTGGAGCAGTCCCTCCGGGAGTCGGCGCCGCAGCCACTGGTGGAGCCCTCCTCGTCGGACATCCTCGCCTGGTCCAGGGCGGACTGGGAGGAGACAGAGCGGCTGCGCGTCCATCGCCTGAAGGAGGAGGCCAAACGCCAGGCCTGGTCTGGCCGCGTTCTCGCCTACCAGGGCGCATCGCTCGTCATCCTCGACGATGATGAGGCCAACCCCTCCTACCAGCCCTGGAGGTGCGGCGACGCCAGCTAGGGGAGCTCCCGCTGACATGGTTATACCCTACGGGTACGACATCTTAGCATACCTAGTCCAGCCCAAGGAAGGCCCACAAGAAACATGCGTTAGCCCATGAAGACTTTCGGGTGGCCAGGGCCCATGACGCCTTCGGATCCTTGGAGAACAAGACTAGAGTAGATAAGATATTCAAAGGGGCAAACCCTAGAACTTGTAACCGACTCGATCTGTGACTGGGACCTGCCTATCTCTATATAAAGGCTAGGAGGGCATGACGAGGAGATCTCTCTCGCATACCACCGCATACACACCTCCAAGCCAGATTGCATCTGCGCACCCCTGTAATTTTCGGTTCCGCTGTAATCAAGAGTAGACAAGCAGGAGTAGGGTTTTCCCTCCGGGGGCCTGAACCTGGGTAAATCTCGTGTCCCCTGGTTGCTTGTCTGTTAACCGTTCCGCGATCTCCAGCATCCCCATCTTCTCCAAAACCCAAGCTCATAACAATGGGCATTGACGAGATTAAACCTCGTCAATTAGCGCCGTCTGTGGGAATTGGGGGCGCTGATTGTGCGATCGTGACGGTCCCAACCAAAGCGATCTACAACTCCGTGGCGACAGAGAGTCATCTCCTCTTCGGCACCTTTGACTTCACCGCCCACTCGCCAGCCACCCTGAAGGACTTTGAGCCCGTTAGCGATGGAATCGAGATCCTGTTCGGGAGCTTCTGCTTCCAGGTGGGACAGACCGACACCCTCCGCCTCCCAGAGCGGGTGCCCCTGCCATCGACCAGGCCTGCTTCGTGGGCTCCACACCCTGTGGTATGCACATCGCCATCGGCAGATGAGTCCTATGACAGCAGCAATTGCAACTCAGATCTGTGCGATCCACCATCTGATGAAGGGACCTACGGTTCCGGATCCGAAAGCTGCGGTAGCAGCAATCTAATCTACGAGCGCTACCAGTGCGTCGCGGTCATCCAGAGTGACGCGGATCAGGAGCACAATCGGCCACCCAACCCGCAGGGTAGAAACGGTGGGAACAGAAGAAGCCAGTCCCCCCGCCCAACGGGAACGACACCGATCGTGTCATCTACCTCAGCGAGGAAGGATGGTCTCAAGCACGCGAAGCCGTAGCAGGCAACAAGATCCTGCCCGCGGATGCCTCACGGGACCTGCTGATGGCATATCACATGCTCCTAATCGAGGAGCAGAAGAAGCAGGTGAAGATGCAAGAGGTTCTTGACAAACGCAAGCAAGCAGCCTTGGAGTCCAGCGCGCGGCGAGCAGCGCTCTCTGCCATAGGCATCGGCTCCAGCTCGCACGGCAACCATGGCAACAAGCACCGTTCTCGCACAGAGAACATGGATCCCAAGACACGTCGCGATGTGACTCGGGCCCTCAACGCGTCCTTCATGGAGATGGACGTCGATGGCAACGTCATCCCGAAGACACCGCAAGTTGCAATCATGGCGGCCACCGCGTACCTCGCGTCCCATCCACCTCCGGAAGGGGACGCGAAAAGGGCCATGCATAAGTCTGCGCTTACCGGACTCAGACTCGTTGGAGCTGTGCTCCACGGAGAAGATCCTGGGGAGCCAAAGAAGAAGGTTGCGGTCAGGTTCAACTGCAGTCCCACGCCCTCATCTGAAGATGAAGAGAACGACCTTCATTGAAGGCACAAGAGCTCGCGCCGTCGCAGCCGCGATTACGACGCTTGAAGCGAGCTAACCCAGCGCAAAATCGACAAGGCATGCGCCAAGCGCGTATGCTCGTCTGAATCCGAAGAGGATGATGACGAAGGAGAACTCTACGGAGCCCGATGCTTCAGCAGATCTGTTCGTCGGACACGGATGCCGTGAAACTTCAAGCTTCCTTTGGACACTCCGAAGTTCGACGGCACGCAGGACCCCAAGGCGTGGCTCAGCGACCACTTGTCGTTCGTCAAGCTACACGACGGAAACAAGTAAACCGCCATGCAATGCCTTCAGCTGCAGCTGACAGGCGTAGCTCGGATCTGGCTTAGCAGCCTATCCTCAGGATCCATCCGAAGCTAGGAGGATCTGGCGTACAGTTTCGTTCGAAACTTCAAGGGCACCAGCAAGAGGCCTGCCTCGATCGAGGAGCCGCGGGCCTGCACCCAACGAACGGGTGAATCCATTCGCTCATATATACTGCGCTGGTCCAACACCAAGAACTCTGCGGCCCACATGTCTGAGGAGAGATCTATAGACGCCTTCAAGGACGGCGTCAAACGCCAAGACTTCAAAGAAGAACTTGGGTGTGTCAAGCCCAAGACACTCGACCACCTCATGGACATCGCCAACAGGTGGGCCGACGGCGAGGACTTCGTTCACCGAGCGCACTTGGAGGAGGAAGACAACTACGGCCGACGATGTGAACGCCGTAGCAAGAGAAGATCGCGCGTCTACGACGATCGCGATGGACACGACATGGTCGCTGGCTGGCTACGCCGACCGCCGCAGCGACGGCAACCGCAGCAATGGCGGATACCATGGAAGCAACTTCCGTGACGGAGGACGCCCAACGCAGTCATGGCAACGCCGTGGCCGTGACGATGGACCCTCAGCATAAGATAAACTGTCGGGACCATGCACCATCCACTTCTACATCGACAAGCAGGATGGTAAGAAGAAGGCAAGCCACATGCTCAAGGACTGTCGCGAGTTCCAGAAACTCAGCGAGAGCATGGCCCAAATGAGGCAGCAAGCCCCAAACCCTGGATACGGGAACGCACCCGCACCAGGCGAGATCGCGCATGGAGCTCCTCCACCACCACCTGCGGGACCTTCGAACCACCCAATTGCACTCGTGTAGAATAACGGTGGGCACGGGTACCCCATGCCGAAAGGATCGCTGATGATCCAAAAAGGGCGCCCAACAAACAGGGTGCAGAAGAAAATCACCCGTCAGATCAATCTGGTCGTAACCGCTCCACCCGCCATCCCTGAGTACCTCAGCGGATCGGAATCCTACATCACGTTCAGCCGTTCGGATCACCCTTGCCAGGTCCCTCGCCCAGGTCATGCTGCCCTGGTGCTCGAGGTGAGCCGCGTCTTCATGGACGGCGGCAACGGCATCAATCTGATCTTCACCGGCACCTTGGCAGCAATGCGAATCCCGCTGTGCAGCCTGGAACAACCCGATACAACGTTCCACGACATCGTCCCAGGGAAGGGTGTATTCCCCCTGGGAAAGATATGGCTCGACGTCATCTTCGGCAAGCCGGACAACTTTCGGTGCGAGCGACTCGAGTTCGAAGTGGTGGACTGGTCATCACAATACCATGCCATCCTCGGGCGCGTGGCATTCGCACGATTCCTGGCGGTACCACACTATGCGTACCTGCTACTCAAGATTCCAGGACTCAGGGGCATCATCACGGTCCACGGGAGCTTCACCCAATTAGACCACTGCGACAGGTACTTCAACAGAATCTCCCAGTCATTCGGCGTGCAGGAGGAGCTCGTAAGGCTCCGCGAGGCGACGGACAACGGAGCACCCCCAGTCGCAAGACAGAACACACCAGATATGTCCTTCGACTCCACCATCAACACGAAGAAGGTGCAGGTCCATCCGACGGATGCCTCCAAGACGGCGCTGATCGCCAACGACCTCAGCTCCGCATAGGAAAGAGCGCTCGTCGAATTCCTCCGTGAGCGCTGGGAAATCTTCGCCCGGTGTCCTGCGGACATGCCATGAGTTCCCAGGGAATTCGCCGAGCACGCACTCAATGTCTTCCCAGACGCCAAACCCATCAAACAGTCCATCCAACGATTGTTCGAACCACGGGCCGAAGCAATCGGAGTCGAAGTCAACAGACTACTCGACGCAAACTTCATCGGGGAGATCAAGGAGAGCGAGTGTCTCGCCAACACCGTGATGGTCCCCAAAAAGGACACGGACATCCTGCGGATGTGCGTGGACTTCACATCACTGAAAAAGCACCCCCCGAAGGATCACTTCCCTCTCCCTCGGATCAATCAGATCATCGATTCGACTGCAGGATGCGAAAAACTCTCCTTCATCGATGCCTACTCAGGCTACAACCAGATCCGACTAAAGGTCGAAGATCAGCAGAAAACGGCGTTCATCACGCCGTTAGGAGTGTTTTGCTACAACACAATGCCCTTCGGGCTAAAGAACGCGGGCGCCACATACCAGCGGTGCATGCATGCATGCCTAAAGGACCAGATCGGCCGCAACATCCAAGTCTATGTCGACGACATAGTCATCAAAACAAGAGAGGCCAAGACGCTCATCGACGATCTCCGCGAGACGTTCGATAACCTCGATCGATATAAGATCAAGTTAAACCTAGAAAAATGCGCCTTCGGCGTCCCATCTGGTCAACTGCTAGGCTACTTCATCTCCCAGCGAGGGATCGAGGCGAACCCGAAGAAAATCCGGGCCATAATGGCCATGGAGAAGGCGAAGAACCTCAAGGGAGTCCAGCAACTTGCCGGGCGAATCGCGACATTGAGCAGGTTCATCAGCCGTATGGGCTAAAAAGCTCTGTCATTCTATCAGCTGCTATGCAAAGCAGACAAATTCGAGTGGACGCCCGAGGCAGACGACGCATTCGAAGATCTAAAGCGGCTGCTCTCTACCTGTCCCGTCTTGGTCACGCCAAAGGAGCGCGAGCCTTTACTGCTATACATAGCAGCCACACACCAGGTGGTAAGCACCGTACTGGTGGTCGAGCGACCCAAAGAAGGCAAGACCCATGGGGTTCAACGCCCAATCTACTACCTCAGCGAGGTATTGACGCTGACAAAGCAGAGGTACCCTCACTACTAGAAACTCGCCTACGGCGTGTTCATGACGGCTCGTCGACTGAGCCACTACTTCCAGGAGCATCAGGTGATGGTCGTCAATGAGGCACCCCTGAACAGCATCCTGAACAACCCGGAGGCCACAGGACGTGTAGCCCTGTGGGCATCGAGCTGTCACCTCTAGACATCGTCTACGAGAAGCGCCATGCGATCAAGTCTCAGGTCCTCCCGGACTTGCTCGTCCACTGGATGGAACTGCAGGTGCCAGACACGCCGGACATGACACAGTCATGGACGATGCACTTCGACGGCTCCAAGCGCGAGGCCGGAGCAGGCGCCGGGGTCATAGTGACCTCCCCGCAGGGCGACAAGATGATGTACGTCCACCAGATGAAATTTCGAGATTCATACAATGAGGCCGAATACGAAGCCCTCATCCACGGCATGAGGATGGCCAAGATCTGCGGCGCAACGCGCCTGCTCATCTACGAAGACTCGAACCTCGTCGTCCAGCAGACGATGAACGAGTGCGACGCACACGCCACCAACATGATCGCGTACCGCACACTCTACAACGCACTTGAAGGAGACTTCGATGGCTCCGAGCTTAGGCACGTTGGGAGAGAAAGCAATGAAGAGGCCGAAAGACTCGCCAACATTGGCTCCACTTGCGCACGGGTGCCACCAGGTGTGTTCCTCGAACAGATCTGCGTGCCATCCATCAAACGGAAATTCCCAAAGGGATCACCCGAAGAGGCAGAGCACTCGGGGTCTGTGCTACCCGATGGTCAGGAAGGACCCCAAAAACTCGGCACAGAGGTCGCAATGGTCAACCTGATGTAGGTCATGGCAGTCGAAGAAACTTGGACACATCCATACCTAAAGTACCTGATAGACGGGGAACTGCCTGACAGCCCGACAGATGTCCGGCGCATATCTCGCCGGTCCAAGGCCTTCACCATCATCAATGGTGAGCTGTACAAGCGCAGCATTTCGGGTGTACTCCAAAGGTGCGTCACCATCAGCGACGGCAAAACCATCCTCCAAGACATCCACGAGGGCATCTGCGGCCATCATGCGGGCAGCCGCGCCCTTGTCGCCAAAGCTTTAAGTGCTGGATTCTAGACTCCAAGGACATCGTCCGAAGATGCAACGGGTGCCAAAGGTTCGCAGATAAACCGCACGCACCCGGATCAGAGTTCAGTCCCATACCTCTGGCCTGGCCCTTTGCCCAGTGGGGCCTCGACATGATCGGCAAACTGCCAAGGTCCTCGAAAGGAGGTCACGTCTACCTCCTGGTTGGAGTCGACAAATTCACCAAGTGGATTGAGGCCATGCTCGTCACAAACCAAAAGGGCAAAACTGCCGTCAAGTATTTTGAATCCATTGTCTACAGGTTCGGCATGCCGCATAGCATCATCACCGACAATGGGTCGAACTTCATCTCCAAATAATTCCAAGACTTCTGCGAAGACCTCGTAATCAACATCACATACGCCTCCGTGGCGCACCCGCAAATGAACGGGAAGGTCGAAAAGGCCAACGGCCTCCTAGGTGCCGGCATCAAGAAGCGCCTAATGAGACCACTCGAGCGACTCGCAGAAGCCTGGACACAAGAGCTACCCTCGGTCCTGTGGAGCCTGCACACAACGCCAAATAGCTCAACCGGCTACACGCCTTTATTCATGGTGCACGGAGCCGAAGCCGTGCTACCAACAGAGGTACGCCACAAGGCCCCATGGGTCATCACTTACAGCGAAGCCGAATCGACGACCGCACTCGAATATGCCGTCGACACACTCGATGAGGCGCGTGATATAGCAGCAACTCGATCAGCGGTGTACCAACAGAGTCTCTGCAACTACCACAGCCGACGGCTACGCCCAAGATCCTTCGTCGAAGGAGACCTAGTTTTGCGACTCAAGCAAGAGCGACCGAAGAAATTCGAGTCACCATGGGAAGGACCCTACATCATCACTGAAGTCATCCCAGGTGGCGCCTATCGCCTCAAGCACGTGGAGTCTGGAGTCGCGTACTCCAACCCATGGAACGTCGCACAACTGCGACGCTTCTACCCCTAGCTACCTCCATTTTTTATTTTCAATAAGGCTATTCAGCCAAGGCTACTTAGCCGAAAAATGTACCTCCTCCTTACGATATGAATAAAGCTAAGTGTCTTGCCCCAAATTTTTCACCTATTGTCTACATTTTTCTCCATGTTACAACACACTCGGGGGCTCTCCCTACCTCACGACTTCGTCGACTGAGGATAACACATGTACACCTGAGTAGCTGACCACGTCAGGATAACGAAAAGGGCACGTATACAAAAAAGCTCCACGTGCTAAACAATAATAAACCTTTACAATAAAGGGCACAACACGCCCAGTCGAATATATACAAATTTTACATCTATCTTTTTTACAGGTCCTACCTATTCTGAAGAATAACCTGCGTGCGCTGCTCAAACAGATCTACAATTTGTTTGGCATGCTGCCTTACAGCTGCATAATGTGGACGCATATCCCACCCGCCACCATCCGGCCGAAGAGGTGGCCCAGCCGCTACAGCAGACAGATCTACATCAGGACGATGTAACCGCACAAGGGAAAGCGCGTCCTTTACCCCCGCGACAAGCTGATGCCGCACCAGTTCCCTGACATGATGCACATTTCGAAACTTCGCCAGCAGACCCCAGAGAGTCGATGGCGCCTCATCCAGCGGAAACATCACGTGCAGAACCGACGCCAATGAAGCATTTGCCTAACACAGCACCCGCGACACCTGGTGAACACGATCCTGCACAGTCGCAAGGACCATGGCACGATCACGGTCCATCCAGAAGAACCCGCCGGCCTCCATGTCCTGCTGGGTCAGGAAGTTGATCCGAACAACAACACGCTCCTTTTCCTCCTTCGGAGCAAGTTTAGCACCTGCAATACTTGCAAAAAATAAGATGAAATACCAACAGGCACATTCGAAACAATGAGCAGCAGTTCGATAACCTCACATTGAAGCTATTCGGACAAGTGACGCAACTCCGTCATCAAATACTCCTCTCTGGCAGCGCCTCGCTCTGCCTTCGATTTCCAAACATCGGCATGGCCACGCACTCCAAGCAATTCCTTCTCAAGACTACGGATGTGGTCTCGAAGAAACACAAGCTGCGACGCACCATCCAAAGATGGCCACTGCTGTGGCGCACACGAAGTGTCAACGGGATCATCACCCGAAGGCCCCTAGAGTAAAAGAAGACAAAGATATGAACAAGCAGACGAATGAACACAGAACTCGGAAATTCATTATGTACAGCAAAAAGCCACTACGTGGCGCAAGGACTGTTCATAGATATAATTACAAAGAGCAGGAAACAAAAGCTACCCTACAACTACAAGACCTAAGAAGCTGCATCCTGAGTAGCCTCGGAGACGGATTGCCTGCCCTTGGCCTCTCCCTGCTGCCTCAACGCGTACTCAGCCAGCAAGTCAATCAACTTCGGCCCATAACGTTTACAGCGGGCAGCGTAGATGGCAAAGGCTACCTCGGATCCGTCAGCAGCCGTGGGCATCCGGGAGGTGACCTGATGAAGATCCAGCTCTGCCCTAGACGCTAGGGCCATCGCCAACCCGACGGACACACCAATGCCCTTCTGCTTGCGCTTGTACGCGCAGGCGCTTCGGCTGACAGCGCGTCCACCAAGGCATCGACATCCTCGAGGGCGACGCCCTTGGGGACGAGCTCCTTGTAGAAGCGCCCGAGAACCTCCTTGGCCTGCAAGCGAGCCAACCACGGTACTGCAGCGGTCTTCGACCGCCGCAGTAGCATCATCCAGAGCACTTCCGTGCTCCAAGGCACCGCGGTCAAACTCGATGCCTGCGGCATCTAAAGAAACAATAGAAGCAACGTGAATACAAAGCATAGCAAGAAAAGACAAGGAAGCCAAAAAAGGGATAGACGACACCACTCACCCGAAATAGCCTTGGCAACCGCCATCAGCTTGTCGGCTACCTCCTTCTCTCGCGAGGCTGCAGTAGTGGCGAGTTGCTCCTCGCGGTCCGTAGCCTCCTGCTGCAGGCGCTCCTTGGCCGTGGATGCGTTGGCCAGCTCCTGCTCAAGGCGCTCCTTCGGACCAACGGCGTCCTCGACTTTATTCTCTGCTCGCCCAAGGCTCTTTTTGAGAGCATCAAGCTCGCGGAGGGTGGTATTGTTGTCCTCTGCAATCAGCAGAACACCTATCAGATCGAAGCAAAGGAAAATAGAAGAAGATGCAAAAATATCAACTCGTGAACGTACCTTGAAGCTGTTTGAATCTGGCCTCCAACGCCAGGTGCTGCTACACCAGCTGGTTGGCGCCTTGCACAAAAGGCTGCAAAAGGCACTACTCGTCAAATGATAGTCTCGGGGGATACGCCCAAAGAACGAGCAAAACAAGTTACACATACGAAAAACTCTTAGGGGCTCCCTCCCGAAGCACGAAGAAACAATAATTAGCAGATCATCCGAAAAGGCTCGGGGGCACCCCCTACGGCAGAAAACAAAAATCACTTACATGGTTCGACGGCGACTCCGACGGTTCACCTGCACTCTCCTGAGGGACAACCACCCGAGCCTCCTGCGGAGAAGATCTCGGAGCAGCGCCCTCAGCACCGTATGAGGAGAAGGAGAAACCTTCGACTCCCCCACCATCTCCCGAGCGCTATCACTGGAGGAGCCGTCGGAAGAGTGGCTGCAAAAGAAAATATCAAACAAGAACAATCAAGCGAAATCAAAAGAAAGCAAAAGGCAACTAAACAAACTTACGAGTCGAGATCGCTCAAGTCGAAAACAGGCGGGGTCCTCCTGCCCTTCTTTTCTTCCTTCTTCTCTTCTTTCTTCTCTTCCTTCTTCCGCTTAGCCGGCGGCCGCGACTTTATAGCCCGCACGGGAATGGCCGAAATAGGAGAAGAAGAGCCCCCATGACCCCCATTGTGGCGCTCCAGGCACAACGGGTTCCTAGGCGTCGGCGGAGTCGAAGCATCCGATGACTCGCTCGAACTCCGCGTCTGCTTCCGAGTCTGCTCGTCGCTAGACTCAACAGTC
Source organism: Avena sativa (assembly GCA_916181665.1). Taxonomy (NCBI): domain Eukaryota; kingdom Viridiplantae; phylum Streptophyta; class Magnoliopsida; order Poales; family Poaceae; genus Avena; species Avena sativa. The sequence goes on along the minus strand of OV702285.1, from coordinate 86,596,786 downwards.
TCCTCAGCCGACGACCGTGCTGAAGGAAGCTCAGACATGGAGTCCACCACCTCATTGTCCGGTGCATCCGGAAACAGTTCGGGGAGTGGCAGAGACATGCCCGGCACCTTGAACTCCTATGCGAAAGAAGCAAATTTGTCAGCACACAAGCAAATACAAGGAAAACGAAGTAAAAAAAGCGCTACGCGCACGTCCCAGATCTACACCGCGGAACCGGACGAGTAGGAGCGAATGGAGGAGTCAGCGACTTCCCCGGGAGATCCTCCCCAGCTTTATACTTCAGCAGCGAACGAAGAATCCCGTCGAGATCTCCCTTGGAAAACTCCTCAGTCAAAACCCTAGTCGGATCGCGACGACCAGAATAAAGGAACATCGGATGCGCCCTAGCCTAGAGCGGCTGCACCCGAAATTTAAGGATGGTGCGGATGATATCCACACCGTTCACCTCTTTATTCGGAATCAACTAGAGATCCTCCACACGACGATAGATTCCCTCTATCTCCGCCACCTCGCCATCCAAGATATGGTTCTTCCAGGACCTCTTCGGCTCGATTTTCTGGGAGGGGTCGAAAGGAGCAAGACCAAAATCCTGTCGAGCCACCGTGGAGTCGCGGATGTAAAACCATCGCCTTCGCCAGTACTGGACAGATTCGGACATAGAAAAGGAGAAGAAAAGAAGATTGGATTTGAGGGAAATGATGCAGCCCCCAATGGGATAAACACCATCGGAGCTGGATTGCCTCTTCACGGAATAGAGTTTCCGGAAGAGGCCAAAGTGCGGCTCGATACCGAGCCAGCACTCGCAGAAAGTGATGAAACATGCGACATGAAGAAGAGAGTTGGGCGAAAGATGATGAAGTTGGATACCATAAAGGAAAAGCAATCCACGAAGAAAATCGTGGACTGGGAAGGAAAGGCCCCGAAGGACAAAGGCGACGAACATAACTCGAAACCCAGTGGGAGGACGGGGAATTACCTCGTCACCGGAAGTTTGAAGGCCTCCCTATCCTGCGGGATCAGGCCCCGCTCACGGAGCTTGCGGAGGTTACCCTCATGCGTCTCTGATCGCCGCCAGCCACCGTCGGTGACACGGATGGCGGCGGAACCCCTTTTTCCGCCGGCGGCCGCACTGGTGCCAACTGCAGTGGATGACTTCTTGGACTTCCCCATCGCAGTGTGGCGGCAACAACGATGAGCACACAGAATCAACGATGGAAAAGTACGAGGAAATTCCAGCGGGCAGAGAGAAAGCTCAAAGAAGATGGAAGCAGTGAAATGAGAATGGTTGCGGTGAAAAACAAACTCACTTTTCCCCAATGATTATAAGGACAAAGATGATGCAAGACGACCGTCCATCAAGGAGACCTAAAGCCAACACTCAGATCTGACCGCCCACGTGTCAGCACAGCAGCGAACCGTCGCTCACACGCCGTCCACTATGCACGGAAATCGAGGCAACGCCGTAATTATCTCCACGCCACGCGTGACCAGTCAACTCAAAGGCAGAATGTGGGACCCATGTTTGTCCAGTCACGTCACCTCTAGCGTTGCAGACGCTTGAGGTCACCGATCATCAGCACTGATGACGAGGTTTAATCTCGTCAATGCCCATTGTTATGGAATTGGGTTTTGGAGAAGATGGGGATGCTGGAGATCGCGGAACGGTTAGCAAACAAGCAACACGGGGACACGAGGTTTACCCAGGTTCAGGCCCCCGGAGGGAAAACCCTACTCCTGCTCGTCTACTCTTGATTATGGCGGAACCGAAAAGTACACGGGTGCGCAGATGCAATCTGGCGTGGAGGTGTGTATGCGGTGGTGTGCGAGAGATTGTAAGAGAGCCTCCTCATTGCGCCATCCTGGACTTTATATAGAGATAGGCAGGTCCCAGGCACAGATCGAGTCGGTTATAGGTTTTAGGGTTTTCCCTTTGAATATTCTATCTACTCTAGTCTTGTTCTCCGAGGATCCGAAGGCGTCATGGGCCCTGGCCACCCGAAAGTCTTCATGGGCTGGTGCATGTGTCATGTGGGCCTTCCTATGGCTGGACTAGGTATGCTAAGGTCGTGTACCCGTAGGGTATAACCATGTCAGTAGCCCCCGAATATTCAGTCGAAACATAGATTCGGCTAAGGACTCTTCATTCTTTCGGGTGCGTCTATATCTGTTTGCTAGAGAATGATTTGAGCGTGTAGGGATTGTTGATGCGTGTGCCTGACTCTCCCGACGGATCACGGTCAGTTAACTGTCTTTGGACAAAACAACACGATCTTCTTCAGATTCGAGCCCCTCGACTCGAATCCGGAACGTATGCTGGTGCAATTCGACTCAGGCCGTGGAGGACTTACAGGAGTGGAATTCCAGTAAATTTAAATCATGTACCCAACGCGTCCGTCGGGATTTTCATCGCGCCTGCTGGCACGGGTTCTCATTAGCAGAGCGCAGTCGTGTGCGTTGCCAGGCCATCAGATGATATCTGTAGGTCTTATCTTTGCGTCGCAGACATAGCATCCGAAATTTTATCACCGCGGAGGTGTTTCGGGTGGCCAAGGAGGATGTTTACTCACTTAGCGTTGGCTGGGGCAGAGTTGCCAAAAATGTTTTTGCATACTGATCCGCAGGATCGCAGTCGAAGATTCATAGGGTGCGCGACCAGCGCTTCCTATGGGAGTAGCCCCCGAGTGTCTGTTTGAGTCGCAGACTCGAGCAGAGACTTTAATTCAGCCGTTGTTTGGCTTCGGGTCCGTAGGACACAATTTTTTTGGATGCTTGAATCCATCCTCCCTATGGGAGTAGCCCCCGAGTCCGTAGTGGAGTCGTAGACTCGACGTAGGACTCGAAGAAATAGTTCAATGGTGTAGTACTTTCAGCGTTCTTCGGGCGTGCGGCCAGCGCTCCTGATAGGAGTAGACCCCGAGTAATTAGTCAAATCATAGATTCGAGTGAGTACTCTTAGCTGTGTAGCCGAAGAATTGTAACCGTTGCTAGTATAGCTTTTGATGACGTTAGTGCTGACGATCGATGACCTCAAGCATCTGCGGCGCTAGAGACGACTTGACTGGACGAAACATGGGTCCCACCTTCTGACTTTGAGTTGACTGGTCACGCGCGGCGTGGAGATAATTACGGCGTCGCCTCGATTTCCGCACGTAGTGGACGACGTGCGAGCGACGGTTCGCTGCTGTGCTGACACGTGGACGGCTAGATCTTGATGTTGGCTCTAGGTATTCCTGATGGACAGTCGTCGTGCATCGTCCTCGTCCTTATAATCATTGGGGAAAGGTGAATTTGTTTTCACCGCAGCCATTCCTTTCACTGCTCCCATCTTCTTTGAGCTTTCTCACTGCGCGCTAGAATTTCCTCGAGCTTTTCCTTCATTGATTCTGCGTGCTCACCGCCGTCACCGCCGCACTGCAATGGGGAAGCCCAAGAAGTCCTCCTCTACGGTTGGTACCAGTGCTGCCGCTGGTGGCAAGAAGGGTTCCGCCGCGACCCGTGTCACCGGCGGTGGCTGGCGGCGATCGGAGACGCGTGAGGGTGACCTCCGCAAGCTCGGTGAGTGGGGCCTAATCCCACAGGATAGGGGGCCCGTCAAACTTCCCGGCAACGAGGTAATTCCCCGTCCTCCCGCTGGGTTTCGGGTTATGTTCGTCGCATTTGTCCTTCGGGGCCTTTCCTTCCCAATCCACGATTTTCTCCGTGGATTGCTTTTTCTTTACGGCGTCCAGCTTCATCATCTTTCGCCAAACTCTCTTCTTCATGTCGCCCGCTTTATCACGTTTTGCGAGTGCTGGCTCGATATCGAGCCACACTTTGGTCTCTTCCGGAAACTCTATTCCATCAAGAGGCAATCTGGCTCTGATGGTGTTTACCCCATTGGGGTCTGCATCATCTCCCTCAAATCCAACATTATTTTCTTCTCCTTTTCTATGTCCGAATCTGTCCAGTACTGGCGGAGGCAGTGGTTTTACATCCGCGAATCCACGGTGGCTGGACAGGATTTTGGTCTTGCTCCTTTCGACCCCTCCCAAAAAATCGAGCCAAAGAGGTCCTAGAAGAACCAGATCTTGGATGGCGAGGTGGCGGAGATAGAGGGACTCTATCTTTGGGTGGAGGATCTCCAGTTGATTCCGGATAAAGAGGTGAACGGTGTGGATATCATCCGCACCTTACTTAAACGTCGGGTGCAGCTGCTCCAGGCTAGGGCGCATTTGATCTTCCTTTATTCTGGTCGTCGCGATCCGACTAGGGTTTCGGCTGAGGAGTTCTCCAAGGGGAATCTCGACGGGGTTCTTCGCCCGCTGCTAAAATACAAGGCTGGAGAGGATATCCCGGGGAAGTCGTTGACTCCTCCGTTATCCGCTTCGCATCTGGTTCCGCGGGTGTAGATCTGGGACGTGCGCGCAGCGCTATTTTCGACTGTGTTGTCCTTGCACCTTTTTGTGCTGAAATTTTTGTTTTCTTCTTACGCAGGAATCCAAGGTGCCAGGCATGTCACCTCCATTGCCCGAAGTGTTCCCGGATGCACCGGACAACGAGGTAGTGGACTCCATGTCTGAACTTCCGTCGGCACGATCGCTAGCCGAGGAGGCCAACGAGTCAAGTGAGGATCACACTCGTAGGAGGACGCGGATTTCAAGTGAATCATCGGATGCTTCTAATCCGCCGATGCCTAGGAACCCGTTGTTCCTTGAGCGCCACAGTGGGGGTCATGGGGGGTTCTTCCTCTCCTATTCCGACCGTTCCCGTGCGGGCTGTAGCACCGCAGCCGCAAGCGAAGCGGAAGAAGGAAGAGAAGAAGGAAGAAAAGAAGGAAGAGAAGAAGGGCAGGAGGACCCCGCCTGTCTTCGACTTGAGCGATCTCGACTCGTAAGTTTGTCCAGTTGCCTTTTGCTTTATTTTGATTTCGCTTGGTTGTTCGTGTCTGATATTTTCTTTTGCAGCCACTCTTCCGATGGCTCCTCCAGTGATGGCGCTCGGGAGATGGTTGGGGAGTCGAAGGTCGCTCCTTCTCCTCCTTAGACGGTGGCCACCTCTGAGGGCGCTGCTCCGAACCCTTATCCGCAGGAGGATCGGGTGGTTGTCCCCTAGAAGACTTCGGCTGGACCTTCGGAGTCGCCGTCTAATCACGTAAGTTTCTTTACTCTTGCCGCGGTGGGAGCCCCCAGGCGTTTTCGGGTGGTCTGTTGATCACTTCCGTTTTTGCTTCTTTTCTCGGGGGGAGCCCCCGAGCATTTGTAGGATGATCTGTTGATCGTTTTTCTTTGAGTCTCGGGGGGAGCCCCCGAGCGTTTTTCGTGTGTATAACTTGTTTTGCTCGTTCTTTGGGCGTATCCCCCGAGCCTCTGCTTTGACGGGTAGTATCTTTTGCAGCCTTTTGTTCAAGGCACCAACCAGCTAGTGCAACAGCACCTGGCGTTGGAAGCCAGCTTCAAACAGCTTCAAGGTGCGTACAATAGTTGATCTTTTTTGCTTCCTCTTTTATTTCTTGTCCTGCGATCTGATAAGTGTTTTGCTGACCGCAGAGGACAACAATACCGCCCTCCGTGAGCTTGATGCTCTCAAAAAGAGCCTTGGGCGAGCGGAGAAGAAGGCCGAGGACGCCATTACTGCGAAAGGGCGACTCGAGCAGGAGTTAACCAATGCAGCTGCGGCCAAGGAGCGCCTGCAGCAGGAGGCGACGGACCGCGAGGAGCAACTCGCCACCGCCACGGCTTTGCGCGAGAAAGGGGTAGCCGGCAAGCTGATGGCGGCTGCCAAGGCTATTTCAGGTGAGTTGCTTCGTCTTTCCTTTTCGGCTTCCTTGTTCTTCATTGCTATGTTTTTATTTATGTTTCTTCTTTTGTTTCTTTAGATGCCGCAGGCATCGAGTTTGACCGCGGTGCTCTGGAGCACGGAAGTGCTCTGGATGATGCTGCTGCGGCGGTCGAAGACCGCTGCAGTACCGTGGTCGGCTCGCTTGCCAAAGCCAAGGAGGTTCTCGGGCGCTTCTACAAGGAGCTCGTCCCCAAGGGCGTCGCCCTCGAGGATGTCGATGCCTTGGCGGATGCGCTGTCGGCCAAAGCGCCTGTGGCGTACAAGCGCAAGCAGAAAGGCATTGGCGCGTCCGTCGGGCTGGCAATGGACCTGGCGTCTGGAGCACAGCTGGATCTTCATCAGGTCACCTCCCGGATGCCGACGGCTGCTGACGGATCCGAGGTAGCCTTCGCCATCTATGCTGCTCGCTGTAAGCGTTACGGGCCGAAGTTGATTGACTTGCTGGCTGAGTACGCGTTGAAGCAGCAGGGAGAGGCCAAGGGGAGGCAGTCCGGCTCCGAGGCTACTTAGGATGCAGCTTCTTAGGCCTTGTAGTTGTAGGATAGCTTTTGTTTCCATTGTAATTATTTCTATGAACGATCCTTGTGCCACGTAGTGGCTTTTTGCTGCACATAATGAATTTCCGAGTTCTGTGCTCCTTCGTCTGCTTGTTCATATCCTTATCTTCTTTTACTCTAGGGACCTTCGGGTGATGATCCCGTTGATACTTTGCCTACACCGTAGATGCGGCCATCCTTGGATGGTGCGTTGCAACTTGTATATCTTCGAGACCGAGTCCGTGCCCTCGAGAAAGTATTGCTTGCAGTGCGTGGGCACGCCAATGTTTGGAAATCGAAGGCAGAGCGAAGCGCTGCCAGAGAGGAGTATTTGATGGTGGAGTTGCGTCGTTTGTCCGAACAGCTTCAATGTGAGTTTCTCGAGCTGCTTCTCATTGTTTCGGGTGTGCCTGTTGGCATTTCGTCTTACTTTTTGCAAGTATTGCAGGTGCTAACCTTGCTCCAAGGAAGGAAAAGGAGCGTGTTGCTGTTCGGGTTAACCGCCTGACCCAGCAGGACATGGAGGCCGGCGGGTTCTTCTGGATGGACCGTGATCGTGCCATGGTCTTTGCGACGGTGCAGGATCGTGTTCACCAGGTATCGTGGGTGCTGCGTCAGGTGAATTCTTCGTTGGCGTCAGTTCTGCATGTGATGTTTCCACTGGATGAGGCGCCATCGACTCTTTGTGGTCTGCTGTCGAAGTTTCGAAATTTGCATCGTGTCCGGGAATTGGTGCGACATCAGCTTGTCGCGCGGGTGAAGGCTGCGCTTTCCCTTGTGCGGTTACATCGTCCTGATGTAAATCTGTTTGTTGTGGCGGCTAGGCCGCCTCTTCGACCGGATGGTGGCGAGTGGGATATGCGTCCCCATTATGCGGCTGTAAGGCAGTATGCCGAACAAATTGTAGATCTGTTTGAGCAGCGTGCGCAGGCTATTCTTCAAAATAGGTAGAAACTGTAAAAAAGATAGATGTAAAATTTGTATATATTTGACTGGGCTTGTTGTGCCCTTTATTGTAAAGGTTTTCTTGTTGTTTAGCACGTAGTGCTTTGTTTGTATACATGTCCTTTTCGTTAGCCTAACGTGGTCATCTACTCAGGCGTATACGCGTTATCCTTAGTCGACGAAGTCGTGAGGTGAGGGGAGCCCCCAAGTGTGTTGTAACATGGAGTAAAATGCAGACAATAGGTGAAAATTTTAGGGCGAGACACTTAGCTTTATTCATATCGTAGGGAGGAAGTACATTTTTCGGCTGAGTAGCCTTGGCTGAATAGCCTTATTAAAAGTAAAAGAGGGAGTTATCTATGGGTAGAAGCGTCGCAGCTGTGCGACGTTCCATGGGTTGGAGTATGAGACTCCAGACTCCACGTGCTTGAGGCGATAGGCGCAACCTGGGAGGACTTCAGTGATGATGTAGGGTCCTTCCCATGGTGACTCAAATTTCTTCGATCGCTCTTGCTTGAGTCGCCAGACTAGGTCTCCTTCGACGAAGGACCTTGGGCGTAGCCGTCGGCTGTGGTAGTTGCAGAGACTCTGTTGGTACACCCGCTGATCGAGTTGCTGCTATATCACGCGCCTCATCGAGTGTGTCGACGGCATATTCGAGTGTGGTCGTCGATTCGGCTTCGCTGTAAGCGATGACCCATGGGGCCTTGTGGCGTACCTCTGTTGGTAGCACGGCTTCGGCTCCGTGCACCATGAAGAAAGGCGTGTAGCCGGTTGAGCTATTTGGCGTTGTGTGCAGGCTCCACAGGACCGAGGGTAGCTCTTGTGTCCAGGCTCCTGCGAGTAGCTCGAGTGGTCTCATTAGGCGCTTCTTGATGCCGGCACCTAGGAGGCCGTTGGCCTTTTCGACCTGCCCGTTCATTTGCGGGTGCGCCACGGAGGCGTATGTGATGTTGATTACGAGGTCTGCGCAGAAGTCTTGGAATTATTTGGAGATGAAGTTCGACCCATTGTCGGTGATGATGATGTGCGGCACGCCGAACCTGTAGACAATGGATTCAAAAAACTTGACGGCAGTTTTGCCCTTTTGGTTAGTGACGGGCATGGTCTCAATCCACTTGGTGAATTTGTCGACTGCAACCAGGAGGTAGACGTGACCTCCTTTCGAGGACCTTGGCACTTTGCCGATCATGTCGAGGCCCCATTGGGCGAAGGGCCAGGCCAAAGGTATGGGCCTGAGCTCTGATCCGGGTGCGTGCGGTTTATCTGCGAACCGTTGGCACCCGTTGCATCTTCGGACGATGTCCTTGGCGTCGTTCATGGCTGTTGGCCAGTAGAATCCATCTCGTAGAGCATTGGCGACAAGGGCGCAGCTGCCCGCATGATGGTCGCAGATGCCCTCGTGGATGTCTTGGAGGATGGTTTTGCCATCACCGATGGTGATGCACCTTTCGAGTACACCCGAAATGCTGCGCTTGTACAGCTCGCCATTGATGATGGTGAAGGCCTTGGACCGGCGAGATATGCGTCGGGCATCTGTCGGGCTGTCGGGCAGTTCCCCATCTATTAGGTAGTTTAGGTATGGTTGTGTCCAAGTTTCTTCGACCGCCATGACTTGCATCAGGTTGACCATTGCGACCTCTGTGTCGAGTTTTTCTGGTCCTTCCTGACATTCGGGTAGCGAAGCCCCCGAGTGCTCTGCCTCTTCAGGTGATCCCTTTGGGAATTTCCGTTTGATGGATGGCACACAGATCTGTTCAAGGAACACACCTGGTGGCACCCGTGCGCAAGTGGAGCCGATGTTGGCGAGTCTGTCGGCCTCTTCGTTGCTTTCACTCCCAACGTGTCGAAGCTCGGAGCCGTCGAAGTCTCCTTCGAGTGCGTTGTAGAGTGCGCGGTACGCGATCATGTTGGCGGCATGTGCGTCGCACTCGTTCATCGTCTGTTGGACGATGAGGTTCGAGTCTCCGTGGATGACCAGGCGCGTTGCGCCGCAGATCTTGGCCATCCTCATGCCGTGGATGAGGGCTTCGTATTCGGCCTCGTTGTTGGAAGCTCGAAATTTCATCCGAAGGACGTACTTCATCTTGTCGCCCTGCGGGGAGGTCAGTATGACCCCGGCTCCTGCTCCAGCCTCGCGCTTGGAGCCGTCGAAGTGCATCGTCCATGACTGTGCCATGTCCGGCATGTCTGGCAACTGCAGTTCCATGCAATGGACGAGGAAGTCCGGGAGGACCTGAGATTTGATCGCATGGCGCTTCTCGTAGACGATGTATAGAGGTGACGGCTCGATGCCCCACAGGGCTACACGTCCCGTGGCTTCCGGATTGTTCAGGATGTTGTTCAGTGGTGCCTCATTGATGACCATCACCTGGTGCTCCTGGAAGTAGTGGCTCAGCCGACGAGCCGTCATGAACACGCTGTAGGCGAGTTTCTGGTAGTGAGGGTACCTCTGATTTGTCGGTGTCAATACCTCGCTGAGGTAGTAGATTGGGCGTTGGACCCCCTGGGTCTTGCCTTCTTCGGGTCGCTCGACCACCAGTATGGTGCTTACCACCTGATGTTGTCTGCTATGTATAGCAGTAAAGGCTCGCGCTCCTTTGGCGTGACCAAGACGGGCGAGGTAGAGAGCAGCCGCTTTAGATCTTCGAATGCGTTGTCCGCCTCGAGCGTCCACTCGAATTTGTCTGCCTTGCGCAGCAGCTGATAGGACGACAGGGCTTTTTAGCCCATGCAGCTGATGAACCTGCTCAATGCCGCGATTCGCCCGGCAAGCTGCTGGACGCCCTTGAGATTCTTCGGCTTCTCCGTGGACATTATAGGCCAGATTTTCTTCGGGTTCGCCTCGATCCCTCGCTGGGAAATGAAGTAGCCTAGCAGCTGACCAGATGGGACGCCAAAGGCGCACTTTTCTGGGTTTAGCTTGATCTTGTATCGATCAAGGTTATTGAACGTCTCGCGGAGATTGTCGATGAGCGTCTTGGCCTCCCTTGTTTTGATGACTATGTCGTCGACATAGATTTGGATGTTGCGGCCGATCTGGTCCTTCAGGCATGCCTGCATGCACCGTTGGTACGTGGCTCCTGCGTTCTTCAGCCCAAAGGGCATTGTGTTGTACCAGAACACTACGAACGGCGTGATGAACGCCGTTTTCTCCTGATCTTCGACCTTTGGTCAAATCTGGTTGTAGCCTCAGTAGGCATCGAGGAAGGAGAGCTTCTTGCATCCTGCAGTCAAATCGATGATCTGATCGATCCGAGGGAGAGGGAAGTGATCCTTCGGGCAGTGCTTGTTCAGCGATGTGAAGTCCACGCACATCCGCAGGATGTCCGTGTCCTTTTTGGGACCATCACAGTGTTGGTGAGCCACTCTCTCTCCTTGATCTCCCTAATGAAGTTTGCCTCGAGTAAGCTGTTGACTTCGACTCCGATTGCTTCGGCCCGTGGTTCGGACAGTCGTCAGATGGACTATTTGACGGGCTTAGCGTTTGGAAAGACGTTGAGTGCATGCTCGGCGAATTCCCTGGGAACTCCTGGCATGTCCGCAGGACACCAGGCGAAGATTTCCTAGCGCTCACGGAGGAATTCGATGAGCGCGCTTTCCTATGCGGAGATGAGGTCATTGGCGATCAGCGCCGTCTTGGAGGCATCCGTCAGATGGACCTGCACCTTCTTTGTGTTGATGGTGGAGTCGAAGGACATGACTGGTGCATTCTGCCTTGCGACTGGGGGTCCCCCGTTGTCCGTCGCCTCGCGGAGCCTTACGAGCTCCTCCTGCATGCCGAATGACTGGGAGATTCTGTTGAAGTCCCTGTTGCAGTGGTCCGATCGGGTGAAGCTACCGTGGACCGTGATGACACCCCTGGGTCCTGGCATCTTGAGTAGCAGGTACGCATAGTGCGGTACCGCCAGGAATAGTGCGAATGTCACGCGCCCGAGGATGGCATGGTATTGTGATGGCCAGTCCACCACTTCGAACTCGAGTCGCTCGCATCGGAAGTTATCTGGCTTGCCGAAGATGACGTCGAGCCATATCTTTCCCAGGAGGAATACACCCTTCCCTGGGACGATGTCGTGGAACATTGTATCAGATTATTCCAAGCTGCACAGCGGGATCCGCATTGCTGCCAAGGTGCTGGGGAAGATCAGATTGATGCCGCTGCCACCGTCCATGAAGACGTGGATCATGTCGAACTCGCCGATCTGCGCCTCGAGCACCAGGGCAGCATGACCTTGGCGAGGGACTTGGAAAGGGTGATCTGAACGGCTGAACGTGATGCATGATTCCGATCCACTGAGGTACTCAGGGATGGCGGGTGAAGCGGTCACGACCAGATTGATCTGACGGGTGATTTTCTTCTGCACCCTGTTTGTTGGCGCCCTTTTTGGATCATCAGCGATCCTTTCGATGCGGGGTACCCGTGCCCACCGTTATTCTGTGCGGGTACGATTGGGTGGTTCGAAGGTCCCGCGAGTGTTGGTGGAGGAGCTCCATGTGCGATCTGGCCTGGTGCGTGTGCATTCCCGTATCCAGGGTTCAGGGCTTGCTACCTCATCTGGGCCATGCTCTCTCTGAGTTTCTGGAACTCGCGGCAGTCCTTGAGCATGTGACTTGCCTTCTTCTTACCATCCCGCTTGTTGATGTAGAAGTGGATGGTGCATGGACCCGACAGTTTGTCGTATGCCGAGGGTCCGTCGTCGTGGCCACGGTGTTGCCATGACTGCGCTGGGCATCCTCCGTCGCGGAAGTTGCTTCCACGGTATCCGTCGTTGCTGAGGTTGCTGTCGCTGCGGCGGTCGGCGTAGCCAGCCGCGACCATGTTGGGTCCGTCGCGATCGTCGTAGACGCACGATCTTCTCTTGCTACGGCGTTCGCGTCGCCTGCCGTAGTCGTCTTCCTCCTCCGAGTGCGCTCGGTGGATGGAGTCCTCGTCGTCAGCCCACCTGTTGGCAATATCCATGAGGTGATCGAGTGTCTTGGGCTTGACGTGCCCAAGCTCTTCTTTGAAGTCCTGGCGTTTGACGCCGTCCTTGAAGGCGTCGATAGCTCTCTCCTCAGAGATGTGCGCCACGGAGTTCTTGGTGTTAGACCAGCACAGTATGTAGGAGCGAATGGATTCGCCTGTTCGCTGGGTGGAGGCCCGCAGCTCCTCGATCGAGGCAGGCCTCTTGCTGGTGCCTTTGAAGTTTCGTACGAAACTGTACACCAGCTCCTCCCAGCTTCGGATGGATCCCGAGGATAGGCTGCTAAGCCAGATCCGAGCTACGCCTGTCAGCTGCAGCTGAAGGCATTGCATGGCGGTTTTCTTGTTTCCACCGTGTAGCTTGACGGACGACAAGTGGTCACTGAGCCATGCCTTGGGGTCATGTGTGCCGTCGAACTTCGAAGTGTCCGAGGGAAGCTTGAAGTTTCGCGGCATCCGTGTCCGCCAAACAGATCTACTGAAGCATCGGGCTCCGTAGAGTTCTCCTTCGTCATCATCCTCTTCGGATTCAGATGAGCATACGCGCTTGGCGCGTGCTTTGTCAATCTTGCGCTGGGTTAACTCGCTTCGAGCGTCGTAATCGCGGCTACGATGGCACGAGCTCTTGTGCCTTCGAGGAAGGTCGTTCTCTTCATCTTCGGATGAGGGCGTGGGGATGCAGTTGAACCTGACCACAACCTTCTTCTTTGGCTCCGCAGAAGCTTCTCCGTGGAGCGCAGCTCCGACGAGTCCGAGTCCGGTAAGCGCAGACTTATGCATGGCCCTTTTCAGGCCCCCTTCTGGAGGTGGATGGGACGCGAGGTACGCGGTGGCTTCCATGATTGCAGCGTGCGTTGTCTTCGGGATGACATTGCCGTCGGCGTCCATCTCCACGAAGGACGCGTTGAGGGCCCGAGTCACCTCGCGACGTGCCTTGGGATCCATGTTCTCTGTGCGAGAATGGTGCTTGTTGCCATGGTTACCGTGCGAGCTGGAGCCGATGCCCATGGCGGAGAGCGTAGCTCGTCGCGTGCTGGACTTCGAGGCTGCTTGCTTGCGTTTGTCAAGCACCTCTTGCATCTTTCACCTGCTTCTTGTGCTCCTCGATTAGGAGCATGTGGTATGCCATCAGTAGGTCCCGTGAGGCATCCGCGGGCAGGATCTTGTTGCCTGCTACGGCTTCGCGTGCTTGAGCCCATCCTTCCTTGCTGAGGTGGATGACCTGATCGGTGTCGTTCCCGTTGGGCGGGGGGACTGGCTTCTTCTGTTCCCACCGTTTCTACCCTGCGGGTTGGGTGTAAGATTGTGCTCCTGATCCACGTCACTCTGGATGACTGCGGCGCACTGGTAGAGCTCGTAGATCGGATTGCTGCTACCGCAACTTTCGGATCCGGAACCGTAGGTCCCCTCATCCGATGGTGGATCACACAGATCTGAGTTGCAGCTGCTGCTGTCATAAAACTCATCTGTCGATGGCAATGTGCGTAGCACAGGGTGTGCAGCCCACGAAGAGGGCCTAATCGATGGAGGGGCACCCGCTCTGGGAGGCGGAGAGTGCCAGTCTGACCCACTTGGAAGCAGAAGCTCCCAAACAGGATCTCGAGTCCGTCGCCCACGGGCTCGAAGTCCTTCAGGGTGGCCGGTGAGTGGGCGGTGAAGTCGAAGGCGCCTAAGAGGAGATGAATCTCTGTTGCCGCGGAGTTATAGATCGCTTTGGTTGGGACCGTCACGATCGCACAATCAGCGCCCCCAATTCCCACAGACGGCGCCAATTGACAAGGTTTAATCTCGTCAATGCCCATTGTTATGGACTTGGGTTTTGGAGAAGATGGGGATGCTGGAGATCGCGGAACGGTTAGCAAACAAGCAACACGGGGACACGAGGTTTACCCAGGTTCAGGCCCCCGGAGGGAAAACCCTACTCCTGCTTGTCTGATCTTGATTACGGCGGAACCGAAAAGTACAAGGGTGTGCAGATGTAATCTGGCGTGGAGGTGTGTATGCATTGGTGTGCGAGAGATTGTAAGAGAGCCTCCTCGTTGCGCCCTCCTAGCCTTTATATAGATATTGGCAGGTCCCAGGCATAGATCGAGTCGGTTACAGGTTTTAGGGTTTGCCCCTTTGAATATTCTATCTACTCTAGTCTCGTTCTCCAAGGATCCGAAGGCGTCATGGGCCCTGGCCACCCGAAAGTCTTCATGGGCTGGCGCATGTTTCTCGTGGGCCTTCCTTGGGCTGGACTAGGTATGCTAAGGTCGTGTTCCCGTAGGGTATAACCATGTCAACTGACGTCATCAAAGCTATACTAGCAACGGTTACAATTCTTTGGCTACACAGCTAAAAGTACTCACTCGAATCTATGATTCGACTAACTACTTGGGGACTACTCCTATCAGGAGCGCTGGCCGCGCACCCGAACAACAACTAAAACACTACACTTCGAGTCCTACGTCGAGTCTACGACTCCACTGCGGACTCGGGGGCTACTCCCATAGGGAGGATGGATTCAAGCATCCGAAAAATTTGTGTCCTACGGACCTAAAAGTCAAAAACGACTGAATTAAAGTCTCTGCTTGAGTCTACGACTCGAACAGACACTGGGGGCTACTCCCATAGGGAGCGCTGGTCGCGCACCCTATGAATACTTTGACTGCGATCCTTCGGATCGGCACGCAAAAACTTTTCGGTAGCTCTGCCCCAATTAACGCTAAGTGAGTAACATCCTCCTTGGCCACCTGAAACACCTCCGCGGTGATAAACATCCGGATGTTGTGTCTACGACACAAAGATAAGACCTACAAATATCATATAATGGCCTGGCAACGCACACGACTGCGCTCTTGTTGCCTGCCAAAACCCACCGGCGAGCAGCGACGGGCAACACGGAGAGCCGGGAGGCTCCCAGGACTGCTGGTGGGCCCTGGTCCCTCGGGCAACGGCCCGCAAAACTCCGGCACACATCCTGGCTGGTTCGAGGGCGTGCCACCTGACCTATACCTGATCAGGAAGGTGAAAGATTGCTTCGATTGGTTTCCTACATGGCAAACAAACATACATAAAATTCAAGCCGTGACCGGCTTTCAGGTTTCCCTGTGAATCGGCTCTTGGAGCCGATTATCCCATGGTTCTGCATTAGATCTATGATAACATGGGGTTTTGCTTTATCAATACAAGTTAAATCGATCTACGACAGTTTAATGTTTTCACCACGTAATTGGAACATCCTACACGTGATTGAGCCTGGTAAATACAAAAGATGATAGAAAACTAACCCTAGAGAAGGCCTAACAACCGACGTAAAGTCAATTCCCGGAACAACTCCTCTCGAATTAGCAAACCATATCTTTTCGTATTACTGGATCGTTCAACCCGTTTGCAAGGCCTGACTACGTGGATATCAAACTAAACCTTGGAAAGCAAGGCAAAACTATAACGGACCGAATCGACTGAATAAAGATCAAGCAAGATGCTACCCTTATACCCAAAAAGGTGTAAAGGCAGCGAGATAAGCAAAGGCGGCATAGCTAAGCAATCATAGCAGAAAGTACCGATGCTAGCCTAAACAAATCTATGATAAAAGTATTACTCGCCATCAACAAGGCTTCAGCACGAGTAACACCAAATAACGCATAAGTAGATACTGCCTAGATCGCAAGATGCGATCTAGGCAGCATGACACTTACCCGAAAGAAACCCTAGAAACAAGGGGTGGCGATGCGCCGAGATTGTGTTTGTTGTGAACGTGATTGTCCTCCTTTTCTCAATAACCTTAGGTACATATTTATAGTTCGGAGACTTCCTATCTTTGGAATAAACCTAGCAATCCTATCTCTTTACTTAAACCGAAACGTAACCTACTACAACATAAGATACACGGGCAATTTAGCCCAATTCCACGCACAAGGCCGATTCAACAACACGTTGCATATATGTATATTCCAAGCCCATCTTGATTACGGCCCATCTCCTCCTTTGGCCAAAATATGGCGATAACAAATGCCCCCCTGGTTTTGGCAATAATAATTCCAAAACCACTCTGTTGATGTTTTTCTTCTTCCCTTCTTCCTCTTTTTTTTTGTATCGGGTTACGCGTTGCAGAGCAGAATCGTCACGCCACCCCCTCATCATGATGCCCTGTCTTCTCAACTCCTCCGCAGTGTATGATTTGACCGTTTTGGCACCACATTATGGAAACTGCTATGGCATTGAACCGTCTCCCACTATTCCCCTTATTTAAATTCATCTGTGTAGTTTGCAGCCCCCATCTTCCTCTAGTAGCCAAAAAACCCTCTTCCTCCGCCGAAAAAACCCTCTTCCTCCGCCATGGCCTCCTCTTCTTCCGCCCTTTCCTCCCAGTCTTCCAACACCATTAGCGACCGGGAGCCGACGCCGGAGCACCCGCCCACGGCGGCGTACGAGACTCTCGCCCCACAATGGTGGGACGAGAGGGATTGGGATTTCGCCGCTTGGTCGGAGGACGATGCGTCCCTGACTGACGGCGAGGAGGGCCTACAGTTCCTCATCGACGAGGAACTGGAGGCGGAGAGCAGCGACGACGACTGGTCCTGGGACGGCGTCGAATCCTCCGACGAGGAGGAGGAGTCGGAGGAGGACACCTCCTCTGATGAGTATCCACCGGTGAAGCGCTTCCGCGCCGGGTCCATCGAGGACACCGAAGACGACGACGAGGACGAGGAGGCCCCCGCTGGCATCTTCAGCAGCAGCAGCGAAGACGACGCCGGCAGCAGCGCTGATGACAGCGAACAAGACGACGGCGAAGACAGCGGCGACGACCTCGGCCTCTAGATTAGGAACTAGTAGTAGTAGTAGATTTCCTTTTGTAAGCAATCAGCTCCACTGTAAATAATCGTCTTTTGAATGAACGAAGATTGCTTTTCCAACTCGAAGATTGCTTTTTTCGACCCAATTTCGCCGATAGTCAAAATAGGTCGATGCTCCAGAAGCCGATAATACTGTATCGGCTTTCACCACACTGCACTCATACAGCCAACCAAGTCAAAGCTCAAAGAGCCGATGACAACACATCGGCTTTCCCAAAAATGTTGACAAGGTAAAAACTTGGTCGCATACTTAGACAAATCTGAGCGGCCACTTTCCAGTTTCAAACGGTAAACTGCGACCTTCTTCAAAAAAGGGCGACCCAGATCTCCAACTGCCCACCGACCAGATCGAGCTCACAGCGACAAGAACCCTCGATCCCCAACTGCATAGATCCATCTCCGCCGGCAAACCAGATGGCGGAATCGTCCAACACCAACCCAGAGGTCTCCGGTCTGAAGGTACGTCTACTCCTCGCAGTCTGAACGCGATGCTAGAATTAATGGCGAACACCTGAATTAATGCCTTATTCCACCATTAAATTTTTTTTAGGTTTCAGACATCCTGCTGCCGCATCCTTCTCTCCCAAATTCTCTCTGTCTTGGCCCTCGCACAGAATCTAGTCCTTCCCATCTGATCTCTTGCGAAGCAAACAGAATCCCCTTCGTAAGCCAAGACATAGATTTAAACTCTTGGGCCGATTGCTTGCGAGCCTGGCCTAATCCCCCTGAACATTGGGTCTCTTGGTTCAGCAGGGTAGCTAGAGCTTACCAATCCCAATGGGAAACCACGGGAATAGCCGATGCCTTGCATTTGTCATTGTCTCCCCTTGAGAAACATGAGAATCTTCTAAAGACCATCGGCTATTTCTGGTCTGACGCTCTGAACTGCTTCATGTTCGGTCATGGCCCCATGTCACCAACCCTGTTAGACGTGGTGATGATTACTGGTCTGGATGTTACATCACCCAGCCCCTCTGCTTTTAAACTGACCAAAGTCCCCTACAAACTGTCTTCTAAAACAGACTGCACGAACTGGGGTGCCTACCTCCAACGCCATATGAAAACAAAGGGCCCTGTCACAGAGAAAGAACACACAGCCTTTCTCAACTTCTGGCTGGAACATTTCATATTCTGTGGCCCTTCCCTGGCTCCAACCAAGAATTATCTCTCCTTAGCCCACGAACTGGCCAAAGGCACTCAACTTGGCATCGGCAAACTGTTCCTTGGAGAGGTCTATCGATATCTCCAGTTGATGTCTGTCAAGCTGTTCTCTGGCATAGCAGTCAAGACAGGTGGTCCTTGGTGGTTCATTCAGCTATGGGCTCAGCTGTATTTTCAAAACCACGTCCCAAACTTCCCCCTTTTGGCGAGTTGCACCTTTCCAGATGTCAAAGGGAAGCAGATCCGATGCACCAGCTATGGCCAAGCTTTGTATAGACTGCCAGGTAGTAAACTGACCCCTCAGGAAGCATCTAAATGGTTCAGCATTTTCTTTCAAGGCCTGGACAATCCTATCTTTTTTCCCTACATGGAAGAATCGGAACACTTCGAAAATCCAATCTCCTTCAGGCTAGACAATTTTGCCGATGACACCAGCACTCAGCAGCTCTTTTCCACTGTGATCCGTCCCTGTTTCCTTCCAGTTGGCATGAGTACATCCAACAGAATAATCAAGCCTGGGTATGAATTCTACCAGCCGGTCGTAATGGCTCGGCAATTTGGCCTTGGACAAGTACCTCCCCATTTCTTTCTCCACCACCTTACAGAGAGCAGAGCCGACCTGCCTGATCCTCTCACCAGCCAAAGGTGTTATTCCTTCTTTGATGCTCTGACCATCCCTATTCCTAATGACCTCACCTTCGCCTCATCAACCGATGGCTTTGAAGACTGGTGGTCGATGTGGAAGACTCATGCCTTCAGGAGAGCTCTGGGACCGTTGCTGAAGCAGCTCGACGCTGACTATGACATCCCCGTGGAACAGGTACCACTACTTGTAAATTTTCTTGATGCAGCTCACAAATGTTTCTTCTACTAACCCACTCTTTCTCTTTGCAGCAACAAGATGGCCCTAAACCTACGCACAGTGATGGCTCCCCCTTAGAGTTCTTTCCGCCAGCTCCTGTGGTTCTTTTCTGCAAAAACTCGCCACCTTTGAAAAAGGTCATGATGCAGAACCAGCCGATCACACCACAATCGGCTTCCAAGAACCAAGCAACTCCTAAATCAGCTGCCCCTCGAGTTCCAACTAAGACAAGAACGATGGTGAGGAAGGTAGCTGCCAGGAAGACCTTGAGGCGCCGGAGCCCTTCTCCAGAAAGCTCGCATGTAGGCTGATCCATGTCTTGGTCGATCCTTCTCATTCTTCCATTCTTGCAGACATGCTCGTGCTTACTGGTTCTCCTTTTTTACAGGCTTCCGTCGAAGACACCTCTAGCGAAAACACTCAGACCAATCGAGGAGAACTAGGCCCCACAGATTCTGAGAGGACCATCACACCGAGCCAGCCAGATTCACCACCATCGGCTTCCAAGAAAAGGTCGGTTCCTGAACCTACTGCCCCTCGAGCACCAGTCGAGGCGGGGCCAGCTGTGGGTCCCAAGAGAGCTCGCAAAGGACTGCAAGCTTCTTCGTCGAGCCAGGAGGTTTCGAAAATCCTCACCCTTCATGCTCTTTCCACTTACTTCTTTTTATCTGCCGATTCATCATCATTTACATCGGCTAAACACCTTCAATGCAGACGACTGACGTTTCTAGTGGGAAAGCTGGGGCAGTGCCGATGCCTTCAGCCAAGCCGGATCCAGCAATCCCCGAAGGTGCAGATGAAACGGCTACCACTTTGGCCAAGCCCCCAGCAACCACACATAAACCGATCGTCTCCTCATCTGCTATCCCCTCGATCTTAGGAGAGGTATGTTAGCTTTTTTCGGCTCATCCTTACACGTTGGCCGCGTACTGACGCTTTTTTCGGGCTGCCAGAGTTGTGATATTTCAGGCTTGCTGACGTTCGACCCTGAATCCATCGAACCAACTCCCTCTGTTGCCGATGATGAACCACGAGCCAGGGCTGTTCCACCTCAATTCCAGCGTCTTAAAACCCTGCTGTCCTCCCCGATCGAAGAGTTGATCGAGGGTTCTGAGGAGGTGAAGAGCGTTCTTGCTGAAATAAAAGACCAACTCCCAGTAGCATTGCAGGTGAAGCTTTGGCCAGTTGTAACTCTGTCTTTCTTCGGGTCAAGGGTGAAGTTAGCTCGTGAGAGGATCAGTCTGCGCCGCGCCCAACTTCCACTGAAGGCCAATATCGCAGACAGATGTCAGCAGCTCAACGAGAAAAAGGCGTCTCTGGATGCCAAAACTGACACCTCTGTCAGTACCGCCGAGCTCGCATCCTTGAAAAGGGAGTTGGAAGATCTTGAAGAGAAGGTCCGGGCGACTAAACAGCTCATTCGTGACAAGGAAGAATCCATCGCCCGCTCCCAAGACGAAGCAAAAAGCCTCAAAGCTCAACTGAAGACCGATCTGGCAGAAATACGTGCCCTGAACAAGCAGCTAGTGACGGGCAAGGACGAAGATGACGAAGCCGAGATCGCCGAGGTGGATCGTGTCCGTGCTGACGCCCTCCACGCCTTCGAAGCATTTCTTCAGTAGCTCGTTTATGTAAACTGGCATCTGCTTGTAACAGTTTGAACCTCTAGAGTCGATGGCTGTGCATCGGCTGTATGTTTTTTATTGGCCGATTTCATGTATCGGCCCCCATATTTCAGTGTCCATCATCCCACATGCTTGGGAAATATTTCTTGAGGTGTTGCCCGTTGACAGCCACTGGGAATTTTACGCCATCCAGTTCCTCAAGCATGTACGCGTTTCCCCTTAAAACTTGATCGACCCTGTATGGCCCGTGCCAATTTGGAGACCATTTACCATATGCTGCATCCTTAGTTCCCAATGGCAGTACAGCTTCCCATACCAGATCGCCAACGTGGAACTCCTTCGGTCTCACCTTCTTATTATATGCACGAGCTACCTTGGCCTTGTTCTCTTTGATTTTCTCAAGCGACCACAGCCTAAGCTCAGTTAAATCCTCAACACTGTCACTCATCAGGGCCGTATATTCTTCAGTCGTTAGATCGTTCTGAAAGGTGACACGCCTCGATCCAGCCGTAATTTCCCAGGGCAATACGGCTTCTTGTCCATAGACTAGATGGTATGGCGAGGTTTTTACCGCTCCATGACATGATATGCGATAAGCCCATAAAGCCTCTGACAAAACCTCGTGCCAACGCCTAGGGTGCTCATCGATCTTCCTCTTGATCAGCTTGATAAGGCTCTGGTTGGACGCTTCAGCTTGCCCATTTGCTTGAGCATAGTATGGAGATGATCGGATCAGCTTAATTCCCGTGTCCTCACAGAACTCTCTAAACTCGTAAGAAGTGAAGACCGAACCTCCATCGGTCGTGATCGTTTGGGGGATCCCGAATCTATGAATAACATGTTCTTTCACAAAATCGATAACATCCTTTGAGCTCACTGATTTCATAGGGACGGCTTCAACCCATTTAGTGAAATAATCCGTAATGGCCAAAATCCACATGTGGCCTTTGCTTGATGGAGGATTGATCTTGCCAATCATATCCATGCCCCAACCTCGGAATGGCCAAGGTTTGATGATGGGGTTCATTGCTGACGCGGGCACCATCTGAATTTTTCCAAATTTCTGACATGCTTGACACCCTTTGTAGTACTTAAAACAGTCCTCAAGCATGGTGGGCCAATAAAACCCTGATCGCCTGATCAACCATTTCATCTTGTGAGCCGATTGGTGAGTTCCACAGGCGCCTTCGTGTACCTCGTGCAGGAGCCGATTGGCCTCGGTTGGCCCTAGACACTTGAGCAACAACCCTTCCAGGGTCCTGTAGAACATGTCGTCCCCGATAAGCACAAACTTCATGGCCTTGTACCTTATCCGTTTAGGTGCCCCCCGAGCCGAATCTTTCAAGTAATTGAAGATATCGGCTCTCCAGTCGTCCGTCTCCAGGAACTGAACTTGAACATCAGTTCCCTCTGCTACGTCCTTGTAGCCTGAAGCCATTTGTGCGAGATCATTTGCCTCTGTATTCTGCGATCGCGGGATCCAGTTAAAGTTTATGTACCGGAACTGTGCCATGAGCTCACGGCATTGCAACCATAATGGGAAGAGCGACTCGCTCTCACACTTGTATTCCTCCGTGAGCTGGGAAATCACCAATTTGGAGTCTCCAAAAATTTCCACTGCCTCTGCCCCAGCTTCTATGAGCAACTCCATTCCCTTGCGTATCGCCTCATACTCGGCGACGTTGTTGGTGCACGGGGTAGCTAGCCTGATGGAGAAGGAATATGTTGCCCCCGGGGCGACACGAGTAGAATGCCAATGCCGCAACCATCATCACAAACCGATCCATCGAAAAACACAGCCCACGCTCGTATAGACAGTGCTACTATATCAGTGTTGATCCTTTCAGCAATAAGGTCGGCTAATGCCTGACCCTTAACCGCTTTCGCAGGTTGGTACCGGATGTCAAATTCCGATAATGCAAACATCCATTTGCCGAGTCGGCCTTTCAACATAGGAGCCGACAGCATGTGCTTTATGACATCTGATTTGCATATAATGATAATCTCTGCCGAGAGCAAGATGTGGCACAGCTTGGTGCAGGTGAAAAACAGGCAGAGGTACAACTTATCGATCTCAGGGTACCTTGTCTCTGCGTCGAGCATCCTTCTGCTGATGTAAAACACAACTCGCTCCAGACCATCATAAACCTGCACCACCACCGAGGCGATGGACGTGTCAGCTACTGATAAGTAAATGTAGAACGGCCTATCCGGCTGGGGCGGAACCAATACTGGCGGCTTCGTTAGATATTCTTTGATTTCGTCGAAGGCTCGTTGTTGCTCTGTCCCCCAGCGGAATTCTTCATCAGATTTAATTTTCACCAGTCCCATGAACGGCTCTATTCTTCCTGACAGATTGGAGATAAATCTTCTGACGAAGTTGATCTTGCCGATGAGAGACTGCAGTTCTTTCTTCGTGGTAGGTGGCTTCATTGTTCGCACTGCCTCCTGACTTTTCAGGCCGATCTCAATTCCTCGTTCATGGACCAAGAAACCCAAGAACTGACCGGCCGTCACACCGAAGGCACACTTCTTTGGATTCATCCGCAGCCCGAATTTCCTTGTTCGGTCCAAGACGCGTCGCAGATCGTCCAAATGTCCTTGTACTGAAGCTGACTTGACCACCACGTCATCGATATAAATTTCCACCAGCTTGCCAATCAGATCATGGAAGATGTAATTCATGGCTCTTTGGTATGTGGCGCCGGCATTCTTCAGTCCAAACGTCATGACTACATATTCAAACAACCCCACCGAACCTGGGACTCTGAATGCAGTCTTGTGTATATCTTCCGGAGCCATAAAAATTTGGTTGTAACCGGCATTGCCGTCCATGAAGCTCAAGATTTTATGACCAGCAGCTGCGTTGATTAACGTCTCTGCTACCGGCATCGGATATTCATCCTTCGGAGTGGCTCTATTGAGATCCCGAAAATCTATGGCGACCCGCCAGCGGCCATCCTTCTTCTCTACAGGTACGATACTAGAAATCCACTCAGCATACCTGCATGGCCTGATTAACTTGGCTGTCAACATTTTCTCGATCTTCTTCTTGACTTCTTTCAAAATTTCGGCCTTCATCTGTCGCGCTCGCTGCTGGAACGGCCGAAACCCTTTTTTAAGCGGGAGTCGATGCTCGATGATGCTCCTGTCTAACCCGGGCATCTCTGTATAGTCCCAGGCAAAGCAATCTGGATATTCTTTCAACAAAGCTATTATCGGACCCCGCAGATTCGGATCTAACTTCTTGCTGATAAATGTTGGTCTTGGCTTATCCCCAGGACCGATGTCAATCTCCTCTAGCTCATCAGCGGATGTAAATCCATACCCTAGCTTTCCGTCACCTGTTAAATTGATGCTAAACACGGGGCAAACAGCTGGCGAGGATAACAAAGATAGTTTGGGCCGATTGCCGGAATCGGCCCCCCCTTTTTTATTGCATTAGTCAAGGAAGGTTTACAACTTATCTGTGCTCTACAATGGCGGGGAACCTCCCTGCTACGACTGCATGACCTGCTTGTCGTAAGATTGCTGCTTTTTATTTTTTGTGGCCGATCGCAGGGATCGGCCTTACCACGTACGATCGTGGACTTTGCTACTCTGTCAGGCCAGTGGATAAGACCAGCCTCACCCCGTTTTTTGTAGCTTCAATGCGCTCACAGCCGTCTAGACTGACTCCAGAGATCGGCTCTTGGTCTCCTGCCTCCCAGATGTTCATGCCAGCTATGGAGATCTCGATCGAATCATCTGCATGAATGACCTCCACTTCATCTCCATCCCACTGTATCAGGCACTGGTGCATCGTGGATGGAATGCAGCAGTTGGCGTGAATCCAATCCCTCCCTAGTAAGACAGCATAGGTGCTTTTGCTGTCAACGATGAAGAATGACGTAGGGATGGTTTTTCTGCCCACGGTCAGATCCACATTCAGAACGCCTTGCGTCTCTGAAGTTTGGCCGTTGAAGTCGCTTAACGTTACGTTGGTTTTGATCAGATCTGCAGTGGAGCGTCCCAAACGCCGTAGCATGGAGTATGGCATTATATTCACTGCTGCTCCGGTGTCAACCAACATCTTGCGGACAGGCTGCCCATTGATATAACCTCGCAGGTACAGAGCTTTCAGATGTTTGTAGCCCTTCTCTTGTGGCTTTTCAAAGATAACCGGCCATGGGCCGCAGTCAAGCTATGCTACTGGTAGTTCTTTGGCTCTTGGAGCACAGAACTCTGACGGAAGTGTGAACACCATGTTTGTGCCAGCCGATGTCTTCGCATCGACTTTTACTGGTTTGGGGCGCCATTCTTTTCTTTTCGGACGAGCCTCCGTCTCCAAGGTTTGCTGCACTTTCACGGCCAGATCGGGCCGTGCCTTCCTTAAAGCGTGGAGGTACTGCGCTTCGGCTTCCTCCAAGTTACGCAGCCGCTGAACTCGACGCTTTTGGGTGTGCCTGAGTCCATCGGGGCACCACCTTGGCCGGTGATATCTGTCTTCTTCTTTTCCACCCATTGGCTCCTCGAGGTCTTTTGCTCGAGGGGGAAGATGCCCTAGGCGCTTCAACACCGAGACCGGACCCGTGTCATCCTTCTGCTGTCCACATTCTGGGCAGTTGTCGATTGTAGGCAATCGGCTCATTCCCGCGTCCCAGCAATACTTGAAGAAAGGACAATCCCAATGTTTGTCCATGCCTTCTTTTTCCTTTGGCTTTTTACTAGCGAGGTGCTCATATCCTTCATCATCTCTATCGTGCCGGCGACGTCGGTCATACTGATGCTCATACTTGTTAAGGAGATGTGTGGAGTGTGGCTTCTGATATCGCACGCTTCTCACTTGCTCCTCGGTCAAATACCACCTGTCATCATAACGGGGCCGGTCACGTGGACCGGCCTCCTCTCTTTCTCTGCCCCGAGAGCGACCGTCTTCCTCCTTATATGTGCCATGGTGGTACACAGGTCCTGCCATATTAACATCGAACGAGAAATCTAACTGACGCCTCGTGGAGTGGCTGTGTTCTACCATGTTGACGCCGGGAAATGGGTTTGTGTCTACTTTCATGGCGAATTGCCCAAGGATCAGACGGCCCTGTTCTATCGCCGTTTGGATCTGGCGACGTAGCTCTTTGCAGTCATTGGTGGTGTGGGTGAACGAGTGATGCCACTTGCAGTAAGGTCTCCCGTTCATCTCTTGAGCCGTAGGGATTTTGTGGCCTTCGGGTAACTTCAGCTGCCTTTATTTCAGCAGTAAATCGAATATCTGCTCAGCTTTGCTCACGTCGAAGTCGAACCCTTTTGCAGGCCCTTGCTGTTTTACCCATTTGCAGGACACAGGATCTGCCCCCCGAGCCCATTCAGCCACGGCCACCTCCTGGTCTTGCATAGGATCCTCTTCTTCTGCATCGATCAGGCCTATCGGACGTTTGAACTTGTCTTGGTACAACTCAGGGTGGCGCTGTTCATACATTGTCAGCTTCTGGGCCATGTGCGCCAATGAATTGTACTCTACTTGGAAAGCCAGATCTTTGATAGGTGCCGAGAAACCCAACGCTGCCAGCTCGACTGCTTCTTTCTCAGTTAAACGAGCCGAATAACATCGGTTCTTGATAGTCCTGAAACGTTGAATGTACTCAGCTACCGTTTCTCCCCGCTTTTTCCGCACCTGCGCCAGATCTGCAATGCCAGCCTCGGTAGCTTCTGAATGATACTGGATGTGGAACTGCTCTTCCAGTTGCTTCCAGGTCTGGATAGAATCCGGTGGCAACGAGGTGTACCACCCAAAAGCTGGTCCTGTCAGAGATTGCGCAAAGAACCTTACGCGTAACTGATCCGATGCTGAAATGATGCCTAACTGTGCCAGGTATCGGCTCACATGCTCGATCGAGCTCGACCCTTCTGATCCGCTAAACCTTGAGAACTCAGGGAGCCGATACTTGGGTGGCAGCGGAATCAGATCAAACTCGTTGGGGTATGGCTTAGAATAGCCGATTGTCCTTCTCTTCGGCACGAAGCCGAACTGGTCTCTCAAGATGGTACGAATTTGCTCCACCGTTTGAGCTGCAGGGGCTAAATTCTCAGAACTCGCTCCGGTGGCGTACTTGGCTAGCCATGCCTGTTTATCAGCGTCCATCCCAGACATCCCTACTCCGGAAATACCTACTCCCGAAGCCCCTGCTCCAGAAACTCCTGTTCCAGAAATCCCTGCAGTTGCCACCTGGTTCGTGCGCGTCAGGTTATTGCAGTCCGGCACGTAGGTGCACACATATCCATGTGGGATCTCTTTAGGTGGTTCAAACAGGAATTGGTAATCGCCAGGGTCACCTCCAACCTTGTAGACGACGTATGCTGGTGCCCCTGGTGGCTCCGGAGCTGCAAGCGTGAATGGCAGCTGCGGCCTAGTCTGGAGCGGTCTTTCTCCCTGGTGAGTCCCTAGAGTAGGCCCCGACGGAGAGTACTGATGTTTCATGATCTCCTGAACTACGCGAACCGCGACGCGCTCGAAAGCGTTTACTAGGCTCTCAGAATGACGGTGAAGAGAATGAGCTACCATGTAATTGACTTCCTGTCGCAGAGCTCTGGTGCGCTCTTCTGAAGGAACAGACAGATCCACCTCGTCAAGAGCACCTTCGGGTGAGAACCCTTTCCATCTGATGCCATGCTTACGGGTCCTCTCAAAAGAGCCGATGATATCGGCTTCGAAGAGAGCTTTGATATCATCATACTTCGCCTTGTGCTCCTCAGGCAGATCGTCGTACGTGACCGGTCTGTTCTCCATCGCAGCGTCGGATGTTGATGCAGACGTTGCTGAAGGTCCCACCGGGCGTGCCAGAATGTGTTGCCTGCCAAAACCCACCGGCGAGCAGCGACGGGCAACACGGAGAGCCGGGAGGCTCCCAGGACTGCTGGTGGGCCCTGGTCCCTCGGGCAACGGCCCGCAAAACTCCGGCACACGTCCTGGCTGGTTCGAGGGCGTGCCACCTGACCTATACCTGATCAGGAAGGTGAAAGATTGCTTCGATTGGTTTCCTGCATGGCAAACAAACATACGTAAAATTCAAGCCGTGACCGGCTTTCAGGTTTCCCTGTGAATCGGCTCTTGGAGCCGATTATCCCATGGTTCTGCATTAGATCTATGATAACATGGGGTTTTGCTTTATCAATACAAGTTAAATCGATCTACGACAGTTTAATGTTTTCACCACGTAATTGGAACATCCTACACGTGATTGAGCCTGGTAAATACAAAAGATGATAGAAAACTAACCCTAGAGAAGGCCTAACAACCGACGTAAAGTCAATTCCCGGAACAACTCCTCTCGAATTAGCAAACCATATCTTTTCGTATTACTGGATCGTTCAACCCGTTTGCAAGGCCTGACTACGTGGATATCAAACTAAACCTTGGAAAGCAAGGCAAAACTATAACGGACCGAATCGACTGAATAAAGATCAAGCAAGATGCTACCCTTATACCCAAAAAGGTGTAAAGGCAGCGAGATAAGCAAAGGCGGCATAGCTAAGCAATCATAGCAGAAAGTACCGATGCTAGCCTAAACAAATCTATGATAAAAGTATTACTCGCCATCAACAAGGCTTCAGCACGAGTAACACCAAATAACGCATAAGTAGATACTGCCTAGATCGCAAGATGCGATCTAGGCAGCATGACACTTACCCGAAAGAAACCCTAGAAACAAGGGGTGGCGATGCGCCGAGATTGTGTTTGTTGTGAACGTGATTGTCCTCCTTTTCTCAATAACCTTAGGTACATATTTATAGTCCGGAGACTTCCTATCTTTGGAATAAACCTAGCAATCCTATCTCTTTACTTAAACCGAAACGTAACCTACTACAACATAAGATACACGGGCAATTTAGCCCAATTCCACGCACAAGGCCGATTCAACAACACGTTGCATATATGTATCTTCCAAGCCCATCTTGATTACGGCCCATCTCCTCCTTTGGCCAAAATATGGCGATAACAGCTCTGCTAGTAAAAATCCGTGCCAACAGGCACGATGAAAAATCCCGACGGACGCGTTGGGTACATCATTTAAAATTCACTGGAATTCCACTCATGTAAGTCCTCCGCGGCCTGAGTCGAATTACGCCAGCATATGTTCCGGGTTCGAGTCAAGGGACTCGGATCTAAAGAAGGACGTGTTGTTTTGTCCTAAGACAGTTAACTGGCCCTGATCTGTCGGGAGAGTCAGGCACACGCGATCAACAATCCCTACACACTCAAATCATTCTCTAGAAACAGAGATATCTGCACCCGAAGGATTGAAGAGTCCTCAGTTGAATCTATGATTCGACTGAACATTCGGGGGTTACTGACATGGTTATACCCTACGGGTACGACATCTTAGCATACCTAGTCCAGCCCAAGGAAGGCCCACAAGAAACATGTGCCAGCCTATGAAGACTTTCGGGTGGCCAGGGCCATGACGCCTTTGGATCCTTGGAGAACAAGACTAGAGTAGATAAGATATTCAAAGGGGCAAACCCTAGAACTTGTAACCGACTCGATCTGTGCCTGGGACCTGCCTTTCTCTATATAAAGGCTAGGAGGACACGACGAGGAGATCTCTCTCGCATACCACCGCATACACACCTCCACGCCAGATTGCATCCGTGCATCCGTGTAATTTTCGGTTCCGCCGTAATCAAGAGCAGACAAGCAGAATTAGGGTTTTCCCTCCGGGGGCCTAAACCTCGGTAAATCTCGTGTCCCCTGGTTGCTTGTCTGTTAACCGTTCCACGATCTCCAGCATCCCCATCTTCTCCAAACCGAAGCTCATAACAATGGGCATTGACGATATTAAACCTCGTCACCCGCCCACCACAGCCGCCGAGACGACGGCAGCGAAGACGATGGCACGGCCGATCCCGGCTACACGTCCTTCTATGGCAACCTCGGCATGTAGAAGCGGCGACGACATCGGCGAAGGCGACGACCTTTTTTAATGTTTTTAGTTTATTATCTAGTAATATAGTTTAAATTCGATGTAATCCGCCTATATTTGCCCAAGTTTAATGAAATCCGTCTAAATTTGCCAAATTCGTCTGAATTTTTGCCAAAGCGGGGACTCGGCCTAGAAACACCAGGGGGAAACTCGGCGTTCCTAGACCGAAATCAAGTTTTGTCTGGCCCAAATTTGGTCCAGATTTCAGCCTGGGATCACCTAGCGAGTGGGGATGCTCTAAGGACATCTCCACCGGGTGGGTGCCACTGGCGTATTCGGAACGTGGTCCGGCGTTTGTTCGCCTAGCCGCGCCTATCAGCGCAGTTTGAACGGATAAAATTAGATATGGTCCTAAAAGAGACAAGAGAGAAGAAGACCCATTACGTGATTCTAATTGGGCCAGTCTGCTATAAAATCGGACGGGCCAGGGTCCGTGTCTGTTCGAACAGACTCATTCGAGTATTAAATTTTGGTTTACGAATAGGTCGGTTCAGCCTAAGTTAGTCCGAATAGGTGATCCCGTTGAGACGCCACGCAGATATCGCGCTCGAACTAGTTGAGTCTTTCCGGTGAAGATGCTCTAACTAGGAGTTGTTCTGTGTTTCCTGGCGTTTCTCCATTGGTTGCTTGCTTTGTGCTTCTCGCCTGCCTCCCCTATCTATCTAGCTGCCTGCCTCCCTGCCTCCCTTGTGCTTTCTGCCGTTCTTTCTTCTGGATTTCAGATTCGTGATCGTCGCCTCGTGTGGGCTGTCCATTTTTTTTTCTGAGAAGCTATTTCGGAAAGAACAAAGTTTATGGGCTAGTCGCTGGCCACACTACCACAGTTACTATCTATGCCTCGCGGCTAACTCGGGACGGTCTAGTTGATGGCTTGCTGGTTCTCTCTGGCCCATTTTAAGCCTGTCCCGACTGAAGCATTTCTGGATGGGCTCTGTTCGTCACGGCCAACTAAAACTCTACTAGCAGGTACGGTTTTTTATGTTTCTGATAAGCGTGCACGTGCAAGCATGTCAATACATGTATTTCCTTTTTGCGAAAAATTCACCGGTGTATTAATAATCATCAACGGCATACAATTTCCTCTCAAGAAAAACAGCATGCATTTTTTTTAAAAAAAAAATCATCAACAACAATAATAAATTTTAAAATTAATACAAATTACAATAGGTTTATGGACCACCTAGCAAAGACAACAAACAATAGCGTGAGACGAAGACGCACCACCGTCCTCTCCCCTCCATCATCAGACGATTGTCGTAGTAGAGCTTATTGTATTAGACAAATGGAAAGTCGTCGTGCTAAGACATCAAAAAACTAGGGCACATAAACAACAGCCGTCAATGATGACACCTATAAATTAAAAAAAAACTGACCTAAAACCACGCTAAATGTCCTCTGCAGCACTACCTCCTCCTGCATGACAAGACAAAGAATCGAAGTGAGCGCCAAGGAAAGCCAGCGAGGACGACCCGCTCCAGCGGGTTGGGTGTGTTGCGACTTGCGAGGCTCCCCAGGGCCCCAAGTACGATATCATCCCAGAGAGGATGGTTCGACGCCTCTCCCCACATCGCCAAGACTGGTATTTTCGTTGTCCTACCCCTGCTCAATTCAGCTATGTTCTGTGCCACTGTCCCGTGCCTTGAAGCCTCCACATAGCTACATCCACATGCCTCACGATGTCGTCGCTAGAGGCCCATGCTTCGAACGGACTCTTTGATGACCCAGAAAGGTTGTTCCGAAGTGGATGTGCAATCATTGTACTAGTCCCAAGAATTTGCTAGTACACACATGCACGATATGAATACCACTGTCATGTCACTATTACAACATATCAAAACTGAATACATAGACATTACATGAATGCCTCACAAAGCGACGACCCTCCAGTAAATCTGACACAGACAACGACTGGAGTATCATATCCTAGGCATCAATTTCCTTCATAATTATCCTCTATAGATGATAAGATAAAACCGCAACATGATAGGTTGCAATCATTAATGGTCAACACATTGAATGTATTGGCAAGTTACCACAATGCAAATAGTAAGCCTATTGGTACATGCTTAGGGTTGTCACGAGGCTTTATGGGTTTTACATTCATGGATGGGGGAAACATGGATGGTTGATGGACAGGCGTTGGTGATGATGATGACGATGATCCCCTCCAAATTCCCCATCCCGGCAGGGTGCCAGAACGGAGTTTCTGGTTACGAATCGCGGTTTCTGATGGTAAAGGCGCAACGGAACTCTTTCTGTAAAAACGTCGACCTCCCCCCCGGATTTTTTAGGTCAAGAGGCTTCTTATAGGCGAAAAGGGAAGCCAAGGGGGTGCCCGAGGTGGCCACACCCCTCCCAGGCGCGGCCTAGGCTGGCCCGCGCGACCAGGGTGTGTGGGCCCCTCGTGGTCCTCCTCCGTCTCGACTTCTGGCTCCGTGAGTCTTTTAGTGAAATAGGATTTTGTCATATTTTCGGATTTTTCTGATAGTTGATTTTCTGCAAAAAAAACTAGACGCCGGGGCAATTTTGCTGAAAACAGCGTCAGTCCGTGTTAGTTGTATCCAAATCCCACAAGTTTAGAGAAGAAACAATAGCAAAAGTATTCGGAAAAGTAGATACGTTTTGGACGTATCACTAGTGAGGGCCTTTCTCACTTTATCCGTTTGCTTTTATTCTTTTCCTTTTATTTATTATTTAGAGATAACAAATGACTTGTACAATGCCAATTATTTTTCAAACAAATTCAAGAAAATTATCGTAGGTGAAAATAATAAACGGGGCCTTGGAATCATGATGTCCACCTTATTATAATTTTATAAATAACAATTTTGTTTATAAAATGCATTCATATGTCTTCATTAAATCAATAATATTCTTATAGGATTTAATAAATCCTATTTTATTTATGAAGGATCCAATTATGCAAATAAGACACATACTAATATATATTTTCCACAAATGATTATTATATTAAACATAGTTGGAAAATACATTTAAATGTCCCAAAATTCGTAATAAGTCAAATAATATCCAAATTGGACACGAGAAAATTTCCCCAACCAAAATTCATATTAATTTGAACAAAATTAAGAAAAATTCAAACAAGTACTCAAAAGGTTTTAATTTCTTCATAAATTCAAAACAATATTTATTTTATTTAACATGTCAAAATGATGATTTTTGGGATGTTACAAACTCTCTAGCCATTGTTCATAAGATTGACTCTAATAATCACAAATGTGTTCAGTAAATCAATTGCTCCTCAATTCTGTAGGTTGTGCACACTAATCTTCCTTCACTGGATGTGGATGTAACACATGTAGCTTGAACTTTTTTGTATTTTATGCACAATGAGAGGGTCTTCATGTTGTCGATGAGTACACCATTTTTCTTGGAAAAGAGTATATATTAATATCACATGGATACCAATTACACCCATCCTCTGCAATAACGCATGCCCTAGCGGCCTTACGGATGCACACAACCCAGAAAAAAAATTACAAAAAAAGAAAAGTCCCGCTATAGATAACTAATCCTTAAAACAACGACACTGTCACCATCAGAACAACACCAGTAGTCCTCCACTCTAATAACAACGCCTTCAAGAAGGAAACAGTGCCCAAGCACCATCGTTGCCCGATCAAAGATCATAGGTTTTCACCCTCGAGAAAGTCCTTGATCACAAAACAATGCCTTCAACAAGGTCATTGCCAGACACAACCAGTTAAGACCAGACCTTGGATTTTCATCCTGCAAAGTAAGACTGGGAACTCCCCTGTGTTGTCTTCCCGCACCAACAGTCGCTGCAACGAGTCCCAGATCACACAGCCAATTCTCCGTCGCCACAAGAACAAAAATGACCATCGCTACCCTCATATTTCCTCTTTCCTGACATTCTCCGCATCTGACTTCACCATGGCTCTAAGAAAGGCACTTGGTGGGAACAAACAACAGAGCTTCGCGACGCTCCCGCTGAAACCAAACGGCCAGAAAAACAAGGTGTGCACGACCGAATACCTTCCGATCCAGCAATATCCAGGCATATACGTCCATGGGAGTGTGCCGGCGGAGCCTTCCGGAACCCGCCTCTCCAGACCAGATCAATGAGGGAAGACATCAAGCAGATCTTCGTATTCGTGCGAAAGAAACCAAAGGACCACCTCCTTTATTAGATCCGACACAGCCACACCGTCGGCCGGTTTCCAGAGAACGGATCGAGGAGGCAATTAGGGTTAGAGAGCCGATCTAGGTCTTCCAACGGAATCCCATCACCGGCACCTCCTCCACCAGATCGCCACCATAGGGAGCCGCTGCCTCCAGCTCGACCGAGGGACGCTGTTGGGGAGATAACCCCGGGTAGGGTAAAGACGGGGAAAGACGAAAGGATGTTCCCCGTCTAGTTTCCGAGTTACAGCCTGAGTCGGCCGGATCACGTAGAGGTCGGCCGAGATACGAAAGGGCAGGACCCTTGTAGTAAAGACAAGGCCTTACCCGGCCGAGATACTTCATAACTCGGCTGGGTCAGCCCAAGTAGTCTTCATACCGATAAAGGACAAGCCGAACTACGGGAGGCAGGGCCGAATGATATGAAGCTTGCAGGAGAAGGAGAAGCCTGAAGTCAAACCCTAGCCGCTGGGTAGGGAGAATCTGAGCCAGGCCAAGCACTACGGACAAAGGCGCAGAGCGACAGAGAAGCAGAAGGAGGTCACGGAGGTGACAGTCCTGAAGCCCGAGGCGTGCAGGAGGGGCCCTCTGGAACCTTGTCGTCATTAGAGGAGCGACAGGGAAAGGGGGGCGCCGAACTACTATATTAGGACAAGCATATTCCTCGAATATGCTTGCCACATCAGCCCTAAAGGAACCCAAGGCACTCCTTTATAAGGAGAGGCTTGGACCCTGAGGAAGGGATCGACTGATTTGAGTACCGTTAGGCTGAATAAGTTCTTCTCTTCTCCCTGTATACAGCTCAAGGAGCACTTGTAGTCCAAGGAAGAAGAAATAAAGATCTTTGCCTTAGTCTTTTGTGTGTAGAATCAACTACATCTTCCATCCCCAGATCCCACTAGCATCCATTGGCCCCATACTTTAGCCTACCCATGGCATCTGCCGTGCCACCACCACGACAGACGCCGCCTAGGTCCCGCGCTTCAGCCTCCGCCGCCGCCGCCCCAGCCACCTTCGGCAGCTAGGCCCGCCGACACCGCGGCGAGGGCCGGCGGCAGCATCAGCGATCGGATCCAGATGGGATCTCTGGCGGCGGCGGGAGACGCCCCTGGCGTCACCCTAGGGAAAGACGCGGGGGGGGGGGGGGGGGGTTATCGCGAGCTGGGATTCATTCATCTAATACTTGAGTTATCAGCGAAGTGATATGAAGGAATATGCAAGTATGCATTTCTAGAGATTCTGACGAGTACACCATGAGGGGCACCTCAAGGCGGGGAGAGATACGGGACGTGTTAGGCGGTGGAATGTCCTTTACGACAATACACAATTTACGCAGGTTCAGATGTCATAACGGTGGCGAGACCATACTCTTGATAAAAATTACTATAAGAGATTGAATGCGAGAATTTCATGTATGTGTATTGATATTGCCATGAAACATGTGTCATACGCCAACGTATTCATATTTTCATTTACAATTCTTGGAGCATTATTTATGATAGAGAATATACAACATGAGGTACGAGTCGATTTTGGATAACTTGTTTCTTTCTTTATGGGTCACCAGATTTTTCCTCTGTTTCTTTATTCTAAGATAATTCATTAGGCTTATAACACTGGCTAATTTGGAAAATAAACAAAAGGTCTCCAAATATCAATCTAGTAAAATCCTATTTCACTTAGATGTAAGTATTTCTCTACGTTTATGGTCACGTAAATATGCAGTGGAGGTTGATTTACAGAATGTGAAAGAACAAGGATATTCAAATGTCAGACTACATGTCATCTTTCGCTGCGGGTGGGTATTTAGTTGTCATGGTACTGTTCATGATTGGCGAGCCAGAGTTTGGCCATGAGAAGGAATTGCCGTGAGCTATTGATTGTGAACTGCATGGTCATGCAATGTTCTGGATTGATTGTGAACCCCTGTAGATGTTTATCTTGGGTGCTCTGTTCCATGGTTGAACATTATCGTGGTCTCAAGTCCTAACCGTAAGAAGCCACGGCAGAACTATCTAAATCTATCCGAAGACAAATGGAAGCATAAATTTATCGGAAGTTATGTTTTAATCTCCTCCTTTTTCCTCCCCATTGTATTCCTCACTGATCTATCAATAGGATCATGTCGTAACATTGCGCACGGCAGAATTAGACTGTATAATAAGCAAAATAAGTTCTGTAGAGAAGTGTTCAATTGAGCAGCAGATAAAGGTGATCTTTACTGCTGTTTCTCATTTTTACTCTTGTCTTACAACAATTATATTAGTATTTGCAATCTACAGTAGTTAGGGACTTTGCTCGATTTCACGCACCCTTTCGGTACTCTGGCTTTAGTGACTTGTGCACAAAACGTGAATCTATTTTTCTGTGACCACACGATGTGCATTACACGTGCACACTTGCTAGCATAGATAAGACAGCGACTTGGCCGTGGAGATGAAGATGAGAAATTGCAATTCGCGAGCAAATTCAGTGATCGAGACCTGCCCTATGTGGAAGCTCATCAACCGATCAAGTACATCCTCTGTTCCATAATTACTACTACTACTACTTTGAGACTTGAGACCACACTGTGATGAAACAGAGCAAGTACTCCCTCCGTTTGAAAATATAAGATGTTTTAGGTTTGTGAATGAGATGTATCTAGACATCTTTTAGTGTATAGATTCATTTGAACCTATACACTAAAATGTGTCTAGATACATCTCCTTCACAAAGCTAAAACATCTTATATTTCTAAACGGAGGGAGTACTGTACTGATTCAGACCCTGACGTGTAACAAACTACAGCGTTTCCATGACAAACTATGTGGAGTACTACTTACTATGATGTTATTTCTAAGAAGAATGCATATGCTTCTACTGTTTTCAACAGTGCGCATACGGTAGAGAACTCAACTGTTGTTGGCGCTCTTGTCGGCTCAACTGTTGGTGCGGCCACCGGCGTCCACCTCGAAACGCTTGATCAAATCCAGCAGATTGGCGAGCGACGACCCGCCATCCTGCACGGCCGCCTTGGCCTTCTCCGACAGAGCAAGCGCCTTCCGCCTCCTCTCCTCCCCCTCGTCTCCTCCGTCCATGATGCTCCTCACCGCCGCCTCCACGGTCTCCCTCCCCACCACAATCTCCTTCTGCGCCGCCTGCCACATCAACGGCTCCTTGACCCCGATGCTCACGCCGACCCCCAGCACCTCCACGGCCAGCTTCTCGTTCAGGAACTGGTCCGAGAAGTGCGGCCACGTCACCACCGGCAGCCCGGCCGCGATCGCCTCCAGCGTGGAGTTCCACCCGCAGTGCGTCACGAATCCCCCCACCGCCGCGTGGTTCAGGATCAGCACCTGCGGCGCCCACCCCTTGATCAGCATCCCGCGCCCGGCGACGCGCTCCTCCAAGTCCCCCAGGAACTCGCTCACCGCCTCGCCGTAGAACCCGGGGTTCTTCAGCACCCACACGAACGGGTGGCCCGACGCCTCCAGCCCGTGCCCCAGCTCCAGGACCTGCTTCGGGTCCGCGTGCGCGATGCTCCCGAAGCTCACGTACACCACGCTGCTGGCCTCCTTCCCGTCCAGCCACCGGATGCACTCGTCGGCTGCGACGGCGGTGGCGTCGGTGGTGTTCCCTCTCGCCGCCAGCGTCGCCGTGTGTCGGTGGTAGAGCGAGACCGGCCCGATCGTCCACACCTTCATTTCCCTGGCGGCCGCGTACCCGGCGACGTACTCCGGCTCCATCTCCAGGAAGGAGTTCATGACGACGCCGTCGGCCTTGGCCCGCGCGCGTTCGATGTCGTCGGCTAGCCGCTCGAACCCGGGCGTCCGGAAGAAGCCAGGGGCCTGCGCCCTCGTCACCTCGATCCTCTGCTCCAGCCCCGGCACCACCACCGGCTCGTTGTCGTCGGCCACGCCGTCGTACGCGTTGAACCGCTCCACGTTGTGCTGGCACAGGAGGCAGAAGGCGCACATGCTGAAGAAGGTGAGGCGGGGGACGCCCAGGCTCGCCGCGACGCCCACGGTCCACGCGTGGCAGAAGTCGGACACGATGCACGTCGGGTACGGCGGGTGCGCGCGGAGGTGGCGCTCGAGCGGCCCCGCCAGGAGCGCCAGGGCGTCGAAGTAGTTCACGTGGAGCTCCGCCGGGATCTTCTCCACGTTGTCGGCTCCCTCGGGCAGGCCCACGGCCGCGCAGTCCAGCGGCAGCTCCACGAGCCGGACGGGCAGGCCGGACTGCCGCGCCAAGTCGATCGTCGGGCGGATGCGCGCGGCGTTGTACGGCGTGGCGACCACGCTGGCGAGCGCGCCGTGGGTGGCAAGCAGCAGCGCGGTGTCCACCGCCGGGATCACGTGCCCCTGGTACATCAGCGGGACCAGCACGAAGTGCGCCTTAGTGGCGCTGCCGAGCTCGTCCCCCAGGTGGCCGTTTGATGCTCCTCCTTCGTACGCCATGGCCGCCGGCTGTCTGGGACTGGGGTACGAGATTTACAGGGATGCACCACTGATTGATTTTGCGTTTGCCAGTGCCTTTTGGGCTCGTCTTAAAAGAAGACCGGGTTTTGAATGCGACGAAATGCCTCGGCTGTAGCCATCCTGGCCAGCGCCGGCGTGGTGGTACCAGCAGACGGCGAGGCGATGTGGTTGACGGCGTCTATCTAGGATTTGAAGTTGTTGCGTTTGTCGTCTGTGTGGAAGAAGATCGGGATTTGGGTGCGTCCAATTGTTTCTTGGCCAAGCTAGGCTTGGCTGCTAGTAGCGAGGAATCGGCGATGGTACAGAGGGCAAACAGCAATGCTAAGAGTGACGAACACACCGGTTCTAAACGCACCGGCAGACACCGGAGCAATGACGTAACGAAACAAAATGAAACTTGTAAAAAATTGTCTACTCCCTCCGTTTTAAAATATAAGATGTTTTAATTTTTATAAAATAAATATATCTAGACCCCTTTTAGTATAGGTTCATCAATCTAAACATTACATTTACACACTAAAAGTAGTTTAGATATACTAAAATATCTTATATTTTGATACAAAGGGAGTACTATTCTAATAAAAAGTTTCACAAATATTTCACAACTTCACTCATGCTAGTAGCGAGGAATCGGGGATGGTACCGAGGGCAAACACCAAACGCACACCGGGAGACACCGGAGCAATGACGTAACGAAAAAAAATGAAACTTGTGAAAATTTGTCTACTATTTTTAAAAAAAAGTTTCACAAATATTGCACAACTTCACTCATGGTTCAACTTTGTTTCATAAAGTTTCAATTATTAGGTTTATGTTAAGAAAAAAAGTAAACTCTCTCGCCAATTTCAAAGCAATATGGGTTTGTGAATGTCACACCGGTACTTTCTAAAAGGAGTTTTCGTAAGAGTGGTTTCAATAAGATGAGATCGGATATTCATTTCAGCTCGCAGGCGTGACATTTTTTTGTCTTTTTTTACACAACATATAAAACGTTCTTTCGTCCTGAAAACTTGTGAACCAGCATAAAATGTTCGAATCTATATATATAATTTTTTTTTCAATTTTTTTGATATTTCAAAATGTGTTTTCTCATAGTGAGTGTATTTGCACCTATGAGTTGAATTCCCGTCTCCGAGATGAGATCTCCTATCTTAAAAAAAGTAATTTATCAAGAGCAAGAAGGGTGGTTCTACAAGAGAATCTCCACTTATCCCCCACCCCTCACATACGGGGTCTAGCGGTTGGCCTTATGAGGGAGGGTGATGGTGCATGTACCTCCTATCGGGGGCCACTGTCTCCCAGCAGCCCCCACCCAAGTAGCCCTTTAAATCGCAATTGACAAATTCAAAATATTTAAAAGGTCGCCGGAAATTAAACATAGGTTTGCCGCCACCGAACACATCATAGTTCAGGCGATACAATCGCCACAAATCATCAGAATACAAGTCCATCAATCAAAATAAACCATCGAGAAAAACAAAAATCAAACGGGGGTAGATCATCCGCCGCGGTAGGAGGCACCTCCAAGGTTGCCGGCGGCGGAATGGTGGTGCTGACCTGGGTGCCGATCAGGGTCATAGTCGCCGGTGTCGGGGTGCTGGCCTGGTTGGCGGCCGTTCGGCTCTCGGAGAGGATCAAGGCACGCTGATCAACACACCACGCCTTCACCTCATCGTCCATGTCCTTCGTGTCGACCATCAAGATTGCGCCTTGATCAAGGCCTCATCCTCGGCCTCCGCCTCCGCGTACGCGTAGACATCGTCCTCCCAAGGCTCGTGTTGTCTTCCTCCTCGTCTGCATATGCAACAACTTCTTCTTGCGTGAAGGCGTTGGTCGAGCCGCCGTTGATGATGTTGGCCATGATGGAGTCCCCGTTGACGAACAGGTTGGGGACGCTCTAGCTGTTGCATCCGACAACAAACTAGGTGAAGGCAACCTGCATTAAAAACACGCCGCCATTGAAAGGAGCACGGCGGTGGGACGGTGAGGTGTCGTTGGTGAGGGAGTTGGGGTCTAAACCGCTGAGCGGGTCGAAGTCGTTGTAGCCCGGCGAGACATGCGTGAGATGCGATGTCATGTTTGCCTGGACAGACGGCGACGCGCTGGAGAGTGACAAAGAGCAACCGCTTCTCTATCTTCCGAGGATGTGCATGCCAGTGTTGTTAGACGGCGCCACCATTTACGCCACAAGAGTGGCCGCGTGGGCCTCTGCTGCATGCGCCTCCACCGCCCTGCGCAGTATCGAGTTCTTCTCCCTCAGTCGGTGGCTGGCGTTCTCCACTTTCCGGTGCTGGATGTAGAACGCCCACTCCGCGTTGGTCATAACGTTTTCCCACTACTTATCAGCCCTCCCCTTATTCCTAGGCTTTGACGCGCTTGGAGCTTGGTACCTCTTTAGAGTCATGGTGGTGGCGGCAGGTGGCGCACGAGAGGGGAGAGGCGGGGCGGGGAAATGGCGGGAGTGAGGAACGACGGCGGGAAAATGGCGGGATTGGGTGGCCAGGAGGGGGGATTGGAGTTGTCGAGGGAAAAAGGAGGAAACAAGGAGGGAAGATTTTGGTGTCGTGCCAAAAAGGTTGGCACGCCAGCTTTTTCAAGTTGCGCCGGCGCCCGTGATTGCCCCCCATGGGTTGGGTTCGACCTGGAGGCGCCGGATTTTTAGCTGGACCACGCCGGCGCCATTTCAGTTTTGGGGGAAGGACTGGACGGGTTTTTCTATGTAGGCTCCCTCATTTCACTCTTAGGGGGCCTTTAGGGGGGCGAGTGGACATGCTCT
This sequence comes from Avena sativa, assembly GCA_916181665.1. Taxonomy (NCBI): domain Eukaryota; kingdom Viridiplantae; phylum Streptophyta; class Magnoliopsida; order Poales; family Poaceae; genus Avena; species Avena sativa. The sequence continues at coordinate 86,555,679 of OV702285.1, read as the reverse complement.
AAGAAATATATATGCGACTGCTTGATAGAGGTTTCCCAGCCTCTTGAATTGCCTTCTTAGTTGCTGCTATCCCATGGTAGCACCTTTGAGTTGTTGTCGAAGTTGTGTTTGTGACCGGTTGTTGATCTATGTTGTAGTTTTTATGGTGGAGTGGTCCGTTTGTGTTGGCTGATGTGTTCTTTTGTCATGTTTACAACTGTTTTCGTTCGGTCTTTCATTAATTAACCAAATAACTCTTTTGTTAATTAATGGATTGAGGCAAATCTTCTGCCTGTTTCATGGAAAAAATGTCAGCAATAACTTTGTGGCATATCATGATTGAGTATATACAAGGGTTGATAAGACTTCAACATCTATGCAACAACACTCTCTCTATCTGAACGGTGCATCTATGGTACTAGTAAAAGTTCACATGCCACGCACATTTTTCCTTGTTGACCAATCAAAATATCAAGCAAGTACAAAAGGAAAAAACATAAAGCTGGAAATTAAAAGCCAAACACCCTCATGACATTGTCATGTTGTTGCATATGTACAATTATGTTGTTCATCCATATGTGAAGTAAATTTAAAACTGACTATGCCTTGAGCTTGATTCAGTTAGTGGAGATGCAATGCTTGATTTAGTTAGTGAAGAGCTTGCAATCTGTTTAATTTCACCTGGAATCTCAAAGAAGTTTGTTTTGCACAAAGACGAGGGATATAGAATAATGTTGTTCATCCATCCATGAAATAAGAATGCGAATAAATCATGTATGTGCATTTCTACTAATTTATGGTACATGTTAAACAAAAAATCTTATCTAATTTACTAATATTGAGTACACGTCAACTTTGCCAACACCACCATACTTTGACCTTCCATTCCGCTTTTATCTCATTCCAACATTTCACAAATATAGCCATCCGGCGAGAATATATATGTAGTGGAAAAGATGCATGGCTAAAAGAATATATGTAGTAAAAAACTACCATTGAATTCATTCAAGCGCGATGCGTCCGTCCAACTTTTGCACATTTATTTGGGCTTCTAAACTGAAAACAAAACAAAGAAGCTAATTCTAGTCTTATATTTGGACTAAAGCAGCTAATACATGGATGAAATACCATGTATTATATTTGTACTATAGCAACTCAAAACTGATGGCAGAAAGAATAATGTCTTACTTGTCTGATCCAAATTATAGTCAGGAAGTCCCTGCCACCAGAATAAAAGAGAAGAAGAAACTGAAAGAAGCAAAGATAGCACAATAGGATTAGAATTTACTTAGGTTGCCAAGAGTGATTTGGTCGCTTTTCCTCTAGATATGAGTTTTGCTTTTAAATTTTGTTGCTAGCAACTATTCATGGAACACTGGTAGACTTCAGTATCAATATATATCCTTTAACTATACTAAAAAATTTGTTCACAAATCTAGGGATTTGGTAACTTCAGATAGCTGAAATATTCTCAATTTATAGGTAAGTATGACATTCTAAACAACTAATGTCAACTAATATGCATGTCCAGACTAATATGAATTCAACGAAAGATTTTAAGCATACTATAATAATAGACATCAAGAAAGCACCATTTGCTATTTGGCAACTTAATGTGAACTACTAAGGGATAAAAAAGATGTGTTGTTAACCTGAATAGCACCAAGTGCAAGTCACTTGTTCTAAGACCTGAAGATGATTTCATGTTAATATAGAATATAAATTTGGCTATAATATCACATTTCATTATAGTGTTGCACTGAAAGAAATTAACTTAAAAGTCTACAGCTTGCTTGCAAGTGTTGGTGATTAAACTAAAAGTACTTCACATAAATTAGTTAGTTAGTCCACAAGAAAAATGCCAGGTGCTTGCTTTCATACCATTCACTTTTGGGATGATGTAAGTCCCAAATCCCCTCAAAACATGCAGAGAGGTTTTAAATCATCCATCCATTATGTTCGTTTTCACCTAGGTATTGATGGTTAATGCAAAAAGGTGGTTAATAACTTGTTAAGAATGTGCCAACATATTGGAGATTATGGAATGGAAAAATAGGACATGTATCAATGTTGTGCATGTTTGGATACTATATATATCTCTTGAAGCACTTTAACAATCAAAAGGTGACCAAGTTCACAAACCTATTGTTGTACCTATTTGTTATCGCCATATTTTGGCCAAAGGAGGAGTTGGGCCGTGGTCAAGATGGGCTTAGAAGATACGTATATGCAACGTGTTGTTGAATCGGCCTCGTGTGTTGATTTGGGCTAAATTGCCCGTGTATCTTATATTGTAATAGATTCCGTTTAGATTTAGGTAAGAGATAGAGTTGTAGAGTTATTCCAAAGACAGAAAGTCTTCGGACTATAAATATGTACCTAAGGTTATCGAGAAAAGGAGGACAATCACGTTCACAACAAACACAATCTCGGCGCATCGCCACCCCTTGTTTCTAGGATTTTTTTCTCGGGTAAGTGCCATGCTGCCTAGATCGCATCTTGCGATCTAGGCAGTATCTACTTATGCGTTATCTAGTGTTACTCGTACTGAAGCCTTGTTGATGGCGAGTAACACTATTATCATAGATTTGTTTGGATTAGCATCAGTACTTTTCGCTATGATTGTTTAGTTATGCTACCTCTAGCTATCTCGCCGCCGTTGCACCTTTTCCCGGGTGTAAGGGTGGCATCTTGCTTGATCTTTATTTAAGTCGATTTGATCTGTTATAGTTGTGCCTTGTTCTCCAAGGTTTAGTTTGATATCCACATGATCAGGCCTTGCAAACGGGTTGAACGATCCAGTAGTATGTAAGATATGGTTTACCAATCCCAGAGGGGGTGTTCCGGGAATTGACGTTACGTTGGTTTTTAGGCCTTCTCTAGGATTAGTTTTCTATTATCTTTTGTATCTACTAGGCTCAATTACGTGTAGGATGTTCCAGTCATGTAGTGAAAACATTAAACTGTCGTAGATCGATTTAACTTGTATTGATGAAGCAAAACCCCATGTTATAATAGATCTAATGCAGAACCATGGGATAATCGGCTCTGGGAGCCGATTCACAGGGAAACCTGGGAGCCGGTCACGGCTCGAATTTTACGTATACTTGTTTACCATGCAGGAAACCAATCGAAGCAATCCTTCACCTTCCTGACCAGGTATAGGTCAGGTGGCACGCCCTCGAACCAAGCCAGGACGTGTGCCGGAGTTTTGCGGGCCGTTGCCCGAGGGACCAGGGCCCACCAGCAGTCCTGGGAGCCTCCCGGCTCTTCGTGTTGCCCGTCGCTGCTCGCCGGTGGGTTTTGGTAGGCAACACATTCTGGCACGCCCGGTGGGACACTTAAAACAACGTCTACATCAACATCCGACGCTGCGATGGACAACAGACCGATCACGTACGATGAGCTGCCTGAGGAGCACAAGGCGAAGTATGATGACGTCAAAGCTCTCTTCGAAGCCGATCTCATCGGCTCTTTTGAGAGGACTCGTAAGCATGTCATCAGGTGGAAAGGGTTCTCACCCGAGGGTGCTCTTGATGAGGTGGATCTGTCTGTTCCTTCAGAGGAGCGCACCAGAGCTCTGCGCCAGGAAGTCAACTACATGGTGGCTCATTCTCTTCACCGCCATTCTGAGAGCTTGGTAAACGCTTTCGAGCGGATCGCAGTTCGCGTAGTTCAGGAGATCGCGAAACATCAGTACTCTCCGTCGGGGCCTACTCTGGGGACTCACCAGGGAGAAAGACCACTCCAGGCCAGGCCACCGCTGCCATTCACACTTGCAGCTCCAGAGCCACCAGGGTCGGAGGCGACCCTGGCGATTGCCAATTCCTGTGTGAACCACCTAAAGAAATCCCACATGGATACGTGTGCACCTACGTGCCAGACTGCAACAGCTTGACGCGCACGAACCAGGTTGCAACCGCAGGGAGTGCTGGGGCAGGAGTTTCTGGAGCAGGGGCTTCGGGAGCAGGTGTTTCTGGAGCAGGAATCTCTGGGATGGACGCCGACAAACAGGCGTGGCTAGCCAAGTATGCCACTGGAACGAGTCATGAGAATCTAGCCCCTGCAGCCCAAACAACGGAGCAAATCCGTACCATCTTGAGAGACCAGTTCGGCTTCGTGCCGAAGAGAAGGACAATCGGCTATTCAAAGCCGTACCCCAACGAGTTTGATCTGATCCCGCTGCCACCCAAGTATCGGCTCCCTGAGTTCTCGAGATTTAGCGGGTCAGAAGGGTCGAGCTCGATCGAGCACGTGAGCCGATACCTGGCACAGTTAGGCATGATATCAGCATCAGATCAGTTGCGCGTAAGGTTCTTTGCGCAATCTTTGACAGGACCAGCTTTTGGGTGGTACACCTCGCTACCACCTGATTCGATCCAGACCTGGAAGCAACTGGAAGAGCAGTTCCACATTCAGTACCATTCAGAAGCCACCGATGCTGGCATTGCAGACCTGGCACAGGTGCGGCAAAAGCGAGGAGAAACGGTAGCCGAGTACATCCAACGCTTCAGGGCTGTCAAGAACCGATGTTACTCAGCTCGTTTAACTGAGAAGGAAGCGGTCGAGCTGGCAACGTTGGGTCTCGCAGCACCCATCAAAGATCTGGCTTTCCAAGTAGAGTACAACTCGTTGGCGCACATGTCCCAGAAGCTGACGATGTATGAGCAGCGCCACCCTGAGTTGTACCAGGACAAGTTCAAACGTCCGATAGGCCTGGTCGATACAGAAGAAGAAGACCCCGCGCAAGACCAGGAGGTGGCCGTGGCTGAATGGGCTCGGGGGGCAGACCCCGTAACCTGCAAATGGGTGAAACAGCAAGGGCCTGCAAAAGGGTTCGACTTCGATGTGAGCAAAGCTGAGCAAATATTCGATTTACTGCTGAAAGAAAAGCAGCTGAAGTTACCTGAAGGCCACAAAATCCCTACGGCTCAAGAGATGAACGGAAGACCGTACTGCAAGTGGCATCACTCGTTCACCCACACCACCAATGACTGCAAAGAGCTACGTCGCCAGATCCAAACAGCGATAGAGCAGGGCCGCCTCATCCTGGGGCAATTCGCCATGAAAGTAGACACCAACCCGTTCCCCGGCGTCAACATGGTAGAACACAGCCACTCCACGAGGCGCCAGTTGGACTTCTCGTTCGATGTCAACATGGCAGGAACAGGGTACCACCATGGCACGTACAGGGAGGAAGGCGGTCGCTCTCACGGCAGAGTAAGAGAGGAGGCTGGTCCACGCGACCGGCCCAGCTACGACAACAGGCGGTACTTAACTGAGGAACAAGTAAAAAGTGTGCAATATCAGAAACCACATTCCACGCATCTCCTTAATAAGTATGAGCGTCAGTATGACCAACATCGCCGACGCGACGGAGAAGATGAAAGATATGAGCACCTCGCTTGGGGACCGTCAAAAGAAAAAGAAGGCGCAGACAAGCATTGGGATTGCCCGTTCTTCAAGTATTGCTGGGACGCGGGAATGAGCCGATTGCCTACGATCGATAACTGCCCCGAATGCGGACAGCAGAAGGAGGACACGGAGCCGGTGTCAGTGTTTAAGCGCCTAGGGCCTCTCCCGCCTCAGCGCCGACGCAGGGAGTCGTCTCGAGCACAAGGTCTCAAGGAGCCAATGGATGACAAAGAGAAAGACAGGTATCACCGTCCAAGGTGGTGTCCCGACGGACTCAGACATACCCAAAAGCGTAGAGTGCAGTGGCTGCGTAACTTGGAGGAAGCCAAAGCGCAGTATCTCCACGCTCTAAAGAAAGCACGGCCCGATCTGGCCGTTAAAATTAGGCAGACCTTGGAAACGGAAGATCACCCGAAAAGGAAAGAGTGGCGCCCCAAACCGGTAAAAGCCGATGCAAAGACATCGGCTGGCACAAACATGGTATTCATACTTCCGTCAGAGTTCTACGCGCCACGAACCAACGAGCTACCAGTGGCACAGTTCGACTGCGGCCCACGGCCAGTTATCTTTGAGAAGCCACGTGAAAAGGGTTACAAACATCTGAAAGCACTGTACCTACGAGGTTACATCAATGGGCAACCTGTCAGCAAGATGTTAGTGGACACCGGAGCGGCAGTCAACATAATGCCATACTCCATGCTACGGCGTTTGGGACGCTCCACTGCAGATCTGATCAAAACTAACGTCACTTTAAGCGACTTCAACGGCCAGACTTCAGAAACGCAAGGCGTACTAAACGTGGACCTGACCGTGGGCAGAAAAATAATCCCTACGTCATTCTTCGTCGTGGACAGCAAAAGCACCTACGCTGTCTTGCTAGGGAGAGATTGGATCCATGCCAACTGCTGCATTCCATCCACGATGCACCAGTGCCTAATACAGTGGGATGGAGATGAGGTGGAGGTCATTCATGCAGACGATTCCGTCGAGGTCTCCATTGCTGGCATGAACGTCTGGGAAGCAGAAGACCAAGAGCCGATCTCTGGAATCAGTCTAGACGGCTGTGAACGCATTGAGGCTACAAAAAATAGGGTGAGGCTGGTCTTATCCACCGGCCTGACAGAGTAGCAAAGCCCACGATGGTACATGGTACGGCCGATCCCTGCGATCGGCCACAAAAAACAAAAAGCAGCAACCTTGCGACGAGCAGATCATGCAGTCGTAGCAGGGAGATTCCCAGCCATTGTAAAACCATAAGGTGTAAACCGTCCTTGACTAATACAATCAAAAAGGGGGCCGATTCAGGCAATCGGCCCAAGTTATTTTTGTTAACCTCACCTACTGTTTGCCCTGTGCTTAGCATCGATTTGACAGGTGACGGAAAGCTAGGATATGGATTTACATCTGCTGATGAACTAGAAGAGATTGACATCGGTCCTGGGGATAAGCCAAGACCAACATTTATCAGCAAGAAGTTGGATCCGAATCTGCGGGGTCCGATGATAGCTTTGTTGAAAGAATATCCAGATTGCTTTGCCTGGGATTATACAGAGATGCCTGGGCTAGACAGGAGCATCATCGAGCATCGACTCCCACTTAAAAAAGGATTTCGGCCATTCCAGCAGCGAGCACGACAGATGAAGGCCGAAATTTTGAAAGAAGTCAAGAAGGAGATCGAGAAAATGTTGGCAGCCGATTTAATCAGGCCATGCAGGTATGCTGAGTGGATTTCTAGTATCGTACCTGTAGAGAAAAAGGATGGCCGCTGGCGTGTGGCCATAGATTTTCGGGATCTCAATAGAGCTACCCCGAAAGATGAGTATCCGATGCCAGTAGCAGAGACGTTAATCAACGCAGCTGCCGGTCATAAAATCTTGAGCTTCATGGATGGCAATGCCGGTTACAATCAAATTTTTATGGCTCCGGAAGATATACACAAGACTGCATTCAGAGTCCCAGGTTCGGTGGGGTTGTTTGAATATGTAGTCATGACGTTTGGACTGACGAACGCCGGCGCCACATACCAAAGAGCCATGAATTACATCTTCCATGACCTGATCGGCAAGCTGGTGGAAATTTATATCGATGACGTAGTGGTCAAGTCAGCCTCAGTACAAGGACACTTGGATGATCTGCGACACGTCCTGGAACGAACAAGAAAATTCGGGCTACGGATGAATCCAAAGAAGTGTGCCTTCGGTGTGACGGCCGGTCAGTTCTTGGGCTTCTTGGTCCATGAACGAGGAATTGAGATCGGCCTGAAAAGTCAGGAGGCAGTGCGAACAATGAAGCCACCTACCACGAAGAAAGAACTGCAGTCTCTCATCGGCAAGATCAACTTCGTCAGAAGATTCATCTCCAATCTGTCAGGAAGGATAGAGCCGTTCATGGGACTTGTAAAGATTAAATCTGATGAAGAGTTCAGCTGGGGGGCAGAACAACAACGATCCTTCGACGAGATCAAAGAATATCTGACGAAGCCGCCAGTATTGGTTCCGCCCCAGCCGGATAGGCCATTCTACATTTACTTGTCAGCAGCGGACACGTCCATCGCCTCAGTGGTGGTGCAAGTTTATGACGGGCTGGAGCGAGTGGTATTTTACATCAGCAGAAGGATGCTGGATGCAGAAACGAGGTACTCTGAGATCGACAAGTTGTGCCTCTGCCTGTTTTTCACCTGCACCAAGCTGCGCCACATTTTGCTATCAGCAGAGATTGTCATCGTCTGCAAATCAGACGTTATAAAGCACATGCTGTCGGCTCCTATGTTGAAAGGCCGACTGGGCAAATGGATGTTTGCATTATCGGAGTTTGACATCCGGTATCAACCCGCGAAAGCAGTTAAGGGGCAGGCATTGGCCGACCTTATCGCTGAAAGGATCAACACCAATATAGCAGCACTGTCCATACGAGCGTGGGCTATGTTCTTTGACGGATCGGTTTGTGACGATGGGTGCGGCATCGGCATGCTACTCTTGTCACCCCGGGGGGCAACATTTTCCTTCTCTATCAGGTTGTCAGCCCCTCGCACCAACAACGTCGCTGAGTATGAGGCGATACGCAAGGGAATGGAGTTGCTCATCGAAGCTGGAGCGGAAGCAGTGGAAATTTTTGGAGACTCCAAGCTGGTGATTTCTCAACTCACGGAGGAATACAAGTGTGAGAGCGAGTCGCTATTCCCATTATGGATGCAATGCCGTGAGCTGATGGCACAGTTCCGATACATAAACTTCACCTGGATCCCACGATCGCAGAATACCGAGGCCAATGATCTTGCACAAATGGCTTCAGGCTACAAGGACGCGGCAGAGGGAGCCGATGTTCAGGTGCAATTCCTGGACGCAGACGACTGGAGAGCCGATATCTTCAATTACTTGAAGGATTCGGCTCGGGGGGCACCTAAACGAATAAGATACAAGGCCATGAAGTATGTGCTCATTGGGGACGACATGTTTTACAGGACTCTAGAGGGGTTATTGCTCAAATGTCTGGGGACAGCTGAGGCCAATCGGCTCCTACACGAGGTACACGAAGGCGCTTGTGGAACTCACCAATCGGCTCACAAGATGAAGTGGTTGATCAGGCGATCAGGGTTTTATTGGCCTACCATGCTCGAGGACTGTTTTAAGTACTACAAAGGGTGTCAAGCATGTCAGAGATTTGGAAAAATTCAGATGGTACCCGCGTCAGCAATGAACCCCATCAACTTGGCCATTCCGAGGTTGGGGCATGGATATGATCGGCAAGATCAATCCTCCGTCAAGCAAAGGCCACATGTGGATTTTGGCCATCACGGATTATTTCACCAAGTGGGTGGAAGCTGTCCCTATGAAGTCAGTAAGTTCAAAGGATGTCGTCGATTTTGTGAAAGAACACGTCATTCATAGGTTTGGGATTCCCCAGACTATCACGACCGATGGAGGTTCGGTCTTCACTTCTCACGAGTTCAGAGAGTTCTGTGAGGACACAGGGATCAAGCTGATGCGATCATCTCCATACTATGCTCAAGCAAATGGGCAAGCTGAAGCGTCCAACCAGAGCCTTATCAAGCTGATCAAGAGGAAAATCGATGAGAACCCTAGGCGTTGGCACGAGGTTTTATCAGAGGCTTTATGGGCTTACCGCATGTCATGTCATGGGGCGATAAAAACCTCGCCGTACCATCTAGTCTATGGACAAGAAGCCGTATTGCCTTGGGAAATTACGGCTGGGTCGAGACGTGTCACTTTTCAGAACGATCTAACGACTGAAGAATATGCAGCCTTGATGAGTGACAGCGTTGAAGATTTGACTGAGCTTAGGCTGTGGTCGCTTGAGAAAATCAAAGAGAACAAGGCCAAAGTAGCTCGTGCATACAACAAGAAGGTGAGGCCTAAGGAGTTCCATGTTGGCGATCTGGTATGGGAAGCGGTGTTGCCATTAGGGACTAAGGATGCAGCATATGGTAAATGGTCTCCAAATTGGCACGGGCCATACAGGGTATATCAAGTTTTAAGAGGGAACGCGTACATGCTGGAGGAGCTGGATGGCGTGAAATTCCCAGTGGCTGTCAACGGTCAGCATCTCAAGAAATATTTCCCAAGCATGTGGGATGATGGACAGTGAGATATGGGGGTCGATACACGAAATCGGCCAATAAAAAACTTATTATTATATATTTCCCAAGTACGTGGGATGATGGACAGCGAGATATGGGGGCCGATACATGAAATCGGCCAATAGAAGTATACAGCCGATGCACAGTCATCGACTTTAGAGGTTCAAAACTGTTACAAGCAGACGCCAGTTTACATAAACGAGCTACTGAAGAAATGCCTCGAAGGCTTGGAGGGCGTCAGCACGGACACGGTCCACCTCGGCGATCTCGGCTTCGTCATCTTCATCCTTGCCCGTCACCAACTGCTTGTTCAGGGCACGTATTTCTGCCAGATCGGTCTTCAGTTCGGCTTTGAGGCTCTCTGCTTCATCTTGGGAACGGGCAATGGATGCTTCTTTGTCACAAATGAGTTGTTTTGTCACCCGGACCTTTTCTTCAAGATCTTCCAGCTCCTTTTTCAGAGATGCGAGCTCGGTGGTACTGACAGAGGTGTCAGTTTTGGCATCAAGGGACGCCTTTTTCTCATTGAGCTGCTGACATCTGTCGGCAATATTCGCCTTCAGCGGGAGTTGGGCACGGCGCAGGTTGATCCTTTCACGAGCTAGCTTCACCCTTGACCCGAAGAAGGACAAAGTTACGACGGGCCAAAGCTTCACCTGCAATGTTACTGGGAGTTGGTCTTGGATTTCAGCAAGAACGCCCTTCACCTCTTCAGAACCCTCGATCAGCTCCTCGATCGGGGAAGACAGTAAGGCTCTAAGTCGTTGGAATTGAGGTAGAACAGCCCTGGCTTGTGGTTCATCGGTGGCAACCGAGGGAGTTGGATCGATGGAGTCAGGATCAAAGGTCAGCAAGCCTGAAATGTCACCACCCTGGCAGCCCGAAAAGGCGTCAGTGTGCGTCCAATAGGGAAGAATAAAGCCGACAGAGGTTAACATACCTCTCCTAAGACCGAGGGGGTAGCAGACGGCGAGGCGATCGGTTTGTGTGTGGTTGCTGGGGGCGTTACCAAAGTGGTAGCCATTTCATCTGCATTTTCGGGGATTGCCAGGTCTGGTTTGGCTAAAGGCGTCGGCGCGGCCCCTACCTTCCCACCAGAAGCCTCAGTCGTCTGCATGAAAGGTGTTTAACCGATGAAGATGATGGTGAACTGGCAGACAAAAGGGAATAAGGGGCAAGAGCATAAAGGATGATGATTTTTCGGAACCTCTTGGCTCGATGAAGAAGCTTGTAGTCCTTTACGAGCTCTCTTGGGACCCACAACTGGCCCGGCCTCGACTGGTGCTCGGGGGGCAGCAGGTTCAGGAACCGACCTTTTCCTGGAAGCCGATGGTGGCACATCTGGCTGGCTCGGGGTGATGGTCCTCTCAGAATCCGTTGGGCTCGATTCTCCCTCATTGGGTCGTGTGTCCTCGTGGGATGTTTCTTCGACGGAAGCCTGCAAAAGAAGGAAGGCTGTTAGACACAAGCACATCTGCAAGAATGAAAAAATGAGAAGAAACGGCCAAGACATGGATCAGCCTACATGCGAGCTTTCTGGAGAAGGGCTCCGGTGTCTCAAGGTCTTCCTGGCAGCTACATTCTTCGTCGTCGTTCTTATCTTGGTGGGAACTCGAGGGGCAGCTGATGTTGAAGTTCCTTGCTTCTTAGAAGCCGATTGAGGTGTTATCGGCTGTTTCTGCATTATTACCTTTTTCAAAGGCGGCGAGTTTTTGCAGAAAAGAACCACAGGAGCTGGCGGAAAGAACTCAAAAGGGGAGCCATCGCTGTGTGTGGGTTCAGGGCCATCTTGTTGCTGCAAAGGGAGAAATTGGGTTAGTAAAAGAATCATTTATGAGCTGCATTAAGAAAATGTATAAGCAGTGGTACCTGTTCCACGGGGATGTCATAATCGGCATCAAGGTGTTTCAGCAACGGCCCCAGAGCTTTCCTGAAAGTGTGGGTTTTCCACATCGACCACCAGTCCTCGAAGCCATCAATTGATGAAGCGAAGGTGAGGTCATTTGGAATGGGGATGGTCAGAGCATCAAAGAAGGAGTAACACCTCTGACTGGTGAGAGGATCAGGCAGGTCGGCCCTGCACTCCGTAAGATGATGGAGGAAGAGATGGGGAGGTACTTGCCCAAGGCCAAATTGCCGGGCCACTATGACCGGCTGGTAGAATTCATACCCAGGCTTGATGATTCTGTTGGATGTACTCATACCAACTGGAAGGAAACAGGGTCGGATCACAATGGAAAAGAGTTGCCGGGTGCTGGTGTCATCGGCAAAGTTATCTAGCCGGAAGGAGAGTGGATTTTCGAAATGTTCAGACTCTTCCATGTAAGGGAAGAAGGTAGGATTGTCCAGACCTTGAAAGAAAGTGCTGAACCACTTGGCTGCTTCCTGAGGGGATAGTTTGCTGCCTGGCAGCCTATACAAAGCTTGGCCATAACTAGTGCATCGGATCTGCATCCCCTTGACATCTGGAAAGGTACAGCTCGCCAAAAGGGGGAAGTCTGGGATATGATTCTGAAAGTACAGCTGAGCCCATAGTTGAATGAACCACCAAGGACCACCTGTTTTGACTGCTATGCCTGAGAATAGCTTGGCAGACATCAACTGAAGATATCGATAGACCTCTCCAAGGAATAGTTTGCCGATGCCAAGTTGAGTACCTTTGGCCAGTTCGTGGGCTAGGGAGAGATAGTTCTTGGTTGGAGCAAGAGAAGGGCCACAGAATATGAAATGCTCCAGCCAGAAGTTGAGAAAGGCTGTATGTTCTTTCTCTGAGACAGGGCCCTTTGTTTTCATATGGCGTTGGAGGTAGGCACCCCAGTTTGTGCAGTCTGTTTTAGAAGACAGTTTGTAGGGGACTTTGGTCAGTTTAAAAGAAGAGGGGCTGGGTGATGTGACATCTAGGCCGGTGATCATCACCACGTCTAACAGGGTTGGTGACATAGGGCCATGACCGAACATAAAGCAATTCAGAGCGTCAGACCAGAAGTAGCCGATGGTTTTCAGGAGGTTCTCGTGTTTCTCAAGAGGAGACAATGATAAATGCAAGGCATCGGCTATTCCCGTGGTTTCCCATTGGGATTGGTAAGCTCTAGCTACTCTACTGAACCAAGAGACCCAGTGTTCAGGGGGATTAGGCCAGGCTCGTAGACAGTCGGCCCAAGAGTTCAGATCTAGGTCTTGGCTTACGAAGGGGATTCTATTGGCTTCGCAAGAAATCAGATGAGCAGGGCTAGATTGTGTGCGAGGGCCAAGACAGAGGGAGTTTGGGAGAGACGGATGCGGCAGCAGAATGTCTGAAACCTAGAAAATTTAATGGTGGAATAAGGCATTAATTCAGGTGTTCGCCATTAAGTCTACCATCGTGTTCAGACTGCGAGGAGTAGGCGTACCTTCAGACCGGAGACCTCTGGGTTGGTGTTGGACGATTCCGCCATCTAGTTCGCCGGCGGAGATGAATCTGTGCAGTTGGGGATCGAGGGTTTTTTGTCGCTGTGAGCTCGATCTGGTCAGTGGGCGATTGAAGATCTAGGTAGCCTTTTTTGAAGAAGGTCGCAGGTTACCGTTTGAGACTGAAAAGCAGCCGCTTAGGTTTGCCTAAATATGCGACCAAGTTTTGACCTTGTCAACGTTTTTTGGGAAAGCCGATGTCCATCGGCTCTTTAAGTTTTGACTTAGTTAACGGAATGAGTGCGGTAAAAGCCGGTACAGCATTATCGGCTTCTGGAGCATCGACCTATTTTGGCTATCGGCAAAATTGGGACGAAAAAAAAAGCAATCTTCGAGAAACAGATTTTCATTCATTCATTCAAAAGCTGATTGCTTACAAAAGGGGTGATTGATTACAAAAGGGAGCTTACTACTACTACTACTACTGGTTCCTAATCTAGAGGCCGAGGTCGTCGTCGCTGTCGTCGCCGCCGTCCTGTTCGCTGTCCTCAGCACTGCTACCGGCGTCGTCTTCGCTGCTGCTGCTGAAGATGCCAGCGGGGGCCTCCTCATCCTCGTCGTCGTCTTCGGTGTCCTCGCTGGACCCGGCGCGGAAGTACCTCACCGGCTGGTACTCGTCGGAGGAGTTGTCCTCCTCCGCTTCCTCGTCCTCGTCGGAGGAGTCGACGCCGTCCCAGGACATGGCGTCGTCGGTGCTGTCCGCCTCCAGTTCCCCATCAGCGAGGAACTGCAGATCTTCCTCGCCGTCAGTCAAGGACGCGTCGTCCTCCGACCAAGCGGCAAAGTCCCAATCCCTCTCGTCCCACCATTGTGGGGTGAGAGTGTGGTACGCCGCCATCGGCGGGTGTTCTGGCGTCGGCTCTCGGTCGCTCATTGAGTTGGAGGCTTGGGAGGACAGGCCAGATGAACCGGAGGAGGCCATGGCGGAGAAAGAGGGTTTTTCGGCGGAGGAGGAGGAAGGTTTTTTTTTGGCTACTGGAGGAAGATGGGGACTGCGAACTGTTTAGGTGAATTTAAATAAGGGGAATAGTATGAAGAGGTTCAATGCTATAGCAGTTTCCCAGAAAGCACTGCCGAAATTGTCAGATCATGCACTGCGAAGAAGTTGAGAAGACAGGGCATCATGATGAAGGGGTAGCGTGACGATTCTGTTCTGCAACGCATTCTGACGATGCGTAACCCGATGCAGAAAAAAAAAGAGGAGAAGGGAAAAAACGGAGTGGTTTTGGAATTATTATTACCAAAACCAGGGGGGCATGTGTTATCGCCATATTTTGGCCAAAGGAGGAGTTGGGCCGTGGTCAAGATGGGCTTAGAAGATACGTATATGCAACGTGTTGTTGAATCGGCCTCGTGTGTTGATTTGGGCTAAATTGCCCGTGTATCTTATATTGTAATAGATTCCGTTTAGATTTAGGTAAGAGATAGAGTTGTAGAGTTATTCCAAAGACAGAAAGTCTCCGGACTATAAATATGTACCTAAGGTTATCGAGAAAAGGAGGACAATCACGTTCACAACAAACACAATCTCGGCGCATCGCCACCCCTTGTTTCTAGGGTTTTTTTCTCGGGTAAGTGCCATGCTGCCTAGATCGCATCTTGCGATCTAGGCAGTATCTACTTATGCGTTATCTAGTGTTACTCGTACTGAAGCCTTGTTGATGGCGAGTAACACTATTATCATAGATTTGTTTGGATTAGCAT
The DNA here is from genome assembly GCA_916181665.1 of Avena sativa. Taxonomy (NCBI): domain Eukaryota; kingdom Viridiplantae; phylum Streptophyta; class Magnoliopsida; order Poales; family Poaceae; genus Avena; species Avena sativa. The sequence continues at coordinate 86,540,537 of OV702285.1, read as the reverse complement.
CAGTACTTTTCGCTATGATTGTTTAGTTATGCTACCTCTAGCTATCTCGCCGCCGTTGCACCTTTTCCCGGGTGTAAGGGTGGCATCTTGCTTGATCTTTATTTAAGTCGATTTGATCTGTTATAGTTGTGCCTTGTTCTCCAAGGTTTAGTTTGATATCCACATGATCAGGCCTTGCAAACGGGTTGAACGATCCAGTAGTATGTAAGATATGGTTTACCAATCCCAGAGGGGGTGTTCCGGGAATTGACGTTACGTTGGTTTTTAGGCCTTCTCTAGGATTAGTTTTCTATTATCTTTTGTATCTACTAGGCTCAATTACGTGTAGGATGTTCCAGTCATGTAGTGAAAACATTAAACTATCGTAGATCGATTTAACTTGTATTGATGAAGCAAAACCCCATGTTATAATAGATCTAATGCAGAACCATGGGATAATCGGCTCTGGGAGCCGATTCACAGGGAAACCTGGGAGCCGGTCACGGCTCGAATTTTACGTATACTTGTTTACCATGCAGGAAACCAATCGAAGCAATCCTTCACCTTCCTGACCAGGTATAGGTCAGGTGGCACGCCCTCGAACCAAGCCAGGACGTGTGCCGGAGTTTTGCGGGCCATTGCCCGAGGGACCAGGGCCCACCAGCAGTCCTGGGAGCCTCCCGGCTCTTCGTGTTGCCCGTCGCTGCTCGCCGGTGGGTTTTGGTAGGCAACACTATTACTATGAGAACACATTTGGTTCACGTTTTTGTAATGTAACCTGATTACACTAGTAATTGATACCATTAAAACATGTTTGGTTCAAAAACTCTATAACAAGTATCCTAGAAATGGATCCAAACCCCATACGAACTCATTATTGGTCGAACCCCTGGAATCAAATCATGTTACTAGCCCCGAGTCCCTAGTGTGGATCCCGATCTCACTTCTCGTCCCCTCTTCCTGTTGTGGGATTGTCACAGCATATACCCACACGAGAGGTAAAGTTGAGTAGAGTTGGGCAAGACGATGACAAAAAATCCGATAGCGGGATTGCCACACAATATACCCAGGTTCTGGTCCCCAACGGTAGAGGAGTCCTACTCCTGTTACAAGTCATTATATGAACATAGATCTATTACAATGTCATCGGCCTCATAGCTTAGGAGATTGTGATCTAAGGCCTCGGTGGACTACTAATCTCTCTATGATATATATCTATCGTAAGCTCTCCCCTCAAGGGGTGCCCCTCCCTGACTTTATATATTACATCCAGGTCAGAGTTACATGACTTCTACTAGGACTCGTCTGCAGAGTCCTTACCTTGTACATGAAGTCGACACCGTATAGAAGGTGGACTCCTTGGTGGATCCGAATTTGGTCTTCATACTTGGGTTGTTTGATGTGTGTGCCAACACTAGAACTCATGGGCTATCCCAACCTGCTTGATTATGTTGACGTTGTGGGCATACCCGTTTGGTATATCCACGATAGTAGCCCCCAAGCTTGGCTAGGGCTGGCTATCGGTTTCCAGGCGTAATGAAAAGTTGTCTTCACCATCGTTAGCTAGTCGCTGGTCGATATGGCCTTGGCGATCTCCAAAAATCAATCAAAGACAATAAACGTCAAGTCAGCGGGTTAGCGCCCGGTCTTTGGTCAAATCTTTTTGTGTCGGCTCAAGCCCTCTCTAGGACGCCTCTCCCTCGCCGACTTAGAACGATTAAATGGGAACTATGACTAGGAATATTTTTCTCTGGAGTAGTTTCCAGTTTGCTATCTTCGGTCTGATGGCATAATGTATAACTAGCATCTTTTGATCTTTGTCTTCTAGTTCTTTATTGTCTTCTCCCTCCCGGGGGAGCAATTTGCAGCATGGCCCGATCCTTCCTGATCAGGGATGGCGGCTGCTATAGATGTGGGGACATCGAGTCCTTTCTCTCACACAATTGAGATCATGCCGGCTCCAACCTTGGGCGTCCCTAAAGGTGGAACCAGTACTACTATTGTTTCGCGCAACACGACTTCGAAAACACTTCCCTTCGACTCTACGCTGAAGGTAGGCTCGCATAATTCAATTTTGGAGGCACCACCATCCGACTTAGCATGGAGGTGGCCTCGCACACAGCGACTTTGGAAGCACCACCCTCCAAGTCAACTCAAACGTGGCTTCGGTCGATACGGCTTTGGAAACACCACCCTCCGACTCAACATGGAGGTGGCTTTGCTTGAAGCTATTTTGGAGGCACCACCCTCTACCTCAACATAGAGGTGGCCTCACACGATACGCTTTTGGAAGCACCACCCTCCGACTCAACATGGAGGTGGCTTTGCTTGAATCTATTTTGGAGGCACCACCCTCTACCTCAACGTAGAGGTGGCCTCACACGATACACTTTTGGAAGCACCACCCTCCGACTCAACACGGAACTGGCTTTGCTCAAAGCCATTTTGGAGGCACCACCATCTGACTCAATGCAGAAGTGGCCTCGTGCAATACGGATTTGGAAGCACCACCCTACGACTCAACACAGAGGTGGCTTCTATCGAAGACGTTTTGGAGGCACAACCCTCTAACTCAATGTAGAGGTGGACTCGCACGAAGCGGCTTTGGGAGCACCACCCTTCGACTCAACGCGGAGGTGGCTTCGCTCGAAGCAGTTTTGGGCGAACCACTCTCTGACTCAACGTAGAGGTGGCCTTTCACAATATGGCTTTGGAAGCACCACCCTGCGACTCAACGTAGATATGTCTTCGCTCGAAACCGTTTTGGAAGTAGGACCATCTAACTCAACACAGAGGTGGCCTCACACGAGGCAGCTTTGGAAGCACCGCCCTCCGACTCAACACGGATATGGATTCACTCAAAGCCGTTTTAGAGGCACCACCCTCGTGCTAGGACACCTCTGACTCAGCGTAGAGGTGGCTTTGCTCCAAGCCATTTTGCTAGCCTCATGCGCAAACTTTTTCTTCTTATTCTTCCGTGGCTTGTATCTATCTCTAACCCCTGATACTAGAGATGTTTTTACTCCAAAAACAACTTGAGTCTTAGATTCATGTTTTGCCTTTTAATCTTCTGTAAATCAAACTAATCTAGACCCGAGTGCCGAGTTATCCAATGGGCGACTTGGCACTTCATGTCTTTTATTTCTGAATTCTCTAGCCTCCGAGTGTCAAGTCGGCGGAACTAAAAAGATGGCTCGGGTCTCTACATTATAATACTACTCTATCTTGAGCAACCAATAATCTGGTAGCCCCTAGCTTTAAAACTGTTGTGTGCCTCGTGGCACTTTTAGCAAAGACGGCACAAGAGCCAAGACTTATCGGAAACCGGGTTAGAGCAAGTACAATAAGGTCCAGTCAGCAGGTTATAAGGTTTAAACTAGTATATTTGTGCTTAGTTGGATGAGAGAGAAGAGGAGTGGGCTCTTAGTTAAGAGCCAGCTGTAGCACGTGCTCCTAGGCACTATGTGAGAGTGTAAAGTGGAACCATTAATAAATTAGTATATTTTTATGTCTATCTATTGTATATGTTTGCTATTAGATTGACTCTTGATGACATGGACATGGCTTATAGCCAGCAGTTGGCTATACTATTGCCTTTGCTCTTAGCTGCGTCGGCACATGGCTTCACCGTGATGAAAGGATGATAAAGAGCAAGTACAATAGTAGGCTATAAGCCCGCTGACTAGACATTTTTGTTTACTTGGAGGAGAGAGATAAACAAAAATGCAAGTTGTTCGCTCTCATGCAAGAGTCAGCTATACACTTGCTTCTAGGCAAAACATTAAATAAAAGGAAAGAAGATATCAACTAGTACTAATCTAATAGCCATCCTTATAGCCAACACTATTATACAAGCTAGCCTTGATGACATGGTAGCCTCGTATAGCCAACTTGCTAGCTATACTATTGTATTTGCTCTAAGAGCAAGTACAATAGGTCATAATCAGGTGGCTATAAGTAAATCCACATCAGCAAAATCCAAGGTAAAGGAGAGAGAAGGAATGAGAGAGAATAAAGCGGGTGCTTCATTTGTCATCCACGGTAGTCTAAGAATCAAGAAACTGCAACCTGCATGCAGCCTAATGCTACCGCTAAGATCGACTGCATGCATTAGAGTAAAATGCATCTAAAGTCCTGAAACTCACTGGCCACGCACGAAACGGTCATGGAACTCACGGAATGCCTCAAAACGGTCCCATAACTTGTCCAGGACGTCCATATACGGTCCTGGATACGTATTTTGATGACGTGGCGAAGCTTGCGGGCCCAGGAGAGACCCACGACGGTCTACGGGTCTGGATCTTACCGTTATAATCGAGCTCCGACCGCAATTCCCCTTTCTCTAACCCTAAATCGAGCACACCACCATCCACCGGCGCGGCGGGACCGAACGACGACGACTCCGGCTCCGTCCTCCTTCTCTCTTCTCCTGTTCGTCATGGGCGGCAATGGCGTGATCTCGTCGGAGGATATGTTGCCGCACTTCCCGCTAGTGATCTGCGACAAGTGCAACATCCGCAGAGTGAAGCATTGGGTTCGAAGACAGAGGATAATTTTCTCAGGCATTTCTACAAGTGCCCGAATCATGGGGTAGGTTTTTCATTTATTTGGTCTTCTTTGTTCTTCTTTGAAGCATTAGATTCTGATTGCTCTTCTTTGTTTATGATTTCGTTGCTCCAGGCTCATGATGGTGGGTGCAATTTTTGGAAGTGGGAGGATGTGTATGAAACACATTTGTTGAGCATTGGGGAAGCTCAGAGCAATGGGAGTAGCTCAGCTAGAAAGGTTCAAGGTCGAACAAATCAATCTCCAAAGATTGCTTGTGTGCCTGGTGGAAGCAATGAAATCCATAGGCAACTGATGGAGATAGTGTTTCTGCTGAAATTAGTGATTTTCGGTTTAGGAATTTTAGTGTGTTTGATGCTTCTGGTTGTGTGGAGGCAGTAATGTGTTATGTTTGTTGGTTGTGTAGTGCTTCAGGAACTGTACTTGTAATATGAAATGAATTTGGAAATTTGGCTATCTGTTGCTAGTTATGTGAGCTCAGTTTGCACAGTTATGTGAGCTCTGTTTGACATTGTGATTATAATTAAGATTCATATGACATAACAATCAGAAATTGCACCATTTAGAGAAACATAAATGCTGACAATAATAACAACTTCAGTTCACTAACATAGGTAGTCTCACACACTTAAACAAAAGAAGTTTTCAACATGGACCTTTGACAGAAGTTTCCAAGATTGCACAGAAGGAAATGTAGCTAAATATCTGAAGATTTTTCTCAGAAATTGCCATGGCCAGGTTTACCAGGAGAAGGGCCTTTGAGGTAATCAAACATAGATGATTTCCTTGGCTTCTTGAAAGCTGTCCAGGTGCTGCTCCTGCCTTCCTCTTCCAGTTTCATTTTCTCCTTCAAGGCTACAATCCTGTGCAACTCAGCTCTGTCTTGATCATCTTTCAGTGATTGTTCTCTTGCCATTTGGACTCTGATGAGGTGCTATTCCCAAGCCTTTTGCCTTTCTACCTCTTCTTGTTGCATGTTCTGAACTCGTTCCTGCTCAATTCTTATTCTTGCCTCTTGCTCTTTCTTCTTTGCTTGTAGTGTTGCTTGCTTTCTTGCTTCTTCTTTTTTCTTTGCAACTTTGGCTGCCTCTGCAACCTTTTTCCTAGCTTCTTGTTCTAGTTTCTTCTTGTCAGCTAGTGCAAGTTTTTCCTCTTGAGCTTTCTTCCTATTCTCTGCAGTAATCCTCTTCTTTTCTTCAACAGCTTGTTGCTTTGCTTCCCTCTCGGCCCTTCTCTTCTCTTCAGCAGCTAGTTTCTTAGCTAAAGCTTCAGATTTCTTCTTCTCAAGTGCTGCAACTCTTATTTCTTCTTCTTTTTGCAGCTTGGCCATGGCGGCTTCAAATTTGGCCTGATCAGCTACATCTCTTCTTTCAGCTACAGCCTTCAACCTAGCTGCTGCAAGAACTTGTCTTTTTCTAAGGACATTACAATCCTTTGTTGCTGTAGTTGGTTGAACTGGTGGCTCATTGAGGATGTTCTCCTGGATGAAAGCACAATCAGGTAAAGGAGTAGCTTCAGATGCCACTCTTTGTGCTGATGTGCCCTGCAATATAGTAGCAGTAATGTTAATAAAGAACTAAAATGAGTAAGCAGTAAGCCAGTAGTACTACATTACCTCAGCTAATAAAGCAGTAAGCACTTCAGGCTCATAAGTTTTTGTGTCCTTTTGGACAAATGCCATTGTCTGCAAGTGATGTTCCTGCAAGAAGAAATTACAGTTAGATAAGAATTCAAAAAATAAGGCTAAAAAGATTACAAGTGCACAATATGTCACCTTAGTAACAAGTGCAGCATCTTCAAAGTCATCATCTAACACATCATGTTCTGCCCTTGTCTTCTTTTCTTCTTTTTTTAGGAACTAAACCTAACTTCCAATCCATGCAGCCACCTTTGTTATGGCCTTCCTCTCCACAGTAGCTACAGTGAATCACCACTCCATGCTTGCTCATTTTCTTCTGTCCATTTGTGCCTTCTTTCTCCTCAGGTTGTTGCCTTCTATTCCTTTGTGGCCTACCAACTTTCTTCACAATTTTAGGTGCTTTAATTGTCCTTCCATCCACTTTCTCCCACTCTCTCACATCTCTACATGGCCAAATTATGTGCTCATAGGCTTTCAAATATCTCTCAATGGTGTAGCATGAACTGACAACACTTTCTGGTGATATTTTGTCATGTCTCAATGCTGCCACAGCATGCCAGCAAGGAATTCCAGATAACTCCCACCTCCTGCAACTGCAGGTTCTTCTCTGAAGATCAACAATGTAAGGAGTTCCCCTCTCCATTATCTCAAAGATTCCATGCCCAGATGGCTTTGCTTCACATATGTTGGACCACTCTACATGTTTTTCCAACTTCTTCCTAATTTTTGGACAAATTCTACCAGTCATGGACTGAGCTTCTTCTAGCTTGGTGTAAATTCTTGTAGTAATCTGAGACTTGATCTTCTGAATCATTGCAAGAATAGGGAATTCTCTTGCTTCTAATATGTAATTGTTGAAAACCTCACAATTGTTGTTTAACAACACATCACACTTTGGAAATTCACTTTGGAATGCTTTTACCCATGTGGAAGGGTCCATCTCCTCTAGCCAGTCATGTGATGTCTTGCTAAGAACCTACATGGCATCCATGTTCTCCTGCCATTTTGCAGCTGTGGTGCTTCTAGCACATTTCCAAAGTTGGTTCTTCAACACTTCACCTTTGAAGTTCTTGTTGAAATTTTGCCATAGATGCCTTACACAAAATCTATGGCCTGACTGTGGAAAAAACTCATTCACAGCCTTAATTAGTCCCTGCAAGCATGAATTAATTAATTGAGGAACAAGACAAATAAAGAACAACATGGAGCAGAAAACAAGAAGTATAAGACAAGAAACTTACTTTCTGCTTATCAGACATGATGGTCCAAGGAGCAGTGTTGACTATGCCTAGGTCTTGTTTCAGAGCAGTCAGAAACCACTTCCATGAGCTTGTGTTTTCAACTTCCACAATTGCAAAAGCTACAGGAAAGATGCAATCGTTTGGATCCATTCCAATTGCAGTTAACAAAATTCCACCAAACTTTGTCTTCAAGTGACATCCATCTATGAAGATTATGGGTCTACAGCCAGCCAGGAAGCCTCTCTTGCATGCATCAATAGAGAAATAGCACCTCTGAAAATGTCCAGCATCATCTAGTAGAAGAAGAAATGTGCTCCCTGGATTGGATCTCCTCAACTCCTGTCCAAAATCCCAAAGTTGGTTGTATTGTGCAGTTTCATCACCATAGATTATATCAAAAGCATATTTCCTTGCTCTTCCTAACTTGCCCCTTTTGGGTGTCATTTTCCAATCTTTCTGAACCAACTGACCTAGACCCCTGAGTGTCATCTTCTCATTTGCTCTAATATCCTCAACATAATGCTTTCCAATGTACTTAGCTATGAATGCTGTCACTTGCCACGTGCTCTCACAAGTGTGCTTCATTTCACACCTTTTCACCATTATGGCCTTTGGCCTAGAATCATAAGAAGCATATATTTCCCAGGGACATCCTTCCACACATTTAGCTAACACTCGTGTCTTGTCATTTTTTGTAAATTTGATATTCTTTCTATGCTTGCAGCTGTGCTCTCTAACAGCCTTTTTGAACTCCTCAGGTGTTTGAAACACGGCCATTGTGGAACTTTGGATCACTCATATCTTCAGCATCAAAGGGTTTGAAATTCTTGAATATCTCTCTCTCATCATCTGACTGTGCAGGCTCAAAAAAATCATCATCAGACATCTCTCCTTCTTGAATTTGCTTCTTCTTATCCTTTGGTTCTTGATCTACAGATTGCTGGTAAAAATCATCATATCCTTCTTCAATGTCATTGTCACTATCAACAATGTCTGGCTCATAATCAGAATCACTAGAATTGTCAGTACCTCCATTCCTCATAATCAACTAGTCTGCTTGCTCTCCTCTCCTTCCTTCCAGTAACAATGGCTTCACCATCATGAACACCAACAATTGCATTCTGTACTGAATCAGTTTTCTTGCTAGGACTAATTACAGGTGGTAAGTTTGCAACAGGATTATCAACAACATCATCCCATTGCACTACATTCCTTGCTGGGTCATGATCAAGATAAACCATCAGATACCTGTGCCCCTTCTAAACCATTGCAGTCATGCTCAAAGCATCCTTGTCCTCAGCAATCAGCCGCAATCCATCTTCATTTATCTGCATCCCTGGCAACAACCAGTACACAGCAATCCTACCACCAGATTCATATCCCAAATTCTCTATTATATCGTCAAGCCACAGACTTGACCAAGTATCTGCCTCACAATCGTCATAGCAAACTTTGTGACCATCAACGTATGCCCTATTGCTACCATAACCAACAAAAAACCCTCCATGGATCACCTCCAAAGTGAAACAATCACTGCCTGCCTCTGCACATTAGCAAAAATCGCCAAAAATTCAGACCTTTTGCACTACTAGAACCCTAAATGAACAGAACAATCGACTGCAAAAATACAGAATAAAATCGATCTACCAACAGAATGCTCACATATATCAACACCAAATCAACCTCAAAATCGAGAAAAATAGGAAGTAGAATCACACTAACCGTATTTCGGAAGGGGGTCTCCTTCCGTTCGCCTCACGGGCGCCATCTCCGGCGCGGAAGGCGCTCAACTGTTGCGCCGCCAGGATCACCTTCACCGCCGATATCGAAAACGTTGGTCTCGTATGTCGATTAGAGTGTCCAGGCACCGACCACCTTCCTCCACCGCCACCGTCGCCGCTCACCTCGACGCCTCCGCAGGAAACAGAGCAAACAGGGGATTTCTGGGAGTAAAACCACGACGCCTCCTGGACAAACCATAAATGCCATGGGAACCGAGAAGGCGCGAGACCGTCGTGGGTGTCTCCTGGGCCCGCAAGCTTCGCCACGTCACCAAAATACGTATCCAGGACCGTATATGGACGTCCTGGACAAATTATGGGACCGTTTTGAGGCATTCCGTGAGTTCCGTGACCGTTTCGTGCGTGACCACTGAGTTTCAGGACCGTAGATGCATTTTACTCCATGCATTAAATACAAAGCTTACGAGTCTTGCATGCAAACTCAATAAAGCAAAAGTTAAATATTATTAAAGTATTTACTAGAGGCAACCCTATAGCCAGGCTACTGTACAAATGCTTAGTGCTAATGGCAACATGCTACATTTTTTTCTCTAATACTTCTCCAAAGCCATGCATGGCGTCCCCCGCAGAAAAAAAAGCCATGCATGGCGGTGGTGGGGTGGTGATGGAACTGCACCGTTTGCCGTTTGTCGTGGACTCGATCGTGACAAAAACAATCAGTTTTTTTTGTCGGGCCGAGTCATGCATCCTGGTAACTAGCCGTATAATCTGCAGCTGACTGACGTGGTCGTCCAAGGAACATGCACGCACAGGCTAGCACAGAAATTCCTTTTTGTACTATAACTTGGCTCAAATTCACTTGTTTTTCCACGACTTGTTTCTCGTCGGACTTGGTTGGTGAGCTGATCACGTCCCTTCTTTTCAACGATACGGGATGCCCACCATATAAAGGCATAAAGGGACTTGATCCACTCGGAATTTATGATTCGAGTTGGACTGCTGCTGCTGCTTTTGGCTTTTTTTCCCCTTGGTTTGTCGCACGCGACCAAGGCAGTTGGCCTTTTCTTTCCTTGCATTTTCCAATCCTTGGGCTTTCCAACTTGGTTGATACTCTCTCCGTTTTAAAATATAAAATATTTTAGGTTTATAAAGAAAATATATCTAGACTTGTTTTACTGTATAAATTCACTCAGGTTTGAAATAAACCTACACACTAAAATAAATCTAGATATTTTTTTTATAAACCTAAAATATTTTATATTTTAAAACGAAGGGAGTACTCACATATACTCAACTTGTCTTCTGTACTCAACTTATTTTCTGGGGCTTTGTTCCGGTCAGCCGACTGCTTCCATTTTTTTTGAACCAGGGAAAGCCCTGAAAGGCGTAGAAGTTGCATGGCGGGTACAAATTATAGCAAGCCCCCTATAATCATCTACTGCACTGAAAGACATGTAACTTGAAAAAGAGGGCTCGCAATTTACAAAAAAGACCCTGACACAAAACTGAAAAAATCAATCCAGTGCTTGATGGTCTTCACCGCTGACCGTCAGTGACCTCGAGGCGCTGGTTGCGCCGAGGTCCAAGATAGTGCTCAAGATCTCATAGACGATCCCGCCGGCCACCTCGACACCACCAGGGACGAAACACTTTGGGATGCCAAGTTGTCGAGCTTCGGCGAGTGTATCCATTGAGAGCCTCCACAATGGAGGTTGAGGACGGGCCACCTTTTTGGCCAAGAATCACGACAGCAAGATACGTTGTGTGTTCCGCTCGCAAGGGCGCAGCTTCAGGAGGGTGCCAAATGAAACCCCCGCCTTCCCATGACCTCCCACCATCGGCCCTGAAAGAGTTTTTGCAGAGCTCCCCCTCACCGCCATAGGGGTCAGGAGCACAAGCAGGGACAACACATGACCAAGGTCGAGGAAAGAGCGCTTATTCAAGGATCTAGCTGAACATACCACCTCCATTATTGTCTTCCTCCTTGGAATCTCAGCGGATAAGTCTTCTAGCACCTCGTTGGTGTCGCACCTAGACACCGGTTTAGAGAAGCTCCGAAAGCCAACCTTATTGGCGAAGAACCTTGGCTTCTCGCCGCCTCCAACGCCACCTCCTGCCACTAGAGGGCCGCTGCCGCGACGGAGAGTACCAAGACGCACAAGATCTGGTCGGCGAGAACCCGCGCTATACTCCCAAATGCCCAAACTAGGCAGACACTAGGACCAAGCCCAAATCTATAAACCCTAAATCTAGCCCTACTTCTACTCTGAATAGCCCGAGCTACGCATCCTCTTCCACGCCGGCCGATAGCGCCGCCGGGGGGAAATGGGAGCAAGCTGGGGAACTTCGGTCGACTCTCAGGGGGGGTAGTGGATCAAAGGGGGAAAGGGGTACTATGGGTGTATTGATTTGTGGCTAGCCGAATGCTGCCTCGAGACATGATGGAAGATAATCCTTCATGTTGTTTGCCTTCGTCTCCACTTATGCGAGAAGAGCCTTCGTGGACGAGTAAGATCGAGGGATTTTTTGTGTTCCTTTTAGTAACCTCCCTGCAACTCTCTTTCTCAGGATCACCCTAAGTATGTCGAGCAGCCGAACAAGCCAATTGCCAACTATGTGCAGATGTAGACCATTTTCTCCTTTGGCCCTGCCACTGGCAGGTTTTCCATGGGTTCTAGGGAGCCTCTTGGCACACATAGCCCTGGCTATGTGTAGACCCAATAGTCCGTAACGGTGGTTCTTGATGACTAGGGTGGGAATGATCGTCTTGTAGGTACTGGTGGCGGTGGTGCAAACGTTGTTGGATGAAGTACTAGTTCCTTTGTTGGTGTTGGCCATAGTCCTTCTAAGAAGATGAAGAGGTCATTGTTGGGAGAGGAGGACGTAGTATCCATCACATGCATGGCAGAGGCTGTGAAAGCGGTGGCGGTCGCCATCACCACTTCTGCCCCTCCAGATGTGCACCCAGCTCTCTATTGCGCCATCATGAGCGCCATTCGCTTCAACCCCGAGGCTCTGATGGTGGTGCTCACCCATCTCTTAGACAATAGGGACTAGATAAACAACTTTGCTGAGATGGCAGAGGACCACACGCAGCTCTGGCTCATAACCTTCCTGACCAAGCACTACTACGTGTAGTCCTGGCTCCCATGTCATGGAGATGGTGGTGGTGCATGCATGATGAAGATGAACTTGTTGGTTGTATATTTGGAAGTAACTAGGAGTCTAGGACTTGACAAAAACTTATTCCAAGACCTATTTATTTTGAGGTGGTACATACTAATCCCTCACATGATGGAGAACTTGCGTTGGTAGAATTACACCCCTTTTGATGTGGTGGTAATATAACATCATAGAAGTTAGTGCGATCGGTAAGATCACACTAGCTTGGTGATGCTTTTGCCTTTATAATCATGCATGCTTAAGTTGTTTATGTTGATTAGGTTGTGTTCTGAACTTGATTTGCCTATTTTCTTGTGATACTTATGTTGCACATGTTCTATCTTGCTAGAAATACAACTGGTACATGGTGTACTATGGCAAGGATCCGAGAATCTATAAAATATGGGAGGATTGCAGTGAACAAGTGATGAGTTACAAATACAACCTTTATAAAGGGTTTAAGACTTTAAAGGATGCAGAAAATCCTTTTTGAAGTTCTTAACACGAATTACTCCACAACTTGCAGCTAAGAAGGTTGATCCACCCTAGATTGCTGCTCAACAGGTTATAGCTTCACAACTTGCAACTGTAACATCCCAACATTAGAGCTTAGAAATAAGCTGAACGCAGATGTGTGCATTGCATTCATGCATAGAAAATCCGAATAATTTTCGCGCTTTTGAACAAAACTTGTCAAAGTGATTGAAGCTTCTCTCAACTTGATGGAATTTAAGTAGATCATCAAGTTGACTGCGATAAGTTTCAATATGACCTTTGCTAAAACCTTATTTAGGGTAAACATGATTTGATCTAAGGGTAGATCAAATGTAATAAAACTAAGCCATTGCTTATTGTTTAATGATTAATATCTGATCCTTAAGTGATCATTCCATGCTATTCATTACAACAACCCATAAATACCAAGCTATGAACATAACTCAAGTAACAAGAATATAATAACTAAATCTTGACCTATCCTATTTTTATCTATTCCTACCATGAGCATCATGGTAGTTCTTAAACACTAATTCCTTATCACTTGTTGAGTAGGAAGGAAATCGAGTCGAGACCATTCACCTCATGTATTTATTTCCATATCAATCTGTATCATCTCTTTTAAACCAGATTCTAATATCTGTTGCTAATCAATGTTGAGTGATAAACTATTGATTTATCAATCCTTAGCCTATAAATTCTTGATCTATTGATGACCCACAAGTATAGGGGGTGTATCGTAGTACTTTCGATAAATAGGAGTGTCGATCCCAACGAGGAGCAGAAGGTGCTGACTAGTGGTATGGAGTAGGAACTCTCTGTAAATACTTAGCAAACAAATTTTTAGGGGTTTTCTGATAAAGCAAAGAAATAAAGTGCAAGTAATAAAGACAATGAACAATTGAAAGAAGTGGCCCACTCCTTTCTTAGCAAAGGACAAGCTGGTGGAAATACTTATAAGGACCAAATGTTCTCGAGGAGACATGGGAATTCTATCAAGTGCTTTCGTTTCAAATAGCTGAGTACTCTTCTTTGGTGTTGTAAGTGTTGTGTGGGTGAACCTGTGCTAATGTACCGACCTTACTTGGACTAATACATACTTGTGATTAAACCCCCTTCAAGCATCCGCAACTACAGGAAAGTAATTAAGATATACACCTAACCACAACCTTAAACTCTAAGATCCTATACTCCCTTGTGCAATGGTGTCCTAACGGGGGTTCAGGTTTCTGTCACTCCGGCAACCCCACAATTAGTAGCCAAATACACAATGCATTCCCCTAGGCCCATAAATGGTGAAGTATCATGTAGTCGATGTTCACATGACACCACTAGAAGAAAAGCACCACAACTTAAATACTAAACCATGGAATAATAACTCAACACAAATCAACTACTAACAACATGACTTCTCCCATGTCCTCAAGAACTAAACGAACTACTCACAAGACATCATATGGATCAAGATCAAAGATGATATGGTGATGGATAAAAATCTGAACATAAACAATAATCCAATGGTTCCACTCACAAGCATCAAATAAAATAGTAATCAACACCGGGAAAGTTTCCCCTGAGAACTAATGCAAGATTCAACACAATTGTTACAGCGGGATGGAGTGGTGATGATGGTGCTGGTGGAGATGATGGTGTGGATGATGATGATGATCCCGATGAAGTCTAGCTTGACGATGGTGTTGATGGCAATGATCTCCCCTCTCCGGGAAGGAATTTCCCAGCTGAAATCTGTCTGCCGGAGAGCTCTTTCTCTCTCGGTGTTTTCTGCCCCGCAGAGGCGGCAGAATATTTCTGTGGTCGATCCCCATGTTTTAGGGTTTCGAGGAGAATATATAGGTGAGAGGGAGGAGTCGGAGGCCGGCCAGGTGGGGCACACCCCCTGTAGGCGCGGCCAGGGTGGCCCACGCCTGGGGGGTGGGCCCTTGTGGCCCATCTCTGCCTCCCCTTCTGGCTTCCTTCGTCTTCTGGGAAAATATAATTTTCCATGATTTTTCTGGTATTTTTCTGATCTTCGCGAAATTGCATTAAAACACCTCTTTTTTCGTCAGAATCCTGACTCCGGCAGTTCATCCTCCAAGAATCACCCAACATGCAAAAACAGATAAAAAGACATAAGTAACACCTCATAATATGAAATATATCAATGAATAGAGGCAAATTATGATATAGAATTGTGATGCAAATTGGATGTATCAACTCCCCCCAAGCTTAGACCTTCGCTTGTACCCAAGCGAAAACTAAGCTCAGTAAATATGTCCACATGTTTATGGAGTGAAGTGTTAATAAAAGAATACAGACAAGAAGCATCACACTTACCATTGCACAACTCAAAGAAGAAAGCAACTGCGGTGACCCAGCATACCACTGCATGTGTAGTACACTATAGTCGTTGACATGACATCAATAGAACATCGTTCCGTAAATATCACATCCCTCAGAGTGGTACAACAGAAACATTGCGGGTCCATATTACAAAAGTACACGCATTATTCTTATTACAATACCGAAACTTCAAGACTTCCAAAAGATCCAACTTACAAACCAAAATATAAAGTGTTCAGAGGAAATTTTAAAAATAGCAACTCCGACTAGGAGTGGGCTCAACAACTTATTCTATAGAGTTCATGCTGCTCGGCTCCGTTTGTTACTACTAACTAGACACTTAAGTGGACTCATTCTCATCGACACCGTAGCGGATCTTTTAGTCCATGCCTTCAACTCCTCCGGATAGATCAGGTTCCTCGTAGAACACGTCTTCTTGGCATTCGGCTGCATACATTGGCACGTCTTCGGAATCCTCAGAGTCTAAGCAAGGGATCAAAGGAAAGAATGAGTAACAGCGTTACCCAACAAGTTCATTATACGCAAGGTGGGAAGTTTGATGCTCTAACTACCACCTCGGATTATAAATCCTTGGCTCTATGCAGTTTTTGTAAATCTTTCTTCAAAGGTTGATTTTCTTCCGAAAAACTATGACAATCAGCCTTCACAGGTTGACCAGAACTTTTATGGAGTTCCTTTCCTGCCGCGTTCATAGCTCCTTCCCGGAACAGGGAGTAACAAGTTACAGTTCTTACACTCTACAGAGGTGCGTTACTTTACCCATGAGAGATCAACTCCTTGTTGCACAACCGGGGGTACTTTACCGTCCACAATTCCATGATGTGGGGCCCAGTAGTTGGTCCAAGCCAATCACTGCCCCCTTCGCGACCCCGCATGCCTCCTTGGTGTACACCATGCCCACATAATGAATTACGACAATGGTTTGTACAAACCGTTAGATGCCAGAACTATCATGGGACGATGAGGGTTCCCACCCATATGCTGCATATCCTCTACGAATTACCAATTAATATGCACGCTACGAGGATAACAGCCACAACCTTCACATCCAGGTTCATGCGAGAGGAAGAAGATACAGCTGACTTCTCTGTCCCATTCCAAATCTCATGGCTAACGCGTAATATACGGCGCTAGAATCACTAATGTCAGGGGTTATTAAGTCCCTATTTGATCATCATTGTTGCAATTAGAACTCTAAGTTTTATTGCTCCATTATATCACCACTTAGGATGATATCTATGATTTCTTTGTTTATGAAAATAATATTTTCTTTCTTTTATAGGATATATGATAACACACAATTTTCAAATACTTTGATAAAGACTCTTCAAAGGACATGAGCAAGTGATGAACTTGCCTTGTGATGGCAATGTAGTGAAGTCTGATGATTGCATTGGACCTTGAGCTTCTAGTTCTACAAAAACATCATTATTGTCCGGTAAGGACAATATTTAAAGAAGCAAAATGATTATGCAAGTAATGTAATGCATTATATAACTCTATATGCATGTTCCCTATATAAGGTGCTCTTTTAATAAATCATTTATAATTTTTTTAATATTTATTGCATATATTGATTTATTTTATTACCCTTCTTATTTGACTTTTATTGATTTAATAATTCTTTTAGGAATTATTAATTATACATTAAATTTATTACTAAATATTTATTTACTATTTTTCAAAAATACTACAATATTAATAAATAAGGAAAGTGATTTTTATTTATTTTTATCACCTTTCAATAATTTTGTAAAATTCCATAAGGAATATATAAATTACAAAATTCTTATAAAAATTTAAGTGTCCAAAATTTTATATCTTATTTTTTTTGGACAGAGTGGATTATTGTGAATCCAAAAATATTTTATTTATAATTTTTGGACTTTTATTTTATTATCTATAATTTTATTGAGATCAGGGGCATTTTGGTCTTTTCTAATTGATCAAAAGATTTATTAATTAACTTGGGCTGGCCCTTGGGCCTATTGGGCCAGGGTGGCCCAATAGGGCAGGGTCAAAAGATCACCCCGAAGGGTTTTGGCCTACCCAGCCCACTCTGCCTCTCTCTCTCCCTCGACCTTATCTCCTCCTCCTTTGTCTCGACCCCGTGGCTGGCGATGCCGCCACCGTAGATTCCTGCCGTCGTCGGCCATTCTGGCCGCCGTCGTGGTGCGAGTTGGGGTTGTCGATGATGCTTGTTCGTTCTATCCACTTGGATTTGACTCCGGGGCTTCCCCGTGGTCAGGTCCACCCCATTCCCGAACCCTAGGGTTCAGAAAAGTTGTCGCCACCGCCGTGATCCCACCTGCGGTGGTGTGTTGGGCTCATGCTCTGCTGCGGCCGCCGCCGTGGCAGGTGCAGGTTGCAGCGCCCCTCTGGGTGCTCCCTGTGTCGCCGCGGTTCGTCTGCCACCTCTGCTTCATCTTCTATCCTTTAGCGAGGACCTATGGTGAGTTTGATTCTTCTCCCCTGGTGCTCTCTGTGTTTGCTGGTTTCATGCTAGACGCTAGCAGTGTTCTCTCTGCTACTGTCTAATTCAGATTAAGATGATCATCCATTTAGGGTTCCTGCTATGAGCTTGTTCATGTACTGGATGATTTGATTCATGTTTAGATGGTCTGTATACATGCTAAATGCTTACTGGCTTGAAACTTGTTTCTTAAAATGACAGATGATGTTTCTAGTGGCTTACTAGATGATTTGATGCTTAAATTGCATATGATTAAGATGATATTGTTGTTTGGGAAACATGCTTGGTCAGGCTGATGATCTGATAGCTTTCCACTATTTATTAGATTCATAGTCATGATTATGATAAGATACAGCTACTGTCTTAGTGCTGATAACTTGGAAAATTAGCATGTGGTTTGAGATCATTATGATCTTAAACAGTAAAGTTTATTATAGGAATATCCTAGTTATGATTCCTGTATTACAGGAAAATGATTAGTTAGTTGATTTTCTGAATCTATGATGATTTAGTGCCTTTTCTGATTCATATTGGATTATTCTTGTGACATCATCATGTATGGTACACAGGTTTGGTTCTAAACCATGGATTTGGTTAGTTTATGCTTAAGACAATCTTGGCTTTGAGAGATAAATATAGATGCTCTTATTTGAATTCCATAAGACCAATGATGTTGGTATGAGTCTTAGGGATTCAAAGCTTATATAATTGGTTCATCTAGATAGTCATGGTAGTGATACCAGCTATTCTTTACTGAATCAAAGCTTATAAAAATTGATAGTGAGTTTAATCATGTTATGAACCCTATGGATTTGGTCCTAAGGTGCTACCCTTCCTTTAGGGATGTGCCTAGAAATAGATCATAGGTATATGCATGATTGAATGGTAAGATATAGTTTGACAACCAGAGCAAGGATGTTGCTCTGAGCTCTGGTTGGACCTTGGTACTTTGTTGTTTTCCTTTAGAGTTTAAAAGAAAATCCCTATGATGGATTCACCCCACTTGGGTGTTTTCTGAGGTTTTGTTTTATAAAACAACACATGTTTCTCTTTGAATAAGATGATTAGATCATGTGAAGGTTTTATGCAACTCACCACAAAATCTGGTGCTGATGTAGTAAGTTGGTGATGATGATCTTGATCTGGTTTTGATCTGTTTTTGCTGGGCTCCTCAGCTTGCCCTTGAGCTGGCCCTGCTCCTCCTAGCTCCTGGCTTGATCTTGCTATCCACCTAATCCATTTCCCTCCTTATGTCACCATCCTGGTGAGGTTTGATTGATCTGGCTTGGTCTGGTTTGGTTGTTGTTCTTGTTGTCTACCCTGGCTGCTCTTGTGTGATGTGTAGTGGAGAGATGCACTGATGTGCTCCCCCATGGCTGTGTTGTTGTTTTGTGATATTGACTATGCTTGTGATCTTGACAACACACCACATGCATGCTGGTGTGTGTCCAGCCTGTGTGCCTGCTATGCACTTGTGGATAGGTTCAGAAAATTTGAACTTACTATTACCAAACTACTTTTACCCTGGCTAGTGAATTGGTCCCTTTTGGCTATCATTTTCATTCTGGCTGTAAATTTATGAAAGATGAAATCTTTCATATTGGTGAAACTTGCCCCTTTATAACCTTTATCAATGATGAGTTTGTCAAGTGCACCTCACTGACATATCTGAGAGAAATATACTAACACTAATCCTATTTTGTTTTCTATTTAATCTTTGTTTTGCAGGTACAAGGATAAAGATGAAGATTTAGTGTAGTTTTAGATATAGGATATTTAGTAAATATACAAATGTAATTTTCTTATTCCTTTGTAATTTTTCTTTTATAATTCTTGTAATCTTTATTTTATTCATTTGTAATAAAGATTATATATTTATTAATAAAGAATATTCTTATTCTTTATTCTTTTTGTAAATTGTGAAGTTTTGAATAACTTCAGTAAGTTCATTCTTTGTAACTTCTTTATGTATATAAAATGACTTTCATATACAATATTGTTTTTAGATAAGATTTAAGTTATAATACTTTTTTCTTAATTAATTTAAGATTCAAATCTTATATCAAAATCTTTCAAATTATAAAACACTTAAGTTTTAAAAATCCAAACTCATTTCAAGACACACACCATTCCATTAAGATCATATCAAAGTTTATAGCAATCCTCCTTTAAGACTAAACATAATCTCAAAGTAAGAAAGAAACTTTGATCACTTCAAGGTTTTTATTTGGCGAAAATTTTACTCACATTTTCTCAAATGAATGCATGCAACAATTCATATTCCTAAATCTACCCTTCGTTAGGTCCTATATGCTGGGATGTTACAGACTTCGCCCCTTAAATTAAACTTCGTCCCGAAGTTTGTGGAGATGTACCTGAATAGTTCTGGATAAGCTTTTCTTAAATCCTCTTCCTTCTCCCATGTGGCTTCTCTCTCCGGGTGATGTTCCCATTGTACATTGCAATATTTGATTGCTCTGTTCCTCAATCTTTTCTAGTTTTCTTCCAGAATCTTGCAGGGCTTTTCAATATAAGTTAGGTCTGCTTGTAGTTCTATCTCTTGATGTGTGATTGCATCATCTGGAACTTTCAAACATTTGCGAAGTTGTGACACATGGAAAACATTATGCACTTGAGCCAATCTTGATGGTAACTCTAGAGCATAAGCTATAGTTCTGTTTTGACTCGGTATCTTGAATGGTCTGATGTATCTTGGACTTAATTTCCCTTTAACTCTGAATCTTTTTACTCCTTTCATTGGACTTACTTTCAAATAGACCATATCTCCTACTTCTAGATGCCATGATCTTCGGCTTTGATCCGCATAACTTTTCTGCCTGCTCTGGGCTATTTTTAGTCTACCCCTGATCTTATCAATGATGTATTGTCTCTCCTTGATATAATCTGGTGCAAATTATTTGCTGCTACCAGGTTCATACCAACATATTGGTGATCTACACTTCCTTCCATACAGAAACTCATATGGGGCTGCCTTCAGACTACTCTGATAGCTATTGTTATAAGAAAATTCTGCCAATGGTAGGTGATCTTCCCATGTTCCTCCAAAATCTAGTGCACAAGCTCTCAACATGTCTTCTTGTATTTGATTTGTTCTTTCAGTTTGACCTCCTATCTCAGGATGATATGTCGTGCTGAAATCTAATTTTTAAACCAAGTGTTTCATGCAATTGCTTCCAAAATGCTGAAGTAAACACTGATCCCCTATCAGTTACGATCTTTTTGGGTACTCCATGCTTACTTACTATCTCCTTGATATATACTTCAACTAACTTCTCGACATTATCCTTTTGATTCACTAGAATAAAATGTGCACTCTTAGTAAGTCTGTCCACAATTACCGATATCATATCCTTCCTTTTTGGTGTCATAGGTAACCATGTGATGAAGTCCATACCTATTTCCTCCCATTTCCATTCAGGAATTTCTAAGGGTTGTAATGGTCCTGCTGGATTTTGATGTTCAGCTTTCACCCTTTGACAAGTATGGCATTCAGATACATATTTAGCAATATCCCTTTTCATGTTATTCCACCAGAATAGTTCTTTCAAATCCATATACATCTTAGTACTCCCTGGATGTATAGAATATGGAGTATCATGTGATTCTTTGAGTATGACATTTCTGATCCCAGTCACATCTGGAACACATAGACGATCTTGGAACCATAAAGATCCATAATCTCCAAGGCGAAAAACTGATTTTTGCCCTTGAGATATCCTCAGAATTTCCTCATCAATAAAAGGATCTTTTTCTTGATGTCTAAAAATTTCTTGCTTAAGATCACTGTTCTGCTCTGCAACTACCTGCATAGTCGCTAATCCTCCAAGAACCTCTGTTCTGATTAATTGAAGTTCCAACCTTTCCAAGTCCATTTGTAACTCTTTTGGTAACTCTCTATTGTTTGGCTGAATATCTGCACTCTTTCTGCTTAAAGCATCCGCTACAACATTTGCTTTACCTGGGGTGTAATTGATTGTTAAATCATAATCTTTGATTGATTCCAACCAACGCTTCTGTCTCATATTCAATTCCTTTTGAGTGAAGAAATATTTGAGACTTTTATGGTTAGTGTATAACTCACATCTAGCTCCATAAAGGAAATGTATCCATCCTTTTAGTGCAAAGACCTCTGCTGCTAATTCTAAATCATGAGTTGGATAGTTGACTTCATGTGGTTTCAATTGTTTTGAACCATAATCAATCACTTTCCGATCTTGCATTAACACACATCCCAGGCTTTCTTTAGATGCATCACAATATACAGTGAAATCCTTTACTGTTTCAGGAATTGCTAAGATTGGAGCTGTGGTTAATCTAGTCTTCAACTCTTGGAAACTTGCTTCACATTTCTCATCCCATTTGAATGGTGTATTTTTCCTTAATAATTTGGTCACTGGTCTGGCTATTTTGGAGAAACCTTCAATGAATCTCCGATAATAACCAGCCATTCCTAAGAAACCTCGAATTTGTTTCACATTGGTCGGTGTAGTCCACTCTAGTACCGACTGAATTTTAGATGGATTCACAACAATTCCATCCTTACTGATCACATGACCGAGGAATTCTACCTCATCTAACCAGAACTCACACTTACTGAACTTAGCATAAAGCTTATGTTCCCTTAAAATCTACAATGCTATTCTCAAATGGTCAGCATGCTCTTCTTTATCCTTGGAATATATCAGAATATCATCGATAAAGACGATGACAAACTTGTCCAAATATGGCATGAATATCTTGTTCATCAGATTCATGAATATTGCCGGTGCATTGGTCAAACCAAATGGTACTACCAGATACTCATGGTGTCCATATCTTGAGACAAATGCTGTTTTTGGAACATCTTCCGGCTTAATTTTTATTTGATGGTATCCAGATCTTAAATCGATCTTTGAAAATACTCCAGCTCCTTTCACTTGATCAAACAAATCTTGAATTCTTGGTAAAGGATACTTATTATTGATAGTCACGTTGTTCAGGTTTCTATAATCACCACACATCCGTCTTCCACCATCTCTCTTATCCACAAAGATTACGGGTGTTCCCCATGGAGATACACTTTCCTGTATAAATCCTTTTCCTGCTAACTCATCAATTTGCTCCTTGAGTTCTTTCAACTCTTTGGGTCCCATTTTATATGGTGCTTGAGCTATTGGTGCTAAACCAGGTATTAAGTCAATGGTGAACTCTATCTCCCGGTCTGGTGGCATTCCCGGTAATTCCGTTGGAAAAACATCTTGGAATTCATTAACTATAGAAATCTCTTCTAATTTAACCTCCTTCATTGAATTCAAATGCAGATCCACCATGATATGGATGTGTTTATCTGCCTGGTAAACTATCCTTGCTCCACTTGGAGTTTTGATTGAGATAGTTTTCTCCTCACAATTTATCTGAGCTCCGTGTTCCATCATCCAATCCATTCCCAGCACTACTGCAATTCTCTTTAGAGGAATCACATAAAGGTCTGTGAAATATGTACAACCATAGATCGAGATAACCTGATCTTGTTTTATGTGGCGTACAATCACATTCCCTCCTGCCGTAACTACGGTCATAGGACGTTCTAACGTTGCCCTTCTAAACCCGAACTTATCACAAAATTCTTCAGAAATGAATGAAGTAGTTGCACCAGTATCAAATAGAACTTTGCCGGGATTGGTAAGGATATTGAGCGTACCTATCACTGCATGCTCTGAATTATCCACCTCCTCGAGGGTTGCACAGTTCAGTTTTCCGCTAGGTCCATTTCTCTTGCCATTATTGTTCTTGCCATTGTTTCCCCCTTTATTGGGTTGTCCATTTCCTCCACTGGCTTGTCCTCCTCCTTTGGTAGGCCATCCTCCCGGTGGTTTGCTAGGACAATCTGGCTTGATATGCCCCTTCTGACCACAACCGTAACAGATCACTACAGGATTTTTGCATTCCCTCTAGAAATGCCCTGGAATTCCACAGTTGTTACATATAACATTCCTTCTTGGATTAGATTGATTTCCACCACTGCCCTTGTTATTGTTGTTGCCATAATTCCTATTCCAAGGTTTGAACTCCAGGTTAGGTTTAGGTTTGCTTGCCTGAATTCTCTTGGTTTCCTTCTTGGCTCTCTTCCCCCGATCCTCTTGGACATTCTTATAGTCATCTTAAAAAGTAATGGCTGCATCCAACAACTGCTCATAAGTTTGCTTATTAGCTAACCTTAGCTGCATCTTCACAAACGGATTTAATCCATGCAGGAAATGCTTCTTCCTCTTCTCTTTAGTGTTAACATCCTCCTCAGCATAACGAGACAGTTGGCTAAACTCCCGGATGTACTTCATGACACTTGTATATCCTTGCTGAAGCTCCTCAAATTTTCTCCGCTTCAACTCCATGACACTTTTCGGAACATGATATTCACGGAATCTCTGCTTGAACTCCTCCCAGGTAAACTCCCTTCTTGGTTGTTGCATGGCTAACTGATTTTCCCACCAAGATGTTGCAGGTCCAGTCAGAAGATGAGTTGCATACCTCAATTTCTCCTTATCATTGCAACCTACAGTTTTCAACTTCCTTTCAGTATCTGCTAGCCAATCTTATGTATCCATTGGTTCAGGAGCTGATGCAAAAGGTAACGGTCTTGCATTCTGGAAATCAGATAAACTCACTCCTCCTCCTTCAGCTGCCCTCTGATTTTCTCGCCCAGCAGCTCTTCCATGAACTTGTTCTGGGTCTCTTGCATCATTGCATGCATTGCATAAAGTTCTGCTCCATTAACGGCCTCATTGGTGGTGGTGGTAATGTTCCTTGATTTGCTGTATCGGCATCGACCTTTTCCTTGGCCTCACGCTCCATCCGCTGCTGCTCAGTTTCCATTTCTACACCCGTATCCATGACCCCCTAGTCCTGCAACATAAAGGGAATACTCATAATTACATCATGCACATGTGTTCTGAGCTCGACTTTTACGCACATAACTAGTCACACAATAAAGATCCAAAGAAAATCCAAATATGCATTTCACATATTATACATAATATCACAATGATACAAAGTTCTTACAACATATACCTTATAGGTATATTCACAAAACTACCGTATTCATCTCACTACCTTATTCCTTGGAGTACAATACACAGTACTTGATACTGTTGACTACTTATCTCTTTCTAGTAGTAACTACGCTCATCATACATGCCTGTTGTCCAACCGTGATGACGTGTTGTCCGTCGCACAGTTTGTGGAACAAATGGCCTTCCAGAAGGAACATACTCTGTATCTGAAGTGTCAGGACTTGAGTCATTACTCAACCTGAGCGCATCGACTCCCTCCAGCTCAGCTGAAAAGTCTTCAGAAACATATTCAATATTATCTCCATCCTGCATCTCCTGAGCTTCATTTCTTGAGTTGTCAACAGGATACACGGATCCTGCTGCTCCCTAGGTGCTCTCATGGGCAAGGTAGTTAAATACTGGATAATGTATATTCCCTGGGCTTTGAGAAGATGTTGATGATTCAAACACTCTCTCTTTAGGATCTTCTTCTTCATCCTGATCATCTATTGACATGGTATTTCTACTTCTGTTATTAGGATTCATCCGTGCACCCATCCAACTAGATTGTCCAACATTTCTATCAGAACCATCTATGGACATCTGATGTTCATGAGATCCATTATATGATCCCATCCTCCAACCATATGAATTCTCAATAGGAAGTTCTGAGTCAGAACCATCCTCTGAGCCCTGTGGTACTGCATACCGCATATCTATAGTAGGATCATGTGTAGGTTAAGGTCTTGGTGAATAAGGATATGGTGTAAAAGATTCCGGATCTATAGGTATATCCTTAAAGATAGGTGTTACACTACTACCTGCTTCTTTCTCTAGCTAGAATGCTAGCTGCTTCCTCCTTTCCGGATCAGTTAGATCCTCTAACATGTCATTTTTGTCTTCGACAATCACTTGATGAGTCTTATAAAAAGACGCAACGAGTGTTCGGTATCTATCCATAAACTTGGAAGCTAACTTAGGATGCTTCTTAACCAAATTAAGATGATCCGGTATAGGATCCGAGTCTATAGAATCATGAGGTATCATAGAAAATGTGCTACCTTCTAACTCCTTAGTTTTCTGCTCCCAGATATTAGCTTTCGCCTCCACAACATTAACATGATAGGATGCTAAATGACTCCTACCTTCTCCTATGGGTAGATCGTGATATAATCCAAGCTTCTTTGGAAGTTGGATACTCACACGATACTTGGATAACATCCGGCCATGTAGATAAGTGATAGTGTTCACTGGAATTCTAGTGGGACAATTAAAGAGCTTTAAAAGTTGACGAAGTTGGTCTGTAAATGATCCTTGATAATCATCAAGAGTCTCCTCTTTCCTTACCAAAGTCTGTTTTGGAAACTTTGGTGCCATATCTCTATATATCAGAAAAATAATTTTGATTAGTATCCAATGACATATTGCATCATAACAAAGAATCATCGCACTAAAATATATAACGGAATATTCTCATTTGAATACCCATTATATTACTTTTAGAGAATTCTTTATCGTTGCCAAATCTCCTATAGGTAATACCCTTTACTAGGTTTCTAACCTAAGGTCAAAGCAATTTGCTCTGATACCAACTGCGGTGACCCAGCATACCACTGCATGTGTAGTACACTATAGTCGTTGACATGACATCCACAGAACATCGTTCAAATATCACATCCCTCAGAGTGGTACAACAGAAACATTGCGGGTCCATATTACAAAAGTACACACATTAGTCTTATTACAATACCGGAAGTTCAAGACTTCCAAAAGATCCAACTTACAAACCAAAATATAAAGTGTTCAGCGGAAATTTTAAAAATAGCAACTCCGACTAGGAGTGGGCTCAACAGCTTATTCTATAGAGTTCATGCTGCTCGGCTCCATTAGTTACTACTAACTAGAAACTTAAGTGGACTCATTCTCATCGACACCGTAGCGGATCTCATAGTCCACGCCTTCAACTCCTCTGGATAGATCAGGTTCCTCGTAGAACACGTCTTCTTGGCATTCGGCTGCATACATTGGCACCTCTTCGGAATCTTCAGAGTCTAAGCAAGGGATCAAAGGAAAGAATGAGTAACAACGTTACCCAACAAGTTCATTATATGCAAGGTGGGAAGTTTGATGCTCTAACTACCACCTCGGATTATAAATCCTTGGCTCTATGCAGTTTTTGTAAATCTTTCTTCAAAGGTTGATTTTCTTCCGAAAAACTATGACAATCAGCCTTCACAGGTTGACCAGAACTTTCATGGAGTTCCTTTCCTGCCACGTTTGTAGCTCCTTCCCGGAACAGGGAGTAACACGTTACAGTTCTTACACTCTGCAGAGGTGCGTTACTTTACCCATGAGAGATCAACTCCTTGTTGCACAACCGGGGGTACTTTCCCGTCCACAATTCCATGATGTGGAGCCCAGTAGTTGGTCCAAGCCAATCACTGCCCCCTTCGTGACCCCGCATGCCTCCTTGGTGTACACCATGCCCACATAATGAATTACGGCAATGGTTTGTACAAACCGTTAGATGCCAGAACTATCGTGGGACGATGAGGGTTCCCACCCATATGCTGCATATCCTCTACGAATTACCAATTAATATGCACTCTACGAGGATAACAACCACGACCTGCACATCCGGCTTCATGCGAGAGGAAGAATATACAGCTGACTTCTCTGTCCCATTCCAAGTCTCATGGCTAACGCGTAATATACGGCGCTAGAATCACTGATGTCAGGGGTTATTAAGTCCCTATTTGATCATCATTGTTGCAATTAGAACTCTAAGTTCTATTGCTCCATTATATCACCACTTAGGATGATATCTATGATTTCTTTGTTTATGAAAATAATATTTTCTTTCTTTTATAGCATATATGATAACACACAATTTGCAAATATTTTGATAAAGACTCTTCAAAGGACATGAGAAAGTGATGAACTTGCCTTGTGATGGCAAGGTAGTGAAGTCTGATGATTGCGCTGGACCTTGAGCTTCTAGTTCTACAAAAACATCATTATTGTTCGGTAAGGACAATATTTAAAGAAGCAAAATGATTATGCAAGTAATGTAATGCATTATCTAATTCTATATGCATGTTCCTTATATAAGGTGCTCTTTTAATAAAGCATTAATAAATACTCCCTCTGTTATTATATATAAGGCCACAAACTCATATTACAGATACCAAGAAAATATAGCCAACTAATAAATAACACAATTAATTATGTGTAAATACTCTCGTGTTCCGTGCTAATTAAATACATTGCATGTGGTGCCTTTTTCTCTATGGTTGCATGCAATATTCGTATTAATTAGCACTGTCTTACGAGATAGAAATCTATTTAATTTTTCTCGATTAGTGTTTGTGGCCTTGTATAGATGAAAATTGTATTTTTGAGAGTGGCCTTGTATATAAGAACAGAGGGAGTATTATTTTTTTAAT
This sequence comes from Avena sativa, assembly GCA_916181665.1. NCBI lineage: Eukaryota > Viridiplantae > Streptophyta > Magnoliopsida > Poales > Poaceae > Avena > Avena sativa. The sequence continues at coordinate 86,512,384 of OV702285.1, read as the reverse complement.
ATTTATTGCATATATTGATTTATTTTATTACCCTTCTTATTTGACTTTTATTGATTTAATAATTCTTTTAGGAATTATTAATTATAAATTAAATTTATTACTAAATATTTATTTAGTATTTTTCAAACATACTACAATATTAATAAATAAGGAAAGTGATTTTTATTTATTTTTATCACTTTCAATAATTTTGTAAAATTCCATAAGGAATATATAAATTACAAAATTCTTATAAAAATTTAAGTGTCCAAAATTTTATATCTTATTTTATTTGGACAGAGTGGATTATTGTGAATCCAAAAATATTTTATTTATAATTTTTGGACTTTTATTCTATTTTCTATAATTTTATTGAGATCAGGGGCATTTTGGTCTTTTCTAATTGATCAAAAGATTTATTAATTAACTTGGGCTTATTGGGCCAGGGTGGCCCAATAGGGCAGGGTCAAGAGATCACCCGAAGGGTTTTGGCCCACCCAGCCCACTCTGCCTCTCTCTCTCCCTCGACCTTATCTCATCCTCCTCTGTCTCGACCCCGTGGCCGGCGATGCCGCCACCGTCGATTCCTGCCGCCGTCGGCCGTTCTGGCCACCGCCGTGGTGCGAGTTGGGGTTATCGATGACGCTTGTTCGTTCTATCCACTTGGATTTGACTCCGGGGCTTCCCCGTGGTCAGGTCCACCCCATTCCCGAACCCTAGGGTTCGTAAAAGGTGTTGTCGCCGCCGCTGTGATCCCGCCTGCGGTGGTGTGCTGGGATCGTGCGCTGCTGCGGCCACCGCCGTGGCAGGTGCAGGTTGCAGCGCCCCTCTAGGTGCTCCCTGTGTCGCCGCGGTTCGTCGGCCACCTCTGCTTCCTCTTCTATCCTTCAGCGAGGACCTATGGTGAGTTTGATTCTTCTCCCTTGGTGCTCTCTGTGTTTGCTGGTTTCATGCTAGACTCTAGCAGTGTTCTCTCTGCTACTGTCTGATTCAGATTAAGATGATCATCCATTTAGGGTTCCGGCTATGAGCTTGTTCATGTACTGTATGATTTGATTCATGTTTAGATGGTCTGTATACATGCTAAATGCTTACTGGCTTGAAACTTGTTGCTTAAAAATGACAGATGATGTTTCTAGTGGCTTAGTAGATGATTTGATGCTTAAATTGCATCTGATTAAGATGATATTGTTGTTTGGGAAACATGCTTGGTCAGGCTGATGATCTGATAGCTTTCCACTATTTATTAGATTCATAGTCATGATTATGATAAGATACAGCTACTGTCTTAGTGCTGATAACTTGGAAATTAGCATGTGGTTTGAGATCATTATGATCTTAAACAGTAAAGTTTATTATAGGAATATCCTAGTTATGATTCCTGTATTACAGGAAAATGATTAGTTAGTTGATTTTCTGAATCTATGATGATTTACTTCCTTTCCTGATTCATATTGGATTATTCTTGTGACACCATCATGTATGGTACACAGGTTTGGTTCTAAACCATGGATTTGGTTAGTTTATGCTTAAGACAATCTTGGCTTTGAGAGATAAATATAGATGCTCTTATTTGAATTCCCTAAGACCAATGATGTTGGTATGAGGCTTAGGGATTCAAAGCTTATATAATTGGTTCATCTAGATAGTCATGGTAGTGATACCAGCTATTCTTTACTGAATCAAAGCTTGGAAAAATTGATAGTGAGTTTAATCATGTTATGAATCCTATGGATTTGGTCCTAAGGTGCTACCCTTCCTTTAGGGATGTGCCTAGAAATAGATCATAGGTATATGCATGATTGAATGGTAAGATATAGTTTGACAACCAGAGCAAGGATGTTGCTCTGAGCTCTGGTTGGACCTTGGTACTTTGTTGTTTGCCTTTAGAGTTTAAAATAAAATCCCTATGATGGATTCACCCCACTTGGGTGTTTTCTGAGGCTTTGTTTTATAAAACAACACATGTTTCTCTCTGAATAAGACGATTAGATCATGTGAAGGTTTTATGAAACTCACCACAAAATCTGGTGCTGATGTAGTAAGTTGGTGATGATGATCTTGATCTGGTTTTGATCTGCTTTTGATGGGATCCTGAGCTTTCCCTTGAGCTGACCCTGCTCCTCCTAGCTCCTGGCTTGATCTTGCTATCCACCTAATCCATTTCCCTCCTTATGTCACCATCCTGGTGAGGTTTGATTGATCTGGGTTGGTCTGGTTTGGTTGATGTTCTTGCTATCTAGCCTGGCTGATCTTGTGTGATGTGTAGTGGAGAGATGCACTGATGTGCTCCCCCACGGCTGTGCTGTGGTTTTGTGATATTGACTATGCTTGTGAGCTTGACAACACACCACATGCATGCTGGTGTGTGTCCAACCTGTGTGCCTGCTATGCACTTGTGGATAGGTTTAGGAAATTTGAACTTACTATTACCAAACTACTTTTACCCTGGCTGGTGAATTGGTCCCTTTTGGCTGTCATTTGCATTCTGGCTGTAAATTTATGAAAGATGAAATCTTTGATATTGGTGAAACTTACCCCTTTATAACATTTCTCAATGATGAGTTTGTCAAGTGCACCTCACTGACATATCTGAGAGAAATATACTAACACTAATCCTATTTTGTTTTCTATTTAATCTTTGTTTTGCAGGTACAAGGATAAACATGAAGATTTAGTGTAGTTTTAGATATAGGATATTTAGTAATATACAAATGTAATTTTATTATTCTTTTGTAATTTTTCTTTTATAATTCTTGTAATCTTTATTTTATTCATTTGTAATAAAGATTATATATTTACTAATAAAGAATATTCTTATTCTTTATTCTTTTTGTAAATTGTGAAGTTTTGAATAACTTTAGTAAGTTCATTCTTTGTAACTTATTTATGTATATAAAATGACTTTCATATACAATATTGTTTTTAGATAAGATTTAAGTTATAATATTTTTTCTTAATTAATTTAAGATTCAAATCTTATATCAAAATCTTTCAAATTATAAAACACTTAAGTTTTAAAAATCCAAACTCATTTCAAAACACACACAATTCCATTAAGATCATATCAAAGTTTATAGCAATCCTCCTTTAAGGCTAAACCTAATCTCAAAGTAAGAAAGAAACTTTGATCACTTCAAGGTTTTTATTTGGCGAAAAGTTGACTCAAATTTTCTCAAATGAATTGTCACATCCCAAGATTTTCCAAATCTTGTAATGTGAAAATAAATGAATAAAATAAAACTTTAGTTGATTTTCGGAACCAGAAGAAACTTTTTGAATTTAATTGGAACCTCAAACCAATTTGAATCAAATAAATCCTAAAGGGATTTAAAAAGATAAACTTTTATTAAAGGAAAATAAAAATAATTAAAATTACTGTTTTGGAAATCTTTTTATAAAAGGTTTTGGTTTTCAAAGAGAAAAGAAATATTTGAATAAAGATTATTTTATAGAGCCAAATTAAACCTTGGCCAAGTCTTTGATTAAAACAATTTGTTTTGATAAAAATAGTAAAGGTTTATTTAAATAAAATAATAAGGATTTAATATCCAATTTTTATTTAAGTAAAGGCTTTTACCATTTTAAATAAACACCCAAACTTATTTATTTTGTTTTAAATAAGTTTTCCAAATATTTTATATTCTCAAATAAAACCTACTGAAGTGTTTTGTTTTAATTTTAGTTTTCAAAATAAAGACATTAATAAAACAAATTCTATTTGATTTAATAACTAAGGTCCATTTTATTTAATTATTAAATGGATCCTAAAAATAAAGATGTTATTTTGTTTTAAACAAGTTTCCAAATATTCTTTATTTCCCAAATAAAACCTACTGATTTGCTTTTGAAAAATATTTAGGTTTCAAATAAAGATTACATTAATAAAATCAAACTCTATTTGATTTAATAACTAAGGCCCATTTTATTTAATTATTAATGGACCCTAAAGTAAAAGGTTATTTTGTTTTAAACAAGTTTTCCAAATATTCTTTATTTCCAAATAAACTACTGATTGGTTTTGAAAGTATTTGGATTTCAAATGAAGATTTTATTAAATAAACCAAACCCTATTTTATTAATAAACCATGGACCATTTTTACTTAATTAATAAATGGAACCTAAAAAGGTTTAAAACATTATTTTTATTTTTGGATTTTGGTTCATGTTACTGAACAGAACTAATTTCAATATTACAAAGTTTGGGTGTTGTTTGAATTGATTTGAACCTTGTTTGATTGTTTTGAAATTTAAAACAGGAAATAGAAATAGAAAAAGAATCAGAAACAGAAAAAAAAATAAGAAAAGGGTCGACCCAACCCAGCAGCCCAACAGGCCCAGTAACCAGCCCAGCTCCCCTCCCCGAAGCGTTTCTTTCCACTCGGAACCGCACCCACACAGAGGCTGATCGGTGGACCCAACTTCCTTTCCTTTCTTTCACTGCCAAGCGGACCCCACCCTCTCCTGTTCATCGTCCTCCCCGCAGCGACCCGTTCCTCCTCGTTCTGCCGTGGATTCTTCGGCTTAATTCGACTTAACGCCGCGTTTATTCCTCGCGGTGATCAAGCACCTTTAAACGCCAACACGTCCTCTCTCGTTTCCCTCTGACCCCTCCCTCAAGCACGCCCCCAGGTCGAGGAATTTTGCCCTGCACTCCCTCTACTCCGACGAGCTTTCTTCCCAAAATCCGGCCAGCACACACCACCCCGAGCCTCCCTGAGCACGCTGACAACTTCCCCACTCCCAGACGCACCTCCCAGCACTCTTAGTTCGACCGCGGACGCCCCGAAGCATCGACTACGACAAGCTCCCGACGCCGCCGCGTTTGTATTCTTCTCCGACGACGTCTCCCCGGTAAAACCGACCGCCCCTCCTCTTCTCTTTCATGCACGCGTCACCGCCTCGACCTTGCGCAGCTAATCTTTCCTTCTGCTTGCCTTGGCGTGATCTGTAGCGTCGTCCTCGACCTCGACCGCGCGCGTCCATCGCCAGAACCAACTCCGGCGAAGAATCCTGCCCGTCCCCGTGCGCCCCTCCACCAACCAAGAGCACGTTGAGTATCAGTGCTGCATTGCGATCACGGTGAGCTTACATCCTCCCTGTTTCGCTTCCTGCCTCGCCAGCGCCGCCGCCAACTGGCCGCTCCGCCGCTCGCCGTTATCCTAGCGCCGCCAACTTCTGGCAAGCTAGTAGGAGCCGTTCGATCTAGTTTGAACGAGCAGGATTAGATCACTTAGTCGCGAATAGGTACGTTCTCTGGACCGCGCGATTTGACTTGATCCAATGCACCACGATGCCGACCCGTCCGAACCGGTATCAGCCAGTGAGATAGCGACGCGTGGCCAGTGTTTGAGTGAAAACAGATTTTTGAATCAGATTTATTTGCAAACTTCAAACCTTTCTAACTTTCAAACCACACGTCCAAAAATTACAAATTTTATATCAATGGATTCAGGAGAGCAAGCCCTAGCCAACCATGCCCTTAGTTTAGTAAATAGTATCTGTTATCTTGTTTGAATTTGCAGAAACTTTTGTGTGCTTGTTTAGATTAGAAAAATTGTTAAAAAATGACTTTAAGGTTAAAACCTTTGCAAATTGGATTGTTGTGACCTTACTGACCCTAGGAACCAACCCTTGGTGTTAAAAATGATTTTGGAAAGATTTAGGTTGGATTACTTGACTTAGCCATTTTCTAGCCAAATAAAAAGAATGGTTTTTGTTATAAAAATATTTATGGAAAGAAAACTTTAAGAAAATGGTTTGATCAAACCCACTGACCCAAAACACTAAGTTTTGCAAATTAGCAACTCATTTGGTGAACAAACTTAAGAGTTTTGCCTTGATAAAAACATTTTTTCACCACATGAAATGATGATTAAGTCTAAAAATGGTTATGGACAAAACCCTTTTTGCAAATGACTTTGCCATTTTGGTAAATGACCAATTTGGACCTTACAAAGTTTAGAAGCCTAGAGGAGACCATCCTTACAAATAGAACCATCCTTTGCATGCTTACATGCATGACTTAGATCCCATTGTTTTGTGTGTGTTAAATTGTTTGATTGATTTATTGGTTTGGAATGCTAGTTGATTTTGTGTCTACTTGATTGACTTGTAGTGAAGTTAGAAAGTGTGAGACTAGCAAGATCAAGGAGTAAACTACCATTCCCTTCCAAAAAGGCAAGTGATGCTTCATACTTTTTGTCCCATTACTTTCTCTATGCATTAGTGATTTTGCTAAGTAAAACTTGCATGGATTTTGCTAAGTATAGACCTTGCTATAAGAAAACCTAGTAGATGAATCCTTAGTAGGATTTTCCTAAGTTAAAGATTCCTACTACTATCAAGCTTAGCCTAGCTAATAGAAAACATGGGTGGAATATATATTCACACTATGGAAAAATATTCTAAGTCTGAGGACTTGTGATTTTGTCTAATAAAACAACTAAGCTAATGAATCACCTGGGTGGAATGGGATAGCTTGGTGGTGATTGGTTGAGTGGTTCACAAGGCCATGGACTTGGATTGTGTATCTCACTTGTGGTATGCCACCCAGGAACAAAGAGATTTGAGATGTCAAATGTTGAGAAGCTTCAAGTGCAACCACTTGGCAATATGGGCTCTGCCATGATCATATAGGTTGCAAGAACTTAGCCATATGGACAGTGGGTGGTAGTGTTTGATAGGTTAGAGCGCGTCCATTTTGGTCTAAGGGAAGGCTTCTGAAAGATCTTGTCTTGGGAAACCAAGTCTTGTGGGGAAAGTGCACCACCTCTGCAGAGTGTAAAATCTAAGTACTTAGCCATGTCCCTGGTAAAGGACAATTTGAGCATCAAGACATGGAAGCAATCAAGAATCTCATCATTCAAATTTCTAAAGTTAAAACTTGTGGATTGAACAAGGGTTGTTTGAAATCTTCAATCTTTGGTTGGTAGATGCCTTGGAAAGGATCTTCAATCTTGATTGAGATAAATGATTTTGTCAAGCAAAAACTTAGTATTTTCAAAATGATAAGAAAAATCTATTTTGAGCAATGCAAGCCTCAACTCCACTTAGCCAAATGCATATAGATAATAGACTCCACTATACTACCATAGTATCACTTGCCAATACAATTCAAATGTATTGACCCTTTGTGGCTGTAACTTGTAATGTTGCAGGTTTGATTGATTTTAGTGAAGATTGTTTGATTAGGATTACAAAGTCTACAACCAACATCTGCCTGTGGCATTTTGAAGATGAAGGACCCATGCTTATAATTATTCCGTTGCAATGTAATGTAATAGCCAAATGAGCTATGTAAGATATAATAAAACTATGTTATTCCTGTTTATAAAGTTATATTATGACCTTTGTTTCTTGATATTACATCTTAACTGTGGATGCTAGCTATTGATCCAGGGACTAGCATTGCAATCACAGGGATCCTTTCCTTTATAAAGGAGGGGTCTAACAGATGGTATCAGAGCATTGTGTTGCCTGTAGGATTTGTAAACCTAGGATTGGACAGAAACCCTTAGAAAAATAGGAGTTGTCTTATTCCAAAAACTTATTTACAAAAACACTTGTAAACTCTTTCCTCAACCATTTTGGTTTCAACTCTACTTCTCTTCTATTTCAACTTGATGGAACAACCTACCCCATGGACAAAGACTACACTATGTGCAAAGGACTTCTTCAACATCTTCAACTATAATGACTTCAACATCTTCAACTCTAAATGACTTCAACTTCTTCAACTCTAACGACTTCAACTTCTTCAACTCTAATGACTTCAACATCTTCAGCATGTTCACCAAGGACCTCCAACTTGGATATCACTAAGGACTACAAGTAAAACAAGGAAATCTTGCTCAAGATTTAGAGACTGAGGGAATGCAAAAGTTAGAAGGAGCCCACATCATTTGAAGTTTTGTGACCAAGAGTTTTTCCAAGGAAACCATGAACTCAAGTAAGAAGAATCAACCAAGAAGGAAGGAAAAATCCCAAGTAAACCATATAGATGGACCACCATATTTTTGTTAAGTCAAAAACCCACCAACTTATGTGGTGTAACAAAAATATTTTGTTGCCTAAGTATGTGCTTGACTTTGTTGTTTGATTGAAATGTTTGGTTTGTGATTGCATGCACATTGCTTGTGTGAATTGTGATGTGTGTGATTGGAATTAAGTTCTTAGAAATATTTTGCCTATTCTAATCCCTACCCAACCCAAAACAGATGACTACTTCAAAAGATTCCAAGGTTGATGACACCCACACCAACCAAGCTGACAGCATGAAAGAGCTCATAGCAACTCAACACCAGTTGAACCAACTGACAGCTCAGTTCATAGCCAACAATAATAATAAAGATCCAGCACTGCAAAAGTTTTTGGAGGAGCAATCCCAACTGATGCTTAAGGTGACTAATCAAATGATTAGCATGGAAGAAAACTATCCCAAAAGAGTTTATGATAACAAGGATGACAAGAATGTTGTCCTAGATGGAGCCCCAGCTTGCATTATTTGTGGAGACAAGGATCATACTTCCAAGGAGCATGAAGGACAATGCCCCAATTGTGAAGAAGAACATCCTATTGGACAATGTCCTACCTCTCAAGCTACTTGTTACCTTTGTGAAGGAAACGACCATGTCCCTATCCAATGCCCCATCTATGCCATGGTGGAACAAAGGAAACAAGAAGGATCAAAATCTTCCAAAGGAAAAGGACCACTTATACCCCCAAACAAGACAACCTACTTCAAAGGATCAAAGAAACCCAAGAAACCAAGACAGGACATGCACCTTGTGCAATGCCGTAAATGTAAGGAAATGGGACACTACTCCAGTGAGTGCCCAGAGAACAAGAAAAATAAGGGAATTGACCAAGTGGTGTGCAACAACTGCAAAGAACCAGGCCATTATGTAGCAACTTGTCCACAAGAACAACGCAAAGAACTCCAAGATATCCATTGTTTCAATTGTAAGAACCCAGGACACTATGCAAGCAATTGTCCAGAGAAGATGAAAAACAAGTTAAACAAGCCTATGGAGAAGCTCAACCTTGGCCCATGAGTCAAGCATGGAAACAAAGGACACTATGCAAAAGTTTGCTTAGAGAAGTTTTTCCAGAATCCCAAGAAGGCCAATATGTAATTTTTGTTTGAAAATTTTAAGGGCGGTAGTACCCTAGTTGTTTTGAACCTGCTTGTAACCCCAGCCTTCCCAAATCTCGGGACGAGATTTATTTTAAGGGTGGTAGCCTGTCACATCCCAAGATTTTCCAAATCTTGTAATGTGAAAATAAATGAATAAAATAAAACTTTAGTTGATTTTCAGAACCAGAAGAAACTTTTTGAATTCAATTGGAACCTCAAACCAATTTGAATCAAATAAATCCTAAAGGGATTTAAAAAGATAAACTTTTATTAAAGGAAAATAAAAATAATTAAAATTACTGTTTTGGAAATCTTTTTATAAAAGGTTTTGGTTTTCAAAGAGAAAAGAAATATTTAAATAAAGATTATTTTATAGAGCCAAATTAAACCTTGGCCAAGGCTTTGATTAAAACAATTTGTTTTGATAAAAATAGTAAAGGTTTATTTAAATAAAATAATAAGGATTTAATATCCAATTTTTATTTAAGTAAAGGCTTTTCCCATTTTAAATAAACACCAAAACTTATTTATTTTGTTTTAAATAAGTTTTCCAAATATTTTATATTCTCAAATAAAACCTACTGAAGTGTTTTGGTTTTAATTTTAGTTTTCAAAATAAAGATATTAATAAAACAAATTCTATTTGATTTAATAACTAAGGTCCATTTTATTTAATTATTAAATGGATCCTAAAAATAAAGATGTTATTTTGTTTTAAACAAGTTTCCAAATATTCTTTATTTCCCAAATAAAACCTACTGATTTGCTTTTGAAAAATATTTAGGTTTCAAATAAAGATTACATTAATAAAATCAAACTCTATTTGATTTAATAACTAAGGCCCATTTTATTTAATTATTAATGGACCCTAAAGTAAAAGGTTATTTTGTTTTAAACAAGTTTTCCAAATATTCTTTATTTCCAAATAAACTACTGATTGGTTTTGAAAGTATTTGGATTTCAAATGAAGATTTTATTAAATAAACCAAACCCTATTTTATTAATAAACCATGGACCATTTTTACTTAATTAATAAATGGAACCTAAAAAGGTTTAAAACATTATTTTTATTTTTGGATTTTGGTTCATGTTACTGAACAGAACTAATTTCAATATTACAAAGTTTGGGTGTTGTTTGAATTGATTTTAACCTTGTTTGATTGTTTTGAAATTTAAAACAGGAAATAGAAATAGAAAAAGAATCAGAAACAGAAAAAAATAAGAAAAGGGTCGACCCAACCCAGCAGCCCAACAGGCCCAGTAACCAGCCCAGCTCCCCTCCCCGAAGCGTTTCTTTCCACTCGGAACCGCACCCACATAGAGGCTGATCGGTGGACCCAACTTCCTTTCCTTTCTTTCACTGCCAAGCGGACCCCACCCTCTCCTGTTCATCGTCCTCCCCGCAGCGACCCGTTCCTCCTCGTTCTGCCGTGGATTCTCCGGCTTAATTCGACTTAATGCCACGTTTATTCCTCGCGGTGATCAAGCACCTTTAAACGCCAGCACGTCCTCTCTCGTTTCCCTATGACCCCTCCCTCAAGCACGCCCCCAGGCCGAGGAATTTTGCCCTGCACTCCCTCTACTCCGACGAGCTTTCTTCCCAAAATCCGGCCAGCACACACCACCCCGAGCCTCCCTGAGCACGCTGACAACTTCCCCACTCCCAGACGCACCTCCCAGCACTCTTAGTTCGACCGCGGACGCCCCGAAGCATCGACTACGACAAGCTCCCGACGCCGCCGCGTTTGTCTTCTTCTCCGACGACGTCTCCCCAGTAAAACCGACCGCCCCTCCTCTTCTCTTTCATGCACGCGTCACCGCCTCGACCTTGCGCAGCTAACCTTGCCTTCTGCTTGCCTTGGAGTGATCTGTAGCATCGTCCTCGACCTCGACCGCGCGCGTCCGTCGCCAGAACCAACTCCGGCGAAGAATCCTGCCCGTCCCCGTGCGCCCCTCCACCAACCAAGAGCACGTTGAGTATCAGTGCTGCATTGCAATCACGGTGAGCTTACACCCTCCCTGTTTCGCTTCCTGCCTCGCCAGCACCGCTGCCAACTGGCCGCTCCGCCGCTCGCCGTTATCCTAGCGCCGCCAACTTCTGGCAAGCTAGTAGGAGCCGTTCGATCTAGTTTGAACGAGCAGGATTAGATCACTTAGTCGCGAATAGGTACGTTCTCTGGACCGCGCGATTTGACTTGATCCAACGCACCACGATGCCGATCCGGCCGAACCGGTATCAGCCAGTGAGATAGCGACGCGTGGCCAGTGTTTGAGTGAAAACAGATTTTTGAATCAGATTTATTTGCAAACTTCAAACCTTTGTAACTTTCAAACCACACGTCCAAAAATTACAAATTTTATATCAATGGATTCAGGAGAGCAAGCCCTAGCCAACCATGCCCTTAGTTTAGTAAATAGTATCTGTTATCTTGTTTGAATTTGCAGAAACTTTTGTGTGCTTGTTTAGATTAGAAAAATTGTTAAAAAATGACTTTAAGGTTAAAACCTTTGCAAATTGGATTGTTGTGACCTTACTGACCCTAGGAACCAACCCTTGGTGTTAAAAATGATTTTGGAAAGATTTAGGTTGGATTACTTGACTTAGCCATTTTCTAGCCAAATAAAAAGAATGGTTTTTGTTATAAAAATATTTATGGAAAGAAAACTTTAAGAAAATGGTTTGATCAAACCCACTGACCCAAAACACTAAGTTTTGCAAATTAGCAACTCATTTGGTGAACAAACTTAAGAGTTTTGCCTTGATAAAAACATTTTTTCACCACATGAAATGATGATTAAGTCTAAAAATGGTTATGGACAAAACCCTTTTTGCAAATGACTTTGCCATTTTGGTAAATGACCAATTTGGACCTTACAAAGTTTAGAAGCCTAGAGGAGACCATCCTTACAAATAGAACCATCCTTTGCATGCTTACATGCATGACTTAGATCCCATTGTTTTGTGTGTGTTAAATTGTTTGATTGATTAATTGGTTTGGAATGCTAGTTGATTTTGTGTCTACTTGATTGACTTGTAGTGAAGTTAGAAAGTGTGAGACTAGCAAGATCAAGGAGTAAACTACCATTCCCTTCCAAAAAGGCAAGTGATGCTTCATACATTTTGTCCCATTACTTTCTCTATGCATTAGTGATTTTGCTAAGTAAAACTTGCATGGATTTTGCTAAGTATAGACCTTGCTATAAGAAAAACTAGTAGATGAATCCTTAGTAGGATTTTCCTAAGTTAAAGATTCCTACTACTATCAAGCTTAGCCTAGCTAATAGAAAACATGGGTGGAATATATATTCACACTATGGAAAAATATTCTAAGTCTGAGGACTTGTGATTTTGTCTAATAAAACAACTAAGCTAATGAATCACCTGGGTGGAATGGGATAGCTTGGTGGTGATTGGTTGAGTGGTTCACAAGGCCATGGACTTGGATTGTGTATCTCACTTGTGGTATGCCACCCAGGAACAAAGAGATTTGAGATGTCAAATGTTGAGAAGCTTCAAGTGCAACCACTTGGCAATATGGGCTCTGCCATGATCATATAGGTTGCAAGAACTTAGCCATATGGACAGTGGGTGGTAGTGTTTGATAGGTTGGAGCGCGTCCATTTTGGTCTAAGGGAAGGCTTCTGAAATATCTTGTCTTGGGAAACCAAGTCTTGTGGGGAAAGTGCACCACCTCTGCAGAGTGTAAAATCTAAGTACTTAGCCATGTCCCTGGTAAAGGAAAATTTGAGCATCAAGACATGGAAGCAATCAAGAATCTCATCATTCAAATTTCTAAAGTTAAAACTTGTGGATTAAACAAGGGTTGTTTGAAATCTTCAATCTTTGGTTGGTAGATGCCTTGGAAAGGATCTTCAATCTTGATTGAGATAAATGATTTTGTCAAGCAAAAACTTAGTATTTTCAAAATGATAAGAAAAATCTATTTTGAGCAATGCAAGCCTCTACTCCACTTATCCAAATCCATATAGATAATAGACTCCACTATACTACCATAGTATCACTTGCCAATACAATTCAAATGTATTGACCCTTTGTGGCTGTAACTTGTAATGTTGCAGGTTTGATTGATTTTAGTGAAGATTGTTTGATTAGGATTACAAAGTCTACAACCAACATCTGCCTGTGGCATTTTGAAGATGAAGGACCCATGCTTATAATTATTCCGCTGCAATGTAATGTAATAGCCAAATGAGCTATGTAAGATATAATAAAACTTTGTTATTCCTGTTTATAAAGTTATATTATGACCTCTGTTTCTTGATATTACATCTTAACTGTGGATGCTAGCTATTGATCCAGGGACTAGCATTGCAATCACAGGGATCCTTTCCTTTATAAAGGAGGGGTCTAACATGAATGCATGCAACAATTCATATTCCTAAATCTACCCTTCGTTAGGTCCTATATGCTGGGATGTTAAAGTAACTCACCATTATATAACTTAGCTTGCAACTAGTACAGGAGTCACAATAGGGATGCATAAAGATAAATCATAATTGGAATTGGCAAACTGTTGTTCTTGGTCAGTGAACAGCTGGCAAACAGTTTCAAAAAGCTTTTGTAGAAGATTTCACAACAAGAGTACTCTTTGCTCAAACAAAAAGGTTTTTCACAATGATGGCTTTCAAAGTAACTCGATAGATAAGAGTCTTGTGCAAACAAGGGAGATAAAGAACGTGATTGAATAAATCACCATATGAATGCTTGAAACACAAAAACTCAAATGCTTGATGGAGATAGAGAGGAAGTAGGTTTACTGAATCAACTTAGAAATAGGAGAAAGGCCCTTCATAGAGGGAAACAGGGATTTCAAGTTCATAAAGAGCTTCCAAAAGATAATGGTACTTACTAGCTTTGAGCCCTCATTGCCCCTATCATAAGCATCTTGAGGTGTTTAAGGTTAAAGTGAACAAAGATGGAGTATATGCTTGACGAAATATAAGTTGGCAATCTCATGTCCCTTTAGTACGAGGGCCGCTCCTCGTGCTACTCAACTTTAGTTACCGGTAAGTTCTTGTCATTTTAAGTACATGTGTATCATAAAGAACCGCCAACGGGGTACCCCTTGCACATGATACAGGAGCTATCCCATAATCAAAATGACAAGGCAAGTAGACAGTGAGCATCTCAGGGATCTTTTTATTTGCTATTTGCATAGGTTTTTATTGAGGATGCTTCACCGAATGCTCACTATAGTGGCGCTGCAAGTTTCCACCATGATTAGGCATGGCTTAGGCTAGCGACCCAGGCATTTCTCTAACACACATACATAACTCCATGGACTTACAAGATCCCCTTTTATTTCACACCGACAACATCCACAAACAAAAGAGCATGATATCAACTGGATATGTATCCACAAGTGTTGAAAGCGTTCCCCGTGACAACACGGTTCTGCTAATCCCAACGTATAGATGCAAGCATATACAACTTCGATGACACAATGGTTCAAGTTTATTAGGGGCGAGAAAATAAGGTGTGTCGTCAAGTTCGTGAGAGCTTTACTAACTAGTTTTCACATAAAAAAATAGTTTTTAATTCGAAAGATAGATGAAACTTGAGAATTTGCTTGGAATAGTAATAATGCTAATAGGTAGATATGGTGGACACAAATGGCACAGGTTTGTTTCAAGGGGATTGGATGCATGAGAAGTATGCCTTCTCAGAACAGGTTTTTGGCTAGCAAGGCTGGATAGCAAGCAAAAGAGTTGAAGGAAACAAGCAAACATACAAGTAATAAAGCCAACATGCAATCTTCCTTGAAGACACAAAAGATCTTAAATAAAGAATACTAAGCTTATGAGCCAATCAAGAAAAAAAATGATACAAAATACCTGTAAGCTTTTTCTCTTTTCCTTTCAAACCTCAAAAATGTGTTGCTACTGTAGGGGTTCGTAGCATGGAAAACAAAAAATTTCTATCGCATACAAACAAACAAGCCAAGATCTATCTACTAGATTGTAGCAACGAGTCGATGGTATAACTTACCCTCGAAGATTCCAAAGCGTTTAACGAGAGCGGATTCTCGTGGGTGATGTAGTCGTACTCTTTCCGATCTCAAGATCGTGTAGACGATCCTTCCAGCGCCACGTTCTGGCAGCGCTCCCGCAGTCGGTCACACGTTTGGTACTCGACGAAGACCTTCCTCTCCCTTGTTCCAGCAGGCAGCGGAGGTTGTAGCACTCTCCTCGCGATTCCGGCAGCACAACGGCGTGGTACCGGAAGTAGAGGGGAAATCCCGCAGGGCTTCGCCTTAAGCCGGTGCGAGTATGGTGGAGCTTATGAGAGAGGCTATTAGTGGTCTAGTAATTAGACACACCAATTAGAAGGCTCTAAACCAATTAGAAGGCTCTAAACCGCTGGCTAAAGCAATTAGAAGCTCTAAACCAAAACGGCTCTAAACCGGAGATTTAGAGGTGGAAACTTGTGTGTCTAGGAGGGGAGCCCTGCCCCTCCTTTTATAGGTGGGGAGGCGCGGCCAGGGGAGGGGAGTCCCTCCCCAAGTCGGCCTTGGGTGGTGCGCCGGCTTGGGGAGGAGACTCCTCCCTCAAGTCGGTTCCCAACTCCTCTTTCTTGTTTCCCACAGTTTCTTGTTTTAGCCGTTTGACTTTCAAACTGGACATTTGACTTTTCTGTTTTAGGATTCAATTTAATCCTTTATTTGGGACAGCAAGAACACTTAGTACATGATGCAATCATTCCAATATGTAATGACACATTCATGTACCCCTCCCCCCCGGAGTGCCGGACAATCCGGAACCTTCTAGAACATTCCCGATGAAAACACCGGAATCATTCCCGAACTCCGAAACGGGACTTTCCTTATATGAATCTTATTCTCCGGACCATTCCGGATCACCTCGTGATATCCCGGATCCCATCCGAGACTCTGAACAACATTCGGTCTCTTTCTCATAATACCATAACTACTCAAACAACGTCGAATCCTTAAGTGTGTCTCCCTACGGTTCGTGAATTATGCGGACATGATCGAGACACTTCTCCGAACAATAACCAATAGAGGAATCTGGAAATTCATATGGCTCCCACATATTTCTATGATTACTTTGCGATCGAATGAACCACTTACATACGATACCAATTTCCCTTTGTCTCACGATATGTTACTTATCCGAGGTTATGATCGTCGGTATCTCTGTATACCTAGTTCAACCTCGTTACCGATAAGTACTCTTTTCTCGTTCCCGTGATATGTGATCCCTTGTGACCAAGTCACATGCTTGCAAGCCAATTGGATGACATTCCACCGAGAGGGCCCAGAGTATATCTATCCGTCATGTGGATGGACAAATCCCACTCTTGATCCATGTGTTTCAACCAATACTTTCCGAACACTTAATGCCACCTTTATAGCCACCCAGTTACGGTGTGGTGTTTGATGTTATCAAAGCATCCATCCGGTAAAGGTGATATGCATGATCTCATGGTCGAAGGAATTAGGTTACTATGTATCAGAAAGCATATAGCAATTGAACTATTGAAATGATTTGATCTTTATGCTACGCTTATTAATAGGAGTATGTCCACCATATCATTCTCCTAACGATATGATCTTGTTGTTGATAACATCTCAATGTTCATGATATGGAAACCACAATCATTTAATCAACCAACAAGCTAGTGAAGTATAGAGGCTATACTAGGGACTTCAATTTAAGTTTACAATTCACACAAGTATTAATGTTTCCTTGTCAATACTATTATAGCATGAATATAAACATTTATCATAAACACAAAGATATAATAATAACTACATTTATTATTGCCTCTAGGGCATATCTCCAACAGTCTCCCACTTGCACTAGAGTCATCTAATCTAGATTACATGGTAATATACCGAACACCCATGGCAGTTTGGTGTTGGTCATGTTTTGCCCTCGGGAGAGGTTTAGTCAACGGATCCGCCACATTCAGATCTGTGTGTACTTTGCAAATCTTTATATCCCCATCCTGGATATGTTCTCGAATAGCGTGAAAACGCAGCTTGATATGCTTCAGCTTCTTGTGTGACCTTGGTTCTTGCGCATTGGCTATGGCGCCCATGTTATCACAGTAGATAGACATTGGGTCCAGCGCACTTGGAACCACACCCAGCTCTGTAATGAACTCTTTCATCCATATCGCTTCTTGTGAAGCCTCCGAAGCAGCCATGTATTCCGATTCAGTTGAAGATCTCGCCACAACGCTTTGCTTTGCACTCCTCCAGCTAACTGCTGCACCATTCAAAATAAATACGTACCCAGATTGTGATTTAGAATCATCTGGATCGGTGTTCCAACTAGCATCGGTGTAACCATTAACAACGAGCTGTTCATCACCTCCATAATAAAGAACCATATCCTTAGTTCTTCTCAAGTACTTAAGGATGTTTTTGACCGCTATCCAATGATCCACTCCTGGATCACTTTGATATCTGCTAGTTAGACTAACAGCATATGCGATGTCGGGTCTAGTACATAGCATGGCATACATTAGAGATCCTATGGCTGAGGCATAGGGAGTTTTACTCATCCTTTCTCTATCTTCTGCCGATGTTGGACTTTGAGTTTTACTCAAGGTCGTATTGGGCAACATGGGCAAGAACCCTTTCTTGCTTTCTTCCATTCCAAACTTCTTTAGAACTTTGTCCAAATATGTACTCTGTGACAATGATATTTGGCGTTTCGATCTATCTCTATAAATCTTTATGCCTAATATGTAAGCTGCTTCGCCAAGATCCTTCATTGAAAAACTATTATTCAAATATTCCTTGACACTATTAAGAAGGTCTACATCATTCCCAATCAACAATATGTCATCCACATACAGTATTAAGAATGCTACAGAGCTCCCACTCACTTTCTTGTAAATACAAGCTTCTCCATAAGTTTGTATAAAACCAAAACTTTTGATTACCTTATCAAAACGTTGATTCCAACTTCGGGATGCTTGCTTCAATCCATAGATGGACCGTTGAAGCTTGCATACCTTGTTAGCATCTTTAGGATCGACAAAACCTTTGGGTTGCATCATATACAACTCTTCATCAATGTCTCCATTGAGGAATGCTGTTTTGACATCCATCTGCCATATCTCATAATCATAATATGCAGCGATTGCTAACATAATCCTCACAGACTTTAGCTTCGCTACCGGTGAGAAAGTCTCATCGTAGTCAACTCCTTGAATTTGTCGAAACCCTTTTGCGACAAGTCGAGCTTTATAGACAGTAACATTACCATCAGCATCTGTTTTCTTCTTGAAAATCCATTTGTTCTCGATAGCCTTCCGGCCATCCGGTAAGTCCACCAAAGTCCATACTTGGTTTTCGTACATGGATCCAATCTCGGATTTCATGGCTTCTTGCCATTTATTGGAATCTGGGCTCATCATTGCTTCCTCATATGTCTCGGGGTCATCGGTGTTGTCCACCACCATGACATTCATAACGGAATCATACCAATCTGGAGTGGTACGAGTTCTCGTTGACCTCCGAGGCTCTGTAGCAACTTCAACCGAAGTTTCATGATCACCATCATTAGCTTCCTCTCTTATTGGTGCAGGCACCACAGGAACTTCTTCTGGTGCTGCGCTACTCGCAATTTCGAGAGAAGGTTCGACAACCTCGTCGAGTTCTACTTTCCTTCCAGTCACTTCTTTCGAGAGAAATTCCTTCTCTAGAAAGGATCCATTCTTGGCAACGAAGATTTTGCCTTCGGATCTATGATAGAAGGTATACCCAATAGTTTCCTTCGGGTATCCTATGAAGACGCATTTTTCCGCTTTGGGTTCAAGCTTATCCGGCTGTAACTTCTTTACATAGGCTTCGCATCCCCAAACTTTAAGGAACGACAACTTAGGTTTCTTCCCAAACCATAATTCATACGGTGTCATTTCAACGGATTTAGATGGTGCCCTATTTAAAGTGAATGCGGCTGTTTCTAATGCATAACCCCAAAATGATAGCGGTAAATCTGTAAGTAACATCATAGAACGAACCATATCTAAGAGAGTTCGATTACGACGTTCGGACACACCATTACGTTGTGGTGTTCCCGGCGGTGTCAATTGTGAAAGTATTCCACACTTCTTTAAATGCTCGCCAAACTCGTAACTTAGATATTCACCTCCACGATCAGAACGTAGAAACTTAATCTTCTTGTTACGTTGATTCTCTACCTCACTTTGAAACTCCTTAAACTTCTCGAAAGTTTCGGACTTATGTTTCATGAAATAGATATACCCATATCTACTCAAGTCATATGTGAAGGTAAGAACATAACGATAACCACCGCGCGATGCTACACTCATTGGACCACATACATCGGTATGTATGATTTCCAATAAGTCCGTAGCTCGCTCCATGATACCAGAAAATGGAGTCTTAGTCATTTTGCCCATCAGACATGCTTCGCATCTATCAAGTGATTCAAAATCAAGTGATTCAAGAAGTCCATCGGAATGGAGTTTCTTCATACGCTTCACTCCAATGTGACCAAGACGACAGTGCCATATATAGGTCGAATTATCGCTTGATTTCAAACATTTAGCTTCAATATTGTTGATATGTGTATTTCCACTATCGAGATTCAATAAGAATAGACCATCTATCAAAGGTGCATGTGCGTAAAACATATTACTCATATAAATCGAACAACCATTATTCTCTGACTTAAACAAGTAACCGTCTCGCAATAAACAAGATCCTGATATAATGTTCATGCTCAACGCAGGCACTAAATAACAATTATTTAAGTATAAAACTAATCCCGATGGTAGATGAAGAGGTAGCGTGCCGACCGCGATCACATCAACCTTTGATCCGTTTCCCACGCGCATCGTCACCTCGTTCTTCGCTAGCTTCCGTTTATTCTGCAGCACCTGTTTCGAGTTACAAATATGAGCAACCGAACCAGTATCAAATACCCAGGCACTACTACGAATACTAGTGAGATACACATCAATAACATGTATATCAGATATACCTTTCTTCTTGATGTTGCCGTTCTTCAAATCCGCCAAGTACTTTGGGCAATTCCGCTTCCAGTGACCTACTCCCTTGCAGTAAAAGCACTCAGTTTCAGGCTTTGGTCCAGCCTTGGTTTTCTTCGTCGGCGTGGTAACTTTCTTACCACCCTTCTTGAAGTGTCCCTTTTGCTTAGACTTGCCCTTCTTGAATTTGGTGGTCTTATTGACCATCAACACTTGGTGCTCTTTCTTGATCTCCACTTCTGCAGATTTTAACATAGCAAATAGTTCTGGCAACTCTTTGTTCATGTTCTGCATGTTGTAGTTCATCACAAAGTTCCTGTAACTTGGTGGCAATGACTGGAGGACGCGGTAAACCCCCAAAGCATTAGGAATCACTATACCCAAGCTTTGAAGTTTGTTTGCGTGCCCAGACATCTTAAGCACATGCTCACTGACGGAGCTGCCCTCTTCCATCTTGCAGTTAAAGAACTTTTCAGAAGCTTCATAACTTTCAATTGCCGCATGAGTCTCAAAAATTAATTTGAGATCCTCGACAATATCATATGGGTCTGACTCTTCAAACCTTTTCTGAAGCTCCGATTCTAAACCATACAAGATAGCACACTGAACTATGGAGTACTGATTCTTCCGAGCGAGGTAAACATTCTTTACTTCATTGGGAGCATCAGCTGCAGGTGGGTCACCCAGCGGTGCATCCAGCACATAGGTCAAATTACCAGCTGTGAGGACAATCCTCAAATTGCGGAACCAATCCGCGAAGTTGCTTCCATTGTTTTTCAACTTTTCTTTCTCTAGGAACGCATTAAAATTGATGGTAGGGGCTACCATTGATCTACAACATATTTGCAATAGTTTAGACTAAGTTTATGACAAATTGAGTTCAAATTAATTAATGAAATTGAACTAGGTGAACTCCCACTCAAAACAACATCCCTCACATTGTTTTAGTGATCACATGAACCAAATCCACTACATCAACACCGATCATCACGAGAGTTGATATAGTTTCAATGGCGAACAATCATCATGTTCATCATATCTACTATATGATTCATGCTTTACCTTTCGGTAATCCGTGTTCCTGAGACCATGTCTGTACATGCTAGGCTCGTCAAGATCAAACCTTAGCCACCGCATAAGCAAATCTGGCTTGCTTACGTTGTATACACTTGCGGAATCTAACACACCCGATCATCACGTGGTGCTTCGAAACAACAAGCTTTAGCAACGGTGCTAACTAAGGGCGAACACTTTATGATTTGAAATTCATGTGCATGAGGGATCATCTTATAATGCTACCGCCGTCTACTAAGCAATACAAGATGCATAAAGGATTAACATCACATGCAATTCATAATATGTGATATGATATGGCCTTTCTTCTTTGTGCTTCCGATCTCCATCTTCAAACACGAACATGATCTCCATCATCACCGGCATTGCATCAAGGTCAATGACGCTTCACCATGGTTGTCGTCCACCGGCTTCAACTATTACAACTACTTTGAATAGACACGCGGGTCTTTAACATAAATTAAAGACAACCATATGGCTCCTGCCGGTTGCCAACTTACAATAAGGAACATTGCATACATCAAATATAATCACAATCATGGCCATATCACATCACTGCACACCCCTGCAAAACAAAGTTAGACGCTTCTACTTTCTTTGCATATTTTACGTGGTTTGGGGCTTTCAATAAGTGTCGTTCTAACTTACGAACAAGAACCACAACATTGATACTAGCATTGTTGATTACCCGTTGTAAATTGGATCTTAACTATGCTAGGAGAAACAGGCACCCGCAAAGCCACTTATGCAATACAAGTTGCATGTCAAGCGTGGAGCAAGTCTCATGAACGATGTCATGTAAGGTTAGCCCGGGCCGCTTCATCCCAACATACCGCAAGATGCAAAGTACACAAAAAGCAATCTACAATAAAAGCATCAACGCCCACAATGACCATTGTGTTCTACTCGTGCAACAGATCTACATATAGACACGGCTCTGATACCACTGTAGGGGTTCGTAGCATGGAAAACAAAAATTTTCTATCGCATACAAACAAACAAGCCAAGATCTATCTACTAGATTGTAGCAACAAGTTGATGGTATAACTTACCCTCGAAGATTCCAAAGCGTTTAACGAGAGCGGATTCTCGTGGGTGATGTAGTCGTACTCTTTCCGATCTCAAGATCGTGTAGACGATCCTTCCGGCGCCACGTTCCGGCAGCGCTCCCGCAGTCGGTCACACGTTCGGTACTCGACGAAGACCTTCCTCTCCCTTGTTCCAGCAGGCAGCGGAGGTTGTAGCACTCTCCTCGCGATTCCGGCAGCACAACGGCGTGGTACCGGAAGTAGAGGGGAAATCCCGCAGGGCTTCGCCTTAAGCCGGTGCGAGTATGGTGGAGCTTATGAGAGAGGCTATTAGTGGTCTAGTAATTAGACACACCAATTAGAAGGCTCTAAACCAATTAGAAGGCTCTAAACCGCTGGCTAAAGCAATTAGAAGCTCTAAACCAAAACGGCTCTAAACCGGAGATTTAGAGGTGGAAACTTGTGTGTCTAGGAGGGGAGCCCTGCCCCTCCTTTTATAGGTGGGGAGGCGCGGCCAGGGGAGGGGAGTCCCTCCCCAAGTCGGCCTTGGGTGGTGCGCCGGCTTGGGGAGGAGACTCCTCCCTCAAGTCGGTTCCCAACTCCTCTTTCTTGTTTCCCACAGTTTCTTGTTTTAGCCGTTTGACTTTCAAACTGGACATTTGACTTTTCTGTTTTAGGATTCAATTTAATCCTTTATTTGGGACAGCAAGAACACTTAGTACATGATGCAATCATTCCAATATGTAATGACACATTCATGTACCCCTCCCCCCCCGGAGTGCCGGACAATCCGGAACCTTCTAGAACATTCCCGATGAAAACACCGGAATCATTCCCGAACTCCGAAACGGGACTTTCCTTATATGAATCTTATTCTCCGGACCATTCCGGATCACCTCGTGATATCCCGGATCCCATCCGAGACTCCGAACAACATTCGGTCTCTTTCTCATAATACCATAACTACTCAAACAACGTCGAATCCTTAAGTGTGTCTCCCTACGGTTCGTGAATTATGCGGACATGATCGAGACACTTCTCCGAACAATAACCAATAGAGGAATCTGGAAATTCATATGGCTCCCACATATTTCTACGATTACTTTGCGATCGAATGAACCACTTACATACGATACCAATTTCCCTTTGTCTCACGATATGTTACTTATCCGAGGTTATGATCGTCGGTATCTCTGTATACCTAGTTCAACCTCGTTACCGATAAGTACTCTTTTCTCGTTCCCGTGATATGTGATCCCTTGTGACCAAGTCACATGCTTGCAAGCCAATTGGATGACATTCCACCGAGAGGGCCCAGAGTATATCTATCCGTCATGTGGATGGACAAATCCCACTCTTGATCCATGTGTTTCAACCAATACTTTCCGAACACTTAATGCCACCTTTATAGCCACCCAGTTACGGTGTGGTGTTTGATGTTATCAAAGCATCCATCCGGTAAAGGTGATATGCATGATCTCATGGTCGAAGGAATTAGGTTACTATGTATCAGAAAGCATATAGCAATTGAACTATTGAAATATGCTACGCTTATTAATAGGAGTATGTCCACCATATCATTCTCCTAACGATATGATCTTGTTGTTGATAACATCTCAATGTTCATGATATGGAAACCACAATCATTTAATCAACCAACAAGCTAGTGAAGTATAGAGGCTATACTAGGGACTTCAATTTAAGTTTACAATTCACACAAGTATTAATGTTTCCTTGTTAATACTATTATAGCATGAATATAAACATTTATCATAAACACAAAGATATAATAATAACTACATTTATTATTGCCTCTAGGGCATATCTCCAACAGCTACTGACCAGAGCTCGGTTTGCCAAAACCAATTTAGATCTACTTGATGCTCCCAAAGTGATGCCAATACTGATCAACAAGATCAATCATATAATAGAGATTGCAAACTAAAATAAGAAGTGAAAAAAGTAAAAGATGAAACTTATCATTAATATTTCATAATGGCACTCACACCAAGGGATACATGGATAATCAACTAAAGGAGAGATACTTCCACAATGCAAACCAACCTATAAGATAACTTCTCTACCAAAGATATGAATCTACTAAAAAGGTAAAAGATAAAAGATAATGATGTGATACCGCGACACTCCTCCAAGCTAGGAATAAGCCAAGGGGATGCCAAACATGATGATAAATTACTCCTTCGGTGATGGTGGTGTTCCCTTTCAATCATGAGACTTCCAAGGTAAAGGTTCCCCATCCAAAAAGGATGTCTTGGTTTCCACAATCCTAAAACTAGCAGCAGAGCTTATGCGATAAAATCTAGCTTCATACTCATAGTTTTGATTTTGTATGTCGCAGAGTTGTGCTTGTAATTGGTTGGTGTCCTGATGTAGTGAGAGGATTTCATCTTGGAGCTCAGTAACCTCCTCCTTGTGCTTGGAGATGAGTTCTGGACTTATCTTATGGATGATATCCACTTCGTGTTCCGCCATCTTCTTGTACCTAAAAACTTCATGTTCTAATGCTTCCATCCTGTCTTCCAGACTGCCTTATCCTTTAGGGCCTTGAACTTCTTTCATCTGCACCTTCCCATCCTTAAGAATCAACTCCTTGGGATGAATCTTCAACTCATACATGTACGAGTTGATAGCATCCGAGGAGGAAGCCTCCATGGGTGATCCAGAGGAAGATATTGTAGCTCCAAAACTGAGAATCTGCCTGACAGAAATAGATCGAAACAAAAACACGACGAGAACAAGATACATGAACCTCAGGGGATCTGGGGGTTATATATTATGAAGTTTCAAAGCATAAGGAAGGTATGAGTACGAAAACAAGGCGACGACGGAGCTCAAGGGGCTCACACCCCCTCCAGGCGTGGACAGTTGGGGCCCGCGCCTGGGGGGTGTGGCCACCCTGGCCTCCTTTTCCTCCTCTGTTTCGTCTCATAACCTTCCGTATGTAATAAAAACATCAAAAATATAAAATGATTAAGCTTTCACGAACCTTCTGTTTTCACCACTTTTACCTATTCAAAGACGAACTCTGCAGATTCTGGTGTTTGGTTTCTGATAAATTCTTCCAGGGTCACCATTTGAATAATATCAACGTCTTTGTTATAAGAATCTCTAGAAATATAATATTTTAGTCTTTGACCATTCACCACATGTGTGGTGTCGTCCTTCAAAGAAGATAGTTTGATAGCACCTGGACGATATACTTCCTTAATAACGAAAGGTCCTTCCCATTTTGAGAGTATTTTCCCTGCAAAAAATCTGAGACGAGACTTATACAAAAGAACTTTATCACCAACATGGAATTCACTTTTGAGAATTCTCCTATCATGCCATCTTTTTACATTCTCCTTAAAGATTCTAGCATTTTCATAAGCTTCACTTCTCCACTCATCTAAGGTACTCAAGTCAAGCAATCTTTTCTCACCAGCAAGTTTAAAATCTCTATTCAATTCTTTTACTGCCTAATAAGCTTTGTGTTCTAATTCTAAAGGCAAGTGACAAGCTTTCCCATAGACCATTTTATAAGCAGTTCTATAAGCCCATAAAGCGTTATTCAACTTTTTAGCCCAATTTTTCCTAGATCTATTAACAGTCTTCAGCAAGATAGATTTAATTTCCCTATTGGAAAGTTCTACTTGCCCATTGGTTTGGGGGTGATAAGCTGAAGCAATTCTATGGTTAACATCATATTTAGCAAGACTTTTCCTAAAACCACCATGAATAAAATGAGAGCCTCCATCAGTCATGAGATATCTAGGCACACCAAACCTAGGAAAAATAACATCTTTAACCATTTTTAAGGAAGTCTTACCATCAGCACTATTTGTAGGTATGGCCTCTACCCACTTTGTAACATCGTCGACAACAACAAGAATATGAGTATACCCTTTTGAAGGAGGAAAAGGACCCATAAATTCAAATCCCCAACAATCAAAAGGTTCAATTACAAGAGAATAATTCATAGGCATTTCATTGCGTCTAGAAATGTTACCAACTCTTTGACCTTCATCACATGATAAGACAAACTTCCTTGCATCTTTGAAGAGGGTAGGCCAATAAAATCCAGATTGTAAAACCTTTTGTGCAGTCCTATCACCAACATGATGTCCTCCATAAGCACTACCATGACATTTTCTAAATATCTCTTGTTGTTCAAATTCTGGAACACATCTTCGCATAATACCATCTACTCCTTCTTTATATAAATGTGGGTCATCCCAAAAGTAATGTCTTAGATCATAAAAGAATTTT
Organism: Avena sativa; assembly: GCA_916181665.1. Taxonomy (NCBI): domain Eukaryota; kingdom Viridiplantae; phylum Streptophyta; class Magnoliopsida; order Poales; family Poaceae; genus Avena; species Avena sativa. Next base: position 86,485,881 of record OV702285.1, on the reverse strand, counting down.
CTTCTTTGATGGGCTGTAAAGGTTGGAGGCAAATACTTGGAAACAATAAAGTTAGCATAATCAGCATACCAAGCACTTTCATGCGGACTTACCCTTATTGCATCCAACTGCTCATTTGGAAAACTATCATTAACAGGAAAAGGGTCAAAAGAAATGTTTTCCAAACAAGATAAATTGTCAGCAACAGGATTTTCAGCACCTTTCCTATCTATAATATCCAGATCAAACTCTTGTAAAAGCAACACCCATCTAATAAGCCTAGGCTTAGAGTCCTTCTTTGTAATAAGGTACTTAATAGCAGCATGATCAGTATGAATAGTGACATTTGAATCAATAATATAGGGTCTAAACTTATCACAGGCAAAAATTACAACTAAGAACTCTTTTTCAGTAGTAGCATAATTCTTTTGAGCAGCATCTAGAGTCTTGCTAGCATAATGAATAACATTCAACTTCTTATCAACTCGTTTCCCAAGGACAGCACCCACAACAAAATCACTAGCATCACACATAATTTCAAAAGGTAAACTCCAATCAGGTGGTTGAACAATAGGAGCAGTAGTCAAAGCCTTCTTCAAAGTTTCAAAAGCTTCCTTACATTCATCATCAAAAACAAAAGGTACATCTTTTTGAAGAAGATTGGTAAGGGGCTTTGAAATTTTGGAGAAATCTTTAATAAACCTCCTATAAAAACCAGCATGACCAAGGATACTACGAATATCTTTTATACCCCTAGGGCAAGGAATCTTCTCAATTGCTTCAATTTTGGCTCTGTCAACTTCAATGCCTCTTTCAGAAATTTTATGTCCAAGAACAATCCCTTCATTAACCATGAACTGCCATTTCTCCCAATTAAGAACGCGGTTGGTTTATTCACATCTCTGCAAAACTTTATCAAGGTTGTGCAAACAGTTATCAAAAGAAGTTCCATAGACGGAGAAATCGTCCATGAAAACCTCCACGATTTCTTCACAAAAACCATGAAAAATAGCAGACATACATCTCTGAAAGGTAGCAGGAGCATTACATAAACCAAAAGGTATACGCCTATAAGCATAAGTGCCATAAGGACAAGTGAAAGTGTTTTTCTCTTGGTCTTGTGCTTTCACAGCGATTTGAGAGAACCAGAATAACCACCACGAAAGAAAAAGTGAGTCTTTTTAGATAACCTTTCTAGCATTTGATCAATAAAAGGCAAAGGATAATGATCTTTCTTAGTAAATTTGTTAACCTTTCTAAAAACAATGCACATCATATACCCAACCACTACTCTTTGGGGTATAAGCTCATTATTTTCATTAGGCACAACAGTAATTCCCATTTCTTTGGAACACAATGAACGGGGCTAACCCATTGGCTATCAGCAATAGGGTAAATAATACTAGCATCTAGGAGTTTTAATACCTCGTTTCTTACCACATCCTTCATCTTAGGATTTAGACGACGTTGGTGCTCAACAACTGGTTTTGCATCAGGTTCTATATTAATAGCATGCTGACATATAGTAGGAGAAATCCCTTTTAAATCATCAAGAGTATAACCCATAGCTCCTTGGTGTTTCTTCAGTATCTCCAATAATCTCTCTTCTTCCTTTCTGAAAGTTTTGAACTAATAATAACAAGATAAACTTTCTTATCATCAAGATAAGCATATTTAAGATCACCAGGTAAGGGTTTTAGATCGAAAACAGGGTCCCCTTTAGGTGGTATTGTGGTACCCAGACCTTCTATAGGTAGATTATGCTTAAGTAACTCATGCTGACGAAGGAAAACCTCGTCGATCTCATTTCTTTTGTAACATCCCAAAAATCATGTTCTCAAAGATTGCATATCATTTAGGGAATCAAATTTCCAACTCATTTGAAGAAAACAGTAGCACTTGGTGCCATTATTTTATGTGAGCAAACACTAATCAAATGCCACTCCCAAATGAGAGTATAATTGTTTTAAAACCAAGCCTTGTTGCTCTCAGATTGTTTTGCTTGAATGCTAATGCTTAAAACAAAATTTACAAAACAAAAATGATTTTAAAACCATTTTCAAAACTTATTCAAATCAAGTGCTATGACACTGTTTATTTTGTTTAATCAAAGGGACCAAGCTAGTACAGAGAGACCACAAGGTTTTATGCCCAAAAATATGAGTGTTACACTCTACAAAAATCCAGAAAATATTTGAATTCAAATTGCATTGGAATTTATTTGAAAATGAATCCAGAAATCAAAAACAGAAATAGAAAAGGAGAAAGAAATAGAAAAAGGCCGGCGCTTCTAATCAAGCCCAGAACCAGAACCAGCCCAAAAGCCCACCCGGGCCATCTCCTCTCTGCTTCATCTCTCACCCGCACCGAACCAACCCACACATCGCTGACTGGTGGTCCCTCTCCACGTCGGCTCCTTCTTCCCCAAATCCCGCGCACAGACGCCGTCGCCGCCCGTTTCTTCCCCCATCACTACCGCGATTTTACTCCGCTTAATTGACGATGAATGCGAGCGCGATCTCTGCCCCTGCTCCAGCTATAAGATCCACTCCCCTCTTCGCTCCATTCCCCTCACTCACCAACCACAGAGCGCCGCTATCCTGTCCACAATCGAGCTCGCGCCGCCGCTGTCCCGAACCACTCCGGCGAGCCATCACGGTGAGTTCCGAGCACGCCTTGCTCTCTGGTTCACACGAGATGCTCTGCAATCGTCTTGCGCTTCTTCTGACACCTTTGGTTCGACTTGTACTGCCCCAGGTCGTTGACTCCGTCGAACACCGCAAACTCCCGACGCCGTCTCCAACTCCGACAAGGAATTCCGGTGAGGTTCGACCGCCCCGTGCCTTCCCCTTAACCCTATCTTGTTCGCCTGAATGATGTGCACATGCTGATGCCTTTTGTTTGTGTTAGGGCGCGGATCAGAACGTCGCCAACGTTGCCGTCCACCTAAGCCCGACGCTGTCTCCGACTCCGACAAGCTCCCACGACCACAGCAGCTTGCCCCTGTCCACGCCAACCACATCCGGAGCTTCCTCGCAACCTTGCGACGCCAGTAAGCTTCACCACTACCCCTAGCCTTCGCTAGATTCGCCGCACCATCGCCGGCAGAGCCGTCGTCGCCGTCCTGGCCATTTGCGCCGCCGGTTTAAAGTCAAAACGATTAGATCCACTGGATCTAGATCGAGTGGTCTAGATTAGACGCCAGCCCGAAAGGGTACGGGCAGATCTGAGCCGCTGGATCTCATTTAGATCTGACGGTACGCGTGCGTGATCCGCACGAAGCGGTACCCTCTAATCAGGAAGCGCCGCGTGGCATGTGTTTCGTTTTAAAATTTTGAATTAGATCTAATAGATGTTTAAACTTGTTTAATTCATAACTTTTGATTCCCACGTCCAAATTTGACAAATTTTATATCAATGGAATCAGGAGAGAAAATCCTTTCCATTTATGCAATGTGTTTAATGTTTTGCTTCTGTTAAAATGATTGTTTTCACAGAATCATTTGTAGGCATAAATTGAGTATAGTAATTATTTGGAAAATGTTTTGTTATTCAAATAAAGTTTATTTAGCTTGTTTTGAACTTGTTTATGATCCGGTACAGTGCACTTGTCTTGTTTGGTGTAGAAAATAATCACATGGCATATTGCATACATTCATGTATTTTTGCTTGTATTAATTGTGTATGTGATTTTGTGCCATTATTTTATGTGTAGATTTTGGTGCAAATAGTGATTGTGATTGTGAGGATTGTAGCTACTCTCCAAACTACCAAGGCAAGTGGTGCTTCATGATTTATTCCTATGTTTTTCAACTATGCATTGGAAATATTTTGCTAGACTTGCATGGATATTTTGATCTATATGCTATGCTTGGGAAATCCTAGTAGTTGTAGAATTGCTAGAAATATTTCTAAGTCTTATCAATGCCATGCTTAGCCTAGCTAGTAGCAACCAAGGGTGGTTATATATTCATGCTATGAGAAAATATTTCTAAGTCTTTGGACTTGAGTTTTGTTTAATAAAACAACTAAGTGAATGAAACACCTGGGTGGAATGGAAGGAATGGTTTATGTTGAGTGGTTACACATGGCCCATTTCTATGGTTTACCTTGTGTATCTCACTTGTGGAAAGCCACCTAGGAACAAAGGGATTTGAGATGCCATATGTTAAGAAGCTTCTAGTGCAGCCACTTGGCAATATGGGCTCTGCCTGGACCACATAGGTTGCAATAACTTAGCCATTTGGACAGTTGGTGCTAGTGGGATGATAGGTTGTAACGCGTCCATTTGGTCTAAGGGAAGGCTTCTGAAAGGTCCTGTCTTGGTGAAAATCAAGTCTTGTGGGGAAAGTGCACAACCTCTGCAGATGGAAGAATCTAAGTACTTAGCCATGTCCCTGGTATTGGACAACTTGAGCATCAAGACATGGAAGCTATCAAGAATCTCCTCATCCCAATTTCTAAGTAAAAACTTGTGGTTGAACAAGGGTGAAGGTACACCAATTTCTATTGGTGTTTCCTTGGGAAAGTTTTGTCAAAGAAAAACTTAGTGTTTTCAACTAATAGGTAAAACCTATTTTGAGCAAAGCAAGCCTAAGCTACACTTAGCCAAAATGCATATAGTATCTAGTCTACCAATATTCTACTAAGGTATCACTTGCCAATACTATTCCAATGTATTGCCCACTGTGGCTGTAACTTGTGATGTTGCAGGTTATTCTGATGATGATTAGGGGTTATGAGTCTACACTCAACATGCTTGCCTGTGGCACATGAAGATGAAGACTTATTTATCATATTATATATTTGAACTCTTGTATTAGGCCTGTGGCCATGGAGTTTGTAAAAGACTATGTTTGTCTTTGGAATGATATGTAATAATGACCTTTGTTTCTGTGTACTACATCTTAAACTGTGGATGCTAGCATTGATCCAGGGACTAGAATTGCAATCATAGGGATCCTTACCTTTGTAAAGGGAGGGATCTTACAGATGGTATCAGAGCACTATGTTGCCTGTAGGATTATGACCCTAGGATTGGAAACCACTAAGGAAAAAATTTCAACAACTTCTACACTTGTCTTTTCTTCTCGTAAACTTTTCTAATCTTCTTCCTCATCTCTATTTGTAGATGAACTCCATCAACGAAGCCGTGAAGAAGGGACCACTCATGACTATGACTTTGGAATGTGAGACAGAATTCCCCAAGGCTCTCAAGGACCTCATGGTTTCCATGGGAATACATGGTGCAGCTGTGTACAAAGGTTTTCCTTGATGGATGAAGGAGTTGAATACTGGTGGGTGCAACTTCACTTGTATAAAAACAAGGAAGAAAACCACAAGGAGTCAGGATTCTGCATGGTGACCAACTCAGTGATGCACACCACATTCTTTGATTCAGCAAGCGATGCAGCTTGGAAAGCCATCAAAGAGCTTGGTGATAGAATCAAGTGCAGAATGCTCAACACCCAGAATGATCTTAAGGAAGAAAAGAAGCATACCCAAGAGTTAGAGGCTACCAACCAAAATTTAAGGAAGGACATCATAGACTTAGCAATGGATTCATGTGATCTAGATAGACAGATTGCCTCTAGGGATGCCCTGTTAGCCAACTTGGCAAGTGAGATGGGATTGTAACGTACTTCGTTAGTTGGACCACCACACTTATCATTTTATTTCCCAAATGTTGTTTAAAATAAGTTGAACCTTGGTTGTTTGTAATGGACCCATGTATTCCATGACTTGTGTGTTTTGATTTCCAAAGATATGCATGTGATGCCTTGTCTTGTGATTATCTTAAATTGTGTTGATTCTAACTTTTTCTATCTTATAAAATAGATGCCTAATGTTACCATCAGCACGGCTGAAGAGTTCAAGGGAACTCGTTTTGGCACTCGTCTCATTGAGCTCACTAGTTTGCTCAATCTCCCACTTCCTTCCATCATGATGCTTCCCCTCACCAAGTTCGAGAGGAAGGACCTTTGGGGCTTCAAGGTTATTCAGCCAGGACACCAGACTGAGCCAGCCACGGAGGCCATCACCTTCAAGCTCATGCTTGATGACAAGGAGAGAGGCCTAGAGGTAGTCATGCAGGATTTGCTTGGATGTTTGCTAGGGAGACACTCTCAGGAGGTTAGAGGTACTCACTTCCACGCCTTCGGCAGACGTGACGAGGATGGTGAGGCCATTGACTTCGAGGATACTTCTAGAGAGACGGCAGAGCCGATTCGTCTATACCTCCAGGACTTAGAGGTTCTTCTTAGGCACCTAGATACCAATAGGACCAACATCATGCTCAGCAATGACGAACTCCAGGTGCAGCTTCGTGAGAAGGACAAGCTCTTCGTGGAGCAAGATGAGATAGTCAAGGAGATGGAGGCCAAGTTTGAGAGTCAGGATAGAAAGTTCAAGAGTCAAGAGAAGCGAGTCCAAGATAGGAACAAGAGGATTCGAGACATGACTGTAGAACTAGAGGCCAAGGACTTCGAGCTCGAGCATCAGCAAGGTGTGATTGAGAGGCTTCGTGCACAGAAGAGGGCTCTCAAAGCCAAAGTGGAGACCTTGACCACCAATGTCGAGGAATACAAGACCGCTATGGAGAATGCAGGTCTTACACTTGTCGATGAGGAGGTTGATGCAGAGGAGTAGTGATGACTACTGATATACCATTTATTTACCATGCTTTTGATTATTGAGTCGCAATGACCATCCAACATGTGGATGGCTTGCTATTGGTGTGTTTACTTTTCCAAAAACTTGTTGTTTGTGTTGTTGAACCTTTACTACTATGATGCATTGTAAGGTTCACAACCTTTAATAAGGTAGAGTCCCCTGTGTTTACAATGCTAGTCCCTGGATCAGTAGCTAGCATCCACAGTTAAGATGTAATATCAAGAAACAAAGGTCATAATACAACTTTATAACCAGGAATAACATAATTTTATTACATCTTACATAGCTCAGTTGGCTATTACATTACATTGCAGCAGAATATCTATAAGCATGGGGTCCTTCATCTTCAAAGTGCCATAGGCAAACATGTTGGTTGTAGACTTGTAATCCTAATCAATCAACTTCACTAATATCAATCAAACCTGCAACATAACAAGTTGCAGCCACAAGGGTCAATACATTTGAATTGTATTGGCAAGTTTCACTACTATGTATAATATGAGTGGATCCTATCAATACATGCATATTTGGCTAAGTGGGGTTTAGGCTCATTTGCAGAAAGCAATATAGTTTTATCCTATCTTTTCAAAATAGTTTTGATCTTTTGTCAAATCTTTCTAAACTCCTTGGAATCCACCAAGAGTTTCAAAATCCCTTGTTGTCACCCTTAAGTTTTACTTTGAGAAATTGGAATGTCGAGATCTTCCATAGCTTCAGGCCTTAGTTGCTCAGTATTGTCCATAACCGGGGACACGGCTAAGTACTTAGAATTTTTGATCTTCTGCAGAAGTTGTACACTTTACCCACATGACACAATCTCATCTTGATGCCACCAGTGGCCACTGGATAAGTACTCACCAAGATGGAGTGGCAGATTGAGAATGTGACAAAGTCTTTCCATAGGAGTCCTCCCAATACAAAATGCTAGCTTGTCTACCAGGCACCAATGTAGGGTTTCAAGCTCCCTTACACAAATCTAGTTAACCTGAAGATGCCAATGCATGGGTCTTCCACTATGTAGTTGACTAAGCCAGAGCCCATTTAGCATGTGGCTGTACACGGAAGCCACTGTACGAGAAACATGTTCAATCTCTAAGTCCCTGGGTGGTTTTCTTCTAGTGCACAACAAAAAGAGATTGCCATATAAACATGGTTCCTTTTGTTGTCACCTTGTCCATAAGCTTGAGTATCCTTGTCCACCCAGGTGGTTCATTGAGTACTTGTTTTATTATATAAAACATAAGTCTTTTCAATACTTCATATAATCATAACATGTATCCCATCCCAATATATAGCTGGGCTAAGCATACTACAACTACATCGTTTTCACTAAGGAATATATAGGGGTATCCTATTAGGATTTAGCATAGCATAAGTATAGAAATTATTTTCATGCATGTTTCAAAATCCACTAAGTATAATGAAATAGTAGGACTTTAGATGATAGTGTAACTTGCCTTTTTGGTAGGGAATGTTGGTTCACTTCTTGATCTTGCTAGTTTCACACTTTTCTAACTTCACTACAAATCAATCAAGCAAACACAAAATCAACTAGCATTCCAACTAATATTCAAACAATCAAACACACATAAAATAATAGAAATTAAGTCTTGCATGCAAGCATGCAAAAGATAGTTTTATTTGCAAAGGTGGTCCCCACTAATCTTCTAAACTTTGTAAGGTTCAAGGTGGTCATTTTCTAAAGTGGCAAAGTCATTTGCAAAAGGGTTTTATTTAAAACCATTTTTCAAATCAAATCATTATTTTATGTGGTGGAAAATGTTTTTATCAAAGCAACAACTTTATGTTGTTCACCAAATGGTTGTTATTTCTCAAAACTTGGTGTATAGGGTCAGTAGGTTTGATCCAAATCATTTTCCCAAAGTTTTTGCTCCAAAGTCATTTTCATATCAAAACCAATATTTTTATTTGGCTAGAAATGGGTTAATTCAACTAATCCATCCTAATCTTCACGAAATACATTTTTAAATCCACAAGTTGGTCCCTAAGGTCAGTAGGTTCAGAACAAACAAATTTGCAAAGATTTCAACCCTAAAAACATTTTGGAATAATTTTTGTAACCTAAACAAGCAAACAAATGTTTCTGCAAAAACAAACAATCTAACAGAAACTTTTTACTAAACACATTGCATGGTTGTCTAGGGCTTGTTCCACTGATTCCATTGATATAAAGTTTGTAATTTTTGGACGTGTGGATCAAAAGTTACAAGTGTTTCAAATTTGCATCTAAATCTGTTTTTCAAATTCTGTTTTAAACAAGCTGGTGCCACGCGGCGTAATATGACTGGCCGGTACCTGTTCGCACGGATTGAGCGATGCGGGCCGTTGGATTAAATTACATCGCACGGCGCTGAGACGCTACTTACCGCTTCGCCTAGTTTCTATCGTGTGCTTCCGATCTAGATCCTACGGACACCACTACTTGGTCAACAAAGGGCGGCGCCGTGCGGCGGCTGGCGGCGGCGCACGCTCAGACGGTGGGCTAGCGGCGGTTCTAGGAAGCAAGAAGGGAAGGGGAGGTGCTTACCGTGTTCGCAGTAGCGTGGGGAAGCTCAATGTGTTGTTGGTTCGACGAGGGGCGCGCAAGGTTGCGGTTAATTGCTCGCCGGAGACATGGTCGGCGTCAGATGGTCCTGGAGCTCGTTGAGGGTGGTGCTGTGGTTCGCCCCGTGGAAAAGCAAGGGCATGGTTAGATGCAGCCGAGGTTGGGGAGTGCAGGAGCATCATCGAGAAAGAGCGGGGCGGTCAGGTGCTTACCAGAAGGGTCGCCGGAGAAGGAAGCAGACGCGACGGCGCTCAGAGGTCGTCGAAGCCGAGGTTCTAGGGCGCCCGCGGTTGAACAGAGGGCACATGAAGAAGCGCCTGGGAGTGGGGGTCACGGTCGTGTGCTCAGGGAGGCAAGGGGCGGCAGTGGTTCGCCGGAATTCACTGGAGATGCTCGTCGGAGCAGTGGGGTGTGGCTTGAAATTACGACGGCCTGGGGGCAGAGAGAGGGAGGCGCGTGAGGGAAAATGGAGAGAAGGCAGGGCGGTTAATAGGGTGCAGTCACGGCGAGTAACGGTCGCGGGATCAACGCGTATTGATCGCCGGAGTAATGGCTGCAACGGCAGGGAGTAATCGGCGCGAGGAAGAAGAGAAGGAACAGTGCTGTGGGGCCTGTGCGTCAGCGAGGGAGTGAGATGGGGAGAGGGGTCCACCAGTCAGTCACTTTGAGGGTGCGGGTTCAGGTAAAAATGCTTCGCGCGTGGAAAAGAAGCTGGGCTGCTACTGGGCTTGTTGGGCTTGGCCAGTTGGGCTGCGTCCGTTTCTATTTTTTTTTTCCTGACTGTTTTTTCCTTTTTCTGATTCTATTTTCTGTTTTGAATTTCAAACAACATTCAAACATTCAAAATCAAATCAGACTTTCACCACACTTGTATTGGGTTTTGGTTCTGTTTAACAACAACACTCCAAATACAAAATAATATTTTTACTTTAGGGTCCATTATTAATTAAATAAATAGACCTTGTTTATTAAAATCATAATAGGGTTTGATTTATTTAAAATTCCATTTGAAATCTAAAATGGTGCCAAAACCATTCAGTAGGTTTTATTTGAAATTATAAAACACTTGGAAACTTATTTAAAATAAATAAATAAGTTTTGATGTTTAATTAAAATAGTAAAACCTTTATTTTTAATAAACTTGGATATTAAATCCTTATTAATTTATTTTAAATAAACCTTTACTATTTTTTATCAAATAGAAATGTTTTATTTCAAAGGCTTGGCCAAGTTTTAATTTGGCTTATAAAATATTCTTTATTTAAACTTCTTCCTTTTCATTTTAAAATCAAATCTTTTATTAAAAGATTCAAAATAGTAATTTCCAAATATTTTAACCTTATTGTTTATTTATATTTTTAAATCCCTTTAGGATTTATCTTGTTCCAAATAGGTTTGAAGGTTCCCTTTTGAATTCAAAAAGTTTTCTTCTCACCTTGAAAATCAACAAAGTTTTATTTTATTCATTTATTTTTCACATTACAAGATTTGGAAAATCTTGGGATGTGACATGCATGATTGTGATTTGTTATGTGATGTATTGTGCATGTTAGCATCTATGGGTATCTCATTCTTATCCTTATTGAAAACTACAGATGCCTCCCCGACGTGCCAATCCCAACCCCAACAACAACAACATCACCCCTAAGATGCAGCAGATGATGACAACTCAGACTCAGTTGATGCAAATGATGACCACGTTCATCCAGAATCAGAACAACAACAACAACAACAATAACAATAATTATAACAACAACAACAATCAGAACAACCCACCGGGTTTTGACATGCTTACCAGGTTCTTAAGACTGAGACCAGCAAAGTTCTCAGGAACTACTGATCCTATGGTGGCCAATGATTGGCTACGCTCAGTGAACAAGGATTTGGTAACTGTTGGCTGTACTGATGAAGAGAAATTCAGATTTGCAGCTCACTTGTTGGAAGGACCAGCAGCCACTTGGTGGGATAACTTCCAGATCAGCACTCCCATTGAGGATGTGACATGGGCTATCTTCGAAGATGGTTTCCGTACCGCTCACATCTCATCCGGAGTGATGAGTTTGAAGAAGAAAGAGTTTCATAACTTGAAGTAGCGCCACCGCAGCGTGGCAGAGTATATTGAGGAGTTCAACAATCTGGCGCGTTATGCACCGGATGAAGTTGACACCGATGCTAAGAGGAAAGAAAAGTTCCTTGAGGGATTGAATGATGAATTGAACCTGCAGTTAGCTGTGGCCTATGTCCCCACATATCAGTCTCTTTGTGACAAGGCTGACATCTTGAGCAAGATGAAACAAGTTGAAAGCAGGAAGAGAAAGCACTCTGACAAGCACATCTCGGGATCGTCTCACAAGCTTTCCCATTATGATGACAGTGGGAATTCTGGATCCCACAAGTATGGGAAATACAACAAGCACCACAACCACAACCGTCATCATGACAACAAGAACCACCGTAGTCATGACAATGACAAGTACAAAAATCACAAGAGTGGATATAAGAGCCACCACAGTGGAAGTGGAAGTGGCAGTGGAAGCCAGCCTATCAAGAAGGATCTTAGTCAGGTTGAATGTTTCAAGTGCAAGAAGACGGGGCATTATGCAAATGAATGCCCAGAAAATAAAGTTGAAGGACCCAACAAGCCCAACCCTTTTCAAAAGGGACAAGTGAACCACATCAATGTGGAGGAAATCTATGAGGAAACTGATGCTGTTGCTGGTAAGTTCAAACTCAATTCTGTTCCAGCATTTGTTCTCTTTGATACTGGTGCATCTCATTCATTCATATCAAGAGCATTTGTTGAAAGAAATGAACTACCGGTAGAAACTATTGGGTGTCCTATAAAAGTAAGTTCTCCTGGCGGAGAAATGATAGTGAATTCAGGATGTCATGATCTAGTCATAGAGTTTGGGAAGTATAAGTTTCCCGTTAACCTGATAATCCTAAACTCCCAAGGATTGGATGTTATTTTGGGAATGGACTGGATGACTAAGCACAAGGGAGTGATAGATTGTGCCAACCATACTGTCTCACTCACAACTCCAGAAAACAAAAGGATCAGATTCAAGACCAACTTTGAAGCAAAAAGGAGTAAGCTTAATTCTCTTAAGGGGGTTAGCATAGACAGTGTGCCAATTGTGAGTGAATATCCGGATGTGTTTCCGGAAGAATTGCCGGGAATGCCACTAGATATAGATGTGGAATTTGTTATTGATTTGCTACCAGGATCTGGACCAATAGCAAAGAGACCGTACAAGATGTCAGTTGATGAGTTGAAAGAACTCAAGAAGCAACTTGGAGAACAGTTGCAGAAAGGTTTTATCCAACCAAGTTCTTCATCTTGGGGAGCACCAGTTTTGTTTGTGGAAAAGAAGGATAGAAGTCAAAGGTTATGCATAGATTACCGTTCACTCAATAAGGTGACCATCAAGAACAAATACCCTTTGCCTAGAATCAATGACTTGTTTGATCAGTTAGAAGGATCTTGTGTGTTCTCAAAGATTGATCTCCAGTCAGGTTACTTCCAGCTCAAGATAAGGGAACAAGACATACCTAAGACAGCTTTCACCACAAGGTATGGATTGTATGAGTATACCGTGATGCCATTTGGTTTGACCAATGCACCAGCTTATTTCATGAACATGATGAACAAAGTGTTCATGGAGTTCCTTGACAAGTTTGTTGTCGTATTCATCGATGACATTTTAATCTACTCCAAGAGCAAAGAAGAGCATGAAGGACATCTACGTTTGATACTTGAGAAGCTTAGAGATCATAAGTTGTATGCTAAATTCAGCAAGTGTGAGTTTTGGTTGAATGAAGTTGGATTTCTTGGACACGTTGTGTCAGGAGATGGTGTGGCAGTTGATCCTGCTAAAGTTTCAGCTGTAACTGAATGGGAATCTCCTAAGTCAGTGAAAGAGGTTCGTAGTTTCCTTGGCTTGGCAGGATACTACAGAAGGTTCATTGAGAATTTCTCCAAGATAGCTAATCCTATGACAAAGTTGCTAAAGAAAGACAAGAAATTTGCTTGGTCTGAAGGATGTGAACTCAGTTTCCAAGAGTTGAAGAAGAAGCTAGTGTCAGCACCAGTCTTATGTTTGCCAGATTTGGAGAAGGATTTCCAAGTGTATTGTGATGCATCTCATCATGGATTAGGTGCAGTACTTATGCAAGAAGGGAAAGTTGTGGCTTATGCCTCGAGACAACTCAAAACTCATGAGTTAAATTACCCTACTCATGATTTAGAGTTAGCCTCTCTTGTACATGCACTCAAAACATGGAGACACTATCTTTTGGGAAAGCGATGTGAAGTGTTCACAGATCACAAGAGTTTGAAGTATATCTTCACCCAGAAAGAAATTAATATGAGACAAAGAAGATGGCTAGAACTCATCAAGGATTATGACTTGAGTCTGCAATACCACCCCGGTAAAGCAAATGTTGTAGCAGATGCTCTAAGCCGTAAAGTTTTTGTGAATGGCCTTACTAAGGGAGAATTGCCAGATGATCTGTGTACCCAATTCAGAAATCTCAGATTGGAGATTGTGCCTGAGGGACATCTCATGTCTTTGGATGTTCAACCCACTTTGTTGGACAAGATCAAAGAAGCCCAAAAGACAGATATGGAAATTGAAGAGATTAAGGAAAATATTGGCAAGGGAAAAGCCAAAGGATTCCATGAAGATGAACCGGGTACTTTATGGTATGGAAAACGTATCTGTGTTCCACAAGATCCGGAGCTTCGGAAACTGATTTTACAAGAAGCCCACAACTCACCGTATTCCATTCATCCGGGTAACATCAAAATGTACATGGATATGAAAGAAAGATTTTGGTGGAATAATCTCAAGAAGGACATCGCCGAACATATTTCTTTGTGTGATGTATGTAGTAGAGTGAAAGCGGAACATCAGAAACCAGCAGGATTGTTACAACCACTACCTATTCCTGATTGGAAATGGGACAATATTGGTATGGATTTCATTACTGGATTGCCAAGGACCCGGTGAGGATATGATTCTATTTGGGTAGTAGTGGATCGCCTAACTAAAGTGGCTCATTTCATACCCGTGAAGACAACCTATACAAGTGCTAAGTTAGCCAAGATCTATATGAGTAGGATTGTATGTCTACATGGAGTACCCAAAAGTATTGTGTCTGATAGGGGAACACAATTCACTTATCATTTTTGGAGGCAACTACATGAGTCATTGGGAACGAGGTTGGAATTCAGCACTGCTTTTCACCCTCAAACTGATGGACAAACAGAAAGGACCAATCAGATTCTTGAAGACATGTTGAGAGCATGTGCTCTAGACTATGGAGCCAGTTGGGATGAAAGTCTGCCTTACGCAGAATTCTCTTACAATAACAGCTATCAAGCCAGTATTGAGATGGCGCCATTTGAGTTTCTCTATGGGAGAAAGTGTACCACCCCATTGCTATGGAATGGTGTGGGAGAAAGAAGCTTGTTCGGACTAGAACTAATCAAAGAGGCTGAAGAGAAAGTCAAGCTAGTTAAGGACAGATTGAAGATAGCACAGTCCCGACAGAAGAGTTACGCAGATCCTAAGCGTAGAGAAGTCACCTATGAAGTGGGTGATAGAGCTTATCTTAGAGTGTCACCACTTCATGGAGTAAAGAGATTTGGTGTCAAAGGGAAATTAGCCCCAAGATATGTTGGACCATTCAAGATTCTGAGTCGTAAAGGAGAAGTAGCTTATGAGATTGAATTGCCAGAATCATTGTCTGCTGTTCACAATGTGTTTCATGTGAGTCAGCTTAAGAAATGCCATCCAGAAATGGAAGAGACTTCTTTGAAGGATACTATACCTTTGGAAGAGATTCAATTGGAAAGTGATCTCACTTACGAAGAAAAACCTATTAAGATTCTTGAGACTGCAGAAAGAGTTACTCGGACTAAGAAGAAGCAACATGGGAAAGAGAAGATGATCTTCGGAAAGACCACCCTCACCTATTTGCTAGCCAACCCGAATCTCGAGGGCGAGATTCACCTTAAGGGGGTTAGATTTGTAACATCCCAAAAATCATGTTTTCAAAGATTTCATATCATCCATGCATGCATATCATTTAGGGAATCAAATTTCCAACTCATTTGAAGAAAACAGTAGCACTTGGTGCCATTATTTTATGTGAGCAAACACTAATCAAATGCCACTCTCAAATGAGAGTATAATTGTTTTAAAACCAAGCCTTGTTGCTCTCAGATTGTTTTGCTTGAATGCTAGTGCTTAAACCAAAATTTACAAAACAAAAATGATTTTAAAACCATTTTCAAAACTTATTCAAATCAAGTGCTATGACACTATTTATTTTGTTTAATCAAAGGGACCAAGCTAGTACAGAGAGACCACAAGGTTTTATGCCCAAAAATATGAGTGTTACACTCTACAAAAATCCAGAGAAGATTTGAATTCAAATTGCATTGGAATTTATTTGAAAATGAATCCAGAAAATCAAAAACAGAAATAGAAAAGGAGAAAGAAATAGAAAAAGGCCGGCGCTTCTAATCAAGCCCAGAACCAGAACCAGCCCAAAATACCACCCGGGCCATCTCTCACCCGCACCGAACCAACCCACACGTCGCTGACCGGTGGTCCGTCTCCACGTCGGATCCTTCTTCCCCAAATCCCGCGCACACACGCCGTCGCCGCCCCTTTCTTCCCCCAACACTGCCGCGATTTTACTCCGCTTAATTGACGATGAATGCGAGTGCGATCTATGCCCCTGCTCCGGCTATAAGATCCCCTCCCCTCTCCGCTCCATTCCCCTCACTCACCAACCACAGAGCGCCGCTAGGCTGTCCACAATTGAGCTCTCGCTTCCGCTGTCCCGAACCACTCCGGCGAGCCATCACGGTGAGTTTCGAGCACGCCTTGCTCTCTGGTTCACACGAGATGCTCTGCAATCGTCTTGCTCTTCTTCTGACACCTTTGGTTCGACTTGTACTGCCCCAGGTCATCGACTCCGTCGAACACCGCAAACTCCCGACGCCGTCTCCAACTCCGACAAGGAATTCCGGTGAGGTTCGACTGCCCCGTGCCTTCCCCTTGACCCTATCTTGTTCGCCTGAACGATGTGCACACGATGATGCCTTCCGTTTGTGTTAGGGCAGATCAGAACCTCGCCAACGTCGCCGTCCACCTAAGCCCGATGTTGTCTCCGACTCCGACGAGCTCCCACGACCACAGCAGCTTGCCCCTGTCCACGCCAACCACATCTGGAGCTTCCTCGCAACCTTGTGATGCCAGTAAGCTTCACCACTACCCCTATCCCTCGCTAGAGTCGCCGCACCATCGCCTGCAGAGCCGTCGCCGCCGTCCTGGCCATTTGCGCCGCCGGTTTAAAGTCAAAATGATTAGATCCACTGGATCTAGATCCAGTGGTCTAGATTAGACGCCAGCCCAAAAGGGTACGGGCAGATCTGAGCCACTGGATCTCATTTAGATCTGACGGTACGCGTGCGTGATCCGCGCGAAGCGGTACCCTCCAATCAGGAAGCGCCGCGTGGCATGTGTTTCGTTGTAAAAATTTGAATTAGATCTAATAGATGTTTAAACTTGTTTAATTCATAGCTTTTGATTCCCACGTCCAAATTTGACAAATTTTATATCAATGGAATCAGGAGAGAAAATACTTTCCATTTATGCAATGTGTTTAATGTTTTGCTTCTGTTAAAATGATTGTTTTCACAGAATCATTTGTAGGCATAAATTGAGTATAGTAAATATTTGGAAAATGTTTTGTTATTCAAATAAAGTTTATTTAGCTTGTTTTGTACTTGTTTATGATTCAGTACAGTGCAATTGTCTTGTTTGGTGTATAAAATAATCACATGGCATATTGCATACATTCATGTATTTTTGCTTGTATTAATTATGTATGTGATTTGGTGCCATTATTTTATGTGTAGATTTTGGTGCAAATAGTGATTGTGATTGTGAGGATTGTAGCTACTCTCCAAACTACCAAGGCAAGTGGTGTTTCATGATTTATTCCTATGTTTTTCAACTATGCATTAGAAATATTTTGCTAGACTTGCATGGATATTTTGATCTATATGCTATGCTTGGGAAATCCTAGTAGTTATAGAATTAATAGAAATATTTCTAAGTCTTATCAATGTCATGCTTATCCTAGCTAGTAGCAACCAAGGGTGGTTATATATTCATGCTATGAGAAAATATTTCTAAGTCTTTGGACTTGAGTTTTGTTTAATAAAACAACTAAGTGAATGAAACACCTGGGTGGAATGGAAGGAATGGTTTATGTTGGTTTACGTTGTGTATCTCACTTGTGGAAAGCCACCCAGGAACAAAGGGATTTGAGATTCCATATGTTAAGAAGCTTCTAGTGTAGCCACTTGGCAATATGGGCTCTGCCTGGACCACATAGGTTGCAATAACTTAGCCATTTGGACAGTTGGTGGTAGTGGGATGATAGGTTGGAACGCGTCCATTTGGTCTAAGAGAAGGCTTCTGAAAGGTCATGTCTTGGTGAAAATCAAGTCTTGTGGGGAAAGTGCACAACCTCTACAGATGGAAGAATCTAAGTACTTAGCCATGTCCCTGGTATTGGACAACTTGAGCATCAAGACATGGAAGCTATAAAGAATCTCCTCATCCCAATTTCTAAGTAAAAACTTGTGGTTGAACAAGGGTGAAGGTACACCAATTTCTATTGGTGTTTCCTTGGGAAAGTTTTGTCAAAGAAAAACTTAGTGTTTTCAACTAATAGGTAAAACCTATTTTGAGCAAAGCAAGCCTAAGCTACACTTAGCCAAAATGCATATAGTATCTAGTCTACCAATATTCTACTAAGGTATCACTTGCCAATACTATTCCAATGTATTGACCCACTGTGGCTGTAACTTGTGATGTTGCAGGTTATTCTGATGATGATTAGGGGTTATGAGTCTACACTCAACATGCTTGCCTGTGGCACATGAAGATGAAGACTTATTTATCATATTATATATTTGAACTCTTGTATTAGGCCTGTGGCCATGGAGTTTGTAAAAGACTATGTTTGTCTCTGGAATGATATGTAATAATGACCTTTGTTTCTGTGTACTACATCTTAAACTATGGATGCTAGCATTGATCGAGGTACTAGCATTGCAATCACAGGGATCCTTACCTTTGTAAAGTGAGGGATCTTACATCTTTCCTTCATGAAGACATCGCTTTCATGATCTTCCATAAAATGCTGCAAGGCATTGTTAGGATCAAGAGAAATAGCAGAAAGTTGTTTAACCCTGAAATCCTCATTAGGCAGTTAATTTTCATAAGGAGTTTTTGCAATTTGAAAAAATTAAACTCATAAGACTCTCCATCAAACTTAGTCAAAACTTTTTCCTTCCTACAATCTATGATAGACCCACGAGTGTTCAAGAAGGGTCTACCAAAGATAATAGGATAGTTTTTACTAGCTTCTTTACCAAGTACTAGAAAATCAGCGGGATATTTAATCTTACCACAAAGAACCTCCACATCTCTTATAATGCCAATGGGACAAACTGTCTCTCTATTAGCAAGGTGAATAACCACATCAATGTCCTCAATCTCACAAGAACCAATTTCATGCATAATTTCCATGTAAAGCTCATAAGGAATAGCACTATAACTAGCACCAATATCACATAAACCATAATAGCAATGATCACCAATTCTAACAGAAAGCACAGG
Source organism: Avena sativa (assembly GCA_916181665.1). NCBI lineage: Eukaryota > Viridiplantae > Streptophyta > Magnoliopsida > Poales > Poaceae > Avena > Avena sativa. The sequence continues at coordinate 86,466,954 of OV702285.1, read as the reverse complement.
GACACACTAGATTTTCTAGCTTTTCTAGGATGAGATACAATATTAGAAGCTTCTTCATAGAAGACAATGTGCTCATCCTCTATATTTCTAGTGACAAGATCTTTCACAATAGCTACCACAGGTTTAATATTTATTTGCTCATCGGGTTCCACAACTTTCTTTGTACTTTTGCTAACCACATTAGCTATGATAAAATGTTCCTTTACCTTAGAAGGAAAAGGGATTTTCTCAACATAAGGTTCATGCAAAATAGGATCAGCATGTAAGGTTCCCAACCTTTAATAAGGTAGAGATCCCTGTGTTTACAATGCTAGTCCCTGGATCAATAGCTAGCATCCACAGTCAAGATGTAATATCAAAAAACAAAGGTCATAATACAACTTTATAACCAAGATTAAATTATTTATTACATCTTACATAGCTCATATGGCTATCTCATTACAATGCAGCGGAATATAACAATAGCATGGGGTCCTTCATCTTCAAAGTGGCACAGGCAAACATGTTGGTTGTAGACTTGTAATCCTATTCAATAAACTTCACTAACATCAAACAAACCTGCAACATAATAAGTTACAGCCACAAGGGTCAATACATTTGAATTGTATTGGCAAGTGATACTATGGTAGTATAGTGGTGTTTATCATCTATATGCATTTGGCTAAGTGGAGCTTAGGCTTGCTTTGCTCAAAATAGATTTTCCTTATCATTTGAAAAACACTAAGTTTTTGCTTGACAAAATCTTTCCCAAGGCATATCCCAATAGAAATTGGTGATCCTTTCAATCCCTTGTTCAACCACAAGTTTTTAACTTAGAAATTGGGATGAGGAGATTCTTGATAGCTTCCATGTCTTGATGCTCAAATTGTCCTTTACCAGGGACATGGCTAAGTACTTAGATTTTACACTCTGTAGAGGTGGTGCACTTTCCCCACAAGACTTGGTTTCACCAAGACAAGATATTTCAGAAGCCTTCCCTTAGACCAGAATGGACGCGCTCCAACCTATCAATCCCCTACCACCAACTGTCCATTGGCTATGTTATTGCAACCTATATGATCCAGGCAGAGCCCATAATGCCAAGTGGCTGCACTTGAAGCTTCTCCACATTTGACATCTCAAATCTCTTTGTTCCTGGGTGGCCATCCACAAGTGAGATACACAAGGTAAACCATAGAAATGGGCCTTGTGAACCACTCAACATAAACCATTCCTTCCATTCCACCCAGGTGATTCATTCACTTAGTTGTTTTATTAAACAAAACACAAGTCCACAGACTTAGAAATATTCCATAGCATGAATATATATTCCACCCTTGTTTTCTACTAGCTAAGCTAAGCATGATAGTAGTAGGGATCTTAACTTAGGAAATTCTACTAATTTTTCATCTACTAGGATTTCCCATGGCATAGTTTATACTTAGCAAAAATTCCATGCAAGTCCTACTTAGAAATATCACTAATGCATAGTGAAAATAATGGGACAAGAGTATGAAGCATCACTTGCCTTTTTGGTAGAGAATATAAGTTCACTCCTTGTATTTGCAATGATCACACTCTTCAAATCACTACAATTCAATCAAGCAAGGGCACAATTTCAATCTACCATTCAAGCAAAACATCACATAAAATGATAGAAACAAAACAATGCATGCAAGCATGCCAAAGATTGTTTTATTTGGAGAAGTTATTTATAATAGTTTATATACATTTGAAAACACCTAATGATCATTTTATAAAGTGGCAAAATCATTTGCAAAAGATTTCACTTCATAAACCATTTTTAAACCAAGTCATTATTTTATGTGGTTGAAAATGTCTTTAGCAAAGTAATAGTTTTATAGGGTTCACCAAATACATTTTCAAATCATAAAACTTGCTGCTTGGGGTCATAGAGTTTATTCCAAAACATTTCCCAAAGATTTTCTCCCAAAAGCATTTTTAATAAATAAAAATTATTTTTATTTGACTAGAAATGGTTTAAATCAAGAGTTTATTCTTTTGCTTCACCAAATATATTTTTGAAACCACAAATTGATTTCTATGGTCAGTAGGTTCAAAACAAACCATTTGCCAAAGGTTTTATCTCAAAAATCAGTTTAGAACAATTTTTATATTCTAAAGATGCATACACAAGTTTCTGCAAAAACAATCAATTTAACAGAAGCATTTTACTAAACAAAGTGCATGGTTAGAAAGTACTTGTTTTTCTGAATCCATTGATATAAAATTTGCAAAATTTGGACGTGTGGTTTGAAAGTTATGAATTATTCAAATTGGATCATTTAATAGACACAATTTCTGTTTTAAATCATCTCTAGGACACGCGGCACTTTCTTATTGGTGCGTACCGTTTCACGCGGATCGGTCGCTGTGAGGAGTTAGATCTAAGTTGGATCGAGCGGCACAGATCTATCCATACCCTTTCAGTTAAGTTTCTATCGCATCCCTTCGATCACGATCCTACGGTCCTAATCGCCTTGACCATTAAGCAGCGGCGCTGGCGGCGGCGACTGGCGGCGGAGCGGTCAGATGGTGGCTGTGTTGACGATGCAGGAAGCGAGGGAGGAAGGGGAGTGTCTTACCAGGTTTGCGTGGTCGTGGTGATGCTCAAGGTACTCGCGAGGAGGCAAGGGGCGCACGAGGATGATCTGAATCGCTCGCCGGAGTTATTGCTGCCGTCGGGTGCACACGGTCGTGGTCGAAGACGAGCGCCTGGGATGCAAGCAAGCGAGGAAAGGTATCAGGAGGATGCGCACGGTCTCGGGGGTTCTAGAGGTACTCACCAGAACACGAGGGGCGCACGGGTTTGGCGTCAGTAGCTCGCCGGAGGGAATGGCAGGCGGCGGTGGTGCTTGGTGTCGTCGTTGCCAACGCTGTGGTGCTCGCGCGGATGAACGGGAGGTACAGCGAGGTGCGCCAGAGGCTGGGGAAGGTGTTCGTGTGCTCCAGGGGCAGAGGAGTAGGTGGGCTCGCCGGAATTTCTACTGGAGCTTGCCGGAGACAGTGAGGGTCTAGGCAAGGATTCGTGCAGCCTGGGGGCTCTCAAGGTGTGGCGAGTGAGGGGAATGAGAGAGGGGGCGTAGGCGAATTAGTATGCGTGATCGCGGGGTTGAATTGCTGAGGCATTGACGCGAATTTACGTGAGCGATTATATCCAGAAACGGCCGGCGGGGTGAGGGGGAGGAACGAGTCCGCGGGTTGAAGACGCTGACGGGGCAGGTGGGGTCCGTTTGGTAGCGAGTGAGAGAGAGGAGGAGTGGGGTCCATTGCTCATTGACTGCGCGGGTCTGTTTTCTGGTGTGAAACGTTTTCCGCAGGGAAGAAGGGGGTGGGCTGGACTGGGCTTAGTTGGGCCTGCTGACTGGGTCGAGTCTGTTTCATTTTTTTTATTCAGATTGTTTTTCTTTTTCCTTTTCTAATATTCTGTTTTGATTTTATTTAAACAATTTAAACATTCATTTGAATTCAAATGTCAACCAAAATTTGTGTAGGTTTAAATACTGATTTGTAACACATTCTGAAGTCAATTTTTGAATAAATATTTTATTCTTTTTTTTTGGGTTTTTTTTATTATTTAAATGGGCCCTTGTTTTAAATCAAATAGGATTTAATAATAATTTCAAACACCATTTAAATTTCTAAATCCTTCCAAATCTTTTCAGTAGGTTTTTATTCACTTAATAGGGTGTCAAAATATTCATCTAGAATCATTTGGAAAGTATTTAATATGATTCATAAATCATTTGAATTGGGTATTTGTTTTAATTCCAATGATATTAAATATAGTTTTAATTCCATAATTTTATTTAGAAGTTTCCTTTGATCTTATTATTTAAGTTAATTAAACAACTTTTAATCCACTTGGGTAAATTCCAAATATCTTTTCCCATGATTTAATTAACCATTTCTAATAGGGATTTTGTCTTTATTCAAATGGAAATGAAATTTGGTTAATGCCACTTTATTTTTATTTTGGAAAATTCTTTACCCATTTTTTTTTTTGGGTTTTGGATTATATTCAATCCATTTGCTTATGGATTAGGCTAAGATTTAATTTGGTCTTTAAATAATCCTTGTTTAATATTTCTTTCTTCATCTTATAAAATCCATATCTTTTATTTAGAGATCCAAACTTGGTGACTCCAATTTGTAAAATCTTATTTGAGATTTATTTATACTTTTAAATATCTTTAGGGTTATTTGCTCACCATTTGGTATGGATTTATAGATAGGTTCTTTATTAGCTTTGGAAATTTAATTTCCTTATCTTATTAAATTCATAAGATTTTATCTATGGCTCCAAATTGAATGAAATCAATTTATATGGTTTTATAATATTTCCATTTGTCATTCTTGATCATTTTGAAATGTTTGTTGACAAATTTTTATATGGATCAAATCCATAGGCTTGGAGATAACTTGGAAATGATTTTTATTCCATTTAGTTTGGATTTATTTTCCAAGTGTTTAAATTTCCAGATGCATTTAATGAGGAAAGCATTTCTCTTGATTTGGATTTTGTTGAATTCAAACTTTAATTAAAGTTTGTTCAAGATGGGATTTTAAGTTTCCTTTTAGAAACAAAGTTTCTTTTCACCCTGATTTTCAATAATAATTTTATTTTGTTTATTTATTTTTCACATTACAAGATTTGGAAAATCTTGGGATGTGACAGGCTACCACCCTTAAAATAAATCTCGTCCCGAGATTTAGGGAGGCTAGGGTTACAAGCTGGCTCAAAGCAACTAGGGTACTACCACCCTTAAAATAAAATTCCAACTGGATTACTTCTTGGCTTGCTTGGAATCTTGGGGAAATTTCTCTGGGCAAACATCTGCATAGTGTCCTTTGTTTCCACACTTGAAACATGTGACAAGGCTGAGATCCTTCATAGGCTTGTTTATCTTGTGCTTCATCTTTTCTGGACAATTGCTTGCATAATGTCCTGGTTCTTTGCAATTGAAACACATCACTTGGCTATTATCCTTCTTCTTCTTTGGTATCAATTCCTCTTATTTATTTCCTTGTTTCTTCTTCTTTTTGGGTCTCTCCAAAGCTAGGAGTTATTCTAGTTCATGCTCTTCATACTTCACCACAAAGGTGGGAAATCTTTCTCTCTTCTTGGGGCATTTACTAGAGATATGACCTTCTTCTCCACAAGAGTAGCAACACTTTGTGATCACTTTGGATTTGGCCTTATGGTGCATAGTTTTGGCTTTGCCTTCATCCTTCTTGGTAGAAGTTGTTCCTTCATGAGGTTTTACAAACTGTTGATGCACTCCACCTTGTTTCCTTTGTTGAACTATGGAATAGATGGGGCATTGGATAGGTACATGATTATTTCCTTCACATAGGAAACAAGTGGCTTGAGATGTGGGGCATTGATTAGTTGGATGTTTACCTTCACAATTGGGGCATTGATCTTCATGCTCCTTGGAAGTGTGATCCTTGTTTCCACAAACATTGCAAACTTGGGTTCCTTCTAAAATATCATCCTTGACATTCTTGTTGTCACAAACTCCTTGGGAAAGGTTGTCTCCCATGTTGATCATTTGATCTGTCATCTTATGCAACAATTGGGTTTAGGTTTCCAAAAACCTTTGCATGGTTGGATCTACCTCACTGGTGTTGGCTAAAAATTGAGCTATCACTTGGTTCAACTGGGTTTGGGTTACTATGAGTTCTCTCATGTGCATCTCTTGGTTGTTGTTGTTGTCATCATTCTTGATGTTGGAGTTCTTTGGAGAAGTCATCTGTTTGGGTTGGTTTGGGATTAGAATAGGACAAATATTTCTAAGGAAATAATTATAATCACACACATCACAATTCACTCAAGCAATGTGCAAGCAATCACAAACAAGCACTCCACTCAAACAACAAGTTTCAAACATATTTTTTTTAGGCAACAAAATTTTTTTTTGCTACACCACATAAGTTGGTGGATTTGACTTAAACTAAATATGTTGGTCCATCTATATGGTTCACTTGAGATCTTTCCCTCCTTCTTGGTTGATTCTTCTTGTATGAGATCATGGTTTCTTTTGGAAAAATTCTTGTGTCTTGGTCACAAAACTCCAGAGGTGATGATGATTCCCAAGTTGTGTTTCCTTAGTCTTCAAGTCTTGAGTAATATTTCTTGTCTCACTTGTAGTCCTTAGTGATATCCAAGGTTGAAGTCTTTGTTGGGAATAAGGTTGAAACCACTTGAAGATGTTGAAGTCATTAGAGTTGATGAAATTCTTTGCTCATGGTGAAGTCTTTGGCCATGGGGTAGGCTTTATCCATCAAGTTGAAATAGAAGAGATGTAGAATCAAACCAAAATGGTTGAGGAAAGAGTTTACAAGTTTGTTTGTAAATAAGTTTTGGAACAAATACAACTCCTATATTTATAAGGGGTTTTGTCCAATCCTAGGTTTACAAATCCTACAGGCAACACAATGCTCTGATACCATCTGTAAGGTTCCCAACCTTTAATAAGGTAGAGATCCCTGTGTTTACAATGCTAGTCCCTGGATCAATAGCTAGAATCCACAGTCAAGATGTAATATCAAAATACAAAGGTCATATTACAACTTTATAACCAGGAATAAAATAATTTATTACATCTTACATAGATCATATGGCTATCTCATTACAATGCAGCGGAATATAACAATAGCATGGGGTCCTTCATCTTCAAAGTGCCACAGGCATACATGTTGGTTGTAGACTTGTAATCCTATTCAACAAACTTCACTAACATCAAACAAACCTGCAACATAATAAGTTACAGCCACAAGGGTCAATACATTTGAATTGTATTGGCAAGTGATACTATGGTAGTATAATGGTGTCTATCATCTATATGCATTTGGCTAAGTGGAGCTTAGGCTTGCTTTGCTCAAAATAGATTTTCCTTATCATTTGAAAAACACTAAGTTTTTGCTTGACAAAATCTTTCCCAAGGCATCTCCCAATAGAAATTTTTGATCCTTTCAATCCCTTGTTCAACCACAAGTTTTTAACTTAGAAATTGGGATGAGGAGATTCTTGATAGCTTCCATGTCTTGATGCTCAAATTGTCCTTTACCAGGGACATGGCTAAGTACTTAGATTTTACACTCTGTAGAGGTGGTGCACTTTCCCCACAAGACTTGGTTTCACCAAGACAAGATATTTCAGAAGCCTTCCCTTAGACCAGAATGGACGCGCTCCAACCTATCAATCCCCTACCACCAACTCTCCATTTGGCTAAGTTATTGCAACCTATATGATCCAGGCAGAGCCCATAATGCCAAGTGGCTGCACTTGAAGCTTCTCCACATTTGACATCTCAAATATCTTTGTTCCTGGGTGGCCATCCACAAGTGAGATACACAAGGTAAACCATAGAAATGGGCCTTGTGAACCACTCAACATAAACCATTCCTTCCATTCCACCCAGGTGATTCATTCACTTAGTTGTTTTATTAAACAAAACACAAGTCCACAGACTTAGAAATATTCCATAGCATGAATATATATTCCACCCTTGTTTTCTACTAGCTAAGCTAAGCATGGTAGTAGTAGGGATCTTAACTTAGGAAATTCTACTAAGTTTTCATCTACTAGGATTTCCCATGGCATAGTTTATACTTAGCAAAAATTCCATGCAAGTCCTACTTAGAAATATCACTAATGCATAGTGAAAATAATGGGACAAGAGTATGAAGCATCACTTGCCTTTTTGGTAGAGAATATAAGTTCACTCCTTGTCTTTGCAATGATCACACTCTTCAAATCACTACAATTCAATCAAGCAAGGGCACAATTTCAATCTACCATTCAAGCAAAACATCACATAAAATGATAGAAACAAAACAATGCATGCAAGCATGCCAAAGATTGTTTTATTTGGAGAAGTGATTTATAATAGTTTATATACATTTGAAAACACCTAATGATCATTTTATAAAGTAGCAAAATCATTTGCAAAAGATTTCACTTCATAAACCATTTTTAAACCAAGTCATTATTTTATGTGGTTGAAAATGTCTTTAGCAAAGTAATAGTTTTATAGGGTTCACCAAATACATTTTCAAATCATAAAACTTGGTGCTTGGGGTCATAGAGTTTATTCCAAAACTTTTCCCAAAGATTTTCTCCCAAAAGCATTTTTAATAAATAAACATTATTTTTATTTGACTAGAAATGGTTTAAATCAAGATTTTATTCTTTTGCTTCACCAAATATATTTTTGAAACCACAAATTGATTTCTATGGTCAGTAGGTTCAAAACAAACCATTTGCCAAAGGTTTTATCTCAAAAATCATTTTAGAACAATTTTTATATTCTAAACATGCATACACAAGTTTCTGCAAAAACAATCAATTTAACAGAAGCATTTTACTAAAAAAAAAGTGCATGGTTAGAAAGTACTTGTTTTTCTGAATCCATTGATATAAAATTTGCAAAATTTGGACGTGTGGTTTGAAAGTTATGAATTATTCAAATTGGATCATCTAATAGACACAATTTCTGTTTTAAATCATCTCTAGGACACGCAGCGCTTTCTTATTGGTGCGTACCATTTCGCGCAGATCGGTCGCTCTGAGGCGTTAGATCTAACTTGGATCGAGCGGCACAGATCTATCCATACCCTTTCAGTTAAGTTTCTATCGCATCCCTTCGATCACGATCCTACGGTCCTAATCGCCTTGACCATTAAGCAGCGGCGCTGGCGGCGGCGGAGCGGTCAGACGGTGGCTGTGCCGGCGATGCAGGAAGCGAGGGAGGAAGGGGAGTGTCTTACCAAGTTCGCATGGTCGTGGTGATGCTCAAGGTACTCGCGAGGAGGCAAGGGGCGCACGAGGATGATCTGAATCGCTCGCCGGAGTTCTTGCTGCCGTCGGGTGCGCACAGTCGTGGTCGAAGACGAGCGCCTAGGATGCAAGCAAGCGAGGAAAGGTATCAGGAGGATGCGCACGGTCTCGGGGGTTCTAGAGGTACTCACCAGAACACGAGGGGCGCACGGGTTTAGCGTCAGTAGCTCGCCGAAGGGAATGGCAGGCGGCGGTGGTGCTTGGTGTCGTCGTTGCCGACGCTGTGGTGCTTGCGCGGATGAACGGGAGGTACAGCGAGGTGCGCCAGAGGCTGGGGAAGGTGTTCGTGTGCTCCAGGGGCAGAGGAGTAGCTGGGCTCGCCGGAATTTCTACTGGAGCTTGCCGGAGACAGTGAGGGTCCGGGCAAGGATTCGTGCAGCCTGGGGGCTCTCAAGGTGTGGCGAGTGAGGGGAATGAGAGAGGGGGCGCAGGCAAATTAGTATGCGTGATCGTGGGGTTGAACTGCTGAGGCATTGACTCGAATTTACGCGAGCGATTATAGCCAGAAATGACCGGCGGGGTGAGGGGGAGGAACGAGTCCGCGGGTTGAAGACGCTGATGGGGCAGGTGGGGTCCGTTTGGCAGCGAGTGAGAGAGAGGAGTGGGGTCCATTGCTTAGTGACTGCGTGGGTCTGTTTTCTGGTGTGAAACGTTTTCCGCGGGGAAGAAGGGGGTGGGCTGGACTGGGCATAGTTGGGCCTGCTGACTGGGTCAAGTCTGTTTCATTTTTTTTATTCAGATTGTTTTTCTTTTTCCTTTTCTAATATTCTGTTTTGATTTTATTTAAACAATTTAAACATTCATTTGAATTCAAACGTCAACCAAAATTTGTGTAGGTTTAAATACTGATTTGTAACACATTCTGAAGTCAATTTTTGAATAAATGTTTTATTCTTTTTTTTTGGGGTTTTTTTATTATTTAAATGGGCCCTTGTTTTAAATCAAATATGATTTAATAATAATTTCAAACACCATTTAAATTTCTAAATCCTTCCAAATCTTTTCAGTAGGTTTTTATTCACTTAATAGGGTGTCAAAATATTCATCTAGAATCATTTGGAAAGTATTTAATATGATTCATAAATCATTTGAATTGGGTATTTGTTTTAATTCCAATGATATTAAATATAGTTTTAATTCCATAATTTTATTTAGAAGTTTCCTTTGATCTTATTATTTAAGTTAATTAAACAACTTTTAATCCACTTGGGTAAATTCCAAATATCTTTTCCCATGATTTAATTAACCATTTCTAATAGGGATTTTGTCTTTATTCAAATGGAAATGAAATTTGGTTAATGCCACTTTATTTTTATTTTGGAAAATTCTTTATCCATTTTTTTTTGGGTTTTGGATTATATTCAATCTATTTGCTTATGGATTAAGCTAAGATTTAATTTGGTCTTTAAATAATCCTTGTTTAATATTTCTTTCTTCATCTTATTAAATCCATATCTTTTATTTAGAGATCCAAACTTGGTGACTCCAATTTGTAAAATCTTATTTGAGATTTATTTATACTTTTAAATATCTTTAGGGTTATTTGCTCACCATTTGGTATGGATTTATAGATAGGTTCTTTATTAGCTTTGGAAATTTAATTTCCTTATCTTATTAAATTCATAAGATTTTATCTATGGCTCCAAATTGAATGAAATCAATTTATATGGTTTTATAATATTTCCATTTGTCATTCTTGATCATTTTGAAATGTTTGTTGATAAATTTTTATATGGATCAAATCCATAGGCTTGGATATAACTTGGAAATGATTTTTATTCCATTTAGGGTTTGGATTTATTTCCCAACTGTTTAAATTTCCAGATGCATTTAATGAGGAAAGCATTTCTCTTGATTTGGATTTTGTTGAATTCAAACTTTAATTAAAGTTTGTTCAAGATGGAATTTTAAGTTTCCTTTTAGAAACAAAGTTTCTTTTCACCCTGATTTTCAACAATAATTTTATTTTGTTTATTTATTTTTCACATTACAAGATTTGGAAAATCTTGGGATGTGACACAGCAGTACAAACTTCTATGCTAGCAGGAACATGGGTGACAATGTCTTTATAAGGAGCATGGTACTTGTACCACTCTTTTTTGGGAATTTCAATGTAAGAGGCAAAGGCCTTAAAACATTTTGCAAGCACTTGAGAGTCAAGACCGTACTCATTACTAATATCACGAAAGTCATCAGTTCCCATAAAAGATTTAATGCATTCATAATCATAGTTTATACCTGACTTTATTCCTTTGTCATTCTCCCAAGCTTCAGTGTTCTCTTGAATACGGTTTAGGAGATCCCATTTAGCTTCTCCTTCATATGTGTGAATGATCCAGCACAAGAAGCATCTAGTAAATCTTTATCATGAAGAGGAAGCCTAGCATAAAAGTTATTGATAATAATATTATTAGGGAGTTCATGAATAGGACATTTAAGCATTAGTAACTTCAGTCTCTCCCAAGCTTGAGCTGTACTCTCTCCATCACGAGGCCAAAAGTTATATATCAGATTTCTATCCTTATGAATTTCACTAGGAGGATATAGTATAGAATAAAAGAGAGGTACTATTTCCTCCCATTCCATGGATTGTCCATTCTTCAGCAGCTTATACCATTCTTCAGCTCTTCCTTTCAAGGATATAGAGAGTAACTTCTTCTTGACCTGTTCATTTGTGATACCTGCACACTTAAACAACCCGCATAATTCATGGATAAAAAGCAAATGATCACCAGGATGGACAGTTCCATCCCCTAAATAATAATTATCCATAACACAATCAACAATACTTGTGGTATCTTAAAAGGATCTATCTCAACAGGTGGTGGTTCATCTACTACCCTAACAGTGGTAGTAGTTTTCCCAAAAAGAAAACCAAGTGGGTTATCCATATTGGAAACAAAATAACAAACAGAAATAAAAAGCAATACTCACTGTAGAAGTTTCCTTTACAAGTTCCACTCTTCAATAGCGCTTCACTCCCTGGCAATGGCGCCAGAAAATAGTCTTGATGATCCACAAGTATAGGGGGTGTATCGTAGTACTTTCGATAAATAGGAGTGTCGATCCCAACGAGGAGCAGAAGGTGCTGACTAGTGGTATGGAGCAGGAAAACTCTGTAAATACTTAGCAAACGGATTTTTAGGGGTTGTCCAATCCTTTCTTAGCAAGTAATAAAGACAACGAACAATTGCAAAAAATGGCCCAATCCTTTCTTAGCAAAGTACAAGCCTGTAGAAATACTTATAAGGACCAAACGTTCTCGAGGACACATGAGAATTCTGTCAAGTGTTTTCGCTTCAAATAGCCGAGTACTCTTCTTTGGTGTTGTAAGTGTTGTGTGGGTGAACCTGTGCTAATGTACCGACCTTATTTGGACTAATACATACTTGTGATTAAACCCCCTGCAAGCATTCACAACTATAGGAAAGTAATTAAGATATAAACCTAACCACAGCCTTAAACTCTGAGATCCTATGCTCCCTTGTGCAATGGTGTCCTAACGGGGGTTCAGGTTTCTGTCACTCCGGCAACCCCACAATTAGTAGCCATAAACACAATGCATTCCCCTAGGCCCATAAATGGTGAAGTATCATGTAGTCGACGTTCACATGACACCACTAGAAGAATAGCACCACAACTTAAATACTAAACCATGGAATAATAACTCAACACAAATCCACTACTAACAACATGACTTCTCCCATGTCCTCAAGAACTAAACGAACTACTCACAAGACATCATATGGATCAAGATCAAACATGATATGGTGATGGATAACAATCTGAACATAAACAATAATCCAATGGTTCCACTCAGAAGCATCAACAAAAATAGTAATCAACACCGGGAAAGTTTCCCCTGAGAACTAATGCAAGATTCAACACAATTGTTATAGCGGGATGGAGTGGTGATGATGGTGCTGGTGGAGACGATGGCGTGGATGATGATGATGGTCCCTATGAAGTCTAGCTTGCCGATGGTGTTGATGGCGACGATCTCCCCTCTCCGGGAAGGAATTTCCTTGGCAGAAATCTGTTTGCTGGAGAGCTCTTTCTCTCTCGGTGTTTCCACCCCGCAGAGGCGGTGGAATCTTTCTATGGTCGCTCCCCGTGTTTTAGGGTTTCGAGAAGATATAGGCGATAGGGCGGAGTTGGAGGCCGGCCAGGTGGGCCACACCCCTGTAGGCACGGCTAGGGGTGGACCGCGCCTAGGGGGGGTGTGGCCCCCCTATGGCCCATCTCCGCCTCCCCTTCTGGCTTCCTTCATCTTCTGGGAAAATATAATTTTCCATGATTTTTCTCGTATTTTTCTGATCTTCGCGAAATGGCATCAAAACACCTCTTTTTTCGTCAAAATCCTGACTCCGGCAGTTCATCCTCCAAGAATCATCCAACATGCAAAAACAGATGAAAAGACATAAGTAACACCTCATAATATGAAATATATCAATGAATATAGGCAAATTATGATATAGAATTGTGATGCAAATTGGACGTATCATCTATCAACTCTTGTTCTTATCATAGAATTCACTCTAAAGCCTTTAGAGAAGAAGTAAGAAGAGGTAAGTGGTAATGCTAGATTTAGATACCATCTATAGGGTGGGAGAGTTTGAAGAGAATCAAATCAATATGATAATTGATGGAGTTAACTCACTCCTGAATGGATAGAAGAGTTATTAGAATACATATGTATGTGGTAACAAAGAGGATTACAAGGATGAATTCTGAAGATAGTTACCAAGGAGTACTCCCATTGGATCAAGTAGGCATAGTCATTGAATAATAACTCTTAGTCAGATAGAGACACTAAGAAGATAGTATAATACAACTGTAATGTTGTATTGATGAAGCCTTGATTAGCCAACTGGAAACCTAAGCCATAAATGATCAAAGGATTATAATGATCATGCTCAAGTCACTAAGAGTGAATGGTTATATCATGTATAAGTGACATTGATGGATAGAACATGATAAACCCTAGTATAGATATGTTATCCTAGGTTAGTCATGACAAGTCACATTAATATAATGTGAGGTTGGAGTATGAGTTCATGGATATGTAGAGATAAGATAGCATGATTAAGATGATGCTAGAGCAACATTGGATTATGGAAGTAGTATATTCCTCTTAGGGAATACTAAACACTTGAGGTGTAGTAGGAATTGATATATGTATCTGTTAGAGTAATATTATAGATGGATGATAAAAGAAGAGTATGAATGGAGTTAACAGTAACCACTTGTTGGATAGGAGGTTATCAGTAGTACAGTATTTTGATATAACCAAGTATAGACATGAGAAGGTTATGAAAAGCTTTTGAGATTTATAAGTGAGATTACAAAGTAATTGTGAAGTAAGAGAGTGAACATTCAAGTGGACTTGAATTTATTAAAAGCATTCTAGAAATGATAATTATCTCTATGAGAAGATCATACTGAGCTTTAGTGTCAAGCTCATTGGATTTATAGATGGATTTAAGAGGAGAAAGTATTGGTAAGAATATTCTTGTGAAGTAAACCTCATCATGTGTTAACATGATGATATATGTGAAGTAGTAGTATATCTAGGAAAGGAATTCCTTAATTAGAAGTCAAGAATTATGAAGTATGGAAGATAGGAATTCTTGATAAACACTCAACCTTAATTCTATAACCAAACATAATATCCATTTCATATGATTGATCTATCATCCTATTTCCACAATGCCTTGTAGGAATATTTTCCTATAGCACATTAATTTCTATCCATGCCTATAAAAGAATATGAGTATATTAAGTCCTCTAAAAACTCATAGTAAATGTTTGTAACTCCAAACTCAAATTCTTATGCTGGACATAACAAAACATATACCTTGTTATCACCTAAGCTTATCGGAATAATACTAACCATATTAACTCCTTAGAACTTTATGTATCATATAATAATGAAGGATCACTATATAAAAATTCCCTTAAAACTATAGGTTAATGAGAATCAAGTCTCATGAATCAATAGTAATATATATTTTAATAAATATATGGATATTATGCAAATCAAATTCATAACAAAAGTTCTTACAAAATATTAAAAATAAAAGGGTCTATATAAAGAAAATAAATAAACTATAACACTATATAATAAAAGCTCACAAACAGGATTCTAAATACACTTTATTTATGCTGCAAGTATTTAGCAAATAAATTCCATGAAGAAAGATTCAAAACAAATATAATATACAAATCTGGAACAAAACAGAAAATAGAAAACAAAATCAAACAAAAACAGCTTCTGGCTGCAGCCCACTCACTTGCTTATCTGTCACCCACGAGCACCCAGCAGCAGCCCACATATCGGCCCAGCCAAACCAGCCCAACAACCATCGCTCTCTCACTATCAGATGGGGTCGCTGGTAGGCAGGTACCCCGGGTTCTTTTCCAAAAGCTCTAGAGGGTTTTCTACAAAAAAATTGTTGTCGTCTTCCTCCTCTAGCTGGAAGCATCTCGGTGGAGCTTCTGATGCCTTTCATCATTGTCGCGTGTCGTGATGCTCGCCGCCGTGCTGGATGGGGATAAGAACGCCACGCTGCTCTCTCCATATCTCTCCCTGGTCTTATCTTCCTCACGTGCGCCTCTCTTTTTCTTTCCCCAACGAGAAACTGAAACCCTAGATTCGAGTTGCCGTCGATTAACGGCATTCCAAGCTTCCCCGTGGCTGTCCGAGCACGCCGTGAGCACCGCCATGCTTCCCTACAGCGATAAGCTAGAGGAATCGAGCTGGGGGTTCTCGGAATCGAACCCCACATCATTTCTTCCCAAACTCCGACCGAGCTCCGCCGTGACTCCATCACCGTTACAGGCCACCGCAAGCCTCGCCATCAACCTCTTCAGCTTCCCGGTGAGCTCACGGACCTCCAGTGCTCCCTAGCGCGTTCCCTCGTGGTCTCTAAGCATGTCCGCGTTGTTGGACTTTGTGCGCCGCCGTCCGTGGTCGCCGTATTCCCTGTTCCGATGACCAATCGAGAGTGGCACCGCCACTGTTAGGCTTCCCACGCTGCGTAGCATCGAACCTAACATCCCACGCTGTCCCGCGAGTCCTCCATCGCCGTGTCTTTGTATATCCTCGTCGGGGTGACGTCAGGGTGACGTCATCGCGCGCGGTCAGCGTGGTCAAAATCGCAGTGGGTTCCACGTCGCTTACGTGGATTGCCAACGTGGTAGAGGTCCCACCAGTCAGTGACTTCGGGGTAGATTTAGGTTGAGTACAAAAAGTTTTATCCAAACAGTTGTATCATGCTGATGTCACTTTGACGCATTAAATCTTTAATAATTCTAGAAACTTATTAAATTTTAGAAATTCAATATCATTTGTTTTATAGTTCAAAAATATATATTTAATATACGAAAAATTTCAGAAAAATAAAATCTACAACATTAAACTATTATCAAACATTATTATGTTAACAATTTAAATAATTATTATTTAATAAAGATTTTAGAAGTAATAAAACTTTTAAAATTCATATTTTAATAATGGTAAATGATAAAAATATAAATAATATGTCAAAAATCTTAGAAAAATAAGAACTATAATTGAAAACTATAATCATGTATTATTATATCACTTAATTATATATTTATTATTTATTAACTATTTATAAAGTAATAAATCTTATAAAAAATATATATTATTATTTAAAATTCATAAAAATATATATAATATACCAAAATGATCACAAAAATAATATCTACATGTTAAAAATATAACATCCCACTTTTGAAGTAAGTAAAAGTTTAATACTCTAATAACTTGAATTTAAATCTAATTCCTTAATTGATAATTCATATAAGCATAATTAAAAATTAATAATATTACTAAAAATTATTCCTTTGAGGTCTAAAAATAATATTAGTCCTAAGTTTTGATAATGTGAAGTCAAAATAAGTTTAACACATTTTAAAGTATAATTTTGTTGAATTATTATTCAATAATAAGTATATACTATGTTTCAAAAGGAGTAGTCAAATATTAAATTGTCAAGATTACTATTTTGGCTTAATAAAATATTTTACCATTACTTCAACCATAAATTTATAAACATATTATCAATCCAAAGAAAATTCATGAGTAGTCAAGTAATATTGTTTACTTATTCAGAAACCAGAACCACACATTTATAAGGTGATAAATGATTCTATTCCATTATAATATTAAGAAACCAGTAATCAAATAGAAGTATTACTACTCTTATCTAGCTTTAAAGAAACATTATGAAGTGAACAAAGAATAAATATCATAAGCATTACATCTTAAGTCCATCTATGTCCTTAAAGTTAAACTTTAGTCTACAAGACTATAAACACCATGTAAAAGGCTTTATTATGTGTTTTATAGTTTACTTTGGTCTATTTCAATTAAGACCTAATGCATCTCAAGACCAAACTAACCGAGTAAACACCAAGAGACATCGACCATATTCTATTAACCATCAAGATTGTTTAAACCTTAGAAAAGAAACCTTTTCTTTGAAGGTTATCCTTTTGCCACTTCAAACAACAAATCTTATAATAATATCTCCAACTTTTATCATAGACACCAGATGACAATTAATCATAACAACATTACTTCATACACTACTTATATATTATAGATTGTTAATACTTAAAGTTTAAATTCTTTTGTTTAGTTAAGTAAACAATTCTTCAAAAGTTATTCTTTTAAGATACACTAAAAGTAATTCTTAAGCGTTCCAAAATTAATCTACTTAAGTAACAACCTTCATATAAGGGGTCTTTAGATACCATTGCACACTTAAATATTTTATTTTTGTGTGTACTTTATTATACTTGCATGTTGTTTCACACACGCTCACAAGCCCTAATAAGAAGCACAAGTGTGAAACTTATCTAAAATAACAACACATTACAAAGAAAACATTTCCAGTATCCAAACCCTAGAACAACTTTATTTCGGGGATTCGAGTTTACTAAATTGCATTACATTACTTATGCATAACAGCATATTGCTTCTTTAAACATTAGTCCTTACCGGACCAATGATGCTGATTTCAGATATTGGATATTTTATATTGTCTCGAAGACTGTGAGTGCATAATCTTGCAATCACAAAAGGGAAGTTAACAATTGCTCATGTCCTTTGATTATTTTCTGTAATGTATTTTGCAAATCCAGTGTTGTCATCACCTGCATTTCAAAAAGGTCAGAAAACACTATTTTCATAATAATATGATTATAGGTTATTTACCATGAGGTAATAACCTACTATGAAAGTTCTGGTGGTAAAGGAACATATTATCTAGGACTTAACAAACAATATCACCAGTGATTCTTGCACCGTGTATTACGCGTTGACCATGAGATTTGGAATGGGACGGAGAAGTCAGCCGTATCTTTACCTCTCGCATGGAGCCGGATGTGCGGGTCATGGCTGTTATCCTCATAACATGCATTGAATTGGCAATTCGTAGAGGATATGCAGCATATGGGTGGGAACCCTCAACGTCCCACGATAGTTCCGGCATCTGAACGGTCTGTACTGCCAATTCCTGTAATTCAATATGTGGATGACATACACCAAGGAGACATGCAGGGGCGCGAAGAAGGCAGTGATTGGCTTGCATCTTAGTCTGGGGCCCACACCAAGGAAGTGTGGACGAGAATGCAACTTGGGTGTGCAACAAAGCTAAGATCTCTCATGGGTAAAGTAACACACCTCTGAAGAGTGTAAGAACTGTAACTTGTTACTCCCTGTTCCGGGAAGGAGCTATGAAAGCGGCAGGAAAGGAACTCCACAAAAGTTCTGGTAAACCTGTGAAGGCTGACGGACATAGCTTTTCAGAATAAAAGCAACCTTTGATTTTTTTTATGAAAATCTGCATTGCCTACGACCTATGGTCTGTGGCTGTAGATATAGTGCATAAAACAATCCTTTCTAGTGAACTTGCTGAGTATGCTCGTACTCAACGTATCTTCGTAACCCTTGCTAGATCCTGAAGCCAATACAGACGATGACTACATCAACTTATGCTCAAGGGGAATCGTCATCAACATCTCAAGTTCTTTGATAAAGTCAATGAAGTCAACAAATATATCAATTAAAGTGAAGATGAAGTTGCTGATTAGATAGGAATATAATCTCTCGCCATAGAACCTACTTCTGTAGAGTAGTGCTATAGCAGCAATGCAATCCCAGTAGTTTAGATACTAGTCTTTTAAGTATGATTGATTTGAGTTGATTATTTCTGATTCTTCTTTGTAAGAAGTTTCTTTCTATCTCTTTAACCTAGATTGTTCTCTGGATCTTTTGTAAGAGTTGAGTTGTAACCAATAGTCCTATCTTGGACGAAATGTGTTTCTGTTGTACCACTCTGAGGGATGTAATACTAGTGAATGGTGTTTCATTGGTGTTATGTCAACGACTATAGTGTACAACATCATGAAGTGGTATGCTGGGTCACCACAGCAACTCAATAGGTTGCATCCATGGGGGGCCAAACTAGTCAGGTGTCTGTTCATTCGATTTGTGAAACGACTTAGGCCATCTCCAACGCTCCTGCAAACGGACCAAGTCAGTCCAAATTGGTCCCGTCGGTCACAACCCACATCATAATAGCACCCCGCAAACGGAGAGGACACCCTAGAGCGGTCCGTTTTGGTGCAAACCAGATCCAAATCTGGGGCTGGAATGTGGTGGGACGGACGGCTGCCGTGTCCGGCCATGTCCTCCCGATGCTTCCACAGGGCCCACCTAACGAGGCTTGATCTCGTCAATGCCCATTGTTATGGACTTGGGTTTTGGAGAAGATGAGGATGCTGGAGATCGCGGAACGATTAGCAAACAAGCAATACGAGACACGAGGTTTACCCAGGTTCAGGCCCCCGGAGGGAAAACCCTACTCCTGCTTGTCTGCTCTTGATTACGGCGGAACCGAAGATTACAGGGGTGCGCAGATGCAATCTGGCGTGGAGGTGTCTATGCGAAAGTATGAGGTCAGAGATCTAGGTCGTGCCCTCCTAGCCTTTATATAGAGTTAGGCAGGTCCCAGGAACAGACCGAGTCGGTTACAGGTTTTAGGGTTTACCCCTTTGAATTTTCTATCTACTCTAGTCTTGCTCTTGTAACATCCCAAAAATACTAAACTTGGATCATCAAACTCTAATCATCAAAATTAGGGTTAACAAAAACTTTTCTAAATAAAATTATGGAAGCATGCATGTGAGTATGCATTTCATTTTGAATTCTTTTGAACCACCTTGTTTGTGTGTTTCTTTTCTTGCAAAATGTTGCTTAGGTGAAATAAACATCATCTAAACAATTCCCAAACTTTTCTCAAAGACAAATAAATCAAAACAAAGCTAAATGAGGGAATGGTCATTTTGACCAATTTAACTCCCATGCCTACTTTGGCTGTCTCAAACTTTCAGAACCTAACAGAAACTTTTCTAGATCTTTGCACCCCTTGATTGTACTCATAACAAAGTATCAAGGCCCACTTTGTGATCATCCAAAAACATTTAAATGCATAGTTTAAATGACAGTTCAAAATTGAATCTTTATCATATGGGAAGATCCCACTTTTTCAAAAACCACTCAAACAAGCTCAACTTTCAAAACCCAAGCATCTGCAGACTCAACAGCACCAACCTAGCACACCCACCAAAAATCTTTTCAAAATTCAAAACTTGAATTCATGCGGCCATTTCATCAAACACTTGGCAGATTCAAATCAAACTGGCCTAACTTCACTGTTTGGAGCAGAAATTTGGCTAAGCAATGTTCACCATTGATCACCCTTGTCTCCCCCAGTGCCAACCAGTGCTTGGACAAACCCTAGACCCTACCCTTTGCCCCATGCCATGCCAACCCGAGCATCCCTTGCCAGCCGACAATGGCTAGCTAGCCAGAGCAAGCACCAAGCCGAAACAACATGTCTAGGAGCAGGCCAACACCCCACCGCCACTCCCTGTCCAGCGCTCGGACGTTGCCAGCCACTAGACCACACGCACGGACCGCGCCCAGCCCGCCAGCAACCATGCCGAGCATGCGCCAGAGCGCCACACTCGACCGACGCCCACAGACCGCGCTCCGCCCTCGTCGCGTGCATACACGATCGCCACCGTCCCAGGAACACGCCAGACATGCCCATTTCACCGCCTGTGCCCCGTAGCCACCGCTCGCCGTCGAAGACGCCGCCTCTGCCGTGTAGAGCGTCGCGTGTTCCAGACCAAACCGCACCGCCCCTACAAGCGCATTAAAGCCGTAGAGCATCGTCAGGAGACCACCAATCGATCGCCACCGTCGGCCATGCCTCCAGCAGCCCGTAGCCGTGTCGCCACCATCGCCTGCCCATGT
Organism: Avena sativa; assembly: GCA_916181665.1. Lineage (NCBI taxonomy): Eukaryota > Viridiplantae > Streptophyta > Magnoliopsida > Poales > Poaceae > Avena > Avena sativa. Next base: position 86,445,754 of record OV702285.1, on the reverse strand, counting down.
CGTTCGGTCTCACCGTCGCGACTATAAATAGAGGCCTCCCCCGCTCGAATTATTCACACCATTCCACTCCTCTCTCACCCAGAACCACCCTACCACAGTCCCGGAGCAAGGCGAGCAGCGCATCGCCGGAATTTCGCCGGAGCCCGCTGCCTCTAGAGAAGAAGGGGCCAGCGATTGGAGCCACCCCAGGAGAAGCTGCCAGTACCAGGAGAACCGCCATCGTCGACTTCGTCGTTCGCCCGCCTCGCCGACCCTCGCCTGAACCCCGGTGAGCCCCCAGCAACCCCCACTGGCCGTGCTAGGTTTCTGTTTCGCCGGCGTTGCCCAACATCGACGATGACTCTCAGGCGTTGGATTAGAACCAGATCGAACGCACCACATTGCCCCATACCGCTTCGCAACCCCCTGTCTCACTGACACGTGGGGACAGCCACTTAAACAGCCCGTGGAAGCGCTGCGCTTAGCAGGTCGGCCCGTTAACCTTTCCCGCGCAGCCCAGTTATTTGAATTTAACCTTTTCCATTTTATTTCAAACACACTTCTGTACCCAGTTTCAAAAATCAACCCAGATCGATTCAGTGCACCAAATTGAATGAAACCAATTTTGTTAGAAAGGTCTGGGAATGCTGAATCCAAGCCCATTGGATTCAAGTCATTTGGATCTATAGATCATCCATGGTAAAAATAACAAGGCAGAAGCTTTTCTGCATTCAAACATTTTTTAATTTAAACCATAATAGCTTTTGAGTTGATTCCAACTCTCAAAAATCACATTTAACCATACCTTTCAGAATATATAAAAATATATAGGTTTACTTACAGAAATAATGTTCAAGTAAATAAAAGAATGCCCCATAGGCATTTCTAGCCACTTTAATTAATTAAAATAAAATGGTAAAACCTTATTAAATTGTGACACCACTTTAAATCACATTCCCATGGACTACAATATGTGGTGATGACATGTTTCAACATGATCCCATGTTTAGTTCAGAGAATATTAAATCTTAAGTAGTTTTTCAATGAGTAGAAATTACTTTTCTAAAAATAAAAGGAATTAAACCAAGCTTTAATCTTGTAATTAGTGATGATGCTAGATCATCTATAGGACCCTTTTGTGTGATGATTGCAATTAGTTAAGTATTGTTTGGTGATTGTGTACGTCGTATTTATCTATAGACGCTAGTACCGACCAAGGATACGAAGAGGAAGGAGGATTCTACGAAGAAGAAGCCGAGGAGAACTTCAACCACTGCCCTGCACAAGGCAAGCCTAATACTACTAGTTGAATGTGCAAGCTAACACTTTCAAGATACCCTACTAATGCAAGCTTATACTGATATTGTGCAAGCTAACACTTGCAATTATGAGAGTTAAATAACCTATGCAATGCACTAAGCATGCTTGGTTAGATACATCTAATGACACCCAATCCTAGTTTTACTTGCAATCTTTCTACTTTATTTCTTTATCAAAGCTCTTACTTAGAGTTTACTGGAATAAATGGTAGATACTAGAAGGATACTTGAAGGTTGCATAAAGAGCATAAAATTTGGCCTAAGCTAGATAATCTTGATGTCATCCTAAGGTATGAGATTAAACTTAGTTAAAACTCCACTGGTTTACCACCCCTCATTAGTGCTTACCCCCACTTGTAGATGCTAGTGCTAAGCATAAAACTTGATCAGCTTTAGATGGGAATACTTGGTGGAAAAATGGTTATGAAAACCTTGGAATGATGGATCATTCTATTGAAATGTTTTGGACATGTGTTTCCGAACACTTGATGATTTTGGTGATGAAAATGATGAGGCATGAGCCTTAGCCCTTTATAAAACTGATGGTTGTCTGGATGCGATACCATTCCAATTTTATCATACAACCACAATACCCACACATTAGGTAGGGCTTGACTGGAAACTTATATATCTTAGTATTAGTTCCCTCACGGACAAGGTCTGAGCTGAGGCTACCTTCTGAAGATTGTCCACCTGTGCAGTACCCAAGATGACAGTTGGTCATGGTTGGGAGGCCAAACTCACAAGAGAGGTGCTTATACTAGGGCGTGTAATTGAAAGGTTAGGATTGATTATCCGCATACTGAGTATGGTGAATTCAGGATTTGTTCCTGACGGATGTATCGAATGTTGTGGTGAAAGTGTACAATCTCTGCAGAGTGTCAAACTATTTGAATAGCCGCGTCCGCGGTTATGGACAGTTGGAGTGGCCATACTGTTCCCCCGTTAGATGTTTTCAAAAGACTTGTGAAATGAATTGAGACTTTGACTTGACCACAACAGGGTTGTGATATGAAATACAAGTTCCCACTTAGGTGTTATAAAACCTTAACTAGCATTAGTTGCTTCCAAACTTAGTAGAGATAAATCTGTCTTTTGCAAAACAACCCTAGAGCCTAGTGTCCTATTATCAAAAACCCCTTTCACTTGTTAGTATTAGTTTGCGAGTACTTAAAGAGTACTCATGGCTTTGTCCCTGGCTATTCCCATGGCCAGACTATGAAGAGGAGTACCTAGAGGATGGACCCTAGGAAGGTTACGACAACTAGGATCATCTCCTATCGTCAGCATTGCCTGTGACCCCGAAGATGGAGCTTCGCCTACGCTACCGTTATTATTACGTATTCCGCTGCTTGATGTTGTATTAAGAACTGGATCATGAGATCCTTATTTGTGTAAGAACTTATGTATGGTTTGTAATGGATGATGTACTGTGGTATCCAATTCTGTTATGTCTCGCAAAAATGGTAATCCTCGGATTGCGATGTATGGCATAACAGGCATCTGGGATTAAAAATCCGGGTGTTGACAAGTTGGTATCAGAGCCATCCTGACCATAGGAGACCCTAGTTAGACTGGACGTTTGAATCAAAAACTTAGTTTCAAAACCAAATAAAACAAATATTTACAAAAACTTATTCTCATTCTTATCCCTTTGATTCTTTCATGAAAATTCATGTTCCTCAAAAACTCTTGCAAAATACATAAAATTTTGACAGACTTGATCACTCTACTAACTTACTCATCCTATATTCTTATAGATGGACGTGAAGTACAGCAAGTTTTATCAGTGGGGGAATGGAGGAGACCTTATTTTTGAGAGGGATTTGGACCAGCTTTCGGAACTTCTGGAGCGCCCGCACCCCGAGTTCTCCGGAGCTCAGCTCAATGATCAAGGAGGAGAAGATCTGTAGTGGCTAATTGTTGCAAGTCTCCGAGGAAAGATTGAACCTCCCACTGCTGAGGGAATTCAGTTTACCTTAAGAGAGAACAACTGGCTCGATGGACTTGCCAGGGCCATGCAGGAAGCTCTTTCCCGTCTATGTGGCCAGAGCATCAATCAGATCAAGGGAACCCGCTTTGAGTTTTGCCCAAGGCGTGATGCTAATGGACAACCACTGGAAGCCCCATACCACCCCGAGCTGAAGACCCAATTGGACCACCTTAGCTTCATGATGTACGATCGACAGCAGGAGTTGGACAACTGCCGTGACTACTCCAACCACAAGTCTGCCATCATCAAGACGAAGGATCAGACCATCGCCATGTTAGCAAAGGATCGCAAGTCTCGCCGCCGTCAGCTCAACAAGAAGGAGCGCATCATTGCCCATCTTAGCCATCGCATCTCATATTTGGAGGAGACCATCCACGAGAGAGACATGTAGTTGGAAGAAAGGGAGAATGCCGGAGAGGATTTTCGTGGAGACCCCTACTCCTACCTCAGCGATGATGATGATTTTCTGGAGGATCAGGCCATGGATTTCTTCACCGATGAGGATGATTTCGCCTTCATCGATGACGATGAAGATGACGAAGCCACAGATTCCGAGAAGTAGTAGCACTTGAGCACTAGCGTAGTGAGTAGTATTCGGTCCCACTGTATCGTAGTTTTCAGAATGGTTCTTAAAACCATCTGTACTTCTTTGTTGTGGTGTGTGTTGTATCGTGTGCTATGAATGAATGAATGAATGAAAAAGCAAGTTGCTAGAAAAATCTGAGTCAAAATTTAAAAACTTTTCAAAGACCCAAAATCTTAGAAATTTCCCTCTTTTCTCATGATCTATCTCAATCTTCAGATGCCACATGGAGGAAGTGGTTCATCCCCGGACCCGATGTTGCAGATTCTGCAAATGTTGACCTCTGACCGCGAAGCTGAAAGAGCGGAACGTCAAGCCAACCTAGCCACCCTGCAACAGATAGCTCAGCTTGCCCGCAACAACCAAGGCCACGGAAATCAGTACAACCATGGATCTAAGCTAAAGAATTTCCAGAATACCAACCCACCTGTTTTCACTAAGTCAGAAGAGCCCCTAGACGCTGATGATTGGCTGCAAACCATGGAAAATAACCTAGAAGTCGCCGGAGTGGAAGCCAACGAGAAAGTTCTGTTCGCCACCCACTATCTAGCCAGAGATGCCAGGGCATGGTGGAACAGTGTTCGCGCAATGACCGGAGGCCAGATGATGACCTGGGAGGAATTTAAGGTCAATTTTAGCAGAACCCATGTGACACCGGGTTTGATCAAGAGAATGAGAGACGAGTACAGAGAGCTGAAGCAAGGAAGGATGACCGTAGTGGAATACCATGACAAATTTTTGTCATTAGCTAGGTATGCCCCGGATGAGATCGACACCGAAGCCAAGAAGAAAGAGAGATTCTTGAATGGTCTGCATGATGAGATGCAGACAGTGTTAGTCAATATCCCTTTGCCAATATTGAAGCTCTTGTCGACTCTGCTATCCAGATGGAAGGAAAGATCAACTAAGCCAATGAGAACTGCAAGCGTCTCATGATGCATCAGCCAGGAACCCATCAGACCCCAAAGTATCGCCCTAACCCTTCTCCCGGATTTGCCCCACGAACTAACAGACCCCCGATGAACCGTCCGACCTATCCCAACCGTGGAAACCCTACCCGGAGGAAATCACAACAACCCCGGTAACTCTAGCAATTTCAACCGTGCCCCACCAAAGTTCAACACCAACAATGCTGCCACCAACACCAACACTGCCCCGAGGACTGGAAGCAATGATGTGCCTGTAGCAGCAAAGGACAACTCGCAAGTGACCTGTTATGACTGTGGAAATAAGGGCCACTATTCCAACGAGTGCCCCAACAAGAAGAATGCCGCAACACCCAATACCAATGCCCCAGCTCAGCAACAGCATCGTGTTCAGCCAGGAAGAAGATTTGCTCCAGGGAATTCGCTCAACCGCAATGGCCGTCTTTTTCTCATGCATGCTGAAGAAGCTCAGGAAGCGCCAGACGTCGTGCTGGGTATGTTTTCTGTTAATTCAGTACTTGCACGAGTGTTGTTTGATTCTGGTGCATCGCACTCATTTGTCACTGAAGAATTTGCATGCACTAGTAAAATTCAACCAACCAAATTGAAGCATGTCATGATTGTTCAAATTCCCGGATCAACCACCAAGGCTAGGCAAATTTGCAAAGCCGTCCCTATCCGAATCCATGGCATAGATTTTATGCTAATCTGATAGTACTCAGAACTAAAGGTTTGGAAGTAGTACTAGGAATGGATTGGATGTCCAAACATAAAGGATTGATTGACTGTGCCAAGAAAGCCATAACCATGACCAGTACAGCCGGAATATCAGTCGAGCATATATCTGAAACCTTACCTCGCCAATTCAAGTGTAACAAGAGTATAGCCCAACCTACCATTGACCAAGTCCGGATAGTCTGTGAATACCCCGATGTATTTCTAGATGTTTTGCCCGGTATGCCCCCAGATCGGGATATCGAGTTTATCATTGAACTAATCCCCGGAACTATACCCATAGCCTAGAGACCCTATAGTATGAACCCGTCTGAGCTAGTAGAACTGAAGAAGCAACTGGATGCCATGCTGGAAATTGGATTGATTCAACCAAGTGCGTCACCATGGAGGTCACCTGTCTTGTTTGTGGACAAGAAGGATGGAGGTAACCGTTTGTGTACGGATTATCGGAAATTGAATGATGTCACTATCAAGAACAAATAACCCTTGCCCAAGATAGAAGATTTGTTTGATCAGTTGACCGGTGCCAAAGTGTTTTCTAAGATTGATCTTAGGACTGGCTATCATCAACTCAAGATTCGTGCAGAGGATATTCCAAAGACTGCCTTTACCACCAGATATGGATTGTATGAGTATACAGTCATGTCTTTTGTCTTAACCAATGCCCCCCGCTTATTTCATGAATCTCATGAATAAGATTTTTATGGACTTCCTGGATAAGTTTTTCGTTGTTTTCATCGACGACATTCTGATTTATTCCAAATCAGAAGAAGAACATGAGCTACACCTAAGGACCATTCTTGGAACCCTTAGAGAGCATTGGCTGTATGCAAAGTTTAGCAAATGTGAATTCTGGTTACAGGAGGTAGGATTCCTCGGTCACATTGTATCAACCAGAGGAATTGCCGTTGACCCTGCAAAAGTGAAAGATGTAGAAGATTGGCAAGCCCCAACCACTCAAACCCAAGTTCGTGCATTTCTCGGATTGGCGGGATATTACCGCAAGTTCGTAGAAGGATTCTCGAGTATCGCCAGACCAATGACCCAATTGCTGAAGAAGGACAAGAAGTTTGAATGGACCGACAAATGTGAAGCGAGTTTTCAAGAACTCAAGAGGAGATTGATTTCAGCCCCAATCTTGATCATGCCAGATATCACGAAGCCATTCGATGTGTATTGTGATGCATCCAAGATCGGTCTCGGATGTGTGCTAATGCAAGAAGGCAAAGTTATATCTTATCTATCTCGACAACTGAAGCAACATGAGCAAAATTACCCAACCGATGACCTCGAACTCGCAGCCGTAGTTCTAGCCCTAAAGACATGGAGACATTACCTGATGGGAAACCGTTGTGAGATTTATTCGGATCACAAGAGCCCGAAGTATATATTCACCCAGAAGGAGTTGAACATGAGACAGAGAAGGTGGATTGAGCTAAGGATTACGATCTGGACATTCACTATCACCCTGGTAAAGCCAATGTGGTAGCAGATGCCCTTAGTAGATTGCCGTGCCGCTTGAACTCCATGATTTTGAAGGAGCAACCAAGCCTGCACAAAGAGATGGAAGATTTTCGAATATAATTAGTAAGTGAAGGATTTTTGGCTAGCATAGAACTTCAACCCACTTTGATCAGTCAGATTAAAGAGGCGCAGAAGGGAAATGCTAGTATCGATGGAATCAAGCGTCGTATTGGTACAGGCAAAGTACCTGGATTCACCGAAGACGAAGAAGGAGTTCTGTGGTACAAAGGACGCCTTTGTGTACCAGCAGATTCAGAGTTGAAAGAAGTGATTCTGAAGGAGGCTCATGATACTCTTTATTCTATCCATCCCAGAGGAACTAAGATGTATCAAGATTTGAAGGAGCAATTTTGGTGGGATAAGATGAACAGAGAAATCGGAAGCTATATCGCCAAGTGTGATATTTGTCAGCGAGTCAAGGCAGGACATCAAAGACCCGCTGGATTGTTGCAACCCTTGCAGATTCCGGAATGGAAATGGGATTCCGTTGGAATGGACTTTATCACTGGACTGCCTACTTCTAGTAGGGGAAATGACTCTATCTGGGTCATAGTGGACCGATTGTCTAAAGTCGCCCATTTCTTGCCCGTCAAGACCACATATCAGAGTTCGAAGCTAGCGGAGTTGTACATCGCTAGAATAGTTAGTTTGCATGGAGTACCCAAGAACATCGTATCGGATCGAGGAACTCAGTTTACCTCGAGATTCTGGAAGAAAGTTCAAGAAGGTTTAGGAACCCGCCTAGATTTCAGCACCGCGTATCACCCTCAGACCAATGGACAAATGGAGCGAGTAAATCAAATACTCGAAGATATGCTGAGAGCATGTGTGTTAGAATATGGATCCAAGTGGGAAGACTGTCTGCCGTTTGCAGAATTTTCTTACAATAACAGTTATCAAGCCAGTTTGCAAATGGCCCCATTTGAATTCATGTACAGAAGAAAGTGTCGCACCCCTTTGAACTGGTCGGAAGTAGGAGAGAGGCAGATTTTTGGAACCGATATCCTAGGAGAAGCAGAAGAGAAGATTCACAAGATTCGTGAGCACCTCAAGACCGCCCAGTCCAGACAGAAGAGTTATGCTGACAAGAGACGTAGAGACCTCGCTTTCAACATAGGAGATTTTGTTTATCTGAAAGTGTCACCATTGAAGGGAATGCAGCGTTTCCAACTCAAAGGAAAGTTAGCTCCCAGATATATCGGACCTTTCAAGATTCTGAACCATCAAGGAGAAGTGTCGTATCAATTGGAACTACCTGAAGAGATGTCAGCCGTGCACAATGTGTTCCATATCTCATTACTTCGCAAGTGTATCGAAGTTCCCGAGAAGACCGAAGTGTTCAAGAATATCGATCACCGGACCATAGAGATCAACGATGACCTGACCTATCCCGAAGTGCCCATCCGTATTTTGGAAGAAGCTTTTCGAACTACCCGAACCCGAAGCATCAAGTTTCTCAAGATTCAGTGGAGCAACCACACAGAAGAGGAAGCTACCTGGGAGCGCGAAGATCACATCAGGACGGAGTTTCCCGATCTCTTCAAATCCTAGGTAATCTTTTCGTCCTTTTTCAAATCTCGGGACGAGATTTTGTTTAAGGGGGAAGGTTTGTAACATCCCAAAAATACTAAACTTGGATCATCAAACTCTAATCATCAAAATTAGGGTTAACAAAAACTTTTCTAAATAAAATTATGGAAGCATGCATGTGAGTATGCATTTCATTTTGAATTCTTTTGAACCACCTTGTTTGTGTGTTTCTTTTCTTGTAAAATGTTGCTTAGGTGAAATAAACATCATCTAAACAATTCCCAAACTTTTCTCAAAGACAAATAAATCAAAACAAAGCTAAATGAGGGAATGGTCATTTTGACCAATTTAACTCCCATGCCTACTTTGGCTGTCTCAAACTTTCAGAACCTAACAGAAACTTTTCTAGATCTTTGCACCCCTTGATTGTACTCATAACAAAGTATCAAGGCCCACTTTGTGATCATCCAAAAACATTTAAATGCATAGTTTAAATGACAGTTCAAAATTGAATCTTTATCATATGGGAAGATCCCACTTTTTCAAAAACCACTCAAACAAGCTCAACTTTCAAAACCCAAGCATCTGCAGACTCAACAGCACCAACCTAGCACACCCACCAAAAATCTTTTCAAAATTCAAAACTTGAATTCATGCGGCCATTTCATCAAACACTTGGCAGATTCAAATCAAACTGGCCTAACTTCACTGTTTGGAGCAGAAATTTGGCTAAGCAATGTTCACCATTGATCACCCTTGTCTCCCCCAGTGCCAACCAGTGCTTGGACAAACCCTAGCCCCTACCCTTTGCCCCATGCCATGCCAACCCGAGCATCCCCTTGCCAGCCGACAATCGCTAGCTAGCCAGAGCAAGCACCAAGCTGAAAGAACATGTCTAGGAGCAGGCCAACACCCCACCGCCACTCCCTGTCCAGCGCTCGAATGTTGCCAGCCACTGGACCACATGCACGGACCGCGCCCAGCCTGCCAGCAACCATGCTGAGCATGTGCCAGAGCGCCACACTCGACCGACTCCCACAGACTGCGCGCCGCCCTCGCCGCGTGCATACACGATTGCCACCGTCCCAGGAACACGCCAGACATGCCCATTTCACCGCCTGTGCCCCGTAGCCACCGCTCGCCATCGAAGAGGCCGCCTCTGCCGCACAGAGCGTCGCGTGTTCCAGACCAAACCGCACCGCCCCTACAAGCGCATTAAAGCCATAGAGCATCGCCAGGAGACCACCAATCGATCGCCACCGCCGGCCATGCCACTAGCAGCCCGTAGCCGTGTCGCCACCGTCGCCTGCCCATGCCGTTCGGTCTCACCGTCGCGACTATAAATAGAGGCCTCTCCCCCGCTCGAATTCTTCACACCATTCCACTCCTCTCTCACCCAGAACCACCCCACCTCAGTCCCAGAGCAAGGCGAGCAGCGCATCGCTGGAATTTCTCCGGAGCCCGCCGCCTCTGGAGAAGAAGGGGGCCAGTGATTGGAGCCGCCCCAGGAAAATCCGCCGGTACCAGGAGAACCGCCGTCATCGACTTTGTTGTTCGCCCGCCTCGCCGACCCTCGCCTGAACCCCGGTGAGCCCCAAGCAACCCCCACTGGCCGCGCTAGGTTTCTGTCTCGTCGGCATTGCCCAACGTCGACGATGACTCTCAGCCGTTGGATTAGAACCAGATCGAACGCACTACATCGTCCCATACCGCTTCGCACCCCCCTGTCTCACTGACGCGTGGGGACAGCCACTTAAACAGCCCGCGGAAGCGCGGCGCTTAGCAGGCCGGCCCGTTAACCTTTCCCGCACAGCCCAGTTATTTGAATTTAACCTTTTCCATTTTATTTCAAACATACTTCTGTACCCAGTTTCAAAAATCAACCCAGATCGATTCAGTGCACCAAATTGAATGAAACCAATTTTGTTAGAAAGGTCTGGGAATGCTGAATCCAAGCCCATTGGATTCAAGTCATTTGGATCTATAGATCCTCCATGGTAAAAATAACAAGGCAAAAGCTTTTCTGCATTCAAACATTTTTCAAATTTAAACCATAATAGCTTTTGAGTTGATTCCAACTCTCAAAAATCACATTTAACCATACCTTTCAGAATATATAAAAATATATAGGTTTACGTACAGAAATAATGTTCAAGTAAATAAAAGAATGCCCCATAGGCATTTCTAGCCACTTTAATTAACTAAAATAAAAGGGTAAAACCTTATTAAATTGTGACACCACTTTAAATCACATTCCCATGGACTACAATATGTGGTGATGACATGTGTCAACATGATCCCATGTTTGGTTTGGAGAATATTAAATCTTAAGTAGTTTTTCAATGAGTAGAAATTACTTTTCTAAAAATAAAAGGAATTAAACCAAGCTTTAATCTTGTAATGTTAGTGATGATGCTAGATCATCAATAGGACCCTTTTGTGTGATGATTGCAATTAGTTAAGTATTGTTTGGTGATTGTGTACATCGTATTTATTTATAGACGCTAGTACCAACCAAGGATACGAAGAGGAAGGAGGATTCTACGAAGAAGAAGCCGAGGAGAACTTCAACCACTGCCCTGCACAAGGCAAGCCTAATACTAATAGTTGAATGTGCAAGCTAACACTTGCAAGATACCCTACTAATGCAAGCTTATGCTGATATTGTGCAAGCTAACACTTGCAATTATGAGAGTTAAATAACCTATGCAATGCACTAAGCATGCTTGGTTAGATACATCTGATGACACCCAATCCTAGTTTTACTTGCAATCTTTCTACTTTATTTCTTTATCAAAGCTCTTACTTAGAGTTTACTGGAATAAATGGTAGATACTAGAAGGATACTTGAAGGTTGCATAAAGAGCATAAAATTTGGCCTAAGCTAGATAATCTTGATGTCATCCTAAGGCATGAGATTAAACTTAGTTAAAACTCCACTGGTTTACCACCCCTCATTAGTGCTTACCCCCACTTGTAGATGTTAGTGCTAAGCATAAAACTTGATCAGCTTTAGATGGGAATACTTGGTAGAAAAATGGTTATGAAAACCTTGGAATGATGGATCATTCTATTGAAATGTTTTGGACATGTGTTTCCGAACACTTGATGATTTTGGTGATGAAAATGATGAGGCATGAGCCTTAGCCCTTTATAAAACTGATGCTTGTCTGGATGCGATACCATTCCAATTTTATCGTACAACCATAATACCCAAAGATTGGGTAGGGCTTGACTGGAAACTTATATATCTTAGTATTAGTTCCCTCACGGCCAAGGTCTGAGCCGAGGCTACCTTGTGAAGATTGTCCACCTGTGCAGTACCCAAGATGATAGTTGGTCATGGTTGGGAGGCCAAACTCACATGAGAGGTGCTTATACTAGGGCATGTAATTGAAAGGTTAGGATTGATTATCCGTATACTGAGTATGGTGAATTCAGGATTTGTTCCTGACGGATGTATCGAATGTTGTGGTGAAAGTGTACAATCTCTGCAGAGTGTCAAACTATTCGAATATCCGCGTCCGCGGTTATGGACAGTTGGAGTGGCCATACTGTTCCCCCGTCAGATGTTTTCAAAACAATTGTGAAATTAATTGAGACTTTGACTTGACCACAACAGGGTTGTGATATGAAATACAAGTTCCCACTTAGGTGTTATAAAACCTTAACTAGCATTAGTTGCTTCTAAACTTAGTAGAGATAAATCTGGCTTTTGCAAAATAACCCTAGAACCTAGTGTCCTATTATCAAAAACCCCTTTCACTTGTTAGTATTAGTTTGCGAGTACTTAAAGAGTACTCATGACTTTGTCCCTGCTATTCCCATGGCCAGACTATGAAGAGGAGTACCTGGAGGATGGACCCCAGGAAGGTTACGACAACTAGGATCATCTCCCATCGTCGGCATTGCCTGTGACCCCGAAGATGGAGCTTCGCCTACGCTACCGTTATTATTACGTATTCCGCTGCTTGATGTTGTATTAAGAACTGGATCATGAGATCCTTATTTGTGTAAGAACTTATGTATGGTTTGTAATGGATGATGTACTGTGGTATCCAATTCTGTTATGTCTTGCAAAAATGATAATCCTCGGATTGCGATGTATGGCATAACATGCATCTAGGATTAAAAATCCGGGTGTTGACAGCTCTCCAAGGATCCGAAGGTGTCATGGGCCTTGGCCACCTGAAAGTCTTCATGGGTCGACGTATATTTGTCGTGGGCCTTCCTTGGGCTGGACTAGGTATGCTGAAGTCGTGTACCCGCGGGGTATAACCATGTCACCACCTGGCGGTGTCTCAACGGAGGACCACTTCCTTTTTATTGGGACCGTGTCGTCCCCATCCACACTCCACACTCCCTAGTCCACTAGGTCAAACCCTTCCTGAAAATCGTAGCTCCCTTCCCACCAAAAATCCGCTCCCCGACCCCGATGACGAAGGGCTGTGAGGGATAGTTCTGGACCGGCCGCAACGACCATGAAGCCAGCTCCTACGGCGGCGGGCGGCACCGCCATCGCCACTCCATGTCGAGGTCTCCACTACCGTGCTCCTCCTTCTACCGCTCGCCACCGGTGCGCGCCGCCATGTCCGTGCTCCGCACTACGCGTCTATGTTAGCCTCGAGGCCATGCGCACGCTCGCCGAGGCAGGCATGTTGTGCCCCTGGCCTGACGTGCATCTGACGGCGGGGTGGCACCTCAACCAGGCCCGCGTGCCTGTGCCGGCCATCCCTGTGTCGGGGCCCTCTAGCTAGTGTGGGATTTGCCAGCCCCGAGCCTTCCTGCCGCTAGATCTCCGGCATGACCTGGCCTACTCCATCCACTCCGACCTCTAGGACCGCTGGTTCGAGGCAGAGCACGCGGCGCAATGTGAGGCCATTGAGGCCCACATTGAGAACCTCAACGACGCCGACAAGGACTACTGTGAGGAGTCTGACATAGACTCCAGCGTGGAGGACAAGGAAGACCACGATGTCGACCTCAACTACTTCGGCTCGCCACAGCCCGGCCTCCCTAACTGGTCGAGCTATAGGGGCGCCGACACCGTCGAGTCGGAGTTGTGGCTGCAGTGGCCCGGCCAGGTTGCCGTCAAGGTGGAGGAACCAGAGCCGCCGCAGCCTCGGCCGATGACGAAGGAGGAGGAGATCGAGGCTGCCATCCTCGCGTTGCACCTAGAGGAGGAGAGGAAGTGGGCCATCATGGGGCAGGCCCTACACGATTCTTGGGTGGCCGCACGGGCCCAGATGCCATCGGCGCCGCCCATGCTACCGACGCCTCCTCCCGCTCAGACGCCCAACGACGCGTGGCCACCGCCCAGGTCTTCATCATCATCACCGACAACGACTACGAGAAGTAGGCGGCTCACAGTAAGACCGACGTCGGCCTTCCAGCAGCACCGCCCGAACCCCCATGCTATAGCCACCCATAATATTGGGTGTTTTTCCTTTTTGTGCGGATATTTTGACGGTTCAGGACCTTTATTATAATTTGTATAATTATTTTCTGCACTGTTTTTTCTGCAACTTTTTTTGCGGGGTGGCCGTTGGGGACACAAGCCACCGCAAATAGGCTCACCCGGATGACATGTCCTCAACCTCGCAAACGGGTCGAATCGGGCACATTCGGTGTCTGAAATGCGAAGAGCTGTTGTAGATGGTCTTAGGTAGAATATATAGGTGTGCAGTTCGGCGGCAACGGTTGGGCGGCCCAAATCGCATGGGGCAAGGCAGGGGTGAAGGCGCCAGCGTCGGCGTGCAATTTCATGTTTGTGGAAGAAAAAAAAAGTGGAATTATCTTATAACATACTCTCTGTGTTTTAAAATAGATATTGCGAGTTTATTAAAATGTAAAATAGATATTGCAAGTTTATTAAAATGTGGATGGATTTATATATTTTCTTCAGTTTATATTAATGACCTTAAGTTTGTCTAGATACTAATGCATCTAGTTTAAATTTTTAATTAAATACATAGAAATTTAGATAAAGTTAAGGCCATTAATATATATCAGAGGAGAGGAGTACTAAATAGTGTTTAGATTTAGGAAAATGCTACCTATCAGCCGGAGGATTACACGCTCGCTCCCTCCGGCTCCATCGCGTGCCATCTGTCCCTCCGCGTGGAGAACCCGACCGGGTGAGGGCCCACCACTTCGGTCTTATCCCCTCTCGATCGATCTCCTCCCCAGATCCCTTCTCTTTCCTTCCGTCTCCCTCTTGTCTCGTCAGCGCACAACAGTCGGAAAAAAACCACGCAATCCGTAAGCTCCATCCCCGCCGCAGGTAGCTACGCCGCCGAGAGCCGCCGGCCGCACCAGCTCACCGCGTTGTCGCCTGCCGGAGTTCCCTCCTCGGCACCCATAAGCCCCATCCCCACCGCCGAGGGCCACCGCCTGTCGGAGTGCCTTTCGTGCTGCCCGCTAGAGTACCTTCCTCGCCGCTGGTCACCGCGACGCCGATGGCCGCCGTCGACCTCGAGCACGCCCGGCGAGGCTCCTCTCTCTCCTTCTTCCGGCGAGCATAGTTTTTGCAAATTTTCAAATTTGCATCACAGTGGGGATTTTTGTGCTACATTAGTTCTTTGGTTTTGCATGATATGAAGAATGTTTTTGCTACAATCAACTGTTGTTTTTGCAACATATAATCTATGGATTTGCATTATATTAAGATTTTTTTTGCTATAACTGTTACGTAAAGTTGCTATATTAGTACAATGTTTTTGTATGAAGTCTCTGACGAGAGTCTGCGGTGAGGTCATTTTGCTAAATAAAATATATTTTTTGCTACAAAGTCTCCGGCGAGCAAAGTGTTTTTGCTACAATAACACAAATTTTTTGCTCAAAATGTTATGTGAATTTGCATCATTAGAAGGATTTTTTGCTACCTGATCTCCGACAAGGTCTTCGGAATATCTTTTTTGCTACCATCGTCCAGTGATTTTGCTATATTAGCCTATATTTTGCTCAATTAGCCTATTTTTTTTGCTACATACGTTATGTGAATTTGCATTATTAGGAGAAATGTTTTGCTACGAGGTCTCCGTCGAATTTGCTTTTTGCTTTAACGGTTTTTTTTTGCTACGAGTTTTCCGACGAGGTCTCCGGCGAGTTTTCTGGCGAGGTCTCCGGCGAGTTTTCGGGCGAGGTCTCCGGCGAGTTTTCCGGCAAGGTGTCTCTTTTTATTTTGTTTTTTGGTGAACTTTTTTTTTGTCACATGCAGCAAGTACAAGATGTTTTTATGCTACTATGCAACAAAAGCGGGATTGGGGACCAATGTGGACACGTGTCAATATCCTAAGCCGGAGGTTGAGAAGTCTGGTATCCTTCGGAGGACGCTCAGCGCGACCCTTAGATTTATACAAAGTTTGCCAAATGTGACGTCTATTTTGAGATCGGAGGGAGTACTCGATTGGATTTGGGGAGTCGTCCGACCACGTTTTAGCGCTAATCTAGACCGATAGTGTCCATGATTAGATAGTAGAGATGTTCCCGCCGCCTTCCAAGTTCATTCCCTCCGGCGAGCCGCGCCGCGACGCCGTTGCTCGAGCTCCGCCGTCCTATCCCCCGCCCCTCCCAAGATCCGTCGTTTTCTTCTCCCACTCGACATCCTCCGCCGTGATCCGTGCTCCACCGCCGGGAACTAAGGGGGCGCAGTCGTCGTCTCCTTCGGGTTCAGAGCTCAGACAGCCACGGCCGCTGCCGCCTGCATCCCGAGGTCACCTTACACACTGCGGTGCCGACGCGTTCCCCAAGTCTCCAACCCCTACGCCTCCATTGCTGGTAAATATACAGTATGTTCAGGACAGCTTCTCGCTTGATCTGAAATTGTTGGCTAACATGCCAAGTAATTTGCAGGAAGTTGTATAAAGTTGTCTAGTGAGTAATGGAACCAAAGCATTCTGCGGAAATGTCCAGGTAAAACTTCTCGACTATCCTTTAGCAGTAAATCGGCTGTAGTGATATCGATCGGTTATATAACATAGAAAGGATCTCCAGGCATTTGGACAAGCAAAATCAGGCCCTAATGGAGACATACCAAGCTATATCCCATGAGTTGCATAAACTGCAGGTGAGCTTCAGATACTATTAAGCCTGTATGGCGAGAGTGCATCTTGGTGGTGATTTATTAGATAGTAATCTGTTGCTAAGATAGTAAGATTGTTACTACCACCGTCTATAGGTTGAAGAAGAAACAATAATGCACAAGTTGTACGAGCTGATGTCTACAGAAGGGCTTCTTCCAAAGGTACATGGCTTACACCTACATGCTAATCAGGAAGGGTACTCTGCTGGTGTTAGTGTTCTGTGTTCTGAACATTCCGTTGAGTTGTTCAGCTTAGCATTATTTACCATTAAACAACAGTTGCTGCTTATGCGCATAAATAAATAGAGAGCTTAGCCAACTGTCGAAAATTAACTAACAACTGAAATTTGCAGTGTAGAGAATAGATGGTATACTGAAGTGTGCACAGAATGAGGCTAAAGCAGCACATTCTCACTTAACTGAATGTTTGAACCTTTCATCTGATGACAGAAGTATCATATTCTACTAAAATGGTGTTTGAAACTATCACATTCCCACTTAACTTTGTACCATTGATTGATGCTAAAGCAGCATATTTAGAGAACCTATTGCAAATCTATATGCAAATTAGTAAGGGTACTCTGCTGGGGTTAGTATTCTGAGTTCTGAACATTCCATTGAGCTGTTCAACTTAGATAAATAGAGGGCTCAGCCAACTGTTGAAAATTAACTGACAACTTATTTAAACCTCAGTCCAGCCTCCGCGGCTCCGCCCCTGCTTCAGATGGCTCTTCTCTGATCATCTATCAGAGGCTATCTACAGCTCTACGGAAGTGAAATCATCAACTCGACCTGACTCACATCACACGCAGAATGCTCCGCAGCACACAGAGTGTGGCATGGTGCTACGCCGTCCCGAGGACTCGCAGAGAGTATGTCATTTGGAAAAAGAGCTGGTTGTTGCGAGTTCTTGCTTCTGCTATGTGTGGCGCAGATAAATAGAATTTGACACTGTGCACAGAAAAATGTTTTGTCGGCAGTTGGAGACAAAGATATTTTCTCAAATCAAGGAAAAAATATATAGAAATCAGACACAATTGTTTCTTTCGTATGGACATGTCATACGGCACGACAAATCAGATTATCTGACGAGAAAAATCAGTTCACATAGTAACATTTTTTTATTAACTCAAAACTCACATCACTAAACAGGAGTGTACTACGATGGTTTGTTTGCTTCGACTATTACATAATCATAATAGTTGTTCAACAGTGCAGGCTGCATGCTGTTGCACTGATTAATGAATGCAGAGCTAACACCGGTCGAATAGGTGCATGGCAGGGCAAAGACATAAATTTACTTGGAAAGATAATGTGGGTCAACACCAAATTGCTTGTAGTAGTACTAGTACAATATATGCAAATACGCTGATCATCCATCTTGTGAAGATGGAGGACTAGGTTCCCCTTTGTGTAGTGTAGCCATGCTGACAGAAGATCTGAAGAAAGCGTGAAAGTATGAAGTGGTCCGTGGTTGACTATGATTGCAGCTCAGCTAGCAATTAGGGGAAGAACGAGATTACCCTGAATATTTTGCCAATACTCTCGGCAAGATGATCAATTATGCCTGGATCTGGATCCCCTTAATCTCGCCTGCTGCTTGAAGCTTCAGTCAGAGAGAGGCCTCAGCTGAAGGCCATTAACATGCACATACGCCCTTCCGCGGTAACAGGTCGGGCTGTTCCGTGGATGCTCCTGGAGTTCCTTCCTCACAGCGTCAATCGTCACACTGATGAACGGGCTGTCTACTTGATACCAGTCATTGCATATGAAGCTAACCTCCCTGAGGCTCACAAGATGCTTGATACCCATAGGGTCTGTATTTGGTGAGCCAGAGTAGAACTGGATCTCAAATTTAAGAAACTGCAGCCATGGCATAGCTCCTTCTTGGAAAGTAACCTGTGGCACACGACTGTCAATATGGAGCACCACGAGCTTTGCGAACCCTTCACCGCTGAAGACTACTCGCTTTTTCGGGACAACCTCGAACCTTAGCTTAAGGATCTGTAGGCTAGGCATCTCGCGCAAAGTAACAAGACATCCCTCCTCTAGTTTGCAGATTCTGATATCCAGGTAGCCAATATTATTGAACTGTTCTTTGATCCATCCAGGAATGTGCATGTGTTTCGTGCCAACAATTAGTCCCCCGTCACCGGATGAACCAGGTTGCTTTTGAAAGGACAAGATTTCTCCGGCCAGCGAAGACATCAGATCAGTCTTCTTCCAAACCTGGCGCACGCACTCCGGCAATCCCTCCACCTGTGAAAGCTGGCCAGCTTCCCATGGTAGTGTAGTGATCCGCTCATCCAATTCAAGAATCTTCAGCTTCTTCAGCCTCCCGATTTCCCTTGGTATCTTCGTTACCTTTGTTGATTGCAGATGCAGTCGCTCCAAATTCTGGAAGCTACCGACCTCACTGGGTATCTCTGTTATACATGTGTGACTCACATCGAGAATCTCCAAATGCGGCAATGCCGCGATGATCTCCCTGGACAGCTCTCTTATCTTTCCGTTCTTGCTGATGTCAAGAGTCTTCAATTTCTTTAGTCTGCCGGCCACCTCCCTAGGCAACTCTGTAATGTTTGTTTTACTCAAGCACAGATTCTCTAAATGTTGCAGGTCTCCGACCTCCTTGGGCAGCTCTACTAGCCCTTGGGTGTTACTCACGTCCAGACTCCTCAATTGCTGCAGATCTCCGATCTCCCTGGGCAGCTCTGTGATCCCTGTTTTCCTCACGTCCAGAGTCTCCAAATGCTGCAGCCTCACTATTTCTGGTGGGATTTCACTAATTCCCATCCCTTGTAGGCCGATCAGGTGCCTTACACGGAGTAGCCCACATATATCTTTCAGATGATGATTCTCAAGGGTCTCATCACACTCAAGATCCAACACTCGCAGGCGTTCCAACTGCTCCAGGGGAACTCTCTGGGCACCTCCAAAAACAACAAGAGACCGAATACGCGACCAATCAATTCCTAACACCGCATCATCACTGCTTGGCCAATAATCAATGCTTAGACGACGGATTTGACATGAATATGATGAGGCTGTAATTTCAGAACTGCAAGTAATGAAATTATCTTCACGGAATTTCCTTCCAAGGAAATTTCGTATCATGGGGTGCATTCCGTACCTAAATAACCTAGCATGGAATCCATCCGAGAACTGAAACAATCCTCTGTTGACAAGCTCGTCAAAGTAACCTTTCGCTGCATTCTCACCACGAACAAATACATGGGCAATCCATCTTCTGACCAAATCATCCCTTCTCATCTCATGATTCTCGGGGTATATAGTGCAGTACAACAAGCAAGTCTTCAGCATATGATGAGGAAGATCATCGTATCCAAGCTGCAAACTCTCTACCAGTGGCTCAAACCCTGGAGTATTCTGAATTCCATTCTGTATAACTTGCTTCTCAATCGTATCTTGCACATCACGCGTCTTTGCATATACGCCTTGCTGTGCTTGTTTATCTCGCTCCTTTGCAACTGCTGACAGCATACATAGTATTGCTAACGGCATACCACCACACATGCGCATAACAGGATGGTCACGGTCGAAACCTTCTCCAACTATATCAGAACTCATAGCAGCTATAATCCGGGCGCCAACATTTTCACTACCAATTTCATACACCCATCCTTTACCGCGATACTCACGTCGAGGATTCATTTTGTATAGCAGGGTATCAAAGTCATCATGACACTTCTCGGCAATATCATTCATACGAGTTGATGTGATAATTCTGCTTCCAAGTTTATTCTCAGGAAGAGATTTTTTAATGACTTCCCATTCTCCATAGTGCCAGAGGTCATCAATTACTACCAAGTACCTATAAAAGTTTGAAATAAAATGTTATTAGTTACAGTGTTAACTACACGCTGCCACCAAACCGAATACAACATGCTGACAACATATCACAGTCACCTAGCGACACTTTCTAATGTTATTAAAAGTCTTTCAAAAGGTATTTTGATATAACAATGATTTCATTTATATGATAACAGAGAAAATAAATCCTTTCTATGCCAGATCCAATGCAATGTTCTCAACATGGGACCGGTTAGGGAAACAGATGAACAAAATATAAATAGAGGAGCAATACTGACGTAATATGTATGCTGTCAGCAGTTGACGGTCGAAACCTTCTCCGCAAAGAAAATTAGATTCCATTAGATGTATGCAAAGTCCCATGTGTTCTTCATGGACCGGTTAGGGAAACAGTTGATGCAAGATTTAGACCGAAACTCTTTAATTCTACTGGCTGATTAATCATGCGGTCTCTCGTTAATGCTGGTTCCTTTGACGCATACACGCCTCTCTCTGCACAGCTCTCCTCTATGTGCCTCTCTTATTGAACTGATGCTCACTTAAAAATACCCCTAATTATGTGGCACCTTTTGTGAATGACACAAAAGAGAAGTTTCAGCATAAGTTCTTTTACCCGACTCTCAGCGGTATTTTTTACCTGGAACCTCAGGAACCCGTTTTTATTCATTCACCCAGCTATAAGATAATGGAAGTGGTAACTTGAGCAACATCGTCTCAAATTTGTTGCACAAGGGCAGCCGCACTCATCTCCTTCCTTTCAAACACTCTGCACCCATTAAGGTGCGGAAAATTATGTGCCATGTCAGATCATATACTGGCGGTTTAGTGCTATGGTAAGGGAGCGACAAGGCCGTCGCGTAGTAATGTCGTTGTGGATTGATGGAGGCACTTATCAGTGCGTCGTGCATTGTAGTCGACGTGTTGACTAGATCATCGCATCACACTGACTAGTGGGACCTTTCAAGTGGGTCTTTATACACTTTACTGGACTCCCTCTGTTTTTATAGATGTGGAGCTATATTTCATACGACTGAGAATACTTTTCTAAGTCCAGAGGTAGTTCTTCTTAGGGTTAATTGGATAAACGCCACTGCAATTTCTGGCTATTTGACAAACACCATTGTGACTTTTATCTTTTGAAAAACGTCACTACAATTGTATGTACATTTCATAGATGCCATTATGTCCACTTTAACACACATGCCACACAATATACACTCGTATTTCAGTTGTAGATACGTGTATATACAGTGGGCCCCACCAAAATCAGCTTAGTGCATGCACGTTGGTACAGACGGCTGCAGCAATTTCGAGCGCCAAAAGTATCGCTTCAATCTCCAAACTTAAACAAAATGTAATATTCGGTTCTATCTTAAAATTAGATCTGCACCAGTTTTCATCTCCCAAAGTCATTCTCACGCACCAATAATGATACTGGGATTTGCGTGTCCTAAGCACTCACGTGGGGTCAGACTCAAACGTCAAGGTTTCATCTCCGATCAAAACAATTTGTGTATGCTGGGTCGATGCTCTTTGGCTCCCTGCCACCTTATATTTGATGGATGCAACATTTAATTGACAGGGTAACAAATATCACGTATGTATTGATTTATTACAGAATATAAGATAATCATTATTATATAAAATGAATGGGCAGCACAGACTGATTCTGGTGTGGGCCACCATGTATACGTATCTACGGCTAAAATACGAGTGTATATTGTGTGGTATGTGGGTTAAAGTGGCCATAATGGCGTTTAGGGATATACATAGAATTGTAGTGGCGTCTTTCAAAAATTGAAAATTGAAATGGCGTTTCTTAAATAGCCCGATTTTGTAGTGGTATGTATCCAATTAATCCTTCTTATAAATAATAAAATCCCGTGATAATTAATATCTCATAATCACATTGCTAAACCTACTCGTAAATCTCCACTCGTGGTAACGTTACATTTTTCCTCTACCGCAATTAAAGCCTGATCATGCGTGGCCACCTCCCATCTTTCTACATGCATATTGAGATCAAAATATAATACTCCCTCCGGTCCACTTTATTAGGCACACACGTTGTTTAAGAACAATTTTGACCATTAATTTTGGTCAACAAATTTTACATAATATGTCATAGAAATTATACCGTTGGATTCATCTTTAAAAGTAATTTCCAATAGTATATTATTAGGACATATATTGCATATTTTATTGGTTAAAATTAATGGTTAAAGTTTTTTAAACTACGTGCGTGTCTAATAAACCAGACCAGAGGGAGTAGACAGTTTTGGACGGTTGGGATTGTTGAACCAAAACTCTGATTCTTTTCGTGATAACCATTGCCAGAACAAGACAAAAACTTGATGGTGCCCAGCCGGTGAGCCATCCTACTAGTTATAAGAATGTATATATCTTATTAAAAAAAGAATAAACATGAATCTAGTTATCGGGTTGATCATAAAACGAAGGGTAGAGCCCGCAGAAAAGTTCTTATATTCCTACTATATTGTTCGAGTTTGGGTTTCAAACTTTACTTGGTAAAATGCATTGACGATTGCTACCACCGTGGTGGACACTCAAGAAGATGAATTGAGTTGAAGCTACTATAAATTTGTGTACCTTTTGTCTTCAAGGAAATTGGATATTATGTTGACGAGATGTTCTTCCTCGGTGGATGCTCCTTTGGCAGCAGGAAATTGTACGGTGCTATCGGCTGCAACTTGTTCAAGAATGCTTGTGAGAACCATCTTCATGTCAGGATTCGGAGTCAACGACACAAAAGCCCGGGATTGGAACTTATCTCCAATCGCCTCATAAACCAGGTGAGCGAGCGTTGTTTTGCCCATGCCGGCGGGTCCAACAATAGAAGCCCTCTTGAGCTGTGGCTGCACCGGCGTGCTCCCTGGTCGTCCTACCAGGAAGGTGATGAGCTCATCCCTCGGACGGTCCATACCCACGACCTGCGATGCGTCCTTGCGGACGAAGGGAGATCGAGGCGGCGGCTTGCTGGGGCTGGAGATTTTTCTTGAAAAAGAGCACGAGATGGGTCGAGCGGTCTTCTTCTTCCACTTGCAGCGGCACCTCCGCGACACCTGATCTACTCTGTTCTTCATGTCTTGAAAAGCTCTTGCCGTGATCTTCATCTGTATGAGGCGCCTATTGCCGCCGCGGCTGCTACGCTCCATGCCGAGGATGAAGTCGTCGATGGCGTCATCCATATCGTCGGCGAGATCCAACGCTTCCTTCTTCATGTCCTTGGATTCCGCATCAAGATCCTCCCTCTCCCATATCGTCCAGAGGAGAGAGTGCATGGACTTGAACTTGGCTCTGATGAAGTTGACGTCCTTGCGAGTCCGCCACCGAAGCTTGTACTCACTGCCCAGTAAAGCCGCCAGCTTCACTATGACGGGCCCCATGGTCCCCGTGGCTGCAGTCACGGCAGCCTCCTCCATGTCTTCCTCGCTGCCCTCTCCGGCTGCTTCCCGGCGAGCTCTACTCTCTCTCTCTCTCTCTGCAGCCGGTGCCGGTCAGGCAGCTGACGTTGTGTCTATGGGGATGGAGATCGGGGTTGGACTTCCAAAAGATGACAACCGATCGATGATAATTGTAAACAGACCGGAGAGATTAACTAGTACTAGTGTGTATTGCGTGGTTTTCTTGGAGCGCGCAAGATGCAATCTTGAGTTTATGCCAACCTCCCACTGCCCACAAGACCACAAATGCCACCTTAGAAAATGGTGAATGGATTGTTTAAATCCGTTTGGTCATTTGCTTTGTTGCATGTTAGGGCGATTGTTATATCTTAGCTAAGATACAATCCTTGCATGTTTTTATAAACAATACATATTAAATTGATGCACTCCCCTCACATATATACTATTTCAATCTTTGTCACATTGGGCGTCGGCATAGGCGAGTGATGTCGAGGCCTCAAGATAACAATTAGATATGATTCTATTGTAATGAAAATTTTAATGTCAAGACAAAACCTGACGTTGTTCCTGTGGAAATTTTAATGAAAATTTCTATTGTAATGAAAACTTTAATGTCAAGACAAAACCTGACGTTGTTCCTGTGGAAATTTTGGGAGCACGATGCCGAAAAAACCGCCCTCATCCATAAATTACACCGGTATCTCACGACATGAACAGGAATCTGATGTTGAAGAACAAACAATGCACATGGCATCTTCAACGCACACTTAAACTAAAGGTATGCTCCCCAGTTTTAAAATATAAGGTATTTTATCTTTTCTATAAAACACATGTATATATCTAGTCAATTCTTAGTGTGTAGGTTCATTCATTTTACTCTGAACCTGCACAATAAAGGCGACTAGATATAAATGTTTTAAAAAACGCTGAAACATCTTATAATAATTTTATAATTTAGAAAGATGTCTTAGATTTGTTAAAATTTTAATGAATCTAGACACTATTTAGTATATAGGTTTATCCAAATTTTAACAAATCTAGGACATCTATTTTGAGACGGAGAGAGTATTATATCTCTTCGAGAACTCTATTGAAGGAACAAACAATGCACATAGATGGCCACCAATTGCATATTACCGCGCTAGTACTCAAGGTATATTTATTCAGCGAACATCTATCATGTTAGTTTTGAAAGTCAATAATTGAGCTTGTGAAATTCAGAAATTGCAAAATAATATCATTGAGATCGGTTGCCCGCGCTAGGACTCAAGGTATATTTATTCAGCTAACAGTTAGCATGTCAGTGTTGAAAGTCAATAATTGAGCTTATGAAATTCAGAAATTGCAAAATCATATCATTGAGATCGGTTGCCGTGTCAATTTTTGTTCTCCAGAACTAATCTAGGATGGACCGCTCACAATAGACGTTGTATATCCAATGGCATGCCAGTTATCTAATTATCATAGTATATTTTTTAAGGGGAAATTATCATAGTATATGAAGAGTTGATGTCAAACAATATGCCAAACAACAAGTGCTCATACGATGTGGGGGGAACGGGGAAGAAAGGCGGGAGGGGAGCAAGAAAAGGGCGGGAGTTCGGCCTTCTGTCGCCGACAGAGCTGTCCCAGCCCGTTTTCGCTTCGTCCGGCGTTTCCAGGACGTTTCCGAAATGCTGAGAATGGTCTGGGAAGTCTAGACCAAAGTTGACCTGAATTCGGACAAAACTAGGGTCCTAGAAACGCGACTGAGCCAATTTTCGGCGTCCAGACCTAAATTTCGCTCTAGGATCCGCGTCCTAAGAAGCCGAGTGGAGATGCTCTAACTCCCACCCTAGCTAAACTCACTCCACGCGTCCAGGACCACCTGCCTTCACCTTTCTCTCCCTTTCCCACCTCTCTCTTCCATGCCTTGCCCACCAACCTTCCATAGCGTCGTCGCCTCACCACGCGCCTATGGCCCGCCGCCTCTGGCACGCTGCGCACCACCTCCGTGTCATGCGCTCGCTGCCGCCTCGCCGCGCGTCACCCTAAGCCAACTCACCACGCCCGCTGCCGCCTCGCTGGCGCCGCTTGTAGCCCGGTCGGTCGACTGGTGCGCCTGTCCGTACGTACATACATGAACCAACCAAGCGCCAAACGTCCCAGAAAGAAAGATCAAGCTCTGTTGTTCTCACCTCTTGTAAGCGACGGGCACGATGTTGGCGCGGTACTGCGCGATGTGGAGGAAGGACGACTCAGCCATGTCGAACTACGGGCGCGGCGGGTTGCACCAGCCGTCATCGTCACTGGGGAAGCCGTAATTGGGCGGGCAGAAGTTGGTGGCCGTCACCATGATGGACCCCGGGAGGCACGAGCTGCCGGCGTTGTCGCACCGCAGCTTGTAGCAGGAACCGCACGCCGAGCCTTCGTTAACAACGCCGCCTCAATGCTCTGCCCCGCGTGTTGCACGCCGCCTCGCCGCACTCCGGCCCGTGCACCCGATGACCCACAAGCATAGGGGGTGTATCGTAGTACTTTCGATAAATAGGAGTGTTGATCCCAACGAGGAGCAGAAGATGTTGACTAGTGGTTTGGATCAGGAACTCTTTGTAAATACTTAGCAAACGAAATTTTAGGTTTTTTTATAAAGCAAAGAAATAAAGTGGAAGTAAATAAAAGACAAGAATAATTACAGCAAGTGGCCCAATCCTTTCTTCAGCAAAGGACAAGCCGATTGTATTACTTATGAGGACCAAACGTTCTCGAGGACACATGAGAATACTGTCAAGTGTTTTCGCTTCATATAGTTGATTAATCTTCTTTAGTTTGATAAGTGTTGTGTGGGTGAACCTATGCTAATGTACCGCCCTTACTTGGACTAATACATACTTGTGATTATACCCATTGCAAGTATCCGCAACTATAAGAAAGTAATTAAGATAAAAACCTAACCACAACATTAAACTCTGGGATCCTACACTCCCTTGTGCAAAGGTTTCCTAACGGGGGTTCAGGTTTCTGTCACTCCGGCAACCCCATAATTAGTAGAAAAATCTACAATGCATTCCCCTAGGCCCATAAATGGTGAAGTATCATGCAGTCGACGTTCACATGACACCACTAGAAGAATAGCACCACAACTTAAATATAAAACCATTGAATATACCTCAACATAATTCCACTACTAACAACATGACTTTTTTCATGTCCTCAAGAACTAAACGAACTACTCACGAGACATCATATGGATCAAGCTCAGAGATGATATAATGATGAATAACAATTTGAACATAGACAATAATTCAATGGTTCCTCTCAATAGCATCAACTATAAAAGTAATCAACAGCGGGAAAGTTTCCCCTAAGAACTATGCAAGATTCAACCCAAATTGTTATAGCGAGATGGAGTGGTGGTGATGGTGCTGGTGGATATGATGGTGAGGATGATGATGATGATGATCCCGATGAAGTCTAGCTTGATGACGGTGTTGATGGCGACGATCTCCCCTCTTCGGGAAGGAATTTCCTTGGCAGAATTCTGCCTGCCGGAGAGCTCTTTCTCTCTGTAGTTTCTGCCCCGCAGAGGCGGCGGAATCTTTCTATGGTCGCCCCTCGGTATTAGGGTTTCGAGAAGAAGATATAGAAGGGCGAAGCAGGAGGTGGGCCAGGGTGGCCACACCCCCTGCTGGCACGACCCAGGGGGGCCCGCGCCAGGGGGTGGTGTGGGCCCCCTATGGCCCATATCTGCCTCCCCTTTTGGCTTCCTTCGTCTTATGAAAAAATAGGATTTTCCATATATTTTCTAGAATTTTCTGATCTTCGCGAATATTGCATCTGGACACCGCTTTTTCCCATTAGAATCCTGACTCCGGCAGTTTATCCTCCAAAATTCATCCAACATGCAAAAGTAGATGAAATAACATCAGTATCACCTCTTAATATGAAACATATCAATGAACAACAGTAAATTATTCTATATAATAGTGATGCAAAATGAACGTATCAACTCCCCAAGCTTAGACCTCGCTTGTCCCCAAGCGAAAACCAAGCTCAGTAAACATGACCACGGGTTTATGGAGTGAAGTGTCGATAAAAATAATACAGACAAGAAGCATCACGTTCACCAATACACAACTCATAATAGAAAACAACTCACCATTATATAACTTAACTTGCAACGATCATGGAGTCATAATAAAGATGCATAGAGACAAATCATAATTGGTAATGACAAATTTTGTTCTTGGTCAGAGACAGTTGACAAATCATACTTAGTTTTCAACAAAGCTTTTGTAATGGAGTTTATAACAGTAGTCTTTTGCTCAAACATAAAAGGCTTTTCACAATGATAGCTTTCAAAGTAATATTCATTCAGATAAGAGCTTTGTGCAAAACAAGGAAGATAAGAAACATGATTGAATAAATCATCATATGAATGATTGAAACACAACAACTCAAATGCTTACTGGAGATAGAAAGGAATAGATATATTGACTCAACTTAGAAGTAAAAGAAAGGCCCTTCGAGAGGGAAGCAGGGATTTCAAGTTTCATAAAGAGCTTTCAAAAGATTATGGTACTTACTAGCTTTGAGCTCTCATTGCCCCTATCATAAGCATCTTGAGATGATTAAGGTTAAAGTGAACAAATATGAAGTATATGTTTGACAAATCATAAGTTGGCAATCTCATTTCCCTTGAGTACGAGGGTCATTCCTCATGCTACTCAACTTTAGTTACCGGTAAGTTCTTGTCATTGTAAGTATATGTGTATCATAGAGAACCGCCAACGGGGTACCCCTTGTTCCATGACACAGGAGCTATCCCATATCAAATGACAAGGCAACAGACAATGAGCATCTCAGCAATCCTTTATTTATCATGAGAATGGTGCATACATTTTTCTCTCTTTTTTCTATATATTTTTTCTGAGGATGCTTCATAGATTGCTCACTATGGTGATGCTGCAAGTTTCTACCATGATTAGGCATGGCTTAGGCTAGCGGACCAGGCGTTTCTCTAACACATATACATAACTCCATTGACTTATAAGCTTCCATTTTATTTCACACCGTCGACATCCGCAAACAAAAGATCATGATATCAACCGGGTAGATATTTACAGGTGTTGAAAGCGTTCCCCGTGACAGCACGGTTCTGCTAATTCCCAACTTATAAGTGCAAGCATATACAATTTAGATGACACAATGGTTCAAGTTTATTAAGGGCAAAAAAATAAGGTGTGCCATCAAGTTCGTGTGAGCTTTACTAACTAGTTTTCACATAACAAAAGAATTTTTAATTTGAAAGATAGATGAAACTCGATAATTTTCTTAGAATAGCAATAATGCTAATAGGTAGATATGGTGAACACAAATGGCACATTTTAAGTTCAAGGATTGCATGCATGAGAAGTGTTTCCTCTCAAAACAGGTTTTTGGCAAGCAAGGCTAGGTAGCAAGCATAAGAGTTGAAGGAAACAAGCAAACATACAAGTGATAGAAACAAACATGCAATCTTCCTTGAAAATACAAAAGATCTTAAACAAAGAATACTAAGCTTATGAGCCAATCAAGAAAGTAAGAAAATAATATAAAATACCTGTAAGTGCTTTTCTCTTTTCCCTTCAAACCTCAAAAAGTGTTGCTACCCACCAGAGCTAGGTTTGCCAAAACCAATTTAGATTTACCTGATGCTCCCAAAGTGATACCAATACTAATCAACAAGATCAATCATATAATAGAGATTGCAAACTAAGATAAGATGTGCAAAAAGTAAATGATAAAACTTCTCATTAATATTCCATAAAGGCACTCACACAATGCAAACCATCCTATATGATAACTTCTCTATTCAAGATATGACTCTACTAAAAAGGTAAAAAGATGAAAGATAATGATGTGATACCGCGACACTCCCCCAAGCTTGGAACAAACCAAGGGGATGCCAAAACCTGATGACAAATTACTCCTTCAGTGGTGGTGGTGTTTCCTTGTCATCGTCAGACTTCCAAGGTAAAGGCTCCACATCTAAAAGTGCAATGGACCTCGCAACAAAGATAACTCAAACCTATGCAAAGAGAACTCAAACATATGCAACAAATGCAAGGGCAAGTTCTTCTCTCCAAATTCCAACAAAACTACAAAAGCTATTAAGGGAGGAAGAACACAAGAGAACATAAAACTCTCCAAGATCTATATCCCAATGATTCCTTCACAAAGAAGGGATTTGGTTTGATGGAATTATAGATCTAGATATCCTCTCTCAAATCCCTCAAAGAGATGCAAGAATCATTGGAGGAAGGAGAGAGCGCAAGCTTTTGAAGGTCAACAATGGAGGAGAGAGAGTGGAAGAGCTAGCAAAAATGACCTCAAAAGTTGGGGAAACAATAGGGAAGAGGGGGCCCTTAAAAAGGGCAAGAGAAATCTGCCCGTTTGGGCCAGATTCGTGTAAATAGAGACAAAATACAGAAGAAAACAATACGTCACTGGAACTTGGATCAGAATTTGGACCGGAATTTCCGCTCAAGAAAAAACGCTAGACAACATTGCACGAAAACTTTAATAACTTTTGATTCCGGACTCCGTTTTTAATGATCTTGGGCTCGTTTCGAAGAGAACGACAAGCTCTACAAAATTATGCAAAGAAACATCATAGTCCAGCATGGAAGTATAAAACCAACTTGAGAAAGGTATAACCTCTCTAGAAGCGATGAACCGGTAAAACCTCCAAAACCCAAAACACAAGAAGTTGAGCTTGGAAACTCCGATTGGGATGAGACCAATTTTGTTGGAAAGATAAAATCAAGAGAATCCAACAAAAGGTGAAATATTGGATGCCACTAAGGGAGACAATATCAAGTATACATATGTGAGATATCTCCTAAGGTGTGGAGCTGGAAAAACTGTATGATCAAGAACGCAATAAGATATGCAAGGGAAATCCTTATATGATGAACTAGAGCTTGTTATGAGTGATGACCACAAGCTCTAGATCCTCTCATGGACAAAATCCAAATAATAACCAAGAAATATTATGCTATGCATGCAAAGGTTTGAGCTCTCTCCGAACAATGCGATCAAGACACCCACTTGAGATCCCCTCTTGATAGTACGGCAATCTATCCTAAACCCGGTCTCCCAACTAACAACACGAGACCAAAAAAAGAGAAGCCCTATCAAGATTATACCTTTGGCTTGAGCATTCCACTTGAACTTGATGTAGGCCGTCTTGTTCTTCTAAAGTGGGAACACCTTTCTTGTTTGCTCTTGCTCGCTCTTGCTTGATGAATACATGCAAATTGCTCCCCCCATACTCCATGGGGAAACCTCTTCATTGAACTTGTGTTCATCACTCCACGATCACGAGGATGGCAAGCTTCAAGCATGAGATCTTCTAGAGATGGCGTATCTTGAGCTTGCCCTTCTTCATCCCTTCTTGAGGTTGATCCATCTTGATGCAACTCTTTGCACTTGTCTTGATCAATCTTCAAGCTCCTTTCTTCATGATTCTAATGGCATAAAGCCCTTGGACATTTCTTCATCTTTCAACCTTGAGACCAACACATGGCCCAAGCGATGCCAATGGAAAAACCTACAAGTGAAACTCAATTTACACATTAGTCCATAGAGATTGTCATTAATTACCAAAACCACACATTGGGGCATATATGCCCTTTCAATCTCCCCCATTTTGGTAATTGATGACAATCCCTTAGCGAGGGTTTAAATATGGAATTTAACGAGCAAAGCGGTTGCCCCACCATCAAATACTACAAAAGTATGTGATGTTTGTGCAACCACAATATATAGAGCAAACTCCCCCACAATATATGCATGTGTGATGCACTTGAATTTCATTACATAGATTGCCAACCATTACCGTTGGTTGAGTTTCCTCTATATATTCAACATGCAAAGCAACCACAAAGATGCAAGAGCATGAGAGGAAAATGCTTAAGAACACACTCAAAGCAAAGGCCAACCAACAAAGATGCAAGAGCATGAGAGGCAAATGCTTAAGAACACACTCAAAGCAAAGGACAACTTCCCTTAAACCCTCCAAAACTTTTTCCCCACTGGTATCGATTGCCAAAATGGGTGAAAAGTTCTAGACGACCAATATAGTGAGAATTCCTCCAAAGGTGTGCATATGCACAAGTCAAATTGTGAGTACTTGGGAGGAAGTAAAACTATATTGAGGCCCCAAAGATTGCAAAAGGAAAAACAAACTTCAACAAATGAAGCGAGCAACCAAAAGATCCAAAAGGAACAATTGAAAAACCAACAAATGATATCAAATGGAAACAACAACCAAAAGGAGTGTTTAAATGAAAATAGAGAAGCTCCCCAAACTTTGCACAAAGTTTAGAATACTTGTATTTGAATAAAATATGCACAAATTTGGAATCCTTGCTCCCCATAAGCATTTAAACCACAAGAAATGAGAAAGGACATTGTGCGCTCTTAAATGAATTAGAGAAGCTCCCCAAAGATTGTGCACCAATTATAGTAATCGTATTTGGAAACAACATGCACAACCATGGACTCCTCACTCCTCCAAACTCATTTAACAATGCACTCAAAGGTCAAAAATTTGGAAGCCACCGAAGAATCAAAAAGAAGTAAGAGGCTTGGTTTTCAAGAAATGCAAAAACAACCAAAGAATGATCTTCTCTTGTGTGTATAAGTTTCTAGGTGGAAAATATCACAAAGACAAATGCCCACAAAGAAATATGCACACACAAAATCGATACTCAAGAAAGCACATGAAAGGCAAAAAGGAAGTCATAGAATATACCAATAAGATGTTTTGCTTGAAAGCATGCCCAAGGGCTCAAATATATCTTATTTTACATCTATGAGCTTCAAACACCAACATACTCTATACATTACAACTATTACCAAGGGAAGAAGGGGATAGAAGGAATATATGGAGAAAGGCAACAAGTATTACAAAATAGAATTCAACTTTGTAAAAATACTCACTATTGCACATGGGAGATATTGAGGAAACGATATGCAGCAAAATTGATAGATTGACATATTTGGGATTGGTGAATCATGAGCATGATTTTGTATAGTCCCCATTATATGCACTCATCTCAACATACACACATTTGCAATAGAGAGAACTATTCAAAGCCAAAGCAAGAAACCCAACAAATGCAAGTACACAAATTCATGCCACCAAACAACCTACAAAAGTTTGGGAACAAGATATGTAAGCATGAGAGAGAGATACTTGTTACCAAGATATAATTGGTAGGATTAAGAAGATATGAATTTGTTGATCATCCTAGCTTGCATCCAATTGACATGTAGACGCCACTTCTTCCTTGTTCAAGATACAAGCATCCAATATATATCTCCAATGTACCTAAAACACAAATAAGTACACTATAATCCCCAAACAAATTGGGTCCAAAGTAGTTAGTGCAACTACAATACATAGGAGAGCCTCCACACAAATATGTGCATATTGATATGAAATTGAATTTCATGCACATATTAGCCCATTAGGATTTGGTGGAGTTTTCCCTATATATTGGATCAAAGAAAGCAAGCATGCCATAATATATACATATAGTAAATATGCATGCATAAGAATTTCAAGAACCAAAAGGAGATACAATTTGAACAAAAACACCAAAAAACCAACAAGGCGACACGAAAGTGCGACTTGACACAAGTGTCCAAATTGTATCAAAGAACCAAATCAACACATAAAAGATCACTAGTTCAACAAATGAACTAGCAAGAGCAAAAGAGATAAAAGATAAAAAAAATACCAATGCTCAAGGATTTATCTCATCCTAAAAGATCAAAATAAGTGACAAAGAATGAGATAAAACCAACTCCCAAAGATAACAAGGTTCCAACAACCAAAACAGACTCTTCACACTTTTCATGATGGCACACAAAGTACCAACACGAGAAGATCGAGATTCCAAGCACTAAATAAAAATGGATCAAATCAAAAAGCATAAAAAGATTGTTTTAGATAGTATAGGAGAGCTCCCCCTAAGTAGAGAATTATATAGAATTTTTCCTTTGAATGCAAAATGCCCACAAATGAGATCATCACTACTACATACACTAAATAAAACACAAGTGGATACCAATAAAATAAGAGGATCCACAAGAGGCAAGGGAAGCTTGGGAGCAAAAAGAAAAACATTTAAGAAAAATGGAACTTGCATGAGCAAACGCGCCACAAAGGTGTTAGATAATTTTCAATATCAATTCTAAGTGGCACAACTTCAAATGTTCACATTTTCTAGGTTTATAATATGCACAAAGCATATGACTCCCCCATAATGTGATAAACCACGAAATTTCAACAAGAGGCTAGAAAATCAAAATAGAGGTATTAATGAACATTATGGAATATTAGTTTATCATGAGAAAGACATACCACATAGAGACTAGATAAAAATACAATATAACGACTAAGTGGTTTTCCTCATGTACATACATTTTAGGATTGTGGAATGCCCAAGCATGACACTCCCCCAAAACGGAATAGTCCATTAATCCCTCATAAAAGCCAAATAAGATATCAACTAGAATCAATAAGGGCTCCAAACCAAGAGAAACAAATACATGGTGTGCCAACCAACATACATAAGTATACTTGACAACTCAAATAAGTAAGAGGTAAGCACAACATATACAAACACATGCAAGGTACAAAACCACACATGCATAAGGGAGCAACTAACTATAAATGTAAAGGAGTTTAGCACAAGTTACCGGAAGGAGGAACATTGGATAAGGAATAGAAGCATGATAACCAATGACTTGACTTCGATAACAAGAATATGATGATCACTCAATTCTTCATAAGGTAGCCAAGTCTCCAATGCCCTCCAACAAACACCTATTTTGATCAAGTTTTAGCTTGTTAGTCCCCAACCAAGTTGGGTCCTAAGAAGTTAGTCACAATAGGCTTGGCCACCCAAATGGTTCTTTTCTTGACACCACTTTGGGCACCAACAAATTTGGCAAACACATTGCCACCCTCATCCTTATGAAGTGAATAAGCATCATCAATCAAGATAGGACGGGATGAGGAGTTACCCATGGTGCATGAGGAAGAAAGGTGCCCCTTCTCACGGCATATGTAGCACGTTCTTCTCTTGCCACCTTTCTTATTGGGAGGAGTCGCACCATCAAGAAGAGCTGGAGGCTTCTTGGGAAGTAGCCCATCTTGAGCTTGTGGAGGAGCTTGAGGCCGCTTCCCTCGTTGCTTCTCACTAAGAGGCTTCTTCTTCAATGGGCAATCCCTCACATGATGCCCTTCTTCCTTGCACATGGAGCACACAATGTTGGCCGGATACTTCACTTGTCATTGACCCTTCTTCTTGTTGACCTTGTGCTTCAACACGTTAGTGGGCTTGTTCTTGATGTTGGAGTTGAATCCAAGCCCACTCTTGTCACTTGAGGGTCGTCGCACATTCAATATATTCTTGAGTGTGGTCTTCCCTTCATGACACCTTTTCAAGTCATTCTTCAAAGAAGTGACTTGAGCCTTGAGCTCTTTGATTTCCTCTACATGGTTAGTATCAACATCAATACTAGAGGAAGTAGATGCTTCATTGTTAGAGCAACAAGGCAAAGAATGCAATTCATCACAAGATATAACATGGTTGTGAGTGGATGAATTATAAGGACTAGCACATGGCAATATAACATTTGGAGTAGATGTAGTGCTAATGTCCACATGAGGCCCACTATATGTTACCTTTGACACAACGGCCTCATGAGCTAATTTTAGCCTACCATGGGAGACTAGAAGATCTTCATGCAAGCTCGAGAGCTTAGCATGACTTTCTTCTAATTTCCTATAGTTTCTAGTTAGCAAAACAAGTTGAGCTTTTAGCTCAACATTCTACTTCAAGATAGATGCTTCACAAGAAATAGAGTTAGTAGCACAAACATCATCTATATTAGCAAGAGGTGAGGGCAACTTGGAAAACTCTTTAGAATATGAAGATTTAAGTTGCTCATGTGACTCGGTGAGTTTGATGAGCTCACCATTGATGACCCTAGAGACATTGTTGAGGTGCTCAAAATCCTCAAGCAGTTTAGCATAAGCAACTTCAAGTTCATCATTTTTAATTTGAAGGGCACTTGCCACCCTCAAAATCTCTATCATGAGATTTTTTTACTCTAGATAGCTCTAGAGCAAAGGTATCCTCAAGAGATTCTTTAGTGTTTTGTTCCTCTTCAAGAGCTTCATTTAGATTTGCAATTTCATTAGCATACTCACGCTCAAGACTACTTATTTTATCTATTGTGTCCTCATGTTCATATATTAGTTGCTTACTTTCAATAGCACAAGTCAAGATTCCAATGAAAGTAGAGCAAGCATTTTTATTAGGATGAAGAGCACGAAGGACTAGCCCCTTCTCTTTTAAATAAGCAACATCATCATCTACTTCTACATGATCAACATTCACATCATCATGAGGTATATTGGCATCCAAAGGAGAGGTTACCTTTGAACCCTTAGCCATGAGGCACAAGTGAACATTGGGAGAAGGTGATGATGGGGGAATACATGAATCTCCAATCGCAACC
Source organism: Avena sativa (assembly GCA_916181665.1). NCBI lineage: Eukaryota > Viridiplantae > Streptophyta > Magnoliopsida > Poales > Poaceae > Avena > Avena sativa. Next base: position 86,409,259 of record OV702285.1, on the reverse strand, counting down.
TTGCTTTGGCCCATACATTCTTCAATTTCCTCTACATGGTTAGCAACATAAGTACTAGAGGAAATAGAAGCACATTTATCATGGCAATAAGGCAAAGTAAGCATATCATCATGAGACATATTCAAGGCATTCTACATGATATGCAAGGGCAATCAACACTAGGATGTAAACCACATATGGTCCTACAAGTATTCATGCCCAAAGATACAACATTGCAATGAGATAGAGACAAAGGATCATGAATGGAAATCTCACTATCTACATTGCAAGTTCTATCACCACTCACCATATCATTACCTTGGGACAACTCATATGTTGGTGAAGTGGAAAAAGATGAGAACTCATCACGGCCAGATGTGGAGGGAACACAATCATCCTCATTAGTCTTGGACACATCATATTTTGCTTGAAGCTTGGTCCAAATATCATGAGCATTCCGGAAAGGCATGATTGAAAAAAGAACTACAAAGCTCACAACATTAACAAGCACATTAGATGCTCGAGCTTCGAGATAAGAGTTTGTCTCCTCCTCCAAAGATAAATTTTGTGGATCCTTAGGAGGAGACAAGCCCATATCTAGAATTCGCTCAATATTTGGGTCAATGGCCCGGAAAATACTAAGCATGCGAGTACGCCAAACACTATAATGAGTGCCAACAAATGTAAATGTGTGAGAGTGTACTAAACCCCTAGGAGACATCTTTACCCTCGAGGCGGTGAAGCCTAACAAGCCAGAGACCTCGCTCTGATACCAATTGAAAGTGCAATGGACGTCGCCTAGAGGGGGGTGAATAGGCTTTTAAAATATTACTGTTTAGGCTCAAGTAAATGCGGAATAAAACTAACGTTTAATTTATTGAGCACAAAACCTAACCACTAGGTTCACCTAAGTGCACCAACAACCTATCCTAAGCAATACAAGCAACAAGGTGATAGCAAGAAATAAATACTTCAAACACGATGGCTATCACAAAGTAAAGTGCATAAGTAAAGGGATCGGTTGAGAGATAACCGATGGACGCGGAGACGAAGATTTGTTTCCCGAAGTTCACTTCCAAAGAAGCTACGTCTCCGTTGGAGAGGTGCGATGGCGCAATGCTCTCCGAACGCCACTAATGGCTCACCTCGAGGTGTGGTGGCTCGATGCTCACCCAACGCCACACAAGGCCTCACCCCGGTTGCGGAAGCATGCAACTCACTGACGCCACAAAAGGCTCACCCTATTCTCCCGAGTGCGCACCACAAAAGGCGGACAGTCGCTCCACTATGGGACACTTGAGGGCGGTCACCGAACCCGTACAATATTGGGGCTATCTCCACAACTCAATTGGAGGCTCCCAACAACAAAGCCACAAAAGGCAACAACGCCACAAAGGCCAACAAATCCACGAAAGGCTACAAGACCACAAAAGGTCACAAAAAGTCAATAACCCAACCACACAACCATCCAGGGTTCCAAGAACCCAAGAGAAACAAGCCCACAAGCTTGAACTCGCCGAATCTTCGAGGAGAACTCAAACCTATGCAACAGATGCAAGGGCAAGTCCTTCTCTCCCAAATTCCAACAAAGCTACAAAATCTATTGGGTTAATAAGCGAGGAAGAACACAAGAGGAGAACACAAAACTCTCCAAGATCTAGATCCCAATGATTCCTTCACAAAGAAGGGATTTGGTTTGGTGGGATTGTAGATCTAGATCTCCTCTCTCAAATCCCTCAAAGAGATGCAAGAATCATTTGAGGAAGAAGGAGAGAGGGCAAGCTTTTTAAGGTCAAAAATGGAGGAGAGAGAGTGAAAGAGCTAGAAAAAATGACCTCAAAAGTTGGGGAAACAATAGGGAAGAGGGGGCCCTTAAAAAGGGCAAGAGATATCTGCCCGTTTGGGCCAAATTCGCGCACCACCGGAAGTTCCGGTGCTCCACCGGAACATCCGGTAAATAGAGACACAAAATACAGAAGAAAATAGTACGTCACCGAAACTTGGATCGGAATTTGGACCGGAACTTCCACCCAAGCAAAAACGCTGGAAAACATTGCACAAAAACTTCAATAACTTTTGATTCCGGACTCCGTTTTTGATGATCTTGGGCTTGTTTCGAAGAGAACGACAAGCTTTATAAGATTATGCAAAGAAAAATCATAGTCCATCATGGAAGTATAAAACCAAATTTAGAAAGGTATAACCTCTCTAGAAGCGATGAACTGGTAAAACCTCCAAAACCCAAAACACAAGAAGTTGAGCTTGGAATCTCCGATTGGGATGAGACCAATTTTGTTGGAAAGATAAAATCAAAAGAATCCAACAAAAGGTGAAATATTGGATACCACCAAGGGAGACAATATCAAGTATATATATGTGAGATATCTCCTAAGGTGTGGAGCTGGAAAAACCCGCACGATCAAGAACACAATAAGATATTTAAGAGAAATCCTTATATGATGAACTAGAGCTTGTTATGAGTGATGACCACAAGCTCTAGATCCTCTCATGGACAAGAACCAAATAATAACCAAGAAAGATGATGCTATGCATGCAAAGGTTTGAGCTCTCTTTGAATAATGCGATCGAGACACCCACTTGAGATCCCCTCTTGATAGTACGGCAATCTATCCTAAACCCGGTCTCCCAACTAACAACATGAGACCGGCAAAAGAGAAGACCTATCAAGATCATGCCTTTGCCTTGAGCATTCCATTTAAACTTGATGTAGACCGTCTTGTTCTTCTAAAGTTGGAACACCTTTCTTGTTTGCTCTTGCTCGCTCTTGCGTGATGAATACATGCAAATTGCTCCCCCATACTCCATGGGGAAACCTCTTCATTGAACTTGTCTTCATCACTCCATGATCACGAGGATGGCAAGCTTCAAGCATGAGATCTTATAGAGATGGCGCATCTTGAGCTTGCCCTTCTTCATCCCTTCTTGAGGTTGATCCATCTTGATGCAACTCTTTGCACTTGTCTTGATCAACCTTCAAGCTTCTTCTTTCTTCATGATTCGAATGGCACAAAGCCCTTGGACATTTCTTCATCTTTCAACCTTGAGACCAACACATGGCCCAAGCGATGCCAATGGACAAACCTACAAGTGAAACTCAATTTACACATTAGTCCATAGAAATTGTCATTAATTATCAAAACCACACATGGGGCATATATGCCCTTTCACCATCCACAAAGGATGTCTTGGTTTCCACAATCCTGAAACTAGCAGCAGAGCTTATGCGTTTAAACCTAGCCTCATACTCACAGTTTTGATTTTGCATGTCATAGAGCTGTGCTTGTAATTGGTTGGTGGTATGATGGAGCGAAAGGATATTATCCCAAAGCTTGGAAGTCTCCTTCTTGTGCTCGGCGACGAGTTCTGAACTTATCTTATGGATGACGTCCACTTCACGTTCCGACATCATCTTGTACCTAAAAACTTCTTGCTCCAATGCTTCCATCCTATCCTCCAGATTGCCTTCTCCTTTAGGGCCATGAACTTCCTTTATCTGTACCTTCCCGTCCTTGAGTAACAACTCCTTAGGGTGAATCTTCAACTCATAGATGTACGGGTTGATCATGTCCGCGGAGGAATCCTCCTTAGGTGATCTAGAGGAAGACATTGTGGCTCCAAAGCTGAGAATCTGCCTGATAGAAACAGATCGAAACAAAAACACGACGAGAACACGATATACGAACCTCGAGGGATCCGAGGGGTTATATATTACGAAGTTTTACGACATAAGGAAGGTACTGGGCGAAAACGAGACGGAGATGGGCTCCGGGGTGGTCACACCCCCTGGTGGTGCGACCAGGTGGGGGCCGCGCCACTAGATGGTTTGGGCCACCCGGGCTCCGTTTCCTCCCCTGCTTTGACTCATTATCTTCCGTATGGAATAAAAACTGCAAAAATATAAAAAGAAAAGTTTTTCGCGAACCTTTTATTTTTAGCACTTTTACCTATTCAAAAACAGCCCCTGCAGGTTCCTGAATTTGATCTTTAATAAATTCTTCCGGAGTCATCATTTGAATAATATCAATATCTTCATATTTAGAAGTATAATGTTTGAGCCTTTGACCAATATTCATTTCCTTACATCATGCTCTCCAACACTTGAAAGCTCATTTCATACAAAGCTTCACACAATCTTCATTAGCAACATTAGTGTATGCAAAAACAATAAACCCTTTGATTCAATTTCAACTGAAATCCATCGAAACATAAGCTACTGTAGCAACTCCTTTCAAAATCCCAAAAAGAATTTAAAAGGAAATCGATTTGAGAGGCAAATGCAAATAATGGCAGAAATCTGTCAAAACAGACCAGCAGGTAAAATTGATTTTCTTCAAAAATCTTCTGTTGCTCAAAACAAAAAGTGCAAAACAAACGAAAGTTGGATAACAACATGGGGCACAAGCACAGAAAATTACAGCTCCATCTGTCATACTGGGATTTTTCACGAATTTTTACAGTGAAGCACAAAAATCTGTCCCAGGACAACAACTTCCAACAACTCACCTACTTCTCAAAAGAGGCAAATCTTGACACAAAAACCAAACAAAAAGGATAAGGAGAGGTTATTACAGAGGTAATAACTTCCAATACTCAAAGTAACAAAGACCCAAAGCAAACTAAACTGGGTTGTCTCCCAAAAGCTCTTTCTTTATAGCCATTAAGATGGGCATGATAATTTCAATGATGTTCTCATAGGAGATATGTATTTGAAATGAAAGAGAGCATCAAGAAGCAAATATCCAACACATTTAAGTCTAACCCACTTCGTATTGATACGTCGGAAACGTATCTATAATTTTTTATGTTCCATGCTTGTTTAGTATCTACTTTGCTTTGCTTTGTCTACACTTTGAGATGTTTTTATATCTTTTCTGGAACTAACCTATTAACAAGTTGCCACAGTGCCAGTTGCATGTTTTCTTCTGTTTTTGGTTCCAAAAAGGAAGAAAATCAATATTCTCGGAATTGGACGGGACAAAAGCCAAAGTCAATATTTTACCGTGGGGGACACGAAGTCCAGAGGAGAGACGGAGAAGCAAACCAGGGCGGCCAGACCCCCTAGGTGCGGTTGGGCCCACCCCGCGCCTGGGTAGGGTGTGGGGCCCCTGGACGCCTCCCAGCCTCGCCTCTTCGCCTATAATAAGCCCCTGATGCAGAAACCCTAGGCACCCGATCAAAAAACTCCACGAAACCTTTTGTAGATGCCGCCACCGTCGTCCCTAGATCGGGGGGATCTTCTTCCCACCCTGCCGGAGGGGAGATCATCCCGGAGGCCTTCTTCTCCAGTATGATGCGTGAGTAGTTCCACCTTGGACTATGGGTCCATTTGGTAGCTAGATGGTTGTATCTCCTCCTTGTGCTTTCATGTATAGATCTTGTGAGCTCCGTTCATGATCAAGATCTAGGGCTTGTTTGATTTATAGGAATTGCATAGGAATTGTGTAGGAATTGAATCCTATGGGAATTTTTCCTATGTTAGTGTTTGATTCATAGGAACATATCCTATAGGAATTAATCCTATAGGAATCTTGTAGTGCAATTCCTATAGGAAAACAACATTAGGTCACACCTCATGGAAAAATTCCTTTGCCACATCAAACAAGATCCCTCTTCCTATAGGATTCACATTGGCATGACATATCAATCCTATGGTTTTCCTATTCCTATACTTTTCCTATCCTATGAATCAAACAAGCCCCTAATCTATTTGTAATCATGCATGTTGTGTTTGCGGGATCCGATGGATATTGAGATTACTATGTTAGATTGATTAATAGTTTTGTCTTTATGATTCTGTCATGTCTGTGTTGTTTGTGATCTTGCATGCTCTCCGTTGTTAGTAGCTATCTTGGCCAAGTAGTTGCTAGTGACTCCAAGAGGGGGTACTTATGCTCCATAGTGGGTTCATGCCTATAGTTTTCAAGGGAAGTGACAGAAATCTCTTCGGTTGTAGTTGTGTTGTTGCTACTAGGGAGAAAACAACGGTCTCTTGTTCATGGAACAAGTGGATTGTTTACCTTACACACTTTGCTTAAAACAGTTGTCTGTTGCTTGCAACTTAATACTGGAGGGGGTTCAGATGATAACCTGAAGGTGGACTTCTAGTCATAGATGCAGTTGGATGGCGGTCTATGTATATTGTTGTATTTCCCAATCGAATCTCATAGGATCTTTTTATCTAGTATTGCATTGTTATGCTTGCTCAGTTCCTGTCAATTGCCCCGCTATAATTTGTTTACCTTTCATGCCATGTTGTTTATCTAAGGAGAGCACCTCTAGTGAAGTATGGACCCCGGTCCAATCTTTACCATTGATACATCTTCCACTATTACCTGTTTACTTACTGTAAACCATTACCTTCCATACAATACGTTTAATCCTTTGTTACAGCAAACCGGTGAGCTTGATAACCACTGCTTCGTTGGGGCAAAGTCTTGAGTTTGTGTTGTGCAGGTCTCCGCGTTGCCTGCAACACATGTGTGACCTTTTCTTCCTCCTACTGGTTCGATAACCTCGGTTTCTTACTGAGAGAAAACTTATTGCTGTGCTCTTCACACCTTGCCCTTGGGGTTTCCAGCAAAGCGTCCCACGACAGTGCTGGGCGCCATCACCTATGCAAGAGAGTTTTGTGAGAACCAATTATTGAAACAAAAGGCTGCTAGCATAGGAAGACAAAACAAGTGCAACTTCAAAGCTTTCAACATAAAGCGGGGAAACTTAATATTATTGGGATGCATAAAACCATGTTTCCCTCTCTCATAATTAATTTCAGTAGTACTTTGAATAATGTTAACAATATAATTGTCACAAGAAACATTCTTATCATCAGAATGAGCATACTTAAAATAATCAAAAATAGGTTTAAGGTTAAAAACTGGATCAACATAAGCAAGTTGTTCAACTCTACAATCCTCATTAGGCAATTCATTTTCATAGGGAGTTTTAGAAAATTTGGAAATGTTAAACCCAATAGACTCTCCATCAAACTTAGTTAAAATTTTCTCCTTCTTACAATCTATAATAGCTCCACAAGTGTTCAAGAAAGGTCTACCAAAAATGATAGGACAAATTTTAATAGCTGTTGAACCAAGCACTAGAAAATCAGCAGGATATTTAATCTTACCACAAAGAACTTCCACATCTCTTACAATACCAATTGGACAGATGGTTTATTTATTAGCAAGCTGAATAACCACATCAATGTCTTCAAGTTCACAAGGACCAATCTCATGCATAATTTCCTTATAAAGCTCATAAGGAATAGCACTAGAACTTGCACCAATATCACATAAACCATAATAGCAATGATCACCAATTCTAACAGAAAGCACATGGACACTAGCTCTCCTGGTTTTACCAGGATGTGAGACAATATTAGAAGCATCTTCACAAAAGATAATGTGCCCATCTTCTATATTTTTAGTGACAAGGTCTTTCACAATGGCTATTGATACGTCGGAAACGTATCTATAATTTTTTATGCTTCATGCTTGTTTAGTATCTACTTTGCTTTGCTTTGTCTACACTTTGAGGTGCTTTTTACATGTTTTCTGGTACTAACCTATTAACAAGTTGTCACAGTGCCAGTTGCTTGTTTTCTGCTGTTTTTGGTTCCAGAAAAGCTAGTAAAAAATATTCTTGAAATTGGACGGGACAAACGTCAAAGTCAATAACTTTCCGTGTGGAACAAGAAGTCCAGAGGGGAGCCGGAGAGGCGTGCCAGGGCAGCCACACCCCCCTAGGCGCGGGTGGGCCCTGCCCCACGCCTAGGAAGGGTGTGGGCCCCTGGCCACCGCCTCGGCCTCCCCCTTCGCCTGTAAGAAGCCCCTGATGCAGAAACCCTAAGTACCCGATCAATATTCCACGAAACCTTCTGTAGCCGCCGCCACTGTCGTCCCTAGATCGAGGGGATCTGAAGTTCTTCCCGGCACCCCGCCGGAGGGGAGATCATCCCGGAGGCCTTCTCTCCGGTATAATGCGTGAGTAGTTCCACCTGTGACTACAGGTCCATGTAGTAGCTAGATGGTTGTATCTCCTCCTTGTGCTTTCATGTATAGATCTTATGAGCTTCGTTCATGATCAAGATCTAATCTATTTGTAATCATGCATGTTGTGTTTGCGGGGATCCGATGGATATTGAGATTATTATGTTGGTTTGATTAATGGTTTTGTCTTTATGATTCTATCATGTCTGTGTTGTTTGTGATCTTGCATGCTCTCCGTTGTTAGTATCTATCTTGGCCAAGTAGTTGCTAGTGACTCCAAGAGGGGGTACTTATGCTCGATAGTGGGTTCATGCCTCTAGTTTCCAAGGGAAGTGACAGAAATCTCTTCGGTTGTAGATGTGTTGTTTCTACTAGGGAGAAAACAACGGTCTCTTGTTCATGGAACATGTGGACTGTTTACCTTACACACTTTGCCTAAAGCAGTTGTCTGTTGCTTGCATCTTAATACTGGAAGGGGTTCGGATGATAACCTGAAGGTGGACTTCTAGTCATAGATGTAGTTGGATGGCGGTCTATGTATCTTGTTGTATTGCCCAATCAAATCTCATAGGATCTTTCTGACTAGTAATTGCATTGTTATGCCTTGCTCAGTTCCTGTAAATTGCCTTGCTGTAATTTGTTTACCCTTCATGCCATGTTTGTTTATCTAAGGAGAGCACCTCTAGTGAACTATGCACCCCGGTCCAATCTTTACCATTGATACATATTCCACTTTTACTTGTTTACTTGCTGCAAACCATTATCTTCCACACTATACGTTTAATCCTTTGTTACAGCAAACCGGTGAGCTTGACAACCTCACTGATTCATTGGGGAAAAGTCTTGAGTTTTGTTGTGCAGGTCTCCGTGTTGCTTGCAACACCTGTGTGACGTTTCCTTCCTCTTACTGGTTCGATAACCTCGGTTTCTTACTGAGGGGAAACTTGCTGTTGTGCTGCTTCACACCTTGCTCTTGGGGTTCCCAACAAAGCGCTCCTACATCAACTCAGCGCTGCATCAAGCTTTTCTGGCGCCGTTGCCGGGGAGGCTAAGGACGTATTCACTAGGGGAGTCCTCCACTTCCTCTCTCTTTACTTTGTTTTTATTTTGCTTTGTTTCTTTTGCTTGGTTTTGTTTGCCTCTTTTCAAAAAACCCCAAAAAATTAGTCTAGTTTGGTTTGCTTGCTTTATTCAAAAACACAAAAAAGTAGTTCCTACTCTAGCTGTTGCTGCTGTTTTTGGCTTGCCCACCTTTGCCAAAATGAACTCTGCTGAGAACGCAAAGTTGTGTGACTTCACTAGCACCAAGAACAATGATTTCCTTAGCACACCTATTGCTCCACCTGCTCCTGATGCTACCTTTTATGAAATTAAACTTGCCTTGTTGAATCTTGTGATGAGAGAGTAATTTTCTGGTGCTAGTTCTGATGATCCCGCCGCCCATCTCAATAGATTTGTTGAACTTTGTGAGATGCAAAAGTATAAGAACGTAGATGGAGATATTATTAAGCTCAAGCTTTTTCCTTTCTCCTTGAGAGGAAAAGCTAAAGAATGGTTGCTATCTTTGCCTAAAAATAGTATTGATTCTTGGACTAAGTGTAAAGATGCTTTTATTGGAAAATACTATCCTCCTGCTAAGATTATATCTATGAGAAGTGACATTATGAAATTTAAACAACTTGATAGTGAACATGTTGCTCCAGCTTAGGAAAGAATGAAATCTTTGGTTAAGAATTGCCCCACTCATGGACTCACTGCTTGGATGATTATCCAGACTTTTTATGCAGGTTTGAACTTCTCCTCAACAAATCTGTTGGATTCAGCTGCTGGAGGTACCTTCATGGGCCTCACTTTGGGTGCTGCAACAAGGCTCCTTGATAATATGATGGTTAACTACTCTGAATGGCATGTTGAGAGAGCTCCCCATGGTAAGAAGGTAAATTCTGTTGAGGAAACTTCCTCTTTGAGTGATAAGATTAATGTTATTATGGCTATGCTTGTTAATGGGAAAGCTCCTCTAGATCCTAATAGTGTTCCCTTAGCCTCCTTGGTTGCTCAAGAAGAGCAAGTTGATGTGAACTTCATTAGAAACAACAATTTCAACAACAATGCTTATATGAGTAATTTTGGTGGTAACAATTATAGGCCTTATCCTCCTAATAATAGCAATTCCTATGGAAACTCTTCCAATAATGCTAGAAGTGCCCCCTCTGAACTCGAAGTCATGCTCAAAGACTTTATTAGTAAAGAAACCACTTTCAATAAGACTATAGAGGAAAAACTTTTAAATGTTGAGAAAAATATATCCTCTCTGTCTGAAGCTCAGTCCTCCTTGATTAATAAAATGTCTGCTAAACCTGAAACTATGGAAAGTACCTTTGATGCCACTCATGCCATACAAGTTACTATTGATGAAAATGTTAGGATGTTAGCTCAACTTCATGCTAGGTGGGAAAGGGAAGCTGAAATTGATAGAAACAATAGTGTGTGCACTATCACCACTAAACCACAAGTAGTCCCTATTCCTCCTCCTACTATGCCTAAGCCTATTGAGACTACTACTAGTGATGCTAAGTTTGACTTTGATATAGATGGTTGCAATATTTCTGAAGTTATTATGTTCCTACAAAAGCTTTCTAGAAGTCCTGATGCTAGTGATATGCATTTTGCTTTTACCAAACACATTACAGATGCTCTTGTTAAGATTAAGGAAGGGAAGCTAAAACACAAAGCTTCTATTCCTAGGAAAGTAGAAGATAGTTGGGAACCCATTATTAATATACAAGTGAATGGCTTTGATCTCAAAGCTTCATGTGGTCTTGGTTCTAGTGTCTCTATTATGCCTAGGAAGATTTATGAGATGCTTGATTTTCCATCGTTGGAAGATTGTTATTTGGATGTCCCACTCAATGATAATGCTAAGAAAAAACTCATGTGGAGTATTAATGATGTTCTCATTATGGTTAACAATGCTTATGTCCCTGTTGATTTCTATGTTTTGGATGTTGAATACAATGCTTCTTGTCCTATTACTTTGGGAAGACCTTTTCTTAGAACAGTTGGTGCCATCATTGATATGAAAAAAGGCACCATTAAATATTATTTTCCATTCAAGAAAGGTATTGAACACTTCCCTATGAGGAAATAGAAGTTGCTATTTTGCTCCTCCCTTGAAAGCAAGTTTTGATGTTAATGCTTCTTCATTTGAAAATACTTGATTCTCCTTGCTTCTTGTGCCTAACTTAAAGGCGTTAAAGAAAAGTACTTGTTGGGAGATAACCCAAGAGTTTCCTTGAGTCTTGGAAGTTATTACTTTAGTAATAACCTCTCCTTATCCTTTTTATTTGCTTTTTGTGCCAAGAATGACCTCTAATGAGAGGGAAGTAAGATTTGAGGAGTTGATGTCGCGAAACAGATTTCTGTCTTCCACCATAAAAATTCGTGAGGAGTCTCTGTAACTCGGATTGAGCTCAACATTTACGAATAAATCCCCCAGTATGTTAGCTAACTTTCGTTAGTTCAACACTTTTTGATTTGAGCAACAGAAGATGTTCAAAAAATTCGGTTTCTACCTGCTGGTCTGTTTTGACAGATTTTTGTCATTATTTGCATTTGCTTCAAATTATTCCTTTTTGAGTTCTCTTTTGGGGAATTGAGCTTTTTTAAGGAGTTAATACAGTAGCTTGTGTTTTTAGTGAGAATCCTTGCTGTTCCAAAGCCTTGTGTTTTTTTGCTTTTAGTTCCTATCAATTGCCCTGCTGTAATTTGTTTATCCTTCATGCCATGTTTGTTTATCTAAGGAGAGCACCTCTAGTGAACTATGGACCCCGTTCCAATCTTTAACATTGATACATCTTATACTGTTACTTATTTGCTTGCTGCAAACCATTATCTTCCACACAAAACGTTTAATCCTTTGTTACAGCAAACCGGTGAGCTTGACAACCTCACTGATTCGTTGGGGCAAAGTCTTGAGTTTGTGTTGTGCAGATCTCCGCATTGCTTGCAACACCTGTGTGACATTTTCTTCCTCCTACTGGTTCGATAACCTTGGTTTCTTACTGAGGGAAAACTTGCTACCGTGCTGCTTCACACCTTGCTCTTGGGGTTCCCAACGAAGCGCTTCTAAATCAGCTCAGCGCTGCATCAGCTACTACTGGTTCAATATTTGTTTGTTCATCAGGTTCTACAGCTTTCTTTGTACTTTTGCTAACCATATTAGCTATAATAGAATGTTCCTTTAACTTAGCAGGGAAAGGTATTTTCTCAATATAGGGTTTAGGAAAAATACGATCAATAGTACAAACTTCAGTGTTTTTAGCAGGAACATGATTAACAATATCTTTGTAAGGTTCATGGTACTTGTTCCACTTCTTTTTGAGAATTTCTATATAAGAGGCAAATGCCTTAAAACAATTGGCAATACTTTGAGAATCAATACCAAACTCAGTACTAATATCATGAAAGTCATCAGTTCCCATAAAAGATTTAATGTATTCATAATCATAATTTATCCTGATTTTCTTCCTTTGTCATTCTCCCATGCTTCAGTATTTTCTTGAATACGGTCTAGAAGATCCCATTTAGCCGCTTCTTTCATACGTGTGAATTATCCAGCACAAGAAGTATCTAATAACTCTTTATCATGAAGAGAAAGCCTTGCATAAAATTTATTAGTAATAATATTTATAGGGAGCTCATGAATAGGACATTTAAGCATTAGTAACTTCAATCTCCCCCAAGATGGGTTTTACTCTCTCCATCACGAGGCCAAAAGTTATATATTTGGTTCCGGTCTTTATGAATCTCACTAGGAGGATAGAATTTAGAATAAAAGAGAGGTACTATTTCCTCCCATTCCATAGGTTGTCCATTCTTCAACAGCTTATACCATTTTTCAACTCTTTCTTTCAATGATATATAGAGTAACTTTTTTTTAACTTGTTCCGTTGTGATACCTTCACACTTAAACAACCCGCATAATTCATGGATAAAAATCAAGTGATCACCGGGATGGACAGTTCCATCCCCAAAATAATAGTTATCCATAACATGATCAAAAATTCTTGTAGGTATCTTAAAAGGATCTATCTCAGCAGGTGGTGGTTCATCTACTACCCTAGCAGTGGTAGTATCTTTCCCAAATAGGAAACCAAGTGGGTTATCCATATTGGAAACAAAGTAACAAACAGAAATAAAAAATACTCATAGTAGAAGTTTCCTTTACCAGTTTCACTTTTCAATAGCGCTTCACTATCTTGCAACGACGCTAGAAAATAGTCTTGATGACCCACAAGTATAGAGGGTCTATCATAGTACTTTCGATAAATAGGAGTGTCGATACCAACAGGGAGTAGAAGGTGTTGACCAGTGGTTTGGATCAAGAACTCTCTGTAAATACTTAGCAAATGGATTTTTAGGGTTTTTTGATTAAGCAAAGGAATAAAGTGCAAGTAAATAAAAGACAAGAATAATTGCAGCAAGTGGCCCAATCCTTTATTCAGCAAAGTACAAGCCAATTGTATTACTTATGAGGACCAAACGTTCTCGAGGACACATGGGAATACTATCAAGTGCTTTCGCTTCATATAGTTGATTAATCTTATTTAGTTTGATAAGTGTTGTGTGGGTGAACCTATGATAATGTACCGCCCTTACTTGGACTAATACATACTTGTGATTATAACTCTTGCAAACATCCGCAACTACAAGAAAGTAATTAAGATAAAAACCTAACCACAACATTAAACTTTGAGATCCTACACTCCCTTGTGCAAAGGTTTCCTAACGGGGGTTCAGGTTTCTGTCACTCCGGTAACCCCACAATTAGTATACAAATACACAATGCATTCCCCTAGGCCTATAAATGGTGAAGTATCATGTAGTCGACGTTCACATGACACCACTAGAAGAATAGCACCACAACTTAAATATCAAACCATTGAATATACCTCAACATAATTCCACTATGAACAATATGACTTCTTCCATGTCCTCAAGAACTAAACAAACTACTCACGAGACATCATATGGATCAAGATCAGAGATAATATAATGATGAATAACAATCTGAACATAGACAATAATTCAATGGTTCCGCTCAATAGCATCAAATACAAAAGTAATCAACACCGGGAAAGTTTCCCCTAAGAACTATGCAAGATTCAACCTAAATTGTTACAACGGGATGGAGTGGTGGTGCTGGTGCTGGTGGAGATGATGGTGAGGATGATGATGATCCCGATGAAGTATAGCTTGATGATGGTGTTGATGGCGACGATCTCCCCTCTCCGGGAAGGAATTTCCTCGCAAAATTCGGCCTACTGGAGAGTTCTTTCTCTCTCTGTAGTTTTTGCCCCGTAGAGGCGGTGGAATCTTTCTATGGTCGTCCCTCGGTATTAGGGTTTTAAGGAGAAGATATAGGCGAAAGGGCGAAGCAGGAGGTGGGACAGGGCGGCCACACCCCCTGCTGGCACGGCCCAGGGGGGGCAGCGGATGGTGTGGGCCCCCTGTGGCCCATCTTTGCCTCCCCTTCTGGCTTTCTTCGTCTTCTGGAAAAATAGGATTTTTCATATATTTTCTGGAATTTCTGATCTTCGCGAATATTGTATCTGGACACTGTTTTTTTACATCAGAATCCTGACTCCGGCAGTTTATCCTCCAAAAGTCATCCAACATACAAAAGTAGATGAAATAACATAAGTATCACCTCTTAATATGAAACATATCAATGAATAACAGTAAATTATGATATATAATAGTGATACAAAATGGACGTATCAGCGCCCCAGGCCGCCTCGCCATGCTCTGAACCGGGCGCTGCCCGCCGCCTCCCCGCGTGCTCGTTGCCGCCTTGCCGATGCCCCAAGACGCCTCGACGCGCTCCGCCCTGCGCTCCCAGACCACCTCGCTGCCCCCTCGCCGACGCCCCCTCTTGCCCTGATGTCTAGCCTCGCCACGTCGTCTGGCTACTTCGTCGAGCTGTTTCTAAGCACGTCCCCTAGGTGTTCGGTGAAATACCGGCAACAAAGCAAATTTAATATTGGGGGATGACTAGGTCTATATTCCCCCTATAATAAAAAGTTAGCCGGTGCCCCACCATACAAGCAAAAAAATGCTTCCGCCGGACTTTGTTTGTGGGAACAAGTGGAGATGATGCTCTAAGCCATTGTAATTTGTGTCGTTTTATCATTCTTGCAAAAAGATGAAAATGGCCAAACGATTTGTATGGATTATCTACCAGTTGTATAAGAATAGACGGGCCCGACAAAATCGTGCTTTTATGCTCTAGTGAATCTTATGTTTCTATAGCAATAGATGTGTGGTTTCAAGTGCCTAAGATATGCGTGGTTTCAAGTGCGTAAGATCAATTGTATCATGCCGTAGAGATAAGCAGAATGCAACCATCATGCATGATAGTCGTTCTGCATACCCAAACACTATGGGAGAAGAGGAAGGTGTCGACGGCCAAACTCTATACCGGCGGCTATTTGTCGTGGCCGTCGGCGTAGGCCCCGAGGTGGGCAGCCGAGCAAACATGTCGTCGTCCTAGATTTATCATCGGTGTAGAGCGAGATAGGACGACGGCAGCCGTTGGCGTAGGCATTGGTCTTGATGGCGATGAGATGGTGTCAAGTCTATGTTGACAACTTTGCCATCGGCCTAGGTTTCACACCTGCGTCGCTGTCAGCGTAGCTATTTTTCCTTTCTGCCATATTAATCTTAGAAAAATCATAACTAAATCATTATAATTCATAAAAATACATATAATATATCAAAATTTGTAGGAAAATAAGATCTATCTATATTATCTCAAATATTACATGTTTTAGTTGAATAAAATATAAAAACATTACATATACTTTTGTATAACACATTTTCCATTTTCCAAGTGTAAAAAAGGGGTGCTTTGTGAAGCAACCACCAAATAAAAGTTTTAAAATGGTATCACCCCATTTTCAAAAATACTAGTCCACCTTGCATGGACAATATTCCAACCAGGATATCTTAAACCTTTCCGTCCATCCCTCGTGAAAAAAGACAAAATTCTATCAAATCGACGGAAAGTGGGTCAGATTTGATGCTCATGATTTTTTGAAAAATACTTTTTAGGTTCACAATATGTTGTTTCATCAGAGATCCACCACAAGTTTAGCGAGACTCAGCCCCGAGCTAAGAATCTTTATGCCCGTTGTTTTGACCATAGTTTGAAACGGACATAATAAATTCAAAAACGATCCAAACAAGATAAACATTCGCATAGTGTCATATTATGTGACATAGTTGCAAGAAAATATCGAACTTGGTATATTGATTGTATCTCAAAAAAACCTTCTCAGAAATGGGCTATCATGTTCGAGGTTTCATGGCTTCTAGGCCAAACAATCAATGCTATAGCTACAGTTGTGGCATAGTTTGTGATAATGTGCCCATATTGTGCACACATGTGTATCATAGGATGGCGAACAATGTTGCAGGAGTAAGTTTCCCTTTTTGTTGCACCAAAAAGCTATTTACCGAGTGCCAAAAATTGGGTGTTTTATGAATCAACCACCAAATGAAAGTTTCAAAATGGTACCACCCTATTTTTCAAAAATACCAGGCCACCTTGCATGGACAATATACCAACCGGGGTATCTTAAATCGTTTCGTTCAACCTTGTGAAAAAGACAAATTTCTGCTGAATCTGTAGGAAGTGGGTCAGATTTGAAGTACATGTACATGATCTGATGCTCACGATTGTTTGGAAAATCATTATTAGATTCACAATATGATATTTTATCAGAGATCCACTAAATGTTTAGCGGGCTCAGCCCTAAGCTAAGTATCTTCATGCCTATTGTTTTGACCATAGTTTGAAACAGACATAAGAAACTCAAAAATGATCCAAACAATGTAAAACCTGCGCGTGGTGCCATATTATGTAACATAGTTGCAAGAAAAAATATCAAACTTAGTATATTGATTGCATCTAAAAAAACTTCTTAGAAATGAACTATCATGTTCGAGGTTTTATGGCTTTCAGTCCAAACGACCAATGTTATGGCTAGAATTGCGGTATAGTTTGTAATAATGTGCCCATATTATGCACACATGTGCATCATGGAATGGCAAACAATATTGCAGGAGGAAGTTTTTCTTTTCATCGCACAAAAAGGCTATGTTCCATTTTCCAAGTGCCAAAAATGGGATGTTTTATGAATCAACCACCAATTTAAAGTTTTAAAATGGTACCACCCTATTTAAAAAATACTAGTCCAACTTGCATGGACAATGTCCCAACCGGGATATCTTAAACCTTTCCGTACGCCACTCATGAAAAAGACAAATTTCTGTTGAATCAGTAGGAAGTGAGTCAAACTTGATCTATAGGTACATGATATGATGCTCATGATTTTTAAAAAAAAATCTTTTTTAGGTACAAAATATGATATTTTATCAGAGATACACTATAAGTTTATCGACACTCAGTCCAGAGCTAAGAATCTCCATGCCCGTCGTTTTGACCATAGTTTGAAACAGGCATTAGAAATTAAAATTTGATCCAAACAATGTAAAACCATCGTGCCATAATGTGACATTGTTGCAAGAAAAAAATATAAAACTTGGTATATTGGTTCCATCTAAAAAAAATCATCTCAGAAATTAGCTATCATGTTTGAGGTTTCATGGCTTTTAGGCCAAACGACCAATGATATGGCTAGAATTGCGGTATAATTTGTGATAATATGTTCATATTGTGCACACATGTGCATCATGGGATGGCGAACAATGTTGTAGGAGAAAGTTTTCCTTTTCGTCGCACTAAAAATCCATTTTCTATTTTCTGAGTGCCAAAAGCAGGGTGTTTTGTGAAGCAACCACCAAATGAAAGTTTCAAAATAGTACCATACCATTTTTCAAAAATACTAGGCTACCTTGCATGGACAATGTACCAATCGGGTATCTTAAACCTTTCCGTCCACCCCTCGTGAAAAGGACAAGTTTCTGCCAAATCAGTAGAAAGTGAGTCAAATTTGAATTACAGGTACATATCTGATGCTCATGATTTTTCAAAAAAGTCATTTTTAGGTTCACTATAACACCCCACTTTTAGATAATTATATATTAGGGTTTTGATTATGCATTCATAAGCATCATGCCTTAAAATGTGCATTGAAGAAAATAATAAAACCCTAAACCCTAACCTCTTTCCCCTCTTTGAAACAATTCAAATGGTTTGAATATTTTGAAAACTATCAAAATGTGTGGAGCCCAATTGGTATAAGGGTCCCACGGTATTTTAAATGTTTACCAACACCCCTGGTATTTCCAAAAATACCCAAAACAACTTTGAATTTGAAATATACAAAGATAAAACAGATTCAGGAAAATAAAAAGGTTTTGTTCAAATAAAACTAGAGCCAGTAGCCAGCCAGGCCAGCCCACCTCTCCTCCCTCTCTTCCTCGTCGCCCAGTGCAGCTCCCTGTGGCCCATCTTCGGCCCATCCAAGGCCCATACCGCTTCACTGCTTATTTCTCTTTTCTTCTACCTCGAGCTAGAAGGAGAGCAAGAGGAAGTTGTTGCGTGTCCTCGTCGTTGCCGTTCAGCCACGCTAGGATGCTCGCCTCGCCAAGATACGCACCGCCGCCGTTGCCTACGCCTATAAGAACCCCAGACCCCAGAGGATGAGCTCTAATTCTCCTTCTCCCTCGTTTCCCTTATCCACTGAAACCCTAGGCCGGACCTCGTCGGCGTCCCGCCGTTCCTCACTGTCCTGGACCGAGCCAAGCACGCCACGACATCCGCCTCCTCCCTATTAACCTTCCCGACCAACCTTGCAAGCCAGGAGTCTCCTAAACGCCGCAATTGGAAGCTCCTTCCCGAAGTCTGTCTGTCGCCGTTCTCGTCGATTCCGGCCTCGCATGGCTTCATCGACCGCACTTCTGCGCTCCTGGTGAGCTGGTGATCCTCCTGGTAGCCTCGCCTTGCTTCCTCGCGTTCTGTAGATCGCTAGGGCCGCGCGCCACCGTCCGCCGCCGCTTGGCCGTGTCGCCGACAAGCCACTGGTGGCAAAATGATAGTTCCTCCGCCAGTTTTAGGTCCCTGACGATGCCCTGGTTCGAACGTTATAGATCCGATAGCGCCGCATCGCCTCCTGCGCCCTTCCGATCGTTGATCTGGGGCTGTTCCCCGGTGAATGACGTCACGCTGACGTCTTGGTGACATTAGCAGGAGGGGTCAACATGCTCAAATCTGCGATGGACCCTGCTTGCTTGCGTGGAGGCTGAGTTGGCACTGGGCCCTTCTGTCAGCCTCTCTGGTTAGAGCCAGCCCCAGTGAAAAATGCCCCTGACCCCACTTTGCGTGTGTGGCTGCTGATGTGGCTTTGGTCCCACACGTCAGCCACTTTGGCTAGGTTCTGCAACGGTGTAAAAAGTATCTGATGCATGTGCTGATGTCATCCTGGCGCAATAAATCAATTTAAATTAGTTTAATAATTTCAGAAAGTGAATAAAACTTGTAAATTCAATAAGTTTTGATTTATAAGTCAGAAAAATACAAATAATATATCAAAATGTTCATAAAAATGAGAACTATCTATCTAATCTATAGTCATGCATTATTCAACAACTTTCATGACAATTTTAATTAGAAGAACAAACCAACCCCTCTCATATACATCCGGAGTTTCCCCGAGTTAGGGTTTTTACCCCTCAGAACCCCGATTAATTTGTCGAGCATGCCTTAGGGTTACATTTCGATACAATTTAACTTGCCATATCATCATTCTTGTTTGAGCATTGCATCGATGCCATTGTTGATTGATTTCCCTTTATTTCCGGTGTTTGGTTCTTCTTTGGTAGAATACGATATCGAGATCGAGATCGAAGACAGAGATCAAGACCATCGAAGATCGAAGATCGACGAACAATACTTGACCAACTGTACCCCAAGTCAAGTACAAGGCTCCTGAAGATTTGCTTATTGGTTATCAACGGGCAAAGGCAAGCATAGCCCCACCATGATATAATCCTATGATTTCGAAAGCATTTCATTTCTTGCCATGATGCATATGATTCCACTGTGGTCTTTTATCGATAGATAGAGTATCCTATCTGTTGCATTACTCCCTTTGAGCTTATATTGCCTGATCCACTGCTCCTAGCATAACTAGGTTTGGCTTGTGTGAACTGCTAAAGCTTATATCTGTGTCTTCTTAGCCATGCCTAGATGTTGAGTCTGGTCCATCCAGATGATGTATCAGCTGTAGAGAATCTAGTATGACAGGAGAACATGATGAGATGAGATCAGTGATATGAGTTTAAACATCCTAAGGCTTGTATGGAGGCCATGGTGGGATGTGGTTTTTGTAGTCCCATGCTCGCCACCACTAGGACCCGAGTTCTTGCCTTTGGAACCGAGATGAGCGTACAACCACACGGGGCCTGGACAACCTCACGAGCAACTAACTTGCCTAGTAGATTCCATGAGTCACATAGTTCAGATGTTCCATTCGACATATGCATAGAAAATATTTTGAAAGATTTGCCGGGTGAAGGTGCATTCATAACAGGTAGGGAAGCGTGGCCGTGGTTGCTTGGGGTTGATAGCGCCCCTGGTAAACCAACCTCGCCTCACATATTTAAGGACCGGCTTCGGGATTTGACCCGTTATGGTGGAACCATCCTTATTGAGTGACTCATGGTCTCGGCGAAAGCAAGGTAAAGGTCGTGGCCAACCACCCTCTTTCGGCCTTCCAAGGAAGAGGGCTAAAATGTTGGCATTAAGAGTCGGTTGATACGTGTGGGTAAAGTTGTACACCCCTGCAGGGTAATAATCTTTTCGAAAAGCCATGTTCACGGTTATGAACGCTTGGTGACCAGATTCTAAGATCATAGAGAACTTTAACCTAATCATAATTAACGAGGTTTGATTTCGTCAATGCCCATTGTTATGAGCTTGGGTTTTGGAGAAGATGGGGATGCTGGAGATTGCGGAACGGTTAGCAAACAAGCAACACGGGGACACGAGGTTTACCCAGGTTTAGGTCCCCGGAGGGAAAACCCTACTCCTGCTTGTCTGCTCTTGATTACGGCGGAACCGAAGGTTACAGGGGTGCGCAGATGCAATCTGGCGTGGAGGTGTGTATGCAGTGGTATGCGAAGTGCCCTCCTCGTCGTGCCCTCCTAGCCTTTATATAGAGATAGGCAGGTCCCGGGCACAGATCGAGTCGGTTACAGGTTTTAGGGTTTGCCCCTTTGAATATTCTATCTATTCTAGTCTTGCTCTCCAAGGATCCGAAGGCGTCATGGGCCCTGGCCACCCGAAAGTCTTCATGGGCTGGCACATATTCGTCGTGGGCCTTCCTTGGGTTGGACCAGGTATGCTAAAGTTGTGTACCCGCAGGGTATAACCATGTCAGTAGCCCCCGAGTGTTCAGTCGAATCGTAGATTCGGCTGAGGACTCTTCAATATTTTAGGTGTAGCTATATCTGCTCGTTTAGAGAATGATTTGAGTGTGTAGGGATTGTTGATGCGTGTGCCTAACTCTTCCAACGGATCAGGGTCAGTTAACTGTCTTAGGACAAAACAACACGATCTTCTTCAGATTCGAGTCCCTCGACTCGAATCCGGAACATATGCTGGCGTAATTCGACCCAGGCCGCGGAGGACTTACAGGAGTGGAATTCCAGTAAATTTTAAATGATGTACCCAATGCGTCCGTCGGGATTTTTTCATTGCGCCTGTTGGCAAGGATTCTTACTAGCAGAGCACAGTCGTGTGCGTTGCCAGGCCATCATATGGTATCTGTAGGTCTTATATTTGCGTCACAGACGCAACATGTGAATGTTTATCACCGCGGAGGTGTTTCGGGTGGCCAAGGAGAACATTGCTCACTTAGCGTTTAATTGAGGCAGAGTTGCCGAAAAGTTTTTGCATGCTGATCCGAAGGATCACAGTCGAAGAATTCATAGGGTGTGCGACCAGTGCTCCCTATGGGAGTAGCCCCCGAGTGCCTGTTCGAGTCGTAGACTCGAGCGGGGACTTTAGTTCAGCTGTTGCTTACTTTAGGTCCGTAGGACACAAATTTTTTCGGATGCTTGAATCAGTCCTCCCTATGGGAGTATCCCCCGAGTCCGTAGTGGAGTCGTAGACTCGACGTAGGACTTGAAGAAATAGTTCAATGGTGTAGTACCTTAATCACACTTCGGGTGCACGGCCAGCGCTCCTGATAGGAGTATCCCCCGAGTGTCTGGCAGAGTCGTAGACTCGGGCAGAGACTCGAGTCTCATATCATGCAGTTGTAGTCGTCAATATTGTGGGCGTACCGCTGACCCGAAAGTACATCAGGTGTGCGACCAGCGCTCCTGATAGGAGTAGCCCCGAGTGTCTAGTCGAGTCGCAGACTCGAGTGGAGACTCATACAAGGAGAAACCACTGACCCGGAAGTGCATCGAGTCAGCGTCTCACGCATAAGGAGCCAAGAGTCAACGTAGCGGAGTAATGCGGCATTTTAGCCGGAAGGACTCGACGTTGCGGATGAAGTCGACGCCGTTTCTTCTGTCGAGTGCGCGGCCAGCAACGCTTTTGTCGATGATTGATGTGGTCATCCGAGGAATGCTTTGAGTCGGGTCTTGGCGTCTGTTGACGTGACTGGCGCTGGTTGACTCCGTTGGAGGACCCGATAGAATAGCTCAGCGCATTTGACATCCTTGTAAGCTGCAGAAAACATAAAAAAAATGTAAAGTACTTGTATCTTATAAGGAATATTTGCCTTTTCGGCTTGTGTAGTAAGATTCTGGTACCGACCGAGTCAACACTTTTGCACTGTATGTTAGGACTTTTCGTTAGCTTGATTACCCTTAGTCTCAGTACCTTTCCAAGGCACTCGGAGTTCAAGGATTCGACGGTCAGGCAGAATCAGCTACTCGGGCTGTCGCGTTCGAGGTGCTCGAGTGCGTGGAGCCGATGGCACATTAGGTTACTCGAAGAGGGCGCAACCCCCGAGTGTTTCGAGTGCGATGAAAGTAAACAATTATCAGCTCTTGGTAGAGGAATACTTAGCTTTGTTGGTAGTTGTCGTGGATGGAGTCGACGCGGTAGCGGGTTGCACGAGGACCTGGTCGACGCGGCAAACCACAATCATAGCGGCGACAGGTTTCCGAAGTTGATGGTGGTAGAGAGCTCCGCATCCGAAGATTGTCGCGGTCGAAGACCGCACCAGGTCGCCATGTCCGAAGGATGTATCGGGTCATCGCAGCCGAAAGCCGCATTGGGTCGCCGATGTCGAGGGAGACCCCGAGTCATGGTCATTGAAGCCGATGCGGCCAGTTGCGGCAATCGAAGATCGCGTCAGGTCGCCACATCCGAAAGATGCAGCGGGTCACCACAACTGAAGGACGCAGCGGGTCGCCGATGCCGAGGACCGCAGCGGGTTGCTAGAGCCGAAGGCTGGCTAGTCGTTGAAGCGGAGGGATCCCCCGATCCCCCGAGTTGTTGGAGCCGAAGATCGTAGAGGATCGCTGGAGTAAAAAAATGTAGTTGACGTGGCAACGGGTCACGAGGCGGACGTAGTCGACGCGGCAGACCGGAGTCGCATGGTGATGAAGAGTTGCCGCATCCGAAGAATCGGCGGATCACATGGTGGAGGCGGCGCAGCCCCCGGGCGTGTATTTGATGTGGTCGATGTACCCAAAGCGACGCTCGAGAGCCGATACGGCGGAACGGAATCAACGCGGCAACAGGTCGAAGCCGATGGCGGCATCCACAAGCGGAGATCATAGGAGGTCGACGTAGTCGAAGAGTGTAGCAGGTCGTCGGGATCAAAGACCATAATGGGTCACGCGGCGGAGTTGGCGCATCACACGTGTCGACGCGGCCCCTTGTGTAGTTGATGGGTCACGGGATTGATGGAGCGGCGCTTACCGATGGATAGGAGTCGATGCAGCAGCGGGTTGGCCCAGCCCCCGAGTGTAGATCTGACGGTGAAAGGATCGGAAAGACGTCGAACTGAGCCACGGAGCGAAATCGCCAGATGTTTGTCATCCAGAGTCTTTTTCTTTCGGCCGATCTGAATCAGATGCATCGGTGAAGGACCATACTGCTAGCTTTGATTGACCCTTTTTTTTTCTTTGATTGAATTGCTGCACGACTTGGTCTGCATGCACGCATCCGAGGGTTGATTTGATCTTGATGCAAAGTTGGTGCAGGCATCCGATAGATTGTAGCTTGGTTCTGACTTTTTAAATTTCTTTGCTTCACTTGCCGTAGGCAATCAATCGGGGCTGTCGGTTGTCTTTTTCCTGCTAAAAAGAACATGATGTCGCGTGGAAACGCATGTATTGGCCTGACCGGACATGGCCTTGCTGAAATTAGACGCACGCGACTCGACGTAATCGAATCTTTCCAGATACTATATGGCTCAGCTCGCTGATCAATTTTTTCAGACTAAACGTGTGTCTTCCTTTTCTTTTCTATGATTTCCTTGGAACTTGACAAGGGACACATCATATTTAAACTCAGCTAGTTGTTGCGCGGACGTGATTTGGCGATCTGGATAGCAATCGAAGCTTCTGACCATGCGTATGGCCGTCCAGCAATCGGCGTCTAACCAATCATACAGAACGGATCTGTGCGTTCGCGCGGGTGAAGAGAAAGTGGCCGCTGCTCACATGTTGATGACGAAATCCAATGCGCCGATGAGTAGATAATCTGACTAGATGTGATCTGGACGTTGTTGATGATGAAGGATCCTGTCCGAAAGACAAGTCGTAGATCGCAGATGATGGGACCGTCACGATCGCACAATCAGCATCCCCAGATCCCACAGACGGTGCCAATTGACAAGGTTTGATTTCGTCAATGTCCATTGTTATGAGCTTGGGTTTTGGAGAAGATGAGGATGCTGGAGATCGCGGAACGGTTAGCAAACAAGCAACACGGGGACACGAGGTTTATCCAGGTTCAGGCCCCCGGAGGGAAAACCCTACTCCTGCTTGTCTGCTCTTGATTACGGCGGAACCAAAGGTTACAAGGGTGCGCAGATGCAATCTGGCGTGGAGGTGTGTATGCGGTGGTATGCGAAGTGCCCTCCTCGTCGTGCCCTCCTAGCCTTTATATAGAGATAGGCAGATCCCGGGCACAGATCGAGTCGGTTACAGGTTTTAGGGTTTGCCCCTTTGAATACTCTATCTATTCTAGTCTTACTCTTGTAGGGGTTCTTAGCATGGAAAACAAAAAAATTCTACCGCATACAAACAAACAAGCCAAGATCTATCTACTAGATTGTAGCAACGAGTCGATAGAGAAACTCACCCTCGAAGATTCCAAAGCATTTAATGAGAGCAGATTCTCGTGGGTGATGTAGTCGTACTCTTGCCGATCTCAAGATCGCGTAGACGATCCTTCTGGCGTTGCGTTCCGGCAGGGCTTCCGCAGTCGGTCACACGTTCGGTACTCAATGAATACCTTCCTCTCCCTTGTTCCAGCAGGCAGCGGAGGTTGTAGCACTCTCCTCGTGATTCCGACAGCACGACGGCGTGGTGTCGGAAGTAGAGGGGAGATCTCGCAGGGCTTCGCCTTAAGCCGGAGCGAGTATGGTAGACTATGAGAGAGGCCTTGGTGGTCTAGTGTTTAGAGGCACCAAGGGGAGAGGTGTAGCCGGCGGCTAGGGTCTGGGGAAACCCTAGTCGGCGACTTGGGAGGGCCCTAGGCGGCGGCGACTTGGGAGGAGGCCGGCGGCTTGGGGCTAGGGTTTGAGGTGAGTTGGGTGTAGGGAAGAGGGGGCACCCCTGCCCCTTCTTTTATAGGTGGGAGGGAGGCGGCTAGGAGGAGGGAGTCCTCCTCAAACTCCTCCTCCTTAGCCGGCCGGTGGAGGGAGTGGGACTTCCTCCCTAAGTAGGTTTCCTACTCTCCCTCCACCAAGCAAACTTGTCGTTTGACTTTTTCAAATTGGTGTTTGACTTTCAAACTAGGATTTGATTTCTTCCTTTATTTTTTCCCAGCCAAGTGACCTAGTACATGATGCAACCATGCCACATTGTCATGACACATTCATGTACCCTTCCCCTCCGGAGTGCCGGACCTTCCGGACCCTTCTAGAACATTCCCGGTGAAAACACCGGAATCATTCCCCAACTCCGAAATAGGACTTTCCTTATATGAATCTTATTCTCCGGACCATTCCGGATCTCCTTGTGATATCACGGATCCCATCCGAGACTCCGAACAACATTCGGTCTCTTACTCGTCATTCCATAACTACTCAACAACATCGAATCCTTAAGTGTGTCTCCCTACGGTTCGTGAATTATGCGGACATGATCGAGACACTTCTCCAATCAATAACCAATAGAGGAATCTGGAAATTCATATGGCTCCCACATATTTCTACGATTACTTTGCGATCAAATGAACCACTTACATACGATACCAATTTCCCTTTGTCTCACGATATTTTACTTATCCGAGGTTTTGATCGTCGGTATCTCTGCATTCCTACTTCAACCTCGTTACCGATAAGTACTCTTTTCTCGTTCCCGTGATATGTGATCCCTTGTGAGCCAGTCACATGCTTGCAAGCTAATTGGATGACATTTCACCGAGAGGGCCCAGAGTATACCTATCCGTCATATGGATGGACAAATCCCACTCTTGATCCATGTGTTTCAACCCATACTTTCCGAACACTCAATGCCACCTTTATATCCACCCAGTTACGGTGTGGTGTTTGATGTCATCAAAGCATCCTTTCGATGATGGTGATAAGCATGATCTCATGGTCGAAGGAATTAGGTTACTATGTATCAGAAAGCTTATAGCAAATGAACTATATTAAATGACTTGATCTTTATGCTACGCTTAACTATAGGAGTATGTCCATCACATCATTCTCCTAATGATATGACCCTGTTGTTAATAACATCTCTATGTTCATGATCAGGAAACCATGATCATATATTAACCAACAAGCTAGTTTAACAAGAGGCTTTACTAGGGACTCTTTTATGTTTACAAATCACACAAGTATTAATGTTTCCGATTAATACAATTATAGCATGGTATGTAAACATTTATCATAAGCATGAAGATATGATAATAACCACTTTATTATTACCTCTTGGGCATATCTCCAACAGTCTCCCACTTGCACTAGAGTCAATAATCTAGTTTCAAACCTTTGTGTATTCAATACCTATGGCTTTCCGGTGTTGTATGTACACGATTTCTAGTGGTCAACTGATCTCCGGACCTGACACTTCCAGGTCCGTGTGTAATTGCATGTCTTTGCGTCTCTACGCATCACTCATTCTCTAATGAGATGGCTTTGTGTAAATTTGGTCCTTTGGTGAGACCTTTAGTTCTTTGGGGTTAAAACATGTTGATAATATTGTCGTACAATATATCTTCATAGTATTATCCCGCTGTGAACTACACCTAGTTTGATAACAAACTACTTGACACAAATGCCCTCTTTAGCTGCTATAATAGCAGTTATATACTTAGCCCTTTTGTTGTAGTATCTGTCACAATGTGTTAACTCTGGAACTCATCTAAATCCATTATGGAACTTACTTTCCATTATATTGTGCCACCCTTAGTTTAGATTGAGATAAACTTAATTTGTACTTTGTGACAAAAATAGTATCAATGTAGTACTTTTACAATGAACTAACCATCTATTTGTCACTTCTTCAAAACAATATATTCTTAGTTCTTCCAAAAGATCATAAGAATATCCTTACTGTCGTCCAATGATCATCTTATGAATCATTCTGGTATATGCTCATAACATTTAGAGCATAGGACATATCTGGATTTGTACATATCATAGTATGATTGATATAAATACTCTTTGTGATTTCATACATCAAGTATCAATCTATACTTGAATCTTTGTTTCACTTATTAAGTGTCAATACACTTGAATATATCATCAATATTGAACTCATTCAATCCCTTATATGCGACAAGAATTTTTCTTGTAGTTTCTATATTGAATTCATTCAATATATCATCTATGTACTTTCGACACAACCATATTAGCGTCTCAATCTATCTATATAGATATTGATGCCAAATATTTGGGTTTTGCCTAAATCTTTCATTGGGATGAAATTCTTAATATGTGTTAATAAAAGATACATCATTTCCAATCAACAATATGTCTTCCACATAATGTATTAGAAATATGTCTTAGCGCTCCCACTTAATTTCTTGCAAATGCAAGAATCTTCATTGTCTCCGATGAAATTAAACTCTTTTAACAGTTTCATCATAGTGAAGATTCCAACTCCGCGATGCTCACTTCAACCATTGAAGTTTGCATATGTTTTTAGCATCTTGAAATAACAAAACCCTTTGGACCGTGTTATGCACACGTCCTAGGTAACAATTCTATTAGAAGAACTTTGTTTTGTTTATTCAACTACCACATAACAAAATTATATGTAGTGGTTGCTACATTAATCCGTCTAGACTAAATATCGCTATGAAAGATCAAATCTTGTCATAGTCAACCTTTGAACATTGTTGTGAACTCTTTCCCAACATGTCGACTATTTCATAGATGTGAAACATCCATGTTTATTTCTTTATAGATCCAAACACGACTGTAAGGTCTTACACCTTTATCGAGGGTCCTTCAAGTTCAAAGCTTGATTTCTCATGTATGGAACTATCACGGATTTTATGGCTTCAAGCCATTTTATGGAGTCAGGGCCCATCATCGCTTCTTTGCATGTAGTCGGATCATTATTGTCAAATAATGATTTAACTTTCAAATCTTGGTATTTGATGGTTTACCCGACCTACTTGTTTCAATAGAAACTGAGATCTCCGTGACCACAACCTTTGAGGCACATGAGCCATGAGCATTGTTGCTGCCTCCGGAACACTTTTCGGCGCTGCGCAACTTTACACATATAGTTAAGGTTCTTTTAACCTTATCAAAGTTTTATTGTCCTCCCACTTATCTTTTCACGAAAAAATCCTTCTCAAAGAAACTTGACGTTCTAAGCGACAAACACTTTTGTCTCCGATGTTATGGAGGAACAGTTATTCGAAATAACATACAAAGACAGGTTCATCTGACTTTGGTTGCAAACATCTTTCTTATGCATAGCATGCCAATGTTTAAGAAAGGACAACTTGGGTTGAATCCCAAACCATAACTTTATATGGTGTCATTTCAGCGGATTATGATGAAGCTCTTTTCAGTGGAAAAACGGTAGTCTCTAAAGCTTTTAATCTTTAAAATATAATGACAGTTTATGAATTACACCTTTGATTTTACCATGTCAAATAAGGTTTTAATTACATATCTCGAACTTATGGTTTTTCGGAAAATGCAAATCCACGGAACGATTCCTTAAATCTTAGGTATTATGCTAAACTTTGTAACTCAAATATCTTCCTTTATGATCTTATCATAAACTATTTATATTCTTGTTACAATGATTTTGTACTTCATCTTGAAAGTCTTTGAACTTTTCAAATGTTTCATAATTCATCCTTATTAAGTAAATACTCATATATTCACTCAAATTTTCGGAGAAAGATATGAAGTTGAAATCCATCGCTCTTGACTACACATAATGGACTTCATACAACAATATGTACAAGCTTCAATAAGCTAGTCATTTGTTCCCTTTTGGCCTATGAACAAAGTTTTAATTATCTCTAGGAAAGTTTTCACAAGCGTCATTTGATCAAAAATCAAAAGACTCCAAAATTCCATCCAGATGGAGTTTCTTCATGTTTTATTTCCAATATAATTTAAACGGCGATGTCACTTCCTAAGTGATCTTGCAATCAATTTGTCTTTCGACATTTTTTAGCACTAGTTTTATGGATGTGATTTCTCTAACGAGATTTGTAAATCATCCATCTTTTATGGATTACGACAATTATTTGAACAACCCTTTTGTTCTCATAATACCTGATAAAACAAATCTTGAAGGCAAGCTTTGATGTTTAACGAGCAACACAATAGCCCTTTATTTGTTCTCGATGAACATTATCACATTTTCTTTTGCTAGTTACTTAGGCAATTGCAATTCATGAATTCTGTTGTTTCGTATGACGATTCATACCAACAAATTCAGTATCCAATACTTAAGAACCGCATTATTTAACAAGCAAAGAATACAGCCATAACACGTATATCATCTATATACTTAAGCTGAACAATTCTAGTTTTTTTTATTTTCTGCCATATATTTATGAGATTCTCATTCAGTATTTCCTTTTCTGTTTGAAAGAATCTATCAACATCAATAGTGGAGCCATACACATGACACATAGTCCAAAGCGTGTATAGTTAAATACCAATGTCTTTGGACTTGCTCTTTGAAGTAGATCACCATCATCAAATGTTTGGTGTTCTTTCAAATTCCTTTCTTTAGTAATCTCTTGATGTAGTAAACATTTTACCTACATCAAATATTCACCCTTCTCACGGAACTATTCATGATCAAGCTACTTTTATCTTATAGCGGTGAATCACGAGTATAATGTTGCTCTCCAAAACCTTTTGGAGGATTAGGACAACTAGTGTCTCCAACATTTTGTAAATTCTCATCAAATATGAGAACATAAACTTTGCCATATTATACTCTATCATGTTGTAACCAAAACATCATTTCAGATATCACAATATCTTCCATACATGATGGTTTCTGAAACAACTCTTTCAACTCCTAGATTACCTTGATATTGAAACTATCTTTCGAATATCAAGAATCAGGGAGATAAACATGATGCTTACATACTAACACTGGAATTGTTACTCTTGATTTAATACCAACTATTAAACTTCACGGAGTAATCAAAACTTACTGAAAGTTTGCAATGGGACTTTTAAACTTTAGATTAACACATCAAAACAATACGATACCAGTTCGTAAAGTAACTAACCAGAATTCTATAGTTCTATCATCTCAATTATAACTAAGCGCAAGGTGGTAAACGGATGCCAATGACTACAACAATTATGCAAATTCACTTTGATTTAATTTATGATAAATAGTGTTCAACTTTTAGTCATATTGCCGTTGAACTCCTACTCAAAACAATATCCCTCACATTGTTTTAGTGATCACACGAACCAAATCCACCACATCAAAACCGATCATCACCAGAGTTGATGTAGCTTCAATGGCGAACAATCAACATGTTCATCATATCTACTATATGACTCATGCTTTACCTTTCGGTGATCCGTGTTCCGAGACCATGTCTGTACATGCTAGGCTCGTCAAGATCAAACCTTGGCTTCCGCATGAGCAAATCTGGCTTGCTCACGTTGTATACACTCGCAGAATCTAACACACCCGATCATCACGTGGTGCTTCAAAACAACAAGCTTTAGCAATGGTGCTTACTAAGGATGAACACCTTAAAACTTGAAATTGTGTGCTTGAGGGATCATCTTATAATGCTACTATCGTGAACTAAGCAATACAAGATGCATAAAAGGATTAACATCACATGAAATTCATAATATGTGATATGATATGGCCTTTCTCCTTGTGCTTCCGATCTCCATCATCACCGGCATGGCGTCAAGGTCAATGGCGTCGCTTCATGGTTGTCGTCCACCAGCATCAACTATTACAACTACTTTGAACAATAGACACGTGGGTCTTAACGTAATTTAAAAGACAACCATATGGCTCCTGCCGGTTGCCTACTTACAATAAGGAACATTGCATACATCATATACAATCACAATGATGGCCATATCACATCACATCACACCCCCCTGCAAAACAAAGTTAGACGCCTCTAATTTTCTTTGCATGTTTTACGTGGTTTGGGGCTTTCAATAAGTGTCGTTCTAACTTACGAACAAGAACCACAACATTGATACTAGTATTGTCAATCACCCGTTGTAAATTGAATCTTAACTATGTTGGGAGAAACAGGCACCCGCAAAGCCACTTATGCAATACAAGTTGCATGTCAAGCGTGGAGCAAGTCTCATGAACGATGCCATGTAAGGTTAGCCCGGGCCGCTTCATCCCACCATCCCGCAAGATGCAAAGTACACAAGAAGAAATCGACAACAAAAGCATCAACGCCCATAATGACCATTGTGTTCTACTCGTGCAACAGATCTACATATACACACGGCTCTGATACCACTGTAGGGGTTCGTAGCATGGAAAACAAAAAAATTCTACCGCATACAAACAAACAAGCCAAGATCTATCTACTAGATTGTAGCAACGAGTCGATAGAGGAACTCACCCTCGAAGATTCCAAAGCATTTAACGAGAGCAGATTCTCGTGGGTGATGTAGTTGTACTCTTGCCGATCTCAAGATCGCGTAGACGATCCTTCTGGCGCTGCGTTCCGGCAGCGCTTCCGCGGTCGGTCACACGTTCGGTACTCGATGAAGACCTTCCTCTCCCTTGTTCCAGCAGGCAGTGGAGGTTGTAGCACTCTCCTCATGATTCCGACAGCACGACAGCGTGGTGTCGGAAGTAGAGGGGAGATCTCGCAGGGCTTCGCCTTAAGCCGGAGCGAGTATGGTGGACTATGAGAGAGGCCTTGGTGGTCTAGGGTTTAGAGGCACCAAGGGGAGAGGTGTAGCCGCCGGCTA
This sequence comes from Avena sativa, assembly GCA_916181665.1. Classification (NCBI taxonomy): domain Eukaryota; kingdom Viridiplantae; phylum Streptophyta; class Magnoliopsida; order Poales; family Poaceae; genus Avena; species Avena sativa. The sequence continues at coordinate 86,376,684 of OV702285.1, read as the reverse complement.
GGGTTTGGGGAAACCCTAGTCGGTGACTTGGGAGGGCCCTAGGCGGTGGCGACTTGGGAGGAGGCCGACGGCTTGGGGCTAGGGTTTGAGGTGAGTTGGGTGTAGGGAAGAGGGGGCACCCCTGCCCCTTCTTTTATAGGTGGGAGGGAGGCGGCTAGGAGGAGGGAGTCCTCCTCCAACTCCTCCTCCTTGGCCGGCGGGTGGAGGGAGTGGGACTTCCTCCCTAAGTAGGTTTCCTACTCTCCCTCCACCAAGCAAACTTGTCGTTTGACTTTTTCAAATTGGCATTTGACTTTCAAACTAGGATTTGATTTCTTCCTTTATTTTTGCCCAGCCAAGTGACCTAGTACATGATGCAACCATTCCACATTGTCATGACACATTCATGTACCCTTCCCCTCCGGAGTGCCGGACCTTCCGGACCCTTCTAGAACATTCCCGGTGAAAACACCGGAATCATTCCCCAACTCCGAAATAGGACTTTCCTTATATGAATCTTATTCTCCGGACCATTCCGGATCTCCTTGTGATATCCCGGATCCCATCCGAGACTCCGAACAACATTCGGTCTCTTACTCATCATTCCATAACTACTCAACAACATCGAATCCTTAAGTGTGTCTCCCTACGGTTCGTGAATTATGCGGACATGATCGAGACACTTCTCCGATCAATAACCAATAGAGGAATCTGGAAATTCATATGGCTCCCACATATTTCTACGATTACTTTGCGATCGAATGAACCACTTACATACGATACCAATTTCCCTTTGTCTCACGATATTTTACTTATCGAGGTTTTGATCGTCGGTATCTCTGCATACCTAGTTCAACCTCGTTACCGATAAGTACTCTTTTCTCGTCCCCGTGATATGTGATCCCTTGTGAGCCAGTCACATGCTTGCAAGCTAATTGGATGACATTCCACCGAGAGGGCCCAGAGTATATCTATCCGTCATATGGATGGACAAATCCCACTCTTGATCCATGTGTTTCAACCCATACTTTCCGAACACTCAATGCCACCTTTATAGCCACCCAGTTACGGTGTGGTGTTTATGTCATCAAAGCGTCCTTCCGATGATGGTGATAAGCATGATCTCATGGTCGAAGGAATTAGGTTACTATGTATCAGAAAGCTTATAGCAAATGAACTATATTAAATGACTTGATCTTTATGCTACGCTTAACTATAGGAGTATGTCCATCACATCATTCTCCTAATGATATGACCCTGTTGTTAATAACATCTCTATGTTCATGATCAGGAAACCATGATCATATATTAACCAACAAGCTAGTTTAACAAGGGGCTTTACTAGAGACTCTTTTATGTTTACAAATCACACAAGTATTAATGTTTCCGATTAATACAATTATAGCATGGTATGTAAACATTTATCATAAGCATGAAGATATGATAATAACCACTTTATTATTGCCTCTTGGGCATATCTCCAACAACTCTCCAAGGATCCGAAGGCGTCATGGGCCCTGGCCACCCGAAAGTCTTCATGGGCTGGCGCATATTCGTCGTGGGTCTTCCTTGGGCTGGACCAGGTATGCTAAAGTCGTGTACCCGTAGGGTATAACCATGTCAGTAATATTTGGCAGATCAACATGTGCTTAAGGATGCTTCCTCGTGGGTACGAGGGGGTGATCCTAGTTGGTAGATGATGATGACTTGGTGGATATCAAAAGATGATGATCAATATGTCGGAGATATCACTCTCTTACCCCCTTTTAAAATACTCTGACTAGACGAGCTTCTTCTCTCTTTGTTTTATAAACAAAGATGACTTTATGCAAAACAACTCCACCAGCCATAAGTCTTGCGGAGTACACTCTGTACTCATCCTTGCTTTGTTGATACTTTTGGCAGAGCAAGTGCTCCCCTGAAGACAAGTTCTGTACTACATCGACATCGACGAGTAGCTTGGGGTTCCCGGCTGGCAGCCTGGAATCTATGGGCTGGGACGTCATCATTATGCTTCAGGCCTCTTAGGCCATTTGTTAAGTTTTCTATACTTAATAGCATAATTTGCCTTCCGTTGTTTGATGTTTATGGTCAATTACCTCTGCTTGTAATAATTTGGTTCTTGCTCAGTTATGAGCTTGCTGTAATAAATTTTTTGTCGTAGGGTCACTGCTGTGTTACCGATTCTTCACTGGATATTCTCGAGCTCAAGGTTAAGCTTATGTCAGACGGAGGTCTGGGATTTGTTTAGCCCTGATCCCGGGAGTGTGACATTCACAGTATGCCATTTTATCAGAGATCCACTGCATGTTTAGCGAGGTTCAACCTCGAGCTAAGGATTTTTTAGAATCCTCAAATTCAGAAGGGAAATTTTGATATGATTTTTTGAATATTTGAACACTATTAAATGAATTCTATTTAAAAATACATGATGCATGATTAAAAAATGATATGGATGTCATGTTTGGATTCTTCTCATTTTTCTGATCGATTTAGACATATTATTTGTCAAAATCCAATTTACAGATTTAAAGATATGAATTATTTCATATTAAATAGAAAAGGGAAAAAAATAAATTCATTTTATTGTTATTTGAATTCAAGATTATTATTACTTAAATAATTATTTCAAATTTAAAAAATAAAGGCGTTTAGCATCATGGTTCAAGGGTTAATAAGATTGATATGGTAGTATTATTAATATGGACTAGTTTTTTTTACCGGTAGCTCGTTCGAAAAGAACAGAGAAGTTAAGCGTGTTAAGGCTAGAATAGTGTGAGGATGGATGGCCGATCAGGAAGTTTGACCATGAGTGCAATTTGACCGGAGATTAGTTATGCTTATAGAGTTAAAAAAAGATGTTTGTGAGATTAACGAGTCAAACAATTAAAAAAAAATACTTGTAAGATTAACGAGTCAAAAAATTAAAAAATTGAAAAAACTAGGCCGCCGACGTAGCTACCGTCAGATCAAATGGCCGCCAATCGCCGATGTGGACCCCGCAAGCGCTACGCTGACAATTTTTCTTACACCGACAGCCAAATCATCTACGTCTAGGGGGCAAAACGCTGACGGCCATAAGCCGACGGGAGCCGTCGGCGTAGCCTACGCCGACGAGGGCTGGTCGTCGGTGCCACCGCTCCGAGGCTTGGGAGGCCTTTGGAGATTGGATTTGTTGACCGTTCCCCGATGCTAACAGGGCTAAGTTCTGGATCACGCATGTCGGAAGAAAGACAAATCTATTTGTTTTCATCCCTTCTACAGGGGTTGTGAGCTAGGTCATACTTGGATCCCACAGTCAAAACAATATGTATGTATTTATTTTCATCGATGCTAACGGGGCAAAGTGAAGTCCCACATATAGCAAAACGTGTCAAGCAGCAAGTTAGCCAAAGACGTCAGGTCTATCCAGGGGTATAAACGTAACGAGTTTGCAAAGGCTAGTTGTATTTTCAAAATGGACGATTCGTAGTGATACGGTCTCATTTTATGTGAGAACTATTGGCACAGTTGTAAAAAACCCAGTATATAATAACTACATGCAAAAGTGACAAGGAACCAAATAGTTGAAGAGCTAACAGAATTAATCGGAGGAATAAAATAACAGAGATTGTGAGTAAACCTCTGGTGCGAGAGAAGCTCAGACAAGACAAAAGATAACTAAATTTGGCAATGTATCTGACGGTGAGGGTCGAATTGGAAGAGATCCAGCCAAATCAAACAACCTGGAAGATCAACTATCTTGATAGTAACACATTATTGTGCTTGTAGTTGTAGAGGTGTTTAAAAAATATCACCTGCAACTTAAAACATAAGGGCAAATTGTATAAGAACTATATAGTGTGTACTCGTGGGAGAGATAAAAAGTAACGGTCCGGCCACAATCTGCAAGCACTAAATTAGTGGTTAGGTCACAAATTAGTTATTTAGTCATTGAAATATGCATGGAAAAGACAACAAAAAGATAAAAAGATGGAGGCAGTTCACATCCTTCCAGTTGGTCAAGAATTCCATCGAGAAAAATTAAACTTGTGTAACAGACAAGACAAGATGGATGAGAGATATCACATGCCGTGCTCGCGAAGGTCGGTTATTTTATACTCCCCCCGTCTTAAAAAAGATGTCTCAAGTTTGTTTTAGGACGGAGGGAGTAGTACATCCTCGCCCCTGTGTCAAAGGGGTCATAAAATCAGCCCAGTACGCATGTACATAAATTAGCCTGGTTGAGGCTCAACACCTTACTAAAAGCTAAAACAATTCTCAAAAAAAAAACACTTAAAAGCTAAAACATGAGAAATACCCCCAATTCATAATAAGTGTCGTTAATTTAGTTCAATTTGTAACAAATTAATGGCCACGCCCCTAAAACTCATCAAATTAATGGTCATGGAGAAGCATATCGAGCGACGCGGCCCCAAGCCTGGTGGCGTTCACGTAGTCCTGCGGCGCGTGCGGCGGCAGTCCGGGGATCAGCAGGCCGGCCATCCGGGCAAACCTCATCAGCCACCCATCCGCGTACTCTGCCCCTGCGACCTGCCCGATCACTTGCCCCCTCACGAGCTCCCAGGCGGCGTTCACGTACTTGGGCACCAGGAACGCCGGCGAGAAGTAGTTCCTGTTCGGCTCCTCCGCCATCCCCCGCGCCCTGTACAAACCGTCGAAGTAGACACACCGGCCGAAGTGCTTGAACAGGAGCGCGCCGCCGTCGTACGGCACCCGCGGCACCAAGTCGTTGCAGTACACGAACCGGAAGTACCTCCTCGCCCCCGCCGTGTCGTCCAGGTGCCTCTCCACGAACTCCCCGAACCGCTGGTCCCCGACGCGGGGCTGCCCGTACGTGTACACGCCGTGGAGCCTGGCCAGCAGCTCGCGCTCGCCGTGCAGGTTGCGCTCGCCGTGCATGGCGAGGATCGCCGGAAACAGCACCGCGAGCGCGCCGCCGAGGCTGTGGCCCGTGACCACGAACTTGGCTCGCGGGTTCGCCGCCAGGAACCTCTTGAGGGCGTCGCGGATGGCGTAGTAGGCGAACGGCCGCTCCGTGCTCGCCTCGATCGTCGCCGGCCATCCCGTGTTCTGCAGCCCGAGCGCCTTCATGAAGCCGCCGTGGGCCCTGCCCACCTCCGGGATCTCGTACCACGAGAGGTCCACGTCCGTGGCCCAGTCATCCGCGTCGAACGGCCCCGTGCCACGGAACGCCACCACCACCAGGTCGGCGTCCGTCGCCCTGTCGGCGAACATGAACGCCTGGGTCGTGGGAGCTCCTTGGAATCCTTCTTTTTCGGCAAGATCGCCTTCTTGGAATTCTGTCGGGAAAAAAAAGACCACTTTTTAATTAGTTGCATGTTAAGCAGAAAAATGGCCTGATCGGGCATGCATGCACATGATGCCATGCGTTTATTCTTTGTCATGCAACCGCATTTCCTGATCTTGCGACGTACCATTCCAGCAGTTGAAGAACTCCACAAATTTCATCTGCCAATGGTTCTCGACGACGGTCTTGACGACCAGCTCGTTCTCGTAGGCAAGTTTCGAGGCCATGATGCCCAGCGCAGCGTGGTAGTTGCTATCCCCTGGCTTGATCTTCTTGTCCAGTTCGATTCTCGTGTCCAAGAGCCCGATGAGCGATCGGTAGTTGGGAGATTCTCTGTCTGGAATTCGTACTTCGCCTGCAACGTACATACAATACTATAAGATCTCGTTGTTTCAGTTGTTGCTCTCATCTGGAAATCGATGCCGCTGTTGTTCTACTACTACTTGAAAGGGAATTAGTAAACAGAGTCATGCATGCCAAATCTCATCAATTACCTTTCATGGCGTTCCGAATAAGGTTACGCACCCCGCCGCCGTTGTCCGTCACGAGGTTCATCCAGTACTCGACGGCCTTCCCGAGAGCGGCCATGGGCTTCTTCACCCACATCAGCAGCATCTGTGCGACGACGGAGACGAAGATGACCCACCGATGCAGCCGTCGGTCTTCGGCCGTGCCGGGAGGGCAGTCGACGGTGTCGTTCGCGGCCACGTCGCAGGAGCACAGAAGGTGGAGGAGGCTGCGGACGCCGCCCTTGCCCGGCCGCAGCACCATGAAGTCGCCGAAGAATTCATGCCGGCCGTCCATTGCCGCTCGCGATAGAGATCGATGTCAAGGAGAGAGCGCCAAGCTTAAGGATGAACAAGAGCTAGCTAGCTACCACAAGGGTGGGTGTGTATAGGCACGAGCGGGAGCACATATATAGGAGGATCGATTAGAGATTGAGACGCGTGCAAATGTCATTAGTAAACGGTCATATATGCAAGTCGTCGTAAAGGTATACTAGGGATTAGATGAGATCATGAGACTAGGTCACTACCACGGTAAAGGTATACACTACCAACTGCTCGTGTAATAATAAACTAATAATATATGTGTGTTATTTAAGGACCGGATCAATGGCAGAACCTTTCATCACGCGCCATCTCGAATCCGTGTCAATTTCTTCGCGTATGAAAAAGGTTGATTACATACGGTATGGATTTAGAGAGGTTATACCTCTCTGAATTGTCGCCCAACTTTATTGTTTAACAATGAAATTCAACTCCCAAAACTGATTATCTTAATCAGATCAAGGTGGTCTTGACTATGAGATCTCTAACTTGGAACAGAAAATTAATTGTAGAAGATATCAATTTTAAAAGATCTCCATCCAAAATAGGACTGGGGCTGTTTACTGATCAGCGGTGAGTGTTGCCATAGGTAAAGCCTGGACATATTCTTGCCAACAGTATGTTGAATGATATGTTTTGCTTATAGTACTATGGAGGGGTTGACCGACGTCCTGAAGGTACCTCAGGAGAGCAAGGCGATTGTGGACACGGTGGCTCTAAAACCCATCTAAGGGTTTTGTCCTCCTCGCCGACGATATTATCAGCCCGCTCCCCTCCGGTGGTGTTGGGCCTTGGAGGTGTGGCGCAACACACGGTCCCTCGCTGGCTTGAGGGTTTCTCTTCTTTGTTTAGATCGTTTTTTCGTATCTTCTTCAGGATGGTGGCCGGCAACTACATCCTGAAGTAAGAATAAGGTCATCTCCGTCCTATCCTCGGTTCGGTGGTATGTCAAGCGTCAGCGGAGGGAGCTTGGAGTTATGTGTTCGGCGGATCTCCTGCGATCCGGTCGATATTTGTGTTTACTGCTGCGATTTCATGTCTGTCTCTTTCAATCCACGGTTGTCTGCCAATGGTTGTTGTTCTGGTGCATTGGTTCTTTGAGGTCTTAGCAGGACGACTTCCCATCTGTCTATTACGAAAATTTTGTCCAGATCCAGTGAAAGAGATGCAAGGACAACGACGATACTTAGCCTTACGCTAGTGTTTATAGTCATCGTTAGGTGGTCCAAATACCTATTTTTAATTTTTATTATTTTTAGGGCTCTTTGTACTGCTATTGATGATTACTAATACTAGATCGGTGAAATTTTCGTAAAAAAAAGAATAATAGGTTTTGCTTAGTCATGTTCGTAACACCTTGAGTCAACACGGCATGGCCCTCTTTCGATTGTAGGGTTTTTAGTACCTATATCAATGTTCCTCTATTTTCGCTATGAATACCTTTTGGATCAAACACAGGAAAAAAATATCCAACAATTTTGGAACCCACTAACCTATTATTTACATTCTTCCGTATAGCACCGAGACATTTTACCTATGTTTTTTTCTTTTCATTTTGTTTCCAATTTACACAAAAAAAATCCTCCAGGAACAACGGTTAGCGTGTCATCACCCAAGAAGAGAAAGGGCATGTCCATAGGATGTATAGAAGGTGTTTGTTGTGTCACTTTCTTGTCTGCTTTCCTTCGTCTGATATCATATTTACATACTCCCTCCTTAAAAAAAAGATGTCCGAAGATTTGAAAAAATATATATATATATATATATATATATATATACACACACACACACACACACACACACACACACACACACTAAAATACGTTTAGATTCATTTGTATCGACAAATCTCCAAAAAAAAGTAACGGAGATAGTACTATTAAAACAGATTTATTGAACTTTTACATATGATTTTTGATTGTTTTCAAAATAAAGTTATGCCGTGCGTTACTACCCTATATACAGAAAGCAAAGGTAAAATGTGAACACATGCGCCATCCACTTTCTTCGTGCTGCACCATGCCCTACTTTTTCCCATATAAATTACCCAATAATAAAATGAAAGACACGCGTGCCTCTAATGGTCTGGTCTGGTCTTTGGTCTCTACCAAGCTTTGGTCCGATTCAGTCCAAAACTGTCTATTGTCAATTTACCATCATCGACGTAACCTCGTGCTACTTGCACGCCCAAATTGTCGCAAGAAAGGAACGTCTTTGGCCAAAAGCAGACGCGGTCACAGTCCGGCCCCTATGGCACGCCTCACCTCTTCCAATATTTTACATGAATGAAGTCGTGCTACTCTTTCATCATTTGTTCCAACAACTTTTATGACCATCCATCCGTCTGGCTTTTTCTCAAAAGTTAACGTGCGTATTCCTAACCTGTGGCCGTGTGTACGAGCTTGGTCACGGCCAGGTCAGCCGCGTGCATGTACCATTCCCGGCAGTTTCCTCAGTTTGGTTCTTCAGCTCTCCCGTCCGGCGTCCGGCGCACTATGATTTGAGCCGTACGAGCCGGCGCATGATAAGGGATGGTCGTATGCTCCCAGTTGTGTACCTGAGATAAAACAAGAACAGTATTATTCAGCGACAATTTTATATGTGCGAAAGAAAACTAATGCCTAATCGTGTAGTACATGGCTTTGGGGTTGTCGTCGTCATCGTTTGGCGCGTGGTTGGAACCTTGCAGCGGGTAGCGGATAGCGTCGATTAGCTGCGGAGACCGACGACCGCAGCTGCTGCAGCAAGCCACCATGTCGTTCTCCACGCGGTACAAAGAGCCGCGCATGGCGCCGTGCTGCCCCGGAAACTACTCCGGATCTCTGATGCATCCAAGCTGGTGCGCGGCTATAGCATATTCCGTAGGCACCCGAAACTCCATCCTTGAAGGCAGGATGCTTGGAGGTGGGGTGTCTCGGTTGGGGACGCCGCCACACCCATGGCCCATGCTGCCCTTGCTTGGGCTCCGCGGTGGCTAAAAGTGCGGGTACCGCAGGCGAGGATGATCTCCTTCAGCGATGTGGCGCATCACGCCGACGAGAATCCGGTTCGCCCATCACAGCAGACGGCTGACTTCGTTGTGGTTCACCGAAGGAGGGTCGTCGCCTTCATACCTGGCGAGCTCTCTTTCCTGCCGATCGGTGAAGAAGGCGTTTCATGTCGCGGTGTTGTCGGGACACCATGGGATCCATCCGTTGTTCCAGCATGAGCTCGAGGTAGTAGTGGATCGTGATGACCACCCGATGGACGGAACCTCAAGGCACAAGAGGGAGAGGCACCCCTCCGGCGCTCAACATTCAATCGGGTGGCAGCCATAGCCCAGCGGACATGGGTAGCTGGAGGCGCACAGCGCCTCATTCTCCTCGAGGGTGAGATAGGACCAGTGTGGGGTTTCCATGGTGAGAGAGGGCGGTGTAGATCTATGGATGATAATGGCGGCCGTCCTAGATATAGCTGGAAAGGGCGGGAAGAGTTGGAAAGGGCGTGCCGTAGTGACGGGACGCATCAGCTCTAGAAACGAAGCACATATCTCACCGCCAGGGCTACCCCACATCGTTTTCAGCTTCATCCGGCGCCCACGCTTGCCCCCCACCCCTGCATGTTGGGTTCGGCCTGGAGTCACCGGATAACAAAACGGGTCACGCTGATGCAGGAAATGGGATACCGGCTGGGCATGATTTTGAGCGTTAACACCCCCACCGATAGCGCTTTTGGAGGATTTAGGGACCCGAGTAGAGATGTTCTAAGCGCATCATTACTGGACTGACCGATTCGACCACAGCATGTCTGTTTTGGTCCAAAATGGATAGCCGGACAATAAAAACCGGTCCCAGCCGCCAGGCCAAATCGGACACGCATGCCCTTGCCAATGCATTCTTGGCCTAAATTTGGATTAGGAATACGTCTGGCCGCACGTATGTCCGCCTGCGTCCGCCCTCACCTGAGCTGGTCCCGCGCGTCAGTGATCCACCGCGTTGTTTGTCCCCATAAGCATCGATGCAGCGCAAACCGAAGACCGGTGTGTAGCCATTGATGTGCCGCGTAGACTGCTGGCCAGCCAGCGGCCATTGAACTTTGAAGCGGCGGGGCACTATCCTGACTGTAGTGTCGACATTGATTGCAAACTGGTGGCGAGGCGATGGGACGTTGGCAAGGCTCTATTAGAGCAAGTACAATAGGTCCTAATCAGCAGGCTATAAGCAAATCCACATCAGCAAAATCCTAGTTGGAAGAGAGAGAAAAGACGAGAGAGAATGGAGCGGATGCTTCGTTAGTCGTCGACGGCAGCACAAGAAACAAGGACATGCAGCCCGCATGCAGCCTGCCGCTGGCTCTTGGACCAGCTCATGCATTATGCAACCATAATGATAGAGTAATTAATTATTTAAATATTTACTAAAGCCAACCTAATAGCTAGACTATTGTACTAGTATATATTTATGATGGCTGTAGATGACTTGGCATGAGACATATAGCCAGTAACTAGCGACTCTATTGTTCTTGCTCTTAAGGCTGGTCCTAGTGGAAGTATCATAATATTAGTATCATGCATATGATACTAATGTATGATACTATATCTTTAGTGCATTGTATCATATAGTAGTATTATAGTAGTGTTATATTTATTGATTTGTAGAATCTTTATGTAAAATATGTATACAAGATTTACTTGCCATTATAATTTCTAGTTTTACGTGCTATGATACAGTATCTACCTATGATACTCTAACACCTCTCTCTTCATTAATTGTGATGCCAAATCAGATTTTTACCAAGTTGGCATGCATGATACACCTTATGATACTAACACTAGGACCAGCCTAAGACATGCCTCTAAGTCCGGCCATTGCCATTACTAATCCCCGCCAGCGTTATCCATATGCCTAGCCAAGATGCCATCCTAGTGGAAGAAGACTGCGAAGAACAACCACGAGGCCAGCTCATCCACGGGCCGTCGATGGCGTCTGCGATCCCCGACACCACCTCCACCTCCACCGCCTCCTCCCAGACTATGCGCGTCGCTCCCTTCTACGTCGTGCGCAAGACTTTCTTGCGCCCCATGCAGCTATCGTACAGGCTACGCAAGGGCCATGGCCATTGCGTCCACACCATGACCGGCGGCACATGTTGGTGGACGAGTGACGCAGGTATAGTGGGAGAACCGCTGTCCTTGCAAGCACCGCAACGTCAGCCTCCCAGGAAGCTAGCACCTGAACTAGGTGGTGCCGGTGCCGCATCGCCATGGAAGTGTGTATGTGCTCGAGGAGGAGGCGCTCTAGAGAGAACGGTGACGGTGTTGCAAGAGTCAGCGATAGTGGTGCAGCAGTGGCGGGAGCAGTAGGCCCAAGAACAATAAGTGGCGGCCGCCGCCACCATAGTATCAGCCCGCACGGTCCTGACCGCATAATTTGTTTGAAATGACTACTATGAAAATATATATGAGTCAGGCTGCTGGGTACCCTGACCCAGGTCGGACATCGATCTAAAACCTATCCACGAGCCAAGCCATACGGACTAAAATGGACACATCTGATGTCTGAAATGGACCGGCCTGCCGCTGAAGATATCCTAACAATTTGGTACTCTCTCCGTTAGGGATTATAAGGCCTAAGAGCTTTTCTAAAATGTTAGGAATTTCTCATTTATTACCATCTCTCATTCAATGCATGGTCTTTTTTTCTTTCTCTTCTCTCATGCATGTATAACTATTGGTGCATGTAATAATCAAGAGGATGAGTTATTGTTTTTCTTAATCCTATCAAAATGGTCCATAGGCCTTATAATCCCTAACAGAGAGAGTATGTTTGTATGAGTTGGATAAGAGAGAACAACATTAGCGCGCCCGTGCATGTAACTTGTGTTTTCCACTGCCTCGCCTTTTTATATCTTTGATGGAGTGTTCTTTTTTTTTTTTTTTGTGTGTGTTGTAGGGGTTCGTAGCATGGAAAACAAAAATTTTCTATCGCATACAAACAAACAAGCCAAGATCTATCTACTAGATTGTAGCAACGAGTCGATGGAATAACTCACCCTCGAAGATTCCAAAGTGTTTAACGAGAGCAGATTCTCGTGGGTGATGTAGTCGTACTCTTTCCGATCTCAAGATCGTGTAGACGATCCTTCCGGCGCCACGTTCCAGCAGCGCCCCCGCAGTCGGTCACACGTTCGGTACTCGACGAAGACCTTCCTCTCCCTTGTTCCAGCAGGCAGCGGAGGTTGTAGCACTCTCCTCGTGATTCCGGCAGCACAACGGCGTGGTACCGGAAGTAGAGGGGAGATCCCGCAGGGCTTCGCCTTAAGCCGGTGCGAGTATGGTGGAGCTTATGAGAGAGGCTATTAGTGGTCTAGTAATTAGACACACCAATTAGAGGGCTCTAAACCAATTAGAAGGCTCTAAACCGAAATAGCTCTAAACCGGGGTTTAGATCTAGGGTTTAGGTCTAGAGGATAGGAAGTAGTGTTGTGTCTAGAGGAGGAGGCCCTGCCCCTCCTTTTATAGGTGGGAGGGCCGGCGCCATGGGGAGGAGTTCCTCCCCAACTCGGCCTAGGGAGGTGCGCCGGCCTAGGGGAGGAACCCTCCTCCAACTCGGCCTCCACCTCTCCTCCTCTTTCTCCACTTTCCGAAACTGGCAGTTTGACCGAAAACTGGCAGTTTGACTTTTTCAATTAGGATTTGAATTAACCCTTTATTTCGGACAGCGAGAACACTTAGTACATGATGCAATCATTCCAACATGCAATGACACATTCATGTACCCCTTCCCCCCCGGAGTGCCGGACATTCCGGGACCTTCTAGAATGTTCCCGATGAAAACACCGGAACCATTCCCCAACTCCGAAACGGGACTTTCCTTATATGAATCTTATTCTCCGGACCATTCCGGATCACCTCGTGATATCCCGGATCCCATCCGAGACTCCGAACAACATTCGGTCTCTTTCTCATAATACCATAACTACTCAAACAACGTCGAATCCTTAAGTGTGTCTCCCTACGGTTCGTGAATTATGCGGACATGATCGAGACACTTCTCCGAACAATAACCAATAGAGGAATCTGGAAATTCATATGGCTCCCACATATTTCTACGATTACTTTGCGATCGAATGAACCACTTACATACGATACCAATTTCCCTTTGTCTCACGATATGTTACTTATCCGAGGTTATGATCTTCGGTATCTCTGCATACCTAGTTCAACCTCGTTACTGATAAGTACTCTTTTCTCGTTCCCGTGATATGTGATCCCTTGTGACCCAGTCACATGCTTGCAAGCTAATTGGATGACATTTCACCGAGAGGGCCCAGAGAATATCTATCCGTCATGTGGATGGACAAATCCCACTCTTGATCCATGTGTTTCAACCAATACTTTCCGAACGATCAATGCCACCTTTATAGCCACCCTGTTACGGTGTGGTGTTTGATGACATCAAAGCATCCATCCAGTAAAGGTGATATGCATGATCTCATGGTCGAAGGAATTAGGTTACTATGTATCAGAAAGCATATAGCAATTGAACTATTGAAATGACTTGATCTTTATGCTACGCTTATCTATAGGAGTATGTCCACCATATCATTCTCCTAACGATATGATCTTGTTGTTGATAACATCTCAATGTTCATGACAAAGAAACCACATCATCAATCAACCAACAAGCTAGTGAAGTATAGAGGCTATACTAGGGACTTCAAATTAAGTTTACAATTCACACAAGTATTAATGGTTTCCTTGTTAATACTATTATAGCATGAATGCAAACATTTATCATAAACACAAAGATATAATAATAACTATATTTATTATTGCCTCTAGGGCATATCTCCAACAGTCTCCCACTTGCACTAGAGTCATCTAATCTAGATTACATGGTAATATACCGAACACCCATGGCAGTTTGGTGTTGGTCATGTTTTGCCCTCGGGAGAGGTTTAGTCAACGGATCCGCCACATTCAGATCTGTGTGTACTTTGCAAATCTTTATATCCCCATCCTGGATATGTTCTCGAATAGCGTGAAAACGTAGCTTGATATGCTTCAGCTTCTTGTGTGACCTTGGTTCTTGCGCATTGGCTATGGCGCCCATGTTATCACAGTAGATAGACATTGGGTCCAGCGCACTAGGAACCACACCCAGCTCTGTAATGAACTCTTTCATCCATATCGCTTCTTGTGAAGCCTCCGAAGCAGCCATGTATTCCGATTCAGTTGAAGATCTCGCCACAACGCTTTGCTTTGCACTCCTCCAGCTAACTGCTGCACCATTCAAAATAAATACGTATCCAGATTGTGATTTAGAATCATCCGGATCAGTGTTCCAACTAGCATCGGTGTAACCATTAACAACGAGCTGTTCATCACCTCCATAAGAAAGAACCATATCCTTAGTTCTTCTCAAGTACTTAAGGATGTTTTTGACCGCTGTCCAATGATCCACTCCTGGATCACTTTGATATCTGCTAGTTAAACTAACAGCATATGCAATGTCGGGTCTAGTACATAGCATGGCATACATTAGAGATCCTATGGCTGAGGCATAGGGAGTCTTACTCATCCTTTCTCTATCTTCTGCCGATGTCGGACTTTGAGTTTTACTCAAGGTCGTATTGGGCAACATGGGCAAGAACCCTTTCTTGCTATCTTCCATTCCAAACCTCTTTAGAACTTTGTCCAAATATGTACTTTGTGACAATGATATTTGGCGTTTCGATCTATCTCTATAAATCTTTATGCCTAATATGTAAGCTGCTTCGCCAAGATCCTTTATTGAAAAACTATTATTCAAATATTCCTTGACACTATTAAGAAGGTCTACATCATTCCCAATCAACAATATGTCATCCACATACAGTATTAAGAATGCTACAGAGCTCCCACTCACTTTCTTGTAAATACAAGCTTCTCCATAAGTTTGTATAAAACCAAAACTTTTGATTACCTTATCAAAACGTTGATTCCAACTTCGGGATGCTTGCTTCAATCCATAGATGGACCGTTGAAGTTTGCATACCTTGTTAGCATCTTTAGGATCGACAAAACCTTTGGGTTGCATCATATACAACTCTTCATCAATGTCTCCATTGAGGAATGCTGTTTTGACATCCATCTGCCATATCTCATAATCATAATATGCAGCGATTGCTAACATAATCCTCACAGACTTTAGCTTCGCTACTGGTGAGAAAGTCTCATCGTAGTCAACTCCTTGAATTTGTCGAAACCCTTTTGCGACAAGTCGAGCTTTATAGACAGTAACATTACCATCAGCATCTGTTTTCTTCTTGAAAATCCATTTGTTCTCGACAGCCTTCCGGCCATCCGGTAAGTCCACCAAAGTCCATACTTGGTTTTCGTACATGGATCCAATCTCGGATTTCATGGCTTCTTGCCATTTATTGGAATCTGGGCTCATCATCGCTTCCTCATATGTCTCGGGGTCATCGGTGTTGTCCACCACCATGACATTCATAACGGAATCATACCAATCTGGAGTGGTACGAGTTCTCGTTGACCTCCGAGGCTCTGTAGCAACTTCAACCGAAGTTTCATGATCATCATCATTAGCTTCCTCTCTTATTGGTGCAGGCACCACAGGAACTTCTTCCGGTGCTGCGCTACTCGCAATTTCGAGAGAAGGTTCGACAACCTCGTCGAGTTCTACTTTCCTTCCAGTCACTTCTTTCGAGAGAAATTCCTTCTCTAGAAAGGATCCATTCTTGGCAACGAAGATTTTGCCTTCGGATCTATGATAGAAGGTATACCCAATAGTTTCCTTTGGGTATCCTATGAAGACGCATTTTTCCGCTTTGGGTTCAAGCTTGTCCGGCTGTAACTTCTTTACATAGGCTTCGCATCCCCAAACTTTAAGGAACGACAATTTAGGTTTCTTCCCAAACCATAATTCATACGGTGTCGTTTCAACGGATTTAGATGGTGCCCTATTTAAAGTGAATGCGGTTGTTTCTAATGCATAACCCCAAAATGATAGCGGTAAATCTGTAAGTGACATCATAGAACGAACCATATCTAAGAGAGTTCGATTACGACGTTCGGACACACCATTACGCTGTGGTGTTCCCGGCGGTGTCAATTGTGAAAGTATTCCGCACTTCTTTAAATGCTCGCCAAACTCGTAACTTAGATATTCACCTCCACGATCAGAACGTAGAAATTTAATCTTCTTGTTACGTTGATTCTCTACCTCACTTTGAAACTCCTTAAACTTCTCGAAAGTTTCGGACTTATGTTTCATGAAATAGATATACCCATATCTACTCAAATCATCCGTGAAGGTAAGAACATAACGATAACCACCGCGCGATGCTACACTCATTGGACCACACACATCGGTATGTATGATTTCCAATAAGTCCGTAGCTCGCTCCATTATACCAGAAAATGGAGTCTTAGTCATTTTACCCATCAGACATGCTTCGCATCTTTCAAGTGATTCAAAATCAAGTGATTCAAGAAGTCCATCGGAATGGAGTTTCTTCATACGTTTCACTCCAATGTGACCAAGACGACAGTGCCACATATAGGTTGAATTATCGCTTGATTTCAAACGTTTAGCTTCAATGTTATTAAGATGTGTATTTCTACTATCGAGATTCAATAAGAATAGACCATCTATCAAAGGTGCATGTGCGTAAAACATATTACTCATATAAATCGAACAACCATTATTCTCTGATTTAAACAAGTAACCGTCTCGCAATAAACAAGATCCCGATATAATGTTCATGCTCAACGCAGGCACCAAATAACAATTATTTAAGTATAAAACTAATCCCGATGGTAGATGAAGAGGTAGCGTGCCGACCGCGATCACATCAACCTTTGATCCGTTTCACACGCATCGACACCTCGTTCTTCGCTAGCTTCCGTTTATTCTGCAGCTCCTGTTTCGAGTTACAAATATGAGCAACCGAACCAGTATCAAATACCCAGGCACTACTACGAATACTAGTGAGATACACATCAATAACATGTATATCAAATATACCTTTCTTCTTGATGTTGCCGTTCTTCAAATCCGCCAAGTACTTTGGGCAATTCCGCTTCCAGTGACCTTCTCCCTTGCAGTAAAAGCACTCAGTTTCAGGCTTAGGTCCAGCCTTGGTCTTCTTCGTTGGCATGGTAACTTTCTTACCACCCTTCTTGAAGTGTCCCTTTTGCTTAGACTTGCCTTTCTTGAATTTGGTGGTCTTATTGACCATCAACACTTGGTGCTCTTTCTTGATCTCCACTTCTGCAGATTTTAACATAGCAAATAGTTCTGGCAACTCTTTGTTCATGTTCTGCATGTTGTAGTTCATCACAAAGTTCTTGTAACTTGGTGGTAGTGATTGGAGGATGCGGTAAACTCCCAAAGTATTAGGAATCACTATACCCAAACTTTGAAGTTTATTTGCGTGCCCAGACATCTTAAGCACATGCTCACTGACGGAGCTACCCTCTTCCATCTTGCAGTTAAAGAACTTTTCAGAAGCTTCATAACTTTCAATTGCCGCATGAGTCTCAAAAATTAATTTGAGATCCTCGACAATATCATATGGATCTGACTCTTCAAACCTTTTCTGAAGCTCCGATTCTAAACCATACAAGATAGCACACTGAACTATGGAGTACTGATTCTTCCGAGCGAGGTAAACATTCTTTACTTCATCGGTAGCATCAGCTGCAGGTGGGTCACCTAGCGGTGCATCCAGCACATAGGTCAAATTACCAGCTGTGAGGACAATCCTCAAATTGCGGAACCAATCCGCGAAGTTGCTTCCATTGTTTTTCAACTTTTCTTTCTCTAGGAACGCATTAAAATTGATGGTAGGGGCTGCCATTGATCTACAACATATTTGCAATAGTTTAGACTAAGTTTATGACAAATTGAGTTCAAATTAATTAATGAAATTAAACTAGGTGAACTCCCACTCAAAACAACATCCCTCACATTGTTTTAGTGATCACACGAACCAAAACTACTATATCAACACCGATCATCACGAGAGCCGATATAGTTTTAATGGCGAACAATCATCATGTTCATCATATCTACTATATGATTCATGCTTTGCCTTTCGGCGATCCGTGTTCCTGAGGCCATGTCTGTACATGCTAGGCTCGTCAAGATCAAACCTTAGTTACCGCATAAGCAAATCTGGCTTGCTTACGTTGTATTCACCCGCGGAATCAAAGACACCCGATCATCACGTGGTGCTTCGAAGCAACAAGCTTTGGCAACGGTGCATACTAAGGGTGAACACTTCAGAACTTGAAATTTATGTGCATGAGGGATCATCTTATAATGCTACCGTCGTCTACTAAGCAATACAAGATGCATAAAGGATTAACATCACATGCAATTCATAATATGTGATATGATATGGCCTTTCTTCTTTGTGCTTCCGATCTCCATCTTCAAGCACGAATATGATCTCCATCATCACCGGCATAGCATCAAGGTCAATGACGCTTCTTCATGGTTGTCGTCCACCAGCTTCAACTATTACAACTATTTTGAATAGACACGTAGGTCTTAACAGAAATTAAAGACAACCATATGGCTCCTGCCGGTTGCCAACTTACAATAAGGAACATTGCATACATCAAATATAATCACAATCATGGCCATATCACATCACTGCACACCCCTGCAAAACAAAGTTAGACGCTTCTACTTTCTTTGCATATTTTACGTGGTTTGGGGCTTTCCATAAGTGTCGTTCTAACCTACGAACAAGAACCACAACATTGATACTAGCATTGTTGATTACCCGTTGTAAATTGGATCTTTACTATGCTAGGAGAAACAGGCACCCGCAAAGCCACTTATGCAATACAAGTTGCATGTTAAGCGTGGAGCAAGTCTCATGAACGATGTCATGTAAGGTTAGCCCGGGCCGCTTCATCCCAACATACCGCAAGATGCAAAGTACACAAAAAGCAATCTACAATAAAAGCATCAACGCCCACAATGACCATTGTGTTCTACTCGTGCAACAGATCTACATATAGACACGGCTCTGATACCACTGTAGGGGTTCGTAGCATGGAAAACAAAAATTTTCTATCGCATACAAACAAACAAGCCAAGATCTATCTACTAGATTGTAGCAACGAGTCGATGGAATAACTCACCCTCGAAGATTCCAAAGTGTTTAACGAGAGCAGATTCTCGTGGGTGATGTAGTCGTACTCTTTCCGATCTCAAGATCGTGTAGACGATCCTTCCGGCGCCACGTTCCAGCAGCGCCCCCGCAGTCGGTCACACGTTCGGTACTCGACGAAGACCTTCCTCTCCCTTGTTCCAGCAGGCAGCGGAGGTTGTAGCACTCTCCTCGTGATTCCGGCAGCACAACGGCGTGGTACCGGAAGTAGAGGGGAGATCCCGCAGGGCTTCGCCTTAAGCCGGTGCGAGTATGGTGGAGCTTATGAGAGAGGCTATTAGTGGTCTAGTAATTAGACACACCAATTAGAGGGCTCTAAACCAATTAGAAGGCTCTAAACCGAAATAGCTCTAAACCGGGGTTTAGATCTAGGGTTTAGGTCTAGAGGATAGGAAGTAGTGTTGTGTCTAGAGGAGGAGGCCCTGCCCCTCCTTTTATAGGTGGGAGGGCCGGCGCCATGGGGAGGAGTTCCTCCCCAACTCGGCCTAGGGAGGTGCGCCGGCCTAGGGGAGGAACCCTCCTCCAACTCGGCCTCCACCTCTCCTCCTCTTTCTCCACTTTCCGAAACTGGCAGTTTGACCGAAAACTGGCAGTTTGACTTTTTCAATTAGGATTTGAATTAACCCTTTATTTCGGACAGCGAGAACACTTAGTACATGATGCAATCATTCCAACATGCAATGACACATTCATGTACCCCTTCCCCCCCGGAGTGCCGGACATTCCGGGACCTTCTAGAATGTTCCCGATGAAAACACCGGAACCATTCCCCAACTCCGAAACGGGACTTTCCTTATATGAATCTTATTCTCCGGACCATTCCGGATCACCTCGTGATATCCCGGATCCCATCCGAGACTCCGAACAACATTCGGTCTCTTTCTCATAATACCATAACTACTCAAACAACGTCGAATCCTTAAGTGTGTCTCCCTACGGTTCGTGAATTATGCGGACATGATCGAGACACTTCTCCGAACAATAACCAATAGAGGAATCTGGAAATTCATATGGCTCCCACATATTTCTACGATTACTTTGCGATCGAATGAACCACTTACATACGATACCAATTTCCCTTTGTCTCACGATATGTTACTTATCCGAGGTTATGATCTTCGGTATCTCTGCATACCTAGTTCAACCTCGTTACTGATAAGTACTCTTTTCTCGTTCCCGTGATATGTGATCCCTTGTGACCCAGTCACATGCTTGCAAGCTAATTGGATGACATTTCACCGAGAGGGCCCAGAGAATATCTATCCGTCATGTGGATGGACAAATCCCACTCTTGATCCATGTGTTTCAACCAATACTTTCCGAACGATCAATGCCACCTTTATAGCCACCCTGTTACGGTGTGGTGTTTGATGACATCAAAGCATCCATCCAGTAAAGGTGATATGCATGATCTCATGGTCGAAGGAATTAGGTTACTATGTATCAGAAAGCATATAGCAATTGAACTATTGAAATGACTTGATCTTTATGCTACGCTTATCTATAGGAGTATGTCCACCATATCATTCTCCTAACGATATGATCTTGTTGTTGATAACATCTCAATGTTCATGACAAAGAAACCACATCATCAATCAACCAACAAGCTAGTGAAGTATAGAGGCTATACTAGGGACTTCAAATTAAGTTTACAATTCACACAAGTATTAATGGTTTCCTTGTTAATACTATTATAGCATGAATGCAAACATTTATCATAAACACAAAGATATAATAATAACTATATTTATTATTGCCTCTAGGGCATATCTCCAACATGTGTGTGGGTGGGGGGGAGGGGGGTTTGAAATGGTTTTTTTTGGGGGGGCACCGAAATGGTTGGTGATAGTATTGGAAAGAAAAAGAACCCAGGCAAAGTGTCGGTCAACCATATATGGGCCAAGGGGTTAAAGCACTAATGTCGTAATATGTGTCTCTCGTTGTTTTTTAGAGCAACTCTAACACCTCACTCAACCTACCCCATGCATTTCGAAATTCAAAACAACCCCAACAGCAGATAGGTATCAAAGTAACATTTCTTTATTTATTTTTAGAAATGAGCATATATTAATATCAGAGAATATCAATTACACTCAGCTTCTGCAATAACGCATTGCTCTAGCGGCCACATGGATGTACACAGACAATAAAAAAAAGAAAAATTACAAAAAAGAAAAGTCCCGCTACAGTGACTCATTCATTAAAACAATAGTACTACCACTACCAAGATAGCATCATAAGTCTAGCTTCTCCAAAAACGACGCCTCGAAAAAGGGAACAATGCACAAATACCATTATCGCCCGATCAAAGATCTAGGTTTACACCCTGAAGAAAGTCCATGATTTTCAAACAATACCTTCAACAAGGTTATTGCCAGACACAACCAATTAAGGCTAGATCCTGGGTTTTCACCCTGAAAGATAGAATCATGAACCTCTTATGTGAAGTCGTCTCCACTTGCATGTCACTGCTCCAATTCACAAGTCATCTAGGCAATTCCTCATCACCACCCAGACTCGAACCACCATTGTCAGTCCTCAGATCTCGGTCTCCATGACTTTCTCCATCAGCACCACAGAACGAGAACATGCCCCATAATAATAACAGCCAACAGAGCTTTGAATCACACCCTCTGAAACCAAATGGTCAGAGTGAAACATGGGTGCATACGACTGAATTCAATCTTATCCGGCAAACTCACGGCATGAGTATACTACGGAGTTTGCTTGCGGAGCCTTCTGGAACACGACACAGAAACCAGATCAATGGAGACCAACATCCGGTAGATCTTCGTCTTGGCTTGAGAGGGATCCAGGACCACCTCCTATATTGAAACCGAGCTAGCAGCCCCCACGCCACCCGCCGAAAACTAGCAGGATCCGCCGCACGACGGCAAGACCACCCGGCCGACCAATCTGACGGAAGAGGAGGTCACCACCACCATGTCGGGGGCAGATGCCCCAAGCGTCCTAGTGTCGCGAACAAGGCCCGGGTAGCCTGGGCGCCGGCGTCGAGGGCGACGGACGGGACAGATCACGAACTGCCTAGGACCGAATCCCCGCCACCGCCTGCCGCCATCTGGCCGAGGATCACCGTTCGCTGCCCGCCACAACACCACGCCGAACCAGCAAGGGCGGACGCCGCCGCCTTCCCACCGGATCGCGGACAGGGTCGCCGCCGTCACGCCACCAGGTCTTTGCTCGGCGACGATCCGGACGGCGGCGGCGGGAGGAGAGAGAGCATGGGAGGGAGGACTAGGCCGGGGAAGGGGGCCGCCCGGCGCGGCGCGGCACGACGCCGCCGCGCAGGTGCGGGAGTCATTTCTTTACTAATATAATTCTAGTGACATCGGTTCTTCGTTTACTGTGCCGTGACATGTACACTTGTAAAATTTAGTGGTTAAATATTAGAATGTACACTTGGCACACAAAGACAAATGTATTATCTGTCAATAATTTACAATTCATGGATTGAATTTGCATTTTTATTGTATGATCATATGGCCTGGCACAAAACCTATGCAAGCTAGTGAATCATATTCAACATGAGGGATGAAGCCCGTGTTGCACATGGATAGCTGTGCATGTTTGCGTTTTATGTTGATTCAAGCCGTTTAATCTCGTTTAATCTTATTTTCCTAATAAAGCATGAAAGTCTGGTGTAAAAAACAGGTTTCTAAATTTTAGTTTTTTTTTGTACTAGACAGTGAAAGTCAACTCACAACCCAAAAAGTTACCGAGAATTGCATTTGTGAGTTCAAATTGACCAACATTTCAAATCAAAATTCTGAAAGTAGTTTTGTACACCAAAATTACATGTTCAAATAGGAAAACAAGCTAAAACATGATTATATGGCATGGATATGGATCGATGTAAAATGCAGACGTACGCAACCACCTATGTGCACAACAAAATCACTACCCTACTCCACCCATGGATAGGCATGCGTGTAAAAGGGTTAACTCAAACGTTGTATGTTGCTGTCCAAAAAAGTGATATTTTTTGTGCTTAGTTGATGATAATCATACTTATTTCTTGATAATGCTTATTTTAATATTTACTCCCTCCGTTTCAAAATATAAGATGTTTTAGCTTTGTGAAGAAAATGAATCTAGACTTCTTTTAGTGTGTAGGTTCATCCCAAAGTTGAATGAACCTAAATATTAAAATAAGTCTAGATACATTTGCTTCACAAAGCTAAAACATCTTATATTTTAAAACGGAGGGAGTATTATTTTTATAAGTCTTATCTTACAGTTTTCTAATCATACTAGTTAAATGTCCGTGCGTTGCTGCGGGAAAACAAAACATGAAGATATGCAATTCCATTCTATTACTCTAAGCATGATAACTTGAAGTCTATATTTATCGGTTCAATTACCCCACACTATTCATTGGCATATTTATTGATTTTGAATACCTCCGCATTATAGACCGATATATTTATCTCTCTTCCTAACTCAGAAGGACCAACAAAATGTGTTATTTATGTCTTTTATACATTGTCACCTCATCGCGTGTCTCCTTCTCCAGTGTGAAATCTAGCGACTTCACACCATGTTGGTCATCTTTTTATAAGACAATAAGGAACACTTTCATTGTGCAAGCACGTCAACAATAAGAAAGGTCTTCTTGATCCTAAATTGATTCTTAAAAGTGCAAATAATTTTAAACAACAACATGAACTACAAAACAACAAAAACAAAATATTGTAGAGTTGAAAACAAAAGTAATTGTTCATTGTTCCATTTCTCCCATAAGTGGCTATTTGTAGTGCAAGTCCTCCTTTTGTATCGTAGGCTTCATAAGATGGCTTGGATGAGATATTTTCCTTTCTTGCACCATAAAACTGAATTATATGCACCTCGATGAAAAACCTGGCCACACACTTCTACCAAATTATTACGACCCACAAATGAGTCTTCCAACCATTCTTAGTCGGCATAAGGGAGAGTATATGCTTAACAAATAAAAGTATCACCCACGGAAATGTGTCCCCTCGAAAAGGTAAAAATAGCACATGAAGTACTACCCTCTAATAAAATTATTTGTCAAATTTACGACAATATGCATGACATAGGATAATGGTTTGGATTCAGTTCTTATAAGGACAAGAGTACTCCAAGAAAAAAATCTTAGCAATCTTAGCTTTCGACATACCAGTTTACCTAATAAGTACTCATCGTCAGGAATTATTCTGCTCAAAGTTGTCATGCAGCATTACCACAAATAGGAGGACCACATGAACCTGCAAAATAGACAACCTGAAAAATTACTTGAGGTACAAGATTGCAAGAATCGGACAAGAGCAACCCATGTGCAGTTGGCACTGAACCATACCGTGCACAAAAAACCATCAAAATTAATTGCTACAATTAGTAATGAAAAAACACAACATTAAGTGAACAATAAGAAATTAAACCTACAGCCCTACTTATTTACACCGTGTAGAATTTTCCAAAAAGGTACCACAAATAAACCTCTAAGGTCTGCACCCAAAGTCACTTTGATCCGACATTTTTTGCTGCACAAAAAAAAGAATCCCACAGTATTTGATGCACATGTAATCAATGGAGAAAGACAAAGGGATACATGAAGAACCAAGACCTATGCATATTTGCAAGAAACTCCCATGGATTTAGAACATTATCTAGCCTATGGGTTATTCATTGTCTTGAGGACGAAATCATCTGTCTTTATCTTTATCATATTGAAAGATATAGACTATGCACTAATCATCTTTTACTATGAAAAATTGATCAACCAAATACTTTGTACCTACCCACAGCTATGGAAACTCTCAAATCAGGGAGGTTTCCCGTCCAAGATTCCTCCAACTTTTCTCCTTATGTCCTCCTCTTTAGGTTTTCTGGACAAGTGGCCAATATCACAAAGTGGGGACAGAATATAACAGAGGTGGAATTTGTGGTAGAATTTTCTTATCACCTATTTGACATAAGTGGTCCAAATTTATATAAATACAGTTTAAGCAAATAATGATAGAGAGAAGAAAAACTAACCTTCTAAATTCTCTTCATTGTGAGCAGTGTAAAACCACCAGGGTCTGTACCCAAAGTTACTTAGATCCGACATTTTTTTATGCAGCCAAAAAAAATCCCACATTATTTGATACATGTAATTTGTGATAGAAAAGTCACAAGAAACTAACGCAGTCTAACCACTATAAATAGTACGGTTACAAAAGGCATTATAAAATGGGTGTTGGAGATATGCCCTAGAGGCAATAATAAATGTAGTTATTATTATATCTTTGTGTTTATGATAAATGTTTATATTCATGCTATAATAGTATTAACAAGGAAACATTAATACTTGTGTGATTTGTAAACTTAATTTGAAGTCCCTAATATAGCCTCTATACTTCACTAGCTTGTTGGTTGATAAATGATTGTGGTTTCCCTATCATGAACATTGAGATGTTATCAACAACAAGATCATATCATTAGGAGAATGATATGGTGGACATACTCCTATAGATAAGCGTAGCATAAAGATCAAGTCATTTCAATAGTTCAATTGCTATATGCTTTCTGATACATAGTAACCTAATTCCTTCGACCATGAGATCATGCATATCACCTTTACCGGATGGATGCTTTGATGACATCAAACACCACACCGTAACTGGGTGGCTATAAAGGTGGCATTGAGTGTTCGGAAAGTATTGGTTGAGACACATGGATCAAGAGTGGGATTTGTCCATCCATATGACGGATAGATATTCTCTGGGCCCTCTTGGTGAAATGTCATCCAATTAGCTTGCAAGCATGTGACTGGCTCACAAGGGATCACATATCACGGGAACGAGAAAAGAGTACTTATCAGTAACGAGGTTGAACTAGGTATGCAGAGATACCGACGATCATAACCTCGGATAAGTAACATATCGTGAGACAAAGGGAAATTGGTATCGTATGTAAGTGGTTCATTCAATCGCAAAGTAATCGTAGAAGTATGTGGGAGCCATATGAATTTCCAGATTCCTCTATTGGTTATTGTTCGGAGAAGTGTCTCGATCATGTCCGCATAATTCACGAACCGTAGGGAGACACACTTAAGGATTCGACGTTGTTTTGAGTAGTTATGGTATTATGAGAAAGAGACCGAATGTTGTTCGGAGTCTCGGATGGGATCCGGGATATCACGAGGTGATCCGGAATGGTCCGGAGAATAAGATTCATATAAGGAAAGTCCCGTTTCGGAGTTCGGAAATGATTCCGGTGAATGTTCTAGAAGGTTCCGGAATGTCCGGCACTCCGGGAAGGGGGAGGGGTACATGAATGTGTCATTACATATTGGAATGATTGCATCATGTACTAAGTGTTCTTGCTGTTCCAAATAAAGGATTAAATTGAATCCTAAAACAGAAAAGTCAAATGTCCAGTTTGAAAGTCAAACGGCTAAAACAAGAAACTGTGGGAAACAAGCAAGAGGAGTTGGGAACCGACTTGGGGGAGGAGTCTCCTCCCCAAGCCGGCGCGCCAACCAAGGCCGACTTGGGGAGGGACTCCCCTCCCCTTGGCCGCACCCTCCACCCATAAAAGGAGGGGCAGGGCCTCCTCCTCTAGACACACAAGTTCCTATCCTCTAATCTCCGGTTTAGAGCCGTTTTGGTTTAGAGCTTCTAATTGCCCTAGCCTTCGGTTTAGAGCCTTCTAATTGGTGTGTCTAATCCCTAGACCACTAATAGCCCTCTCTCATACTCCACCATACTCGCTCCGGCTTAAGGCGAAGCCCTGCGGGATCTCCCCTCTACTTCCGGTACCACGCCGTTGTGTTGCCGGAATCACGAGGAGAGTGCTACAACCTCCGCTGCCTGCTGGAACAAGGGAGAGGAAGGTCTTCGTCGAGTACCGAACGTGTGACCGACTGCGGGAGCGCTGCCGGAACACAGCGCCGGAAGGATCGTCTACACGATCTTGAGATCGGGAAGAGTACGACTACATCACCCACGAGAATCCGCTCTCGTTAAACACTTTGGAATCTTCGAGGGTAAGTTATTCCATCGACTCGTTGCTACAATCTAGTAGATAGATCTTGGCTTGTTTGTTTGTATGCGATAGAAAATTTTTGTTTTCCATGCTACGAACCCCTACAGTGGTATGAGAGCCGTGTCTATATGTAGATCTGTTGCACGAGTAGAACACAATGGTCATTGTGGGCGTTGATGCTTTTATTGTCGATTACTTTTTGTGTACTTTGCATCTTGCGGTATGTTGGGATGAAGCGGCCCGGGCTAACCTTACATGACATTGTTCATGAGACTTGCTCCACGCTTGACATGCAACTTGTATTGCATAAGTGGCTTTGCGGGTGCCTGTTTCTCCTAGCATAGTTAAGATCCAATTTACAACGGGTGATCAACAATGCTAGTATCAATGTTGTGGTTCTTGTTCATAAGTTAGAACGACACTTATTGAAAGCCCCAAACCACGTAAAATATGCAAAGAAAGTAGAGGCGTCTAACTTTGTTTTGCAGGGGTGTGCAGTGATGTGATATGGCCATGATTGTGATTATATTTGATGTATGCAATGTTCCTTATTGTAAGTTGGCAACCGGCAGGAGCCATATGGTTGTCTTTAATTTATGTTAAGACCCGCGTGTCTATTCAAAGTAGTTGTAATAGTTGAAGCCGGTGGACGACAACCATGGAGAAGCGTCATTGACCTTGATGCAATGCCGGTGATGATGGAGATCATGTTCGTGCTTGAAGATGGAGATCGGAAGCACAAAGAAGAAAGGCCATATCATATCACATATATATTGAATTGCATGTGATGTTAATCCTTTATGCATCTTGTATTGCTTAGTAGACGACGGTAGCATTATAAGATGATCCCTCATGCACATCAATTTCAAGTCATAAAGTGTTCACCCTTAGTTAGCACCGTTGCTAAAGCTTGTTGTTTCGAAGCACCACGTGATGATCGGGTGTGTTAGATTCTGCAAGTGTATACAACGTGAGCAAGCCAGATTTGCTCATGCGGAAACTAAGGTTTGATCTTGACGAGCCTAGCATGTACAGACATGGTCTCGGAACACGGATCACCGAAAGGTAAAGCATGAATCATATAGTAGATATGATGAACATGTCGATTGTTCGCCATTGAAACTATGTCGACTCTCGTGATGATCGGTGTTGATATGGTGGATTTGGTTCGTGTGATCACTAAAACAATGTGAGGGATATTGTTTTGAGTGGGAGTTCACCTAGTTTAATTTCATTATTAATTTGAACTCAATTTGTCATAAACTTAGTCTAAACTATTGCAAATATGTTGTAGATCAATGGCAGCCCCTACGATCAATTTTAATGCGTTCCTAGAGAAAGAAAAGTTGAAAAACAATGGAAGCAACTTCGCGGATTGGTTCCGCAATTTGAGGATTGTCCTCACAGCTGGTAATTTGACCTATGTGCTGGATGCACCGCTGGGTGACCCACCTGCAGATGATGCTCCCGATGAAGTAAAGAATGTTTACCTCGCTCGGAAGAATCAGTACTCCATAGTTCAGTGTGCTATCTTGTATGGTTTGGAATCGGAGGTTCAGAAAAGGTTTGAGGATTCAGACCCATATGATATTGTCGAGGATCTCAAATTGATTTTTTGAGACTCATGCGGCAATTGAAAGCTATGAGGCTTCTGAAAAGTTCTTTAACTGCAAGATGGAAGAGGGCAGCTCCGTCAGTGAGCATGTGCTTAAGATGTCTGGGCACGCAAACAAACTTCAAAGCTTGGGTATAGTGATTCCTAAAGCTTTGGGGATTTACCGTGTCCTCCAATCACTACCACCAAGTTACAAGAACTTTGTGATGAACTACAACATGCAGAACATGAACAAGACGTTGCCAGAACCTTTGCCATGTTGAAATCTGCAGAAGTGGAGATCAAGAAAGAGCACCAAGTGTTGTTGGTCAATAAGACCACCAAATTCAAGAAAGGCAAGTCTAAGCAAAAGGGACACTTTAAGAAGGGTGGTAAGAAAGTTACCACACCGGCGAAGAAGACCAAGGCTGGAACTAAGCCTGATACTGAGTGCTTTTACTGCAAGGGAGAAGGTCACTGGAAGCGGAATTGCCCAAAGTACTTGGCGGATTTGAAGAACGGCAACATCAAGAAGAAAGGTATATCTGATATACATGTTATTGATGTGTATCTCACTAGTACTCGTAGTAGTGCCTGGGTATTTGATACTGGTTCGGTTGCTCATATTTGTAACTCGAAACAGGTGCTGCAGAATAAACGGAAGCTAGCGAAGAACGAGGTGACGATGCGCGTGGGAAACGGATCAAAGGTTGATGTGATCGCGGTCGGCACGCTACCCCTTCATCTACCATCGGGATTAGTTTTATACTTAAATAATTGTTATTTGGTGCCTGCGTTGAGCATGAACATTATATCGGGATCTTGTTTATTGCGAGACGGTTACTTATTTAAGTCCGAGAATAATGGTTGTTCGATTTATATGAGTAATATGTTTTACGCACATGCACCTTTGATAGATGGTCTATTCTTATTGAATCTCGATAGTGGAAATACACATATCAACAACATTGAGGCTAAACGTTTGAAATCAAGCGATAATTCGACCTATATGTGGCACTGTCGTCTTGGTCACATTGGAGTGAAGCGTATGAAGAAACTCCATTCCGATGGACTTCTTGAATCACTTGATTTCGAATCACTTGAAAGATGCGAAGCATGTCTGATGGGAAAAATGACTAAGACTCCATTTTCTGGGATGATGGAGCGAGCTACGGACTTATTGGAAATCATTCATACCGATGTGTGTGGTCCAATGAGTGTAGCATCGCGCGGTGGTTATCGTTATGTTCTTACCTTCACGGATGACTTGAGTAGATATGGGTATATTATTTCATGAAACATAAGACCGAAACTTTCGAAAAGTTTAAGGAGTTTCAAAGTGAGGTAGAGAATCAACGTAACAAGAAGATTAAATTTCTACGTTCTGATCGTGGAGGTGAATATCTAAGTTACGAGTTTGGCGAGCATTTGAAGAAATGCGGAATACTTTCACAATTGACCCCGCCGGGAACACCACAGCGTAATGGTGTGTCCGAACGTCGTAATCGAACTCTCTTAGATATGGTTCGTTCTATGATGTCACTTACAGATTTACCGCTATCATTTTGGGGTTATGCATTAGAAACAGCCGCATTCACTTTAAATAGGGCACCGTCTAAATCCGTTGAAACGACACCGTATGAATTATGGTTTGGGAAGAAACCTAAATTGTCGTTCCTTAAAGTTTGGGGATGCGAAGCCTATGTAAAGAAGTTACAGCCGGACAAGCTAGAACCCAAAGCGGAAAAATGCGTCTTCATAGGATACCCAAAGGAAACTATTGGGTATACCTTCTATCATAGATCCGAAGGCAAAACCTTCGTTGCCAAGAATGGATCCTTTCTAGAGAAGGAATTTCTCTCGAAAGAAGTGACTGGAAGGAAAGTAGAACTCGACGAGGTTGTCGAACCTTCTCTCGAAATTGCGAGTAGCGCAACACCGGAAGAAGTTCCTGTGGTGCCTGCACCAATAAGAGAGGGAGCTAATGATGGTGATCATGAAA
Source organism: Avena sativa (assembly GCA_916181665.1). Classification (NCBI taxonomy): domain Eukaryota; kingdom Viridiplantae; phylum Streptophyta; class Magnoliopsida; order Poales; family Poaceae; genus Avena; species Avena sativa. The sequence goes on along the minus strand of OV702285.1, from coordinate 86,345,782 downwards.
CTTCGGTTGAAGTTGCTACAGAGCCTCGGAGGTCAACGAGAACTCGTACCACTCCAGATTGGTATGATCCTGTTATGAGTGTCATGTTGGTGGACAACACCGATGACCCCGAGACATATGAGGAAGCGATGATGAGCCCAGATTCCAATAAATGGCAAGAAGCAATGAAATCCAAGATTGGATCCATGTACGAAAACCAAGTATGGACTTTGGTGGACTTACCGGATAGCCGAAAGGCTGTCGAGAACAAATGGATTTTCAAGAATAAAACAGACGATGATGGTAATGTTACTGTCTATAAAGCTCGACTTGTCGCAAAAGGGTTTCGACAAATTCAAGGAGTTGACTACGATGAGACTTTCTCACCGGTAGCGAAGCTAAAGTCTGTGAGGATTATGTTAGCAATCGCTGCATATTATGATTATGAGATATGACAGATGGATGTCAAAACAGCATTCCTCAATGGAGATATTGATGAAGAGTTGTATATGATGCAACCCAAAGGTTTTGTCGATCCTAAAGATGCTAACAAGGTATGCAAACTTCAACGGTCCATCTATGGATTGAAGCAAGCATCCCGAAGTTGGAATCAACGTTTTGATAAGGTAATCAAAAGTTTTGGTTTTATACAAACTTATGGAGAAGCTTGTATTTACAAGAAAGTGAGTGGGAGCTCTGTAGCATTCTTAATACTATATGTGGATGACATATTGTTGATTGGAATGATGTAGACCTTCTTAATAGTGTCAAAGAATATTTGAATAATAGTTTTTCAATGAAGGATCTTGGCGAAGCAGCTTACATATTAGGCATAAAGATTTACAGAGATAGATCGAAACGCCAAATATCATTGTCACAGGGTACATATTTGGACAAAGTTCTAAAGAGGTTTGGAATGGAAGAAAGCAAGAAAGGGTTCTTGCCCATGTTGCCCAATACGATCTTGAGTAAAACTCAAAGTCCGACATCGGCAGAAGATAGAGAAAGGATGAGTAAGACTCCCTATGCATCAGCCATAGGATCTCTAATGTATGCCATGCTATGTACTAGACCCGACATCGCATATGCTGTTAGTTTAACTAGCAGATATCAAAGTGATCCAGGAGTGGATCATTGGACAGCGGTCAAAAACATCCTTAAGTACTTGAGAAGAACTAAGGATATGGTTCTTTCTTATGGAGGTGATGAACAGCTCGTTGTTAATGGTTACACCGATGCTAGTTGGAACACCGATCCGGATGATTCTAAATCACAATCTGGATACGTATTTATTTTGAATGGTGCAGCAGTTAGCTGGAGGAGTGCAAAGCAAAGCGTTGTGGCGAGATCTTCAACTGAATCAGAGTACATGGCTGCTTCGGAGGCTTCACAAGAAGCGATATGGATGAAAGAGTTCATTACAGAGCTGGGTGTGGTTCCTAGTGCGCTGGACCCAATGTCTATCTACTGTGATAACATGGGCGCCATAGCCAATGCGCAAGAACCAAGGTCACACAAGAAGCTGAAGCATATCAAGCTACGTTTTCAAGCTATTCGAGAACATATCCAGGATGGGGATATAAAGATTTGCAAAGTACACACAGATCTGAATGTGGCGGATCCGTTGAGTAAACCTCTCCCGAGGGCAAAACATGACCAACACCAAACTGCCATGGGTGTTCGGTATATTACCATGTAATCTAGATTAGATGACTCTAGTGCAAGTGGGAGACTGTTGGAGATATGCCCTAGAGGCAATAATAAATGTAGTTATTATTATATCTTTGTGTTTATGATAAATGTTTACATTCATGCTATAATAGTATTAACAAGGAAACATTAATACTTGTGTGATTTTGTAAACTTAATTTGAAGTCCCTAGTATAGCCTCTATACTTCACTAGCTTGTTGGTTGATAAATGATTATGGTTTCCCTATCATGAACATTGAGATGTTATCAACAACAAGATCATATCATTAGGAGAATGATATGGTGGACATACTCCTATAGATAAGCGTAGCATAAAGATCAAGTCATTTCAATAGTTCAATTGCTATATGCTTTCTGATACATAGTAACCTAATTCCTTCGACCATGAGATCATGCATATCACCTTTACCGGATGGATGCTTTGATGACATCAAACACCACACCGTAACTGGGTGGCTATAAAGGTGGCATTGAGTGTTCGAAAAGTATTGGTTGAGACACATGGATCAAGAGTGGGATTTGTCCATCCATATGACGGATAGATATTCTCTGGGCCCTCTTGGTGAAATGTCATCCAATTAGCTTGCAAGCATGTGACTGGCTCACAAGGGATCACATATCACGGGAACGAGAAAATAGTACTTATCAGTAACGAGGTTGAACTAGGTATGCAGAGATACCGACGATCATAACCTCGGATAAGTAACATGTCGTTAGACAAAGGGAAATTGGTATCGTATGTAAGTGGTTCATTCGATCGCAAAGTAATCGTAGAAGTATGTGGGAGCCATATGAATTTCCAGATTCCTCTATTGGTTATTGTTCGGAGAAGTGTCTCGATCATGTCCGCATAATTCACGAACCGTAGGGAGACACACTTAAGGATTCGACGTTGTTTTGAGTAGTTATGGTATTATGAGAAAGAGACCGAATGTTGTTCGGAGTCTCGGATGGGATCCGGGATATCACGAGGTGATCCGGAATGGTCCGGAGAATAAGATTCATATAAGGAAAGTCCCGTTTCGGAGTTCGGAAATGATTCCGGTGAATGTTCTAGAAGGTTCCGGAATGTCCGGCACTCCGGGAAGGGGGAGGGGTACATGAATGTGTCATTACATATTGGAATGATTGCATCATGTACTAAGTGTTCTTGCTGTTCCAAATAAAGGATTAAATTGAATCCTAAAACAGAAAAGTCAAATGTCCAGTTTGAAAGTCAAACGGCTAAAACAAGAAACTGTGGGAAACAAGCAAGAGGAGTTGGGAACCGACTTGGGGGAGGAGTCTCCTCCCCAAGCCGGCGCGCCAACCAAGGCCGACTTGGGGAGGGACTCCCCTCCCCTTGGCCGCACCCTCCACCCATAAAAGGAGGGGCAGGGCCTCCTCCTCTAGACACACAAGTTCCTATCCTCTAATCTCCGGTTTAGAGCCGTTTTGGTTTAGAGCTTCTAATTGCCCTAGCCTTCGGTTTAGAGCCTTCTAATTGGTGTGTCTAATCCCTAGACCACTAATAGCCCTCTCTCATACTCCACCATACTCGCTCCGGCTTAAGGCGAAGCCCTGCGGGATCTCCCCTCTACTTCCGGTACCACGCCGTTGTGCTGCCGGAATCACGAGGAGAGTGCTACAACCTCCGCTGACTGCTGGAACAAGGGAGAGGAAGGTCTTCGTCGAGTACCGAACGTGTGACCGACTGCGGGAGCGCTGCCGGAACGCAGCGCCGGAAGGATCGTCTACACGATCTTGAGATCGGGAAGAGTACGACTACATCACCCACGAGAATCCGCTCTCGTTAAACACTTTGGAATCTTCGAGGGTAAGTTATTCCATCGACTCGTTGCTACAATCTAGTAGATAGATCTTGGCTTGTTTGTTTGTATGCGATAGAAAATTTTTGTTTTCCATGCTACGAACCCCTACAATGGGGTGGTCAAAGATCAAATATTTTGTTGTAGTACTTATAGAAACATACCTCCACAAGACTGTTGCTGATCTTGCAACCCAGGAGGAGAGATGCAAATCAACTTGGGTCTTCTGCTTGCTGGAGATGAATCTCACAGTGGTGGGCGGGGTTGTATGCAACCGGCGGGACAGCTGCTATGCTGAAATTATGTTTGATCGATCTAATTTTTTTCCTCCCCTTTCTTGTTGGATCGTCATGGATTAGATACATAGATGGCGGTTGGCCTTTGTACCTCTGATGGTGGTGGCGTGGGAGGCGCCCGTCCTCAAGCACCAACGCCGGTGTTCCTTACTCTGGCTGCCGCCGTCGATGTCCGTGTTGTCTTCCTCACACCCAAAGGACCAGCCATCACCCATCGATTTGGCCCTCATGACCATCAATCTGGCCCTCAGGCAGGAAAACCAGTCGTTCGGGGTAAGTCGGCGCGGCGGCCGCGTTGGAAAGCTGACGATGGTGTGGGTGGGGTTGGCATGGAGGCGAGAATCCTAGGGCGGCACACGGAAGCGGCGCAGAAACTTGTCACCACGATCGCAAGACCAAAACAACCAAGAAAGGATAAAGTCATGGACCATAGGTTGGTTACCAAATTACTGACCAGGTAAAATGAAAAAGGACCAAACAAACGAAGTGACTAAGCGATTGACGTATCAGGAGACGACGTAAACCGTTGGATCTTTTAAGGTAGCACAGATAGAAATTGATGTTGGCCTCAAAAAACAATATTACCACATACATGGAAGTCGAAACATTAATGCTCAGTTATTTGTCCTTCGATAAAACATGGGTAGTGATAATATATCATAACAGATTAGTAACATATATGTTTAGAATATAGCTCACCAGAATCCAACTTTGAACTTGACTGGATCCTAATTTTGTAGAATTCCCATTGATATATGAAAATGGTGGTATTATTGAGTTCATACAATTTTCACGGATCCTTTTTAAAAACTTTCAACTAAATAGAGTTTCATCTTTAACAATCTACTACTTCACACCTACTTTTTTAATTAGTGTACCTGACAAATTATTAAAATGATAATCTACCTGCACGAATTAGTGTACCTGACAAATTATTTCTGTTTTTGAAAACGTATTCTATTTTTATTGTTTGATCAGAGCATATCTTACCCCAATTCAACTTATAACATCCTAAGTTCACCATCGAGCGAGGGATTAAACGAAAATGGCTGGGAAGAGTGTGCCTTTGGAATTTGGATCCATGTGAATATATTCACAAAGAACCGCATTGCATCAAAAGAAGTAGATATAGAATATGGCAATCATAAAATGGCAAGAAATGTAAAGAGCAAGCTGATCACAATATTAGGTTACCTGATTAGCAAGGCTGCCACCCTGGTGAGTCAGACGTACAACAGGCATTTTACACTCGGAACTTCAGAAAATTGTATTTGAACCAACCATCTAGGGTTTGCAAGTATCAGAACATATAATTTTTTTAGACCATGAATAGGAGCAAAGCACTACTTGTGGTCCTCTCTGCGATATTAGACAGTACTCAATAGCACAACCTACAACCAACAGAGATATCGTTACAAGTTCAAGATATGAGTAGTTGAGTGGGAAAACTAAAGAAACAATTACGTGTAAGCATAGCATACACCAATACAACCAAGAGGCTATTTTATGACTATTTGGATAGGAAAAAGTTTTACAAACTCTCATCGGAGCCAAATTCTGGGCTCTTCCCCGCTGGGTTCAATAGAAAAACTCCAAAAAAATCAAACCTGGTGTGCGCTTTGTAGCTGTGACCGTGGGTGGACATAATATACGCCGTCCAGTCAGGGAACCAGCCAGCTAGGAGAGCTAAGCGGCAATGATGGCGGGCAGCGACCTTTAGCTGCAGTTCTGCATCGTTTTGCACAAAATTAAACTGCAGACTATAGTGGTAGGAAGGTGAGGCACTGAGGCCAGCGGCGCCAGGCCGTGCCCGCCGTCCAGATCGGCTGATTCCACGGCTTCTCCTCCAACTCTGTAAGGTAGATGAGGCCAGAAGCGCCGGGCGTAGGGGAGCAGGGAGAGATGGGCGGGAACGCTCTGTAAGGTGGAGGACAGCGGCGGCGACCTTCGCAGCAGGGATCGAGGTAGGATGGCGCACGCGACTCCGCAAATGGTGTGTCGCGAGATCTGATCCAGGGAGTTGGGGGCGATGGGGAGACTGCGTGCAAGCTCTGGCCAGTCGGTCAAGCTGTTGTCGCTGCGTCTGATTAGGCCCACTTGTCGGCCTTGCGATGACTTTAGAGGACGAAAGGTTGGACGAAAGTGCAGCGACGTATCGGCGACGACGGAACCCAAAGTTCTTTTTACGTAGTAGAGACCGAGAGTAGAGATGTTGTTGGTTCATGTTTTATGGGTGTGTTTGGTAGACCGTGTGCACCCAGAATCCCCATCTCTATTCATACATGCTACCTCTAGACAAGCCCAGCTCAGATTTTCACCTATGTTTGGTGGCCCGGGTCTGATGGAACAAGCTGGACTGAGATGTTGTTTGGTGGCTCATGTGAGTTCAAACATGGTAATGTCGAAAATTTTACACAAAGGTCCTCGTACAGAAAAGAAAAAAGCAATCGGGCCCTTAGACAGAAAAATAAGAAAGCAATCGGGTCCTCGTGTCATGGCGTCGCCGGTGCTCTGCTGAGGCCTCGCGCCGGCGTCGCTGGTGCTCAGCCGTGAGGCCTCGCGCTGCAGGGAGCTCGCGCCGGTGTCGCTGGTGCTCTGCCGTGAGGCCTCGTGCTGCCGGCAGTTCGCGCCGGTGGGAGCGCGCAGCCGCGCGCGCTGCTTCCAGTAGCTCGGCCTTCTGCAGGAGAGGAGGAGGACGGCCGGCGGGAGACTGGGAGGCGCTGACGGTAGCTCGCCCGCCAGGAGCTCGTGAGGGTGCATATAGGAGGTCACGCCGCCATGAGTTGGCGTCGGCAGCAAGTCGCGCGTCGGGAGCTCGCGTCTGCAGGAGGTCACGCGCCGGGAGCTTGAGCGGAAGGAAGGCGGCCTGCGGGAGAGGAGGAGGACGGCCGGCGGGAGACGAGGAGGGCGACTGACGCTCGGTCGCCGGCGCAACGCCCGGGGAGAGGTCGGCCCTGGGACGGTGGCGAGGGAGTTGACAAGGGAGAGAGCTGCTGGGAGATGGGGCTGCAGGGGGAAATGGAAAGGACGGATGCGTGCGGGGCGGTGACCCCTGACGGGCCGGACCGTTTTTCGGGATGGACTCAGCAGTGCCCAGTTGTGAAGCTCGATTTGAGGTTCACAACTGGGCATGCCTGAGGGGCTGTTTTTGCACGAGGTGGGCACTGCCGAAGGTAGCCGACCCGACCTACCAAACAACGAAAGGTGGGATAGGATGAGATTTTCTGGGTTGCCCCGGTCTACCAAACACACCCTATATGGTTGGTCCCGACCACTAGCATGCTTTGTTATAACTGTTGTTAGTTGTATTATTTTAATGTAGTATATGAGGGTGGCTTATGACGACGATTAACACTTGATATGGTGATGGAGTGTGAAGGATATGAAGGCATAATTTTTGACAAATTATGTTGCCTCCTGGAGATGCCGTTATGAGCAAACTTTGTCTCATTGTTGAACACATTGTTTTTGTCAAACTTGCATACGTTGCGCCACACTTCAATTAATAAGATCGAACTAGCGATGTGGGTGTTTAGATCAAATCATGGTTTTGCAAGACAACTGGTAGGTGCATTGTGTTATACCTCCAAACATCTTGTGGGAATTTTTATATCACACTGTCGCAAGGTCAACGAAACATCCTTGTGAGATGCACGCATCTCCAACTCTATACTAGGGCCCCTGCTTTTGTTGACTAGGACCTAAATGTTAGCTTTTCTAGCGGTTTAAATTAAACTACTCTCTCCGATTCATATTAGTTGACTCAAATATGGATGTATCTATCATTAAAACTTGTCTAGATACATCCAAATTGGAGTCAACTAATATGAATCGAAGGGAGTACTAAAAATACTTACATTTCGGAACGAAGGGAGTAGAAACCTATAGCACCTCGAGCTTCATATAGGGTATGCACATCAGTTTCCTCTCGCACATGGTCAGAAAGACTCCTATACCATCAAAACTGTCTAGAACCCGCTTGCAGCAGCAGACTGTAATTTCTTTCCAAGAGCACGTGCCATAATTTTAAAGAAGACAGAGGTTAAAAGTTACAGAATTGACAGCAAAAGCTGCACACAACGCGCATCAATCCACTCCACACAAACACTGACACACAATAACCTAGTGAACTACTGTACATACTCTCTGAAAATGTTGCATCCTCCCAGCCTGGTGCAGTCCATTGTCTCCAGTCCTCCAAAGATCTGATTAGTCAAGCCATGGCAAGTGAACTGTCAAGCGTTTGTAGCAGCCAAAAAGTAAAAAAAAAAACATAAAACGAAAAAGTAGAAGTAAAAAAATGAAAAGAAAGAAGAAAATGCATCGCTTAAAGCAAGCACGAGCGAGCGCTCGCTCACTCTGCATCCTGCACAAGCGGCCCAATAGATAGGCTGACGCACGGGCATCCTGCACGGGCGAGCCTACTCATCCTTAATTGTTTTATTTCGCGTTTCTTACTCTTTATTTTTTTTTCTTTTCCTCATCTTTTTTGTCATTTATTTTTCTGAACAACAACATTTAAAAAACACAATCAGTGTTCAACTAGCTTGTAGCTTGTTCTTTAGTTTTACTTACTTTAAAAATGCTCACGGATAAAAAGCTTCAGATTTTAAATAGGTTCACGTAAAAAAAAAGGTTCACGTTGAAAAACTAGATTTAAGGCGTTTCAAAAATGTTCGTGTTCAAAAATTGTTCACCGAGGGTGGACCTTACGGTTTTGAAATTTGAACATAAATTGAATTTCGAAAAAATTACCTATACGGATTTTTAAAATTTAAATAATTTCAAAATATAAACATTTTTCAAATATGTATATTTCTAAAAAATCTAAGTAGTATTTTTTTAATCTAAACATTTTTTAATATGAATATTCTAATCATTTTTGAGATCTAAACATTTTTCAAAATGAAACAGTTTATAAATTGGAAAAAACAAAAATAAAAATAGGAAAAAAACAAAAAAATACTCAAAGAAGAACGGTGAGAAAGAAAATACCGTAAGTGCCCATGCGACCGGCATGCAGGCTAGTCCTACTATAATATCAACTCCAACCGCACCTACAAACGGACAATGCGGGTCCAAACTGGTCCTGTCAGACACAACCCACGGCCTAATACGCACCCACAAACGGAGAGGAAAGCTTGACGTGGTCTGTTTCGGTGCAAACCGGACCCAAACCTCGGGCTGGAATGCGGTAGGAAGGACGACTTCCTCGTTCGGCCGTGTCCTCCCGAGCCTTTCACGGGTCTGTTGGAGATATGTCCAAGAGGCAATAATAAAGTAGTTATTATCATATCTTCATACTTATGATAAATGTTTACATACCATACTATAATTGTATTAACCGAAAACATTAATACTTGTGTGATTTGTAAACATAAAAGAGTCCATAGTAAAGCCTCTTGTTAAACTAGCTTGTTGGTTAATATATGATCATGGTTTTCTGATCATGAACATAAAGATGTTATTAACAACAGGGTCATATCATTAGGAGAATGATATGATGAACATACTCCTATAGTTAAGCGTAGCATAAAGATCAAGTCATTTAATATAGTTTATTTGCTATATGCTTTCTGATACATAGTAACCTAATTCCTTCGACCATAAGATCATGCTAATCACCATCATCGGAAGGATGCTTTGATGACATCAAACACCACACCGTAACCGGGTGGCTATAAAGGTGGCATTGAGTGTTCGAAAAGTATGTGTTGAGGCACATGGATCAAGAGTGGGATTTGTCCATCCATATGACGGATAGATATACTCTAGGCCCTCTCGGTGGAATGTCATCCAATTGGCTTGCAATCATGTGACTAGCTCACAAGGGATCACATATCACGGGAACGATAAAATAGTACTTATCGGTAACGAGGTTGAACTAGGTATGCAGAGATACCGACGATCAAAACCTCGGATAAGTAAAATATCGTGAGACAAAGGGAAATTGGTATCGTATGTAAGTGGTTCATTCGATCGCAAAGTAATCGTAGAAATATGTGGGAGCCATATGAATTTCCAGATTCCTCTATTGGTTATTGATCAGAAAAGTGTCTCGATCATTGTAACACCCTCGGAATCGGCCCTATGCAAGTTTTAGCGATTCCCGCCAAACCCGCATAGAAACGATTCAAAGGTGCCCACCAGGCACTTGCGTGCGGGTGGAAAACGAAGTAATATCATTACACATTAGTCCACGATGGAACCCACAAAACAGATATATACAACACGACTCCATGAGTCAAGAATACAGATATGCAGTACAAAGATCCAAATCACCTTGAAAACGATACAATGTCCGACTACGGACAAGATGCAAATGGGGCTAAGAGCCCTGAAGAATAACCCATGGCGTCCATAACCCTGCCCAGGCCAAGCCGGAAGGGTAACCCTGCTAACGACGTCGATCCCAAAACCTGCTTAAACAAAAGGGGTGCCGACAAAGGGCAAAGGGAAAAAGAGAGCGGTCAGTACTGAGGCCAGTACACGGCGAGACTAGAATTCGGCGGTCCTCGCCTACATAGGTATGGTGGACTGAAGCGGCAGCGCAGCATGCACTAAACAACCTATAGAGACTCGATATAACTGTCGGCTATCAGAGAGGGATAATAAAGACCTATTCGGATCCAACCTGATACTACCACCAAACATACCCATCCTGGTATTTCCCCCTCGAGACCAAACGAGGAAGTTAACCGAGGAACTCACACAGTTGGCAGTTTTATTTATTCAGTTATCGTTGCAGCAATTACTAGTCAGGTATAGATAGTCATCCTGATATAATAAGCAGTGGGCACTTTTAGTTAACCATTCCGTTGTAGTTGCGACACTTACTAGTCAGATACAATTAGCATGAGATATCCCAAACCCAGCAGTTGTTGGTACTTTTATTTAGCCATTCCATTGTAGTGAAGCTGATTACTAGTCATATCGGATACAAGTCAAATTATAACAGTAAAATTTAGTTATAGTTGTCTATGATCAAGAACTGTGCTCCAAGTCGTCCATAACCGCGGACACGGCTTCTCGAAAATATTTAACCCTGCAGGGGTGCACCAAAGTTTCCACACGCACCTACACCCTTGTTGTCAGATCAGGTAGGTACAAGATCACAAAACATACACCCAACGGTATGTCGACGGGGTTTCGGACACGACGTTTTCCAGACCCAAAGCAAGCACGGGGGGCCACCCCACTAAGCTACCCGTAACAAAGTCGGTCGGTCTCCGAGACGGACCCAGGGTTTGTGTCGACGGCTGTAAACGACTGGGAACCCGAAAGTGTGACTGGGCTTGTCGATACAGCGAAAACGTATCACGGGGTTCCTAAACAGTACATGCACTCCACGCGCAATCGTAAATAAAGCAGTAAAGCATGACATAAGTACAAGATAGTAATAAAGCCCCAAACTACTTTGTGGCCCCCAGTACAGTACTTTGAAATCAGGTACTAAATCGATGGGGTGCCCACACACCCCACCTGTGGTTAGCGCGCTCGATCTCGGAACAGGTGTCAAGAACTCGGGGTCCTACGGTACACCAGTGAGCGGTTAAAAACCAAATATTGTCTATTACCCACCTGTGCCTCTGCATTTACCTACTTCAATTTTAGTTATTAAACGGTAATTAAATCCATGATCATCTCCAACATTAAACATGCGGCATTACTCCAACAACTGTGGTACATCGACGGCGCGACGCAACACCTGCGCAAGCAACTACGACTCGCAAGGCTGACTATCTACCAAACAACAGGTAATAGGACGTGTCCAAGGCAATTTAATGGCTCCAAGGGATATCACGGTTACGAAAACTAGAGCATCGCATCACAGATAGCAATAGATCAACAGGAGGAAATAAAGACTATAAAGTAAGATAGGTAGAAAGGGGGAGAATGCTCGCCTGAAAACATTGCCGAAGGTTCATCCGAAGATCGGGTCGACACTCGCATCAACTCAACGGCCTAATCCGTGAAGAAGCAAAGCACTAGCAGAAACACTGGATGCAATATTTAATACTACGATAGAAAATCGGCATGATGCATGTATGATGCGTGACATGGCAAGGATGCGATGCAATTAGGCAATATTAAGCAGAACCGGGGTCCCGACAATTAATTATTAAATTCATGTTGTTTAGATACCCCGCAATTTAAATGTTGCATTAACAAGACAAAAGATAGCACCGGTTCGCTACATAAATTTAAATGAGGCCAATATAAGACTAGATTTTCCCGCATATGGGCCCAATATTTAATTATGAGGTGAATCGGCATAATGCCCCCAAACCACCTGAGATGTGTGCAAGCATGAATAATGTAAGATGCACAAGTTTATATTACATTTTTATAAAATAGGGCTCGGGAAGGGGATCACACATGGGGTTGGCGATCTTGGGGTTCCGAGGGTTCGACGGGTTTGGTCTCGCCGGGATCGGTCTTCGTGGTCCGGGAATGGATCTTGCGGTTTCCATGACGGAGGTCTTGGCGTGCCGGGTTCAATCTTCGGATCCTCGACGGAGATCTTGATGTCGGTGATGGACATAATTGGGGGATCCCTCGTTGTGTCGGTCTTAGGAGCCTTAAACTTGGTGGCGACATGTACATGACTTCGGGAAGATCTTGCAGTCACGGACACGATCAAAGGTGTCCTTCCTTGGTAGTGCTGATGGATGCTCCAGATCAAAACAAACAAGGGATTCTGCTGAGCCTAAGAGGTCAGAGGCTTCTCGCGAGCTGACAAGGGATCAAGCGGATGGACCCTGAAGCGGACGACATCAGGGACACGTGCCGCGGAATGATGCAGCGGCGTGCTCGGGCGCTCGCGCGGTCGGCAGCGACCGAAGGAGCGGCCGGCAGAGCAGCCCGCGGCAAGGTTAGGCGGAGCTGCTGCAGAGGGAGACGCGGCTCGTGCGAACGATGGTGAGTTGAGGCCAGCGGCGCCAGGGCAGGTCAGAGGAGGACCAGCGGAGGTCAATGGAGGAGGCGCACGGCTGCTGACGTCGCTCTGGTGGCGGCCGAGAGGAGCAGGGACCGGGGGACGCTGGCACGCAGAGAGGAGGAAGGCGCGCGTCTGCGAGGGGGTGACGACGACTCCTGGCTGCGTGGAGGGCGGGGCCAAGGTGGCCAGGGCTGAGGAGGACCCGAGGCGACGGGGTCGGGCTGCCCTGTGAGCGAGCGAGGGGATCGGTCGGGAGGAGGAGCAGGGTCGGGGGAGATCGAGCAGAGGCGGCGGTCTCGGGAGGAAGGAGCGGAGCGAAGCGGGGGGGCACGCGTGGGTGGGTCCCGGGAGTGGGGACGCGAGCGGTTTGCGGGGTCGGGGACGGGGTGTGCGTGCAGGGCGGTAACGTGGGGTGGGGCGCGCCGCGCGTGTGTGTAGCATGCGTGCGTGTGTAGCTGGTGGCGGCGGCAGGGAGTGGAGCTAGGGTTGGGTAGATAGATGGTCTAGGGTTTGGTCTGCCGGCTGGGCCTTTTGGGCCTGGCCGGTTTAGGTCTAGGTATTGTTTTCTTTTTAATTACTATTATTTAGAATAGCGTATGTTTTCTATTCTTATATTTAGAAAACATTTTGTAAATAGTTTCTCATAATTAAAATATTAAGAAGTATAATTTGAATAAAAGAAGAGATATAATATAGAAAACAAAATATGGTTTTTGTGAAAATATTTCCAGACAAGATATGCATGATGATGTCACGGTGATGCATGAATAAAAATAACACGCGATTTTCTAGTAGTGGATTTACCCGGGGTGCTACAATCATGTCCGCATAATTCACGAACCGTAGGGAGACACACTTAAGGATTCAATGTTGTTGAGTAGTTATGGAATGATGAGTAAAAGACCGAATGTTGTTCGGAGTCTCGGATGGGATCCGGGATATCACGAGGAGATCCGGAATGGTCCGGAGAATAAGATTCATATAAGGAAAGTCCTGTTTCGAAGTTCGGAAATGATTCTCGTGTTTTCACCAGGAATGTTTTAGAAGGATCCGGAAGGTCCGGCACTCCGGAGGGAAAGGGTACATGAATGTGTCATAACAATATGGAATGGCTGCATCATATACTAGGTGTTGAATAATAGAGCAATTTACCAAACGAAATACCCATAATATACGCTAGATAAAACATAATCTATTATATACTAAAAGCAATATAAGGATGTTTTTCGAGGCATTAGGTTGATCCACATCACCTAAATTGTTTAAACCATTAGATATATAATTAGTGGTTATGATTTAATTGGAGTTCTATATTACATAGCAGGTAGACGTGACAGGAGGGTCACCGGCCGGCCGTGTAAGTCATGGAGTCCACGTAAAGTTAACAAGAAGCCGTATTAAGGCAATAGAAAAAAAAACTTATGGCAAAGCAAAGAGTCTGTATCCATCGACGTTGTATAAGGAAATGGCAAAGACATTTAAAAAGATGGCTACTCTTACCAAAGAAATCCATTGATTCCATCTTAAACTAGCTACCTAGCTAGCTCGATCGGTAACCAGTTCGATCCACCCATAATCGTTTTTTTTAGGGGCTTCCACCCATAATCGTTGGGCTAGCTTATTACGGTGTACATTACCTACCTAGCTTACCACCTAAGGTCCAGTTCTTTTGGGGGCTTCTCCAAAAGGCGTCCTATCCCCAGCTTCTTGGGAAAGCCGGTTCAAAAAATTTAGAAGGCTTCCAAAGTGGTTAAGGCTAAACTAACTTGAAAGCCTCACAAAATTTTGGAACCGGCTTCCCCAGAAAGCTGGGGGTAGGGCGGCTTCTCGGAGAAGCCGCCAAAAGAACTGGGCCTAAGAGTAGAACTACAAAAGAAAAAAGGTAGCTGCTACCAAAAGAATGATCGATTAACTAGCTTGATCGATCAGTTAGCTTAGCACCGCCTAATAATCGATTAGCTAGCTTAGGATCAGATTAAACTCTAAAAAAACTGGTATGTGCTTCAAAATGTAGTATATTTTGGTAGAACAAAGCATATACTACATTTATATACCACGTTAAGCCACATCTAAATTATTTTGGTAGTAAGATCTAAAATTTGTGACCAAGATTATAGATCACAACCGATTTACGTAACAAATATGGGACACATGATCATATATATATTCCACATATGTATGGGTTTGGCGCGTACAAACTCGATAGACTAGCACAAACATGATTGACTAGCACCGCCATATCATGCCCTGGTAGAACCAAACCAAGTAGTCTCACCGCACTACAGGAAATAACTAAGGCGCCAACGGCCGGTCGGCTACGCCGACGGCCAAATGTCGGGGCCGTCGGCGTAGCTGCCTTCCTGGCAAGCTGACTAGCCTGGCCGTCGGCATAGGGACGGCCGTCGGCGTAGATGACGGTGCCGAGGGTAGCCGTCGGCGTAGCGTGGCCGTCGGCGTAGTAGAAAGGGTTGTGCCGACGGTGGCCCTCGGCGTAGGTATAGCCCTCGGCGTAGCCCTAGTTAGAATAAAAGATAAAATACTAATCATGTGAAATAGCGAAAACATATGAAGACAGGTAACCAAACAGACTGCAAGACATAAGTCTTGAGATGCGATCAGAACAAGATTTATAAAGAAATACACGGCAGCGGCAGCAGAAGAGGAACCGTCGGTGTTCGTGTTGGCACCGTCGTTAGCCATGTCGTCGAGGAAGAGGGTGGTGATGTTGGGGAAGAAGTCCTCGTTGGGGAAGATGTCGGCGCAATCGGTATCCGAGAGGGAGTCCGTGATGAATCCAGTAGTCGCGCCGATAGCGTTCCCCAAAAACCTTATCGCCCTTCTCCCGTACAGGACTCGAAGCAGCGGGGTCTCGGAGGCCTACTGTCCCGGCTAGCGGTGCACGCCGCAAGACGGGATGGGGAAGATCTAGGTAGCGCAGTGCTCTGAAACTGGAGGTGCAAAGAATGTGTGGCAGTATCTCTAAGAGGAGGCGCGACCTATCTCTCTTATAGGCACGGAGGGGAAGGTAGACAGACTGCGCAGAAGATGAAACGAATGGACGGAAGATGAAGCGAACAGGCGGCAGCCCACCGGACAGCCTCCACTCAATTCGTATTCATTTAACTCGTATTAAAAGGTCCATTCAAAGCAAACGTTTCAGCTTCTGTACATCTGTTCATATACCATTCATGCTTGGCAAAATAAAGCTCGGCTTGGCAAGATTCCCGCAACCCGCGGCGCGCGCGCGTCGTGACGAGGCGAGGCGAGGCGAGCGAGGAGGAGGAGCGCGCATGTGGAACTCTCTTCTTCTCCTTCTCATCCTTTTACCAAGTGGTAGGAGAGCTCACCTTATAAGATGGTCCAACTTTCACTCAACTAGCAATGTGGGACTAAACATTTGTCCCAACTCTTGCCTTGCATGAATGGACCAAATGGACCTCTAGGATTTCAGGAATTTATTGGCATATAATAAATGGGCTGGGCCTATTTAGGCAAAAATTTCAACAATCCCCCACCATATCCCAGAGGCACATGAAGTTTGCCTTTGGTTCCAAAACATTGTTTATATACCGGTACTGTAGTGGAGACTGTTAAGTTGAACTTCCACCTAGAGCTTTATGTTATACTAGGCCGCAACTTGTACAGTGGACTATGCCTTGAACTGCAAGTTTGTTGTGAACCTAGCTTCACAAAAAGTCTTGACCGATACTGGGCTACCATGGGACTTCCCCGCGGGTGGAGCTTATGCGTCATACTCCATGACCTTTCATGAGTTTATTAGAGAGCACCCAACTCTCATAGACTGCGACGTTTGACAGACAGACTCATATAGGTGTGTTCTTCAATAGATGTTCTGCAGGACAACATCTCTGCTTAAGATTAAGCCATTTAGAACACATTAAGATAAAATCAACCTGCTGTGCAGAATAGGAAATTATTGCATCTTCACGGAGTGATGTTCATTAAAGTGGGAATACTTTCCTCTCAGTCTACCAACAACTTGTCTCCCAATTCTAATTCACGGGATCTCTGATCACATAGATTGGTTTGCCACTGTGGAAAACTCATAGTGTGGGTCTCATACCCATCTCCTTCGATGCATTTTCTATCACATTGCGTGATAGTCCCTTTGTGAAGAGATCTGCCAGGTTCTTAGATGTTTGGATATAATCCAATGCAATAACTCCGGAGTTTCTCATTTTCCTAACAGATTTTAGTCTCCTCTTCATATGTCTTGAGGACTTCATATTATCCTTAGAACTGTTTACCTTAATAATCACAGTTTGATTATCACAGTTTATTGGAATTGCGGGTATAGGTTTTTCAACCACGGGTAAGTCCATCAAGAGTTCACGAAGCCACTCTGCTTTAACAGTGGCCGTGTCTAGTGCTGTGAGTTCTGCTTCCATAGTTGACCTCATTAAGATGGTCTGCTTGCAAGACTTTCAAGAAACAGCGCCACCACCAAGTGTGAAAACATATCCACTCGTGGCCTTTATCTCGTCAGCATCAGATATCCAATTTGAATCACTATAACCCTCTAGTACCCTCGGATACCCGGTATAGTGTATGCCATAGCTCGCAGTGCGTTTTAGATATCGCATAACTCTCTCAAGAGCATGCCAGTGATCATCTCCTGGATTTGAAACAAATCGACTGAGTTTGCTTACAGCAAAGGCGATGTCAGGTATCGTGGCACTAGCTAAATACATAAGCGAGCCAATGATTTGAGAGTATCTTAGTTGGTCTCTAGCATTTCCTCGATTCTTTCGAAGCAACACACTAGGATCATACGGTGTAGGAGAAAAATTGACGTCGCTATACCCAAAACGACTCAAGATCTTTTCCACATAGTGGGACTGAAGCAGTGTAATCCCACCATCATCATCTCTCGATAGCTTGATGTTCAGGATGGCATCAGCTACTCCCAGATCCTTCATCTCAAAGGAACGAGATAAGAAATCTTTGACCTCCTTAATTGCATTAAGGTTGGTTCCGAAAATCAGTATGTCATCAACATACAAACAAAGGATGATTCCCTCACCCCCACCATGGCGATAGTATACACACTTGTCAGCTTCGTTTACAACAAAGCCTGCAGCGGTTAAGGTTTTATCAAATTTTTCGTGCCACTGCTTAGGTGCTTGTTTAAGACCATATAAAGACTTCAGTAGCTTGCACACTTTTCCTTCTTGACCATTTACTACAAAACCATCTGGTTGATCCATATAAATTTCCTCATCCAACTCTCCATTTAGGAAATCCATCTTAACGTCCATTTGATGAACAAGAAGACCGTGTGAGACAGCCAGAGATAGTAGTACTCGAATGGTGGTCAACCTTGATACAGGTGAGTAAGTGTCAAATAAGTCTTCACCATCCTTTTGGGTATAACCCTTGGCCACAAGCCTTGCCGTGTCATACAACCAAAATTAATATGACAAAGACGAGAGTGCCAGACATTTGATTCAAAATTTGTGTAAATATGATTAACAACTTTATTACAAATGTCTGACAGAGATAAGCGGAACAAGCCTCCGCACTCATAGCCTTTACCAACAAAGGTTCCATACTTCGAAATTCCAAATTTATTGGACTCGAATACAATCTTGTAGCCATCTCGACACAGAAGAGATCCGCTAACAAGAATTTTATTTATTGAGGGAACATGATGCACGTTCTTCATGCGCACGGTCTTTCCCGAAGTGAACTTCAGATCGATCGTACCAAAACCATGAACAGAATCATGCGAGTCGTTCCCCATCAGCACGGTTTGAGTCCCTCTGACCTGATATGAAGAAAACATGGAAATATCAGAACAGACATGTACATTAGCGCCCGTGTCAATCCACCAATCAGGAGAATGGCATAATGAAAGAACAGTAGGTAATATACCATACCCAACATCTTTCATCTCAACGTCGCCCATGACAACATTAGTAGTCTTGCTGCCCTTCCCATGTTGGCGCTTGTCAAAGCGGTTGGGACAAGCAGGAGCCCAATGATTAGGATCACCGCACACATGACAAGCACCTTTCCTCTTATCAGTCTTCTTCTTGAAGCAAGTGGACTGTGAGGCCTTGTTCTTTCCATAGAACTTTCCTTTGTCATCAAACTTGCCTTTGTTCTTGAACTTGTGAGGCTGTAAGTTCCTTTTCTGTACCAGGTTGGCATTAGAACCTCCCTCGGTACCTCGAGCACGTGTGTCTTTTGTTCTCGCCTTCTCTTCCACATCAAGAGTCCCAATGAGATCCGTCACAGAGAACTCTTGTCTCTTGTGCTTCAGAGAAGTAGAAAAATTCCTCCATGACTGGGGAAGTTTGGAAATGATGCCTCCGGCAACAAACTTGTCCGGTAACACACAAGTGAAGTGCTCAAGCTCCCTGGCAAGTGACTGTATCTCATGAGCCTGCTCCACAATGGGGCGGTCCTCAACCATCTTATAGTCATAGAATTGTTCCATGACATACAGTTTACTGCCAGCATCGGAGACTCCAAATTTTCTCTCGAGCGCATCCCACATATCCTTGCCATTGCTAAATGACAGATATGAATCGACAATATTGTCGCCAAGAATGCTGATCAAGGCAACCTTGAAAGTGGTATCAAGTTTTTGGAACGCCTCTTCCTGAGTGGGATTAAGTTCTCCCTCAGGTGCGCCATAGATGGCGTTATAGCAGCTCATGGTCTGAAACCAGAGCACTACTCTCGCATGCCATCGTTTGTAATTCACACCTTCGAACACATGTGGCTTCATAGAAGCAACAAAGCCATTTGGGGCGAATTGCCTAAAATAAGGTTTTTGGATTGTTGAATAATAGAGCAATTTACCAAGCGAAATACCCATAATATACGCTAGATAAAACATGATTAGAATAAAAGAAAAAATACTAATCATGTGAAATAGCGAAAACATATGAAGACAGGTAACCAAACAGCCTGCAAGACATAAGTCTTGAGATGCGATCAGAACAAGATTTATAAAGAAAACATACATGGCAGCGGCAGCAGAAGAGGAACCGCCGGTGTTCGTGTTGGCACCGTCGTTAGCCATGTCGTCGAGGAAGAGGGTGCTGATGTCGGGGAAGAAGTCCTTGTTGGGGAAGATGTCGGCGCAATCGGTATCTGAGAGGGAGTCCGTGATGAAGCCAGTAGTCGCGCCGATAGCGCTCCCCAAAAACCTTATCGCCCTTCTCCCGTACAGGACTCGAAGCAGCGGGGTCTCGGAGGCCTACTATCTCGGCTAGCGGTGCACGCCGCAAGACGGGATGGGGAAGATCTAGGTAGCGCAGTGCTCTGGAACTGGAGGCGCAAAGAATGTGTGGCAGTATCTCTGAGAGGAGGCGCGACCTCTCTCTCTTATAGGCACGGAGGGGAAGGTAGACAGACTGCGCAGAAGATGAAACGAATGGGCGGCAGCCCACCGGACAGCCTCCACTCAATTCGTATTCATTTAACTCGTATTAAAAGGTCCACTCAAAGCAAACGTTTCAGCTTCTGTACATCTGTTCATATACCATTCATGTGTGGCAAAATAAAGCTCGGCTCGGCGAGATTCCCGCAACCCACGGCGCGCGCGTCGTGACGAGGCGAGGCGTGGCGAGGCGAGCGAGGAGGAGGAGCGCGCGTGTGGAACTCTCTCCTTCTCCTTCTCATCCTTTTACCAAGTGGTAGGAGAGCTCACCTTATAAGTTGGTCCAACTTTCACTCAACTAGCAATGTGGGACTAAACATTTGTCCCAGCTCTTGCCTTGCATGAATGGTACAAATGAGCCTCTAGGATTTCAGGAATTTATTGGCGTATAATAAATGGGCTGGGCCTATTTAGGCAAAAATTCCAACACTAGGTCACTTGGCTGGGCAAAATAAAGGAAGAAATCAAATCCTAGTTTGAAAGTCAAACGCCAATTTAAAAAAGTCAAACAGCAAGTTTGCTTGGTGGACGGAGAGTAGGAAACCTACTTGGGGAGGAAGTCCTCCTCCCTCCACCCGCTGGCCAAGGAGGCCGAGTTGAGGGAGGACTCCCTCCTCCCAACCGGCCACCCTCCACCTATATAAGGAGGGGTAGGGCGCCCCCTACCCTAACACACTCAAACCCTAGCTCCAAGCCGCCGGCCTCCTCCAAGTCGTCGTCGCCTAGGGCCTCCTCTAACTCGGCGAGTTAGGGTTTCCCCAAACCCTAGCCGCCGGCCAAGCTCTCCCCTTGGTGCCTTCTAAACCCTAGATCACCAAGGCCTTTCTCATACTCCACCATACTCGCTCCGGCTTAAGGCGAAGCTCTGCGAGATCTCCCCTCTACTTCCGACACCACGCCGTCGTGCTGCCGGAATCACGAGGAGAGTGCTACAACCTCCGCTGCCTGCTGGAACAAGGGAGAGGAAGGTCTTCATCGAGTATCGAACGTGTGACCGACTGCGGAAGCGCTGCCGGAACGCGGCGCCGGAAGGATCGTCTATGCGATCTTGAGATCAACAAGTGTACGACTACATCACCCACGAGAATCTGCTCTCGTTAACCGCTTTGGAATCTTCGAGGGTGAGTTCCTCTATCGACTCGTTGCTACAATCTAGTAGATAGATCTTGGCTTGTTTGTTTGCATGCGGTAGAATTTTTTTGTTTTCCATGCTACGAAACCCTACAGGGTCCTACCTGGCGGTGTCCTAGAGGGAGAGGCTGCGTCCTTTTTAATGGGACTGCGTCGTTGTCCCCATCCACACTCTACTCCCAGTCCTAGTCCAGTCAAACCCCAAAACCCTAGTCTCTCCCTCCCCACCGACAAGTCCCTTCGTCGCCGGCTGCGATGACGAAAGGGGGCTGGAAGGGCTGGTTCCGGCCAGGCCGGAACGACCACGAGGCTGTCTCCTCCACCGGTGGCGATCGTCATCGCCACCACTGTGTGTCGAGGTCGTCGCCAGTGCGCGGCTCCTCATTTTTCCGCAGCCCACTGGCGCGCTCCTCCGCACCCATGCTTCGAGCGGCGCGTCTACATTAGCCTCGAGGCCGCGCGCATGCTCGCCGGGGCAGGCATGCCGTGCCCATGGCCGGACGTGCACCTTCCGGCGGGCTGGCACCTCAATGCTACCCGTCTGCCTGTGCCAGCCATCCCGGTTTTAGGTCCTGCTCGTCGATGGGAGATCTGCCGCTGTCGGGCCTTCCTATCGCCAGATCTAAGGCGGGACCCGGCCTACTCCGTCCACTCCGACCTCTGGGACCGGTGGTTCGAGGCGAAGCATGCGGCGTGGCGCGAGGCCATCGAGGCCCACCTCGAGAACCTCGAGGATGACGACGAGGACTATTGGGAGGAGTCCGATGAGGACTCCGGCGTGGAGGATAAAGACGAGGACGACAGACTCCCTTTCCCACCGCCGCAGGCCGGCATCCTCGACTAGTCACGCTACAGGGGTTCCGACACCGTCCAGTCTGAGGTGTGGCCTCAGTGGCCCGGCCTAGTGGCGGTCAAGGTGGAGGAGCCGATGCAGCTCTGGCTGATGACGGAGGAGGAGGAGCTCCAGGACGCCATACTCGCGTCGCAGCTGGAGGAGGAGAAGCGGTGGGACGGCACCGCACAGGCCCTGCACGAGTCCTGGGTGGTAGCGCAGGCCCAGATGCCCCCTTCACGGCCCGCGCTCCTGGCATCGCCTACCGCTCCGGCCCCGAGCGACGCGTGGACATCGTCCCAGGTTTTCATGTCATCAACGACGACGACAACGAGGAGTAGGCGGCGCGCAGCAACAGGACCAGGCGTCGGCAAGCAGCAATGTCAGTTCCACTCTACGCTACGACACCCCATAATATTGGGGTTTATTTTTTCTGTTGTTATTTTGTGACCGAGACCTTTTATCTAATATGTATAATTATTTCCGGTCACTCTTTTTTTTGCAATTTTTTTGTGAGACAGTTGCCACCGGGGCAGAGGCCACCGCAAACGGGCTCAGTCCGAATGGCCTGTCTTCCACCATGCAAACGGACCGAATCGAAAGAATTCGGTGTCCGAAATACGGGGCCGTCGGAGTTTTTTTTTTTTTGAACGAAGGAGGGGTCTGGAAGGACCCCGATGCTGCCATTACTTTTTAAAGCGGTGGGTACAAGATATAAACAAGACCTCAGGTAAAACTAAATTACACAGTAGTCCTGGAATTAAGCAAGAAGGACCTTGAGATAGAAAAAGAAAAGCAATCAAGTCCTTCGTTGACGTTTTCTTTTTCTTTCCTTTTTGGAATTGCTAATTCTCTCGGGTCCGGGAATATTTTTATCGAATGTCCCAAAGGACTAGTATGGCGTATGTAGCTACGAAAGACCATCGTTATCGCTCATTTTTCTCGTTGCGTAGGCGTTGCAAAATCAGGAGCAGCAAGGCCCCGGCTACGGAACGTCCAGCCGCCGACTAACCCGACATGCCGCCGCGCGGCCTGGGGTACAACAGAACCACAGAGACCCAGGACGGCGACGGGTCTGCCGCATGCCGCCTATCTGGCCGGCCAGGCGGCGCCACTCCGGCCGCCCGGTGCATGCATCGGCGGAGCGACATCAACCCGGTCGTAGTCATGTTTTGGCACATCGCCGCACGCGGTTCTATCCATCAGCATCGCGAGCTTACTTGGAGCTATACCACCCAAAAAAAAAGTACTGTACGCGGGTGTGTAGCGTACACGGTACACGCCCTGTAGTAGGTACCAACAATATACATTTCGTGGCTATAAGTAGAGACACATACTCCTTCGAAAAAAAGTAGGGACACATACGAAGGATCATGCATGATCGTGCAAATGCTGCTGATGAATGGAATGCACAAGCCGGCTTTAAGACTCTGGTACAGTGTAGAGAATGTTGGGGTGACCCTCCTTTCCTTGATGCAATTATTTGTGCATTTCGACCGTGTGTCAGTTGGTCTAGGAGGGACGCATGCGTACGTGGTCTCACCCAGATGTCGATCAGGAAGCGGATCATGCTCATGACCACCCCGGAGATCTTCCGAGATGTATGCAGTGCGTGGTCCTAGCTAGCATTGTTGTCTGGCTTGCTGACGACGCGCGCGTCTCTAGTACGGGACTATACGAGGGTAGCTCTCTGTGCATGGAACAAACTAGAGTTTTGTATGCCTGTTTTTTTCTTGCTATCACATCTCACTTTTCGCTGAAATTACTAGCTAGTAGTATCATTTTCTTCTTGGACATGCCTTTTTTTTTGCTTCCTAATTGTGCTTCCGTGGTGTTAGCACACCGCAAACACCCAATTTCTTTTTTCAGATCATGCGTCCAAGTTTAGTATATATGTTCAATACGTAGTAGAGTCACGAGTCCTCGAAGTTTACTTAGAGTACAATCAGTGAATTTAAATTTATCGTGGTTGTTAAAACCGAAAGCTTCTTGGGTGATACTAAGAATGTATCGGGGAGAAGTATTGATGTGTGGAATACGGAAGCGAGAAACAATGTGATGTTGGGGCGTCAAAAAACTTAGCGCCTATTAGCCGCGCATAACAAAAAATGAGCTAAATATGAGCACATGCTCCTTCAGTTTAGCTTGATATAGTTTGAACCCTAAGTAACAGAAGCATGGCCCTTTACCATGCAAGAAAGATGATTAATGATATATGATTATCAGTGCATCATAAGAAATTTTGAATAATCTGGTCCGTATCAACTTTTTAATGCAATAATTTGGGGCCGTAAATAGTTGTGTTTCAACAATTTCATATATAACTGCTATGAACCAAAACACGTATTGTCTTTTGCGCAAATTTAGTACTGTCTTTCAGTGTGAAGGATAAACCAGGCTAATTCTAAAATCTAATTTGTCGTCTCGAGTGTCCTTTTCTATTTCCTTGTGCTTTTTTGTGATGACAGCTTAAGAAATTTCACTTGTGAACATTGCAAGTGAAATATCACATCTAAATATCCTATCTGGCTTAAAACTAGCTTGACTGACTCAAGATGTGATAAATCGAGAGTGAATTTTCTCTGTAATGTAGCTCGTATCAAACTGAGCTACATTTTTTACTCCCTCCGTTACATAATCCTTGTTATGATTTTAATTCATATTTGTACTAAAACCATGACAAAAATTATGGAATAGAAGGGGTATTATTTGTAGGGGTTCGTAGCGTGAAAAACAAAAAATTTCTACCGCATACAAACAAACAAGCCAAGATCTATCTACTATATTGCAGCAATGAGTCGATGGAATAACTCACCCTCGAAGATTCCAAAGTGTTTAACGAGAGCGGATTCTCGTGGATGATGTAGTCGTACTCTTGCCGATCTCAAGATCGCGTAGACGATCCTTCCGGCGCTGCGTTCCGGCAGCGCTTCCGCAGTCGGTCACACGTTCGGTACTCGACGAAGACCTTCCTCTCCCTTGTTCCAGCAGGCAGCGGAGGTTGTAATACTCTCCTCGCGATTCCGGCAGCACAACGACGTGGTACCGGAAGTAGAGGGGAGATCTCGCAGGGCTTCGCCTTAAGCCGGAGCGAGTATGGTGGACTATGAGAGAGCCTCAGTGATCTAGGGTTTAGACACACCAAGTAGAAGGGGCTAGGCCGGCGGCTAGGGCAACTAGAAGCCCCAACTCGGCAGCTTGGGAGAAACCCTAGGGCGGCTGCGGCTATGGTGGGCGGCGGCGGCTAGGGTTAGGGTTTAGAGGGGCAAGGTGTGTGTCTTGGAGGGGCAGCCCTGCCCCTCCTTATATAGGTGGAGGGGGCGCGCCAAGGGTAGGGGAGTCCCTCCCCAACTCGGTCTCCAAGTGGGCCGGCGGTGGAGGGAGGGAACTCCTCCCCAAGTAGGTTTCCTACTCTCCCTCCACCTCACAAAATAGCCGTTTGACTTTTCAAATTGGCGTTTGACTTTTCAAACTAGGATTTTGATTAAACCCTTTATTTTGTTCAGCGATGACACCTAGTACATGATGCAATCATTCCAACTTGCTATGACACATTCATGTATCCTTCCCCTCCGGAGTGCCGGACATTCCGGAACCTTCTAAAACATTCCCGATGAAAACACCGGAACCATTCTCCAACCCCGAAACAGGACTTTCCTTATATGAATCTTATTCTCCGGACCATTCCGGATCTCCTCGTGATATCCCGGATCCCATCCGAGACTCCGAACAACATTCGGTCTCTTACTCATCATTCCATAACTACTCAAACAACGTCGAATCCTTAAGTGTGTCTCCCTACGGTTCGTGAATTATGCGGACATGATCGAGACACTTCTCCGAATAATAACCAATAGAGGAATCTGGAAATTCATATGGCTCCCACATATTTCTACGATTACTTTGCGATCGAATGAACCACTTACATACGATACCAATTTCCCTTTGTCTCACGATAGTTTACTTATCCGAGGTTATGATCGTCGGTATCTCTACATACCTAGTTCAACCTCGTTACTGATAAGTACTATTTTCTCGTTCCCGTGATATGTGATCCCTTGTGAGCCAGTCACATGCTTGCAAGCTAATTGGATGACATTCCACCGAGAGGGCCCAGAGTATATCTATCCGTCATATGGATGGACAAATCCCACTCTTGATCCATGTGTCTCAACCAATACTTTCTGAACACTCAATGCCACCTTTATAGCCACCCAGTTACGGTGTCGTGTTCTATGTCATCAAAGCATCCTTCCGGTGAAGGTGATATTCATGATCTCATGGTCGAAGGAATTAGGTTACTATGTATCAGAAAGCATATAGCAATTGAACTATTAAAATGACTTGATCTTTATGCTACGCTTATCTATAGGAGTATGTCCACCATATCATTCTCCTAACGATATGATCTTGTTGTTAATAACATCTCAATGTTCATGATAGGGAAACCACAATCATTTATTAACCAACAAGGTAGTATTTATAAAGAGGCTTTACTAGGGACTCTATTTTAGTTTACAAATCACACAAGTATTAATATTTCCTTGTTAATACTATTATAGCATGAATGTAAACATTTATCATAAACACAAAGATATAATAATAACTACATTTATTATTGCCTCTAGGGCATATCTCCAACAGTCTCCCACTTGCACTAGAGTCACCTAATCCAGATTACATGGTAATATACCGAACACCCATGACAGTTTGGTGTTGGTCATGTTTTGCCCCCGGGAGAGGTTTAGTCAACGGATCCGCCACATTCAGATCTGTGTGTACTTTGCAAATCTTTATGTCCCCATCTTGGACATGTTCTCGAATATCGTGAAAATGTAGCTTGATGTGCTTTAGCTTCTTGTGTGACCTTGGTTCTTGCGCATTGGCTATGGCGCCCATGTTATCACAGTAGATTGACATTGGGTCCAGCGCACTAGGAACCACACCGAGCTCTGTAATGAACTATTTCATCCATATTGCTTCTTGTGAAGCCTCCGAAGCAGCCATGTATTCCGATTCAGTTGAAGATCTCGCCACAACGTTTTGCTTTGCACTCCTCTAGCTAACTGCTGCACCATTCAAAGTAAATACGTATCCAGATTGTGATTTAGAATCATCCGGATCGGTGTTCCAACTAGCATCGGTGTAACCATTAACAACGAGTTGTTCATCACCTCCATAAGAAAGAACCATATCCTTAGTTCTTCTCAAGTACTTAAGGATGTTTTTGACCGCTGTCCAATGATCCACTCCTGGATCACTTTGATATCTGCTAGTTAAACTAACAGCATATGCAATGTCGGGTCTAGTACATAGCATGGCATACATCAGAGATCCTATGGATGAGGCATAGGGAGTTTTACTCATCCTTTCTCTATCTTCTGCCGTTGTCGGACTTTGAGTTTTACTCAAGGTCGTATTGGGCAACATGGGAATGATATTAGAACTTTAGAACTTTGTCCAAATATGTACTTTGTGACAATGATATTAGACGTCTCGATCTATCTCTATAAATCTTTATGCCTAATATATAAGCTGCTTCGCCAAGATCCTTCATTGAAAAACTATTATTCAAATATTCCTTGACACTATTAAGAAGGTTTATATCATTCCCAATCAACAATATGTCATCTACATATAGTATTAAGAATGCTATAGAGCTCCCACTCACTTTCTTGTAAATACAAGCTTCTCCATAAGTTTGTATAAAACCAAAACTTTTGATTACTTTATCAAAACGTTGATTCCAACTTCGGGATGCTTGCTTCAATCCATAGATGGACCGTTGAAGTTTGCATACCTTGTTATCATCTTTAGGATCGACAAAACCTTTGGGTTGCATCATATACAACTCTTCATCAATGTATCCATTGAGGAACGCTGTTTTGACATCCATCTGCCATATCTCATAATCGTAATACGCAGCGATTGCTAACACAATCCTCACAGACTTTAGCTTCGCTATAGGTGAGAAAGTCTCATCGTAGTCAATTCCTTGAATTTGTCGAAACCCTTTTGCGACAAGTCGAGCTTTATAGACAGTAACATTACCATCATCATCTGTTTTCTTCTTGAAAATCCATTTGTTCTCGACAGCCTTCCGGCCATCTGGTAAGTCCACCAAAGTCCATACTTGGTTTTCGTACATGGATCCAATCTCGGATTTCATGGCTTCTTGCCATTTATTGGAATCTGGGCTCATCATCGCTTCCTCATATGTCGCAGGGTCATCGGTGTTGTCCACCAACATGACACTCATAACGGGATTATACCAATCAGGAGTGGTATGAGTTCTCGTTGACCTGCGAGGCTCTGTAGCAACTACAACCGAAGTTTCATGATCATCATCATTAGCTTCCTCTCTTATTGGTGCAGGCACCACAGGAACTTCTTCCGGTGTTGCGCTACTCGCAAGTTCGAGAGAAGGTTCAACAACCTCGTCGAGTTCTACTTTCCTTCTAGTCACTTCTTTCGAGAGAAATTCCTTCTCTAGAAAGGATCCATTCTTGGCAACGAAGATTTTGCCTTCGGATCTATGATAGAAGGTGTACCCAATAGTTTTCTTTGGGTATCCTATGAAGATGCATTTTTCCGCTTTGGGTTCAAGCTTGTCTGGCTGTAACTTCTTTACATAGGCTTCGCAACCCCAAACTTTAAGGAACGACAATTTAGGTTTCTTCCCAAACCATAATTCATACGGTGTCGTTTCAACAGATTTAGATGGTGCCCTATTTAAAGTGAATGCGACTGTTTCTAATGCATAACCCCAAAATGATAGCGGTAAATCTGTAAGTGACATCATAGAACGAACCATATCTAAGAGAGTTCGATTACGACGTTCGGACACACCATTACGCTGTGGTGTTCCCGACGGTGTCAATTGTGAAAGTATTCCGCATTTCTTCAAATGCTCGCCAAACTCGTAACTTAGATATTCACCTCCACGATCAGAACGTAGAAATTTAATCTTCTTGTTACGTTGATTCTCAACCTCACTTTGAAATTCCTTAAACTTCTCGAAAGTTTCGGACTTATGTTTCATGAAATAGATATACCCATATCTACTCAAGTCATCCGTGAAGGTAAGAACATAACGATAACCACCGCGCGATGCTACACTCATTGGACCACACACATCGGTATGTATGATTTCCAATAAGTCCGTAGCTCGCTCCATCATACCAGAAAATGGAGTCTTAGTCATTTTACCCATCAGACATGCTTCGCATCTTTCAAGTGATTCGAAATCAAGTGATTCAAGAAGTCCATCGGAATAAAGTTTCTTCATACGCTTCACTCCAATGTGACCAAGACGACAGTGCCACATATAGGTCGAGTTATCGCTCGATTTCAAACGTTTAGCTTCAATGTTATTAATGTGTGTATTTCCACTATCGAGATTCAATAAGAATAGACCATCTATCAAAGGTGCATGTGCATAAAACATATTACTCATATAAATCGAACAACCATTATTCTCAGACTTAAACAAGTAACCGTCTCGCAATAAACAAGATCCCGATATAATGTTCATGCTTAACGCAGGCACCAAATAACAATTATTTAAGTATAAAACTAATACCGATGGTAGATGAAGAGGTAGCGTGCCGACCGTGATCACATCAACCTTTGATCCGTTTCCCACGCGCATCGTCACCTCGTTCTTCGCTAGCTTCCGTTTATTCTGCAGCACCTGTTTCAAGTTATAGATATGAGCAACCGAACCAGTATCAAATACCCAGGCACTACTACGAGTACTAGTGAGATACACATCAATAACATGTATATCAGATATACCTTTCTTCTTGATGTTGCCGTTCTTCAAATCCGCCAAGTACTTTGGGCAATTCCGCTTCCAGTAAAAGCACTCAGTATCAGGCTTAGGTCCAGCCTTGGTCTTCTTCTTCGGCGCGGTAACTTTCTTACCCCCTTCTTGAAGTGTCCCTTTTGCTTAGACTTGCCTTTCTTGAATTTGGTGGTCTTATTGACCATCAACACTTGGTGCTCTTTCTTGATCTCCACTTCTGCAGATTTTAACATGGCGAAGAGTTCTGGCAACTGCTTGTTCATGTTTTGCATATTGTAGTTCATCACAAAGTTCTTGTAACTTGGTGGTAGTGATTGGAGGACACGATAAATCTCCAAAGCATTAGGAATCACTATACCCAAGCTTTGAAGTTTGTTTGCGTGCCCAGACATCTTAAGCACATGCTCACTTACGGAGCTGCCCTCTTCCATCTTGCAGTTAAAGAACTTTTCAGAAGCCTCATAGCTCTCAATTGTCGCGTGAGTCTCAAAGATCAATTTGAGATCACGGACAATATCATGTGGGTCTGAATTATCAAACCTTTTCTGAAGCTCCGATTCTAAACCATACAAGATAGCACACTGAACTGTGGAGTACTGAGTCTTCCGAGCAAGGTAAACATTCTTTACTTCATCGGTAGCAGTAGCTGCAGGTGGGTCACCCAGCGGTGCATCCAGTACATAGGTCAAATTACCAGCAGTGAGGACAATCCTCAAATTGCGGAACCAATCCGCGAAGTTGCTTCCATTGTTTTTCAACTTTTCTTTTTCTAGGAACGCATTAAAATTGATGGTAGGGGGCGCCATTGATCTACAACATATTTGCAATAGTTTAGACTAAGTTTATGACAAATTGAGTTCTAATTAATAGTTAAATTAATCTAGGTGAACTCCGACTCAAAACAATATCCCTCACATTGTTTTAGTGATCACACGAACCAAATCCACCACATCAAAACCGATCATCACGAGAGTTGATGTAGCTTCAATGGCGAACAATCGACATGTTCATCATATCTACTATATGATTCATGCTTTACCTTTCGGTGATCCGTGTTCCGAGACCATGTCTGTACATGCTAGGCTCGTCAAGATCAAACCTTAGCTTCCGCATGAGCAAAACTGGCTTGCTCATGTTGTATACACTTGCAAAATCTAACACACCCGATCATCACGTGGTGCTTCGAAACAACAAGCTTTAGCAACGGTGCTTACTAAGGATGAACACTATAGAACTTGAAATTCATGTGCATGAGGGACCATCTTATAATGCTACCGTCGTTAACTAAGCAATACAAGATGCATAAAGGATTAACATCACATGCAATTCATATATGTGATATGATATGGCCTTTCTTCTTTGTGCTTCCGATCTCCATCTTCAAGCACGAACATGATCTCCATCATCACCGGCATTGCATCAAGGTCAATGACGCTGCTCCATGGTTGTCGTCCACCAGCTTCAACTATTACAACTACCTTGAATAGACACGCGGGTCTTAACAGAAATTAAAGACAACCATATGGCTCCTGCCGGTTGCCAACTTACAATAAGGAACATTGCATACATCAAATATAATTACAATCATGGCCATATCACATCACAACACACCCCTGCAAAACAAAGTTAGACGCCTCTACTTTCTTTGCATGTTTTACGTGGTTTGGGGATTTCAATAAGTGTCGTTCTAACTTACGAACAAGAACCACAACATTGATACTAGTATTGTCAATCACCCGTTGTAAATTGACTCTTAACTATGTTGGGAGAAACAGGCACCCGCAAAGCCACTTATGCAATACAAGTTGCATGTCAAGCGTGGAGCAAGTCTCATGAACGATGTCATGTAAGGTTAGCCCGGGCCGCTTCATCCCACCATCCCGCAAGATGCAAAGTACACAAGAAGCAATCGACAACAAAAGCATCAACTCCCACAATGACCATTGTGTTCTACTCGTGCAACAGATCTACATATAAACCTGGCTCTGATACCACTGTAGGGGTTCGTAGCATGGAAAACAAAAATTTTCTACCGCATACAAACAAACAAGCCAAGATCTATCTACTAGATTGTAGTAATGAGTCGATGGAATAACTCACCCTCAAAGATTCCAAAGTGTTTAACGAGAGCGGATTCTTGTGGGTGATGTAGTCGTACTCTTGCCGATCTCAAGATCGCGTAGACGATCCTTCCGGCGCTGCGTTCCGGCAGCGCTTCCGCAGTCGGTCACACGTTCGGTACTCGACGAAGACCTTCCTCTCCCTTGTTCCAGCAGGCAGTGGAGGTTGTAGTACTCTCCTCGCGATTCC
Organism: Avena sativa; assembly: GCA_916181665.1. Lineage (NCBI taxonomy): Eukaryota > Viridiplantae > Streptophyta > Magnoliopsida > Poales > Poaceae > Avena > Avena sativa. The sequence continues at coordinate 86,313,553 of OV702285.1, read as the reverse complement.
CGCGGCACAACGGTGTGGTGCCGGAAGTAGAGGGGAGATCTCGCAGGGCTTCGCCTTAAGCCGGAGCGAGTATGGTGGACTATGAGAGAGCCTCGGTGATCTAGGGTTTAGACACACCAAGTAGAAGGGGATAGGCCGGCAGCTAGGGCAACTAGAAGCCCCAACTCGGCGGCTTGGGAGAAACCCTAGGGCGGTTGCAGCTATGGTGGGCGGCGGCGGCTAGGGTTAGGGTTTAGAGGGGCAAGGTGTGTGTCTTGGAGGGGCATCCCTGCCCCTCCTTATATAGGTGGAGGGGGCGCGCCAAGGGGAGGGGAGTCCCTCCCCAACTCGGTCTCCAAGTGAGCCGGCGGTGGAGGGAGGGAACTCCTCCCCAAGTAGGTTTCCTACTCTCCCTCCACCTCACAAAATAGCCGTTTGACTTTTCAAATTGGCGTTTGACTTTTCAAACTAGGATTTGATTAAACCCTTTATTTTGTTCAGCGATGACACCTAGTACATGATGCAATCATTCCAACTTGTTATGACACATTCATGTACCCTTCCCCTCCGGAGTGCCGGACATTCCGGAACCTTCTAGAACATTCCCGACGAAAACACCGGAACCATTCTCCAACCCCGAAACAGGACTTTCCTTATATGATTCTTATTCTCCGGACCATTCCGGATCTCCTCGTGATATCCCGGATCCCATCCGAGACTCCGAACAACATTCGGTCTCTTACTCATCATTCCATAACTACTCAAACAACGTCGAATCCTTAAGTGTGTCTCCCTACGGTTCGTGAATTATGCGGACATGAACAAGACACTTCTCCGAACAATAACCAATAGAGGAATCTGGAAATTCATATGGCTCCCACATATTTCTACGATTACTTTGCGATCGAATGAACCACTTACATACGATACCAATTTCCCTTTGTCTCACGATAGTTTACTTATCTGAGGTTATGATCGTCGGTATCTCTACATACCTAGTTCAACCTCGTTACTGATAAGCACTCTTTTCTCGTTCCCGTGATATGTGATCCCTTGTGAGCCAGTCACATGCTTGCAAGCTAATTGGATGACATTCCACCGAGAGGGCCCAGAGTATATCTATCCGTCATATGGATAGACAAATCCCACTCTTGATCCATGTGTCTCAACCAATACTTTCTGAACACTCAATGCCACCTTTATAGCCATCCAGTTACGGTGTGGTGTTTGATGTCATCAAAGCATCCTTCCGGTGAAGATGATATGTGATCTTTATGCTACACTTATCTATAGGAGTATGTCCACCATATCATTCTCCTAACGATACGATCTTGTTGTTAATAACATCTCAATGTTCATGATAGGGAAACCACAATCATTTATTAACCAACAAGCTAGTATTTATAAAGAGGCTTTACTAGGGACTCTATTTTAGTTTACAAATCACACAAGTATTAATATTTTCTTGTTAATACTATTATAGCATGAATGTAAACATTTATCATAAACACAAAGATATAATAATAACTACATTTATTATTGCCTCTAGGGCATATCTCCAACATTATTATGTTGTGCATGGTCTAGCCGATTCAAATTCGCCTCGCTCATAGTTGCACAAAGTAAAAAAAATATATCAAAGAATTTTTTTTTCCAAATAATTTGAGATGATCCAAATGGACGGTAAGGAAGCACGAAGCAAAGGTCATATAAAACCGTGGAAGAATGTATTTTGTAAGAAGCGTACCTAGAGTTAAAGAAACGGAAGCACCTCCTCGGTTTGGTTTGTTTATACTCCCTCCTTTCCATTAAGAGATCGTTTAGCCTTTTTCTAAAATGCATGCATGTAGAGCAAGACGAGTGAACTTATATTTTTAAAAACCGTCTAGATACTTGTGTCCTAGAAAACCCTAAAACCCTTTTAAAAACTCTAAAATATATTATATTTTGGAACAGAGGGAACCGAGCAACGACTATCCGTTATCTGTTTCAAAGAAGAAAAGAAGGGAGAGAATGTTTTTTCATGTTGTTTGAAAGTTGTAAGCATGGAAGAGATGAGATATAATGTCATGACTTGATAAGAGGACTGCAAAGGTTCCATGGCTAGCTGACTATGTACGTGTCAGTTCGTACGTAGCATGAGGAGGCCCAGTGGACCATCGGTATATTATCATCATCACATGATACGTGGGCTCCCTCCTGCTAAATGTATGATTGGGCATGTACATTGCACATTTGCACCTCCAACTTCCAACCAGGCAGAGATGGACAAATACGTACAGGTTCCTTTGCACGATAAACTGTGCGTTGCGTTGAACGTTACTGGCTAGTGGCATTACCCATCCATCTATTTTTGGAGAGTATCCTATGCACATCTGCTAAGATCCAAGTATAACCACACAGATCTGCAGCTAAGGATGGTCCCTTTACCCTACTTCGTCGTACAAAAAAGATAAACTAAGTTTTGGCAAAACACTACTTTTTAAGAAAACTAAATTATTTGTTTGAACTAGTCTAAACTAGAGGGTACTCTAAAGGTTTCAAAGTTCCATCTCTATCTGCAGCAACTATAGCCTGACGAACCAATTATTTAAGTGCATACACACGTATTATCTTCGAATCATAAATTGTGTGTGCAAATAGATGAAAGCAAACTTTGCACATCCGAAGTTTGGAATGCATTGCGGGTGTGAAATGTTTGGGTGAAATCATGCGGGGAGAGTAGTCTGGTTTAATATATTTTTTACATTCTTGTTAAAACTCTTTAACTGATACTTCCTCTATTTTAAAATATAAGATGTTTTCAGTTTGTAAAAAAAATGTATGTAGATTTATTTTAGTATGTAGATTCACTCCAAAACTAAGTAAACCCCATACTAAAAAAAGTCTAGATACATTTGCTTCACAGAGCTAAAATATTTTATATTTTAAAACAGAGGGAGTATGTTGAAGCAAAGAAAAGAAAAGAAAAGAAAAGTTTAGAATGTGTTTAGCAATGAAGTGCCGTAGGTGAATGATCGTACGAATGCTTTATGAACTTGGTATGGAAACATAATTGTATTTGCATATACTACACGCGGAGGAATTCTAAGAAGAGAACACAACTGCACTCCTTGTGACAGATTTATAACATATACTGCCGTAAGCATAGCATAAGCACCATATACTACAGCGTGCGTATATGCATGTATGGTAAGCAACTAAACATCTTCCCTGCTACAGCTAAGCATAGTAGGGGCAGTGGTGGCAGAACTCGCCGGTGCCAGCGACGTCGTCGACGCGACGGCCGTGCATCGCCGCCGCCGCCGTGGCCTGCTCGAGCGCCTGGACATGGCTCTTGAGGAACCTGACGTAGCGGACGGCCTCCTCCAGCATGGACACCGTGTCCAGCCTCGCGCCGCCGGGCACCAGCCGCTGCAGCGCGCGCATCCGCTGGCTCACGCGCTCCCGCCGCAGCCTCGCCGCCACGCTCTGCGGCTCGCTCGACACGCGCCCGTTGCGCCGCCTTGGCCTCTCCACTTCATTGGCCTCGGTGCCGATAAGCTGCCGCGACGTGGCCGTGTGCGCCGCCGGGTAAGCCACGGCCGGCGGCGGCACCGGCGTCGTCCTTACCCAAGGAGTAAGAGTAGGGGTGGCATCAGTGCAAGATGGAGCTAGAACCGGTGGATGCTGGGGTGGCGATGAGGGTGGAGAAGCCAGGTAACTGAGGGCGCTGTCTAGTTGGGAGATGGTGTGCATGAGCTGTTCTTGGCTCATCAAATCCATTGCCGTGTCCAACTCCATGGGGGAGATATGGTCGTCGGCAGTCTTCCGCTAGGGAGTCTAGCTATGCTTATGGAGGGGCTAGTTGCTGAATTGAGGTAGTAGGTGTGTTTGTGTTTCACTTGCTATTTATACTGGCTGCTTCTCTGCTACCAATCATTAAGCTGCATCGAATAAGCATAGCATGCATATCAGACAGGAAATAAAGTCTGAAATGTTCATGTTCACACATGGATGGTCATCACAAAAATCGACAGCATGATTTTGGTCATTTCCTACAGAAATATGTGAAGTGCTGGTATTACAGTTGATTGCAAAACCTGCAGTCCAAATCGTCGGGGCTCCTAAAACTTGACATTCAACTAGTCGCCTGTTTAATTAAGTTTGACTGATTAAAGTGTAATACAGTCAGAGTCTCCAGATGATTTACACAGACGATAGCTCAATCCATATGTAACTGAAACGGTTTGCCCAGTTATCATCATAGAAAAATCAAGCACCTCTTAATGTGTAGCCTCTGAAGCAGGGGCTTATCCTTATATCTTCCCCCAGATTTAGCAATACCTCCTCAAGGACGTGCCCAAAAATTATAAACGTAACAGCGTTCCATATAATAAGCTTGATATGGATCATGAAATTTAACATAGAAAGTATTTTTAAGATCTTCCGAGTTACATTGATCGACAATGTTCAGGAAATGATACCACTTGTGGTTTTTTATTTTTGTGTGTGATTTTTTTTATGTAGAAAGAACTTTTATAATTCATTTTTTTAGAGAAAAAATTTTCTAATTCGTGAACATTTATTTAGATACATATGAACATTTATATGACATGTATGAGCGTCTACTCATATGAGTATGTATGAACATCCATTTAGACATATGTGAATATTTTATGTTCACAATACACGAATTTTTAGTATAAACCCTTTTTAACAGTAGTATAAATTTAATTTAATGTAAAAAACATAAGTTTATGAAAAGTGAATATATATTTTTAAAGATTTACAACAAAAATTGCTTGTAATTGGCCATGCCAAATGTGGCCCATTCGTCTCTCCGGTATCTGGTAATGGGCTTATGTGTGCGCCGTTCCTGGGCCTGGCCTTGCTCGGCCATAGTTGTAGCCGCCTTGGTGGGCTTGAAGCTATAGTTCGCAAGTCTGGTTTTCGAGAAGTATAATATCCTGATGCTCAAAAAAAAAAGAGAAGTATAATATCCTTTACTCGAAAAAAAACCCGGGAAATCTATCTTTCGACCGGTCGATGGATTATAAAAACTGGCGGGCTTTGCGGTTTGATTAGGCGGGATCTGAAAGTGTGTCCGCCTGAGGCTGAAGTGTGAACGTGCGAGTCAGAGCCAGAGTCAGCTGAGGATGAAATCAAAAATTCAAAATATTTTGTAGATCAAACCATTCATTCGATTTAGGATCCGTTTTCACCGTTGAGCTAATTGCGATGAGATCTTCAAAACTAGATCCCATGTTGATATGTTTTGATGAATTTTTTTTGGATCAATAAGTTATCCACCTCTAATACATGAGTTATCCATGCCATAGTATATAAGTTATCCACCCTATAACATATAAGTTATCTACTGTATAAACGAATTTGACCGAGCCGTTCGTATTTCTCGTGTGGGTAACTTTTGTATTTTTTGCATCATAAAATGTCGGTTGTCTATGTATTTTAGTTTATTAATTAGATATGAGCTACAGGCTAATTTAATTGGGAGGGGTATCGAGACATTGTTGACTTCGATGCGTTCGCATCGACGGACAATGAAAGACTCGGCACCCTTACAGTCTTTGATGCTTCGTCTGATGTGATAGCGGCAACGGACGATAAAGCCGAACCGATAAACTACTAGTTGCATGTTACATTTGTTCACTACAACTTCGGTTGGTTGATATGGCATAAGAGCTCATTTATTATATCGTAAACTGAGGATCCTAAATTGGAGTTCATATTTATGTTTTTGCACGCATATAAAAACTCAAACACACAATCCGTTCATATGTGTTAACTGGCGGATAACTTATATAGTACAGCCTGGATAAGTTACGTGTTATATGCGGATAACCTTTTGAGTTTGAAAAAAAGTCGTCAAAATATATCAATATGGGATCTAGTTTTGAAAATCTCGACACGACTAGTTTAACGGTGAGAACGAATTTTAAATCGGATAAACGGTTTAACCTACAAAATATTTTGAATTTCATTTTTTATACTAGATTTCAATGACGTAAGCATTTTTATTTATTTGTGCGTAGATATTAAATCATTGTTAATTAACTCTGTTTATAGCCAAAATCAATCTTAATTAGTGCATATCAAACATATTCACGTGGATGCTTGCTTGGTTCGTGCACAAGCTGTCCGATCCGCCAAAAGTTGTTATTTCTAGACCAGTCGTTGTGTAGCAATATCCAAAAAAAAAGTATAACATCCTCGAAAATACGTTATGGTTAAGGAACTGACATAAACAAGGGGAAAAAACAGGTCTGAATTTTGGAATCAAGTACGTAGCTGTACATGAATTTCCCGTCAAACTTTTTAAATTCCTGAATCAACCGGAATTTCGGGAAAAGCAAATCACACCCTATCACTTAGTGTGTTGCAAATGCAAAGATAATCCGGATGGTAAGCTGACTGCTGACACGTTCCGTGCCGCCGGTTGCTGGCAGGCCGTAATCTGCAATCCATGAGAGCGAAGTTAACGAAGGGAAGGAAAACGTGCATCACTTCACGAACCGCCTCGCAAGCCAGAATCGTATTCTGCATTCACCGCCCCGCGAACGCCATTCTTTCCCGCCAAGCCGCACCATGAATACATGCATGACCCCCTCCCTGTCCCAAGCATACCGCAATCCTCGTGAAGTCGTGATCGCGCGCCGCCTCGATCGGCAGCCACACGGCGGCGGGAAACTAGCGGTCGGGCTCTCCCTCCTCTGGGCTCCGGGATGTCAGCGCCTGGCGCGAGCGGCGCCCGTCCGCGGCAGCGGCGGAGGTGGCGCCTGTACTGGTGCTACGTGTGCCGCCGCGCGCTGCGCACCGTGTCGTCCCCCACCTCCGACGTGTTCTGCCCGCGCTGCCTCGGCCGCTTCCTCCACGAGATCGAGCTGCCGATGCCGGTGCACTCGCCGATCGAGCAGCTCTTCCAGCCTCCCCCGTTGCTCTCCTACTTCCAGCCGCCGCCACCATCGCCCCCGCACGACGGCCCGCCTCGCCACTGGGTCATATACAGGGGCGAGGACGACGACGACACGCCGCGCCCGAGCCCACGCCGCCGCCGGGTCCCGTCCCCGCCCCCAGCCCCGGGAACGCGCGGCGGCATGGACGGGCCCGACACCAACGATGCCGGTCCACCGGCCGTCGGCTTCAACCCAGCGGAATTCTTCACCGGCCCCAACCTGAACGCGCTCATCGAGGGGCTCACGCAGGACGACCGCCCGGGACCGGCGCCCGCGCCGGCATCGGCCATCGACTCGCTCCCGACGGTGCGCGTCTCGCCGGCCCACATGGCCGACGGCTCGCAGTGCCCCGTGTGCAAGGAGGAGTTCGAGCTCGGGGAGACCGCGCGCGAGCTGCCGTGCAAGCACGCCTACCACTCCGACTGCATCGTGCCGTGGCTCCGGCTCCACAACTCCTGCCCGGTCTGCCGGCAGGAACTTCCCCTGCCGGCCGGCGAATCTCCTGATGGCGCTGGCGGCGGTGACGGGGCCAGGGAGAGGGTACCGCCGTGGCAGATGATGGCCGGCTGGGGGCCACTGGCTTGGCTGTTGATGCTGGGCGAACCGGATGTGGGCGGACGGGAGCAGGGGCATGGGCGGCGCGGGATGAGGGAGGCGGACGGCGCTGACGACGACGGCGGCGGCAATGGTAGTTCCGCGCTATCCGGCCCCACGATCATGCAGTCGTTTGTTCTCGTCGCTGCTTGCTTCTTCTTCGTATCCTTTTTCGTTTGAGAATGCAGATTAATTGGAGTGTGCTTCAGCTGAGATACATATCGACAAGCCCAAATTCGTTTCTTCAGAACAGAAGCCCAAAGTCTCATGTTTTCAGCTTGATCAGACAAAAATTATGTGGAAGGCTAACGCTTCAGTAATGTAATTTCATGGACATGGACCATCGGTGCTAACATTCAAATGACTGGGTTGGCTATGTATCTCCAAAATATTCTGTGGGATTACAAATGTGTCTAGACTCTGTGTTGATGATGATGTGTTGGTCGCAGGTGCCAACACCGTTCATGTCATAGTTGTGAATATTGCCCATACATGTCGACCAGTATATCGGTATCAGCTAGTTACCGACGCTAAATATCAAGCGATATTTTGGTCATGCTGGTCTTTTAAGATGCCGATGTGAACGCAAATATCCCGAGATATTCTTAATATCGGTTCATGTTTTAACGATGTGTCATCACTGGTGCACTTGAGGTGCTTGTAAGTATTTTTGTTCCGAAAAGGGGGTATAACCTGCCATCTGCATCGATCGTTGCATAGAGTCATTCGTATTAAGAAGTTTACCATTCAAGTCATTGCAAATCAAGAAGTGCATAATGGTTGTGTGCATCAATCGGTGCACAGGCTAGGGACTTTGCTCCTTTTCAAAAAAAAAAAAGATCACATTTTTTCTTATCCAAGACTTCCCCGAGAGGAGGTATCGGAGTATGGAAAATGGGTTTGGAGGACGGGCTCCATGGAGCCTGTTTTTGAATTTTACAAATCAATATTTTAAAGTTTCAAAAAAATATAAAGTAAAATTCTAGATGTTGACAAATGACTTACTATATGGTTGAGCAACATCTCACCGCGAAATTGTTTGTATCCCGTCCTACACAAAAATAATAAATTACTCAATTGCTTAATCCTGAGCAGCAGGGAGGCTTCTCAGGCCACTTGCGATGCGCGCTGAGGTTTGATGTCTCTGCCTATGGACCTTCGTTGGTTATGTCGATGGACGTGGGCCTACGTTCTGTTGCGTGTTGCTGCCGTGGAGCTACTTGCGGAGCATCATGCTTCCTTTGTGCCTCTGCCCTGTGGGCCCAACTCGCTGCTGCCGATGCATGTGGACGGGCGGTGGCCAGGTGCACATCGGACTCCCACGTGTTGCCTCGCTAGATTGTTTCCTAGGGTTGGGTAGTGGTCTTCGTCTTCTCCATTCTTTGGCTAGGGACACCGATTTGGATCTCCCGTGCTGGCTTCGGGCGGTACATGGCTCCTCGGCGGTGTCCTGGCTCTGTTTGCCGGCGGTTGCATCTTGGTTCACCGATTTCTGCTCCGGCTCGGCGAGATCGCGCGTCGGCGGGGCTGTCTCGCCCTGGGGCACCGTGTTCCTCTTTCCGACTAACTCCGTGGTCGCAGGTCGCCGGCTCAGAGGACTGTGCGGTTCCACGAACGGACACCGGGGCTCCGCTATCGACGACCAAAAAAATATCGGCCCCAATCTCGATTCGTAGCTGGTATGGTGGCGCATCGGCGGGAAGGCGACCGGGTCCGTCCGGAGAGAGATTAGGCGGTGGCTTAACGAAGGAAAAGGGATACAAGAGGGGTGGGATGCCCGTCCCCGGCGGCATCGTAGAGGCATATAGAGGCAATGGTGGCCGGATCCGTCCAGGAGGTCCATGAGGCGTCAGCATACTAGGAGGAGGAAAGCTACGAGCGGGAGGAGCTTCCCGGCCCCAGCGACGAAGTCCTCGGGACTTTCCGCGATGACCACGACCTTCTCGCCGCCTCCGCGTCCCACAAGTTTGCGCGCAAGCATCTGCAGGGCGGCGCCAAGTGCAGCCGCAAGCTCGATTCCCAGTTCAACAGCCGCACCTGCAAAGGTATTCCCGTGCCCCTTCTTTGTCGCCCCAACCTCCGCCTCCTGCTTGCTGATTCGAGCCTTTTTTATTCTGCAGATGGGAAGGGACGGGAGGAGGGCGGCTTCCTGGATGGCAACGGCGACGAGGAGTTGCGCCAGATTGATTCTTCAGATGGGAAGGGGCGGGAGGGCGGCAACCGCCTGGACGGCGACTAGGCGATGCACTGGAGCGACACCACCATGTATTTCTCCATCATACCTGCCTCAGTTGGTGCTCAGTTTACATAGATTTGCCAGGCGCTATAAGGTGTTGAGAATGGTCTGTAGTACCAAGTGGTTTTATTTAGCCAGTTCATGCGGATCGAGCGTTAGGACTTAGGATGGATTGGTTTACTAATTAGTAAAAAACATGGTAAAGAATAAAGTAATTAAAGGACAAGAGGCACACATAAAATGCACAATACCAAATTTGGTAGGAACAGTACTAACATTCATCATGTTAAGAGCTAGGCGTTGTATTTTGCTTATATTATTATATGATTAGAATTTCAGATGGTGATATGAAGAGAACACATAGAGCAATATATTTTGAATTAACTCGATGAGGAGTCATGTGGACATTGATATAATTATGCAGACAACTACTTAGTGCAGACAGATGCATGTCGCTTCAAATGCAGTTCCTATGCATATTAATCAAGTCAAATGCAGTTCATATGCAGTTCATCCTGATGCACTGCAATTTCATCACCGCGTTCATGGTGACGGCAGACCAGGACCAGCACGATGACGGCCCCAACGTGTTGTCTGCTTCCTGCCCATGTTCCACTTCCACATCTTTGGCCTCTCTGTCAAAACCTAACCTTCGGCCGCCGGCTGTCAGGACCTCACTGTGCTTGTGCTCGCCGGCATATGCCTTGTCGGGGAGTAGCCGATTGTAGTTTGTCGGAGGGCTACCACCGGCCACCATCCTGGCATTGCAGGTTCTCTAGCTATCGTAACCACTTGAATGGAAGTGTATAAATACTCATATTCAGTAACCAGTGGAAAATTAATTAGCACATGTAAGTATACACTCCTCTGGCTATATTTTGTGTGCCATTTCCCTGATGTAAAGAGGGGTGAGGTTGCTGTTGATTAAAGAGTAATAATTTGTATTAGGCACAAAAAATTTCCTTTCATGTTTAGTAATGTGTGTCTGTGCTCTATGTCAAATTGGTACCGGAAAGAAACATGTGTAATTTGGTGGAGAGTGTGCATGATGCCTATATATTTGTTCAGCATAGATGCGCAGGAGTTAAGACAAAGGGGGTCCTTATGTTTGATAAATAGAAATTACAGGTCATTTAGCTACCATAATTATCCGGACAAATTTGGATTGAAGTAGCCCCACAACTGCTGTTTCTGAACTTCTCTATTCCTTTGACAGCTTAACATGTGCATGCACTGTTTTTTGTTTTGGTGTTCCATTTGAAGGTGCAATTACAACTTCTTAAGTGTGTTGTAATATCCGTCTTTCTTTTAAAGCTTTAATGTTATTTACTGAGTACTATAATTAGCTCTAACAAATTGTAGTTCAGAGGGAAATGCCACGCACCACAGTAATGAATCAAATCAGGAGTACTGCATCTATCTTCAGTTTGGTCTCACAGATTAGTGGTCTGCTTCCCTCAAGGCTCGGTGAGGTGACACAGATCTGGTCGGCGGTGGCCGGTTGGTGGCGTTGACGCACTCGAGGCATCCCTTGCTGGCCGCCAGGTACTTGGCTCATATGTATGTGCCCACGGTTGAGATATTGAATTGCCGGTAAGTCTTGGCCTTGACCGTGTGCCTTTTTTTGTCTGTAGTGCATGCAGGTGATTTGTTCGATGAAGTACATGGGCATGTCGTTCTAATATCTGTGGAAACACGATACTCCTTTTTTGCATAGGTGGTATTTGTAAGCTATCCTTCATCCCTGCTGGATTGTACCTTTGTTGGTTGGTTGCGGATTATAGCATTGTTCTTCTTGTTTGGTGAATATGTTATGCCTTTTGTGTTTCTTGTTTGGGTGCCTTTTTGTGTGCGTGTTGGTGTCCTCCAATTTTGGTGTGATGTGGCTGATCTTCAGTTTGTGCCATCCCATGTTATTCCTTCTGCATGTTTGGGAGGAAATATGTTGCTGATATCACCATGTTGTGTTACTCCTTCCGTAGTTAGGACATCTATTTTCAGGTGCTAAAGTTTTATCTTGAAGGCACAAATCTATTTTGTCCTACGTGGGATTTATACCGCCAAGGTAGCTGCTGGATGACCCCGCGCTCGCCATGCCCACTGTGGAGTGTACTGAAACCGGTGAGCTAAATGCTTGTGTTATTCTGGAATCTCCACATGCTCTTCTATTTATATTACTACCTCTGTTCCATAATTTTTGTTGTGGTTTTAGTTCAAATTTGAACTAAAACTGGGTCAATAATTTTGGAATGGAGGGAGTATTTAACACACTCCTATGATTTTCAACAACCTAGACAAAGATATGTTATGTCGGTAGGGGTCTTGACAGAAGCCTCTTTTAGTTATGCGGTGCATGATTACTATAGGAAACCTCTGCAAAAGAACCCTCCAACCATGATAAGAAGAACGAGGACATGCCTACGGTGCATTGTTGTGCTCTGCTGAGATCCTCAATAAGAGGTGAAGAGCTGATAATCCTGAGTACTGTTGTGACCAAGAGTAATTGTGTACTTGCTTAAAGTTTAATTTTCTATTTTAGATTATAGGATCAATTGTTGGCTTCAAAAGAAGTTAATTGGCAATTGAAAGAGAATAAAAAGGTTTGCCAGTGTCAACCATACTAGCTTTATGTGTTAAGATTGCTTAGGAAGAGGCTATAGCTGTATTCTGAACATGTTGATGTGATGGGCCACATAACAGGTTTCCACTAGCAGGCAAGCATAGGGCATTTGACGACATGTACTTCAGACAATTACATAGTGAATTTGGCAAGTCAAAGAAGCATGGGCATGTTAAAATAGAAAATTTAGTGCTGCGATTTATACCAGAGTAGATCAGAGCTAGACCATTGTTATTTATGTACTGCTGCAATATCCCCATTATGCATTTGTCCCTTCCATTTGTATTGTTCTGCTGATCAGGTACCTTTGGTGTAAAATCAGTGTAAGGTTATGACCTGACAAAATCAATGTTTGTATCAGATATATAGTTCATGAAAAATTGATCACAATTTGGTTACCAACTACAATATTACTTATCCGCATAAAACAAATAAAATGTATCTGCAAGTATATCATGCGTACCAAGAATTGTCAAAATGGATTGTAGGCGGCGCGGCGAAGCGCGCTTATCCATCTAGTTCTAACAAATCTGAAGATTTTTTAATTTGGCATTGTTTCATCGTACCAGATCTATATATTTGTCATTTTTACACAGTCGAAAATATAAAATATTTTGCATTGATTTTTTGCACGCAGGTAGAAACAATGATTATCTAAATCAAAGATTTTTTTTCAGAATTTTTTGAAATATCAAAATATCAAATCTCAGAAATTTCAAAACGCGTCCTCCATAGAGGACGGGCTCCATATTGATGCTCTCGATCGGAATATCGCTACTTTCCCATACCAGCCCAAGGGGGAGATAGGTTTTATTTCATGGCCATTAGAAAGCAATAGGTCAGATCTACCATAAGACATAATTGTGAATTTTATCGTATACTTGCAATCATAAGTTAGCTTTTACACAAGCATTTAAGAGCATCTCCACCACTTTTTCGTCCGAAAATCTGCCTAGTCGCACCCTATAAGCTCGTTTTCATCCGGATTGGGCCTATTTTCCATCCGCCAAACTCAGGCCAACCCCTAAGGACCCTGGATGAAACTTTTGCATACAGAAGGCTAAGTGCCTTTGCATTTTCTATATGGGATAGGTACCTTTCCATGGGCATGCATCAAAACTGAATATTTCATATAGCCCATGATAGGATGACATCAAGTGGTGATCGTCCTCAAGGTCAAGAAGTGCAAGTTCAACATAAGCATCTCAAGGAGATCATATGGTTGAATCCTGCTATCCATATTGGTGATAATGAACATGTGAAGATGTGCCTTAATGAATCTATCCCATAGTGGTGTATGGGGGAGCAAATTATGAGTCTTCACGAAGCAAAAATGATCAAGTGAGGCATTCTGCCTTTAATGAAGCTTGAAGTGTTATCATCAAGATCAAGAGGGATGAGCAAGGCAACGGTATGGTCTTGCTAGGTTTTCCTTTTACCGGTATAAAGGTGGCTGTTGGGAGACCATAGTTATAGGATAATAGCCGCACTATCAAGAGGGGCTTTTGGTTGGGTAACTTGATCACACTGTCTTAGGGATCTCAATCCTTTGCAATAGGTCAGATCTACCATAAAACATAATTGTGAATTTTATCGTATACTTGCAATCACAAGTTAGCTTTTACACAAGCATTTAAGAGCATCTCCACCACTTTTTCGTCTGGACGGCGAAAATCTGCCTAGTCGCACCCTATAAGCTCGTTTGCATTCGGATTGGGCCTATTTTCCATCCGCCAAACTCAGGCCAACCCCTAAGAACCCCGAATGAAACTTTTGCATGCAGAAGGCTAAGTGTCATCCTCTCTCTCCTTTTCTCCTTTACCCACGGGAGGAAATAGCACATAACACCAGTTGTTAGTGACTTCTTTGCACAAAACCACAGGTTCCATATTTTTTTGCACAGAACACCATATTTCTTTGTATTTTTTTTTGCATAAAACACATAAATCTTGATTAGTCTCCTTAACAACAAATTAGAGAACCAGACCCACAACTAATGTTAACCATATGAAGCAAAAGTGTAAGGGTAATTGTCCCTATGTGTGGTTTTATTAACTAATAACAATCCCTATGGACTAATGTTTTCATTGAGTTTATATGAAGGAATATTCCATAGGTCATGCTTGTAGTCCATGTGTTGGATTCAAGTATGGATGCCTTGAAGATAAAGATATACATGAAGTATTGGCATCAAGATCATTGAGTTAAGAAAAGAATATGATATGTTCAAGATTTTGAGAGTTTGATCTTAATAAACTAATTCAATTTATGACTCTAAGTCGGTGTCATGATAGCCTCATGAGTTGAGATATTGTTGACTAAAGGTTTAGAGCATGCAATCAAATGAAGAGTTCTTTATGTACCTCAAGATATTGAGATATAGTGTGGAAAGATACTTGGTTGACCAATACAAAGAGTGAAAAGTGAATTCAAGTTGGTCAATGCATGAAGCATAAAGAATGTACCACATGAATCTTGTGGTATGGTAAGCATAGTCAATTATAATTTATGAACTAACCCATTATATATGTGCCTTTGCGTTTTGTGTATGGGATAGGTATCTTTCCATGGGCATGCATCAAAAGTGAATATTTCATATAGCCCATGATAGGATGACATCAAGTGGTGATGTCCTCAAGGTCGAGAAGTGCAAGTTCAACATAAGCATCTCAAGGAGATCATATGGTTGAATCCTTCTATCTATATTGGTGCTAATGGACATGTGAATATGTGCCTTAATGAATCTCCCATAGTGGTGTATGGGGGAGCAAATTATGAGTCTTCACGAAGCAAAAATGATCAAGTGAGGCATTCTGCCTTCAATGAAGCTTGAAGTGTTATCATCAAGATCAAGAGTAATGCGCAAGGCAACGGTATGGTCTTGCTATGTTTTCCTTTTACCGATATAAAGGTGGATGTTGAGAGACCATAGTTATAGGATAATAGCCGCACTATCAAGAGGGGCTTTTGCTTGGGTAACTTGATCACACCGTCTTAGGGAGCTCAATCCTTTGCATACTTTGCTTCCCTATATTTTGTTTCTTCTTTGTGTTTATCTGTGTTAGGTTCTTTAGCTTGTTTCTAGCTCTTCAACAATCCCAATTTCATCAAAAAGGGCATTCGTATGCATTTTCTATTGCGTTTTCGAGTTCGGAGATTTTACCGGTTCTTCTTTAGGGAGGTTTCATACCTATCCTTATTTGGTAATTTACCTCTAGATCTTTCTTGGGATTTATAGTCTCTCATAGATAGAGCTTGTTCTTATCTTTTCAAAAAGCCCGAGTTTGCTAAAATCGGAGTTCGAACGCAAAATTTATCACAGTTTTAGTCTTCGATGTTTTCTATCAGCGGGCAAACTGGCACCGCCTGATGTGGCGCCAACTCAGTTGGCACGGTGCCGACTCAGATTGGCATATGTCAAACTGGCAAATTGGCATGGCGCCGACTCGGCTTTGTGCAGGGCCCGGCACCGCCGAACTGACCGCCGGATTTGCCTTGCAGTTTTTTAACCCTAACAGGCAGATTTTCTTTTCCCTATAAAAGGGGCTTCTTCCCCCAAAGTTTTTTAGGGTCCTTAAGCACATTTTTACCACCATTGTTGACCATCTTGATCTTGTTTCCTCTCCCTTATCTCCTATGATTCTTGCACCTTTTTAAGGGCTTTGGAAGAGGAGATCTAGATCTATAATCCCCACCAATCATTTCCTCCTCTAACTGAGGAGAACCCATTGGATCTTGATCTTGGAGTCATTTGTTGATTTCCACCATTGGTCTTCATCTCTAATTCCTCCCTAACACTTGTTGATTTGGTGTGATTTTAGAGTGAGATATTTGAACACCCTTGGTGTTCTTGCTTCGCATTCTTGCATAAGTGTTGAGCTCTCCATTACGATTTGTTCAAGTGAGAGACCATGAGCTTGTTACTCTTGGAGGGTGACCTCCTAGTTGGATTGGCGGTTGGTACCGTGGTGTCCTCTTTGTGGAATATTGTGAATAGACCTGAGATTCTCCTTCATGGAGCTTGTGAAGTGGTTGTGGAGCTTGCCATCTCCGAAGTGGAGGAAAAGATAGCCATAAGGAAAGGGTCTATTCCTTTGTGGGATAGACTCGGAGAAGAAAGTGAGCCTTCGTGGCATTGGTAAATCCTTCGTGGAATCCCACACCTCTCCAATATGACGTACTTTACTTGTAAGGGAACACGGGAATACATCTTCGTCTCCACGTGCCTCGGTTATCTCTATATCCGAGCTTATTTTCCTTGTGATAGCCATCGAGTTTGAAGTACTTATATCTTTCTTATCACTTGTGGTATATTTATCTTGTGATGTCTTTCTTAGCTTAACTTATTGTTGGTGCACTTAGTTCAGCCTAGTGTATTTAGGTTTTGTTCTTGTAAAATAAACGTTTGTTTAATTCCGCATTCTATCAAGCCAAAACTGTAATAGTTTTGAAATTGCATATTCACCCCCCATATAGGTGGCATCTCTATCCTTTCAATTGGTATCAAAGCAAGATCTCTCCTTGTTTAGGCTTCACTGCCTAGAGTTTAAAGATGTCGTCTAGTAGTATAGTGCACATTGACACAATTATCTTTGATGACAGAAATTATGCTTTGTGGAGAAATTGTTTACTTTGTAATCTTCGGACCTTGTGCCCAAATATTGAGCGATTTCTATATGTAGGTTTTTCTCCTCCGATGGATCCTCAAAATCTATCTTTTAGAGGATGAGAAAAATTTACATCTCAAAGATCAAGTATCTAATGAGATTATTTTCTCTTTGAGCCCCATAGTTAATTTGTTCTTGACGATTGTAAAGCGCAAGTCGTCTCATGAGAAGTGTACCAGGCTTAAAGAAATATTTGGTGGCTCTATTTCATATATTGTCAGTGGTTTCTCTAAGGAGATCTCTTCTCCTTCACATCATGAAGAGCTCCAAGTTGCTTCCACCTCCGGCTGCGATGAGTTCTCATATTCATTCACTTCACCAACGTGTGTCAAGACACAAGGTAATGATATGGTGAGTGGTGTTAGGAATTGCAATGTTGATATTGTGCTCACTAATTATGATCCTTCATCTCTATCCCATTGCAATGTTTCTCCTTTGGACTTAAGAACTTCTTGCAACAATGATGCTATATCCCCTTGTGTTGCTAGTCCTTGCATATAATCTAGAAATTATTTCAGTACTAGTGTAGATGATATGCTTGATTTTCCTTGTTCTCATGAACAAAATGCTTCTATTTCCTCTAGTTATTTATCTAACAATGTAGAGGAAATCAAACATTCTATGGAGCAAGACATGATCATGAATAAAGATTCAAGAATATTCTCATCTTCATCCTCCTGTTCTCACATGTGCCTTATGGCAAAAGGATCAAAGGTATATCCTACTTTTTATCCAAATATATCTTCTAAATATAATAGAAATGATAATGATGATAGTGATAATGACATTGATGAGGATACTAGTGATCTCGTGCTTGATTTTACTTTTTTGTGTACCTCTCTTCGTGGTAATAATAAGGTCATTACTTGTCTTAAACACGTTATGAACACCATAAATAAACAAACGGAGACCATAGAGGAGTTGGATTTCCAACTTGATGATGGGAGTCGGAGATCCAATCTCCTTAAGCAAGAGCTTGCCGAGGAGAAGCACACACTAATTTTTCCCTCACAAAAAATAGAATCTTATGATCTTGAAAAGGAAAATTCCATTAATTATGCTTGTGTTACTAACTCTACTTCTTATGAAGCATCTGCCCTAAAGGAGAATACTGAGCTAAGGGCTCAACTTGAGTTGCTAACTAGCAAGTATAGTAAATTGGAAGAAAGTCATAAAAAGCTCTCGGGCTCTCATAATGATCTTCTAATCTCCCATGATGGGCTAAAGTTATCTCATGAGGCAAGTATTACTAAGGTAACATCTTGTGAGCCTCTTTTGGACTTTAGCACAACTTCTACTCAAAATGCTATTTTTCTATGTGCTAGTCCTAGTGATCCTTCTAGTCATACTAGTGATAAATATTGTGTTGGATTACTTACTTTGCCTTCTTGCTCTAACAATGAAGCTTCTACTTCCTCTAGTACCTCTATTTTTACTAACCATGTAGAGGAAATCAAAGAGCTCAAGTCCCAAGTCACTTCTTTGAAGAAAGACTTGGAAAAGAGTCATGAAGGGAAATCCACACTCGATAATATTTTAATTGTGCAAAAATACGAAAAGACTAGAAAAGGGGCGCGCTCCTGGGAGGTCGTGGCGCGTCTCTGTTGCTGCCTGCACATGGCGGGCGCGGAGTGCCTCACGCGTTATCCCGTACTTATCCCGTGCGACATGTGGTGGTTGCGGAAATGGTCGCGGGTCCTTTTTCCTTTTTTTGTTGATTTGAACACAAAAACTGTGATATCTTTCAAACGAAGAGTCCAAATCGATATCTGTTTTTATAGCCTTGCTAGTCACGTTCAGATCTTCAAAACTAGATACATTGTTGATATGTTTTCATGAACTTTTTTCTCGTATTGCCTTTGATGCGTAGGTTGCACAGCCTTTTGGTCAAGTGCATGGTGCCTTCGTGTCCTGGCAGTGCACTGCCTTGTTGTACTGTGTTGTACTGCCTAAAGTCGTAATGCACTACATGATGTCCTGGCAGTACACTATCCACACACTGCCTTGTTGTACTGCGCTGTACTGCCTAAGGTCGTAGTGCACTACGCGATGTCCTGGTAGTGCACCACTTATGCACTGCCTTGTTGTACTGTGATGCACCGCTTAGTTCGCAGTTGAAAGAACATGTGGGCCCCTATGTGTGGTCTTGGTAATTAATGACAATCTCTATGGACTAATGATTGTATCAAGTTGTACGTGTAGGAACTGTCCATAGGCAATGCTTAACCATTTGATGGCTTCAAGGTTTGGAGAAGAAGTGAAGAGGATCATGTGGTGACCAAGGTGTTCAAAGAATGATCCACATATTGGTCATGCATCAACATAATGAAGAAAAGAAGAAATGATGTGCAAGCTAAAGATGTGCAATATCTAGAAGATCTCATGCTTAAAGCTTGCCATCCTCGGTGATCATGGATCGATGAAGACAAGGTCAATGTAAAGGTTTCCCCATGTTGTATGGGGGAGTAACTTGCAAGTCTTCATCAAGCAAGTGCGTAAAAGAGCAATCAAGAAAGGTGTTCCATCTTGAGAAGGACAAGATCGTATACATCAAGATCAAGTGGAATATGCGCAAGGCAAAGGTATGATATTGATAGGGTTTCTTTCTTACCGGTCTCGTGGTGTTAGTTGGGGAGACCGGTTTATAGGATAGACAACCGTACTATCAAGAGGGGCTCTCAAGTGAGTAACTCGATCATATCTTTCAAAGAGAGCTCAAACCTTTGCATACTTAGCATCATCCTTTCTTGGTTGATTATTTGGATCTTATCCATGTGAGGTTCTAGAGCTTGTGGTAATATTCATAACAAGCTCAGTTCATCAAAAACGGATTTCCCCTTTATATCATATTGCGTTTTTGATCTTTGAGGTTTTATGGTTTCTCACCAAGAGAGGTATCTCACATTATAATACATGAAATGTTCTCTCTTGGTGGTATCCAATATTTCCACTTTTTGTTGGGTATCCCTTGTTGTCCTCTTTCCAACAAAATTGGTTTCGGGTCAATTGGAGTTTCCAAACTCTAGATATCGCCATTTGAAGTTTGCCTCTTATTTGGTCCAGACCGGAGTCTCCGATCTGCCTAGACCGGTGTCTCCGGTGTGGTCCGGAGTTTCCGGATGTGTCTCCGGTGGTGACTTCAGAATCAAGGCTGGGACATACTGTATGGGGGTCCGGAGCCAGGTCCGGAGGCTACCCCGGAGTCTCCGGTGTTTCCTCAGTCCAGAGTCTCTGGTGTTGGAAGACCGGAATCTCCGGTCTTGTTGGGTCTTGGATGGCCCAGGTCATTCAGATGGGCGGTCCGGAGGCTGGTCCGGAGATTGGGCCGGAATCTCCGGTGTAGACCGGAGTCTCCGGTCTGACTTTTCCCCAACGGGCAGAAAACGGTCAGAAATCTGTGGGCCTATAAAAAGGGGACCTTTTCCCCAATGGAACTGCTCGAGTTTTAAAAAGGCTTTCTCCTCCATTCTTGACCCTCTTGATCTTGCTCCCCCTTCAATCCCTCCCTTGATTCTTGCATATGCTTTAGGGATTTGAAAGAGGAGATATAGATCTACAATCTCACCAATCCATCTATCCTCTAAGTGAGGGGAACATCTTGGGATCTAGATCTTGGAGTCTTTTGTGGATTTCCTCCATTGTTCTTCCTCTCTTATTCCCCTACAAGCGTTTGTAGCTTTGGTGGAATTTGGGAGAGAAGGATTTGAGCACTTCTTGTGTTCTTACCATTGCATTTGGTGCATCGGTTTGAGTTCTCGGTGAGGATTCGTTTGAGTGAAAGGTGAGAAGCTTTTTACTCTTGGGTTCTTGGAACCCTAGACGGTTTGTTGGTGTTGCAGGTTGTGGCCCTGGTGGCGTTTGTTGGGAGCCTCCAATTAAGTTGTGGAGAAGTGCCCCAACCTTGTGAGAGGTTTCGGTTGCCACCGACAAGTGCACCGATAGTGGAAGCGTGGATCGATCCCATTGGGGTGAGATTCACCGGAGAATAAGGGAGGCCTTTTGTGGCGTTGGTGGTTTGATACCACCCCCTCTCCAAACGAGATGTACTCCATGTTGGGAGGAACTCGGTAAAATATCGGTGTCCCCGCGTGCCTCGGTTATCTCTATACCCGAGCTCTTTACTTATGCACTTTACATTGTGATAGCCTTCGTGCTTGAAGTAATATATATCTTGCTATCACTTTGTTGCGTGTATTGCTTAGCATAAGTTGTTGGTGCACATAGGTGAACCTTAGTTGTTCTAGGTTGTGCTTAACAAAGTAAACACTAGTTTTATTCCGCCTTTGTTGAGCCCCTCTAGGAAAAGTTTTAATCGCCTATTCACCCCCCTCTAGGCGACATCCGTATCCTTTCAGCATTGCACTATACGGTGTCCTGGCAGTGCACTGCCTGTGCATGCGGTGTACTCCCTCGTTGTACTGCCTTTCACTACCTTCGGTCGCAGTGCACTACGCGGCGTCATGGCAGCGCACCATCCATGCACTGCCTTGTTGTACTGTATTGCACTACCTTCGGTTGTAGTGCACTGCACGGTGTCCTGGCAGTGCACGGTCCATGCAGTGCCTGTTGTACTGTGTTTCACTGCTTTCGGTTGGTAGTGCACGAGTTGTACCGCTCGTGCACTGCCTTATTGCACTGCGTTGAACTGCCTTTGGTCCGGGGTGTCCTGATAGTGCACGTGCACTGCCTCGCGGTACACTATTTCTTTTTAGGTGCACTTTTATCTTTTTAGCATTGTATTTTCTACTCGTGTTTTACATGAAAAAGATCGAAAAAAGTACACGTGAATGAGCAACTAGGGAGAATATAGCCTGCACTACCTGGCCAGCTAAACAAAGTTTCTCACGTGGCATGAGCAGCTAGCTAGCTTAGTATTACGGGTTATTCCCACGGGTGAACTTCCATAGGCCACGTGTCAGGCTACCATTTGGCCGGAAACGCGCGCTTCCGAGTGGTCGGAAACTCGCGCGTTGTGGCCGAAACACGCGCTTCTTGGAGAGCGTGCTCGCGCTAGTCGTGCTTGCAAAAATCTCCTAATGATAAAAGTGGACTTGGATTCAACTTCAATAACAAGAACAAGTCCAAGAGAAACAATAAAAAGTGCCAAGACCAAGTCAAGAATTTGGCCAAGAATATTTGCTTCAAGTGCAAGGTTGAAGGACATCATGTAAGATCTTTTCCATTGAAGAAAAAGCACTTGAGTGAGAAGCAACAAGGGAAGCGTGCACAAGTTCAAGGTCAAGCCCAATGCAAGTTGAAGTTAGGCCACTTCCTAAGAAGAATCAAGATAATGCTGCCCAAGCCAAAAAAAGCAATGAAGAAGAGAAAGGGGAGCACTTGTTTCTACATATGTCGTGTGAATGGACACTTTGCCTCTTCATGTTCAAATGGTACCTTATCTAACCCTATCATTATTGATGATGATTATTATCTTAGGAAGGATAATGATGGCAATGTGTTTTCCAAGTTTGTTGGAACTCAAAGAGGTGTCAAGAAAATAACCATTTGGGTTGCCAAGCCTATTATGACTAACCTCTTAGGACCCAACTTGGTTGGGGACCAACAAGCTCAAACTTGATCAATAGGTGTTTGTGGAGGTTATTAGAGATTTGGCTAACTCATGAAGAATTAAGGGGTCTTCATATATTATATTTGATCAAGCCAAGTTATAAGGATTATCATCTCCCTACCATATACCCAATGCACCTATTTGTGGTAACTCGAACTTAGCTATTTTATATTGTAAGTTACTTGCCCATTTACATGTTTTGGTTTTGTACCAAGTATGTGTTTGTATTTTTTTGTGCCTCATGCTTTCTCATTTTGTTTATTCATGTGCTCCGCACATCATTTACTCGTGTGTGTTATTTTGAGCCTATAATGCATCTTCATGGTATATTATTTGGCTCTTTTCGAGTGGTTAATGGAACATCTCTTTTTGGGCGAGTGATATGCCTCACGCATCTCTCAAACCTTAAAACATGTGTACATGATTACTACCATTTAGAATTGATATTTTAAGCTTATCTAGTCACTGTGTGGTGTGTCATACTCATGCGAAATTCAAATTTTAAATGTCCATTAATTCTCTCTAGTTGAGGTTGATTTGCCTCTTATTAAGAAAAATTGAATATCACATTATGGGGGAGTAATATGCTTCGTTTACATATCACAATCCTATGAAATGTGAACATATGAGGTAATGCCACTTAGAGTTGATATTGTTGATTATCTTGTTTCTAGGTGGCATGTTGGCTCAAACAAGGTCCTATTTTTGGTAAAAGCTTTTATTGCTCATCTTTTCGGTCTTTGTTTGAGTAAGAAATTATTGGTGCGGTCTTCCTCAAATACATATCTCTATATATTATTTGGGAGACCATTTGCTTCAAGTCATTCTAATCATTGCTTTGCATGATTGTGTGACTAGTTGAATCTATCAAGAATCTGTATTTTTGCATAGTGCTTAATATTTTTATTCATATCCTATTGAATATTTATCTTTAATATCCGTGCAATATACCACTGGAAATCAATTCCAATACACTCATTGTCTTTAAAAATTGATATACTTGTGTGTGGTGGCATTTGTGGATCATCTTCACCTTGGATTTCACCTTTTATTGCCTTATTTTCTTTCCAAAAATTTGTTATGGCTCCCATTGTCTTCCTTGGATTTTGAATATCTCTTTGATGATGTTTTTGGTTGTTACCAGATGTGTTTTAGTGGAAGGC
The DNA here is from genome assembly GCA_916181665.1 of Avena sativa. NCBI lineage: Eukaryota > Viridiplantae > Streptophyta > Magnoliopsida > Poales > Poaceae > Avena > Avena sativa. The sequence goes on along the minus strand of OV702285.1, from coordinate 86,289,769 downwards.
AAACCTTTTCTACTCGTAACCTTATGCCATTGTGAAAAGTGTTAAGGGTTTGGTTTATTTGTTGAAACCGTGCTCTTTTGGGAGTTTATTATCTCATTCTTTCTTCTCTATTTTATTTGCTCGAATGAGATAAATCTTTGAGCATTTTGTTTTTATTTCATCTTTTATGCTCAATATTTTTGCTTGGTTCATTTGTTGAACAAGTCTTATGTTGATTTGATTCTTTGATATAGTTTGGACAATAAATGCATTTTGTCACACGTTGTATGCCTTCTTGAATATATTTGTGATTTGTCCAAATTATATCTTCGTTGGATCTTGAAAGTCTCGCGCATGCATGTTTTCTAAATGTATATCTTATATCATGTTTTGCTTTCTTTGATCAGATATACAAGGTATACTCCATCAAATCCTTAAATGGATAAGATGTGCATGAAATTCAAATTTCATCTCTAAATATGGACATGTTTTTATAGAGTGCGTCCTATGTGTTGTGGTTAGTCTAACCACTTTGGACCCAATAAGTTTGGAGACCAAGATGTACTTGAATGTTGTTTTAGGTACATTGGAGATGCAATAGATGCTTGTCTAGTCTATAAGGAAGGCGTTTTCACCACATGATAATTGGAGCCAAGCTAGGATGGTCAAAGAATTCTTATCTACTAAATCATACCATTGTTATCTCAGTAACAAGTATATTATTCATGCATACTATTCTTCCATCCAATATCTTGTAGGTTGCATCTTGGCATAAATTTATCTGTTTGTAAATGTTTGGTTCTTGCAAGTATCTTTGAAAGACTTATCTATCCTTATTGCTTATGTGAGTACTTTGAGATGATGCATATAATGGGGAGTATATAAAATCATGTTCATGATTCACCAATTCCAAATATGCATTCTAGCAATTTATTGCATATCAATTCCTCAAGGTACTCTCATATGCAATATTGTTGAAATTGCATTGAATCCTTCCTTTTGATACTTCTTTCCTTTCTAAAAATATCCCAACTAACATTAGTTCCGTTAGTGTTAGTTGGGATGTTTTTGAGGTTTTTCTTTTTCTTTGGTGAAGTTCATCGATATACCATAAGAGAAAATAGAGCCATGGGCTATATATGCACTTAAGAAAAAAAATCATGTTTGGTATATCTTATGACTTCATGTTGGATATCATGTTTTCTTATTTTTATTAACCTCTTATGTGTGGATGTTTCTTTGTGGATTATTCTCATGTGTTTTTTCCACTTATAAACTTACATACACGAGAGTGTTAATCTCTTGCCTTGATATCCTCGCTCTTTGCCGACTATCTCTCTTATCCTCTTAGTTTTAAATGGTATTAGTAAGGTCTTGATTTATGATTGCTCGGTTTACTTTTATTGCATCTTCACGCACTCATATCTCATATTTGGTTTATTTTGGACTTAAACTTGTCTTGAAAAGTGTATTAATTTATATCTATACTCCTTGTATCTTAGTCGTGTTCTAAATGATATAGAGGGAGTGAGTATTCCATGTTTGTGCATATCGTATTCAAATGAAACAACTAATTTATGAACGAACCTTGGGGAGCTTCCTTATTTCATTTAGAGAACTACTTGTTCATTTGATTATTTGGATCTTTCTATTTCTTGCTTCATCCGTTGAAGTTTCTTCACCTTGTTATCCTTTTAGCAATCTTTAATCCTCAATATAGTGTGATTTCCTCCAAGTACTAGACATTGGATATGTGCATTTGATTTCACTCATATTACGAGTAAAGCACACCTTGGGAAGGAACTCATACTATGTTGTCCTTCTAACTTTGGTATCCATTTTAGCACTTTTTGTCAATAGGGGAGCAATTTAGAGGGTTGAAGGGAAATGGTTTTATACTTAAGATTGGTTTGTTCTTAAGTGTTTGCCTTTCATGCATTTTATACTTATTTTGTTTTGCATGGTTGAATATATAATGTAAACTCTCCTGAAGGTTATGCTTGACAATGTATGCACTGAAATTCAAGTTCATCACACGTGCATATATTGTGGGGGAGATTTCTCTATATAGTTTGGTTTTACTCACATATCTTGCATTAGTTTTAGTTTCTGTGAGTATAATAGGTTTTGATTTGGGCTAGTAGCTTTGTGTTACTTGACCATATCAAATACAACCTCTTGTATACAACTTATTCTCGGATAAGTTGCATACTTGTTTCCAATATTCATCATAAAACCTATCTTGTTGTGATTGTCATCAATTACCAAAATGGGGGAGATTGTAAGGGTAATTGTCCCTATGTGTGGTTTTGGTAACTAATGACAATCCCTATGGACTAATGTTTTCATTGAGTTTATATGAAGGAATATTCCATAGTTCATGCTCGTAGTCCATGTGTTGGATTCAAGTATGTATGCCTTGAATATAAAGATATACGTGAAGTATTGGCATCAAGATCATTGAGTTAAAGATAAGAATATGATATGTTCAAGATCTTGAGAGTTTGATCTTAATAGAAGAATTCAAGTTATTACTCTAAGTCGATGTCATGATAGCCTCATGAGTTGAGCTATGGTTGACTAAAGGTTTAGAGCATGCAATCAAATGGAGAGTTCTTTGTGTACCTAAAGATAATGAGATATAGTATGGAAAGATACTTGGTTGACCAATACAAAGAGTGAAAAGTGAATTCAAGTTGGTCAACACATGAAGCATAAATAATGTACCACATGGATCTTGTGGTATGGTAAACATAGTCAATTATACTTCATCAACTAACAAATTATATATGTGCCTTTGCGTTTTCTATATGGGATAGGTATCTTTCCATGGGCATGCATCAAAAGTGAATATTTCATATACCGCATGAGAGGATGACATCAAGTGGTGATCGTCCTCAAGGTCGAGAAGTGCAAGTTCAACATAAGCATCTCAAGGATATCATATGGTTGAATCTTCATATACATATTGGTGCTAATGGACATGTGAAGATGTGCCTTAATGAAGCTATCCCATAGTGGTGTATGGGGGAGCAAATTACGAGTCTTCACGAAGCAAAAATGATCAAGTGAGGCATTCTACCTTTAATGAAGCTTGAAGTGTTATCATCAAGATCAAGTGGGTTGTGCAAGGCAAATGTATGGTCTTGCTATTTTTTTCTTTTACCGGTCTCAATGTGGTTGTTGGGAGACCGGGTTATAGGATAATAGCCGCACTATCAAGAGGGGCTTTCGGTTGGGTAACTTGATCATACCGTCCGAGGGAGCTTAATCCTTTGCATACTTTGCTTCCCTCTATTTTGTTTCTTCTTTGTGTTTCTCTGTGTTAGGTTCTTGAGCTTGTTTCTATCTCTTCAACAATCCTAAGTTCATCAAAAACGGTATTCGTATGCATCTTCTATTGAATTTTCGAGTTTGGAGGTTTTATCGGTTTGTCTTTAGGGAGATTTCATACCTATACTTATTTGGTAATTTACCTCTTGATCATTCTTGGGATTTATAGTCTCTATTAGATAGAGCTTGTTCTTATCTTTTCAAAAATCCCAGTTCAGGCGCAAAAGTTACCATCGTTTTAGTCTTCGATGTTTTCTGTCAGCGGGCAAACTGGCACCGCCGGACGTGGCGCCGATTCAGTTGGCACGGCGCCGAATCATATTGGCATATGCCGAACTGCTTTTTCGAGAGCCAAATTGGCATGGCGCCGACTCGGTTTTGCACAGGGCCCGGCACCGCCGAACTGACCGCCGGATTTGCCTGGAGTGCAGGTTTTCAACCCCAACGGGCAAATTTGCTTTTCCCTATAAAAGGGGCTTCTTTCCCAAGGTTTTTTTAGGGTTCTCGAGCATGTTTTTTTACCACCGTTGTTGACCCTCTTGAGCTTGCTTCCTCTACCTTCCCTGCTATGATTCTTGCACCTTTTTGAGGGCTTTGGAAGAGGACATCTAGATCTACAATCCCCACCAATAAGTTCCTCCTATAAGTGAGGGGAGCCCATTGGATCTAGATCTTGGAGTCATTTGTTGATTTCCACCATTTTTCTTCATCTCTAATTACTCCCTAGCACTTGTTTCTTTGGTGGGGTTTGAGAGTGAGAGATTTGAACACCCTTGGTGTTCTTTCTTTGCATTCTTGCATAAGTGTTGAGCTCTCCATTACGATTTGTTCGAGTGAGAGACTGTGGTCTTGTTACTCTTGGAGGGTGACCTCCTAGTTGACTTGGCGGTTGGTACCTCGATGTCCTCTTCGTGGAATATTGTGAAGAGACCTAGACTTCTCCTTCGTGGAGCTTCTGAAGTGGCTGTGGAGCTTGCCATCTCCGAAGTTTGAGGAAAATCTAGCCATAAGGAAAGGGCCTATTCTTTCGTGGGATAGACTCGGAGAAGAAGGTGAGACTTCATGGCATTGGGAAATCCTTCATGGAATCCAGACGTCTCCAACATGACGTACCTTACTTGTAAGGGAACATGAGAATACATCTCCATATCCGTGTGGCTCGGTTATCTCTATATCCAAGCTTACATTCCTTGTGATAGCCATCGAGGTTGAAGTACTTATATCTTGCTTATCACTTGTGGTATATTTATCGTTTGCTATCTTGCTTAGCTTAACTTATTGTTGGTGCACTAAGTTGAGTCTAGTGTACTTAGGTTTTGTTCTTATAAAATAAACGTCTTTAATTACGTATTCTATCAAGCCAAAACCGTAATAGTTTTGAAATTGCCTATTCACCCTCCTATAGATGACATCTCTATCCTTTCAAAAAGGCTCGATGTAAACCCTAGAACATGAGGTGAAAGGATCGATGTAGACTCTAGAATAGACTGTCATATAATATATTTTCCCCAAAATGACTGCTAGTACAAAATATGAACGAGCTCCCATCAAACATTCAACAAAGATGCGTTTACAGTGAACTTACAACATAGACTTAACACGTTGGAATTTAGATAATAAAATTGTGAATAATGTTGCTAGAGCATGCATTAGAGGAAGTCTAATATAAATTGCATTAGCGCGATCTGCTCGGACCCTTTGCTCTTGGTGGTAGAAGCTTGCCAGGGAGGGTCCTGGTGGGTCATGTTCATGAGGAATCTTGGCATGGCTAAGTTCGCTATCTGGGATAGGCTGCGGGACAGCCTTCCGCTGACCCTCTCCTAATCCCAGGGTAGGGTATCCTGGCACCTGGCCCGTTCTGTATCCTTTACCATAGGTTCTGCTTACAGGGCCTTGTTTGGTGGGTCTTCCTTGCCCTGGACCTCCCCCTTTGGAAGGCCCCCCAGCCTCTGAAGATTAAGATCTTCGTCTGGCAATTACTGCGTGACTAGCTTCCCTCAGGTGTGGAGGTGGCCAAGCGGCATGGCCATGGTAATGGCATGTGCCCGCTATGTGCGGTCCCGAAACCGGGCACCCACATTTTGTTTACATGTCCAACAACTCGCTTCTTATGGAACTTCACCCGTGAGGCTCTAGGGCCGGACTGGCAGTCCTCAAAGCTTGGGGAATTTCTGGAAGCCAATTCAAACCGTACTGGTAAGTGGAGGCGCATCTTATGGTTAGTATTTGCAGCAATGACCTGGACCCTATGAAATATCCGCAATGAAATGCTCATTGAGCATGTCTTCATGTGTCGTGTCGCTGACTTGATCTTCAAATTCTTAGCTTTTTTGCAGCAGTGGTACCCGTTGTGTAGACAGACATGGAGCGGCTGGACGTCATGATGGACCACTTGATAGTGGCGGCTCGCCAATTAGCTAGCTTAGTGGTACTCCTGGAGGGAGTTTTATCATCAATCTTGTTGTTCCCTTTGCGTGTGTGGAATATACCTATGTATGTTTGGTGTCCTGTGTCGTTCTTGTGTTTTGAACCTTGTACGATTGTTGCTTTAATTATAAAGCTGAACGCATGCCTGTTTCAAGGAGAGGAATTGCATTAGCGGGATGTTGTCAGTGACCAGATAAGCATCAATCTACCATCCAACCCCACGAGCATGAACAAAACTGAAGTATTAATTTTGCTACAATCAAATTAACTAAAACTTAACACGAATCCTAGACTTAATCTGCTTTTAAGGAGGCTAATCAAGATTTATGTGTTTTGTGCAAAAAAATACGGTAAAATATGATACTCTGTGCAAAGAAAAAGTAAAAGTTGTGGTTTTCTGCAAATAAATCACCAACAACTAGTGTTACGTGCTATTTCCTCTATCCACAGGCCCTCTCTCCTTGTTTTCCCAACCACCGGCCATTTCTCCTCCTTTTATCCCCCACCAACCGCTTGGGGGTGAATGCGTCTGTGAATATTTTGACCCCGAAACCAAAAATACATTTGAATTTGACCGAATTTTTATCCAAAACTCGGCCTAAGGGCCTCCAACAAGTGGATATACTCTAAGTTGTTCTCTTTTGCTAGTTGCTGGACACCTTGGCGCTCCTGAGTTTTTTTATTTTTGTGTTCTAGCAGACTTTGTTAAACTTAGTGTTAGTAGTAGGCGGTGCTTTGAACTTTTTTTACCTTTTGTTTTTATTGTATGTTGTTCACGTATCTTCGGATGTTGCACTCAGCAGTTTTACTGTATTTTTTTTTTTTGAAATACTGCTGGGAACAAACCCGAAAACATACCTCATCTATTTGGATGAGCATGGAAGTTGAACTGAATTCCGGGTCATTCGAAGGCAATAGGCTAGATTTGACATAGAATCCAATATTGTAAACTTTATCTTATACTTTTGCAATTGCAAATCAGCTTTTACAAATGAATGTAACAAGCAATTGCGAAGGAGGTTAACTCCACGGAAGCTGCCTTAAAACATGTAGCTCCATGAGAGCTCCCCCTCACAATGCTTAAGTAGCTTATTATCACTGTATATATCGAATCAAATAAATTACCGTATGTATGTATGATATTAAGTCACCGTGCGTGACCAGTGTTCTGGTCTTCCGCTTGATTAACGATTGGTCAGTTGCTTCAGTACTTCGTCCTCTCCGCTTCCTGACTCCGCTTCAGAGTTCAGTTGAGAGAGGAGAAGCTCCAGAGCGGAATGTGGCCTTCCTCCTCCCATCCGCAGCCGTCCTCCATCTCCATCTCCATGGGCGCCGGCGCGAAGAAGGAGCTGCAGGGATCCATCATGGCGTACTCCATGCACTTGGGCGACTGGAAGAAGGCCTCGATATCGGCGAGCGAGCCGTAATCCACGAGGTCTCCACCTCCGATGCCGTAGCCGTCGTGGTCGGCGGTGTCGCTGCTGGCCGTCGTCTCCGGGGAGCTCACGGCGGAGGCATCGCTGGAGCTGTAGTCCGTGGCGACGCCATCGCTAGCGCTGCTGGGGCTGGCACTGCCTGCACCGGAAAAGTCGAAGCAGGTAGCGCTGGCGGAGGCATCGCTGGAGCTGCAGTCCGTGACGATGCCATAATCACTGCCGCTGGGGCTGACGCTGCTCCCTGCACCGGTGAAGTCGAAGCAGGTAGCGCTGCTCGCACTGGCATTGGCTGCGGCTGCAGCGGCGACGCGCTGGATGGACTTGGGCGACATGGCTGCGGGCGGGAGGTCGAAGGGGAATCGCACGGGGAAGTTGAGGTCGGCGGCTGCGGCGGCGCCCTTGAGGCAGAGCAGCGCGGCGTCGTAGGCGCGCGCGGCGGCCTCGGCGGTGGAGTGGGAGCCGAGCCATATCCTTGTCTTCTGCCCCGGCGCGCGGATCTCCGACACCCACGCGCCCCAGCTCCGCATCCGCACGCCCTTGTACGTCCTCGCCTTGCCGCCATTGCCATTGGCATAGCCGCCTCCCATCTGCTGCTGCTGCTGTCTCGCCCCCGCGCCCCCATTGCTCGCCACCGTCTTCACCATGTCTCGCTAGCTAGCTTGCTGGTTCCTTTTGCTTCGACGACGAGAAGGGCGATGGTCTGTAACGCAAGCCTTGTTGTTGGTCTGGTCGATCTGTATGTGTGTGCGCCGTAGTAGTAGTGCTCGGTGGTGTGCTTGATACTTTGACGGGCCATTTATAGGACACAAGCCACAACTCAGAGCCATGTTGTTTTACTGGCTACTTTTATGTCACATTGATAGTTTAAGAATAATTTAGTAGTTGAATAACTAATTAACTATTGGGTTCACATCATCTTGATTCTCTGGATACAATATCTTGAGTCGTACATTTGCCAATAATGCAGAGAAAAATAATCATATTGCAAGGAGATGAGAGGAAAGGAAGCATCCTGTGTGCCATGTTTGTTAAGGTAGTATCCCTGAATTAGCTTTCCTGCACCTGGAGTGTACTGTGTTCGCATAAACAAACAGTGGCTTTGATTCGAGCGTGGCTTGCTCGGGCACGACTGGTACGTACAGCACTTGCCTGCCTGGCTAAACCGAGTTCAAGTTCAAAGTGCGTCGCAAGTCTCAACTCTCAGCACCCACCTACCTACCTGTCAGTCAGGGGAACAGTTGCGGGCTTCTAACTTGTACAATTGGTATTAGTATTACTTACTTCCTGACGGCTTAATGTCAATCACGTTCTCCCGATCCAACATGGTAAACAAGTTGCAGTGGAGGGCCACTGGTGATCGGCGGACTTCCGCGGCATTCTCACATGTGACATGTTCGTCAATGACTGGCATGTGTGTGTGTGTGTGTGTGTGTGTGTGGCTTCATCAGGGTAAAATTCAGAGCCTGATTGTGTAGTGTGGACGCACTACTCCTACAAGAACAAGCTAAACACTTCGGACATTGACATTAAGGTACTAGTACTCCTACTAGACTGCATTATCGATGTCTCGATCTTGCGATCGACTAGATTAGCCACTCACTGCACCTGAAGCCGATTTAGCCGCTGGATCTTGCGAGTAAACTAACCAATGGTCATTTGGTTGGTTCCAGCTGTGATTAACCGGCCACGCCTGCCGACGGGTTGACTGCACATGATTGATTAGAGCATCGCCACTGCCGAAACGAGACCGATGTCCAGCAGTAGAGAGTAGTGGGAATTCACGCGCACGGCAACGGCAGGGTAACATGGAGCCGGGCGGGCCTTTCGCCATTGTTTATCTGCCGCGGCAACTTCGCGGATCTGGGGGCTGTGTCCTGTGGGGACGGGCGGGCGGACGCGATTCAGACGGCGACAGGAGTTTTGGTTGGGCGGCGGAGGCGTACGTACGGCGTCAGCACGGACATGCAACAACAGCCAACCCGTACGAAGTCGCGTCGTTGGTGATGAGATGACGCGCGCGCGGAGCAGCAGCAGAGCCAGGCTAGCTGGAGACAGCCGGCAAGGATGGCGCCACTGCAAGTTGCTCGCGTACCCCAAAACCGCGTGAATCGATCGATCGATCGTGACTGTGTCATGCGTAGTACCTAGTAGCTTGGTGCACTTCATCACGAGATGATGTCGATCGACTGAACTGCCTGACCATTTTTTTTTTGTGTGGAAAAACTACAGAAATGATTGTTTAGATGAAACACAGAAAAAAACACAGAAAATCGATCCTGCGCGCTCGAGTCTAAAAGTAAGGATGAAATGGATATCCAGGTTCCTATAAAACTGAGGCATAAGGATAAAATCAAATCCATAGAAATTTGGGTGGTACAATCCTTTGAAAAGATCCAATCCAGCATGGTCTCGGTCACCCACCCCCATTACTCCGACAATGTGATCACTGCTCGCATTTCGACGGGAGTGGATCATGGCCGATGGTTCACCGGTGTGTACGGACCCCAGAGCGACATGGACAAGCGTGCTTTCCTCCAAGAGCCGCAAGACATCAGGGACCTACACGTCGGTCCGTGGATCGTTGCTGGCGATTTCAACCTCATCCTCAATCCGGAGGACAAGAACCAAGGAGCCCTTCATCGCAGCGTGATGGCCAAGTTCAGGCGAACTCTCGCATCTATGGAGCTCAAGGAGATCTACCTCAATGGACGTCGGTTCACCTAGACAAATGAACGGGAACGACACACTTTGGAGAGATTGGACAGGGTCTTCGCGAGAGTGGACTGGGAGACACGTTACCTCGACGCTTTCCTCTCGGCTTTGTCCTCGGGCCCGTCCGACCACTGCCCCCTGTTGCTATGCCTAGCTCCGGACCTACAGCGTGGGCGTCGCTTCCAATTCCAATCCTTCTGGCCCAAAGTCGATGGCTTCCTAGAGGTGGTACAGGAAGCGTGGGCCTCTCAATAGTGGGAGCCGAACCCCTTCAAGAGACTCGATGCGAACACTAGTAGGAAAAGTGCTATCAGTGGAGCACCGAATCGGAGGTCAGTGGCGTTGGGACGTGCGCCACGGATATCACGCAACTGATATTTTTTATCAGTGGCGCACGTCCAGGTGCGCCACAGATAGTCCTATATTCAGTGACACACTATCAGGCCATGCGCCACGGATATCTTCAGTGGGCGTTCGCACGTCACTGATGGTTCCATGTTTAGTGGTGCACACCGTGGGCCACGGATACTATCAGCAGCGCACCATTCACAGATAGTGTGCGCCACTGAACACAAAAATGGTGTGCCGCTGAATATACGAGTGCATTTTTTCATTTATATAGCAATACACCGAAACAACAATTATATAGCAATACACCGAAACTAAGATGATAATGATCCAAAGTGTTGAAATACATCAATATGAATTCAAGTGTTGGATTATCACACAAGTGGTAGTACAGATTGAATCATCACATTACACGTGAGAGGTATCACCCTAGACTATGATCGAATAGAGGATAACGGCAATGACAGTGAGAAACACCGAGACCATGATCAAGATTTTCATCCGGTTCTTCTTCCACGTGTGTCTCCTCCACTTGGCTACCTCCATCTCTCTTGTCGTGTACCCTTTGTAGTTGTTGTCGCTGAAGTTGTTCACTTGTGACTGGGAGTCCTTCCACTCGTCATAGACCCATGGAACCTAACCGGTGTACACCACGTACCACTTCGCCATCACTGTAAGGCATACATACACAAGGCATGTAGTATATGTTATACAACAAAAAGAATGGCAAACTGCAAACACGCTTGCATGATCACAAAATTTAGCAAAGATTTATAAACCTAAAATATAGCATGGATGCCGATCATATAAGCAAGTCTAACATCGACGTCAAGGGTTTTACTAGCCCGGAGAAGTTAATAATGTTTACGACACACATGTCAAACGATAGTTCGGAAACATAGGAGGATAGTCAAGTTTACGATACAACACACACATACGGACAACACTGCTAGCTAGGCACACACACATCATGTAAACCTCGCCGGGAACGGGTTCACGCCCTCTCTCGTCATGAACGTGTTGGAATTATGCCCTAGAGGCAATAATAAAGATGTTACTATTATAATTCTTGTTCATGATAAAGTTTATATTCCATGCTAGAATTGTATTAAGCGGAAACTTTAATACTTGTGTGGTTTGTGAATAACACCGTGTCCCTAGTATGCCTCTAAGGACTAGCTCATTGATTAATGATGGTTAAGGTTTCCTAACCATAGACATGAGTTGTCAATTAATAATGATATCATATCATTGGGAGAATGATATGATGGACATACCCAAACTAAGCGGAGCAATTAGATCGTGTCATCGTGTTAATCTTTGCGAAGCTTTTCTTATGTTAAATATTGTATTCCTTAGACCATGAGATAATACAACTCCCTGGTATCGGAAGAAAACTTTGAGGTCATCAAACGTCATCCTATGAGAGGGTGATCATAAAGGTGTCTCTCAGGTGATCGGAAAGTACCTGTTGGGTTGTATGTATCGAGATGGGATTTGTCCCTCCCAAGTCGGAGAGATATACTTCGGGCCCACTCGGTAATCGATATCAACACCGCTTGCAAGAATGTGGTTAAGGAGTTAATCACAAAGTGATATCGGATTACGGAACGAGTAAAGTACTTGCTGTGAACGAGATTGAACTAGGTATGACGGTACCGACGATCAAATCTCGGGCAAGTAAAATATCGCAAGACGAAGGGAATATATATATGGGATTGATTGAATCCTGGCATCGTGGTTCATCCGATATGATCATCGATGAATGTGTGGGAGTCAATATGGGTTTCCAGACCCCGCTGTTGACTATTGATAGAAGATCATGTCTGCATGTTCTCGAACCCGAAGGGTCACACACTTAACGTGTCTCGACGCTAGGATAGATTGGATAATTGGTTTATGAGTTTTTGTTAGGAGTCTCGGATGGGATCCGGGACATCACGAGAGGTTCCGGAGTGGTCCGGAGAATAAGATTCATATAAGGCAATGCATTTTTTGGAGTTCGGAATTGTTCCGGGTTAATCGGTATTGTACCGGAAGCTTCTAGAACCTTCCGGAGGGGGACCAACGTGGCCCCACCTGTCGGGAGGGGGCATGGGCCTATGAGGGAGGCCGCATTGGGCCAGGGGCACAAGGCCCCATAGGGCCCAGCCGGCCAAACAAGGGGAAACCCTAATTGGAGCTTCTAGAAGGAGGGGGGAAACTTGCCCCCCACTCTTCCCTCCTTGGCCGCCGGCCTAGGCTTGGGGGAGGGGCTAGGGTTTCCGCCCACCCCTCTATATAAAGAGGGCTGGGGGCGCACCACCCCACACACCTTCCCCTCAAGCCTATCCGCCCTGCTGCCCTCCTCTCTCTCTCTCTCCCTCCCGACTGCGTGTAGGCGAAGCCCTGCTGCAGAAACTCTCCACCACTTGCACCACGCCGTCGCGTTGTAGATCCAATCCGTCTCTCCACCATACTTGTTGGACCGAGGAAGGAGGAGACATCGAGGTGCCGCACGTGTGCATCTCTCGGAGGCATCGCCACTTGCGGTGTTAGATCGGAGCGGATCGCGAGGAGGAGAAGCGAGTACGACTACATCACCCACGTTCCGACGAACGTTCCGCTGTGCGAATCTTCAAGGGTATGAAGATCTCATCTAATCTCTCTCGTTGTTTGCATCTCCTAGATTAGATCTTGGCTTTCCCGTTCGCATCCGTAGAATTTTTTTGATTTACTATGCTGTGAAACCCTTCAGTGGTATCAGAGCTAGATCTATGCGTAGATGTGTTTCACGAGTAGAACGCAACATGGTTGTTGCGGGCGTTGATGTTTTCTGTTGCAAGCCTCTTGTTTGTGTTCTTATTATGACGCGGGATAGTGAGATTGAAGCGGTCCAGGCCAACCTTACGCGACGTCGTTCGCGAGACCGGCTCCGCACTTGACGTGTGGCTTGTTCCACACATGCGGCTGGTGGATGCCAGTTTCTCTCACTATAGTTGTCATGGGATTAACACCGGAGTTTGGCAACCATAATATCACCGTTGTGGCTTTCCGTAGGTAAGAATCGTTCTTAGCTTGCTACTCCCATAAGCCACGTAAAACATGCAACAACAAAGTAGAGGCGTCTAACTTGTTTTTGCAGGGAGTGTTTTCTGTGATATGGTATGGCCCAAGATGTGATGTGTATATTGTATGTGATGATCATGTTTTGTAATGTTTCACGACTTGCATATCGATGAGTACACAACCGGCAGGAGCCATATGGTTGTCTTTATAATTGTGTATGACCTGTGTGTCAACTTCTTATACGCCATGTAATAGTTTCACTTTATCGCTAAGTAGTTAGCAATAGTTGTAGTTGCTATTCATGGTGGAGGCAATCATGGTGGAGTGATGGAGATCATGCCGGCACGCATAAGATGGAGATCATTGTGCGAAGATTGGCTATACCATGTCACATAAAGTTATATGCATGTGATGTTTATCCTTTTATGTATCTTATTATGCTTAGATCGCGACGGTAGCATTATAAGATGATTCCTCACTTAAAGATCAAGATAAAATTGTGTTCTCCCCATGTATGCACCGTTGCGAAAGTTCGTCGTGTCCAAGCATCACGTGATGATCGGGTGCTATAGACTCTACGTTCACATACAACGGGTGCAAGCCAGTTTTGCACACGCGGAAATACTTGGGTTTGACTTGACGAGCCTAGCATGTACAGACATGGCCTCGAAACACATGAACCGAAAGGTTAAACATGAGTCATATGAATGATATGATCGACACTTCGTTGTCCACCATTGAAACCACATCTCTTCTCGTGAAGATCGGATTACGTGTGGTGAATTTGGATCATGTTCACTAAACAACTTGAGGGATGTTGAATTTAGTGGGAGTTCATCTAGTAATTTGATTAAAAGTTGAACTAGTTATCATGAACATAGTCTAATTTGTACTTGCAAATATTGTAGATCAAATGGCTAAATCCAACTTCAACTTCAACGTTTTTGCTGAAAAGGAAAAGCTTAGAAACAATGGGTCTAACTTCACCAACTGGTTCCGCAATCTGAGAATCATTCTCTCTGGCGGTCAAAAGGACTATGTCCTTGAAAATGCGCTAGGTGACGCCCCTGCTGTAGATGCGACGGCTGATGAGAAAGCTGTCTATCAGTCGCGCAAAGATGATTATGGTGTGATTAAGAGCACCATGTTGTTTGCTATGGAATCGGACCTTCAAAATCGTTTTGAAGACTATCCCGGGCCCTTTGAGATTCTTGAGGAGTTGAAAACCATGTTTCAGACTCAGGCCCGTTCTGAGAGATATGAGATCTCTGAGAAATTCTTTAGCTGCAAGATGGAGGAAGGGAGTTCTGTTAGTGAGCACGCCATAAAGATGTCGGGCTACACTCAACGCCTTGAGCAACTGGACTGCAAGATTCCAGAGGAGCTCAAGATTGACAGGGTTCTGCAATCACTCCCTCCCAGCTACAAAAGTTTTGTAGTGACTCATAATCAGATTGGTTCCACTGATACGATCACCGAGCTCTTCGCAAAGCTGAAGGCTGCGGAGGTGGACATCAAAAAGGATAATCATGTGTTGATGGTCAACAAGCCCCCCACCTTCAAGAAAGGTAAGGGTGCAAAGAAGCCCTTCAAGAAAGGCGGCGGCAAGCGTGTTGCCCCTGCTGAGAAGAATCTCAAGTCTGGACCCAAGCCGGACACTGAGTGCTTCTATTGCAATGACAAGGGTCACTGGAAGCGCAACTGTCCGAAGTACTTAGCGGACAAGAAGGCTGGCACCATCAAAGGTATATTTGATATACATGTTATTGATGTTTTCCTTACTAGCCCTCGTTGTAGTGCCTAGGTATTTGATACTGGTTCAGTTGCTAATATTTGTAACTCGAAACAGGAGCTACGGAATAGACGGCGGCTTGCGAGGGATGAGGTGACGATGCGCGTTGGCAATGGATCAAGAGTTGATGTGATGGCCGTCGGCACGCTCTCCTTAGTTTTACCTTCGGGATTAGTTTTAAACCTTAATAAGTGTTATTATGTGCCTGCGTTGAGCATGAACATTATTTCTGGATCTTATTTATTCCAAGACGGTTATTCATTTAAATCGGAGAATAATGGTTGTTCTATTTATATGAGTAACATCTTTTATGGTCATGCACCTGTTGTGAATGGTTTATTTCTTCTAAATCTCGAAAGGGATAAAACACACATCCATAACATTGAGGCTAAGAGATGCAAAGTAGATAGTGATAATACTTCTTATTTGTGGCACTGTCGTCTAGGTCATATTGGTCTAAAGCGCATGAAGAAACTCCATTCTGATGGACTTTTGGAGTCTCTTGATTTTGAATCATTTGACACATGCGAACCATGCCTCATGGGCAATATGATCAAAACCCCGTTCTCCGGTATGATGGAGCGAGCAACGGACTTGTTGTAAATCATACATACCGATGTATGCGGACCGATGAGTGTTTCGACGCGCGGTGGATATCGCTATTTTCTCACTTTTACCGATGACTTAAGTAGATATGGGTATATCTATTTAATGAAACATAAATCTGAAACATTTGAAAAGTTCAAGGAATTTCAGAATGAAGTGGAGAACCATCGTAACAGAAAGATTAAGTTTCTACGATCCGATCGTAGAGGTGAATATTTGAGTTATGATTTTCTCACGCATCTTAAAGCAAGCGGAATCGTTTCGCAACTCACGCCACCCGGAACACCACAGCGCAATGGTGTGTCTGAACGCCGGAATCGAACTCTATTAGATATGGTCCGATCAATGATGTCTCTTACTGATTTGCCATTATCATTTTGGGGTTATGCATTAGAAACCGCTGCATTCACTTTAAATAGGGCACCATCTAAATCCGTTGAGACGACACCGTATGAACTGTGGTTTGGTGCTAAACCTAAGTTTTCGTTTCTTAAAGTTTGGGGATGCGAAGCCTACGTCAAGAAGTTGATGCCGGACAAGCTCGAACCCAAAGCGGAGAAATGCGTCTTCATAGGATACCCTAAGGAAACTATTGGGTATGACTTCTATCACAGAACCGAAGGCAAAGTGTTTGTCGCAAAGAACGGTTCCTTTCTTGAGAAGGAGTTTCTCTCGAAAGAAGTGAGTGGGAGGAAAGTAGAGCTAGACGAGGTTGTTGAACCTTCTCTTGAATTGGAGAGTAGCGCAGCACCTGAAATTGTTCCAGTGCCGCCTGCACCAACAATAGAGGAAGCTAATGACAAGGATCATGAAGCTTCGGACGATGCTGTTACTGAACGTCGCAGGTCGACAAGGTCGCGTGCCCCTCCTGAGTGGTACGGTAACCCTGTCTTGACTGTCTTGTTAGTAGAAGACAGTGAACCTACGAACTATGAGGAAGCAATGATGAGCCCAGACTCTGAGAAATGGCTAGAGGCCATGAAATCCGAATTGGGATCCATGAGTGAAAACCAAGTATGGACTTTGGTGGACCCTCCTAGCGACCGAAAGGCCGTTGAGTGCAAATGGATCTTCAAGAAGAAAACGGACGCGGATGGTAATGTTACCGTCTATAAAGCACGGCTTGTCGCGAAAGGTTTTCGACAAGTTCAAGGTGTTGACTACGATGAGACTTTCTCTCCCGTAGCGATGTTTAAGTCCATTCGGATTTTATTAGCAATTGCTGCATTTCATGATTATGAAATATGGCAGATGGATGTCAAGACAGCGTTCCTCAATGGCAACATTGATGAAGAGTTGTATATGATGCAACCCGAAGGTTTTGTCGATCCTAAGGATGCTGATAAAGTGTGCAAACTTCAACGTTCCATTTATGGACTGAAGCAAGCATCTCGGAGTTGGAACCTTCGTTTTGATCAAGTGATCAAGAGCTTTGGATTTGTTCCAAATTGCTACGAAGCTTGTATCTACAAGAAAGTGGGTGGGAGCTCAGTGACATTTCTGGTACTATATGTGGATGACATATTGATTATTGGAAATGACATTAACATGCTTAACGATGTGAAGAGTTATTTGAACAAGTGTTTTTCAATGAAAGACCTAGGTGAAGCTGCTTATATATTGGGCATCAAAATCTATAGAGATAGACAAAGACGCCTGATAGCTTTAAGCCAGAGTACATACCTAGACAAAGTTCTGAAAAGGTTCAGAATGGATAAGGCAAAGAAAGGTTCAGTGCCTATGTTGTCAGGTAAGATATTGAGCAAGGCTCAGTGTCCAGCTACGGTAAATGATAGAGAAGCTATGAGCAAAGTGCCTTATGCCTCGGCCATAGGTTCTATCATGTATGCCATGTTGTGTACTAGACCGGATGTGTCCAATGCTCTTAGTTTGACGAGCAGATATCAAAGTGATCCAGGAGTGGAACACTGGACAGCCGTGAAGAACATCCTAAAGTACCTAAATAGGACTAAAGAAATGTTCTTAGTCTATGGAGGTGATGAACAGCTCGTCGTAAAGGGTTACGTCGACGCTAGTTTCGACACCGATAAGGATGATTCTAAATCTCATACAGGATACGTTTATATTTTGAATGGAGGAGCTGTGAGCTGGAGAAGCTGTAAGCAAAGCGTGATCGTGGGATCTACAGTAGAAGCGGAATACATGGCTGCTGCAGAGCGTCAAGTGAAGGAGTTTGGATCAGGAACTTCATCACTGAGCTTGGCGTGGTTCCAACTGCATTGGACCCACTGGAGATATTGTGTGACAACACTGACGCCATAGCACTCGCTAAGGAACCAAGATATCATCCAAAGACCAAGCATATCAACCGCAAGTTTCATATAATCCGAGATTATATAGCAGATGGAGATCTGAAGGTTAGCAAAGTACATACAGATCTGAATATCGCAGATCCATTGACTAAACCTCTTCCACGTGTAAAACATGATCAACACCTCAGTGCCATGGGTGTGAGATTGTTGCCAAATGTAAACTATATTATTGACTCTAGTGCAAGTGGGAGACTGTTGGAATTATACCCTAGAGGCAATAATAAAGATGTTATTATTATAATTCTTGTTCATGATAAAGTTTATATTCCATGCTAGAATTGTATTAAGCGGAAACTTTAATACTTGTGTGGTTTGTGAACAACACCATGTCCCTAGTATGCGTCTAAGGACTAGCTCATTGATTAATGATGGTTAAGGTTTCCTAACCATAGACATTAGTTGTCAATTAATAATGAGATCATATCATTGGGAGAATGATATGATGGACAGACCCAAACGAAGCGGAGCAATTAGATCGTGTCATCGTGTTCATATTTGCGAAGCTTTTCTTATGTCAAATATTGTATTCCTTAGACCATGAGATAATACAACTCCCTGGTATCGGAAGAAAACTTTGAGGTCATCAAACGTCATCCTATGAGAGGGTGATCATAAAGGTGTCTCTCAGGTGATCGGAAAGTACCTGTTGGGTTGTATGTATCGAGATGGGATTTGTCCCTCCCAAGTCGGAGAGATATACTTCGGGCCCACTCGGTAATCGATATCAACACCGCTTGCAAGAATGTGGTTAAGGAGTTAATCACAAAGTGATATCGGATTACGGAACGAGTAAAGTACTTGCTGTTAACGAGATTGAACTAGGTATGACGGTACCGACGATCAAATCTCGGGCAAGTAAAATATCGCAAGACGAAGGGAATATATATATGGGATTGATTGAATCCTGGCATCGTGGTTCATCCGATATGATCATCGATGAATGTGTGGGAGTCAATATGGGTTTCCAGACCCCGCTGTTGACTATTGATAGAAGATCATGTCTGCATGTTCTCGAACCCGAAGGGTCACACACTTAACGTGTCTCGACGCTAGGATAGATTGGATAATTGGTTTATGAGTTTTTGTTAGGAGTCTCGGATGGGATCCGGGACATCACGAGAGGTTCCAGAGTGGTCCGGAGAATAAGATTCATATAAGGCAATGCAGTTTTTGGAGTTCGGAATTGTTCCGGGTTAATCGGTATTGTACCGAAAGCTTCTAGAATCTTCCGGAGGGGGACCAACGTGGCCCCACCTGTTGGGAGGGGGCATGGGCCTATGAGGGAGGCCGCATTGGGCCAGGGGCACAAGGCCCCATAGGGCCCAGCCGGCCAAACAAGGGGAAACCCTAATTGGAGCTTCTAGAAGGAGGGGGGAAACTTGCCCCCCACTCTTCCCTCCTTGGCCGCCGGCCTAGGCTTGGGGGAGGGGCTAGGGTTTCCGCCCACCCCTCTATATAAAGAGGGCTAGGGGCGCACCACCCCACACACCTTCCCCTCAAGCCTATCCGCCCTGCTGCCCTCCTCTCTCTCTCTCTCCCTCCCGACCGCGTGTAGGCGAAGCCCTGCTGCAGAAACTCTCCACCACTTGCACCGCGCCGTCGCGTTGTAGATCCAATCCGTCTCTCCACCATACTTGCTGGACCGAGGAAGGAGGAGACGTCGAGGTGCCGCACGTGTGCATCTCTCGGAGGCATCGCCACTTGCGGTGTTAGATCGGAGCGGATCGCGAGGAGGAGAAGCGAGTACGACTACATCGCCCACGTTCCGACGAACGTTCCGCTATGCGAATCTTCAAGGGTATGGAGATCTCATCTAATCTCTCTCGTTGTTTGCATCTCCTAGATTAGATCTTGGCTTTCCCGTTCGCATCCGTAGAATTTTTTTGATTTACTATGCTGCGAAACCCTTCAGAACGTCCTAGTGTCGCGCTGCATGTTGAGGCGTTCTTCGATCTCGCGGTTACTCAACACTCTACCCATGTACATGGCCCCCCTTTTGTTTCGACATCATCATGGATGACTTGGCAGAGCTGAGTCTGGATACGCTAGAAGTCTTCCATAAGGTCTGCATCATCGATCGCCGCCAACTGTGTGGCACAGTGTCAAAGATTAGCTGGCAGCGCCTCGAACCGTGAATCCCGCATGAACCCCTTGATGTGATGGAGGACATAGAAGGCCTCCTTCACACTTACAGACGACTGCTTGACACAGGGGAAATTCGTGGCGTGCATGAACACATGTTTTCCATGCTTGGTTCTTGCCCCCCCTTGGAGAATTTGCCTCCCTTTTCGACGTAAACTTGTATAGCATCGTCCAAAACTCTCTTGAATCTTCCATAGTCCTTCGGTTTCGTATCACTCGATGAGTCGAAGTACGTTTCTTGCGACAACCTCAGACAAATGGAGATGAGTGTGGAGTACATGCCTCTACGAAACACAATTGAAACGGAATTAATTTTTGGAAGAGGACAACGAAAATCTAAGAAAGAATTTGTTACGGCGGTGACCTAATGTGTGTTTACTTACTTGGAAAAGCAAGGCAGAGGAATGGAATCAATGGCCTGGTTCTCCTGGAAGATATTTCCAAGGTACTCTACCACCATTGCCCGATCCCCATCGTTTGCCAAGACAACGTCACGCATGTAGTAGGGGTCCACCTTGCATATTCTCTATGGGTCCACCCACTACATCAAGCATTTCCTATGTCAGAATCGGCTTACCCGCTATGTGCGCATTGAAATCACTGGGCTCTTGTCTCACTCTGTCTTGAGCCCGTAGAATCCTCTTCGGAAGCGGCTGGCTCAAAGCCTTCTTGCTCCTGCTATGCTTCCGGCCCTTCTTCGTCCTCTTGATAGGATCAATGGATCGTCCTGACAGCTCCTCGGCCGCCCTGTGGAGTGTAGTGGGGCTGATGACGACCACCGGATTAGGGTAACATAAGTAGATTTATTCAATATTGTACTTTAATCAATGGGTAATTACATGGAGCCGCACTGCCCCATCACGCAGTTCCCCCTTCGTTACCTAGGGCTGCCGCTCTCCCTGCGGAAGCCGTTAGTGGCGCAACTCCAAGCGTGGTAGAGCTGGTGGCCGTCAAGTTGCCATCATGGAAAGCATCCATGCTCAAAAGAGGGGGTAGGCTCGAACTCATCAAGACAACTCTATCCACCATACCTATTTTCGCCATGATGTCCCTCGACATTCCCATAGAATTCATCATCGCCATCGAGAAAATAATTCGTGGCTTTCTTTGGAAGGGGAGGAAGGACGTGCACGACGGGCACTGCCTGATGGCATGCGAGAGGGTGTGCATGCCCAATGAGTTGGGGGTGGCTTGGTATCCCAACCTGTGTCTCATGAACACTGCGCTGAGGTCCATATGGTTGTGGATAAAGCGTGTGGAGGTGGACAAGCCATGGCACGACCTCGACATCCATGTCCAGAAGCTCTCAAGGCGACTCTTCGATGCGGCGACTACCTCGGTGCTTGGGGACGGAGCAACTACCTTCTTCTGGGCGAACAAGTGGCTTCCATGTGGGCGGCTCTGCGACGTTGCACCCAACCTCTTCGTGGCGGTCCCACCGAGTTTAGCCTCCATGCGTCATGTGCGCGAAGGCCTGGCAGGGGGCTGGTTGCATGACGTCCCCCTAGATCTCAACGCAGCAGCCATCCGGGAGATCCTTGAAGTGGCAGATCGAGTGGAAGGAATCACCCTCACAGAGGGGATGCATGACGTCCTCAAGTGGAACTGGGACCCGAGCAACTGCTACACGGCCCGATCCTGCTACCGGACCCTTTTTGTCGGGCAAACTTCGATGGCAGGTGCTCTTTAGGTATGGTGGTCCCGAGCCCCTGCCAGGTGCAAGGTGACACTTTGGTTAGCCGTGAGGAATAGATGCTAGACCGCCGATAGGCTGAGCCAGCATGGCCTTCAATATTTGGCGGCCTGCCCCTTCTGTGACCAATGTGGAGAGACCATCGATCATCTTTTCATGAGATACATCCTAGCCTGCGAGGTTTGGGCAGCCTGCCTGGGCTGGTGAAACAAGACGCATTGGATGCCAGAGCATGACTCCAAGTTTGTTGCTTGGCTCTAGGATAGGCGGGATGGCAAGGGCCGCGAGCACGACCTCTGGACATAGATCTCTTTGGTTTGTTGGACGCTATGACGCCATCAGAACGGCGTGGTCTTCGATGAGGCTGCTCCTTTTTCCGGAGAGGTCATCCGAAAAGTCGCCGCAGGGCCTCTGGAGGATCGTAGGTCTTTTTCATGACTGTCTAGGATAGATGGATAGATGTAGTGAATAGTTGCTTAGGATGCATGCGCTGTCATTGAGGCGGCATGGAGTTGCACCTTTTGTGACCACGGTGTTGTAAAATTTGTCCTTTTGGCCCTCCTATAGAAACGTCTCCCATATTCTCGTGGAGCAGCGGCATCAGTATGCTTCATGCTTTTTACCTGCCTGTTACTGTTAGTGGGACATCATGCATTAGCGCAAACAAACCGTTTGAGACCAACGCCAACGGGTAATCATCATCTAGGCAGCGTAGTCTCCCATGCGCCCCACCATGAAACGTACTAGTACTGGTAGTAGTAGTACATGGTTGATGGTTCCAGAACACACTTCTCGTACCAATCTGAACGCATGTCAGGCAGTGCCCTGCAGGGTCAAAAACACCACGTGGTAGATGATCACCATACAAACACACATTTTCTCTGGTAGTACATCTAACATGCATGTCGGCGTCACAGAGGTTTTCCTTTTCCCTTTTTTTCCTTTTTGCTAGACAGACACTCTCGCTTTCGTACACTTTGCTTTGACAGGCAGGCAGCCGTGCGTGGGCGCGAAGAAAAAAACGCTCTCATCATCGATCGCCATAATAAAGCAAAGCACGCATCTGATTTAGATCGAGAGCAAGCAGATCGGCAGGTCGCGTGCCCCACGCCACGCCTCACGCGTTTTAACAGCCTGACAGGAAATAAAAACCCTGACCTGACCTGAGATACGACGTGACTGTGCATGCAGTGCCACACCACACCACTGATGATGATGAGGCGACGATCCTTTTCTTTCTCTTCTCTCTCTTTTATTTATTCGTCGTCAAATCTTAGCTGGGGGGGAATGGACAGCGCGAATATAGTAAGCTGGTCTTTTGTACTAGTAGTACGAGCTCATCGATCTTCCAGTCGTCAGCACGCAGCTGGAATGCATCAGGAGCTGCAGGGTGAAAGAGGACATGGAGTGGATGGGCGGGAAGGAGCCGAGAAACTTCCTGCTATCTATGGGCGAGGTCCTCTTAGTTTTCTATAAAGATTATTCCCATGATTGGTCATTTTCTTGTCACTGCCATGAAGGAATCCTTGATCCAGTTGCCGAGCCCTGTCCCGTCTCGAACTCGACGCGCTAGTGACGTCCGTTCTGGACAGCTAATCGGAACAAGTGACAGAGTAGTTCTCTGTTGACCAATACTACGTACACAGTTTCAGCTCACCAGAGCCGCTGCCAGTCGCACAACTCGCTACCATAGGGGGGGAGCTACCATATACGCGTTGCAGCCTGGAACTGGAACACACACACAAACCACATACTGCATCTTCCCCGCCCATCCAAGGCATTCCCTGCCTCACTCCTCGCCTCAGATATGAAACTCACACCTCGGTTTCATTCAAGTTGCCCAAATTCAAACGATCCCAAAACAGCTTTTCGGGCCTCAGCTCTGAAAAATGCTTCCCATCCTTAAAGCCCACACCTTCTCTCAAATCTTCAAAGGCCACGTCTCCATTTGGAGCAGCCCATGGTGTGAACATTTTGGGCCAATACCCACGACTATCTTATCGTCCAGCCCAATGACCATCAATATCCTTCTTAAGTTAAACAACTGTCGATTCCTAGTCAGGAAGGCTTGTTGACACTCCTTTTCCAATCCCAGCTTTGCTACCACGATTAAAAACACCCACCCCTTTCATCTGCTCAGAGGAAGATGGCTTCCTTTGCTGGAAGCTCATCACCACCACCACCACCACCCCCACCACAGGTAAGTGCAACTCAAATAGTGCATATTTTGCTTGTTTTCACAACTTGCAGGATCATGGAGAACCAAAACAGAGACAGGTGGTACACCGCTCTACAAAGCAAATTCTGGAAAAAAAAAAACTATAGCTCCAAGACTTCAGACCTTTGCTTGGAGGCTGCTCTCCAAAGCCTCCAAGTTTTGTTGGAGGTGTGGTTGGAAGAAAATGACATTCGTCTCTTTTTCTTCACCCCGTGCCTTTGCTAGAGCTGCCTGGTTTCATCAAAAAAGTTGACACTCTCGTGACAGGATCCGATTCCCTCACGCAGATTCTTTTAAAATTGCTATAGACGAATCGCCCACATGGGAATTTGCAAAAAAAATTCTTACTTTCGTGCCGGTGTATTTGGAATGCTTCGTAATGATTACCTTTTTTACAAAAAAAAAAAAGATTGCAAACCCAACCAAATCCAACATATTGCAAATGCAATCAACAAAAAGCTTGAGATGCTGGGTCCTTTGCAGGTTTCTGTTGACAGGTGCCAACGAAAAAATGGAGAGGGAGAAGCCATACTCAAACAAAACTTTCAGAATGCGCAGCCAACCATCTCAATGGAGGAACAGCTCGAGATACAGGATCTCTTCCACAAGATGAAACGATTAAAACCGACCTCACTATTCATGGAAGTAAAGTCTTCACATATGCAGCTTGGAAAACAAAGAAGGTGCCAGGGATCTCAAAAGCAATTGCAACAGGGCTTGGAATCTATTGTCAGTTCCAGCAAAATCAACTAAATACAACAGTGCTAATAGAAGCGCTTCTGCTCCAACTGCTCCTTCAGTTATGTATGCTGAAACCATGGCACTTCTTCTTGCCTCCCAGCTCATTCAAAACCTCCGGTTGCAACAAGTCACTTTCCTAACAGACAACCTTGTCCCTGTGAAAACGGCAGCTGCTCCCAAAGCTACAGATCAGCGGGTACCATGGGGAGCTAAGACAACAGATTGCTCTTCATCATAAAACTTCCAGGGAGCTTAGGTCAAGAATCTACCATATCAAGAGGAACCTCAACACAATTGCTCATAGTTGTGCTCATCAGGCCACTAGACAATCTCCATCTAGGCCTATCTTTAGCTGCTCTAATTCAGCTCATACTGCCTATCTTTAGCTGCTCTAATTCAGCTCATACTCATGGCAATTATCCCATTACTATAGCTGCTAAAAATCTTGTAACCCAGAGACTTGTATTGCATGCTGTAAACTGCTTTTGAGCTGAATATATTAAGCGCCTTTGACGCTGCCTTTTGTTCAAAAAAAAAACTTCGGTTTTAACAGCAAGCATGAAACCAGTAGAGTCCAAATAACTCTGTATCAATTCAACTGTGGACTTTACATCATGTTGTTACATCCCATAACTCCCTATGTACTGTACATTATATACAAATTAATCTGCTGAGATAATCATCGGTCTTTAGCAGATTTCCCTTATTTCAAACAAGTTTATTCTGATGTGATTGAGCCCGAACCGATTCAGCTGTAGGCTGGAGCATTATACTAGTTATGTGTATCTATGTTCTCAATTGACACGGTATGGGAAATACAACAGTGGTGCACTTCATGTGGGTATCTTGAATCAGCCTTTGAATGAGCTTAGCGCTTTAATAAGGTGTTGATAGACTTCGATGCCCCTCAGGAACACTTTATCCTCCAGATACTGCAGTTTCAAGATAACACTGAGCTCGACCACCACATTGTGTAAAAAAAAGTATGATAGCAGGCATAGACGAATTACCTCGTTATGGTCGTGAAGTAATATTGGAGTATTTATCATTGGAGAAAACCCAAGGGCTGGAACACCCATCTGCCTCACGAATCGGGCGTCAGTGGTTGAAGATAAGATCTCGGGCTTGGCTAGTTTTCCACCTGAAGAGACAATAGCATGTTCAAACACATACCACCACGGGTTTGACTCGTTCGTTAGTGTAACTAACGGACGTCCTGCCACATCCCTCACTGGTCCTTTCATCATCAGCTGTACAATACAAACACGGAGGAATTTATGAAAATCGAGTAATACAAGATGATGCAGTGCAGAATGTGATTTATTTTACATTATCAACATAGCAGTAAAATTACATTCACCTGGTAAGTCAAGTTTTTATGAGCTGGTGCCCATTCTTCTTTGATTCTTCTTATGATCTGCTCAATATCTTCGGTTGGAGGAAGGCGGAGATCAAAACCCACCTCTGCTTCTGAAGGTTGCATATTCATCACAAAGCCCTGCATCAATTAGTCTTTAGAGACCATACTGAAGTCACATGGAAAAGAATATGACACTACTGATTTTTGGCGTATGCCATTGTCTACACTAGAAGGAACTCGATTACTATCTCAATGCAGACAATAACATACTGAGAACTACTGAAACGAAAGTGTGGTGTCGGGATAAAATTGCCAAGGCACAAATGCTGCCAACACAGGTGTTCAGATGAGTGCTTTTAAGTGGGGGAAAACTCATATTTGTGGGAGAAGAGAAGTGTGCCATTTGGTTCAGTGCCTCATCAGTGATAGCAAACTTAACTGTTCAACTCTTGTCTAACTGTTCACAGAGTGCTTAGAATATTTCTTTCAGCTACTAATGCATGCTGTGAGCTCAACACTGGTAGTTTGAACTTTGACCGAGTGTACTTTTGCTTAAAAAATGGTTGGTGAGCTGCTGCTTCCTGAGGAAATGAACTTTTGCTCAGGTTTGATGGCTAGGAGCAACTACCACGTGCATAGATTCCTCCTCGGATTAACGAATCACAATTGACCCAAGTGCAAGAGAGCTTCACTGCATCTTTCCACTATTGCTGGGCTAGATCAAACAGATAAGATTATTCTACTGCCTACATGCAAGATGAGAAATAATCGCGGTAAATAAGCTCATAAGGAGTCCTACCTCTCTATATATAGTCTAATAATTCTAATAGTTTATGAAGAACCCGACTTACACGATGAAAATGATTCTACTTTCGGCTTCAAGAATTGATTGAGCTTCACATCATTTACGTATAAACGTAATTATCAAAGCTTTGGCAGTAGTGTGAACCATAGTCATTCTACTTAAGAAACAGCAACAAAGAAAATGCAAACGACAAGAAAGTGCATGTACACGCTTGCAAAGGGAACAACTCACTTTCTCTATTGATAGTAACTTGCAATTATAGTTGTTCCTGATGTAGTTGCATTATGCAGATAAGTGCACAGTTATATAATTCAGTTGATCCCATCAACAAAAGTTTCAAACAGATGGAAGTTTATTGCAGACAAGTAATGGAAATGTCCAACGATAATAATCTCGTTCATCAAAGGAATAAAGCCATGGCCATCAAGTTGCAAGGATGATTGGTGTACAATGAACTGTAAGATCGCGCTTTTCAATGGCAAGTGGTGCAGCTTCTAAATGTGTGCTCTAGCATCTAGTCTGACAACCAGTTGATGGACAAAACTCATGATATGTACAAGACAGAAAAAAGAAGTGCTTCATACTAGTGTATGTAAGGAGAGAGCTTCTGTGGACACTGAAGAAGAAACTCACCCAAAAGAACAAAGGCGCCTAAATAAAGGTAAAGGCGCAACAAACTCTTCCTTGCGCAGTCTATCTGATGATGATATTCGAGTGTGCTAGAAAAAATAGGCCATACGAGCATCCATGGCAGATAAACGGATGACATACAGCTTCAACTCTCCAAAGATAAGCTTGCAACATCACAAGAAGAGACTGCAGCAGCCAATTATCTGAAATACATGGCAACACCAGTAAAGTTCCATGTAATTTCATAATCAGCTTTCGCTAGCTGCTCTTTTCATGCTTAGGGTGCTACACGCTTCTCGTTGCAGATTTGAAACTGTACCTCCGCCATCTTATAGGTTGTGAATGCACACAAGGCATGTTCTCATACTCCGTACTACATTTGAATACTATCAAAACATAGACTGTCCACAAAAGAGTTACATCTACCTTTGCCTTCTCATTTTGAAACATTTGTTCCTTCTGGGATTATTATCACAATCTCCATATTGATTGTAACAGTATCTTAGGAGTGCTTTCATCAAAATTTATAATCAACTTGGGTTGCTTTTAAGCTTTGTGCACGGATAGATTAGTCTGAAGTGTTGCATTGTTTCTAACTTGTGCATATCATAAGTTTCATCTACCAGCTCGTCAATCATCACCACCAGACTAGCTACTAATGTCACTAAGCCTGCCTCACATGCTATCAAATAGCACTCTTATGATTCACGTACCCTGGTGATCTTGCAGAGGATGGCCATGACCTACCTCTTTGATTATAATGAGAATATTTCAGTAGAGTCCTTTTGCTAGTACTTGTTTTGAAGAAAATTCCATTATCTTTTAACTTCCATTGATAAGAAAAACCTATTTACTTATGTGTTGACTGCATATGCAACTACACTAAAAACAAGGGACTTCAAAACAATTAAATATTCTACGCATTGTTGTCATCTGCTTCTAGCTCACCCTTTTCTCCTGCATATGGAACTAGGAACCCGTCCCAAAATCTTGCAATAGAAGGACAACCGTTCACATACTACAAAAGCTTTGATAGCCTTGCTCATGAAGCAAATCTCAACAAATTCAGGAAGAAAAAATAAAATCAATTTGGTAATGAAATGTTGGGGCTGCACAAAATATTATAAACATTAGGTTATACACAAAAAGATAGGACTCCAAACGATATAATCCATTGTGATTATTTATAGTCATTCCTCACAAGTGGCAATATATAATTTTATTTCTGATCTAGGCGAGCATACTTGAAAGAAGGACTGGAAGGGTAAAAATAAGTGGTCTTAACCTTGCAGCTTGGCCAAGGGTGACCAGTTAATTTGGCAATTTGGAATAGGGTGTGGTCTATGCAAGCAGTTGGATGCTCCTAGCCATAAAATCTGAGCGGAAGTGCACTTGTTCAGTGCTACGCCCATAACCCACAGTTCATGTGCATGCAACAGCACCTCACAAACATTTCATGAGCAGAATCAAGCCTGATCAGTGAAGAGAATTAATCTATTCTCTACTAATCGTGTCTCATTACAATCATTGTTCTACCACTTCTCCCTCCTTTGAAGTCATGATGTTTAGGCTTCCTCTTAGAGTTATCCTCAACGTATACACTTGGGGATTTAACATTAGCATCCATGCACTATTTTTTTAAAACATATTTTGTTTCACAATCATCTCCGACAGTACATTAAGAATACCAGTAAAGGAAACAGTAACCCCAAGCGAGTTAACATGTAATTTGTGTCAAGTGATGTAAAATTTGCAATAGAATTTACAAGGACAGTATAATTTAGAAGGAGCCTATAAAGTTCGTCGGCATGCACTCGGTGAAAGAGCTGGTATAATTTGCGCTGATTATTTAGATGCTACTATAAATGATGTTTTCAGACCATCTCAAAGTATATTGCATTAGCCTGCACTGAACTAAATTGCTAAGAAGTAGTAGCAGTATCCATACCGTGGGGCTGGGCGTGCCAGCATTCATGTAGACAGGATTCACAGACACCACTTCTCCGGGACCGCTCTTCCCAGCCTTCACCTTGGCGAACTGCGCCTCCCTGAACCCAGCCACAGTCTCCATGATATCCATCAAATTCTCCACAGCAGCACCATCGAACATCTTGGACCCATGCCCTGGAGCCCCGGTAGCCTTCACGATCAGCTTCCACACCAGCCTGTCCGCGTAGAAAACCCTATACTCGTCCGTCAGCGACGCCTGCCCCTCGTCGAGCATGAAGCCTACATTGAGGGCGCGGAACTCCTCCGACTGCACGAACTTCTCGTGGCCGTCCTCGGCGCCGATCTCCTCGTCGGGGACGAGCGAGATGTGGACGGTGCGGGTGGGGGCGAAGCCGGCGGCCTGGAGGCCGCGGATGGCCTCGAGGTACTGGATGGGGAGGCACTTGTCGTCCTGCGCGCCGCGGGCGTAGACGCGGCCGGTGGCGGGGTCATGGTGGGCGGCGTAGGGAGGGTGGATCCAGTACTCGGGCTCCGCGGGGACGGAGTCGATGTGGGAGTTGAGGAGGATGGAAGGGAGGGAGGGGTCGGTGCCTGGCCAGGTGAGGAGGAGGAGGGGCTTTGACTTGCAGGCGCTGAAGTGGAGCGTGGTGGTGCCGAGGCCTAGGGACGCGGCGTAGGGGAGGAGGAAGGCGGCGGCGCCGGCGTAGTCCGGGGTGGGGTGGGCGGTGCAGATGCGGAGGTAGTCCTGGAAGCGCCGGACTTGGGAGGACTCGAGCTCGGTGAGGGGGTGGGCTGGGTGCGGCACGGCGGCGAGGAGAACGGCGACGAGGAGGAAGTGGCTGAGACGACGCATGCTGAAAGTCGCTGTGGTCAGTGGCGAGTGGCTGCGGAGTGTTCGGACTGCTAGTTTGACCAGCGCTGAATTCGTCCATGGTGAAGCCAGTGTCTGACATACCACGGCCAGTTCTACGCAAGCCCAGCCCAGCAAAGGCCCATAGTCAAGTTTCTCGACAAGAAAAGACAAATATTTTGTCAAATTAAACGTTCCAATTTAATCTACCTCACATCAACAAACTTCAGATGACCGAGACAAGGATAAAACTTTCACAGCATATATTTTACATAGGCCCAATACTGGCAGGAGTAGCAGCTCTGAAAAGGTTTCTTTTGCACATAGTATTGGTTGCTTGCTAATTGCTTTGAGGAGATCATGTATCGAGTATCAAGCAACTGTTTTGTCCATCACATGAGTCTTTTCCAAATAAATATGACAAAACTGTCCTTCTGCTAAGGTAGTTAACACATGTGTACATGGTCAAACAAGTGAATTCAGATGAGCTTCTTCTTATGGAAGAAACCTTGCAGATGCCATAACTGCAGAACCGAGACCACAACGCACACTCCCAGCGACAAGATGCTGAACCAGGCGACCCTAGAATTTGTTTTCTCGCTCACTTCCCGCATCTCCGCTTC
Organism: Avena sativa; assembly: GCA_916181665.1. NCBI lineage: Eukaryota > Viridiplantae > Streptophyta > Magnoliopsida > Poales > Poaceae > Avena > Avena sativa. Next base: position 86,258,743 of record OV702285.1, on the reverse strand, counting down.
CCTGCATAAACAGACGAGACATTATGCTTTGCCAGCTCCAAATAACACATTATAGCATAGTAGATCATAAAGCAGAGTAGTAGTTTTGCTAGTCCGTATCCTAAATATCTCGTCTGGGGTACAAATCAGTAGATCACCAAAGGTAGAATGGATTCCACTGCAAAAGGTAGAATGGACAACTTACCTTGCTTTGAGATATAATAAGTTATGATGAATGGATTCCACTGCAACTTCAAGTTTCCTGAGCTCTAATTCTACACCCTGGACACAGAAACTTCGTATTATACATAGTTCGGAAAAAAAACAATGCATTATATTGAAGTATAAGGCATTTGGACTAGGCTGTATTTAAGTAATCGATGGTCAAACCTCAATTTTCTCCTTCTTGGCAACGGAATCCCAGTCCTTTGCAGCAATCCCTATCTTCCAATCAAGATTTAGAGATACCCCTGATCCTTTCTCCGCACTATCTAACCAGAAGCAAGCAAGGTAGTTTCCAGCTTCTGAAGTTGTGAATGCAAATTGGCCCATTGTGGCATTTTCATTTTGATGAACAGTATTTCCATATGGTGAGGTAACCTAAATAAACCATAAACATTTATATGTTAACCAAGAAAAAACATAATATCTTCAACAATCATCATTTCTAAGATATATTTCATGAACCCATGGACATGATATGCTCATTATCACCTTGATTGTCACTAATTATATTTGCAATATTAGCAACAAAAAATTTCACCACATTCATAAACAACTCAACATGACAAACACCATTTTGTTTTGAAGAATAAAGTTGTCGAGTTGTTGCTAAACCCATTCCAAGTTTACTGGTACAGCTTTTCAGTTATGGGCTACAATACACATGTATCATCAAATCTTCGGTTCCTTAGATTGCCAAAACACATACTAAATCTGAACTCCAAAGTTCCCATTATCCACAACAGGGTGGCTGAGGAATGGGAGCATAGGTCATCTCCCTATGTCACTCATTTTCCCATATGCAAATATGATTGCATTTTACCAGAATATAAACTATGAGTTCTCATCAGCCCATCAGTAGCGCCTATCATGAATAGGTATACAATACTTCATCTGTTTTATCTTGTTATTATGGTTATCCCCAATCATCCTTTCTTAGTCCCAGAACCTACAAGCATGTTATTTTAATAACAGGTTCACAGGTGCCCATAGAAAAAGTGGAGTCCTGCAGCCACAGGTCACTTTACTTGGGAGATTGCCCCAACGCATTGAAATTCTCAAATTACAGAATGTTGCCCAGATTTGAAGCAACCAGCAAGTGAAGCTTTGAGTCAATTCGCATCAAGTCCACCAAGTCTAGCTCAATGGTTCTACCCTCAACTGTTTCCTAGGGAACAAAGCACTGGAACAGATGAACAGATTCATAACAACAGTGCCGGATTAACACCTAAGGCACCCTGACTTACTTTAATATAAACACAAAATTGATGCATGTTGACTTCTCTGGGCGATGTAAGCTTAAAGTAAGTCTGCTTGTTCTTATATTCTTGCAATTAATCCTAAACACCTAATATAATTCGTCCAAATTGCTGGAGGCGCTGGGTTTGACTGTAAACGTCGAATCTACTAACTGCTCAACAAATACGCACAAATAAGCAGAGCAAACCCAGTACTATCTCTGACCCCCAAATTCACCCGAGGTTGGATCCCAACACGCTCCAGGTCACCAGCCCAGATCAGGATCAAAACAACTACAACCAGAAAACCGCGCACTCCAAACGGGCGACGATGATGGGATCATGGGAGAGGGGGAGGGGATTACGCGGCGCTTACCTTGACGGCGACGGTGGGGTGGGAGGTCGATTGGGACTCAAAGATGATGGCGTAGTCGGCGACTACCACCACGTTGGGCTGGATCTCCTCGGAGACGCACTTGGTCCCCGTGGGCGGCAGGTCGAGCCACACCGCCTCGGCGCCCAGCAACATCATCGCCGCCACGAGCGCTGCCAGCAACAGCGAGGTCGCCGCGGCCGCCATCTGCGCCGATCTGCGCGCCCCTCTCTTTCCGAGTCTCCGGTCAGGGGGAGTCGTGGGGAGCTTGGACTAGCGTTGGACAGGAGGAGTAATGGCGTTGCCTCGACGGAGGGTCCTTTTTGGAATTATGTAGTTTCCGGTTGGGTGCACACAAAGAATCGCTACACGGCTTGGCTCTGACAATCGGGCTAGTTGAGTCACGGGACCTTATTCGGCTATTCCCACGAGCGATCGCCCCTATTTGCCGCCGCGAGCGGCAAAACTGCGAGCGTAAGCGTACCCAGCACGTAGTGGGCTCGGCCCAATTCCACCCGAATTTATTTGCTATTGTTTCGTCCTATTTTTTTTCACCCGAACATATCTGCTTTTTCAGTCTGATGATCTTGTTTCTTGGCAGCATCAGAAACAAGAACGTTTACAAAGTCCCCCCCTACCCCCCTAGTCATCGAAGCCCTTTAGTAACGTCTTGATTTCTTCGACGAGCGGTCCATGGATTGAACGATCCAGTTCCCTGATTCCAATCTTCACTTGGGTACCAACACAATCAGTCTCCAGCACCGGTTTGGAAATCCCCACCTCTTTAGCCAGTTGCACAACTCGCGACAAGCCAACACCTCCACTCTCTCGGCATCGCAAACTGAAGGGAGAAAATGGTCTGCTCCCGCCACGACGCTGCCATGTTGGACCCTTAGAACCACACACCCACCTCGTGAAGAGATGTCAATCGGTAAAGATCCATCCACATTCGCCTTGTGCCACCCTGCCTCCCGTGGTTGCCACTGCATTGTCGTTGTTGTCGTCATGGCCGTTGTGGTACTCATCCTCGACACTTCCACTCATCCAACAGGAATAAGGATCTTCACACAGTGCATCCGGGGTTCTCAATACTAGGCAAATCCCTAGCTTCATTTCTAGCCAACTATAATTGGTATAGGCCCATCATCGCCGTACTTAACTCGTCTTTGCCTGTCTTCCCTATCCAGCCAAGCAGCCTGCCATGTAGTTGTTTAGGCATGTTGAGTGTATGGCTAATTCACGTATATTTTAAAATCGACCAGAATGTCTTCTTTCTTGGCAAAGGTCTAAATTATGATATTATTTATATATTTTTAATAAATCTAAAAGTTTGTGTAAAGTTCCTATTTATTTTATAAAGTCAGTTTGATAATAGAAAATATTACAACGCAAAAAAACTATTAACACATATCAAACAATTAACATTTTCCAAACATGTGAATTTACTTTTGTCGAACCCGTGAGCATTTTTAGAACTCCCAAGAATCTTTTTTAACCCAGGATTTTTTTGAATTGGATATCATACTATTTTTGAACCTGTGAATTTTTTGAATTCTCAAGATGTCGACATATCGAGCCACCAGATGCTAGCGGATGGAATAGTGACATAATCCGTTGCCTTCCTAAGTCATGCATCAACGAGGGAGCACGGAGATCCGAGAGTGGATAGTCACAACCAAGGGATAACCACCGTTAATTGCTAGTGTACTCTAGCGATTGCATACATAGGATCACTTCTATCAGTAAGCAATTGCAACATAGTCCTTATAAAGCACCAGTTGTGGTTGTGAGTGGTGCGATGTTGGAGATTTCTGGGCACACCTATAAGTAGGGCTCCGTCCGTGCACATGCAATACAAGTAAAACATTTTATCTCCTAATCATATTATACGAATGCTATTGATGGATCCGATACCCCGTGAGAATGAGTTTAGCCCTATTGCAGTTTCATAATCATTTGCATCGGTCGCCCTCTATCCACTTTCTACTTGTTTAATTTTAATATCCTTATGCTCTCATTTATAAACACTTTCGGCACTTTCTTTCCTTGGACCAAAGATAGCTTGCACGTACACTTTGATAAATTGATAACAAGAGGCATAAACACCATTACTAGGAGTTCTGCATAGTTCGATACTCTTACTTCGAAACTACAGCTACATACAATTTGTGCACTTGCGGGCGTCAATGTTTCATGTGTTTTCTATATTCATATATTTTTGCATGATCCGTTCTTTTATGCTAAATAAATTGCTCATGCTACTCGTGAAAACGTTCTCATAGAATTAGGAAAACGAATATGTGACATACATAGAGCCAATTCTTTATACAAACCTTCCAAACTGCTCATGTATATCAACACAAATGTGCATGATTTTCTGAGTACATGTTCATATATATTCCAAAATAGCTGCTAATGACTTTCGGGTGAAAAGTTCATGCATAAGGCGTGCAAAAGGAAAAAATAAAAAATCGAAGCCATGGATTTGGGCTTAAACATCATCCCATGAACTCTGTTGTGTGTGTGTGTGTTCTTGAATGTTCGGGCTATGCATTTCTGGGCTCCATACCCACACCACGCTTGTTTCGTTACTTCTCGGAGTCGCTTTGTGCTAAAAGCATGCCCAGCTCCCCCAATCACCTTTTCGCAGGATCACATTGCCTCTTTACGCAAGACTGCGAGATTCGAGAGGGCAAGACCACGTGATCCTTTTCCCCTCTCTCTCTCTCAAAAAAAAAGGAAGACGCGGAAACATAGTACACTGACCCGAGTGACCACGTCGGGCGGTAAAAAAGAAAGGAAAAAAAAGGTCGTTGTTGGCTGGTTTGTTGTGCGTGCTTGCGTGGCCAGATCAAGTCCAAAGCCACACGCGAGCGAGCGATGCGCATCCACCACCATGTCGAGAGGACGACGACGACGACCGGTGCCTACTCCAACAGGTAGTAGCTGGCTAGATCCTGGCAATCCTGCATGCATGCGTGTACGCGCACGCAACGCGCGGCTTTTGTCGCCCGAACTGTACTACGTGCCATGCGTGTCAGTACGTGTGTGTATGTGTATGCCCCAAAAAACGACGCCCGACGGCGACGGAATCCGCGTCCGCGGCCACCGGCGCCTACGTAGTCACGTCGGCCAAGAGGACTCTCCTCGGTTAGGCCAACTCCAACGGGTCTCCGCATATCAAAAGCCAAATTGATCCGATTTGATCCGTTTGTAGGGTGGCGGACATGCCGTCTAGGCTGAGCCCGTTTGTGGTGGTTTATGCTCCCAGCGGGCCAACCCATTTGTGAAGGCCCTTTGTCTGTGTGGACATCGAGCTCGGAACGAATGGTCAATCAGCGCTAAAGACGGCCGGCGTTCCCACCGATTCTCCCGCCAGGACCGTTCCCGCTCGCTGGCCACGGGCTTTCCTGCCATGTCGCGGCATTTCCCGTCCGCCTCTCTCTTCCCGTCCTCTGTTCCCGTCGAGGACCGCCGATGTCTGCACGCGATTATAAAATGGGTTGGCCGCCGGGACTGGGGAGCACCAATCCCCTCTCCATGCCGAATAGCCGCGTCCCTGTTATCGGGGCGAGCTCAGCAAGTACACCCTCGCCGCCTACCCCCCGGGCGCCGATGAGGAAGACCCCTTTTGGAGGGTGGACGAGGAGTCCTACGAGGATGAGGAGGTGGTGCAGGAGTGGGAGGACGAGGGGTAGGAGGAGGAAGAGGACATGGGAGAGTGGGAGGACGACGGCGGCAAGGGCCCCCAGGACCCGAGCGCCGCGACGGCCCACTACGCCCTCGACAAGCATGTCCTCGAGCTTTCTGGGGACTTGGCGGCGAGAGAGGCCGCCGGTCAGCAACCCGACGAGCGATTGCGGCAGGAGGCCATGGCCGTGGGGAAGGAGGCGAAAGCGGCACTCGAGGAGCGTGTCGAGTAGTAGGACGTGCATGGGGCGATGGAGGCCAAGCAGGTCGCCCGGGTCGCCGTTGGAGTTGGCCTTATGTATGTGAACGAACTCATCGTGCCGTGTGGTATGTCTCCCTTGTAAAAGAAGAGGTACTACCCACCGTCAATGAGACGTCTCCCTAGCAGTGTGCATTGCTACGCAATCGCAACAACGCATGCATCTTCCCGGCCGTTTCAGGAAAAGCCAAGGCATCGCATCGAAATCTTGGGAAAGCAGAAATCATTGAAGATTTAAGATCTGGCCGGAGGCCGGGTGGCGCTAATTCGCACGTGTGGAAGAGTTAAATATCAACTCTTTTACAGTGTTTTACGTTGTCTTTGACATGTCTACTCATAAAGAAAAGACAAATGTGGCACACTCTGAGAAAAATCTGTGTTGAAAAAAGCAATTATTTTGGATCACGCAATCTGTCTTTTTTATCCGGTCACAAAAATGTACATCAAAATTTTGCATGTGCGGGTATACTACTACAATGACACCTACAGGCTTGGTTTTCTTTTCAGTAGTTTCTTTGACATTTGAAAACGATTTTTGTAGCCATGCATGCAGATGCATGCATATGTGCTCATCTCCGAATTTTTTTTCATCTGGTTGTAACATACCTGGCGCAACACAGTAGCCACAAAAGAAAATATGACTAAGAGGAAATAGGTAAGGACACATCCTGTCTTGGGGATTTTATTATGAAGAAAAACCAATTCACTCTTTTTTTTGTGTGTGTGATGCAACCAACTATGTTTTGAGATTCAATAGCAAAGCATTAGAGCATCTCCAAGAGGTATTGCAGCTCGTTCTACGGACGTCCCTACATTTTCACCACCTAGTTCCCTAAGTGGACCGCTGACCCATGCTATAGCTAAGCTATTTCATGATAAGTTTAACTCGCTCTTCTCTATGTGTGACTTTGACGCTCCTTTGAATGACCTTCTACATCATACCAGTACCTTGTGTATCCTTAGATATGACCCCAAGAAGGAACACCAAGAGAAGCAGTCAAGTACACGCAAGAGGGAGGAACTGCCAAGTCGGCAGCCAATCCGGCGCTGCTGGACATGACGCCGAACCATCCGGCGCATAACCTGACGGAATCAGATCAAGTCGGCGCCCCACCAGAAAATCGTACTGACTACCAGTTCGGCGTCCATTGATCGAACCGGCGCGCCGCTGAACCAACCGGCGCAGGATCCGGCTCGCCGACTTAATCGCCGAACTGTCCGGCGCATAGGCCGCGCCGCCAGACTGGCCGCCGGACTGGCCGCCGAACTGCGTTGTCCGCGCATAACTTTGGGTTTGATGTCCTGGAATATTTCATTTACCTACCCTTTCGCCTCTAGAGTTATAAATAGCCCCAAGGCTCTTCCCTTTGACTCGGACTTGATAATAGAACTAGATGAAGACACCCCCATAGTGGATCTATCTAGTTTGGTCTCATGCCCCTTGAAAAGGAGCAGCGATTATCCTCAATCTCTTGGATTTTGTCATTGACGTTCAAGTTGTACAAGACCTACCACTTGCGTGATCACGAGCATAGTTGTTAAGATCTCTCCAAGATCCTTGCCCTCACCGATTTGGTTTGAGAGAGAGTCTTGCCCAACACCGATGCTAGGAATTGTGTTGGATCAGTAGCCACCGGAGTGAGCCATTGGCTTTTGTATCGTGTTTGCATTTGCGTGAGTTTTCCTGCGTGTTTCTGCATGCATGTGTTCGTTGTTCATCCCTTCCTCTCCCACTTTGAATCCACCACTCGTTCATCGAATTCATGAAAGATCGGGCCAACTTAAGGGACAACCCCTAACAAGAGGCCTCCCCAAACGCTCCCAAGGGGGGATCTGATGCATCCCATCCTACGAATGTCCCTACATCTTCACCACCTAGTTGTAGGGTTCGCAGCATAGAAAACAAAAAAATTCCTATGATGGGAACATCTATGTAGCAAGATCTATCTACTAGATACAAGCAACGGGTGGATATACATCCATAGAATACATACCCTCGAAGACCAAGTAGTGTTAACGAGGTTGTACTCGTGGATGATATAGACGAACGCTTGCCGATCTCAAGATCGTGATGAAGTCCATCTGGTACAGCCGGTCCAGCACCATCAAGTCCAGCACCGCAAAGCAGTGGTGCATCCGTGATCGTACACACGTCCGGGTACCCCGACAACCTCCGCGCCCTCGCTCCAGCGAAGCAGCGGAACAACAAATCCTTCCAGAAAAAGCCACCGGGAACATGTATCTCGCTAATCCGAGACCATGGGGAAATTCTAAAGGGGGGAGAGAGATCCTTCGCGAGGAGGTGTATTTTGAGAGGAGGAGAGGGGGGCCTTTTATAGGGAGAGGGGGGCACCCCAAGGGGCTTGGCGCCAGCCATGGTGGCTGCCCCCACCTCTTCCACATTCATGTGGGTGGAGCTTCCACTCAAAATGAAAAGCCTCCACTCCCGTTAAAAAGCCAACCAAGAGCTGCGGGCCTGCACCCAACGAACGGGCGTATCCATTCGCTCGTACATACTATGCTGGTCCAACACCAAGAACTCTGCGGCGCATATCTCCGAGGAGAGAGCTATCGACGCCTTCAGGGACGGCGTCAAACGCCAGGACTTCAAGGAAGAGCTCGGGCGCGTCAAGCCCAAGACACTCGACCACCTCATGGACATCGCCAACAGGTGGGCCGACGGCGAGGACTCCATCCACCGAGCGCACTCGGAGGAGGAAGATGACTACGGCCGGCGACGTGAGCGCCGTAGCAAGAGAAGATCGCGTGTCTACGACAATCACGACGGACCCGACATGGTCGCGGCTGGCTACGCCGACCGCCGCAATGACGGCAACCGCAACAGCGGCGGATACCGCGAAAACAATTTCCGCGATGGAGGACGCCCGACACAGTCGTGGCAGCGCCGCGATCGCGACGACGGACCCTCAACATACGAAAAATTGTCGGGTCCATGCACCATCCATTTCTACATCGACAAGCAGGATGGCAAGAAGAAGGCAAACCACATGCTCAAGGACTGTCGCGAGTTCCAGAAACTCAGCGAGAGCATGGCTCAGATGAGGCAGCAAGCCCCAAACCCTGGATTCGGGAACGCACCCGCACCAGGTGAGATCACGCATGGAGCTCCTCCACCGCCACCCGCAGGAGGCCCGAATCAGCCAATCGCACCCGCACAGAATAACGGTGGGCACGGGTATCCCCCGCCGAAAGGAGCACTGATGATCCAAAAAGGGCACCCAACGAATAGGGTGCAGAAGAAAATCACTCGTCAGATCAACCTGGCTCTGACAGCTCCACCCGCCATCCCTAAGTACCTCAGCGGATCGGGTTCCTACATCACGTTCAGCCGTTCGGATCACCCTTGCCAGGTCCCTTGCCCAGGTCATGCTGCCCTGGTGCTTGAGGCGCAGATCGGAGGGTTCGAGATGAGCCGCGTCTTCATGGACGGCGGCAGTGGCATCAACCTGATGTTCGCCAGCACCCTAGTGTAGGGTTCGCAGCATAGAAAACAAAATTTTTCCTACGATGTGAACTATATACCAAGATCTATCTACTAGATACAAACAACGGGCGGATGTATATCCGTAGAGAAAATACCCTTGAAGATCGACAAAGCTTAACGAGTTCAACTCGTGGTTGATGTAGACGATCTCTTGCCGATCTCAAGATCGAGAGGAAGTCCTAGCGCCGCAAATCAGCAGCGCATCCATGCTCGCACACACGTTCGAGGCACCGAGCAACCTCCGCCTCCTCGCTCCAGTGATGCAGCGGAAGCACAACTCTTTCTTGCCGAATAGCCACCGGGAACATGTATCTCGCTAGTCCGAGACCATGGGGGATAAATTCTAGAGGGGGAGAGAGATCCTTCACGAGGAGGTGTGAGAGACAAGTGAGGAGGGGGGCTCCTTTTATAGGAGGAGGGGGGCACCCAAGGGGGTGGCCGCCGGCCATGGGGGCTGCCCCCTCCCCTCCTTCATTCATGTGGGTGGACACTCCACTCACAAAATGCCCTTTAAAATCCCTCCACTCAAAAGTCCACTCAAATTCCCATTAAATTTCCACCAAATTTAATGCAAACTCTCATTAAATAAAACTCTTTTATTTTATTCAGAATTTTGTCAATTACTTTAATGACAAACATTCACAAATAACCCCTTGCTAGAATTCTATTTCACATGCATAACCACTTTATGCAATTTCACCCGAAAACCTGTTTCGGTATCTAGTGAAATAAATTCCTGCGCTTGTTCATTCTTTCGGCATGAAACATTTGCTCCAATTGGATGTCAGTGTCTCTTAAGTGTGTCACCCTACGGTTCGTGAATAATGCGGACATGATCGAGACCCCTCTCGGATCAATAATCAGAAGCGGGATCTGGAGACCCATACTGACTCCCACACATTCAACGATGACTTTCTTGTGATCGTCGGAACCTTTTACGCTAGTATCTTAATCCCTTTGTTTCACGATATATTACATGCCCGAGATTCGATCATCGGTATCTCCATACCTAGTTTGATCTCGCTACTGACATGCACTCTTTTCTCGTTCCTGTGATATAACATTCTAGTGATCAAATCACTTGCTTGCAAGCTAATCAATGTGATATCACCGAGAGGGCCCAGAGTATATCTATCCGTCATCGGGATGAACAAATTCCACTCTCGATCCATGAGCCTCAACATAACACTTTATTAGTTCTGAATCCATCTTTATAATCACCCTGTTACGGTGTGACGTTTGATGTTATCAAGAAACTCTTCCGGTGTTAGTGATTGACATGATCTCATGGTCTAAGGATTAGGATCACTTCGTAAGTTGTTATAGAAATATAAACTCAATGACTTTGATCGTAATGCTATACTTCGGATGAATGTTCATCACACCATTACACTAATGTTGTGATCCCGTTATTAACAACATCCAATGTCCATTATCAGGAAACCTTGATCATCTTGTTAATCAACGAGCTAGTTTATGAGAGAGGCATAACTAGGAACTTTCTGTTTGTTTATTAAACACACATGTATTAACGTTTCCGTATTAATACAATTATAGCATGCAAAATAAACATCTATCATATACTTGGAATACACATAATAAACACTTTATTATTGCCTCTCAGGGCATATTCCCTTCAGTCTCCCACTTGCACTAGAGACAATAATCTAGTTACATAGTGATAAATCTAACACCCATTGAGTTCTGGTGTTGATCATGTTTTGCTCTAGGGAGAGTTTTAGTCAACGGATCTGCTACATTGAGATCCGTATGTACTTTACAAATCTTTATATCTCCATCCTTGACATGCTCGCGGATGGAGTGAAACCGGCACTTAATATGCTTGGAATGCTTGTGAGACCTTGGCTCTTTGGCATTGGCAATGGCACCATTGTTGTCACAATAGATCACCATTGGGTCCAACGCGTTTGCCACCACTCCTAGTTCGGATATGAACTCCTTCATCCAAACTGCTTCCTGAGCCGCTTCTGAAGCAGCAACATATTCGGCCTCCGTTGTTGATCCCGCTACCACAGGTTGTTTGGAGCTCCTCCAACTAACCGCTCCGCCATTCATGAGAAATACGTATCCGGATTGAGACTTAGAGTCATCCGGATCGGTGTCAAAGCTAGCGTCGACATAACACTTAGCGACGAGCTCTTCTTCACCTCTGTATACAAGAAACATATCCTTAGTTCTTCGTAAGTACTTAAGGATATTCTTGACCGCTATCCAGTGTTCCGAACCTGGATCCGATTGGTACCTACTAGTCAAACTGATAGCATGTGCCACATCCGGTCTTGTACATAGCATGGCGTACATTATAGAGCCTATGGCTGAAGCATAGGGGACTTTGTCCATTATCTCTCTTTCTTCCGCCGAAGCCGGACTTTGAGTCTTACTCAATGTCTTGCCTTGCAACATAGGTAAGAACCCCTTCTTACTTCCATCCATTTTAAACTTCTTTAAAATCTTATCAAGGTATGTACTTTGTGATAGCCCTATTAGGCGCCTAGATCTATCTCTATAGATCTTTATGCCTAATATGTATGACGCTTCACCTAGGTCCTTCATTGAAAATTTGCTGTTTAGATAACTTTTAACACTGTTTAAAAGATCTATATCATTTCCGATCAATAATATGTCATCCACATATAATATCAGAAATGCCACATTGCTCCCACTCACTTTCTTGTAAATACAAGCTTCTCCATAAGTTTGGACAAATCCAAACTCTTTGATCACCTCATCAAAGCGGAGATTCCAACTTCGTGATGCTTGCTTCAATCCATAGATGGATCGCTGAAGCTTGCACACCTTGTTAGCATCCTTAGGATCGACAAAACCCTTTGGTTGTATCATATACAACTCTTCTTCAATATTACCATTGAGAAACGCGGTTTTGACATCCATCTGACATATCTCATAATCGAAATATGCAGCAATTGCTAACATAATCCTAACTGACTTTAGCTTCGCTACGGGAGAGAAAGTCTCATCGTAGTCAACTCCTTGAATTTGTCGAAACCCCTTTGCGACAAGTCGAGCTTTATAGACGGTCACATTACCATCAGCATCAGTTTTCCTTTTGAAAATCCATTTGTTCTCCACGGCCTTTCGGTCGTGAGGTAATTCCACCAAGTTCCAAACTTGATTTTCATACATGGATTCCATCTCGGATTTCATGGCTTCTAACCATTTGTTGGAATCCGGGCTCATCATCGCTTCTTCATACGTCGCAGGGTCATCATTTTCATCAACCATGAAATTCATGACAGGATTTCCGTACAGCTCGGGAGCTGCACGCGTCCTGTTTGACCTGCGAGGTTCGGTAGTACTCTCTTTCGGAGTTTCATGATCATTATCATTAGTTCCCTCTTCAACAGGTGGAGCCAACTCCGGAACAACTTCCGGCGCTGCGCTACTCGCCATACTTTGAAGAGAAGGTTCCACAACCTCTTCGAGTTCTACCTTCCGACTACTCACACCTTTCGCGAGAAACTCTTTCTCTAGAAAGGATCCATTCTTGGCAACAAAAACCTTGCCCTCGGATCTGTGATAGAAGGAATACCCAATAGTTTCTTTAGGGTATCCTATGAAGACGCATTTTTCCGCTTTGGGTTTGAGTTTATCCGGTTGAAGTTTCTTCACATAAACATCGCATCCCCAAACTTTAAGAAATGACAGCTTAGGTTTGTTTCCAAACCACAATTCATACGGTGTCTTTTCAACGGATTTAGATGGTGCCCGATTTAAAGTGAATGCAGCAGTTTCTAGTGCATAACCCCAAAATGACAACGGCAAGTCCGTCAGAGACATCATAGATCGAACCATATCTAATAAAGTACGATTACGATGTTTCGACACACCATTTCGCTGTGGTGTTTCGGAAGATGTGAGTTGTGAAACAATTCCACACTCTTTCATGCGAGTGCTAAACTCGTAACTTAGATACTCACCTCCACGGTCGGACCGTAGAAATTTGATCTTTCTGTTATGATGATTTTCCACTTCATTCTGAAATTCCTTGAACTTTTCAAAGGTTTCAGACTTGTGTTTCATCAAGTAGATATAACCGTATCTACTCAAATCATCCGTGAAGGTAACAAAATAACGATATCCACCTCGCGCCGACACACTCATTGGACCACATACATCAGAATGTATGATTTCCAATAAATCTGTCGCCCGTTCCATTGAACCGGAAAACGGCCTTCTAGTCATCTTGCCCATAAGGCATGGCTCACATGTATCAAATGATTCATAATCAAGTGATTCCAAAAGTCCATCCGAATGGAGCTTCTTCATGCGTTTAACGCCAATATGACCTAGACGGCAGTGCCACATATATGCGGATATATCATCATTAAGTTTAATCCTTTTAGCATCAACATTGTGAATATGTGTAACATTATCATCGAGATCTAATAGAAATAAACCATTCATCATCGGTGCATGACCATAAAAGATTTCATTCATATAAATGGAACAACCATTGTTCTCGGATTTAAATGAATAACCACTTCGCATCAAACACGATCCAGATACAATGTTCATGCTCAGTGCAGGCACCAGATAACATTTATTCAAGTTTATAACTAATCCCGACGGTAAGTGGAGAGGCAGTGTTCCGACGGCGATCACATCAACGCTTGATCCATTGCCGACACGCATCTTGACCTCACCCCTTGCTAGCGGTCGCTTGTTCCGCAGCCCCTGATTCGAGTTACAAATATTAGCAACTGAACCGGTATCAAATACCCAGGTGCTACTGCGAGCACTAGTCAAGTACACATCAATAACATGTATATCATATATACCTTTGTTTGCCTTGCCGGCCTTCTTGTCTGCCAGATAATTGGGGCAGTTGCGCTTCCAGTGGCCAGTCCCCTTACAATAGTAGCACTCGGAATCAGACTTAGGTCCAACTCGGGGTTTCTTTTCAGGCGCGGCAACAGGCTTGCCGCCCTTACTTCCCTTCCGTTTTCCCTTCTTGTCTTTCTTGAAACCAGTGTTCCTATTGATCATCAACACGATGTTCCTTTTTGATCTCCACTTCTGCAGTTTTAAGCATTGACAGAAGCTCGGGGAGAGACTTCTTCATGCCTTGCATATTATAGTTCATCACGAAGCTCTTATAGCTAGGAGGCAGAGACTGCAGAACACGATGGATGCCTAAGTCAATGGGAATCGATATTCCCAAGGACACAAGCTTATCGGCGTAACCCGACATCTTGAGTACATGCTCACTAACGGAGTTGTGCTCTTCCATCATGCAGCTAAAGAACTTTTCTGAAGCGTTGTAGCTCTCTACAGCGGCATGTGTGTCGAAAATCATTTTCAACTCACCCATTGTATCAAATGCATTGCCGTTTTCGAAACGCTTTCGAAGTTCCGGCTCTAGCCCATACAATATGCCGCAATGAACTAAGTTGTGGTCCTCCTGACGAGTTTGATAGACATTCTTCTCCTCGTCAGGGGCATCATCAAAAGGTGGGGGGCCTAACGGCGCTTCTAGCACATATTGCTTTTGTCCAACAGAGAGGAGAATCCTCAAATTCATGGCCCATTCGGTAAAGTTGCTACCGTTTGTTGCTAGTTTCTCTTTCTCCACGAACACATTGAAATTAAAAGCAGGTGGTGCCATCTACAACAGAATTTGTAAAGTTTAGACTAAGTGTATGATAGATTGAGTTCAACTAATCGAATGAACTCCCACTCAAAAACGACATCCCTCGTGCCTTTTTGGTGATTACATGAACCAAATCCACTACACCAAGTCCGATCATCACGTGAGTCGGTATAGCTTCAAAGGCGAGCATCAAATGGGCATCATATCAACTATATGACTCATGCTTAACCTTTCGGTCCGTGTTCCGAGGCCATGTCTGTACATGCTAGGCTCGCCAAGTTAGAACCTTAGTATTCGCGTGTGTAACTGTTTTACACCCGAAATATGGTCGTGGATCCAAGAACACCCGATCATCACGTGATGTCTTGGAGCGACGAAAACATAATCGGTGCATACTAAAGGAAGAACACATTCTTATCTTGATATTTAAATGAGGGATCATCTTATTATGCTAACAAAGCGCTAAACAAGCAATATAAGATGCAATCAAACATCATATGTTTATTAGTGAAATTATATGGTTCCCGCAGATGATCTCTATCATGTGCATCGTGGTATGATCACTATCATACCTATATGTGTAATCCAAGGTCTATGGATTTTACATGCTATGTGTGTTGTAAGAGTATCATCTCATACTTCTACTTACAACACTACCATATCATAACACTAGCCCAGCAACAATCTAAACTAGACGCCTCTAATTTATCCATTGCAAGTTTTACGTGGCTTAGGGCTTTCGAGATAGAACTGTTCTTACCTACGAACATGAACCACAACGAGGATAATCAAATTGTTGACAACTCGCTTGCAAAATAGATATTGACTATAGTAGGAGAGACAGACACCCGCTAGCCACTTATGCAAACTAGTTGCATGTCAAGCGTGGAACAGGTCTCATGTGCGAGGACATGTAAAGTTTGTCCGGGCCGCTTCATCCCACTATGCCACCAATATCCAAAATTACAACAAAGGAGCAACAACATGATCATCATCGCCCACATACTCATATGTGTACTACCCGTGTAAAGTATCTACGCATAGATCCGGCTCTGATACCACTGTAGGGTTCGCAGCATAGAAAACAAAAATTTTCCTACGATGTGAACTATATACCAAGATCTATCTACTAGATACAAACAACGGGCGAATGTATATCCGTAGAGAACATACCCTTGAAGACCGACAAAGCTTAACGAGTTCAACTCGTGGTTGATGTAGATGATCTCTTGCCGATCTCAAGATCGAGAGGAAGTCCTAGCGCCGCAAATCAGCAGCGCATCCGTGCTCGCACACACGTTAGAGGCACCGAGCAACCTCCGCCTCCTCGCTCCAGCGATGCAGCGAAAGCACAACTCTTTCTTGCCGAATAGCCACCGGGAACATGTATCTCGCTAGTCCGAGACCATGGGGGATAAATTCTAGAGGGGGAGAGAGATCCTCCACGAGGAGGTGTGAGAGACAAGTGAGGAGGGGGGCTCCTTTTATAGGAGGAGGGGGGCACCCAAGGGGGTGGCCGCCGGCCATGGGGGCTGCCCCTCCCCTCCTTCATTCATGTGGGTGGACACTCCACTCACAAAATGCCCTTTAAAATCCCTCCACTCAAAAGTCCACTCAAATTCCCATTAAATTTCCACCAAATTTAATGCAAACTCTCATTAAATAAAACTCTTTTATTTTATTCAGAATTTTGTCAATTACTTTAATGACAAACATTCACAAATAACCCCTTGCTAGAATTCTATTTCACATGCATAACCACTTTATGCAATTTCACCCGAAAACCTGTTTCGGTATCTAGTGAAATAAATTCCTGCGCTTGTTCATTCTTTCGGCATGAAACATTTGCTCCAATTGGATGTCGGTGTCTCTTAAGTGTGTCACCCTACGGTTCGTGAATAATGCGGACATGATCGAGACCCCTCTCGGATCAATAATCAGAAGCGGGATCTGGAGACCCATACTGACTCCCACACATTCAACGATGACTTTCTTGTGATCGTCGGAACCTTTTACGCTAGTATCTTAATCCCTTTGTTTCACGATATATTACATGTCCGAGATTCGATCATCGGTATCTCCATACCTAGTTTGATCTCGTTACCGACATGCACTCTTTTCTCGTTCCTGTGATATAACATTCTAGTGATCAAATCACTTGCTTGCAAGCTAATCAATGTGATATCACCGAGAGGGCCCAGAGTATATCTATCTGTCATCGGGATGAACAAATTCCACTCTCGATCCATGAGCCTCAACATAACACTTTATTAGTTCTGAATCCATCTTTATAATCACCCTGTTACGGTGTGACGTTTGATGTTATCAAGAAACTCTTCCGGTGTTAGTGATTGACATGATCTCATGGTCTAAGGATTAGGATCACTTTGTAAGTTGTTATAGCAATATAAACTCAATGACTTTGATCGTAATGCTATACTTCGGATGAATGTTCATCACACCATTACACTAATGTTGTGATCCCGTTATTAACAACATCCAATGTCCATGATCAGGAAACCTTGATCATCTTGTTAATCAACGAGCTAGTTTATGAGAGAGGCATAACTAGGAACTTTCTGTTTGTTTATTAAACACACATGTATTAGCGTTTCCGTATTAATACAATTATAGCATGCAAAATAAACATCTATCATATACTTGGAATACACATAATAAACACTTTATTATTGCCTCTCAGGGCATATTCCCTTCACCTAGCAGCAATGCGGATCCCTCTATGCGGCCTGGAACAGTCAGACACAACATTCCATGGCATCGTCCCAGGAAAGGGAATATTCCCCCTGGGAAAGATATGGCTCGACGTCATCTTCGGCAAGCCGGACAACTTCCGATGCGAGCGACTCGAGTTCGAAGTGGTGGACTGGCCATCACAATACCACGACATCCTCGACCGTGTAGCATTCGCAAGGTTCCTGGCAGTACCGCACTACGCGTACCTGCTGCTCAAGATGCCAGGACCCAAGGGCGTCATCACGATCCACGGGAGCTTCACCTGATCGGACCACTGCGACAGGGAATTCAACAGAATCTCCTAGTCATTCGGCGTGCAAGAGGAGCTCGTAAGGCTCCACGAGGTGACGGACAATGGGGCACCCCCAGTCGCACGACAGAACGCACCAGATATGTCTTTCGACTCCACCGTCAACACAAAGAAGGTGCAGGTCCACCCGACGGATGCCTCCAAAACTGCGCTGATCGCCAACGATCTCAGCTCCGCATAGGAAAGCGCGCTCGTCGAATTCCTCCGTGAGCGCTGGGAAATCTTCGCCTGGTGTCCTGCGGACATGCCAGGAGTTCCCAGGGAATTCGCCGAGTACGCACTCAACGTCTTTCCAGACGCTAAGCCTGTCAAGAAGTCTATCCGTCAACTGTCCTAACCACGGGCTGAAGCAATCGGAGTCGAAGTTAACAGACTACTCGACGCAAACTTCATCAGGAAGATCAAAGAAAGCGAGTGGCTCGCCAACACCGTAATGGTCCCCAAAAAGGACACGGACATCCTATGGATGTGCGTGGACTTCACATCACTGAACAAGCACTGCACAAAGGATCACTTCCCTCTTCCTCGGATCAACCAAATCATCGATTCAATGGCAAGATGCGAGAAGCTCTCCTTCCTCGATGCCTACTCATGCTACAACCAAATTCGACTGAAGGTCGAAGATCAGGAGAAAACGGCGTTCATCACGCCGTTCGGAGTGTTTTGTTACAACACAATGCCCTTCGGGCTGAAGAACGCAGGTCCACGTACCAACAGTGCATGCAGGCATGCATGAAGGATCAGATCGGCCGCAACATACAAGTCTATGTCGACGACATAGTCATCAAAACAAGGGAGGCCAAGACGCTCATCGACGATCTCCGCGAGACGTTCGATAACCTTGATCGATACAAGATCAAGTTAAAACCTTCAAAAATGCGCCTTCGGCATCCCATCTGGTCAGCTGCTAGGCTACTTCATCTCCCAGCGAGGGATCGAGGCGAACCCGAAGAAGATCCGGGCCATAATGGCCATGGAGAAGCCGAAGAACCTTAAGGGCGTCCAGCAGCTTGCAGGACGAATCGCGGCATTAGCAGGTTCATCAGCCGCATGGGCGAGAAAGCCCTGCCATTCTATCAGCTGCTGCGCATTCGCTCCTTTGGCGTAACCAAAACAGGCGAGCAGCCGCTTTAGATCTTGCGCTCCTTTGGCGTAACCAAAACGGGCGAATCGCGGCATTAGCAGGTTCATCAGCCGCATGGGCGAGAAAGCCCTGCCATTCTATCAGCTGCTGCGCAAGATCTAAAGTGGCTGCTCGCCCGTTTTGGTTACGCCAAAGGAGCGGATGATGCATTCGAAGATCTAAAGCCGCATGGGCGAGAAAGCCCCAAGGCAGACAGATTCGAGTGGACGCCTGAGGCGGATGATGCATTCGAAGATCTAAAGCGGCTGCTCTCTACCTCGCCCGTTTTGGTTACGCCAAAGGAGCGCAAGCCTCTACTGCTGTACATAGCAGCTACACATCAGGTGGTGAGCACCGTACTGGTGGTCGAGCGGCCCAAAGAAGGCAAGACCCACGGGGTCCAACGCCCAATCTACTACCTGTAACACCCTCAGAATCGACCCTATGCAAGTCTCAGCGATTCCCGCCAAACCCGCATAGAAACGATTCAAAGGTGCCCACCAGGCACTTGCGTGCGGGTGGAAAACGAAGTAATATCATTACACATTAGTCCATGATGGAACCCACAGAACAGATAGATACAACAATGACTCAAAGAGTCAAGAATACAGATATACAATACAAAGATCCAAATCACCTTGAAAACAATACAGCGTCCGGGTACGGACAAGATACAAATTGAGCTAAGAGCCCTGAAGAATAACCAATGGCGTCCATAACCCTGCCCAGGCCAAGCCGAAAGGGTAACCCTGCTAACGACGTCGATCTCAAAACCTGCTTAAACAAAAGGGGTGCCGACAAAGGGCAAAGGAAAAAGAGAGAGCGGTCAGTACTGAGGCCAGTACACGGCGAGGCTAGAATTCGGCGGTCCTCGCCTACATAGGTATGGTGGACTGAAGCGGCAGCGCAGCATGCACTAAACAACCTATAGAGACTCGATATAACTGTCGGCTATCAGAGAGGGATAAGAAAGACCTATTCGGAACCAACCTGATGCTACCACCAAACATACCCATCCTGGTATTTCCCCCTCGAGACCAAACGAGGAAGTCAACCGAGGAACTCACACAGTGGGCAGTTTTATTTATTCAGTTATCGTTGCAGCAATTACTAGTCAGGTATAGATACTCATCCTGATATAATAAGCAGTGGGAAGTTTTAGTTAACCATTCCGTTGTAGTTGCAACACTTACTAGTCAGATACAATAAGCATGAGATATCCCAAACCCAGCAGTTGTTGGTACTTTTATTTAGCCATTCCGTTGTAGTGAAGCTGATTACTAGTCATATCGAATACAAGTCAAATTATAACAGTAAACTTTAGTTATAGTTGTCTATGATCGAGAACTGTGCTCCAAGTCGTCCATAACCGCAGACACGGCTTCTCGAAAAGATTTAACCCTGCAGGGGTGCACCAAAGTTTCCACACGCACCTACACCCTTGTTGTCAGATTAGGTAGGTACAAGATCACAAAACATACACCCAACGGTATGTCGACGGGGTTTCGGACACGACGTTTCCCAGACCCAAATCAAGCACATGGGGGGCCACCCCACTAAGCTACTCGTAACGAAGTCAGCCGGTCTCCGAGACGGACCCAGGGTTTGCGAGAACGGCTGTAAACGACTGGGAACCCGAAAGTGTGACTGGGCTTGTCGATACCGCGAAATCGTGCCGCGATCCAAAACAGTACAGGCGCTCAACGCGCAATCATAAATAAAGCAGTAAAACATGGCATAAGTACAGGATAGTAATAAAGCCCCAAACTACTTTGTGGCCCCCGGTACAGTACTTTGAAATCAGGTACTAATCGACGGGGGTGCCCACACACCCCACCTGTGGTTAGCGCGCTCGATCTCGGAACAGGTGTCAAGAACTCGGGGTCCTACGGGACACCAGTGAGCGGTTAAAAACAAAATATTGTCTATTACCCACCGGTGCCTCTGAATTTACCTACTTTAATTTTAGTTATTAAACGATAATTAAAGCCATGATCATCTCCAACATTAAACATACGGCCTTACTCCAACAACTATGAAAGATCGACGACGCGAAAAAACACCTACGCAAGCAACTACGACTCGCAAGACCGACTATCTACCAAACAACAGATAATAGGATGTGTCCATGGAAATATAAGGGCTGCAAGGATATCACGGGTACGAAAACTAGAGCATCACAACACAGATAGCAATAGATCAACAGGAGGAAATAAAGACTATAAAAGTAAGATAGGTAGAAAGGGGGAGAATGCTCGCCTGAAAAACATTGCTGAAGGTTCACCCACAGATCGGGTCGACACTCGCATCAACTCATCGGCATATTCCGTGAAGAAGCAAAGCACTAGAAGAAACACCGGATACACTATTTATTACTACGGCAGAAGATCGAGCATGATGCATGTATGATGTATGACATGGCAAAGATGCGATGCAATTAGGCCATATTAAGCGGAATCGAGGGCACGACAATTAGTTATATGGTTCAAGTTATTTAGATACCCCGCAATTTAAATATTGTCTTAACAAGGCAATTTAAATGGGGCCAATATTAGACTAGATTCGCCCGCATATGTCCTCCATATTTAATTTAGGTGAATCATCTAGATACCCCAAACACCCACAATATGTATGCAAGCATGACAATTTAATATGCAACAAGATATATCCTTTATAAAAATAGGGCTTGGAGGTAAAGGGGTCACACATCGGGGTATCGACGATCTTGGTGTTTGGAAGGTTCGAGGGATCGGTCTTCGGGGTCTCGGCCACCGGATCCGTGAAGGAGCACTTGAGTGGCATCGCCTTGGTTTCCGTGAAGATGTCTTCGCGTCTTCGGGTCTCTATCGGCATACTCGTGGTCATTGGTACCGAGAAGGATATCTTGCCGAGGTGTCGGAATCAAAGAACATGACAACAACACGATGGCCTTGGCGTTCAATAGGGTGCATTCATGAAGCATAAGGTGCCGGAACCTGACAGCACACAAGATATGAGAAAAATACACTTGCGGCCACAAAAGAGAATTTTAGGCACCACTTCAGGATGGGGACAACCATTACAGACGCTAGAATCAAAGCCAATGTACCAAGGCAGCCTCAACACTGCGGCAGACGGGGGAGCTCCGTGGCGTTCCTGGGACGGCAACGCTCACAGAGAGAGGGCGACGCCAGGATCTGCGGGCGACGGACTTGGGCACGCCGGTCGGAGCACAGGCAGCCGAAGACAGGCCGGCGCAGGCGCTGCTCGCCGGAGGACGGCATGCAGAGAAGACGATCTACAGGGCGTGCATGGGCTCGCGGTCGAGCGCCTCGGGGAGGACGGGATGGACGATGCTTGGCGGCTCCACCACGAGGCAGCGAGGAGGCCGATCAGCGCGGGCTTGAGGTGAGAGATGGCGATGGCGATGTTGGCCAGAGAGGGAAGGGTGCACTGGCCGACGGCGGGGGTCGATGCAGAGGCGGCGAGAGCCTCGCGCGACGGAGGCGGTGCGCTGGCGCAGGATGGCGGCGGGCGGAGGGCCGAAGAGGCAGGGAAGCCCGGGGAGGAGGCGAAGGAGGCTCGGCCTGGCCAGAGGGCGGCGGCGCGCGCTCGCGGGAAGGAGAAGCGGCCGACAGTGGGGCCTAGCGAGGAAGGAGGCGACGGGGGATGGGGATCGACCGCACGCGGGGCTCGGGGAAGGAACGTGGTCCGCGGGTGGGCCCTTGTGCGTGGTGTGCGTGTTAGGTTGGGTCAGGGAACGTCCGGTGTGGTCAAGGTGGGTGGCAACGTGTGCGTTAGCTAGGTTGGTTTTGGGTGTGGCGGCGGCTGGGTAGGATCTAGGTGGGGGTTGAAGCTATGTTAGGGTTTCTGGTTGATGTGGGGCTAGGATTAGCTAGGGTTTGGGGTTGTAGGTGGTCTGTCTAGCCGGCCTTTGGGCCTGGCGGGCTGGACTGCCTCCCCCTAAAAAAATATTTATATGATTTATTTTCTTTTCTTTTAAAATAAAACACTTGTAAAAAGGTTTTAGCAAATAGAAGATCCGAACGGATCTAGGGTTTAGATTTGAACAAAGAGGGGAATTCTCTAGAAAACAAAATAGGTTTTTAGGAAATTGTTTTTATGTTAAAAGATGCATGATAATGTTATGATGATGCACATAATAAAAATACTAGCGATTTTCTAGTTGCGGTTTTACCGGGGGTGCTACACTACCTCAGCGAGGTATTGACGCCGACAAAGCAGAGGTACCCTCACTACCAGAAACTCGCCTACGGCGTGTTCATGACGGCTCGTCGGCTGAGCCATTACTTCCAGGAGCACCAGGTGATGGTCGTCAACGAGGCACCCCTGAACAGCATCCTGAACAATCCAGAGGCCACAAGATGCGTAGCCCTGTGGGGCATCGAGCTGTCACCTCTAGACATCGTCTACGAGAAGCGACTCGCGATCAAGTCTCAAGTCCTCCCGGAATTCCTCGTCCACTGGATGGAGCTGCAGCTGCCAGACACACCAGACATGACACAGTCATGGATGATGCACTTCGACGGCTCCAAACGAGAGGCTGGAGCAGGAGCCGGGGTCATACTGACCTCCCCGCAGGGCGAAAAGATGAAGTACGTCCTTCGGATGAAATTCCGAGCTTCCAACAACGAGGTCGAATATGAAGCCCTCATTCACGGCATGAGGATGGCAAAGATCTGTGGTGCAACGCGCCTGGTCATCTACGGAGACTCGAACCTCGTCATCCAGCAGACGATGAACGAGTGCGACGCACACGCCGAAAACATGATCGCATACCGCGCACTCTACAACTCACTCGAGGGAGAATTCGACGGCTGTGAGCTTCGGCACGTCGAAAGAGAAAGCAATGAGGAGGCCGCCAGACTTGCCAACATCGGCTCCACCTGCGCACGAGTACCACCAGGCATGTTCCTCGAACAGATCTGCGTGCCATCCATCAAACGGAAATTCCCCAAGGGATCACCCGAAGAGGTAGAGCACTCGGGGGCTGCGCTACCCGAAGGACAGGAAGGACCCGAAAAGCTCGACACAGAGGTCGCTGTGGTCAACCTGATGTAGGTCATGGCAATCGAAGAAACTTTGATGCAGCCATACATCAAGTACTTGATAGACGGCGAGCTGCCTGATAGCCCGACAGATGCCCGGCGCATATCTCGCCGGTCAAAGGCCTTCACCATCATTAATGGCGAGCTGTACAAGCGCAGCATTTTGGGTGCACTCCAAAGGTGCGTCACCATCGGTGATGGCAAAACCATCCTCCAAGACATCCACGAGGGCATCTGCGGCCATCACGCGGGCAGCCGCGCCCTTGTCGCCAAAGCTCTACGAGCTGGATTCTACTGGCCAACGGCCATGAACGATGCCAAGGACATCATCCGAAGATGCAACGGGTGCCAAAGGTTTGCAGATAAACCGCACGCACCCGGATCCGAGCTTAGGCCCATACCCTTGGCCTGGCCCTTCGCCCAATGGGGCCTCGACATGATCGTCAAACTGCCACAGTCCTCTAAAGGAGGCCACGTGTACCTCCTGGTCGCAGTCGACAAATTCACAAAGTGGATTGAGGCCATGCCAGTGACTAACCAAAAGGGCAAAACTGCCGTCAAATTCTTTGAATCCATTGTCTACATATTTGGCGTGCCACACAACATCATCACCGACAATGGGTCGAACTTCATCTCCAAAGAATTCCAGGACTTCTGCGAAGACCTCAGAATCAACATCACATACGCCTCCGTGGTGCACCCGCAAACAAACGGGCAGGTCGAAAAGGCCAACGGCCTCGTCGGGGCTGGCATCAAGAAGCGCCTAATGAGCCCACTCGAGCGACTCGCGGGTGCCTGGACACAAGAGCTACCTTCGGTCCTGTGGAGCCTACGCACAACGCCAAACAGCTCAACCGGCTACACGCCTTTCTTCATGGTGCACGGAGCCGAAGCCGTGCTGCTAGCAGAGGTACGCCACAAGGCCCCTCGGGTCGTCGCTTACAGCGAAGCCGAATCAATGGCCGCACTCGAATATGCAGTCGACACACTCGACGAGGCACGTGACATAGCAGCAGCTCGATCAGCGGTGTACCAACAGAGTCTCCGCAACTACCATAGCCGACGGCTACGCCCAAGGTCCTTCGTCGAATGAGACCTAGTCCTACGACTCAAACAAGAGTGACCGAAGAAATTCGAGTCACCATGGGAAGGGCCCTACATTATCACTGAAGTAATCCCAGGTGGCGCCTATCGCCTCAAACACGTGGAGTCTGGAGTCGCATACTCCAACCCATGGAACGTCGCGCAGCTGCGACGCTTCTACCCCTAGCTACCCCTCTTTTACTTTCAATAAGGCTATTCAGCCAAGGCTACGCAGCCGAACAATGTACCTCCTCCTTACGATATGAATAAAGCTAAGTGTCTCGCCCCAAAATCTTTCGATTATTACCTACATCTTACTACATACTGCAACACACTCGGGGGCTCCCCCTACCTCACGACTTCGTCGACTGAGAAAAACGCGTGTACACCTGAGTAGATGACCACGTCAGGCTAACAAAAAGGACACGTATGAAAACAAAGCATAACATGCTACACAACAAGAAACCTTTACAATAATAAAGGGCATAACACGCCCAGTCGCATATATACAAATTTTACATCTATCTCTTTTACAGGTCCTACCTATTCTGAAGAATAGCCTGCGCACGCTGCTCAAACCAATCTACAATTCGCTCGGCACACTGCCTTACAGCCGAATAATGCGGGCGCATATCCCACTCACCGCCATCCGGAAGAGGAGGCGGCCCATCTGCTACAGCAGACAGATCTACATCAGGACGATGCAAACGCACAAGGGAAAGCGCGGCCTTCACCCCCGCAACAAGCTGATGTCGTACCAATTCTTCGACACAACGAACATTTCTAAACTTCGCCAGCAGGCCAGAAAGAGTCGACGGCGCGCCATCCAATGGAAACATTACATGCAAAACTGACGCCAACGAAGACTGCACCTGACGAAGCACCCGCGATACCTGGTGGACACGATCCTGCATTGTCGCAAGAACCATGGCACGATCATGATCCATCCAGAAAAACCCGCCGGCCTCCATGTCCTGCTGTGTCAAGCAGTTAATCCGAACAACAACACGCTCCTTTTCCTCCTTCGGGGCAAGGTTAGCACCTGCAATACTCACAAAGTAAGATGCAAGACCAACAGGCGCATCCGAAGCAATGAGCAGCAGCTCGAAAAACTCACACTCAAGCTGTTTGGCCAGACGACACAGCTCCCTGATCAAAAATTCCTCTCGGGTAGCGCCTCGCTCCGCCTTTGACTTCCAAACATCAGCGTGGCCACGCACTCCAAGTAATTCCCTCTCAAGACTACGGATACGGTCTCGAAGAAACACAAGCTGCGACGCACCATCCAAAGATGGCCGCAGCTGCGCTGCAGACAAAGTGTCTACGGGAGCATCACCCGAAGGATCCTAGAGTAGAACAAGACAAAGATATGAACAAGCAGACAAATGAAGACAAAACTCGGAAATTCATTATGTACAGCAAAAATCCACTACGTGGCGCAAGGATTCTTCACAGACACAATTACAAAAGCTGAAACAAAAGCTATCCTACAACTATAACGCCTACGAAGCGGCACCCTGAGTAGCCTCGGAGCCGGACTGCCTCGCCTTGGCTTCTCCCTGCTGCCTTAGCGCGTACTCGGCCAGCAGATCAATCAACTTTGGCCCGTAACGCTTACAGCGAGCAGAATAGATGGCGAAGGCTACCTCGGACCCATCAGCAGCCGTCGGCATCCGGGAGGTGATCTGAGGAAGATCCAGCTCCGCTCCAGCCGCCAAGGCCATCGCTAGCCCAACGGACGCGTCGATGCCTTTCTGCTTGCGCTTGTACACCGCAGGTGCTTCAGCCGACAGCGCTTCCGCCAAGGCATCAACATCTTCAAGGGCCACGCCCTTGGGGACGAGCTCCTTGTAGAAGCGCCCGAGGTCCTCCTTGGCTTTGGCAAGCGAGCCGACCACGGTACCGCAGCGGTCTTTGACCGCCGCGGCAGCATCATCCAGAGCACTACCGTGCTCCAGAGCACCGCGATCAAACTCGATGCTCGCGGCATCTACAATAACAAAGGAAGCAACATAAATAAAAAGCACTACAAGGAAAGGCAAGGAATTTGAAAAGAGAAGACAGAGAAACTCACCCGAAATAGCCTTGGCAGCCACCATCAGCCTGCCGGCTACCTCTCTCTCGCGTGCGAAGCCGTAGCAGTGGCGAGCTGCTCCTTGTGGTCCGTAGCCTCCTGCTGCAGACGCTCCCTAGCCTCGGCCGCGTTGGCTAGCTCCAGCTCGAGGCGCTCCTTCGCACCAACGGCGGCTTCGGCTTTTTTCTCCGCCTGCCAAAGGCTCTTTTTGAGAGCATCAAGCTCACGGAGAGAAGTGTTGTGGTCCTCTGTAGTCAGCAACACACCTATCAGATCGAAGGACAAAATACAAGAAGAAGCAGAAATCCAAAGTTGTAAACATACCTTGCAGCTGTTTAAAGTTGACCTCCAATTCCACGTGCTGCTGCACCAGCTGATTGGCGCCTTGCACAAAAGGCTACAAAAAGAACTACTAGTCAAAAGAACGGCTCGGGGGCTACGCCCAAAAGAACGAGCAAAACGCTCAGGGGCTCCCCCCGAGACTCGAAGGAATAACGAACAACAAAACACCCTACAGACGATCGGGGGCTCCCCCCGAGGCACGAAAAATCAATGATCAACAGATCATCCGAAAAGGCTCGGGGGCTCCCCCCACGGCAGAAAACGGATATTACTTACATGAATAGACGGCGACTTCGAAGGTTCGCCTGTAGACTTCTGAGGGAACACCACCAAAGCCTCCTGTGGAGAAGACCTCGGAGTGGCGCCCTCAGAGGTGGCCACCGTCTGAGGAGGAGGAGAAGGAATCTTCGACTCCCCCACCATCTCTCGAGCGCCATCGTTGGAGGAGTTGTCATAAGAGTGGCTGCACAAGAAAAACGTCAGCCAAGGAAAATAAAGCGAAATCGAAAAATGGCACAAAGAAATTGAGGAAGCTTACGAGTCGAGGTAGCTAAGGTCAAAGACAAGAGGGGTCTTCTTGCTTTCTTCTCTTCCTTCTTTTCTTCCTTCTTCTCTTCCTTCCTCCGCTTTGCCGGCGGGTACGGTGACACGGCCCGCACAGGAATGTCAGGAATTGGAGAAGAAGAGCCCCCCTGCCCATCACTGTGACGCTCAAGGCAAAGCGGGTTCCTAGGCGTCGGCGGAGTCGAGGCATCCGACGATTCGCTGTAGCTCCTCGTCCGCTTGCGAGTGTGATCCTCACTCGACTCATTGGCCTCTTCCACCGGAGATTGAGCCGGCGGCAGCTCGGACATGGAGTCCACCACCTCATTGTCTAGAGCATCCGGGAATAATTCGGGCAACGGAGGCGACATGCCTGGCACCTTGAACTCCTGCGCAAAAAGAAGCAAATTGGTCAGCAGACAAATAAATAACAAGTAAAACGCAGTCGAAAAATAGCGCTACGCGCATATCCAAGCTCTACACCTGCGGAACCGGACGAGAAGCAGAGAACGGAGAAGTCAGCGACCTCCCTGGAAGATCCTCGCCAGCCTTGAACTTCAGCAGTGGGCGAAGAATCCCGTCAAGATCCCCCTTGGAGAACTCCTCATCCGAAACCCTAGTCGGATCACGACGACCCGAATAGAGAAACATCGGGTGCGCCCTAGCCTGTAGTGGCTGCACCCAACGTTTGAGAAAGGTGCGGATGATATCCACACCATTCACCTCCTTCTCCAGAGTCAAATGGAAATCCTCCACCCGATGATAGAGCCCCTCTATCTCCGCCACCTCGCCATCCAAGATCTGGTTTTTCCAGGACCTTTTCGGCTCGATTTTCTGGGAGGGGTCGAAAGGAGCAAGACCAAAATCCTGCCCAGCTACCGTGGAGTCGCGGATGTAAAACCATCGCCTCCGCCAGTACTGGACAGATTCGGACATATAAAAGGAGAAGACAAGAAGATTGGATCGAAGGGAGATTATGCAACCCCCAATGGGATAGACACCATCAGAACCAGATTGCCTCTTCACGGAATAGAGTTTCCGGAAGAGGCCAAAGTGCGGCTCGATACCGAGCCAGCACTCACAGAAAGTGACGAAACAAGCAATGTGAAGAAGAGAGTTGGGGGAAAGATGATGCAGCTGGATGCCGTAAAGGAAAAGCAGCCCACGAAGGAAATTGTGGACTAGGAAGGAAAAGCCCCGAAGAACAAATGCGAGGAACATAACCCGAAACCCAGTGGGGGGGACGGGGAATTACCTTGTTACCAGGGAGCCTGACGGCCTCCCTATCCTGCGGGATCAAGCCCCGCTCACGGAGCTTGCAGAGATCACCCTCCCGCGTCTCCGATCGCCGCCAGCCACCATCGATGACACGGGCAGCTGCGGAACTTTTGTTGCCACCAGCAGCGCTGGTGCCAACTGCAGAAGAGGACTTCTTGGGCTTCCCCATCACGGTGCGGCGGAGCCGGCGGCGAGAACGTAGGATCAACGAAGGAAATGTTCGCGGATATTCCAGCGCGCAGCAAGAAAGCTCAGAGAAGATGGGAGCAGTGAAACACGAATGGCTGCAGTGAAAACAGATTAACTTTTCCCCAATGATTATAAGGACGAACACATGCACGACGACCGTCCATCGGAAAGACCTAGAGCCAACTGCAAGATCTGACCGTCCACGTGTCAGCCCAGCAGCGAACCGTCGCTCACACGCCGTCCACTACGCGCGGAAATCGAGGCGATGCCGTAATTATCTCCACGCCGCGCGTGACCGGTCAATTCAAGGTCAGAAGGTGGGACCCATGTTTGTCCAGTCATGTCATCTCTGGCGCAGAAGGCGCTTGAGGACACCGATCGTCATCACTGACGTCATCAAAAGCTATACTAGCAACGGTTACAATTCTTCGACTACACAACTCAGAGTACTCACTCGAATCTACGATTCGACTAACTACTCGGGGGCTACTCCTATCAGGAGCGATGGCCGCGCACCCGAAGTATAATCAAGATATCACACTGCAAAGCTATTCTTCGAGTCCTATGTCGAGTCTGCGACTCCACTACGGACTCGGGGGATACTCCCATAGGGAGGCTGGATTTAAGCATCCGAAAAATTTGTGTCCTACGGACCTAGAGTCAATCAATGGCTGAGCTAAAGTCTCTGCTCGAGTCTACGACTCGAACAGACACTCGGGGGCTACTCCCATAGGGATCGCTGGCCGCGCACCCTATGAATTCTTCGACTGTGATCCTTCGGATCAGAATGCAAAAACTTTTTGGCAACTCTGCCCAGAATAACGCTAAGTGAGAAGCATCATCCTCGGCCACCCGAAACACCTCCGCGGCGATAAAAAATCGGATGTTGTGTCTACGACACAAAGATAAGACCTACAGATATCATCTGATGGCCTGGAAACACACACGACTGCGCTCTGCTAGTGAAAACCCGTGCCAGCAGGTGCGATGAAAAATCCCGACGGACGCGTTGGGTACATCATTTAAATTTACTGGAATTCCACTCCTGTAAGACCTCCGCGGCCTGAGTCGAATTACGCCAGCATCTGTTCCGGATTCGAGTCGAGGGACTCGAATCTGAAGAAGATCGTGTTGTTTTGTCCTAAGATAGTTAACTGGCCCTGATCCATCGGGAGAGTCAGGCACACGCGTCAACAATCCCTACACATTCTCTTTAAAGACAGAGTTGCACCCGAAGGATTGAAGAGTCCTCAGCCGAATCTATAATTCGACTGAACACTCGGGGGCTACTGACATGGTTATACCCCGCGGGTACACGATCTCAGCATACCTAGTCCAGCCCAAGGAAGGCCCACGGAAAATACACGCCGGCCCATGAAGACTTTCGGGTGGCCAAGGTCCATGACGCCTTCGGATCCTTGGAGAGCAAGACTAGAGTAGATAGGAAATTCAAAGGGGTAAACCCTAAAACCTGTAATCGACTCGATCTGTGCCTGGGACCTGCCTGCCTATATATAAAGGCCAGGAGGGCAAGACGAGGAGGCTCTCTGATAACCTCTCGTATACACACCTCCACACCAGATTGCACCTGCGCACCCCTGTAACCTTCGGTTCCACCATAATCAGAGCAGACAAGCAGGAGTAGGGTTTTCCCTACGGGGGCCTGAACCTGGGTAAACCTCGTGTCCCCGTGTTGCTTGTTTGCTAACCGTTCCGCGATCTCCAGCATCCCCACCTTCTCCAAAACCCAAGTTCATAACAATGGGCATTGACGAGATCGAACCTCGTCAGAAGGCCTCCAGGATGATCTCCCCTCCGGCAGGGTGCCGGGAAAAGCTTCAGATCCCCCCGATCTAGGGACGATGGTGGTAGCGGCTACAGACGGTTTCATGGAATATTGATCGGGTTCTTAGGGTTTAGGCATCGGGGGCTTCTTATAGGCGAAGAGGCGAGGCAGGGGGGCGGCCAGGGGCCCACACCCTACCAAGGCGCGGGCCCACCCTAGGCCACGCCTGGGGGTGCAGCCACCATGTGGCGCCCCTCTGTCTCTCCTCTAGACTCTGTGTTCTCCTCAGTGAAATATTGACTTTGGCTTTTGTCCCGTCCAATTCCGAGAATATTTCCTTACTAGCTTTTCTAGAACTAAAAACAGCAGAAAACAGGCAACTCGCACTGTGGCAACTTGTCAATAGGTTAGTACCAGAAAACATATGAAAAGCACCTCAAAGTGTGGACAAAGCAAAGCAAAGTAGATACTAAACAAGCATGGAACATCAAAAATTATAGATACGTTTTCGACGTATCAAGCATTGACGACCGTCTACGCACAGCATGTTGGGAACCCCAAGAGCAAGGTGTGAAGCAGCAAGTTTTCCCTCAGTTGAGACCAAGGTTATCGAACCAGAAGGAGAAAGGAAACGTCGCACAGGTGTTGCAAGCAACGCGGAGACCTGTAAAACACAAACTCAAGACTTTTCCCCAATGAAACAGTGAGGTTGTCAAGCTCACCGGTTTGCTGTAACAAAGGATTAAACATATGGTGTGGAAGGTAATGGTTTGCAGCAAGTAAATAAGTAACAGTGGAAGATGTATCAATGGTAAAGATTGGACCGAGGTCCATAGTTCACTAGAGGTGCTCTCCTTATATAAACAACATGGCATGAAGGGTAAACAAATTACAGCGGGGCAATTGACAGGAACTGAGCAAGGCATAACAATGCAATTACTAGTTAGAAACATCCTATGAGATTCGATTGGGCAATACAACAAGATACATAGAACGCCATCCAACTGCATTTATGACTAGAAGTCCACCTTCAGATTATCATCCGAACCCCCTCCAGTATTAAGTTGCAAGAAACAGACAACTGCTTTAAGCAAAGTGTGTAAGGTAAACAGTCCACATGTTCCATGAACAAGAGACCGTTGTTTTCTCCCTAGTAGCAACAGCACATCTACAACCGAAGAGATTATTGTCACTTCCCTTGGAAACTAGAGGCATGAACCCACTATCGAGCATAAATACCCCCTCTTGGAGTCACTAGAAACTACTTGGCCAAGATAGGTACTAACAACGGAGAGCATGCAAGATCACAAACAACACAGACATGATAGAATCATAAAGACAAAACCATTAATCAAACCAACATAATAATCTCAATATCCATCGGATCCCCGTAAACACAACATGCATGATTACAAATAGATTAGATCTTGATCATGAACGGAGCTCACAAGATCTATACATGAAAGCACAAAGGAGGAGATACAACCATCTAGCTACTACATGGACCCATAGTCCAAGGTGGAACTACTCACGCATAATACCGGAGAGAAGGCCTCCGGGATGATCTCCCCTTCGGCAGGGTGCCGAGAAGAACTTTAGATCCCCCCAGATCTAGGGACGATGGTGGCAGCGGCTACAGACGGTTTCATGGAGATTTGATCGGGTGCTTAGGGTTTGTGCATCGGGGGCTCTTTATAGGCGAAGGAGACCGAGGAGGCGGCCAGGGTTGGCAAACCCTAGCCAGGCGCGAGGTTGGGCCCACCCGCGCCTGGGGTGGGTCTGGCCCCCCTAGCTGGCCCCTCCGGCTCTACTCTGGACTTCTTGTTCCCCATGGAAAGTAACTGACTTTGACTTTTGTCCCGTCCAATTCCGAGAATATTTCTTTACTAACTTTTTTGAAACCAAAAATAGCAGAAAACAGGCATCTGGCACGGTTGCAACTTGTTAATCGGTTAGTACCATAAAACATGTAAAAAGCACCTCAAAGTGTAGATAAGCAAAGCAAAGTAGATACAAAACAAGCATGGAACATCAAAAATTATAGATACGTTTCCAATGTATCAAGCATACCCAAGCTTAAATACCCCCTCTTGTAGTCACTAGCAACTACTTGGCCAAGATAGCTACTAACAACAAAGAGCATGCAAGATCACAAACAACACAGACATTGTCGGGGGGATAACCCCTAGTAGGGTCACGAGAGGGGAAACATAGCGCAGCTGGGTTGGCTCCGAGTAAAAGATGAACCAGTCCAGGTAAGAACGGCCGGGTAAGATAAGCAAGAAACCCGAGATACAAACTATCTCGGCCCGTATAGGACAAAGTTGTAACCCTTGCAGGTACCAATGAGCCGAGTCAACCGAGGAAGGGCCGAGTCAAGAAGGACGCGTGGCACCTTTCCGAGTAAGGTTCAAGAAGGACCATGGTAAAGCATGGTCAAAAGAGAAGGGCGACTCCGGGTGACACAAAAGGATCCGGGTGACGCCCAAAGCAAGCGCTGACGTACAAAGTAACCGCGTGACACTGAAAAGAACAAGAAGCAGTGTACCAGAAGACCATTAGCTGTCAAGCTTTATGGACCGGGCCTATGGGCTTAAGGCAAGCCCATAACCCGGCCCATATTGTAGGGACCAAGATCCAAACAGTAAACCCTAGAACCCAAAAGGGGTATTAGCTAGCTAGCACTGCCTATATAAGGGAGGGCATAGCGGCAGTAGAAGGGAGGTTGGAACAAGTAGAGAACATGTGCCTAGTACTCAAGCGAATACAGCTCAAGGAGCACTTGTAATCTTTGGGGTTTCAATCAAATCGCCAAGTGTAGAGAGTTCTAACTGTTCTTCGTGCATGGATCGACCGTGCACTCCCTCCCCGGTGACCACAAGCACCCATTCGGCCCCCAACTTAAGCCTACCCATGGCATATGCCGTGCCACCACCACGACGGTTGGCGCCCACCGTGGGGCAGAAGTAGGTGCTTGATGGAGTCTTCATCCGGACGGGCAACATCATCGCCAAGACTGGCGAGCGCGTCTACTCTGGCCTCATTCAGAGGTTTGGAGCGCCCAACTTCGTCAGCGACAACGCAGGCTGCTTCGGGACCAAGCCGTTCCCTAGGGGCGGTCGCTTCATCAAGTTCAGCGAGCACCAGGTCTACGTCGCGGTGCGCGTGGAGCGCGCATATCCTGAGCGCGTCGTCCTAGCGCCGGATCCTCCAACAGAACCAGTCGCTGGGAAACCTCTCCAACTCGTCTCCATGGAGGTAATGATGACTGCCACAAACCCCATAGATCCCCCAGTAGTTACAGTGGTTAATGAAAACACAGAGGGAGGAAATCATGAGGAAACGCCAAGGGCTGCAAGAACAGCGAAGGCGCCGCTGGAGAAACCAGAGAACTTAACTAGGAGCAAAAGAGCTAAGGAGCTGCAGGAAGCAATAGACAAGTTGGAAGAGGCAGTGGCACAAGAGACTGACCCGACACGTGTGCAAGCCGAGTTGGAAGAAACCAGGATAAAAGTTCTGGAAAAAGCAAAGGAGCTGGCACAGTTACAACAGGATGTGGATATCACTATCCGAGAGCTTAACTCGGCAAATCGAGTCAAGGGCGCAAAGACCCGGCTTGATGCGACGAGGTTGAGAGGAAGGAACCTCAACGAAGAGCTCGCAGATGCGACATCAAAGATAACAGCAGAGAATAGCAATGAGACAACCATGCTCCCAACATACAACACAGCAGCAGCTAATCTGTGAGCAGCAGAAGCAGCAATTGCAGAGTTACCCCACTTGGAGGGGGAAGCAAAGAAAAGGCAGCAAGAACGGGTCAATGAGTTAGTAAAGCAGCCAACATGCTAAATGAGGCATATTACAGAGCAAATCCAGGTATAGCAGGGAGGTCACAGCTGGTTCACTCGGCAACTCCTGTTCCGGCAAGATCGGCTGGGCACACGGCATCCTCACCAGGAGCAGCACCCAGGCCGAGAAAAGAGAAAAGTGTGGATTCTGGAAGAAACAAGCAGATGGTCGCCTATGATCCGACAGCAGTTCAAGGAAACCCGGCGCGTGTGCAAGGGGCAAAAAGAAATAATCCCCGAGAAAATGAAAACCAGGAAAAAATTGGACAGAGAAATGACAACAGAGGGCAAAATTTTGCGCCTCATACTCGGCGCGCAACTCACTCGGCACGAGGAGGAAATCCAGCTCCGAATAACACACCAGCTCAGCCGGAAAGAAGACAATAGAGTGCGGGAAAAGCAGTTCAACAGCCTGCTGACCCGAACGCGAATAAATATAATGATGGTTACTCGGCAATGGTAAATGACGGGTATGAACTGTCGGATCATGCATATCAAGCAATGGGAGCAAGATACGGAGGTAGAAATCTTCAGCCGGATGATGCCAGGTTGAAGCTTGACCGTATAAAAATGGCGGAGATAATTGAATCGCAAGATCCGCAGGGTCCACCATGTTTTGGCCCAAGGATCATGAAGGAGCCACCGGTGCCAAATTTCCAGCTGGCCAGAGGAACAAAAACATATGATGGAAGCACAAAGCCGGAGGATAGGCTCATAGATTATGGAACCGTTGTAAATATAGCGCATGGAAACTTGAGATGGGCAGTACGTTACGTACCGCAAATGCTGGAAGGACCAGCTCGGGTATGGTTGAACAATTTGCCACCCCGAAGCATCAACAGTTGGATTCATTTTCATGACGCCTTCGTGAGCAATTTCACGAGCACTTACAAGAGGCCGAATCGCCCACAACAACTAGCAATGTGCAAGCAAAGACCGAATGAGACAGACAGGAAGTTCCTCATAAGGTGGTGTACGATGCATAAGTCTTGTGAAGGGGTAATCTGAAGGGTTTCGCGGCATAGTAAATCAAAATTTTCTACGGATGCGAACAGAGGGAAAGCCAAGATCTAATCTAGGAGATGCAATCAACGAGAGAGATTGGATTAGATCTTCATACCCTTGAAGATTCGCACAGCGGAACGTTCGTCGGAACGTGGGTGATGTAGTCGTACTCGCTTCTCCTCCTCGCGATCCGATCCGATCTAGCACCACAAGTGGCGGTGCCTCCGTGAGATGCACACGTGCAGCACCTCGACGTCTCCTCCTTCCTCGGACCAGCAAGTATGGTGGAGCGATAGATTGGATCTACAACACGATGGCGTGGTGTATATGGTGGAGAATTTCTGCAGCAGGGCTTCGCCTACAAACAGTCGGGAGGGAGAGAGGAAAGCTAGCAAGACGGCTAGGGTTTGGAGGAGAGGTGTGGGGGGGTTGGTGCGCCCCCACCCCTCTTTATATAGAGGGGGGCGCAGCCCTAGCCCCTCCTCCAAGCCCAAAGGATAAGGAGTGGGGGGCATGGACTCTCCCCTCTTCTAGAAACCCTATCTCTAGTTTAAACGATTTAAACTCTCTAGGATCGGCTGGGCCCTATGGGGCCTTGTGCCCCTGGCCCAATGCGGCCAGGACACTCCCTCATAGGCTCATGCCCCCTCCCGGAAGGTGGGGCCACGTTGGTCCCCTTCCGGAAGGTTCTAGAAGCTTCCGGTACAATACCGATTAACCCGGAACAATTCCGAACTCCAAAAACTGCACTGCCTTATATGAATCTTATTCTCCGGACCATTCCGGAACCTCTCGTGATGTCCCGGATCCCATCCGAGACTCCGAATAAAAATTCATAAACCAATTATCCAATCTATCCTAGCGTCGAGACACGTTAAGTGTGTGACCCTGCGGGTTCGAGAATATGCAGACATGATCTTCTATCAATAATCAACAGCGGGGTCTGGGCACCCATATTGACTCCCACACATTCATCGATGATCATATCGGATGAACCACGATGTCAGGATTCAAACAATCCCATATATATATTCCCTTCGTCTCGCGATATTTTACTTGCCCGAGATTCGATCGTCGGTACCGTCATACCTAGTTCAATCTCGTTCACAGCAAGTACTTTACTCGTTCCGTAATCCGATATCACTTTGTGATTAACTCCTTAACCACATGCTTGCAAGCGGTGTTGATATCGATTACCGAGTGGGCCCGAAGTATATCTCTCCGACTTGGGAGGGACAAATTCCATCTCGATACATACAACCCAACAGATACTTTCCGATCACCTGAGAGACACCTTTATGATCACCCTCTCATAGGATGACGTTTGATGACCTCAAAGCTTTCTTCCGATACCAGGGAGTTGTATTATCTCATGGTCTAAGGAATACAATATTTGACATAAGAAAAGCTTCGCAAAGATGAACACGATGATACGATCTAATTGCTTCGCTTAGTTTGGGTCTGTCCATCATATCATTCTCCAATGATATGATCTCATTATCAATTGACAACTCATGTCTATGGTTAGGAAACCTTAACCATCATTGATCAATGAGCTAGTCCATAGAGGCATACTAGGGACACGGTGTTGTTCACAAACCACACAAGTATTAAAGTTTCCGCTTAATACAATTCTAGCATGGAATATAAACTTTATCATGAACAAGAATTATAATAATAACATCTTTATTATTGCCTCTAGGGCATAATTCCAACAGTCTCCCACTTGCACTAGAGTCAATAATCTAGTTTACATCTGGCAACAATCTCACACCCATGGCACTGAGGTGTTGATCATGTTTTACACGTGGAAGAGGTTTAGTCAATGGATCTGCGACATTCAGATCTGTATGTACTTTGCTAATCTTCAGATCTCCATCTGCAATATAATCTCGGATTATATGAAACTTGCGGTTGATATGCTTGGTCTTTGGATGATATCTTGGTTCCTTAGCGAGTGCTATGGCGCCAGTGTTTTCACACAATATCTCCAGTGGGTCCAATGCACTTGGAACCACGCCAAGCTCAGTGATGAAGTTTCTGATCGAAACTCCTTCACTTGACGCTTCTGCAGCAGCCATGTATTCCGCTTCCACTGTAGATCCCGCGATCACGCTTTGCTTGCAGCTTCTCCAGCTCACAGCTCCTCCATTCAAAATATAAACGTATCCTGTCTGAGATTTGGAATCATCCTTGTCGGTGTCAAAACTAGCGTCGACGTAACCTTTTACGACAAGCTGTTCATCACCCCCATAGACTAAGAACATTTCTTTAGTCCTATTTAGGTACTTTAGGATGTTCTTCACGGCTGTCCAGTGTTCCACTCCTGGATCACTTTGATATCTGCTCGTCAAACTAAGAGCATTGGACACATCCGGTCTAGTACACAGCATGGCATACATGATGGAACCTATGGCCGAGGCATAAGGCACTTTGCTCATAGCTTCCCTATCATTTACCGTAGCTGGACACTGAGCCTTGATCAATATCTTACCTGACAACATAGGCACTGAACCTTTCTTTGCCTTATCCATTCTGAACCTTTTCAGAACTTTGTCTAGGTATGTACTCTGGCTTAAAGCTATCAGCCGTCTTTGTCTATCTCTATAGATTTTGATGCCCAATATATAAGCAGCTTCACCTAGGTCTTTCATTAAAAAACACTTGTTCAAATAACTCTTCACATCGTTAAGCATGTTGATGTCATTTCCAATAATCAATATGTCATCCACATATAGTACCAGAAACGTCACCGAGCTCCCACTCACTTTCTTGTAGATACAAGCTTAGTAGCAATTTGGAACAAATCCAAAGCTCTTGATCACTTGATCAAAACGAAGGTTCCAACTCCGAGATGCTTGCTTCAGTCCATAAATGGAACGCTGAAGTTTGCATACTTTACTAGCATCCTTAGGATCGACAAAACCTTCGGGTTGCATCATATACAACTCTTCATCAATGTTGCCATTGAGGAACGCAGTCTTGACATCCATCTGCCATATTTCATAATCATGAAACGCAGCAATTGCTAATAAAATCCGAATGGACTTAAACATCGCTACGGGAGAGAAAGTCTCATCGTAGTCAACACCTTGAACTTGTCGAAAACCTTTTGCGACAAGCCGTGCTTTATAGACGGTAACATTACCATCCGCATCCGTTTTCTTCTTGAATATCCATTTGCACTCAACGGCCTTTCGGTCGCTAGGAGGATCCACCAAAGTCCATACTTGGTTTTCGCTCATGGATCCCAATTCGGATTTCATGGCTTCCAGCCATTTCTCAGAGTCTGGGCTCATCATCGCTTCCTCATAGTTCGTAGGTTCACTGTCTTCTACCAACAAGACAGTCAAGACAGGGTTGCCGTACCACTCAGGAGGGGCACGCAACCTTGTCGACCTGCGACGTTCAGTAGCAGCATCGTCCGAAGCTTCATGATCCTTGTCATTAGCTTCCTCTATTATTGGTGCAGGCGGCACTGGAACAATTTCAGGTGCTGCGCTACTCTCCAACTTAAGAGAAGGTTCAATAACCTCGTCTAGCTCTACTTTCCTCCCACTCACTTCTTTCGAGAGAAACTCCTTCTCAAGAAAGGAACCGTTCTTTGCGACAAACACTTTGCCTTCAGTTCTGTGATAGAAGGTATACCCAATAGTTTCCTTAGGGTATCCTATGAAGACGCATTTCTCCGCTTTGGGTTCGAGCTTGTCCGGCATCAACTTCTTGACGTAAGCTTCGCATCCCCAAACTTTAAGAAACGACAACTTAGGTTTAGCACCAAACCACAGTTCATACGGTGTCGTCTCAACGGATTTAGATGGAGCCCTATTTAAAGTGAATGCAGCGGTTTCTAATGCATAACCCCAAAATGATAACGGCAAATCAGTAAGAGACATCATTGATCGGACCATATCTAATAGGGTTCGATTCCGGCGTTCAGACACACCATTGCGCTGTGGTGTTCCGGGTGGCGTGAGTTGTGAAACGATTCCACTTACTTTAAGATGCGTGAGAAAATCATAACTCAAATATTCACCTCCACGATCGGATCGTAGAAACTTAATCTTTCTGTTACGATGGTTCTCCACTTCATTCTGAAATTCCTTGAACTTTTCAAATGTTTCAGATTTATGTTTCATTAAATAGATATACCCATATCTACTTAAGTCATCGGTAAAAGTGAGGAAATAGCGATATCCACCGCGCGTCGAAATACTCATCGGTCCGCATACATCGGTATGTATGATTTCCAACAAGTTCGTTGCTCGCTCCATCATACTGGAGAACGGGGTTTTGATCATCTTGCCCATGAGGCATGGTTCGCATGTGTCAAATGATTCAAAATCAAGAGACTCCAAAAGTCCATCAGAATGGAGTTTCTTCATGCGCTTTACACCAATATGACCTAGACGACAGTGCCACAAATAAGTAGTATTATCACTATCTACTTTGCATCTCTTAGCCTCAATGTTATGGATGTGTGTTTCATCCCTTTCGAGATTTAGAAGAAATAAACCATTTACAAGAGGTGCATGACCATAAAAGATGTTACTCATATAAATAGAACAACCATTATTCTCCGATTTAAAGGAATAACCGTCTTGCAATAAACACGATCCAGAAATAATGTTCATGCTCAACGCAGGCACATAATAACACTTATTAAGGTTTAAAACTAATCCCGAAGGTAAAACTAAGGAGAGCGTGCCGACGGCCATCACATCAACTCTTGATCCGTTGCCAACGCGCATCGTCACCTCATCCCTCGCAAGCCGCCGTCTATTCCGTAGCTCCTGTTTCGAGTTACAAATATTAGCAACTGAACCGGTATCAAATACCCAGGCACTACAACGAGGGCTAGTAAGGAAAACATCAATAACATGTATATCAAATATACCTTTGATGGTGCCAGCCTTCTTGTCCGCTAAGTACTTCGGACAGTTGCGCTTCCAGTGACCCTTGTCCTTGCAATAGAAGCACTTAGTGTCCGGCTTGGGACCAGACCTGAGCTTCTTCTCAGCAGGGGCATTGCGCTTGCCGCCGCCTTCTTGAAGGACTTCTTTGCTCCCTTACCTTTCTTAAAGGAGGGCTTGTTGACCATCAACACATGATTATCCTTCTTGATGTCCACTTCCGCAGCCTTTAGCTTTGCGAAGAGCTCGGTGATCGTATCAGTGGAACCAATCTGATTATGAGTCACTACAAAACTTTTGTAGCTGGGAGGGAGTGATTGCAGAACCCTGTCAATCTTGAGCTCCTCTGGAATCGTGCATTCCAGTTTCTCAAGCCGTTGAGTGTAGCCCGACATCTTTATGGCGTGCTCACTAACGGAACTCCCTTCCTCCATCTTGCAGTTAAAGAACTTCTCGGAGATCTCATATCTCTCAGAACTGGCCTGAGTCTGAAACATGGTTTTCAGCTCCTCGAGAATCTCAAAGGGCCCGGGATACTCTTCAAAACGATTTTGAAGTTCCGGTTCCATAGCAAACAACATGGTGCTCTTAATCACACCATAATCTTCTTTACGTGACTGATAGACAGCTTTCTCATCAGCAGGCGCAGTTGCAGCAGGGGGGTCACCTAACGCTTTACCAAGGACATAGTCCTTTTGTCCGCCGGACAGAATGATTCTTAGATTGCGGAACCAATTGGTGAAGTTAGACCCATTGTTTCTAAGCTTTTCCTTCTCAGCAAAAACGTTGAAGTTGAAGTTGGACTTGGCCATGTGATCTACCGTATTGGCAAGTACAATTTAGACTATGTTCATGATAAATAGTTCAACTTAATCAAATTACTAGATGGACTCCCACTAAATTCAACATCCCTCAAGTTGTTTAGTGAACACGATCCAAATTCACCACACCTAATCCGATCATCACGAGAAGAGATGTGGTTTCAATGGTGGACAACAAAGTGTCGATCATATCATTCATATGACTCATGCTTAAC
This sequence comes from Avena sativa, assembly GCA_916181665.1. Lineage (NCBI taxonomy): Eukaryota > Viridiplantae > Streptophyta > Magnoliopsida > Poales > Poaceae > Avena > Avena sativa. The sequence continues at coordinate 86,216,513 of OV702285.1, read as the reverse complement.
CTTTCGGTTCTTGTGTTCCGAGGCCATGTCTGTACATGCTAGGCTCGTCAAGTTAGACCCAAGTATTTCCGCGTGTGCAAAACTGGCTTGCACCCGTTGTATGTGAGCGTAGAGTCTATAGCACCCGATCATCACGTGATGCTTGGACACGACGAACTTTCGCAACGGTGCATACTTGGGGAGAACACAGTTTTTATCTTGATCTTTAAGTGAGGAATCATCTTATAATGCTACCGTCGCGATCTAAGCATAATAAGATACATAAAGGGATAAACATCACATGCATATAACTTTATGTGACATGGTATAGCCAATCCTCGCGCAATGATCTCCATCTTGTGCGTTCCGGCATGATCTCCATCACTCCACCATGATTGCCTCCACCACGAATAGCAACTACAACTATTGCTAACTACTTAGCGATAAAGTAAAGCTCTTACATGGCGTATAAGAAGTTGACTCGCAGGTCATACACAATTATAAAGACAACCATATGGCTCCTGCCGGTTGTGTACTCATCGACATGCAAGTCGTGAAACATTACAAAACATGATCATCGCATACAATATACACATCACATCTTGGGCCATACCATATCACAGAAAACACTCCCTGCAAAAACAAGTTAGACGCCTCTACTTTGTTGTTGCATGTTTTACGTGGCTTATGGGAGTAGATGCTAAGAACGATTCTTACCTACGGAAAGCCACAACGGTGATATTATGGTTGCCAAACTCCGGTGTTAATCCCATGACAACTATAGTGAGAGAAACTGACATCCACCAGCCGCATGTGTGGAACAAGCCACACGTCAAGTGCGGAGCCGGTCTCGCGAACGACGTCGCGTAAGGTTGGCCTGGACCGCTTCAATCTCACTATCCCGCGTCATAAGAAGAACACAAACAAGAGGCTTGCAACAGAAAACATCAACGCCCGCAACAACCATGTTGCGTTCTACTCGTGAAACACATCTACGCATAGATCTAGCTCTGATACCACTGAAGGGTTTCGCGGCATAGTAAATCAAAATTTTCTACGGATGTGAACAGAGGGAAAGCCAAGATCTAATCTAGGAGATGCAATCAACGAGAGAGATTGGATTAGATCTTCATACCCTTGAAGATTCGCACAGCGGAACGTTCGTCGGAACGTGGGTGATGTAGTCGTACTCGCTTCTCCTCCTCGCGATCCGATCCGATCTAGCACCACAAGTGGCGGTGCCTCCGTGAGATGCACACGTGCAGCACCTCGACGTCTCCTCCTTCCTCGGACCAGCAAGTATGGTGGATAGATAGATTGGATCTACAACACGACGGCGTGGTGTATATGGTGGAGAATTTCTGCAGCAGGGCTTCGCCTACAAATAGTCGGGAGGGAGAGAGGAAAGCTAGCAAGACGGCTAGGGTTTGGAGGAGAGGTGTGGGGGGTTGGTGCGCCCCCACCCCTCTTTATATAGAGGGGGGGGGGGGGGGCGCAGCCCTAGCCCCTCCTCCAAGCCCAAAGGATAAGGAGTGGGGGGCATGGACTCTCCCCTCTTCTAGAAACCCTATCTCTAGTTTAAACGATTTAAACTCTCTAGGATCGGCTGGGCTCTATGGGGCCTTGTGCCCCTGGCCCAATGCGGCCAGGACACTCCCTCATAGGCTCATGCCCCCTCCCAGAAGGTGGGGCCACGTTGGTCCCCTTCTGGAAGGTTCTAGAAGCTTCCGGTACAATACCGATTAACCCGGAACAATTCCGAACTCCAAAAACTGCACTGCCTTATATGAATCTTATTCTCCGGACCATTCCGGAACCTCTCGTGATGTCCCGGATCCCATACGAGACTCCGAACAAAAATTCATAAACCAATTATCCAATCTATCCTAGCGTCGAGACACGTTAAGTGTGTGACCCTGCGGGTTCGAGAATATGCAGACATGATCTTCTATCAATAATCAACAGCGGGGTCTGGGCAGCCCATATTGACTCCCACACATTCATCGATGATCATATCGGATGAACCACGATGTCAGGATTCAAACAATCCCATATATATATTCCCTTCGTCTCGCGATATTTTACTTGCCCGAGATTCGATCGTCGGTACCGTCATACCTAGTTCAATCTCGTTCACAGCAAGTACTTTACTCGTTCCGTAATCCGATATCACTTTGTGATTAACTCCTTAACCACATGCTTGCAAGCGGTGTTGATATCGATTACCGAGTGGGCCCGAAGTATATCTCTCCGACTTGGGAGGGACAAATTCCATCTCGATACATACAACCCAACAGATACTTTCCGATCACCTGAGAGACACCTTTATGATCACCCTCTCATAGGATGACGTTTGATGACCTCAAAGCTTTCTTCCGATACCAGGGAGTTGTATTATCTCATGGTCTAAGGAATACAATATTTGACATAAGAAAAGCTTCGCAAAGATGAACACGATGATACGATCTAATTGCTTCGCTTAGTTTGGGTCTGTCCATCATATCATTCTCCAATGATATGATCTCATTATCAATTGACAACTCATGTCTATGGTTAGGAAACCTTAACCATCATTGATCAATGAGCTAGTCCATAGAGGCATACTAGGGACACGGTGTTGTTCACAAACCACACAAGTATTAAAGTTTCCGCTTAATACAATTCTAGCATGGAATATAAACTTTATCATGAACAAGAATTATAATAATAACATCTTTATTATTGCCTCTAGGGCATAATTCCAACATAATCGAGTCACAAGCAATCACATGGTTTGCACAAGGATGCAGACATGGGAGTGTGTTGTGGCAAAGGTTACAAACATATATGCCGGCAAGCCTAGCAGAGACGATAAGAATCGCCAACTCGTACGCGTTAGGAGATCCGACTCAGCCGCTGCTCATGTCGGCAAACGGGATGACTAAGACTCAGATCTATGATGCTACCGGGTCGCAAAGGCGCCAGGAGAGATCCGAATACATAATCAAGAGAAGGGACGAGAGGCCGGATTACAGGTATGGTTCGGCTCAGGTTGCTGCAGTAAATCAGGATCATCCAGATGCTAGAAGCAGTCAGCGTCAAAGGACAAATGGTCAACAACAATGGATTCCAAAGAATGACGGCAAAAGGCCATACGATCAGAGGAAACAGTATCAAGACCGACAAAAATACACCTATGAGATGATGCTGGATCAGCCGTGTAAGTTTCACACGCCTAGTCCGAGTAAGCCGGCAAATCACTCAACAAGGCAATGCACTTGGTTTCAGAAAGGAGATAGAGTGGACTCGCCGAATAAGCAGCTTCCACCACCTCCCCCTCCACCACTTACATGAGGAAATGCTCAAGCAGTAGGACCAGATAACAGATATGAAAACAGGCAGCCGAGATATCAGAATCAGGAAAGAAGAGAAGCTATGCATCAGGTGCACAATCCAAGAGGTGACGATGCTCATATAGGCCATGGAACTAGAAATGAGTACAGAGAACATCACCAGAGCTATGTTGTCTTTGTCACAGAGCCAAACGACAAGAAGAGCCAGCAGCGATGAATGAAGGAAGTGAATGCCACGATGCCGGCAATTCCCAAGTACATGCATTGGTCTGAGCAAGAGATAACTTGGAGTATAAAGGATCACCCCAAGATCATGCCAACCCCAGGAGGATACGCTCTGGTTCTGGATCCAACGTTCATGGGCCCAGATATCAACGTGAAATTTTCAAAGGTGTTAATCGACGATGGCAGTAGCATCAACATCATGTACAAGGATACTATGCTCAAGTTAGGCATTACCATGAACATGCTAGAGCCGACTAAGACCACTTTCCACGGGATTGTGCCGGGATTGTCCTGTGAGCCAATTGGCAAGATCTGGGTCGACGTCTTATTTGGCAACAGAGAAAATTGTCGCACTGAAGCCATAGAGTTCGAGGTAGTAGATTTGGTTAGCTCATATCATGCCTTACTCGGCAGACCGACTATGGCGAAGTTTATGGCTACTCCTCACATCGCTTACTTGAAGATGAAGCTGCCAGGCCCATGTGGGGTGATCACAGTTGAAGGAGATTACAAAAGATCTATTGCTTGTGCCTCAGCCGGATCTTCACTGGCTGAGTCACTCGTCATAGCACAAGAAAAAGTCAGATGTTGGAGGTGGAAGCATTGGCCAAAGCAGCACAAATGTCCATGACGGCACTCACCAACCCGCATGGCAATGTGTCATTTCAAGCTACCAAGGAAACCAAGAAGGTGCAGGTGGATGAAACTTTACCAGAGCGCATAGTAACCATTGGGGCTGGCCTTACTGATAAATAGGAAAGCGAGCTCACCAGCTTCCTCCATGAGAATCGTGACATCTTTGCATGGTCCACTCAAGATCTGCAAGGAGTTCCGAGGGAGATGGCTGAGCACTCTCTTCATGTAAGACCAGATGCAAGGCCGGTGAAGCAACCCCTCCGCCGCTTCGCCGAAGATAGGAGGAAAGTAATAGCAGCCGAGATTGCAATACTTTTAGCTGCTGGATTCATCATGGAAGTGCTGCACCCGGTCTGGTTGTCAAATCCAGTCCTGGTCGAGAAGAAGAAAGATGACCCGAACGTGGCAGTGGTATGGCGCATGTGTATTGATTACACGAACCTCAACAAGGCATGTCCAAAAGATCCATTTCCTCTGCCTCGGATCAATCAGGTCATAGATTCTACTGCTGGGTGTGAGTTGTTGTCATCTGTGGATGCGTATTTAGGATTCCATCAGATTCCACTGAATCCAAATGATCAAATAAATACAGCTTTTATCACCCCGTACAGGGCTTATTGCTATCGCACCATGCCATTCGGATTAAGAAATGCAGGCGCAACATATCAAAGATGCATGCAAAAATGCTTGCAAGATCAATTGGGCAAAAATGTTCAAGTATACGTCGATGACGTGGTAATAAAAACCAAACAAAGTCATACTCTAATCGAGGACTTGCGTCAAACATTCGCAAACTTGAGAAGATTCCGGATGAAACTTAACCCGGAAAAATGTACATTTGGTGTCCCGGCTGGCAAGTTACTCGGATTCCTTGTATCCAGCCGAGGAATTGAAGCTAACCCGACAAAGACCAGGGCCATCGAAAGAATGGAATTGCCAAAAACCCTTAATGATGTCCAGAAGTTTACTAGATGCCTGGCTTCATTGAGCAGGTTTGTTAGTCGGCTAGGCGAAAAAGCCCTACCACTATATCAGCTGATGAAGAAATCAGACAAATTCACATGGACACAGCAAGCTGATAGCGCTTTCCATGAATTAAAGAAAATGTTGGCAACAACACCAATATTAGTGTCACCACTATCCAAGGAGCCAATGCTGCTCTATATCGCCGCAACCAACAGAGTTGTAAGTACAGTAATAGTGGTTGAACGTGAAGAAGGGGGCAAATTAGTCCAAAGACCAGTATATTACTTGAGCGAAGTGCTCTCTGTCTCGAAACAGAATTACCCGCATTATCAGAAGATGACATATGGGGTATATATGGCAGCAAAGAAGGTGAAACATTATTTTTAGGAACACCCGATCCGGGTAATATGCGAGGCACCTATCTCGGATATATTGGGCGGCAAAGATGCCAGCGGCCGAGTAGCCAAATGGGCCATTGAACTGGCACCATACACTCTACAATATGATAGGCGGGATGCAATAAAATCTCAAGCCGTTGCAGATTTCTTTGTAGAATGGATGGAGATGCAGTACAAACCACCACTGCCAGATACAAATTACTGGAAAATGCATTTTGACGGGTCCAAGACGAAAATGGGTCTGGGCGCCGGGATAGTGCTCACATCTCCAAAGAGGGATCAACTAAGGTATGTCTTGCAGATTCATTTTGCTGCTTCTAACAACGTTGCCGAGTACGAAGCACTCGTCCATGGCATTAAATTAGCCAGGGAAATTGGTATCAAAAGGATCATGTGTTTTGGTGATTCGGATTTGGTGATTCAGCAAGTGTTTGGACATTGGGACGCACTGGAAGCAAACATGGCATTATATCGCTTCCACGTGCAGCAAATTTCGGGACACTTTGACGGTTGCGAATTTCATCACATTCCTAGAGCAGAAGATGAGGCAGCGACGTGTTATCCAAGCTAGGATCATCTAGACAAGCAATACCACCAAGGGTAGCATTGGAGCATCTTAGGAAGCCATCGATCACGCCCTCACCAGAGTCCGAATCAATCAGGGTCATCCCAGCGAGCCAGGAATCAGAGGCAGTGCCAATGGATATCGACTCAGGGGTTGCCGAATCACACTCGGGGACTCCCCAGGTTATGTCGGCAGAACATATCTCGACGGAACCAATGGACATTGATGCTGAAGCAGACCCGGAACCGCTAATACCAACATGGGCACAACCAATATTCAGTTATTTGAAGGATGGAACCTTGCCGAGTGATGAGACACTGGCAAGGCAAACGGCACGAAGAGCAAAAGCATACAGCATAATCAACAAGGAACTATACAAACGAAGCATGACAAGTGTACTACAACGTTGTATTAGTTCAGAGAAAGGCCAGGAGATTTTATTGGATATCCATCAAGGAGAGTGCGGGCACCATGCATCATCAAGAGCATTGGTAGCCAAGGCATTCCTACATGGATTCTACTGGCCAAGCGCATTGGCACAAGCACAAGAGTTAGTCGGGAAATGTAGTGGTTGTCAACACTATGCGTCCAAGTCACATTTGCCAACGTCAGAACTGAAGACTATACCAATCACGTGGCCTTTTGCAGTGTGGTGCCTGGATATGGTAGGACCATTCAAACCAGCAAGGGGAGGCATGACTCATATCATGGTCATGATCGATAAGTTCACCAAGTGGATAGAAGTGAAGCCAATCAAGAAATTGGACGGTAAGACAGCCGTCACATTCCTAAGGGATATAATCCTCAGATACGGTTACCCGCATAGTGTGATCACTGACAATGGCACAAACTTTGCTGAAGGGGCCTTTGCTCGCTTCTGTGGGAAACACCGAATAAGACTCGACGTAGCGTCAATCGCCCATCCAGAACCAAATGGACAAGTTGAACGGGCTAATGGCTTAGTTCTGTCCGGGATAAAACCCCTCTTAATGGAACCACTCCAGAGATCGCCTGGTTGTTGGATATAAGAACTACCCTCAGTACTGTGGAGATTAAGAACGACTCCGAATTGATCAACTGGTTATACGCCATTTTTCCTTGTATATGGGGCTGAAGCAGATTTGCCTGCCGACATAGAATATGACTCGCCAAGAATAAGGCAATACTCGGAAGCCGAGGTAAAAGAGGCCCGAGAGGATGGAGTAGATTTACTCGAAGAAGCAAGGGAACTGGCATTCTCCAGATCTGCTATATATCAACAAAATCTCCAACGCTACCATAGCCAGAAAGTACAACATCGTGTTTTCCGAGAAGGAGATATGGTGCTAAGGCTGGTGCAACGCACAGCCGGGATGCATAAATTATCGCCTCCTTGGGAAGGTCCAGACGCTCGTGAAGCGCAAAAGAACAAGGCGGACATGTCAGGAGATGAAACCAAAAGGCCATGGAATGTGGCACTGCTTCGTCCCTTCTACACTTAGGAGAAGCAATGCAGATATCACTCGAACTCTCGTATGCCAGATGTGTTTGTCGGCTATGTGCTAATAATAAAGTGGTATGACTCGAAAAACTGACTCGGGGACTACCCCTTAGGCTTTCCATTTCAATTATTTTACGTCGGCTGGCGTGATACCCGGAATTTATTTCAGAACAAGTAATGTTTACTTGGAAGAAATCAACTCTTCGACTATGCTGTTGTCCGAAAACACGGCTTCATGGAAAGAAAGATAAAAAGATCTAAGACGGGTAAACACGAACACCGGATAAGTACAAGGGAGAAACGCGAGTCGGCTTTAGTTTGTGCCTAACTCTCTGCAGGTTGTGTTATACTGTGTGTCGAGTAATCTCAGCCAAGTTATCCAAGTTTCATATCCGCTAACTAAATCCTTCGTACTTTGAGATCCTAATGTCGAACGCCGAAAAATAGTAGACAAGGGCCAAAGGCAAGGAAAGGTGACACGGCAAAATGAAACTCGGGGACTTGTCCTTGAGTGATTCGCACTCAAAGCATAACGCAAATATATAAGGCCTATCACAAGGCACATAGTCAAACTTCAAAGTGCAATGTACGTTACATCTGTACCCGGCATACCGGGGATCTAATAAAAGTTCGAGTATTTGTTGGACTAAGAAGCAGGGGAACTCAGAGGAGCGTTCTCGGAGCCAGGGGCGCTTGGAGCATCGGCCGGGTGAGGGGCATCTGCAGCCGGGTCATCTGGGTCATCTGATTCGGTTGCCTTGCTGTCACCACCCTCTTCATCAGCAACTTCGATGAGCGGGTCGCCAAGGTCGAGAAAGCTAGGCCATTCGCACCAAGCGTGCACCATGGTGTACTCGATCATGGCATAAGCTCGCTCCTGGCGTTTCTTGATCAGCTCCGGGTCATTCATCCATTTGCCATCTCCCCTTATATGAGCAAGAACGTCGAGGTTGATGTCCTCGTACCATGAAAGCACGAAGGAGAGAGCCTTGTCCGCTGCAGCCCGGCCGGCCGACTCGTGCCATTGATCCAGCCGGTCTTCAGTGAGGAGCAATCTATCGGCGAGTGGCTCGATGAGTTCGGGTGGGTCTTCATCCGGCTAGAGCATGCGGAATGCATGGATAGCCACTTTGAGCAAGTCCACACCGCAAGATCTGAGGGTCGTGACCCGTTCAGACACCGCTGCAAGGAGCTCCTCCATGGACACATCGCTGTCAGCAGGAGCACCAGCCTCAGCCCTCACCTTCTTCATGGCTCGTATGGCAAACATGTTGGCCTCTGGAAAGTTCTCTGCAAGCAAAAAGAGAAAGTTAGCAAATAGCAAAGGAAGATGGAAGAAATCCAGCAGGACTTGGACAATGCGTAAAGACTAAGAACTCACTACCGAGAAAGAAGTTGATGGCAGCAAGCTTGCTATGCCAAGTGTTGACCTTGGCTTGAAGGGCGTTGAGGTTCATATTGGTCGACTCGACCAATGACTCGGCCTCGTCGAGCAACTTCTTAGTCTTCTCGACGCTAGCAGCCTGCTGCTCGCTTTTCTCGGCAAGCTCCTCCTTCAGTCCATTCACCTCGGCCAAGTGTTTCTCCTTCGTATCGGACATCAATTTGTTAAGCCAAATCACCTCATCGCGCTCCTTCTGGAGTTCGGCTTGGTGCTTCTCTGCTTATTGAGAACAAAATTTTTCAGCACCAACAGAAAAATTTCAACTATTGGCTCAGAAGGCAGGAAATTTACTCTCGGCCTCGCTGATTTGCGAGTGAAGATCGTTGATGGTATCCTGAGAAGTGGCTGTGGAACAAGTACATGAGAAAAAAATGAGAAGATGAACCAAGGAAAATTACATCAAATAAGAAAGAGGAAGAGCACAGATATTACCTTGGCCGAAGGTGTCAGTCTGCGCCAGGACGAGAGCTTGGTGCACCTTGGTGCGCTCGTTGTGCGTAAGCTAATCAAAGAAGTTAGACAATAAGGAAGAGTCAAGGCAGGCGGCCGTCCGAATAAAAAAGAGCTTAAGAGCTTACAGCCGAGTAAGTTCTTTACTCGGCAGTAACCTCGAGGGCTAGGGATTGAAGCTCTAACATGAGTGTCATAAAAGAAATCAAAAGAGCTTAAGAGCTTACAGCCGAGTAAGTTCTTTACTCGACAGTAACCTCGAGGGCTAGGAATCGAAGTTCTAACGTACAAGCTTGGAATGAAGGATTTGAAGGCTAAGTGACTATTGAAGAGCTTACAGCCGAGTAAGTTTCTTACTCGGTTGTAACCTCGGGGACTAGGTGATATGTATAAAGGAAGTGCTCAATGATACAAAAGAGTAAGAAGTTAATTTACCTCATTCACTTCGTCGACGCGGGCCATTAGAGAAATGGCATGCTGGGTCATGTCGGAGACGGCCTAGGGGCTCAGCTTCATCGTCTTCCCGGCACGAGTGCTGACCTCCTGCTCGCCTGCTGCATTCCATGCCACAGCGTAAGGTTCAGCCAAACCAAGGCTCTTGCCACTGAGCGTCCGAGTAAGAACTCGACCCGTTTTCAGGGCGGTTCCCACGGTGGCACGGGTTGCAGCGGCAGAAGTGTGGAGGGTAACAGCCCTGGAGTCGTCACCTGACCCGGCAGCGGCAGATCCGTCCCTCTTACCCGCTGAAGCGAGTATTGTCGCCAACGTCGGAGGCCGGATCTGAGGAGCAGAACCCGGAGCGCAAACTAGAGTTGCTTGCTTGGAAGAGGAGGATTTGCCAGAAGAGGGGCGGGAAGAACCAGAAGCCTTGGGCTGGGTCTGGCCCTTTGACAGAGTTTGAGAGCAAGCAGGAAGATTTGGTGAAGGTTTTGGAGCCCCCTGACTGGGCTCAGCAGTATTGCTGGCTCCAAGATTAGTAAGTTGTTCATTCACATCAGCTTGAGGGCTGATGCCAAAGGAACTGGTGGCAGAGGGTTTCTCGGTGCTAGACTCGTGGGCACCAAGATCAGGAAGTTTCTCCTGGCCAGCACCAGGGGCGCTAGCCGAGTGATCCACCGGGTCTGACTGACACTGAGAAGCATGAGCCTCAACAGTGCTAGCCTCAACCCGGATGGGACTCGGCACCGCCGAGTCAGCTGGAGGAGGTGCAGGCCTAAGCGGCGAGGCAATGCTAGAAGCAGCCTAATTCGCTGTCAAAGGTGCAACACTGAAAATAACAAGACATATATGAGAGAACATCAAGGATGAAAAGGAAAAGAACAGAGAAGGCAAAGTAAAAACAAACTTACTTGGTGACGACCGGGTCGCGGACGACTCAGCACATGACTCGGCGCCCAGCAGCTTGGCGAGTCTCACTCAAGCTGGCAGCAGCAGAGGCAGCAGGAGCTGCCGGACTGGGCTTGTTCTTCTTAGCCGGCTGAGTGCTGGAGGAGGTTCCGCGTCGCTTCGGCTTAGCGACAGGAATCTTGCCGACTCCACCCACGGCGAGAGGAGGGATATCATGTACCTGGCCAGCTGCAAAAGTAAATAACGGGCTTACTCGGATAAGCAAAAAGGTTAAGCTCACAAGGCATATAACTTCAAAATTGTACAATCATCATCCTCATCATCGTCAGACCAGTCTTGTAAGGGATTGCGAGATTGACTCTTACCCGAAGCTGAAGCAGCCGCAGTGTGCGGGATGAGCATGAAGCACTCCAGATCATACTCGAACTCATCCGAGTCAGAGAGATCCCCGTTGTAGCCAGTAGGAGGGACAATACTGTCATCAACCTAGTGAAGGAGATTCTGCGAGAGACAAACAGAATGAAAAGCTAAAAGAACTGAACTAAAGAGTGGCAAAAGAGATAAAGCCTACTCGGTGAGAAGGTAAGTCGGAAAACTTACCCAGGGGACAGGCCTGACCCGGCTAAACGGCGGGCAACTCCAAGCCCAATCATCCGCCAAGTTCAATTTGAAGATTGAGCTTACTCGGCGGGCGATGGAGTCATGAGCAAGCTCCTTAGTGGAATGCCGAGTGGGGTCATGGGACCCGCTCATGAAGCACATATTGTGGCTCCTGGCTTGGATGGGGCTTACCCGGCGTGAGATGAAGGTGCACATGAGGTCAAAGTTAGCGAGATGAAAGTTCTCATCCGGCGACAGCAACCTTTCCAGGATAGCATTTGCCTCGTTTACCGCAGCGTCTTGGTCGCGCGGGTCAAGATGCCAGTACTTCTTGTTGGGGACCTCGTCCAAGAAAGGGGGGAGCCGGATGTTGTCGGTGGACCCGCTGTTTTTGACATAGAAAAAGGTTCTATGCCACTTCTTGCAGGAATCGATACCAGCAACCCGAGGAAAGATGGAATCCCTCCTGGGCGTGATAGTGGCAGCACCGCACCGAGTAGGTTTCTTCTCGGCACGAGGAACTTCAGGCTGGGGAACAACCTGAACTTTGAAGCGAAAATACTTGGCCCACAGAGCAACTGTAGGCCAAATTCCAAGATAGGCCTCGCATGCAGATATGAAGCAAGAGAGAGAGAGAGCCCATTGCATTTGGCAGGAAGATGGTGGGTCTACAGATGGAAGGTAGAAAGAAACAAGGAAAAGAAGGTGCTCTAATGAAGAGCAAAACCGCGTTCGAAGTGTGAAAGAAAAACCACCCGCTCGCCAGCTTGAGGTTTGGGGGAGATCTCACCGGCGGGGAGGCGGCAATCCACTTGCAGTGGAATGCGTCTGGTGGACCGGAGCCACTCCACTTCTTCGGTGGAGACCTCTGAGCCTTCCCAGCCACCGCGCTCGCCGGCGGGGGCCTCCTGCTCCTCGGCACCATCAGCACCGTCACGAGCATCCATGGAATCGTCAGAGTCTGTCTCCTCTTCGGAAAGGAGAGGCTTGGAACAAAAATGACCCGTGCTGGAATCGAAAGAAGACAGGGGCAATCGCAGCACACGAGCAAGAGGGAGAAGGAACCACAAAGGAGGCAGTTCAACCTTGCGGGCGCGAGGAAGAAGAAAGGCTAAGGAAACTGAACGGGCGTGGGGGAAGTGGAAACCCCCAACCCCTACTTAAGGGCAGTAAAAAACCCCGTCGTGGGATCTAACTGTGCCGTGCGGCCAGCGTGTGGCTGTGTACCAGGCCGGGTGAGCCAGTCAGCGAGCGCCACGTAGACAAATATACACGAAAAATCCGTTGCCACGTCACGGCTGGAAGGACAAGAGGCGCACCCCGATGGGACTTCCACAGTGACGGGGAATAACTGCGCAGCTGTCACTGTGCCGCCAGAGCTGGGAACAAAAATTGAGGCAAGTAATCATGATTACTAGCTGTCAGTGACTGAAGTGTGTCGAAAATGACCCAGAATTGGCCAAAATAACTCGGCTCGAGGCAAGAATGAGCCAAGAAGTCAAAGGATTGACCCGGAATTGTCAGACTAACCCGGCAAGATGCAAAACTGAGGTAGATAAAAGACAAAAACTATGTTCCATTCACACAAAGGAACCTGGAGATGCCTAACAGCTTGAACTGCTAGACCTCACCAACTTCGGGGACTAATGTCGGGGGGATAACCCCCGGTAGGGTCACGAGAGGGGAAACATAGCGCAACTGGGTTGGCTCCGAGTAAAAGATGAACCAGGCCGGGTAAGATAAGCAAGAAAGCCGAGATACAAACTATCTCGGCCCGTATAGGACAAAGTTGTAACCCTTGCAGGTACCAACGAGCCGAGTCAACCGAGGAAGGGCCGAGTCAAGAAGGACGCGTGGCACCTTTCCGAGTAAGGTTCAGGAAGGACCATGGTAAAGCATGGTCAAAAGAGAAGGGCGACGCCGGGTGACACAAAAGGAGACGGGTGACGCCCAAAGCAACCGCTGACGTACAAAGTAACCGCGTGACGCCGAAAAGAACAAGAAGCAGTGTACCATAAGACCATTAGCTGTCAAGCTTTATGGACCGGGCCTATGGGCTTAAGGCAAGCCCATAACCCGGCCCATATTTTAGGGACCAAGATCCAAACAGTAAACCCTAGAACCTGAAAGGGGTATTAGCTAGCTAGCACTGCCTATATAAGGGAGGGCATAGCGGCAGTAGAAGGGAGGTTGGACCAAGTAGAGAACAGGTGCCTAGTACTTAAGCGAATACAACTCAAGGAGCACTTGTAATCTTTGGGGTTTCAATCAAATCGCCAAGTGTGGAGAGTTCTACCTGTTCTTCGTGCATGGCTCGACCGTGCACTCCCTCCCCGGTGACCACAAGCACCCATTCGGCCCCCAACTTAAGCCTACCCATGGCATCTGCCGTGCCACCACCACGACAGACATGATAGAATCAAATAGACAAAACCATTAATCAATCTGACATAGTAATCTCAATATCGAACGGATCCCCGCAAACACAACATGCATGATTACAAATAGATTAGATCTTGATCATGAACGGAGCTCACAAGATCTATACATGAAACCACAAGGAGGAGATACAACCATCTAGCTACTACATGGACCCGTAATCCAAGGTGGAACTACTCACGCTTCATACTGGAGGCTGGCATGATGAAGAAGAAGGCCTTCGGGATGATCTCCCCTCTGGCAGGGTGCCGGGAAGAACTTCAGATCCCCCCGATCTAGGGACGATGGTGGCGGAGGCTATAGAAGGTTTCGTGGAGTTTTGATCGGGTGCCTAGGATTTCTACATCGGGGGCTTCTTATAGGCGAAGGGGTGAGCCATAGGGGCCACACCCTACCCAGGCGCGGGGTGGGCCCACCCGCGCCTAGGTGGGTCTGGCCACCCTGTGGCGCCCCTCCGTCTCGTCTTCTGGCTTCGTGTCTCCCACGGTAAAATATTTACTTTGGCTTTTGTCCCGTCCAATTTCGAGAATATTGATTTTCTGCCTTTCCGAAACCAAAAACAGAAGAAAACAGGCAACTAGCACTGTGGCAACTTGTTAATAGGTTAGTTCCAGAAAAGATATAAAAACACCTCAAAGTGTAGATAAAGCAAAGCAAAGTAGATACTAAACAAGCATGGAGCATTAAAAATTATAGATACGTTTCCGACGTATCAAGCATCCTCAAGCTTAACTCCTGCTCGTCCTCGAGTAGGTAAGTGATAAAAGAATAATTTTTGAGGTGACATGCACCATCAAAATCAAGATCAAACCATCTGCAAGCATTGAAAGCTGGGATCAAAGAACGCTAAACATGTGCATGAAAGATGGAGTTCTAACAATAAGACAAGGTAACTATGCATGCAACATGAATGGCTACAAACGAAGATCATGAATAACATGCATTGAAAAACGTTTGTTTGTTTCACATACAGAAAACATGGCATAGTGGCATTCAGCTTGTCCCTCATAGAGTAGCAAATAGATGCATAGGACACCTTCAAAGTTCATAAGAGTGACTAGATACAAAAAGCACAAGAACAAGTAATATCACAATATGCATCAATCAATAAGTTTTGGGACACTGCACACAGAATGGCAACTATGCTCTCTTAATGGTTCCTAAAGGATAGAAGGTGGAGACTAAATATAATAGTGGAAGGAAGGCCCTTCATAAAGGGAAGTAGGGATTTCAAGTTTCAAGAAGAGCTTCCAAAAATTATGGTACTTGTTAGCTTTCAGCCCTCATTGCCCTATCATAAGCATCTTGAAGTGATTAAGGTTAAAATGAACAAACTATGGAGTATATGCTTGACGAAGTATAAGTTGGCAATCTCATGTCCCTTGAATACAAGGGTCGCACCTCATGCTACTCAACTTTGGCCACCTGGAAGTTATTGTCGTAGTAAGTACTTGTGTATCATAGAGAACCTCCAATGGGGTACCCCTTGCACATGGTACTAGATCTTTCCCATAACCAAAATGACAAGGCAATCAGACAATGAGCATCTCAGCGATATTTTTATTTGCTATTTGCATAGGTTTTTATTAAGGATGCTTCATAGATTGCTCATTATGGTGATGCTGCAAGTTTCCACCATGATTAGGCATGGCTTAGGCTAGCGGCCCAGACATTTCTCTAACACAAAATACATAACTCCATGGACTTACAATCTCCCTTTTTATTTCACATCGGCGACACCCATAGACAAAAGAGCATGATATCAACTGTGTACAAAGTACAAGTGCAATGTTGAAAACGTTACCCATGAAAGCATGGTTCTGCTAATTCCAACGTATAAGTGCAAGCATATACAACATAGATGACACAATGGTTCAAGTTTATTAGGGGAAAGGAATATAAAGTGTGCCATCAAGTTCGTGAGAGCTTTAATCACTAAGTTTTTACATAACAAAATAATTTTTAATTGGAAGGTAGCTGAAAAAAGAATATACTTGGAATGGTGTAACACACCATGCAAAGGAATTTATAGTGGACACTTTGGAATAACTTGGTTTCTTGGGAGTTGGAATCATGAGTAGAGATTACTCATACAAGTGGAGGCTAGCAAAAGACTGGGAGTAACCAACTAAGAGAGCAATAATGGCCATAATCATGCAAAGCGACAAAACATTACTAATCAAAGCATAAAGTGGTACTACAAGTCAAGGACTGCGGTGACCCAGCATACCACTGCATGATGTAGTATACTATAGTCGTTGACATAACACCAATGAAACACCATTCACTAGTATTACATCCCTCAGAATGGCACAACAGACAGCGGGTCCAATACATGGCTAAAGGTTACAACTCACTCTTTACACAAGATCCAGAGAACACTCTAGGTTCAAGAGAGAGAAAGAACCTCTTACAAAGAAGAATCAAAGATAAATAATGCAAGAACTATTATACTATTAAGACTAGTATTTTAACTAAGGATTGGTATTGCAGCTATTGCAATACACTACAGCATTAATTTCTTTCGCTAGAGATTAAGTTTCTACCTAATCAGTAATTCCGTCTTCACTTGAGTTCATGTAAACGTTGACTTCCTTGATTTTATTGAAGAGCTTTGGCTTTGGATGACGAGTCCTAGAGCATAACTTGATGTGTATGTTGTTTATTCCGACTTCAGAATATAGCAAGGGTTAAGAAGATACTTTGAGTAAGAGCGTACTCAGCAAATTCACTAGAAAAGGAGTGTTTGATGCACTATAACTACAGCCACAGACCGTAGGTCGTAGGCAATGCAAGTTTTCAGAAATATTTCTTCAAAGGTTGCTTTTATTCTGAAAATCTCTATCCGTTAGCCTTCACGGGTTTACCAGAACTTTCATGGAGTTACTTTCCCGCCGCGTTCGCAGCTCCTTCCCGGAACAGGGAGTAACAAGTTACAGTTCTTACACTCTGCAGAAGTGCGTTACTTTACCCATCAGAGATCAACTCTTTGTTGCACAACCGGGCAGCTTATTCCCGTCCACAATTCCATGATGTGGGGCCCAGTAGATGATCCAAGCCAATCACTGCCCCCTTTGCGACCTCGCATGCCTCCTTGGTGTACACCATGTCCACATAATGAATTACGGCAATGGTTTGTACAAAACGTTAGATGCCAGAACTATCGTGGGACGATGAGGGTTCCCACCCATATGCTGCATATCCTCTACGAATTACCAATTAATATGCATGCTACAAGGATAACAGCCACGACCTGCACATCCTGCTTCATACGAGAGGAAGAAGATACAGCTGACTTCTCCATCCCATTCCAAATCTCATGGTTAACGCGTAATATACGGCGCCAGAATCACTGGCGACATTGGTTGTTAAGTCCTAGGTGATATAGTTCTGAACAGTGATATTCCAACTGTCATATTTACTAGATTAGCTGATCACCCTGGATTAGTAACCAGTAGCTCACGTTATTATTGAAAATAGTGTTTTCTGACCTTTTTCAAATGCAGGTGATGACAACACTGGATTTGTAAAATACTTTACAGAAAATAAACAAAGGACATGAGCAAGTGTGAACTTGCCTTTTGTGATTGCAAGATTATGCACTCACGGTCTTCAAGATAACATAAGATCCAAAATCTAAAATCATCATCATTGGTCCGGTAAGGACTAATGTTTAAATAAGCAATATGTTCTTATGCATAAGTAATGTGATGCACGTTATAAACGTGAATCCCGGGGATAACGTGGTTCTAGGGTTTGGATTCCGGAAATGGTTACTTTAGAATGTGTTGTCTTTTTAGATAATTTTCACACTTGTGCTTCTTATTAGGGCTTGTGAGTGTGTGTGTGAACAACACATATTTATGCAGCAATAAAATATACACCTATGAAATGTTATTCAAGATTGCTTATATAAGAGTTCTTGTTTAAAGTGGCAAAAGGAATAACATTTGAAGAAAAGATTCCTTTCCTAAGGTCTAAACAATCTTTGTAATTAGTTAGTGGTGGTCGATGTTATTTGTGCTTGCTGGAATAGTTTAGCTTGAGATGATTTATAACATAACTAGCTAAGACCAAAGTTAACTATAAAACATATAACAATGCTTATAGTGTTGTAATTAGATTCTTGTAGACTAAAGTTAACTTTAAAACAAAGATAGTTTGAAAGTATAATGTTTATAACCTTTGTACTTGGTGTACTTGGTAATGTTGCTTTAAGGTTACTTAAGAATGGTTATTCTTCTATTTAAGTAGTGATCTTTTAATTTTGTAGTGGAACAAGATTCCCTTGTTCCCTTATGAAGGTATAATTATGGTTTGTAGATAAATAAATAGTACTAATGACTACTCATGAATTATTCTTGGATTTAGTTCACTATAAAGTTGTACTTGGTTGATATACCATTTTTTAATGTTCTGTAATTATTAGAGATCTTTTTATAATTTAGTCATAGAAGGATATTTCAATATAATAGTATTTCTAATGTTTTGAATTATTATGACTTACCAGTAATATTCAAGACTAATATTTATTTATTAGACTTGATTAACTAATTTTAGAAATATTAACAAATTTTTATTTATCCTTATATGAATTACCAATTAAGTAAATAAGTTTAAATTTGAGTTATTAAAGTGATTGAATTTTTATTTAACTCAAAATTGGAATATTAGATTTTTAGCATGTAGATATTTTTTTTTTATCATTTTGGTATATTACATTTTTTTGTGATTTATAAATAATAAGATATGATTTTTATAAGATTTATTATTTTATAAATACTTAATAATAACAATTACTTAATTAAGTTAAATTATAATGTATGATTATAATTTTAAATTATAATTCTTATTTTTCTAAGATTTTTGGTATTCTATTTATATTTTTAACATTTACCATTATTAAAATTTGAATTATCAAATTTTTATTATCATTAAAATCTTTATTAAATGATATTTATTTAAATAATCATCATAATAATATTGGGTAATAATTTTAAGTTGTAGATTATACTTTTCTACAAATTTTTATATATCATACACATTTTTCTGAATTATAAATCAAAAGTTATTAAATAAACAAGATTTAATCATTTATTTGATTTCTGGAATATTATTAATTAAGTTTATAATATTTTATTTATTTATTTAAACAGGAAATAACTTTTTACACTGCACCCACAGCAAGCCTAAGTCACTGACCAGTGGGCCTATGTCCACCTCAGCACTGAGGTTAAAAGAAATGCATTTGTTAGTGTCTGGTTGGCTACCCCCAGTTAATGACATATGGGCCCGATGCCATGTTACATGCCACGTGAGACAAAGACCAGTTCAAACATGTTGACGTGGCTAGGGTGACACAAGCATGATGTCATGCTGACATCAGCCTGGCCTCCACCACCAGAGGATGGTCGCCGGCGGCGACCCACTATGCTCCGGTGGACAAGGTCGATGCTACTGGATAGAAGAAACCTAGACGAACCTATTGGTGGTAACGTTGCTACCTAAAGGTCACTGGAAATATGTCGGCGACGAGCTTCTGCGGCGGGCAGCGGCGGTGCTCAATGAAATGGGGTCTATGGTGTGAATCAGCAAGCGAGATTAGGGTCCAGAGATGTGTAGACTTACCCTGATGACGATAGAGCGGTCGAGGAGGCTTGGGGAGGCGTGACGACGACAAATCAACAGTAATGGCCACGGCGGCCGAGGAAAAGGAATGCTCGATTTCACATGATTCCCGGCGAGCGGGCTTCCGTGCTTGGTCCTAGGTAGTTTAGTCCACGACAGCGCTTCCAACGGTGGCTACCACGAGACGAGGGGTGGTCAGAGTTGACCGGAATGAAGAACTCCGACGAGCTAGGGTTTTGGGTGAGGAAGAAAAGTGGGTCTGGAGAGCGAGATTGAGGATGAGACGGGTATGAGAAGATAGAGGAGGACGCGGCGATCTTATCTACTCCTCCGAGGGACGGCGGCACGCATCGTAGGCGAGCTGCTTCCAGTAGGCGAGGTAGACGACAAAGTCGTTTTTGCAGAAAACCCCCTTCGCTTCTTTCTTGTCAACCCGCGGTCCTTCCTTGGTCCCACCAGTCAGTCACAGGAGAGAATGAGTTGGGCTGGTCACTGGGCCTTTGTGGGCTGCACCTAGGCGACAGGTAAGTAAAGAGAAGTTGGGCCACGGCCAGGTTTTGTTTTTTATTTATTTTATATTTTTCTATTTTCTGTTTTTCTTTTCAGATTTGTATATAATCTTTAATTTGAACTTTTCTTTATATAATTTATTTGCTGAATAATTGTAGTATTGCTAAAATATATTTAGTATCATTTGTGAACTTTTATTATATAATCTTTTTGTATTTCTTTTATTTTCTTAATATGAACCCCTTTTAATATTTTGTAGAATCTTTTCTTATTATTTTTCTTTCCTCTTTTAACCATGAATTTATTAAATGATATATTCTTATTTGTTTATAAAAATTAACTCTAGTTGGCTCATAGAAATTTTTATATGTATAATGATCCTATATCATTATTTGATGCATGAAATATAAAAGACATTGATATGGTTATTACTACTTCCATTAACTTGGAAAATGACCATGTATATATTCCATTATGATAAACAAAGAAGTTTAGGGTTCTTAATTTACTTATATTTCTTTGTTGATGTGAGAAAAGATTTAATAACTAAGCATATTATCTTCTGTTTGTGATATTTGATGATATAACCTTTTTAAAATAGAAAGTTACATCTAATATGTTTTATAGAAAGGAATTGGTAATTATACTCTTAAGCACATATAATTATGATAGTTGGAATTGACAAAGATGTGCTTATGTGATTTGCTATAGGAAGATATTTCTCTAAAATGTTATAGATATAAGATGATGGGTCAATAACCTGAAATGGATATTATGTTTGGTTTAAGATTTAGAGTTGGTTGTTTAACAAGAATGTCTATCTTTCATAACTCACATTCCTGGATTTCTAATTAAGGAATTCCTTTCCTAGATATACTAATTCTGCCTAACTATCTTCATTGTTAAAATGATGAGCTTTACTTCACAAAAATATTCTTATTTACCTATTATTCTTCTAAACTCATTGATAACTCTAATGAGCTTGACATTGAAGCTTTTATAGTTTCCTTCTATTCATTCTGGATTATATCCACTACTCTACTATTGATAACCTTCCATCCAACTAGTTCCTTCAAACTCCACTCATAATCTTCCTTAATCATCCATCACTAATATTCCTCCATCAGATGTATGTATCCAACTACCTTTCTCTAAGGCTTATTCTCCTTTGAAATAAATAACACTACTTCCATAACTCCATGCTATAATGGCTTTAATTGAATCATATTGTCTTATATTTACTCTAGTAACTCATACACCAATCTTACATTATATTATTGTGACTTGAAATAGTTAACCTAGGATAATATATCTAGACTAGGGTTCAATAATGTTCTATCCACCGATGTTACTTATACCTGATATAAGCATTCAATCTTAGTGAATAAGGCATTATTATTATAATATTTTGATCCTTTATGGTTTAGGTTTCCAATTGGATAATCAAGGCTTCATCAATACAACATTATAGTTGTATTATAATTATCTTCTGTTTAGCTCTATTGGATTAAGAGAGTAATTCATTGACTATACCTACTTGATCCAATAGGACTACTCCTGGTAACTATCTTCAGACTTTATCCTTGTAATCTTCCTTACTACCATATGATTGGGTAATATAAATAATTCTTCTATTTATTTAGGAGGGATTTAACTCCATCAATTATCCTATTGATTGGATTCTTTTTAATCATTCCTATCCAATAGATGACATTTGAAACTAGCATCACTATTTACCTCTTCTTACTTCTTTCTTTATAAGCCTTAAGTGAATGATGTAATAAGAACAAGAGTTCATAGGTCAAGAACTGATAGGTTAAGAATTGGTGAATCAATAGTTGATTACTCAATATTGATGAACAACAATTATAGGGTTAGGATTCGATAGAGATGATAAGGATTGATATGGAAAGAAAGATATATGGTGGATGATCTTGACTTAGTCTCTTTCCAGCCCAAACTCATTAAAGAGTTAAAGTTAGGTATTACTATGACACTCATAGTAAGAATAGATAAGAATAAGATAGGTCAGGATTAGTCATTACATTTATGTTACTTTAGTTTGTAATCTTAACTTGGCACTTATGAATTGTTGTGCTGAATATGATGATAGAATCCCTTAAGAATCATATATTAATTATTTAAGCAATGTATTATGAGTAGCATTTTATTATATTTGATCTACCCTTAGATCAAATCATGTTTACCCAAATAAGGTTTTAGCAAAGGTTATATTGAAACTTATCACAGTCAACTGGATGATCTACTTCAATTCCATCAAGTTGAAAGAAGCTTCAATCACTTTGACAAGTTTTGTTTAAAAGCGTGAAAATTATTCGGATTTTCTATGGATGAATGCAATGCACACATCTGGTTTCAGCTTATTTCTAAGCTCTAATGCTGGGATGTTACAAACTCTCCCCCTTAAAATAAACTTCGTCCTCGAAGTTCGCAAACTCTCACGTTTTGGAGTAAGGAATTGACTTGTAGTGGTTGCTACATTTCTCCACTCCATGATGACCTTAAATGTAATTATTTGTAGTATTCTATAACTTGATTAGATATCCTAATCCAATTATTTTTATTTAATCATCAGACTTTATTACTATGCTAAATTCAGTCTAGAGGGTCTCACTAAAACAAGTTTTAAGTTTCTATATACCCGTGTTTGTTGTTAGAAGACTATATTTCTATTCTTGTGATAGTATAGTTGATACTGGTACTCCTTCCAAGATTGGATTTGAACTCAATTCGTCCATACCTATTGGAATTTCTTATTCTCAGTACTTGTCTAATTGGGTGTTCCTTATTAATTCTTAAGGTTTACTTAAGAGTTGTTTCTTCTAGAATTTGTCGGTTAAGTTTATCCTTATAACGCCTTCGAACTTATACCTTTTTAAGCTTTAGATAATATTTCATTACCACCTATAGTACATTTTCAACTTTCATTCTTAATGTCTACTCTCCCCCTTAGGTTTACTAATAGTCTTTAAATTGTATAAATAGCATTTATTGGCTTTATAATTAGAATATTGGTCTTTGTTCAGTTTATACTTTACCTAATTAGGGTCTGATGAAAGATTGTACGGTGTATCCACACAGTTGTGGATCTCCGAGGTGAATCTTTCAGCATTATTTGTTTTACTTACTATTGGGGACACTTTCGCTTTGATAGGTCAATTTTCGCGTAGAATCTCGAAAGATGATCGCTTAAAATTTTATACTCCTTTAGGTCTTACTTAGCTTAAGCCAAGTTTTTATGCTCTTTATGCAACCATTAAGATGATTTGGTTAACTATGTCAACCAATTACTAGTTGTGTACAAGATACCAACTGTGGATCAAATACTAGCTATGGATCAAATACCAGCTACGGATTATTACCAGTTGTGAACCATCCTAGGGTGTGTGTATTACCCTATGGTTTCCAACATACCTCTCGCATTCTCTCTGAATTGTCAGGGCTTGAATACCATTTTGGTTCCAAAGCTACCTATTTGTACTTATTCATGATACTTCCATGAACTTGGTACAACTATTCCATTACTTCTTAGTAATATTACCTACTTTGATTGAACTTTAAGTTTATTATATCTTGTGGCTCCATACATCTTCTATACCAAACTTCTTTCTTGGGTCTGGCTAGGAATAATCTATGCTTGATCTATCCTCCAAACGGTGTCAATATTCCTTATCTTTTGCTTCATTCTTTATGCAAGTCTTCGTCTTGATCTTGGGACTCGTCACTCCCTTACACGAATTCCCATTTCCCAAAAAGAACCCAAAAAGAAATCAATAAGAAGCAAATGCAAATAATGGCAGAAATCTGTCAAAACATACCAGCAGGTAGAAACCGATTTTTTCGAAGACCTTCTGTTGCTCAAATAAAAAAGTGTGGAACTAACTAAAGTTAGCTAACATACTTGGGGATTTATTCGTAAACTGTCAACTCAATCCGACTTACAGAGACTCCTCACAAATTTTTATGGTGGAGGACAGAAATCTATTTCAGGACAGCAACTCCCCAAATCTTACTTCCCTCTCATTAGAGGTCATTCTTGGCACAAAAAGCAAAAAAAAGGATAAGGAGAGGTCATTACTGAACTAATAACTTTCAAGACTCAAGAAAAATCTTGGTTTATATCGCAACAAGTACTTTTCTTTAACGCCTTTAAGTTAGGCACAATAAGCAAGAAATCAAGTATTTTCAAATGAGAAAGCATTAACATCAAACCTTGCTTTCAAAGGAGGAGAAAAAAGCAACTTTTGTCTCCTCATAGGGAAGTGTTCAATACCTTTATTTAATGGAAATTGACATTTAATGGTGCCTTCTTTCATATCAATAAGGGCACCAATAGTTCTAAGAAAAGGTCTTCCCAAAGTAATAAGACAAGAAGCATTGTATTCAACATCCAAAACATAGAAATCAACAGGGACATAAGCATAGTTAACCATGATGAGAACATCATTAACACTCCCCATGAGTTTCTTCTTAGCATTATCATTAAGTGGGACATCCAAATAACAATCTTCCAAAGGTGGCAAATCAAGCATTTCATAAATCTTCCTAGGCATAATAGAAATACTAGAACCAAGATCACATGAAGCTTTGAGATCAAAGTCATTCACTTGCATATTAATAATGGGTTCCCAACTATCTTCTACTTTCCTAGGAATATAAGCTTTGTTTTTTAACTTCTCTTCCTTAATCTTAACAAGAGCATCTGTAATGTGTTTGGTGAAAGCAACATGCATATCACTAGCATCAGGACTTCTAGCAAGTTTTTGCAGGAACAAAATCACTTCAGAAATATTGCAACCATCAAGATCAAAATCAAACTTAGCATCACTAGTAGTAGACTAATTGGCCTTAGGCATTGTTGGAGGAGGAATAAGGACTTCTTGTGGTTTAGTGGCATCCATATGGGTGGTGGTGATGGTGCACACACTATTGTTTCTATCAATTTCATCTTCCCTTTCCCACTTAGCATGAAGTTGAGCTAACAGTCTAACATTTTCATCAATAGTAACTTGTATGGCATGAGTAGCAGCAAAGATACTTTCCATGGTTTCAGTTTTAGCAACCATTTTATTAATCAAAGAAGACTGTGCTTCAGACAAAGAGGAAATATTTTTCTCAACATTTAAAAGCTTTTCGTCCACAGTCTTGTTGAAAGTGGTTTGTTTACTAATAAAGTCTTTGAGCATAACTTCAAGTTCAGAGGGGGAACTTCTAGTATTGTTGTAGGAGTTTTCATAGGTATTGCCATTATTAGGAGAATAAGGCCTATAATTGTTGTTACTACCAAAATTATTCCTATAGGCATTATTGTTGAAATTGTTGTTTCTAATGAAGTTCACATCAACTTGCTCTACTTGAGCAACCAAAGAGGCTAAGGGAACATTATTTGGATCTAAAGGAGCTTTCCCATTAACAAGCATATCCATGATAACATCAATCTTATCACTCAAAGAAGAAGTTTCTTCAACATAATTTACCTTCTTACCATGTGGAGCTCTCTCAGTGTGCCATTCAGAATAATTAACCATCATATTATCAAGGAGTTTTGTTGCAGCACCCAAGGTGATGGTCATAAAGGTACCTCCAGCAGCTGAATCCAATAGGTTTCTTGAAGAAAAGTTCAAACCTGCATAAAAAGTCCGGATAATTGCGGTGACCCAGCATACCACTGCATGTGTAGTACACTATAGTTGTTGACATGACATCCACAGAACACCGTTCCGTAAATATCACATCACTCAGAGTGGTACAATAGAAACATTGCGGGTCCATATTACAAACATACACGCATTATTATTATTACAATGCCAGAAGTTCAAGACTTCAAAAGATTCAACTTACAAACCAAATATAAAGTGTTCCAGTGGAAGTTTTAAAGTGACAACTTAAAATCCAAATTGAGCTCAACAACTTATTGTTATATATTGTTCATGTTGCTCGGCTCAATTGGTTCCTAGAACTATGGTAATTATTCTGACTCATGGAGCTCTCCTCCGTAGATGACATTGTAGTCTACCCCTTCCACGACACCATGCATACTGGGTTCTTCATAGAAGACCTCCTCTTGACTTTCAGCTGCATACATTGGGGTTTCTTCTGGATCCTCAGAGTCTAAGCAGGGGATCAAAGGAAAAGGTGAGTAACAGCATTACCCAACAAGTTCATTATATGCAAGGTGGGAAGTTTGATGCTCTATCTACCACCTGGGACTATAAGTCCTTGGCACTATGCAATTTTCGTAAATCTTTCTTCAAAGATTTATTTTATTATTAAAATCTATGACCATGAGCCTTCATAGGTTGACCAGAACTTTCATGGAGTTCCTTTCCTGCCGCGTTCGTAGCTCCTTCCCTGAACAGGGAGTAACAAGTTACAATTCTTACACTCTGCAGAGGTGTGTTACTTTACCCATTATAGATCAACTCCTTATTGCACAACCGGGCATACTTTCCCGTCCACAATTCCATGATGTGGGGCCCAGTAGTTGGTCCAAGCCAATCACTTCCCTCTCTGCGACCCCATATGTCTACACGATCCTTCGGGGCTGGCTCACCTCCGTTAAACCCCCTTCCGGGTAGGCTAAAACCATGAAGTTCCCGAAGACTCTATGAGCTGGTGATGCCCAGGTAAGTACCTTATAGGTCTGAATAAACCTCCGGCAGCCACTCATAGATAATATAGACACCAAAAACATGGGGCCTAAGGGTGCCCACCCATATGTTGGATCCACACAAGGAATCACAACATCACATTAAGGTAGTCTTGCCTCCATACAAAAGGAAAAGGATACAACCGACTTCTCTATCCCATTCCAAATCTCATGGCTCACGCGTTATATACGGCGCTAGAATCACTGATGTCATGGGTTGTTACGTTCCTAGTTGATCATCATTGTTGCAAATAGAAACCTAAGTTCTATTGCTCCATTATATCATCACTTAGGATGATATCAACAATTTATTTGTTTGAGAAAATAATTTTTTCTTTCCTTGAAACATAGATGATAACACACACAACTTGCAAATACTTTGATAAAGACTCTTCAAAGGACATGAGCAAGTGATGAACTTGCCTTGTGATTGCAAGGTAGTGAAGTCAGATGCTTGCACTTGACCTTGAGCTTCTATGTCTACAAAACATCATTATTGCCTGGTAAGTGATACATCAGAAATGTATCTATAATTTTTGATGCTCCATGCTTGTTTAGTATCTACTTTGCTTTGCTTTGTCTACTTTGAGGTGTTTTTTACATGTTTTCTGGTACTAACCTATTAACAAATTGCCACAGTGCCACTTGCCTGTTTTCTGCTGTTTTTGGTTCCAGAAAAGTTAGTAAAGAAATATTCTCGGAATTGGACGGGACAAACGTCAAAGTCAATTACTTTCCTTGGGGAAAAAGAAGTCCAGAGAGGAGATGGAGAGGCGTGCCAGGGCACCCAGACCCCCTAGGCGACGGTGGCCCCTGCCTGCCTCATGCCTAGGCAGGGTGTGGGGCCCCTGGCCACCGCCTCAGCCTCCCTCTTTGCCTATAAGAAGCCCCCGATGCAGAAACCCTAAGTACCCAATCAAATCTCCATGAAACCTTCTCTAGCTGCCGCCACCATCGTCCCTAGATCGGGGGGATCTGAAGTTCTTCCCGACACCCTGCCGGAGGGGAGATCATCCTGGAGGCCTTCTCTCCGGTATGATGAGTGATTAGTTCCACCTTGGACTATGGGCCCATGTAGTAGCTAGATGGTTGTATCTCCTCCTTGTGCTTTCATGTATAGATCTTGTGAGATTCGTTCATGATCAAGATTAATCTATTTGTAATCATGCATGTTGTGTTTGCGGGGATCCGATGGATATTGAGATTATTATGTTGGTTTGATTAATGTTTTTGTCTTTATGATTCTATCATGTCTGTGTTGTTTGTGAACTTCCATGCTCTCCGTTGTTAGTAGCTATCTTGGCCGAGTAGTTGCTAGTGACTCCAAGAGGGGTTACTTTTGCTCGATAGTGGGTTCAGGCCTCTAGTTTCCAAGGGAAGTGACAATAATCTCTTCGGTTGTAGATGTGTTGTTTCTACTAGGGAGAAAACAACGGTCTCTTATTCATGGAACATGTGGACTGTTTACCTTACACACTTTGCTTAAAGCAGTTGTCTGTTGCTTGCAACTTAATACTGGAGGGGGTTCGGATGATAACCTGAAGGTGGACTTCTAGTCATAGATGGAGTTGGATGGCGGTCTATGTATCTTGTTGTATTGCCCAATCGAATCTTATAGGATCTTTCTGACTAGTAATTGCATTGTTATGCCTTGCTCAGTTACTGTCAATTGCCTTGCTGTAATTTGTTTACCCTTCATGCCATGTTGTTTATCTAAGGAGAGCACCTCTAGTGAACTATGGACCCCGGTCCAATCTTTACCATTGATACATCTTCCACTGTTACTTGTTCACTTGCTGCAAACCACCATTACCTTCCACACCATACGTTTAATCCTTTGTTACAGCAAACCGGTGAGCTTGACAACCTCACTGTTTCATTGGGGAAAGTCTTGAGTTTGTGTTGTGCAGGTCTCTGTGTTGCTTGCAACACCTGTGTGACGTTTCCTTCCTCCTTCTGGTTCGATAACCTCGGTCTCTACTGAGGGAAGACTTGTTGTTGTGCTCATCACACCTTGCTCTTGGGGTTTCCAACGAAGTGCTCCACGTCAAGCACCATCAACAAGTTTTCTGGTGCCGTTGCTGGGGAGGCTAAGGACGTCTTCACTAGGGGAGTCCTTCACTTCCTTTCTCTTTAATTTTTTTTAGTTTGCTTTGTTTCTTTTGTTTGGTTTTGTTTGCCTCTTTTAAAAAAACCAAAAAAATAGTCTAGTTTGGTTTGCTTTCTTTATTCAAAAACACAAAAAATTTTAGCTCTTACTCTAGTTGGTGGTCTGTTGTTGCCTTGCTTGGTCATGCTTTCTATCAATGGATGGTTTCTTTGAAACTAGTGCTTATTGGCAAGGTGGGTTCACGGAAGAACATAAGTATTATTATAAGGAACACCTTTTGTCACAAAAAGGGAAACACTTATCGGAACAAATTAATAAGTTGAATACTATTGCAAGAGACGTGTGTTGTACTTATAATGATACTTATTGCTTTGATAAATCTTGTTGCTGCAGGAGGTATAAACACCTTCCTTTTCAATGTGAGTATAATGATAATGTTACCATATCCTCTTATGTTAAAGGAAATTATGACTTTTATGATGTGGAATAAATTGAAGAATTTATTGCCTTCAATGGTGCATTTGAACTTGCTAGTTTGCTTGAAAATACTGATGATGCACCTTATGAACATGAGGTTTATGAGATACTTAAATTTTTCTTTGACAATTACAAGGAAGCAAATGGATATATTCTTGAATATTTTAATAGGTGTTTTCCACAACCGGAAGAGACTAATGCCTTGCAGGATCCTATGGAAGAAGAAATTGCTGAAACTAGAAGCTCATTAGATGAAAAAGAGAAGGAGAGTTATGAACAAAAGGAGGAAGAATGGATCTACCCATATCTACCTTCTAATGAGAATAACTCTTTCCCTCTTATATTATTGATTGTCCCCCCATGTTTACCAAAGGAGGATGAATGTTATGTTCTTGTGGATCCTTTTGAAATATCTACTTTGGGTAAAACCTGTGAAGGTTTTAATCCCACTATTTTTGAGCTTGATGGAGATTATGTGTTTGTAGATCATGAAAAGCATGCTTTATTTGATAGCTATATTGTTGAGTTTATTCATGATGCTACTGAAAATTATTATGAGAGAGGAAAGTATGGTTGTAGAAGTTTTCATGGTACTGAAACACCTCTCTATGTGCTGAAAGTTTTGAAGTTGCTCTTGTTTCATCTTCCTATGCCTGTCACTTTGTTCTTTGTGAATTTATTTGCATACAAGTTTCCTATTCATAGGAAGTGGGTTAGACTTAAATGTTTGAATTTGCTTCTTGATGCTCTCTTTGACTTCAATTCATAATTCTTATGTGAGCATCTTCTCAAACTATCAAGCCTAACTTAAAGGCGTTAAAGAAAAGTACTTGTTGGGAGATAACCCAAGAGTTTCCTTGAGTATTGGAAGTTATTACTTCAGTAATGACCTCTCCTTATCCTTTTTTTTTGCTTTTTGTGCCAATAATTACCTCTAATGAGAGGGAAGTAAGATTTGGGAAGTTGCTTTCCCAAAACAGATTTCACTCCTCCACAAAACAAATTCTTGAGGAGTCTCTGTAACTCGGATTGAGCTCAAAATTTACGAATAAATCCCCCAGTATGTTAGCTAACTTTAGTTAGTTCAATAGTTTTTTATTTGAGCAACAGAAGATGTTCGAAAAAATCGGTTTCTACCTGCTCGTCTGTTTTGACAGATTTCTGCCATTATTTGCATTTGCTTCTTATTGATTCCTTTTTGAGTTCTCTTTAGGTGAATTGAGCTTTTTGAAGGATTTAATACAGTACCTTGTGTTTTTAGTGAATAGCCTTGCTGTTCCAAAGCTTTTCCATAGGTCTAATATCTTTTGAATACACTAATGTTGCTAATGAAGATTGTGTGAAGTTTTGTATGAAGGAAAAATTTCAGGTGTAGAGAGAGAATGATGAAATGAGATGAAGAATGGACAAAAGCTCAAGCTTGTGGATGCCACCATGGTGTCATCCCAAGAAATATCCAAGAGGTACAAGCGTCAAAGCTTGGGGATGCCCAAGTCATCCCCTTCTTCATCAATAAAAAGCTTAGGTCTGTTTAGACACTTTGTTTTTATTGGTTCATGCACAGTTGTGTTATTCTTGGAGCTTCTTAGTTTTTATTTGCTTTGATTAGGTTGTTTAGTTTGCTTGAATAAAGTAGTTTGGACCCCCGTTCTCATTGTGTTGTTTGTAAATAAGTTGCTTGGTTTTGGAAAGGAGTAGTAAGTTCTTGCTTGTAAGTGCAAGAGGAGCTTGCATTGACTGTGACTTAGACTTTAGCATGATATGCTAGGTGTTGTTTTAACCTTATGCTTAGTGATTATTGCTGTAGCATGTCTTGTTCCAAACAATTGGGATTGCTTGGTGTGCCTTAAAAAAATTATGCGTTGTTTTAGCATGCAAAAGCATAGTATTGTGGTATTCTCCTTTGGTGCTTTGCTTGGGTTGACTTGGCACATGCTCACACCATGTTATGACTATGACAAGTCACAATAGCCTCTATGATCATTTAGTCCTTGACTTGTAGTACCACTCTATGCTTTGATTAGTAATGCTTTGTTGCACTTCATGATTATGGCCATTATTGCTCTCTTATTTGGTTGCTCCCAGTCCTTTGCTAGCCTCCACTTGTGTGAGTAAGCTCTACTCATGCTTCCAACTCCCAAGAAACCAAGTAATTCCAAAGTGTCCACTATAAACTCCTATGCATGGTGTGTTACACCATTCCAATTATATTCTTGTTTCAAGCTATCTTCCATTTAAAAACTATTTTGTTATGTGAAAACTTAGTGATTAAAGCCCTCACAAACTTGATGGAACACTTTATATTCTTTGACCCTAATAAACTTGAACCATTGTGTCTTCTATGTTGTATATGCTTGCATTTATACGTTGGAATTAGCAGAACCGTGCTGTCATGGGGAACGTTTTCAACATTGCACTTGTACTTTTAACTCGGTTGATATCATGCTCTTTTGTCTATGGATGTCACCGGTGTGAAATAAAGAGGGAACTTATAAGTCCATGGAGTTTGTATCCTGTGTTAGAGAAACGCCTGGGCCGCTAGCCTAAGCCATGCCTAATCATGGTGGAAACTTGCAGCATCACTATAGTGACATCTATGAAGCATTCTTCTTATAAAAAAAGAGACACATTGAGAAAAGAGGAAAGAGAGAAAAAAGCACCATATTCCCATGGTAAATAAGAAGATTGCTGAGATGCTCATTGTCTGCTTGCCTTGTCATTTTGGTTATGGGAAAGCTCCTGTACCATGTGCAAGGGGTACCCAGTTGGCGGTTCTCAATGATATGCAAATACTTACAATGACAAGAACTTACAGGTGACTAAACTTGAGTAGAATGAGGTGTGGCCCTCATATTAAAGGGACTTGAGATTGCCAACTTATACTTCGTCAAGCATATACTCCATCTTTGTTCACTTTAACCTTAATCACTTCAAGATGCTTATGATAGGAGAAATGAGGGATGAAAGCTAACAATTACCATAATTTTTGGAAGCTCTTTTTGAAACTTGAAATCCCTGCTTCCTTTATAAAAGGTCTTTCTTCCACCACTATTGAGTCTCCACCTTCTACCTTTAGGCACCATTAAGAGAGCATAGTTGTCATTCTGTGTGAAGTGTTCCAAAGCTTATTGATTGATGCATATTGTGATATTACTTGTTCTTGTGCTATTTGTTTCTAGTCACCCTTGTGAACTTTGAAGGTGTCCTATGCATCTATTTGCTACTCTATGAGGGACAAGCTGATTGCCACTATGCTATGTTTTTTGTTTGTGGAACAAACAAACATTTTTCAATGCATGTTATTCATAATCTTTGTTTGTAGCTTGTCATGTTGCATGCATAGTTACTATGTCCTATTGTTAGAACTCCATATTTCATGCACATGTTTAGAGTTCTTTGATCCCAGCTTTCAATGCTTGCAAATGGTTAGATCTTCATTGTGAAGGTGCATGTCACCTCAAAAATTATTATTTTTATCACTAACCTACTCGAGGACGAGCAGGAGTTAAGCTTGGGGATGCTTGATACGTCGGAAACGTACCTATAATTTTTGATGTTCCATGCTTGTTTAGTATCTACTTTGCTTTGCTTTGTCTACTTTGAGGTGCTTTTTACATGTTTTCTGGTACTAACCTATTAACAAGTTGCCACAGTGCCAGTTGCCTATTTTCTGCTGTTTTTTTATTCCAGAAAAGTTAGTAAAGAAATATTCTCGAAATTGGATGGTACAAACGTCAAAGTAAATTACTTTCCGTGGGGAACAAGAAGTCCAGAGGGGAGATGGAGAGCCATGCCAGGGCACCCAGACCCACCCAAGGCGCGGGTGGGCCCTGCCCCGCGCCTAGGCAGGGTGTAGGGCCCCTGTCCACTGCCTCGGCCTCCCCCTTCGCCTATAAGAAGCCCCTGATGCAGAAACCCTAAGTACCCGATCAAATCTCCATGAAACCTTCTGTAGCCGCCACCACCGTCATCCCTAGATCGAGGGGATCTGAAGTTCTTCCCGGCACCCTACCGGAGGGGAGATCATCCCGGAGGCCTTCTCCCCGGTATGATGCGTGAGTAGTTCCACCTTGGACTATGGGTCCATGTGGTAGCTAGATGGTTGTATCTCCTCCTTGTGCTTTCATGTATAGATCTTGTGAGCTCCGTTCATGATCAAGATCTAATCTATTTGTAATCATGCATGTTGTGTTTGCGGGGATCCGATGGATATTGAGATTATTATGTTGGTTTGATTAATGGTTTTGTCTTTATGATTCTATCATGTCGGTGTTGTTTGTGATCTTGCATGCTCTCCGTTGTTAGTAGCTATCTTGGCCGAGTAGTTGCTAGTGACTCCAAGAGGGGGTATTTATGCTCGATAGTGGGTCCATGCCTCTAGTTTCCAAGGGAAGTGACAATAATCTCTTCGGTTGTAGATGTTGTGTTGCTACTAGGGAGAAAACAACGGTCTCTTGTTCATGGAACATGTGGACTGTTTACCTTACACACTTTGCTTAAACAGTTGTCTGTTTCTTGCAACTTAATATTAGAGGGGGTTCGGATGATAACCTGAAGGTGGACTTCTAGTCATAAATGCATTTGGATGGCGGTCTATGTATCTTGTTGTATTGCCCAATCGAATCTCATTGGATCTTTCTGACTAGTAATTGCATTGTTATGCCTTGCTCAGTTACTGTCAATTGCCTTGCTGTAATTTGTTTACCCTTCATGCCATGTTGTTTATCTAAGGATAGCACCTCTAGTGAACTATGGACCCCGGTCCAATCTTTACCATTGATACATATTCCACTGTTACTTGTTCACTTGCTGCAAACCACCATTACCTTCCACACCATACGTTTAATCCTTTGTTACAGCAAACCGGTGAGCTTGAAAACCTCACTGTTTTGTTGGGGCAAAGTCTTGAGTTTGTGTTGTGCAGGTCTCCGCGTTGCTTGCAACACCTCTGTGACGTTTCCTTCCTTCTTCTGGTTCGATAACCTTGGTCTCTACTAAGGGAAGACTTGTTGCTGTGCTCATCACACCTTGCTCTTGGGGTTTCCAACGAAGTGCTCCACTTCAAGCACCATCAGTAAGGACAATATTTAAAGAAGCAACATGAATATGCATAGTAATGTAATGCATTATTTATGATTTAACTTCTTTGTGTGTTTTACCCATTATTTTAGTTTCCTAGAATTTCTTTAGGTAATAAAGGAATCCATTTTAAAGAATAACCTTTAATATCTATTGAATATCATATTAACTATGTAATAATTTATTTGTAGAATTTAAATTTAATATAACTCTTGTATTTATTTATTTAATAATTCTTTTAATATTTATCATTTAAATAATAAAATTTCTTTTTATAACTCCAAATATTTATTTAGTATTTTTCTAAAATACTTCAATAATAATATATAATAAAAGTGATTTTTATTTATTTTTATCCTCTTGCTTTAATTTTATAAAATTCCATAAGGAATATATATATCATAAAATTCTTGACCAAAAATTATATACATAAAAATTATTTCTAATTTAAATAAATATATTGGATTATTCTGAATCCAAAAATGTATTATTTGCAATTTTTAGACTTTTATTTTATTTTTTAGACTTTTATTTTTTTTCTAGAATTTTATTTAATCCTAGGTGTATTTTGGTCTTTTATTAATTATTCAAACTTCTTTAAGTTTTGGGCTAAACCCTTTTGGGCTTAGTGGGCCAATCTGTCCTAAGTGGCTTGACCAAAAGGTCACCCCGAAGGCTCTAGCCCTATTGTCCCATTCCCTCTGTCACTCTCTCTCTCGACCTCACCTCCTCTCCTCCTCGACCCCGTGGTCGCTGGCGCCGCCGTCGTGATCTACCCGCCTCCGTGGTCCTCCCTAGCCGTTGTCGTAGTGCAGGGCGAGGTTGTCGACCACGCTCCTTCATCTGCTCTGCCTCGATTTGATCCTGGGGCTCTCCTGTGGCCAGGCTAGCCCCCTCATGGTGCTTGACGTGGAGCACTTTGTTGGAAACCCCAAGAGCAAGGTGTGATGAGCACAGCAGCAAGTATTCCCTCAGTAGAGACCGAGGTTATCGAACTAGAAGGAGGAAGGAAACATCACACAGGTGTTGCAAGCAACGTGAAGACCTGCACAACACAAACTCAAGACTTTGCCCCAACGAATTAGTGAGGTTGTCAAGATCACCGGTTTGCTGTAACAAAGGATTAAACGTATGGTGTGGAAGGTAATGGTGGTTTGCGGCAAGTAAACAAGTAACAATGGAAGATGTATCAATGGAAAAGATTGGACCGGGGTCCATAGTTCACTAGAGGTGCTCTCCTTAGATAAACAACATGGCATGAAGGGTAAACAAATTACAGCAGGGCAATTGACAGGAACTGAGCAAGGCATAACAATGCAATTAATAGTCAGAAAGATCCTATCAGATTCGATTGGGCAATACAACAAGATACATAGATTCCCATCCAACTGCATCTATGACTAGAAGTCCACCTTCAGGTTATCATCCGAACCCCCTCCAGTATTAAGTTGCAAGCAACAAACAACTGCTTTAAGCAACGTGTGTAAGGTAAACAGTCCACATGTTCCATGAACAAGAGACCATTGTTTTCTCCCTAGTAGCAACAACACATCTACAACCGAAGAGATTATTGTCACTTCCCTTGGAAACTAGAGGCATGAACCCCCTATCGAGCATAAATACCCCCTCTTGGAGTCACTAGCAAGTACTTGGCCAAGATAGCTACTAACAACCGAGAGCATGCAAGATCACAAACAACACAGACATGATAGAATCATAAAGACAAAACCATTAATCAAACCAACATAATAATCTCAATATCCATCGGATCCCCGCAAACACAACATGCATGATTACAAATAGGTTAGATCTTGATCATGAACGGAGCTCACAAGATTTATACATGAAAGCACAAAGGAGGAGATACAACCATCTAGCTACTACATGGACCCATAGTCCAAGGTGGAACTACTCACGCATCATACTGGAGAGAAGGCCTCCGGGATGATCTCCCCTCCGGTAGGGTGCCGGGAAGAACTTCAGATCCCCCCGATCTAGAAACGACGGTGGTGGCGGCTACAGAAGGTTTCGTGGAGATTTGATCGGGTACTTAGGGTTTCTGCATCGGGGGCTTCTTATAGGCTAAGGGGGAGGCCGAGGAGGCGGCGAGGGGCACCACACCCTGCATAGGTACGGGGCAGGGCCCACACATGCCTAGGGGGTGTGGTTGCCCTGGCCCGCTTCTCTGTCTCCCCTCTGGACTTCTTATTCCCCACGGAAAGTAATTGACTTTGACGTTTGTCCCGTCCAATTCCGAGAATATTTCTTTACTAAATTTTCTAGAACCAAAAACAGCATAAAACAGGCAACTAGCACAGTGGCAACTTGTTAATAGGT
Organism: Avena sativa; assembly: GCA_916181665.1. Classification (NCBI taxonomy): domain Eukaryota; kingdom Viridiplantae; phylum Streptophyta; class Magnoliopsida; order Poales; family Poaceae; genus Avena; species Avena sativa. The sequence continues at coordinate 86,179,841 of OV702285.1, read as the reverse complement.
TAGAACCAGATGTAAAAAGCACCTCAAAGTGTAGACAAAGCAAAACAAAGTAGATACTAAACAAGCATGGAGCATAAAAAATTATAGACACGTTTCCAACGTATCAAGCATCCCCAAACTTAACTCCTGCTCGTCCTCGAGTAGGTAAGTGATACAAAGAATAAGTTTTGAGGTGACATGCACCCTCACAATAAAGATCTAACCATTTGCAAGCATTGAAAACTGAGATCAAAGAACTCTAAACATGTGCATAAAAGATGGAGTTCTAACAATAGGACATAGTAACTATTCATGCAACATGACAAGCTAAAAACAAATACCATGAATAACATGCATTGAAAAAACGTTCATTTGTTTGACATAAAGAAAACATGGCATAGTGGCAATCAACTTGTCCCTCATAGAGTAGCAAATAGATGTATATGACACCTTCAAAGTTCACAAGGGTGACTAGAAACAAGTAGCACAAGATCAAGTAATATCACAATATGCATCAATCAATAAGCTTTGGAACACTGCACACAGAATGACAACTATGCTCTCTTAATGGTGCCTAAAGGTAGAAGGTGGAGACTCAATAGTGGTGGAAGAAAGACCTTTTATAAAGGAATCAGAGATTTCAAGTTTCAAAAAGAGCTTCCAAAAATTATGGTGTTTTTTAGCTTTCAGCCCTCATTTCCCCTATCATAAGCATCTTGAAGTGATTAAGGTTAAAGTGAACAAATATGGAGTATATGCTTGATGAAGTATAAGTTGGCAATCTCCAGTCCCTTGAAGACGAGGGCCACACCTCATGCTACTCAACTTTAGTCACCTGTAAGTTCTTTTCATTGTAAGTATTTGCATATCATTGAGAACCGCCAACGGGGTACCCCTTGCACATGGTACAGGAGCTTTCCCATAACCAAAATGACAAGGCAAGCAAACAATGAGCATCTCAGCAATCTTCTTATTTACCATGGGAATATGGTGCTTTTTTCTCTCTTTCCTCTTTTCTCAATGTGTCTCTTTTTTTATAATAATTATGCTTCATAGATGTCACTATGGTGATGCTGCAAGTTTCCACCATGATTAGGAATGGCTTAGGCTAGCGGCCCAGGCGTTTCTCTAACACAGGATACAAACTCCATGGACTTACAAGTGCCCTCTTTATTTCACACTGTGACATCCATAGACAAAAGAGCATGATATCAACTGAGTTAAAAGTACAAGCGCAATGTTGAAAACGTTCCCCGTGACAGCACGGTTCTGCTAATTCCAACGTATAAATGCAATCATATCCAACATAGAAGACACAATGGTTCAATTTGATTAGGGGCAAAAAATATAAAGTGTGTCATCAAGTTTGTGAGGACTATAATCACTAAGTTTTCACATAAAAAGATAATTTTTAATTGGAAGATAGCTGAAAACAAGAATATACTTGGAATGGTGTAACACACCATGCATAGGAGTTTATTGTGGACACTTTGGAATAACTTGGTTTTTTGGGAGTTGGAAGCATGAGTAGAGCTTACTCATACAAGTGGAGGTTAGCAAAAGACTGGGAACAACCAAATAAGAGAGCAATAATGGCCATAATCATGAAGTGCAACAAAGCATAGAGTGGTACTACAAGTCAAGGACTAAATGATCATAGAGGCTATGGTGACTTGTCATAGTCATAACATGGTGTGATGTGGCATCCCGCTAAAATCACTACTAGAAAATCGCTATTGTTTTTATTAAATGCATCATCATGACATCTGCATGCATCTGTTTGTCAAAACTATTTTCTAAAAGCCTACTTTTGTTTTCTAGATACTCCCCTCTCTGTTTCAAACCAAAGATCTATCCGGATGTTTTATTTGCGTACAACTATTTATCAAAAGACTATTTTAAAATAAATAAATCAAACATATGTTTTGTTTCGGGGAGGCGGTCAAACCGATCGGGCCAGAGGCCCAACCGGCCAGACCACCTACAACCCGATTAAGCCTATATCTAACCCTAATCCCCATCCAAACCCTAGCTATCCTAGCTCAACTTCCCCTGTAGCCACCACCACCCCTAATCCTCCTCCCCGCCGCCACCGTACCCAGCGCGCAGCACACACACAACGCACGCACACCGCATCCCCGCTCCTGCCTGCCCTCTCCCCCACGAACCCCCACTCCCGCACGCCCCACGATCCCCACCTCTGCCGCGACCCTCTCCCTCTCGCCTCGCTCCCTCTCTCTCTGCATCCCGCCGCCGCCTCCTACCTTCGCCCGCCATCAATCCCCACCACCTCGTCCGCCTCCCTCTCACGCCGCCAGCAGCACGCCACCGCCCCGCGTCAGCGTCGTCGACCCCGCGCCCCCTCGTCGCCGACCCGGGGCCCGTTCCCCTCCTCCCCGTCGAGGCCACCGCCGCCGCAGTTCACCACCACCCCCCCCCCCCCCCCCCCGCGCTTCCTGGAGCCTCCCAGGCGTCCGCGAGCCGCCTCTCCCTGGTCGCCACGGCCGTCGCTCAAGCTGGCCGCCCGTCCTCGACCTCCCTCTGCGCCCCGCCGTCCGCCGTCCGCGGACCGCTCGGCCGCCGCCGGCCCTAGCTATGCCCGGTTGTGCCGCCCCGAGCCAAGCTCCGGCCGTCCTTGCCATCGCCTCCGCCGGCCCCGGCCTCAACACGTCGTTGCCGTCGCCACGACCCCGTCCGCCTCCCTGCATCACCTCCCCCGAGCCCGACCACGACCCTGCCGCCCAGCGTCGTCCATTCCGTCCTCCCCGAGCCGCTCGTCTGTGAGCCACGTCACAGGCCGCCTCTATCCCGCCCTCCCCCGACCGTCGCTGCATCTCCGCCCAGCAGGCCCCCGCCAGCTCTATGCCTGGTGTACACGACGTCTGGAGGCCACTCGAAAGAGTTTGCCATCCCTGTTGATTCTTGACCACAAGGTGTTCGTGCTACTGTTCAAATGAGACAAGACCGTCTGATGACGAGGGAATCATGATCGACGAGTGAGATAATCCGGGACACACGCGGCTCCGACCTGGAACATCAAGTTCTTCATCAAGGAATACCATGTTCTCCTTCCCGGACCCGAAGACCATCGGTCAAGTTCACCACCGACAAAAGACGGACGACAAGACTCCAACCGAAGATCGGATGTGATGGTGTCGGAACGACAAGTTCTACTTCACGGGCACCAAGCGTCAAGATCGCCTTCACGGGAAAACCGCAAGACATCCTTCCCGGGATTTGAAGACCGAACCCTCGGACGCCAAGATCGCCCACATGGAACCGAAGGTGTCGAGACCCTGAAAACCGATCCTCCCGGAGTCGGAAGACCGAACCCTGGCGTGCCAAGTTCTTCGACCCGAAGGCCACAGATGCGACAAGTACTTCTTCCCGGACGCCCAGGTCATCGACACGGACACACGAAGTACTTCCTCGATGACGCCAAGTTCTTCACCCCGGATGCCAAGACCGACTCGATGGCGCGGACCCGACAAGATCTTCGCAACGACAATATCGACACCGACCAGGGCGAGTCCGATGCGCCCCGACGCCAACCAGGTTCTTCTTCTCGGATGCGTCAAGATCGACTTACGTTGTCCGAGACCGAACTCGTCGAGCCATTCTCCCGTCGAACCCTGAGACTAAGCCCCAGACCCCGGAACCCAAGATCTGCCGAACCCAGATGTGTGATCCTAAGCCCTATTTTTATAATATGGCATTATCAACTGATGCATATTAAATTGTTCATGAATGCATATTGGTGTGGTTTGGGGGCATTATGCCGATTCACTTCATAATTAAATATGGGGCCCATATGCGGGCAAATCTAGTCTTATATTGGCCTCATTTAAATTTGTGTAGCGAACCGGTAACTTATCTTGCCCTGTTATTACAACATTTAAATTGCGGGGTTTCTAAACAACATGAACCATCTAAATAATTGTCGGGACCCCGGTTCCGCTTAATATGATCTAATTGCATTGCACCTTTGCCATGTCATACATCATGCATGCATCATGCCCGATCTTCTGCCGTAGTATTAAATGGTGCATCCGGTGTTTCTGCTAGTGCTTTGCTTCTTCACGGATTAGGCCGATGAGTTGATGCGAGTATCGACCCGATCTTCGGATGAATCTTCGGCAATGTTTTCAGGCGAGCACATCCCCCCTTCTACCTATCTTACTTTTATAGTATTTATTCCCTCCTGTTGATCTATTGCTATCTGTGTTGCGATGCTCTAGTTTCCGTACCCGTGATATCCCTTGCAACCTTATATTGCCTTGGACACATCCTATTACCTGTTGTTTGGTAGATAGTTGGACTTGCGCGTCGTAGTCGCTTGCTCTAGTGCTGTTGCGTCTCGTCCAGAACCACAGTTGTTGGAGTATTGCCGTGTGTTTATTGTTGGAGATGATCAAGACTTTAATTACTGTTTAACAACTAAAATTGAAGTAGGTAAATGCAGAGGCACAGGTGGGCAATAGATGTTATTTGGTTGTTAACCGTCCACTTGTGTCCCGTAGGACCTCGAGTACTTGATACCTGTTCCTTGAATATTCGCGCTATCCACATCCGGGAGGATTATGGGACCCCCCTGAGCCAGAGCTTGATTCATTCTTATTTCTTGGGGCCACAAACTAGTTTGAGGTTTTATTTACTATCCTGTACTTATGCCATGCTTTACTGCTTTATTTAAATTGTGCGAGGTACTGCACCTGTACTGTTTAGGGAAGCGGAGTGTTTCCGCGGTATCGACAAGCCCAGTCACACTTTCGGGTTCCCAGTCGTTTACAGCCATTGACGCAAACCTTGAGTCCGTTTCGGAGTCAGCTAACTTCGTTGCGGGTGTACTCAATGGGGTGGCCCCCTGAAATATTTCTGAATCCTGTGATTGCTTTGTCGTGAAAGCCTCGTTGGGTTTTGATTTGGTTTTTCCGAGGTTGATCGAGTGTGTGTTGCTATTTGTGCACCCCTGCAGGGTAAAACTTTCTGAAAGCCGTGTCCGCGGTTATGGACGACTTGGAGCACAGTATCTCGATCATAGACAACTATAACTAAAGTAGTGCTATAAATTTGACTTTATAATGACTAGTAATCAGCTTCACTATAATGGAATGGCTAAATAAAACTGCCAACAATTGCTTGATTGGGTTGTCGCTTGCTACCATTGTATATGACTAGTAAGTATTGCAACTATAACGGAATGGTTAAATAAAAGTACCAACAACTGCTGGGTTTTGGGATATCTCATGCTTATTGTATCTGACTAGTAAGTGTTGCAACTACAACGGAATGGTTAACTAAAATTGCCCACTGCTTATTGTATCAGGATGACTATCTATACCTAACTAGTAATTCCTGCAACGATAACTGTATAAATAAAACTGCCAACTGTGTGAGTTCCTCGGTTGACTTCCTCGTTTGGTCTCGAGGGGGAAATACCAGGATGGGTATGTTTGGTGGTAGGATCAGATTGGTTCCGAATAGGTCTTTCTTATCCCTCTCTGGTAGCCGACAGTTATATCGAGTCTCTATAGGTTGTTTAGTGCATGATGCGCTGCCGCTTCGTTCCACCATACCTATGTAGGCGAGGACCGCCGAATTCTAGCCTCGCCGTGTACTGGCCTCAGTACTGACCGCTCTCTCTTTTTCCTTTGCCCTTTGTCGGCACCCCTTTTGTCTAAGCAGGTTTTGAGATCGATGTCGTTAGCAGGGTTACCCTTCCGGCTTGGCCTGGGCAGGCTTATGGACGCTAGTGGTTATTCTTCAGGGCTCTTAGCCCCATTTGCATCTTGTCCGTAGTTGGACGCTCTAACGTTTTCGAGGTGATTTGGATCTTTGTTCTGTATACCTGTATTCTTGACTCTTTGAGTCGCTGCAGTATATATATGTTCTGTGGGTCCCATCGAGGACTGTTGTGTAATGTTATCACTTCGTTTTCCACCCGCACGCAAGTGCCTGGTGGGCACCTTTGAATCGTTTCTATGCGGGTTTGGCGGGAAGCGCTAAAACTTGCATAGGGTCGATTCTGAGGGTGTTACATGTGAGAATGTGCCAAGTCAACCCAAGCAAAGCATCAAAGGAGAATACCATAATACTATGCTTTTTGCATGGTAAAACAACGCATAATTTCTTCAAGGCACACTGGGCAATCCCAATTGTTTGGAACAAGACATGCTACAGCAATAATCACTAATCATAAGGTCAAAACAACACCTATCATGTCATGCTAAAGTCTAAGTCATAGTCAATGCAAGCTCCTCTTGCACTTACAAGCAAGAACTTACTACTCCTTTCCAACACCAAGCAACTTATTTGCAAAACAACACAGCGAGAACGGGGGTCCAAACTACTCAAGCAAACTAAACAAACTAAGAAAAGCAAATGAAAAATAAGACGCTCCAAGAACAACACAACTGTGCATGAAACAATAAAAACGAAGTGTCTAGACAGACCTAAGCTTTTTATTGATGAAGAAGGGGATTCCTTGGGCATCCCTTAGCTTTGACGCTTGTACCTCTTGGATATTTCTTGGGGTGAAACCATGGTGGCATCCCCAAGCTTGAGCATTTGTCCATTCTTCATCTCATTGCATCATTCTCTCTTTACACCTGATATTTTTTCCTTCATACAAAACTTCACACAATCTTCTTTAGCAACATTAGCTTATTCAAAAGCTATTAGACTTCTGGAAAAGCTTTGTAACAGCAAGGATTTTCACTAAAAACACAAGCTACTATAGTAACTCCTTCAAAAAGCTCAATTCACCTAAATAGAACTAAAAAAGTAATCAATAAGAAGCAAATGCAAATAATGGCAGAAATCTGTCAAAACAGACCAGCAGGTAGAAACCGATTTGTTCGAATATCTTATGTTGCTCAAATAAAAAAGTGTTGAACTAACGAAAGTTAACTAACATATTGGGGGATTTATTCGTAAATTTTCAGCTCAATCCGATTTATAGAGACTCCTCATGATTTTTTTGGTGGAGGACAGAAATCTGTTTCGGGACAACAACTCCCCAAATCTTACTTCCCTCTCATTAGAGGTCATTCTTGGCACAAAAAGCAAACAAAAAGGATGAGAAGAGGCCATTACAGAAGTAATAACTTCCAAGACTTAAGGAAACTCTTGGGTTATCTCCCAACAAGTACTTTTCTTTAACGCCTTTAAGTTAGGCATAAGAAGCAAGAAGAATCAAGTGTTTTCAAATGAAGAAGCATTAACATCCATACTTGCAAAGTCTTCAACTATAAAAGGTATCTCATCCAAATGGGTTTTGGAGGATCCCTTCTCATCTCTCTTTGGTCTAATACTTTCATCAAAAATATTTTCAGGAGCAATCCAATCAAAATTCTTTTCAAGGGCTTCATGCATTCCAACAAGCTTAAAGGGTATGGGTATATTAAATTCCTCTCTAGGCTTAGTTTTATCAGAAATACCCACAACATATACACTTGTAACTAGCATATTGAAATGTTCAAAGACCCTTTTGGCTTCCCTAGCAACATCATAAAACTTTTTTGATAAAGTTTCAATGATGAATTCTCTCTTTTCAGCATTCTTTTCTTCTTTTAGTTTTAGGAACAAGAATTGTATGAAGGGGTTAAGGCTAACAAACCTAGCCTCCAACATATGAACTAAATAACCTGCAACAATCTCATAATTAGGATCAAGTTCTGCTATAGATCTATCCTCAATATCCTCATGCTTGCTAACATGATTAAAGAATTCTTCAATATTATCTTTCCCAATTATGGGGCCACTACCTATCGCAAGATCTTTCAGGGCGAACTTGGGGAACAACATGGTGAGCAAGAACAAGGTGGCAACTAGAGTAGGAACTAATTTTTTTGTGTTTTTGAATAAGGCAAGCAAACCAAACTAGACTAATTTTTGGGTTTTTTTTGGAAAGAGGCAAACAAAACCAAGCAAAAGAAACAGAGCAAACTAAAAACAAAGTAAAGATAAAGGAAGTGAAGGACTCCCCTAGTGAAGACGTCCTTAGCCTCCCCGGCAACGGTGCCAGAAAAGCTTGATGCAGCGCTGAGTTGATGTAGGAGCGCTTCGTTGGGAACCCCAAGAGCAAGGTGTGAAGAAGCACTGCAGCAAGTTTCCCCTCAGTAAGAAACTAAGGTTATCGAACCAGTAGGAGGAAGGAAACGTCACACAGGTGCTGCAAGCAATGCGGAGACCTGCACAACACAAACTCAAGACTTTGCCCCAACGAATCAGTGAGGTTGTCAAGCTCAGCGGTTTGCTATAACAAAGGATTAAACGTATGGTGTGTAAGGTAAGGTGGTTTGCAACAAGTAAATAAGTAACAGTGGAAGATGTATCAATGATAAAGAATGGACCGGGGTCCATAGTTTACTAGAGGTGCTCTCCTTAGATAAACAACATGGCATGAAAGGTAAACAAATTACAGCAGGGCAATTGACAGGAACTGAGCAAGGCATAACAATGCAATTACTAGTCAGAAAGATCCTATGAGATTCGATTGGGCAATACAACAAGATACATAGACCACCATCCAACTGCATCTATGACTATAAGTCCACCTTCAGGTTATCATCCGAACCCCCTCCAGTATTAAGTTGCAAGCAACAGACAACTGCTTTAAGCAAAGTGGGTAAGGTAAACGGTCTACATGTTCCATGAACAAGAGACCGTTGTTTTCTCCCTAGTAGCAACAACACATATACAACCGAAGAGATTATTGTCACTTCCCTTAGAAACTAGAGGCATGAACCCACTATTGAGCATAAATACCCCCTCTTGGAGACACTAGCAACTACTTGGCCAAGATAGCTACCAACAACGGAGAGCATGCAAGATCACAAACAACACAGACATGATAGAATCATAAAGACAAAACCATTAATCAAACCGATATAATAATCTCAATATCCATCGGATCCCCGCAAATACAACATGCATGATTACAAATAGATTAGATCTTGATCAAGAATGGAGCTCACAAGATCTATACATGAAAGAACAAGGAGGAGATACAACCATCTAGCTACTACATGGACCCATAGTCCAAGGTGGAACTACTCACGCATCATACCGGAGAGAAGGCCTCCGGGATGATCTCCCCTCCGGCCGGGTGCCGGGAAGAACTTCAGATCCCCCTAATCTAGGGACAACGGTGGCGGAGGCTACAGAAGGTTTCGTGGAGATTTGATCGGGTACTTAGGGTTTCTGCATCGGGGGCTTCTTATAGGCGAAGGGGGAGGCCGAGGAGGCGGCCAGGGGCCCTGCACCCTGCCTAGGCGCGGGGTAGGGCCCACCCACGCCTAGGGGGTCTGGGCGCCCTGGCCCGCTTCTCCGGCTCCCCTATAGACTTCTTGTTACCCACGGAAAGTAATTGACTTTGACGTTTGTCCCGTCCAATTCCGAGAATATTTCTTTACTAGATTTTCTGGAACCAAAAACAACAGAAAACAGGCAACTGGCACTGTGGCAACTTGTTAATAGGTTAGTACCAGAAAACATGTAAAAAGCACCTCAAAGTGTAGACAAATCAAAGTAGATACTAGACAATCATGTAGCATAAAAAATTATAGATACGTTTCCGACGTATCAATCAGCCCTGCTCCTCCTAGATCCTATTAGCTTGTCCTTGTTGTCCACCTGATTCTCCCCTCCTTATGTCACCATCTGGTGATGCTTGGATTGATCTGGTGTGAGGTTTTGTTAGCTGGTGGCTTGCTTGGCTTTGCTAAGATGGTTGTTCTTATGTGGTATGGGAAATGCAGAGATGCTCTAGTGCTTGCCCACGGCTGTGCTTGGTCCTTTTACTTGATTGAGCCGCTATGGCTGTGTCGATAGCACACCCATGCAGTTTGGTGATTAAGCTACTTGTGTGTCTGCTGCATGGTTGTGGATGAGATCAGTGAGGTGTTTTACCTTTTGATCTTTTTACTATTAACCTGCCTCGTGAAACTTGCCCCTTTACTTGTTGTGATCATTTGACTTATGGCTTATTTGTTATGAAAGATTTAATTCTTTCATATTGGTGAAACTTGCCCCTAAAAGATTACTCAATGATGTAAACTTGAGCAGTGCAACTCACTGCTCTCTACTGAGAGTAAAATTTAATAACTTAACTTTTATTTTCCTCTTTGTTTGTTCTTTATTTTGCAGGTACAAGATTTGAAGATTCAAGATTAGTATAGGTTCACTTTTAGATAGATGTAATCCTTTGTAATTTTTATTTCATTCTTTTGTAAGGAATTTGTAATAGTGTATTAATATATATTCCTCTTTTTTAATTTCATTTCTGTAAAGATTCTTTATTAACTTAATGAGTTACTTTTTGTAACTTATTCATGGAATAAATATATGGAATAAATATTCATTTGTTTAATTGTATTTCTTATTTAGAGTTTCTATTACTATATATCATTTCTTGATTAAATAATATTACCAAATCATAATTCTTATCTTTTAAAATATAAACTCAAATCTCAAGTTTGAATTCAATTTCTTTCCCCCAAAACACACTAATTCATAAAGATCATGTCAAAATTTATAACGATCACTCTCTAGAGAAATTCCTACACTTAGAGAGTGAAAGAAACTCTGATCACTTTAAGTTTTTATTTGGCAAAAAAATTACCCACATTTTGCTGATGAATGCATGCATATGCACAAATTTCTAAATCTACTCTTCGTTGGTTCCTAAATGCTGGGATGTTACAGACTTCCCCCATTAAATTAAACTTCGTCCCGGAGTTTGCTGAAGTGTACCTGAATAGTTCTGGATAAGCTTTTCTTAAGTCATCCTCTTTCTCCCATGTGGCTTCTCTCTCAGGATGATGTTCCCACTGTACCTTGCAGTACTTGATTGCCCTATTTCTTAGTCTTTTCTAGTTCTCTTCCAGAATTTTATAGGGTTTCTCAACATAAGTCAGGTCTGCTTGTAATTCTATCTCTTGATGTGTGATTGCATCATCAGGAACTTTAAGACATTTCCGGAGTTGTGATACATGGAAAACATTATGAACTTGAACCAATCTTGATGGTTACTCTAAAGCATAAGCTATGGTCCTGTTCTCACTTAGTACTTTGAATGGTCCTATATATCTTGGACTTAATTTTCCTTTAACTCTGAATCTCTTAACTCCTTTCATTGGGCTTACTTTAAGGTATACCATATCTCCTATTTTACGATCCCATGATCTTCGACTTAGATCAGCATAACTTTTTTGTCTACTTTGAGCTATTTTCAACCTATCCTTGATTATATCAATGATATCTTGCCTTTCTTTGATATAGTCTGGCACAAATTCTTTGCTACTCCCAGGCTCATACCAACATATTGGTGATCTACATTTCCTTCCATAAAGTACTTGATATGGAGCTGCCTTCAGACTAATCTGATAGCTGTTATTGTAGGAAAATTCTGCCAACAATAGATGATCTTCCCATGAACCTCCAAAATCTAATACACAAGCCCTAAGCATGTCTTCCAGTATTTGATTGGTTCTTTCAGTTTGACCCCCAGTTTCTGGATGATAGGTTGTGCTAAAATCTAACTTTGAACCAAGTGCTTCATGTAATTGCTTCCAAAATGCTGAAGTAAACACTGATCCTCTATCAGTTACAATCTTCTTGGGCACTCCGTGTTTTCTTACTATCTCCTTGATGTAAACTTCTACTAACTTCTCGGCATTATCCTTCTGATTCACCGGAATAAAATGTGCACTTTTAGTGAGTCTATCAACAATCACCCATACAATATCCTTCCGTTTAGGTGTCATGGGTAATCCTGTGATGAAGTCCATACCAATTTCCTCCCATTTCAACTCGGGAATTTCCAAAGGTTGCAACGGTCCTACTAGACTTTGATGTTCAGCTTTTACCCTTTGGCAAGTATGGCATTCTGACACATATTTTGCAATGTCTCTCTTCATGTTATTCCACCAGAATAATTCTTTCAAATCCATGTACATCTTAGTACTTCCTGGATGAATGGAATATGGTGTCTCATGTGCCTCTTGAAGTATCACTTTACGAATCTCGGGCACATCTGGAACACAAAGACGATTTTGGAACCATAAAGATCCATAATCTCCTAAGCAAAAAACTGATGCTTGTCCTTGAGATATCCTCCAAATTTCTTCAACAATAAAAGGATCTTCTGCTTGATGCCTAAAAATTTCGTGCTTAAGTTCACTATTCTGTTCTGCAACTACCTGCATAGTAGTTAATCCTCGAAGAGTTTCTGTTCTTATAAATTGAAGCTCTAATCTTTCCAAATCCATTTGTAACTCTTGTGGTAGCTCCCGATTGCTAGGCTGAATATCTGCACTTTTACGACTTAAAGCATCTGCTACAACATTTGGTTTTCCAGGGGTATAATTGATGGTCAAATCATAATCTTTGATTAGTTCTAACCAACGCTTCTATCTCATATTCAATTCCTTTTGAGTGAAGAAATATTTGAGACTTTAGTAGTCAGTGTATACCTCACATCTGGCTCCATAAAGAATTTGCCTCCATCCTTTTAGAGAAAAGACTACTGCTGCTAACTCCAAATCATGAGTTGGATAATTGAATACATGTGGTTTCAGTTGTCTGGATCCGTAAGCAATTACTTTATGATCTTGCATTAACACACAACCTAAACCTTCTTTAGATGCATCATAGTATACTACAAAGTCCTTCCGGGTTTCAGGAACTGCTAAGATTGGAGCGGTAGTTAATCTAGTCTTTAACTCCTGAAAGCTTGCTTCACACTTCTCATCCCAGATGAATGGTGTATTCTTCCTTAACAATTTGGTCATTGGTCCAGCTATTTTGGAGAAACCTTCAATGAACCTCCGATAATAACCATCCATTCCCAAGAAACCTCGAATTTGTTTCACATTGGTTGGTGCAGTCCATCCTAATACTGATTGAACTTTAGATGGATTTACAACAATCTCATATTTACTGATCACATGACCGAAGAATTCTACCTCATCTAGCCAGAATTCACACTTGCTGAACTTAGCATAAAGCTTATGTTCTCTTAGGATCTGCAATGCTATTCTCAAATGATCAGCATGCTCTTCCTTATCCTTGGAATATATCAAAATATCATCAATAAACACTATGACAAACTTGTCTAAGTACGGCATGAAGATTTTGTTCATCAGATTCATGAATATTGCCGATGCATTGGTCAAACCAAATGGTACGACAAGATACTCATGATGTCCATACCTTGAGACAAATGCTGTCTTTGGAATATCTTCCGGTTTGATTTTTATCTGATGGTATCCGGATCTTAGATCAATCTTGGAAAATACTCCAGCGCCCTTAGCTTGATCAAACAAATCTTGAATTCTTGGTAGTGGATACTTATTCTTGATGGTAACATTATTGAGATTCCTATAGTCCCCACACATCCTTCTTCCTCCATCTCTTTTATCCACAAAGATCACCGGTGTTCCCCATGGGGATACACTTTCTTGAATGAATCCTTTTCTGGCTAACTCATCAATTTGCTCTTTAAGTTCTTTTAATTCTTTTGGACCCATCTTGTATGGTGCTTGAGCTATTGGTGTTGTACCCGGAATTAGATCAATAGTGAACTCTATTTCCCAATCTGGTGGCATTCCTGGTAGCTCTTCTGGAAAAACATCTTGAAACTCATTTACCACAGATCGAGATAACCTGATCTTGTTTAATGTGGCGTACAACTACATTTCCTCCTGCCGTCACTACGGTCATAGGGTTTTCTAACATTGCCCTTCTAATCCCGAATTTATCACAGAATTCTTCAGAAATGAATGAAGTAGTTGCACCAGTATCAAATAGAACTTTTCCGGGATTGGTAAGGATATTGAGCGTACCTATCACTGCATGCTCTGAGTTATCCACCTCCTCTAGGGTTGCACAATTCAGCTTCCCGGTGGGTCTGTTCCTCTTGTCGTTATTGTTCTTGACAAAATTTCCTCCTTTATTGGGTTGCCCATTGCCTCCACTGGTTTGTCCTCCACCTTTAACATGCCAACCACCTTGTGGTTTGCTCGGACAATTTGGTTTTATATGACCCTCTGACCACAAGCATGGCAAACTATTATTGTTTCTGGCAATCCCTGCTTATATGCCCTGGAAGTTTGCAATTATGGCATATAATATTCCTTCCGGTTGAATCTGCACTCCGGCTGGAATTGTTATTGTTGTAAGGTCTATTCCTTGGCTTGAATTCCAGATTGGGCTTAGGTTTACTTGCTTGAATCCTCTTAGTTTCCTTTTTTGGCTCTCTTCCTTCTATCCTCTTGGACATTCTTGTAGTCATCTTCAAAAGTGATGGATGCATCCAGTAACTGCTGATAAGTTTGTTTATTGGCCAACCTCAACTACATCCTTACGAATGGATTTAACCCTCGTAGAAAATGCTTCTTCCTCTTCTCTTCAGTGCTGACTTCTTCCTCTGCATAACGAGACAGTTGGCTAAACTCCCGGATGTACTTCATGACACTAGTATATCCTTGATGAAGCTCCTCAAACTCCCTCCGCTTCAACTTCATAACACTTTCCGAAACATGATACTCATGGAACCTCTGCTTGAACTCTTCCCAAGTATACTCTCTTCCTGGTTGTTGCATGGCTAACTGATTTTCCCACCATGATGCTGCAGGTCTTGTCAGAAGATGAGTTACATACCTTAGCTTTTCCTCATCATTATAACCTATAGTCTTTAGCTTTCTCTCTGTATCTGCTAGGCAATCCTTTGCATCCATTGGTTCAGGAGTTGATGCAAAAGGTAACGGCCTTGCATTCTGGAAGTCAGAAAGACTCACTCCTCCACCTTCAAGTGCTCTCTGGTTTCCAGCTCGTCCCAACAACTCTTCCATGAACTTGTTTTGGTTTTCTTGCATCATTTGCATATACTGCATAAAGTTTTGCTCCATTAACGGCCTCATTGGTGGTGGTGGTAATGTTCCCTGATTTCCGGCATCTGCATCTGCCTTCTCCTTGGCCTCACTCTCCATGCGCTGCTGCTCAGATTCAGTTTCTACACCCGTGTCCATGACCCCCTAATCCTGCAACATAAAGCGAATACTCATAATTACATCATGCACATGTGTTCCAAGCTCAACTTTACGCGCAGAACTAGTCAACAATGGAAATCAAAATCCAATTAAAATCCAAATATGCATTTCACATATTCTACATTACAAACCTCTTAACAAAGTACAAAGTCATTACACTTGTACCCTATAGGTACTATAATAAAGTAAACATACTACCTCACTTATTTATCTACTAGTTCTTATTTATCAAGTTGTTTAAATTTCATAATGTCACTTCTCATAGATATAATCTTAGCAGGAGGGTAGTACTTTCCAATAAAAGCATCTTTGCACTTAATCCAAGAATCAATACTATTTCTAGGCAAAATATGCAACCATTCTTTAGCTTTTCCTCTCAAGGAGAAAGGAAACAACTTGAGGTTAATAATATCTTCATCTACATCCTTATACTTTTGCATCTCACAAAGTTCAACAAAGTTATTGAGATGGGAAGCAGCAGCATCAGAACTAGCACCAGAAAATTGCTCTCTCATCACAAGATTCAACAAAGCAGGCTTAATTTCATAAAAGGTAGCATCAGGAGTAGGTGGAGCAATAAGAGTTCTAAGGAAATCATTGTTGTTTGTGCTAGTGAAGTCACACAACTTGGTGTTCTCAACAGAGTTCATTTTGGCAAAAGTGGAGCAAGCCAAAAACTGCAGCAGCTAGAGCAGGAACTAATTTTTTGTGTTTTTGATAAGAGAAACCAAACCAAAACAAACTATTTTTTTGGAGATTTTGATAAAAAGAGGCAAACAAAACCAAGCAAAAGAAACTAAGCAAACTAAAAACAAAGCAAAGAGAAAGGTTGTGGAGGACTCCCCTTGTGAAGACTTCCTTAGCCTCCCCGGCAACAGCGCTAGAAAATCTTGATGGCGCCGTGTCAACATGGAGCGCTTCGTCAGGAAACCCCAAGAGCAAGGTGTGATGAAGCAGCAACAAGTCTTCCCTCAGTAAGAAACCAAGGTTATCGAACCAGTAAGAGGAAGGAAATGTCTCAAAGGTGTTGCAAGCAACATGGAAACCTGCACAACACAAACTCAAGACTTTGCCCCAACGAACAGTGAGGTTGTCAATCTCACAGGTTGCTGTAACAAAGGATTAACTGTATGGTGTGGAAGATGATGATGGTTTGCACCAAGTAAACAATAACAGTGGAAGATGTATCAATGGTAAATATTTGACCGGGGTCCATAGTTCACTAGAGGTGTTCTCCTTCGATAAACAAATTACAGCAGGGCAATTGACAGGACTAAGCAAGGCATAACAATGCAATACTAGACATAAAGATCCTATGAGATTCGATTGGGAAATACAACAAGATACATAGACCGCCATCCAACTGCATCTATGACTACAAGTCCACCTTTGAGTTATCATCCGAACCCCCTCCAGTATTAAGTTGCAAGCAACAGATGATGACCCACAAGTACAGGGATCGCAACAGTCTTCGAGGGTAGCAACTACTTGGCCAAGATAGCTACTAACAACGGAGAGCATGCAAGATCACAAACAACACAGACATGATAGAATCAATAAGACAAAACCATTAATCAATCTGACATAGTAATCTCAAAATCCATCGAATCCCCACAAACACAACATGCATGATTACAAATAGATGAGATCTTGATCATGAACGGAGCTCACAAGATCTAGACATGAAAGCACAAGGAGGATATACAACCATCTAGCTACTACATGGACCCGTAGTCCAAGGTGGAACTACTCACGCTTCATACCGGAGGCTGGCATGATGAAGAAGAAGGCCTCCGGGATGATCTCCCCTTAGGCAGGGTGCCGGGAAGAGCTTCAAATCCTCCCGATCTAGGGACGATGGGGGCGGCGGCTATAGACGGTTTCGTGGAATATTGATCGGGTTCTTAGGGTTTAGGCATCGGGGGCTTCTTATAGGCAAAGAGGCGAGGCAGGGGGCGGCTAGGGGGCCCACACCCTGCCCAAGCGCGGGCCCATCTTAGGCCGCACCTGGGGGAGGGGGTGCAGCCGCCCTGTGGCGCCCCTCCATCTCTCCTCTGGACTCCGTGTTCTCCTTGGTGAAATATTGAATTTGGCTTTTGTCCCGTCTAATTCCGAGAATATTTCCTTACTAGCTTTTCTGGAACCAAAAACTACAGAAAACAGGCAACTGGCACTGTGGCAACTTGTTAATAGGTTAGTACCAGAAAACATATGAAAAGACCTCAAAGTGTGGACAAAGCAAAACAAAGTAGATACTAAATAAACATGGAACATCAAAACTTATAGATACGTTTCTGACATATCAAAGACACCCCCATAGTGTATCTCTCTAGTTTGGTCTCATGCTCCTTGACAAGTTACTGGATTTTTTTCATTGTGATGTTCAAGTTTTACAAGACCTACCATTTGTGTGATCGCGAGCCTATCGGCTGCACCCGTTGCCGCGCCGCGGCCCTGGATCTCGCCACAAGAGGCTCGCCGGCTCTAGATGCCATACGAGCAAGCTCCTCCACGCGCGAGGATGCCGGATGGGTGGCACCTCAACCCTAAAAGGGCCCCGATGCCCCCACCGCCCACCAGCGATGCGCGCCGTCGCGTGATAGAGAGGTGCATCTATCTCGCGCCGTCGGAGCTCCTTGTCGACCCCCGCTACGAAAGAAATAGGCCGGGCTGGGACGAGTCCTTCCAGGCCAAGCACGAGATGGCTCGGCACTCCTTCGCGGTCGAGCCACCAGAGTGGTTCCTCCATGAGTACGTGAGCCTACCGGGCTCTGACGATGATGATATGGCGCATTATGACTCAAAGATGTACCAGCGCCTGCCGGAGGAGCGCTTGCCGCCGGTGGGGATCCCGCTCCACCTACGGGACCCGTCGGCGCCCAAGCCGGTCATCTTCGCCGACGGCACCTTTCGTTTAGTTCAAGTTTAGTTCAAATTTAGGTTAAATTTGGGCGAATGTATCGAACTTTGGCTATGAATCTATCCTATCGATGTTTTTATTTTTTTTCGTGAGCGGGGGCGTACATGATTTGCGGGTGGCCCGTTTGGTGTTAGGGGCGGACAAGGGGCGACAACCGTTCTTTTTCTCCCCAAACATGTGTCCACGCGGACAAAATATGACAGAGTTTGGGGAGGCCCCTTGGAGATGCTCTTATTAGGACGGGAACTAGACCCGATAATTTCACACAATTTTTCCAGCACATGCCTCAATTCCTTTAAAAGTCATTGTGCGATATAGAAAATGAGAAATAGTGCATGTATGGAGGGTAAACTAATCAGATATCCAGCATAACTAATGTTTTGTGCTTGTGTTGTGTGTAGTGGGAGACCGTGGAACCAAACTAAGGAGGCCCAACGATGATTACTTGATTAACTAGTCTATTATAGGTGATGCTCAATTGTGTTATTTAATCAGAATAATACTTGCTTTAGGAGGGTGCATATTTTGTTGCAAAACATGGGCAAATCCAAACGATCAATTTTTTTCCCTCCGTCGGCCGACTGCTAGCACTAACCTCCTTTTGCTCGTATGATTTTTTTTTAAATAGGTTCTTCAATTCTTCCACCCTGGCTTATAAACTTTCTTTTGCATATACAAAGTAGATTGAGTACAAGTGCAACAATCACGCAAGAAATAATTAAGCGACCAACAACAAGAGAGACCTACCAATTTAATCGTACGTGCATGTGTTAATAGCTAAAGCCTAGCTGCTTAGAATAGGCAATCCAAAGTTAGCATTGTATATGGAGTTTTGTCCTGCACGGCCCATGATGATAATATAGAGAGGAGATAAGACGAGGACGTACGCCAATTACGAAGATGTATGTTCGTATCAGTGTCACCCGCCACTAAGCTAAAGATGCGCATTATTCTCTACGGAAAGAGGCGGCAAAGGTTGCAGAGATGGGAAAGCTGACCGTGACGTGTGTAGATTCAAAGGACGCAAGCACCTTTGGAATACTGTTGGGATCCATAGCAGGGGAACAGAGCAGACGAATCAAGTACTAGTGTGTAGCTAGCTGTTCACCAATATAATACTATTATTGCAAAGAAAATTAAAGCTATATATTCTTTTGTGAAATAGTGTTACAAATCTATAAAGAATAGATCACTGTAGCGGGTTTTTTTATTGTAATGCTTACTTTTTAGAATGTGTGCATACATAAGACCACTAGAGTAATGTGTTATTAGAGGGACTTAGTGTAATTGGTATCTTAGCGGCTTTGTCAAAAAAAAAAGAGTGCTAATGATCTTTGCCAAAAAAAAAGAGGGCTAGTGATGATAGCAGTTGACTCGAAGTAAGTGATCATGCTTAGTTGAATCAAAAGTAGGAGTAGTAAATTAATTCCATCTCTACGATAGCAGGGTACATGCACGTCATGAGCTGATGGTCCATTTACCCAGTTACATAGTAGTAGATCTCAAAGTCAAAATGTAAAATAAGGAAATAGACGACCATCATCGACTGACACATGCAACTTCCTTTCTGCAGTACAGGGTTACTCTAGCTTGATCATGCATACACGAGACCGATCGACGAAACGCATGCACGCGCGAGGCACCAACGGATGGCCACAGCTGGCTGGCTAGTGGCAGATCGCACCCTTCACCGGCGCCGCCGTCTCCACGTCATGGGCGACCTGGCCGCCGCAGACATGCCTGCCGCCGTTGCCACAGTTGGCGCCGCCGTTGCCGTTGGCGCCGAGCGAAGTGAGCGGCAGGGCCAGCTTCTCGGCGACGGAGTTGGGCGGCTTGCCGTCGATGATGTCGTTGCTCTTGCCCCAGATGAGGGAGTAGAGGCCGAGAACTATGATCGCCGCACCAATCACACTGTGACACAACAAGAGGAGCGGGAGTCAGTTTTTAGTTAATCGATCAGTACGGGGAACTTAAGTAGTAATAGAGGAGTTGATGATGAATCTAGCTAGTCCTCACCTTCCTAGGGTGGTCTCTTCTTTGAGGAGAATGGAGCCCATGACGGCGGTCATGAGCATGCAGAGTGGCTGGAAGGCCGTGACGAAGACCGGGCCGCGCGTCTTGGTCACCAGCCCCTGCACGTAGAAGGCGACGCCGGAGCAGACCACGCCGGAGTATACGACGGTGAAGAGACGGGTGTCGAAGCCCACCACCCAGGCGCCCATGTCCCGGCGCTCGGCCACCAGCGTCACCGCGGCGTTGATCACCGCGCCCATCGCGCAGATCACCGACGTGAGCGTCAGCGGCGCCGGGTAGCTGTTGAGCGTGTTCGACTGCGCACGCACGCACGTCCATATATGTATCAGTTCATCGCTCGCTAGTCGCTACGGCACGGCCGGATCATACATATCGATCTAAGCCAACTTATTTGATCTGTTACGTACGTACCTGGAGGACGAAGAATCCTGCCCAAGCGACGCAGCTGCCAATGATCATGATGGTCCCGGTGAGCCAGGTGGAGCTGCTCTGTGCGGCGGCGGCCGCGGACGGATCGGCATGGTGGGCGCCCCTGGCCCACGGGAACTGCACGACGGGGCCGTGGTACATGATCATGAGCACGGCGCCGGTGACGGTGCAGATGGTGCCGGCGACCTTGGCCTGGCTGTGGGTGCTCCGGAGGCGGAGCTTCTCCATGCGGAGGATGATGGCCATGATGAAGGTGACGGCGGGGAGGATGTTGACCAGCGCGGAGGAGAAGCTGGCGGAGGTCAGCTTGTTGCCGAGGTAGTACAGGTTCTGGTCAATCACAGGCCTGCAGGTCGGTCGTCCATGCATGCATCATCGTGTTAGTTCTTAATTAATCAGTACAGTACAGTAGTTATACTAGTTAAAATAAAAAGTGCAGAATTGCATAATATGGTTGTTCACGTACTCGAGTAAGGCGAGGCCGCATATCTTGATGAAGATGGGCACTGTCATCTTGGGCCTCAGTCCCCTGCAGCGCAATGTTGCAAAATTGCAATTAATTAATCTCCAAGTTGCTAGTAGCAACAAAGAAGCGTCACATCATGCAAGAAGCACTCGATCGGCAGTAGTGCAGTGGAATCAACCATGCATTAGCAGCTAGCCAGTACTAACGCTTTATTTTGCTTCACAAGTATAGCTAGCTAGCTTGCTAGTGCGCTCATACGCAGATGATGGAAGAAGCAAACGTTTGTCGGAGTGCGCGCGTGTATGTGTCGGTTCGATATAGATTATCCAGCTAGCTTGCTAGCGGCTGACGTTACACGGAAAGGGACGACACGAGAATGGAGGAAAGATGAATTGAATATATAGCTATAAAAACGGTTCAAAAAGACCTGGAAATAGGGGCACGGCGGTAGCTGGAGGTGTCCCGCACCGACTTGCTAGCTAGCTAGCTGTGCGTGTAGTGCTTGGTTAACGTACGTAGGTAGCATATAGCAAGTGATCAAAACTAGAAACTGATAGCTAGCAGCAGTGGCAACTAACTTTTGCTGATAATAAGTAACCCGAGAGCATCTTATCTCTCCCTCGGTTTCAGTTTTGGACAGTAGTTCGAGTTTATGAAAACCGGCCCGCCAGATCGGGTGGGGATAGCTAGCTAGAGCTAGCTAGCTGCTTATCATCACATGAGAAAGAAATCTTGGACTAATGAAGCTACCATTAATTCGAGACACTCATCTTCTCCATATCTATCTATCTATCAAAGCGATCAAACGACCGGCCGGACAATCTAGGTAGCTGGTCAAGAACTGGTATAGGAAGCTAGACAAGGTATACTAGTAGTGCATATAGTAGACGTGCAATAAATAAATAAAAAAGAGTTAAGTACCTCTCGAACAG
The DNA here is from genome assembly GCA_916181665.1 of Avena sativa. NCBI lineage: Eukaryota > Viridiplantae > Streptophyta > Magnoliopsida > Poales > Poaceae > Avena > Avena sativa. The sequence goes on along the minus strand of OV702285.1, from coordinate 86,158,028 downwards.
GATGGCGAATGGCGTCATGACGGCGGTGGCGGCGATGTTGCGGTAGGTGACGAGGACGAAGTGGCTCATGCCCTGCTTGAGGGATGCGACGGAGACGATGTACATGCCGGCGTAGCCCACCTGCAGCAGCACCATCATCAGGTACGGCTTCACGTCCGCCAGCACCTTCTTCCCCATCACGCCCATATCTTGGTCGAGCTCGGTCGGGGCACGAAGCACGCAGCTCACTACGTATGGGAGGTGAGGCTGCGGCTCGGCTGGGGTATGGGAGGCGAAGGAGGAGGAGATGGAGTGCAGTGGACGCGGCGAGTAAGATGAGCTCGGGGGCGGGCTGTATTTATAGCTGGACGCTCGCGCGGCCAAGAAGCGAGATGGCTTGGCGCCACACGCTGGCTCGATCGGGCTCGGGTATGGTGGGTGGAGGTGAGGTCAGCTCTCAGCTGGGCATGCATTGGCCCGCACGCACCATGCATGTGCCGGTACTAGTACTAGTATGTGGTGTGGTGTGGTCTGGTTAGTCGATGGATCCGAGTCAGCCGTGCACCCAATTTCGATCGATTTTTAGAGAAAGGAATTAATGTGTTCCTCCAAGCTACCTCTAGCTAGCTAGTGAACCGGAAGCCACGATGATCGAGTTTGGGCAATGGAGGTAGCAAGGTGGCCGGCCGGGGGCGGGACGTGCGCGTCTACGTTGCTGCGTGTCGATGTTGATCCACTTCTGGCTGGCCGGGAAATCGAGATGAGAGGGTCGTCGTCGCTGTCCGCGCTGCTGTGCCCTGCTTCCTGCTGTGCCGGCAACAGCAACGCTAGCTGATGGATGGATGGATGGATGCCCGAGCGGCGAGGGGCGATCGAGGGGTGTCTGGCTCCGTATACCGTGGGCAGATCATCAGTCAAATTGTGCACTCCCACAGGCCCGACGCTACGAGCTTCTACCTAGCGCTAGGCCGGGAGCATCTCCCATGAGGCGAAACGCACCCAACAAATTTAGCGAAACGCACCCAACAGAACCGCCGGACGTACGTACGGGCACGCTGTACTCTAGTAGGAGTACATTACGTTAGGTCTAGTCTATTCTCGGTAGATACTACTGGGGTAGATCTGTGGTATCTGAGACAGACAGAGAGAGAGAAGAGAACCACCTGCGCCCTGGCTCGACAAACACGAGCCAGAGGGGATGCCGGAGCTCGTGTCGGAGCTGGAACCGCCGTCGTTAGCCATGGAAAGAGGGGGCGACGGCGTGAGCATGGGTGGTAGAGAGTGGTGGCGGCGGAGCTTCCCGTCGGCCTAGCGCGAACCCTAATCGGTGGGTGTGTAGGTGGGGGCTGCGGCGCACGGTGAACCTCGTACCGTGTGCGTCCGGCCTCCCACCTCTTTATATACGCGCTGGCGACAGGGGCCCACCAACCATGGATAGGGTTGGGCGCCCCCGATTAGGGCGCGATGAGGGACTCCGTTCGGGCCGTTAGGCCCGAACGTGGGAGAGATCTATCTAACATTCTCCCCCTAGATCTCGACTTTACTTTTAACTTTGTACTTTACTTATTTCATCACAGAACGATACATAGAGCATGTTTCATCGTCTTAGCTTAATTGCCGATAGAATCGGACAGCCACTATATACCTTCATGTTTTGAAACAAATCCTGTTACTTTTGGGCCTCTGTAGTCCAGGAATCATAGGCTTTCCATTAAACCCATGCCGGCTATGTGTTCCTTGAACACATTGGGTGATAAGCTTTTCGTTAGCGGATCCGCAAGCATATCCTTTATCCTTATATGCTCGAGTCTTATAGTTTGATCCTGGACTTTGTCCTTCACAACATAATACTTTATATCTATAGACTTTGTAGCATTACTCGACTTGTTGTTGTGAGCATAGAATACTGCGGGCTCGTTGTCACAGTACATCTTTAGTGGCCTGCTGATGCAGTCAACCACTTTTAAGTCGGGTAAAAATTTCTTTAACCATAACGCCTGTCCCATGGCCTCATAACATGCTATAAATTCTGCATACATCGTAGATGATGCAACTATTGACTGTTTGGCGCTTCTCCACGAAATAGCACCTACTGCGAGAGTAAAGACATACCCTGTCGTGGAATTTTTGTAGTCTTTATCTCCCGCAAAATCCGCATCTGAATACCCTTTTATCTCTAGGGAATCAGATCTTTTATATATTAGCATGAGGCCTTTTGTGGCTTGCACATAACGCAAAGCTTTCTTTACCATCTTCTAGTGCTCTATGCCTGGATTCTCTTGATATCTACCGAGTACCCCGGTGATAAAAGCTAAGTCAGGGCGAGTGCACACTTGTGCATACTGTAAGCTTCCAACAGCCGAAGCATATGGTACTGACTTCATTTGATCGATCTCATATAGGTTCTTTGGACATTGGAATTTCCCAAAACTATCGCCCATGACTATGAGAGCATGTGTTGCACTACTCGCATGCATATTGTATTTCTTTAAAATCTTTTCACAATACGCTTTATGCGACAGTCCTAACACTCCATTCTTTCTATCTCGGTGAATTTCTATGCCTAAAACATAAGAAGCTTCACCAAGGTCTTTCATGTCAAAATTTGATGACAAGAACTTCTTTGTCTCTAGTAGTAGACTAACATCACTACTGGCAAGTAGGATGTCATCCACATACAGAATTAGGAAAATATATTTCCCACTTTTGAACTTTGCATAAATGCAGTTGTCCTCAACATTTTCCTTGAATCCAAATCTTTTAATTGTATCATTAAACTTTAAATACCACTGCCTAGAGGCTTGCTTTAACCCATAAATGGATTTCTTTAGGCGGCATCCCATATGTTCCTTCCCCTCCATGAAAAAACCCTTGGGGGTTGTTTCATGTAAACATTTTCTTCTAAATCTCCATTTAGAAATGCCGTCTTAACATCCATTTGATGCAACTCTAAATCAAAATGTGCAACTAGTGTCATGATGATTCTGAAGGAGTCCTTACATGAGACCGGAGAAAAAGTCTCATTGTAATCTACGCCTTCTCTTTGCGTAAAACCTTTTGCCACAAGTCTAGCTTTGTACTTTTCTACATTCCCATTGGAGTCATACTTTGTTTTGTAGACCCATTTGCATCCTACTGTTTTGGCTCCTTTAAGAATTTCCTCTAAGTCCCCAACATTGTTGGAACTCATTGATTTCATTTCATCTTCCATTGCCTCCACCCACTTGGCTGAGTGAGAGCTACTCATGGCTTCTTCATATGAGGTAGGATCACCCTCCATATGAACTACGTTGTAGACTTTGTAAATTTCTTTGGAAATGGCTGGTCGTCTTTCTCTTTTAGACCTTCTGATTTCATCAGACTCTTGCTCATTTCTTGCCTTGGGTTCAGGCACATTTATAGTATGTGGCTGTTCTGGCTCCCTTTCGTCCTCAACAGTGGGTTCAGGTGGCTCCTGATGGACAGGTTCCGAACTTTCGCCCATTGTTGTCATGTGTGGAGTCACAACAGGTGCCGGCACCACAACCTCAGGGGTTGTAGATGGTGGCACAATAGGTAGCGAGAAAAATGGCTCCTGAGTCATCGGATTAGGTGCATGCACCCTCTTCTCCTCAAGATCAATTTCCCGAGCTACCGTGCTCCCCCTCATCAGTTCGTCCTCCAAGAAGACTGCATGTCTCGTTTCTACAAACTTTGTGTATCTGTCGGGACAGTAGAAACGATAGCCTTTTGACTTATCTAGATAGCCAATGAAGTGGCAAGATACTGTTTTTGGGTCTAACTTTGCAATGTTTGGATTTAAAACTTTTGCCTCAGCTGGGCTCCCCCAGACCCTTAAGTGGTGCAGAGAGGGGACTCTGCCTGTCCATAATTCATACGGTGTTTTGGGCACCGACTTACTTGGTACTCTGTTGAGAATGTGAATGGCGGTTTTAAGCGCCTCCATCCACAATCCCAATGGGAGGCTGGAATAGCTCATCATACTACGCACCATATCCATAAGGGTACGGTTACGCCTTTTAGCTACTCCGTTTTGCTGAGGTTCACCCGGCATAGAATACTGGGCGACTATTCCATTTTCCTGCAGGAACCTTGCAAAGGGTCCTGGTACTTGACCATATGGACTATGCCGACCTTAGTACTCCCCCCCACGATCGGACCGAACTATCTTAATTCTTTTATCATGCTGATTTTCTACTTCAGCTTTGAAAATTTTAAATTTATCCAATGTTTCAGATCTTTCTTTAATTGGATAAATATAACCATATCGGGAGTGATCATCCGTGAATGTTATGAATGAATCATAGCCATCCACACTTTTCACCGGAAACGGTCCACAAATATCCGTGTGGATTATTTCTAGTGTAGCTATACTTCGGTTTGCACCCTTTTTAATTTGTTTTACATACTTTCCTTTAATGCAATCTATGCATTGTTCTATGTCCGAGAACTCTAACGGAGGAAGAATGTCATTTTTAACGAGGCTTTCTATTCTTCCCCTCGAAATATGGCCTAATCTGTAGTGCCATAACTTCGATGAGTCAAGAGTTCGCTTTCTTTTCTTTTGTTCTTTGTTCGACAAGGGAACTTGTTCATTCACATCACACACAGAAAATACTTTCTCATGCAAAGATAATAAATATAGCTTGTCATGTAGGGTAGCAACGCCACACAAATATCTTTTGACCAAATGGCACATTTGCCATGTCCAAAATAGCACTCATATGAATCTTTGTCCAAGCACGACACACTTATTAAATTTCTATGAATGGAAGGAACAAAAAGAACATCCTTAAGCAAAAGAGAAGAGCCATCAGCCAGCTCCAGAGGGATGTCGCCAACAGCCTCCACTTCTGCTTCAATCTCATTCGCTACTTCAATGAGTCTTTCTCTTTTTGGCAAAATCCTTGTCGAATGGAACCCCTGTAAAGAGTTGGCAACATGAACAATTGCACCAGAGTCAATCCACCAAGTAGATCTAGAAAACTTTTCATACATAGATTCATTAACAAAAGAGACTATATCTTTACCTTTTTGGCCATTATGTACTTCAGCCATATTGGACAATCCTTCTTGTAGTGGCCAACCTTTTTGCAGTGGTGGCACTGGTCTTTTTCCCCAGGGGTGGACTGCTGGTACTAGTGCTGGTGCTGCCGTGGGCCCTTGCCATGTGGCTTGGAAGGTGAGCCACCATGGTTACTATTGGTGAAGTTCCTCTTCCTATTGTCCTTCACGAAGTTCAAGGAACCACCGTGAAGAGCCTTCAGCCTTTCCTCCTCTTGGGAGCACATCCCAATGGTCTTTTCAATGTCCCACTTTTCAGGGGACATGTTATAGTTGATTACGAAGTTCTCGAATGGTTGTGAAAGAGAGGCCATCACCAGGTGCACCAGAAGTGCAGGATTTATCTCGAGGTCCTCATCCATGGGCTTCAGCTTGGCTGCCATCTTTGACATCCTCAAGATGTGCTCTCTTATGCCGTGTGGCCCTCCCGTGTACTTTTCTGTCACCAGCTGTTTTAACAGCTGGGTTGCATACATCTTTGAAGAGCCAGTAAACTGGCTCTTTATCTTTGCAAGGTATTCGCCCACGGAGGCACACTCTCCAATTGACCCCACTATAGCGTTCTCAATTGTGTTCTTTACAAAAGCCAAACATTTCTTGTTGGCGTTCACCCACTTTTGATTGTCTATCGAGTAGGCCAGCTCCAAAGGAGCATGGTCCCTCTTTCTTTTTTCAAACGCAGCACTTTCCTCAGCATCACCCCTCATAGGGTCAGCAGGCTTGACTGGTTGCTTGGTGTCAACCATCCAGTCCACTTCGGCGCATACAAACACCAGATCAACCTTTTTCCTCCATTCGGAGTAGTTGTCCCCCTTAGCAGCGGGATGTCCTTCAAACAGCTCATGAGGTTGAGACCTCCTGAAAACCACAAAAGATGTGAGATCACCAAAAAAACAACTGTATGCATTAATCCAACGTTGGTATAAATTAAGCATGCAATTGTTTGTGCCGTTTAAAATTACATCACCGTTGGGTAGAAATAAAATTAAATGCACCTTTAATACTCAATGAAAAAGATCATGATCATGCTTATTAATAATGTTGGTCAATTAATAACATGAGACACAATCATCTTTAATTACTTTGTCACACCTTTATAACAAAATTTAAACAAACTTTATTGCATTATTGCAATTTAAATCAACTATTTGCAGCGGAAACATATTTAATAACTTTTATAAACTTTAAACTTTACAGAAAAAATTCCGCCTCTTTCATATTCTCTAGTCAAATATTCACTTGAAATATTGAATAGAGAAAACTATGTTAAAAATATGCTTAAAACTAAACAAAAACAATTAAAAAACAGCTCTGAAAAGAAAAACAGAAAAAACTGTGCAGTTATGCCCTGTTGGGCCCTTGCTGTGAGCAGCGCACAACAACCTGTCGCCCGCGCGCGCTCGCTTGAGCCGCCAGCAGCCGCAGCCTGGCCCGCCAGCAGCCCGCCACGGCCTGCCTGCGCGCTGCCGCTGCCCGTGCGCTCGCTAGCTCGCTGCCGCCCGCGCGCAGCAGAGTGCGCTCGCGCATGGCCACAGCGGCCCGTGGCCCAGCAGCAGCAGCCCGCCAGCAGCCCAGCTAGCCCGCAGCCGCCCACAACCAAGCGATCTCAGCCGTCCATCGCGTCGCCCTAGATCTAACGGCCCAGCACGCCGATCGCGGCAACAAAAACCGCCCCCCTTGGAAACCCTAGCCCATTCTCCCCCCACCCCCACGCGCCCCCGCTTCCCCCACCCCTCTGGCTCTGGCGGCGCACGCGCGAGAGGCTGAGGCGAGGAGGCTGCCCCTCGGCGAGCCCCTCCCTCTCTCTTTCTGGCGGCGCACGCGCCAGCAGCCGAGGCGAGGTGGCCGCCCTACGGCGAGCCCCTCCCTCACCTTGCTCTCTCCCGAGCCCCTTCCCCACCCTCAGTTCTTGGTCTGGCAGCAACCCCCGCGGGGTTTGAGGCGAGGCGGCGCCGCCCGGCGCAGCCGGCGGCCCCCTCCCTCTTCCATCAAGCCTTGGCGCCTCCCTGCCCCCCTTGCCAGCGGTGCGTCCACCCGTGGGTGGGCGCACGACCGTCAAGAGGCGCAGCGGGGTGCCCCCTTTGCCGGCGCTCGGCCGGTGGATCTGTGGGGATTTTTTGGGGGTTTTGTTTTTCCTGTGTTTTCGGGGCTTTTCTTTGTGGGATCTGGGGAGGTTTGGGGATTTGCCTCTTTGTTTTTCTTGATTTTGGGGTGGGATCTGGGGCCGAACTAGGGTTAGGGTTCATCTCTGTTCGGAATCTAGGGGTTTTTGGCGTTTCTTTGGGGTTTAGATCTAGGACTTTTTGCTTTGCCCCCGAGGGGGTTTGTTCTTCGTCTAGATGCCTCATACTGATGCTCATCTAGATCGAGAGGAACGACGCGGCCGTAGGGCAGGCGCACTTTAGATCTAGGTTTTCTTTGTTTTCTTTTGCTTTTCTACCGGGAAGACTAGATCTAATTGCTCTGATACCATTGTTAGTTCTAGTCTATTCTCGGTAGATACTACTGGGGTAGATCTGTGGTATTTGAGACAGACAGAGAGAGAGAAGAGAACCACCTGCGCCCTGGCTCGACAAACACGAGCCAGAGGGGATGCGGGAGCTCGTGCCGGAGCTGGAGCCGCCGCCGTTAGCCATGGGAAGAGGAGGCGACGGCGTGAGCGTGGGTGGTAGAGAGTGGTGGCGGCGGAGCTTCCCGTCGGCCTAGCGCGAACCCTAATCGGTGGGTGTGTAGGTGGGGGCTGCGGCGCACGGTGAACCTCGTACCGTGTGCGTCCGGATACGCGCTGGCGACAGGGGCCCACCAACCATGGATAGGGTTGGGCGCCCCCGATTAAGGCGCAATGACGGACTCCGTTCGGGCCGTTGGGCCCCAACGTGGGAGAGATCTATCTAACACATTACATAGCAAGGGGTAATGGCTTCCTTCATCCAGAAATTCTCATGTTCACCTTTACCCAATGCGTGCTAGCATCACATGCATATGCAGAGCCCGGGGTCTTACCCTATTTCGAAGAAGAAAAACAAACCAATTCAGCCACATGTTTCACGTCTGACGACTGATGTATGTATCTGCGCGGGATTTGCGCGTGTGCCTGTGTGTTCGACACCGCACACGGCTAGCATCCAAAAACAAAAAAAAGGACTAGATATAGCTATAGCTAGAATCAGGCTACCGAGATCGTTGTGGGCATGCACCCACCCCGTTGTCTGCCGAGAGCATTTCCGGAGATACTAGCACCTTGCATTTACACCACCTTCCACACCTAGATCGAGAAGGAACACAGGCTCTAGACATTTCTAGCCACATTTACAGCCAGCTGCTTTCTTTTCACAGAAACAACGACATGATCTCTCGCTTCGGCCATTGTAATTAATCTTTGCAAGATCTCGAGTAGGAGTAGGAGTAGTAGTAGTCTCTGCCCTCTAGAAATCAGCACACAATAAACAAGAAGACAAGTTTGGTACTCCTACTTACCACCTTCTGCAGGAATTTCCGTTTACTTGCAAGTCTACTATGGAGAAAGGTTTTGCCAAAAGAGAAAACTGGGACACGCGGCTCCCGGGGAAGATTCAAGGGAGGAGGAGTAATGGAAAAACTGACAGCCCACCATCAGTTTTAATGGCATCATACGTACATGGAGATTGTTGGATGTGATAAAGACGTTAGGCTTCCACATATGTGAACTGACGAATGATTGAGTACCTAAGTAGTAAGCGATAACTAATTGCAGTTACAGTACGTACTCTCTCTGTTCCATATTAGTTGTCACCGATTTAGTACGTGTTCTGACCAACTATATGTGTAGGACAGATTTTTAGAGCCTGGGAACATGTGAATCCGAATTGCTAGCCAATGGGAAGAGAGCACATATATAGGGCCCGTGTGAAAAGCAAGGGAGAGTCAAGTTTTTTTTTTGCGGTGCAAGAAATCATATTTTGTATGTTTTAAAATGTTCCAAAAAAAACTTTGCATGTAGATAACAGATGCAGGTATGTGGGTGAAAATTTTTTTGAAATAAATTTTTTTTTTTCAGAAACACAATACAATCCGTAGACGCTTACAACACTTACATGCAACCACTTGTTTGTATAAAAATGACAAATATACATATTTTGCGATATTAAGTTTCAAACTTTGCAACTTAACGCCAAAAAACAGGATCTCAACAGCGAAATGGACGGGTGCGAAGTTTCGGATGTGCCTCAATATCCATCCGGGTGGTTTTCGCCCACTATGCCACGGTTTGTATATGATTACCCTTGTAGTTATCCCGTGAAAAATCAAATTGTGCATTGGGCTAATGGTATCTATCGTGCCTTCTTGATGTATTGGGTGACAAAAGGAAGATGTATATAAGTAATAATTTATCACGGAAAGCTTTGCCGGAAATGAGTGAACCTTTTCCTGAAAAGAAGTCGACCCCCTTCGGACATGCTAACCTTTAGCACCTACCAATATATTAGTATGACACCTAAACCTAATTAATCTTGTAAATTTAAAATTTCCTCACTAAAAATGTGTGCATATTTGGGGAATGCACATTATTATGTTGGCTTTGCTGAAACCTGTTTTAGGGGAAAGCTGGGACTAATTAATAAACAGGTGCGCACACACTCTTTTCTGAAGAGGATGCTAATCCCGGGCTTTAGTGATGTATGCTGACTTTTATTTGAATATTCATGATTCATTACAGAAGTGGCCTACCGTACAAAAAGAGAGCAACATAAAACGATTGATGTGTATCATCAGTTCTATTGCTAAAGCAATACTACTCACAATCTATTATACAAAAAGCAATATATGGATGTTCAACGGAATCACCACGTTAAACCATACCATCTAAATTATTTTTACAATTAGATCTAAAATTAATGGCTGTGATTTAATGAAAGATTATTGAGCAACCATGTTAAGCCACACCACCTAAATTATTTTAATAGTAGATTTAAAATGAATGACTATGATTTAATGAAACATTATTAATTACGTAACCAATGTAGTTCTGTTTGACATGGTTTAGAGACGTGTCCACAGTTTACCTTTCAAACTACACGGACTCTCCTAATTGATCAATTGTGCTAAAGCAATTTTTGTCATAGATACTATTCTAAGTCGCGATGGATTTTGATTTTTCTCTGATTTTTGGGCCTTGCGGCGATTTTTGATGGCGCGACACATACCCCGCGGAGGCCCCACAAAATGGGATACGATTCGGCACCATGTGGCCGAGAACCCGTGCTCGCGCTGCATGGTGAGCCGCACGAACGCGATGTTTCATAAAGTAGATATACCCATATCTACTCAAGTCATCCTTAAAGGTAAGAACATAACGATAACCACCGCGCGATGCTACACTCATTGGTCCACACACATCGGTATGTATGATTTCCAATAAGTCCGTAGCTCGCTCCATCATACCAGAAAATGGAGTCTTAGTCATTTTACCCATCAGACATGCTTCACATCTTTCAAGTGATTCGAAATCAAGTGATTCAAGAAGTCCATCAGAATGGAGTTTCTTCATACGCTTCACTCCGATATGACCAAGACGACAGTGCCACATATAGGTCGAGTTATCGCTCAATTTTAAACGTTTAGCCTTAATGTTATTTATGTGTGTATTACTACAATCGAGATTCAATAAGAATAGACCATCTATCAAAGGTGCATCTGCATAAAACATATTACTCATATAAATCGAACAACCATTATTCTCGGACTTAAACAAGTAACCGTCTCGCAATAAACAAGATCCAGATATAATGTTCATGCTCAACGCAGGCACCAAATAACAATTATTTAAGTATAAAACTAATCCCGATGGTAGATGAAGAGGTAGTGTGCCGACCGCGATCACATCAACCTTTGATCCATTTCCAACACGCATCGTCACCTCGTTCTTCGCTAGCTTCCGTTTATTCTGCAGCATCTGTTTCGAGTTACAAATATGAGCAACCGAACCAGTATCAAATACCCAGGCACTACTACAAGTACTAGTGAGATACACATCAATAACATGTATATCAGATATACCTTTCTTCTTGATGTTGTCGTTCTTCAAATCCGCCAAGTACTTTGGGCAATTCCGCTTCCAGTGACCTTCTCCCTTGCAGTAAAAGCACTCAGTATCAGGCTTAGGTCCAGCCCTGGTCTTCTTCGCCGGTGCGGCAACTTTCTTACCGCCCTTCTTGAAGTTTCCCTTTTGCTTAGACTTGCCTTTTGTCCACTTCTGTAGATTTCATCATGGAGAAGAGTTCTGGCAACGTCTTGTCCATGTTTTGCATATTGTAGTTTATCACAAAGTTCTTGTAAGTTGGTGGTAGTGATTGGAGGACACGGTGAATCCCCAAAGAATTAGGAATCACTATGCCCAAACTTTGGAGTTTGTTTGCGTGCCCAGACATTTTAAGCACATGCTCACTGACGGAGCTGCCCTCATCCATCTTGCAGTTAAAGAACTTTTCAAAAGCCTCATAACTCTCAACTGCCGTGTGAGCCTCAAATATTATTTTCAGTTCACGGACAATATCATGTGGGTCATGGTTCTCAAACCTTTTCTGAAGCTCCGATTCCAAACCATACAAGATAGCACACTGAACTGTGGAGTACTGATTCTTCCGAGTGAGGTAAACATTCTTTACTTCATAGGTAGCAGTAGCTGCAGGCGGGTCACCCAGCGGTGCATCCAGCACATAGGTCAAATTACCAGCATTAAGGATAATCCTCAAATTGCGGAACCAATCCGCGAAGTTGCTTCCATTGTTTTTCAACTTTTCTTTCTCTAGGAACGCATTAAAATTGATGGTAGGGGCCGCCATTGATCTACAACATATTTGCAATAGTTTATACTAAGTTTATGATAAATTGAGTTCTAATTAATAGTTAAATTAATCTAGGTGAACTCCCACTTAAAACAATATCACTCACATTGTTTTAGTGATCACACGAACCAAATCCACCACATCAAAACCGATCATCACGAGAGTTGATGTAGCTTCAATGGCAAACAATCAACATGTTCATCATATCTACTATATGACTCATGCTTTACCTTTCGGTGATCCGTGTTCCGAGACCATGTCTGTAGATGCTAGGCTCGTCAAGATCAAACCTTAGATTTTGCATGAGAAAATCTGGCTTACTCACGTTGTATACACTCGCAGAATCTAACACACCCGATCATCACGTGGTGCTTCGAAACACGAGCTTTAGCAACGGTGCTTACTAAGGATGAACACTTTAAAACTTGAAATTTGTGTGCTTGAGGGATCATCTTATAATGCTACCGTCGTTAACTAAGCAATACAAGATGTATAAAGGATTAACATCACATGCAATTCATAATATATGATATGATATGACCTTTCTTCTTGTGCTTCCGATCTCCATCTTCAAGCACGAACATGATCTCCATCATCACCGGCATAGCATCAAGGTCAATGGCGCTGTTTCATGGTTGTCGTCCACCAGCTTCAACTATTACAACTACTTTGAATAGACACGCGGGTCTTAACAGAATTTAAAAACAACCATATGGCTCCTGCCGGTTGCCAACTTACAATAATGAACATTGCATACATCAAATATAATCACAATCATGGCCATATCACATCACAGCACACCCCTGCAAAACAAAGTTAGACGCCTCTAATTTTATTTGCATATTTTATGTGGTTTGGGGCTTTCAATAAGTGTCGTTCTAACTTACGAATAAGAACCACAACGTTGATGCTTGAACTATCAAGTTCCCATTGTAAATTGGATCTATACTATGATGGGAGAGACATGCACCCCCAAAGCCACTTATGCAATACAAGTTGCATGTTGAGCGTGGAGCAAGTCTCATGAACGATGTCATGTAAGGTTAGCCTGGGCCGCTTCATCCCATCATACCGCAAGATGCAAAGTACACAAGAAGCAATTGATAATAAAAGCACCACCGCCCACAATGACCATTGTGTTCTATTCGTGCAACAGATCTACATATAGACATGGCTCTGATACCACTATAGGGGTTCGTAGCATGGAAAACAAAAACTTTCTACCGCATGCAAACAAACAAGCCAAGATCTATCTACTAGATTGTAGCAACGAGTCGATAGAGGAACTCACCCTCGAAGATTCCAAAGCGGTTAACGAGAGCAGATTCTCGTGGGTGATGTAGTCGTACTCTTGCCGATCTCAAGATCGCGTAGACGATCCTTCCGGCGCTGCGTTCCGGCAGCGCTTCGCAGTCGGTCACACGTTCGGTACTCGATGAAGACCTTCCTCTCCCTTGTTCCAGCAGGCAGTGGAGGTTGTAGCACTCTCCTCGCGATTGCGGCAGCACGATGGCGTGGGACCGGAAGTAGAGGGGAGATCTCTCAGGGATTCTCCTTAAGCCAGAGCGAGTATGGTGGAGTATGAGAGAGGCCTTGGTGATCTAGGGTTTAGAGGGCACCAAGGGGAGGGTGTGGCCGGCGGCTAGTGCTTGGGGAAGCCCCAAGTCGCCGAGTTGGAGGGTAAACCCTAGGCGGAGGCGGCAGCTGCACTTGGAGGTGGAGGCGTCAAAGCTAGGGTTTGAGGTGTGAGGGAGAGGGGCAGCCCTACCCCTCCTTATATAGGTGGGAGGGTGCGGCTTGGGAGGAGGGAGTCATCCTCCAACTCCTCCTCCTTGGCCGGCGGGTGGAGGGAGGAGACTTCGTCCCCAAGTAGGTTTACTACTCTCCCTCCACCAAGCAAACTTGTCGTTTGACTTTTTCAAATTGGCGTTTGACTTTCAAACTAGGATTTGATTTCTCTCTTTATTTTGCCTAGCCAAGTGGCCTAGTACATGATGCAACCATTCCATATTGTCATGACACATTCATGTACCCTTCCCCTCCGGAGTGTCGGACCTTCCGGACCCTTCTAGAACATTCCCGGTGAAAACACTAGAATCATTCCCCAACTCCGAAACAGAACTTTCCTTATATGAATCTTATTCTCCGGACCATTCCGGATCTCCTCGTGATATACCGGATACCATCCGAGACTCCGAACAACATTCGGTCTCTTACTCATCATTCCATAACTACTCAACAACATCGAATCCTTAAGTGCATCTCCCTACGATTCGTGAATTATGCGGACATGATCGAGACACTTCTTCGATCAATAACCAATAGAGGAATCTGGAAATTCATATGACTCCCACATATTTCTACGATTACTTTGCGATCGAATGAACCACTTACATACAATACCAATTTCCCTTTGTCTCACGATAGTTTACTTATCCGAGGTTTTGATCGTCGGTATCTCTGCATACCTAGTTCAACCTCGTTACCGATAAGTACTCTTTTCCAGTTCCCGTGGTATGTGATCCCTTGTGAGCCAGTCACATGCTTGCAAGCTAATTGGATGACATTCCTGAAGGGAATATGCCCTGAGAGGCAATAATAAAGTGTTTATTATGTGTATTCCAAGTATATGATAGATGTTTATTTTGCATGCTATAATTGAATTAATACGGAAACGTTAATACATGTGTGTTTAATAAACAAACAGAAAGTTCCTAGTTATGCCTCTCTCATAAACTAGCTCGTTGATTAACAAGATGATCAAGGTTTCCTGATCATGGACATTGGATGTTGTTAATAACGGGATCACAACATTAGTGTAATGGTGTGATGAACATTCATCCGAAGTATAGCATTACGATCAAAGTCATTGAGTTTATATTGCTATAACAACTTACGAAGTGATCCTAATCCTTAGACCATGAGATCATGTCAATCACTAACACCGGAAGAGTTTCTTGATAACATCAAACATCACATCGTAACAGGGTGATTATAAAGATGGATTCAGAACTAATAAAATGTTGAGGCTCATGGATCGAGAGTGGAATTTGTTCATCCGGATGACGGATAGATATACTCTAGGCCCTCTCGGTGATATCACATTGATTAGCTTGCAAGCAAGTGATTTGATCACTAGAATGTTATATCACAGGAACGAGAAAAGAGTGCATGTCGGCAACGAGATCAAACTAGGTATGGAGATACCGATGATCGAATCTCGGACATGTAATATATCGTGAAACAAAGGGATTAAGATACTAAGCGTAAAAGGTTCCGACGATCACAAGAAAGTCATCGTTGAATGTGTGGGAGTCAGTATGGGTCTCCAGATCCCGCTTCTGATTATTGATCCGAGAGGGGTCTCGATCATGTCCGCATTATTCACGAACCGTAGGGTGACACACTTAAGAGACACCGACATCCAATTGGATCAAATGTTTCATGCCGAAAGAATGAACAAGCGCAGGAATTTATTTCACTAGATACCGAAACAGGTTTTCGGGTGAAATTGCATAAAGTGGTTATGCATGTGAAATAGAATTCTAGCAAGGGGTTATTTGTGAATGTTTGTCATTAAAGTAATTGACAAAATTCTGAATAAAATAAAAGAGTTTTATTTAATGAGAGTTTGCATTAAATTTGGTGGAAATTTAATGGGCATTTGAGTGGACTTTTGAGTGGAGGGATTTTAAAGGGCATTTTGTGAGTGGAGTGTCCACCCACATGAATGAAGGAGGGGAGGGGGCAGCCCCCATGGCCGGCGGCCACCCCCTTGGGTGCCCCCCCTCCTCCTATAAAAGGAGCCCCCCTCCTCACTTGTCTCTCACACCTCCTCGTGAAGGATCTCTCTCCCCCTCTAGAATTTATCCCCCATGGTCTCGGACTAGCGAGATACATGTTCCCGGTGGCTATTCGGCAAGAAAGAGTTGTTCTTCCGCTGCATCGCTGGAGCGAGGAGGCGGAGGTTGCTCGGTGCCTCGAACGTGTGTGCGAGCACGGATGCGCTGCTGATTTGCGGCGCTAGGACTTCCTCTCGATCTTGAGATCGGCAAGAGATCGTCTACATCAACCACGAGTTGAACTCGTTAAGCTTTGTCGGTCTTCAAGGGTATGTTCTCTACGGATATACATCCGCCCGTTGTTTGTATCTAGTAGATAGATCTTGGTATATAGTTCACATCGTAGGAAATTTTTTGTTTTCTATGCTGCAAACCCTACAGTGGTATCAGAGCCGGATCTATGCGTAGATACTTTACACGGGTAGTACACATATGAGTATGTGGGCGATGATGATCATGTTGTTGCTCCTTTGTTGTAATTTTGGATATTGGTGGCATAGTGGGATGAAGCGGCCCGGACAAACTTTACATGTCCTCGCACATGAGACCTGTTCCACGCTTGACATGCAACTAGTTTGCATAAGTGGCTAGCGGGTGTCTGTCTCTCCTACTATAGTCAATATCTATTTTGCAAGCGAGTTGTCAACAATTTGATTATCCTCGTTGTGGTTCATGTTCGTAGGTAAGAACGGTTCTATCTCGAAAGCCCTAAGCCACGTAAAACTTGCAATGGATAAATTAGAGGCGTCTAGTTTAGATTGTTGTTGGGCTAGTGTTATGATATGGTAGTGTTGTAAGTAGAAGTATGAGATGATACTCTTACAACACACATAGCGTGTAAAATCCATAGACCTTGGATGTACACATAGGTATGATAGTGATCATACCACGATGCACATGATAGAGATCATCTGCGGGAACCATATAATTTCACTAATAAACATATGATGTTTGATTGCATCTTATATTGCTTGTTTAGCGCTTTGTTAGCATAATAAGATGATCCCTCATTTAAATATCAAGATAAGAATGTGTTCTTCCTTTAGTATGCACCGATTATGTTTTCGTCGCTCCAAGACATCACGTGATGATCGGGTGTTCTTGGATCCACGACCATATTTCGGGTGTAAAACAGTTACACACGCGAATACTAAGGTTCTAACTTGGCGAGCCTAGCATGTACAGACATGGCCTCGGAACACGGACCGAAAGGTTAAGCATGAGTCATATAGTTGATATGATGCCCATTTGATGCTCGCCTTTGAAGCTATACCGACTCACGTGATGATCGGACTTGGTGTAGTGGATTTGGTTCATGTAATCACCAAAAAGGCACGAGGGATGTCGTTTTTGAGTGGGAGTTCATTCGTAATATAGATTAGTTGAACTCAATCTATCATACACTTAGTCTAAACTTTACAAATTCTGTTGTAGATGGCACCACCTGCTTTTAATTTCAATGTGTTCATGGAGAAAGAGAAACTAGCAACGAACGGTAGCAACTTTACCGAATGGGCCATGAATTTGAGGATTCTCCTCTCTGCTGCACAAAAGCAATATGTGCTAGAAGCGCCGTTAGGCCCCCCACATTTTGATGATGCCCCTGACGAGGAGAAGAATGTCTATCAGACTCGTCAGGAGGACCACAACTTAGTTCATTGCGGCATATTGTATGGGCTAGAGCCAGAACTTCGAAAGCGTTTCGAAAACGGCAATGCATTTGATACAATGGGTGAGTTGAAAATGATTTTCGACACACATGCTGCTGTAGAGAGCTACAACGCTTCAGAAAAGTTCTTTAGCTGCATGATGGAAGAGCACAGCTCCGTTAGTGAGCATGTACTCAAGATGTCGGGTTACGCCGATAAGCTTGTGTCCTTGGGAATATCGATTCCCATTGACTTAGGCATCCATCGTGTTCTGCAGTCTCTGCCACCTAGCTATAAGAGCTTCGTGATGAACTATAATATGCAAGGCATGAAGAAGTCTCTCCCCGAGCTTCTGTCAATGCTTAAAACTACAGAAGTGGAGATCAAAAAGGAACATCAAGTGTTGATGATCAATAGGAACACTGGTTTCAAGAAAGACAAGAAGGGAAAACGGAAGGGAAGTAAGGGCGGCAAGCATGTTGCCGCGCCTGAAAAGAAACCCCGAGTTGGACCTAAGTCTGATTCCGAGTGCTACTATTGTAAGGGGACTGGCCACTGGAAGCGCAACTGCCCCAAGTATCTGGCAGACAAGAAGGCCGACAAGGCAAACAAAGGTATATATGATATACATGTTATTGATGTGTACTTGACTAGTGCTCGCAGTAGCACCTGGGTATTTGATACCGGTTCAGTTGCTAATATTTGTAACTTGAATCAGGGGCTGCGGAACAAGCGACCGCTAGCAAGGGGTGAGGTCAAGATGCGTGTCGGCAATGGATCAAACGTTGATGTGATCGCCGTCGGAACGCTGCCTCTCCACTTGCCGTCGGGATTAGTTATAAACTTGAATAAATGTTATCTGGTGCCTGCACTGAGCATGAACATTGTATCTGGATCGTGTTTGATGAGAAGTGGTTATTCATTTAAATCCGAGAACAATGGTTGTTCCATTTATATGAATGAAATCGTTTATGGTCATGCACCGATGATGAATGGTTTATTTCTATTAGATCTCGATGATAATGTTACACATATTCATAATGTTGATGCTAAAAGGATTAAACTTAATGATGATATATCTGCATATATGTGGCACTGCCGTCTAGGTCATATTGGCGTTAAACGCATGAAGAAGCTCCATTCGGATGGACTTTTGGAATCACTTGATTATGAATCATTTGATACATGTGAGCCATGCCTTATGGGCAAGATGACTAGAACGCCGTTTTCCGGTTCAATGGAACGGGCGACAGATTTATTGGAAATCATACATTCTGATGTATGTGGTCCAATGAGTGTGTCGGCGCGAGGTGGATATCGTTATTTTGTTACTTTCACGGATGATTTGAGTAGATACGGTTATATCTACTTGATGAAACACAAGTCTGAAACCTTTGAAAAGTTCAAGGAATTTCAGAATGAAGTGGAAAATCATCGTAATAGAAAGATCAAATTTCTACGGTCCGACCGTGGAGGTGAGTATCTAAGTTACGAGTTTAGCACTCACATGAAAGAGTGTGGAATTGTTTCACAACTAACACCTGCCGGAACACCACAGCGAAATGGTGTGTCGGAACGTCGTAATCGTACTTTATTAGATATGGTTCGATCTATGATGTCTCTGACGGACTTGCCGTTGTCTTTTTGGGGTTATGCACTAGAAACTGCTGCATTCACTTTAAATCGGGCACCATCTAAATCCGTTGAAAAGACACCGTATGAATTGTGGTTTGGAAACAAACCTAAGCTGTCATTTCTTAAAGTTTGGGGATGCGATGTTTATGTGAAGAAACTTCAACCGGATAAACTCGAACCCAAAGCGGAAAAATGCGTCTTCATAGGATACCCTAAAGAAACTATTGGGTATTCCTTCTATCACAGATCCGAGGGCAAGGTTTTTGTTGCCAAGAATGGATCCTTTCTAGAGAAAGAGTTTCTCGCGAAAGGTGTGAGTAGTCGGAAGGTAGAACTCGAAGAGGTTGTGGAACCTTCTCTTCAAAGTATGGCGAGTAGCGCAGCGCCGGAAGTTGTTCCGGAGTTGGCTCCACCTGTTGAAGAGGGAACTAATGATAATGATCATGAAACTCCGAAAGAGAGTACTACCGAACCTCGCAGGTCAAACAGGACGCGTGCAGCTCCCGAGCTGTACGGAAATCCTGTCATGAATTTCATGGTTGATGAAAATGATGACCCTGCGACGTATGAAGAAGCGATGATGAGCCCGGATTCCAACAAATGGTTAGAAGCCATGAAATCCGAGATGGAATCCATGTATGAAAATCAAGTTTGGAACTTGGTGGAATTACCTCACGACCGAAAGACCGTGGAGAACAAATGGATTTTCAAAAGGAAAACTGATGCTGATGGTAATGTGACCGTCTATAAAGCTCGACTTGTCGCAAAGGGGTTTCGACAAATTCAAGGAGTTGACTACGATGAGACTTTCTCTCCCGTAGCGATGCTAAAGTCAGTTAGGATTATGTTAGCAATTGCTGCATATTTCGATTATGAGATATGGCAGATGGATGTCAAAACCGCGTTTCTCAATGGTAATATTGAAGAAGAGTTGTATATGATACAACCAAAGGGTTTTGTCGATCCTAAGGATGCTAACAAGGTGTGCAAGATTCAGCGATCCATCTATGGATTGAAGCAAGCATCACGAAGTTGGAATCTCCGCTTTGATGAGGTGATCAAAGAGTTTGGATTTTTCCAAACTTATGGAGAATCTTGTATTTACAAGAAAGTGAGTGGGAGCAATGTGGCATTTCTGATATTATATGTGGATGACATATTATTGATCGGAAATGATATAGATCTTTTAAACAGTGTTAAAAGTTATCTAAACAGCAAATTTTCAATGAAGGACCTAGGTGAAGCGTCATACATATTAGGCATAAAGATCTATAGAGATAGATCTAGGCGCCTAATAGGGCTATCGCAAAGTACATACCTTGATAAGATTTTAAAGAAGTTTAAAATGGACGGAAGTAAGAAGGGGTTCTTACCTATGTTGCAAGGCAAGGCATTGAGTAAGACTCAAAGTCCGGCTTCGGCGGAAGAAAGAGAGATAATGGACAAAGTCCCCTATGCTTCAGCCATAGGCTCTATAATGTACGTCATGCTATGTACAAGACCGGATGTGGCACATGCTATTAGTTTGACTAGTAGGTACCAATCGGATCCAGGTTCGGAACACTGGATAGCGGTCAAGAATATCCTTAAGTACTTACGAAGAACTAAGGATATGTTTCTTGTATACGGAGGTGAAGAAGAGCTCGTCGCTAAGTGTTATGTCGACGCTAGCTTTGACACCGATCCGGATGACTCTAAGTCTCAATCCGGATACGTATTTCTCATGAATGGCGGAGTGGTTAGTTGGAGGAGCTCCAAACAACCTGTGGTAGCGGGATCAACAACGGAGGCCGAATATGTTGCTGCTTCAGAAGCGGCTCAGGAAGCAGTTTGGATGAAGGAGTTCATATCCGAACTAGGAGTTGTGGCAAACGCGTTGGACCCAATGGCGATCTATTGTGACAACAATGGTGCCATTGCCAATGCCAAAGAGCCAAGGTCTCACAAGCATTCCAAACATATTAAGCGTCGGTTTCACTCCATCCGCGAGCATGTCAAGGATGGAGATATAAAGATTTGTAAAGTACATACGGATCTCAATGTAGCAGATCCGTTGACTAAAATCTCCCTAGAGCAAAACATGATCAACACCAGAACTCAATGGGTGTTAGATTTATCACTATGTAACTAGATTATTGTCTCTAGTGCAAGTGGGAGACTGAAGGGAATATGCCCTGAGAGGCAATAATAAAGTGTTTATTATGTGTATTCCAAGTATATGATAGATGTTTATTTTGCATGCTATAATTGTATTAATACGGAAACGTTAATACATGTGTGTTTAATAAACAAACAGAAAGTTCCTAGTTATGCCTCTCTCATAAACTAGCTCGTTGATTAACAAGATGATCAAGGTTTCCTGATCATGGACATTGGATGTTGTTAATAACGGGATCACAACATTAGTGTAATGGTGTGATGAACATTCATCCGAAGTATAGCATTACGATCAAAGTCATTGAGTTTATATTGCTATAACAACTTACGAAGTGATCCTAATCCTTAGACCATGAGATCATGTCAATCACTAACACCGGAAGAGTTTCTTAATAACATCAAACGTCACACCGTAACAGGGTGATTATAAAGATGGATTCAGAACTAATAAAGTGTTATGTTGAGGGTCATGGATCGAGAGTGGAATTTGTTCATCCCGATGACGGATAGATATACTCTGGGCCCTCTCGGTGATATCACATTGATTAGCTTGCAAGCAAGTGATTTGATTACTAGAATGTTATATCACAGGAACGAGAAAAGAGTGCATGTAGGTAACGAGATCAAACTAGGTATGGAGATACCGATGATCGAATCTCGGACATGTAATATATCGTGAAACAAAGGGATTAAGATACTAAGCGTAAAAGGTTCCGACGATCACAAGAAAGTCATCGTTGAATGTGTGGGAGTCAGTATGGGTCTCCAGATCCCGCTTCTGATTATTGATCCGAGAGGGGTCTCGATCATGTCCGCATTATTCACGAACCGTAGGGTGACACACTTAAGAGACACCGACATCCAATTGGAGCAAATGTTTCATGCCGAAAGAATGAACAAGCGCAGGAATTTATTTCACTAGATACCGAAACAGGTTTTCGGGTGAAATTGCATAAAGTGGTTATGCATGTGAAATAGAATTCTAGCAAGGGGTTATTTGTGAATGTTTTTCATTAAAGTAATTGACAAAATTCTGAATAAAATAAAAGAGTTTTATTTAATGAGAGTTTGCATTAAATTTGGTGGAAATTTAATGGGCATTTGAGTGGACTTTCGAGTGGAGGGATTTTAAAGGGCATTTTGTGAGTGGAGTGTCCACCCACATGAATTAAGGAGGGGAGGGGGCAGCCCCCATGTCCGGCGGCCACCCCCTTGGGTGCCCCCCCTCCTCCTATAAAAGGAGCCCCCCTCCTCACTTGTCTCTCACACCTCCTCGTGAAGGATCTCTCTCCCCCTCTAGAATTTATCCCCCATGGTCTCGGACTAGCGAGATACATGTTCCCGGTGGCTATTCGGCAAGAAAGATTTGTGCTTCCGCTGCATCGCTGGAGCGAGGAGGCGGATGTTGCTCGGTGCCTCGAACGTGTGTGCGAGCACGGATGCGCTGCTGATTTGCGGCGCTAGGACTTCCTCTCGATCTTGAGATCGGCAAGAGATCGTCTACATCAACCACGAGTTGAACTCGTTAAGCTTTGTCGGTCTTCAAGGGTATGTTCTCTACGGATATACATCCGCCCGTTGTTTGTATCTAGTAGATAGATCTTGGTATATAGTTCACATCGTAGGAAAATTTTTGTTTTCTATGCTGCGAACCCTACAATTCCACCGAGAGGGCCCAGAGTATATCTATCCGTCATATGGATGGACAAATCCCACTCTTGATCCATGTGTCTCAACCCATACTTTCCGAACACTCAATGCCACCTTTATAGCCACCCAGTTACGGTGTGGTGTTTGATGTCATCAAAGCATCCTTCCGGTGATGGTGATAAGCATGATCTCATGGTCGAAGGAATTAGGTTACTATGTATCAGAAAGCTTATAGCAATTGAACTATTAAAATGACTTGATCTTTATGCTACGCTTATTTATAGGAGTATGTCCATCATACCATTCTCCTAATGATATGATCTTGTTGTTAATAACATCTCAATGTTCATGATAGGGAAACCACAATCATCTATTAACCAACAAGCTAGTATTATGAAGAGGCTTTACTAGGGACTCTAATTTAGTTTACAAATCACACAAGTATTAATGTTTCCTGGTTAATACTGTTATAGCATGAATGTAAACATTTATCATAAACACAAAGATATAATAATAACTACATTTATTATTGCCTCTAGGGCATATCTCCAACATCATTTACTGATGAAGAAATAAAACTTCAATTTTTTAGTCAAGCTCTAGATGATAACGCTCGTGCTTGGTATAAAGCTTGTCCTTCAGGAACAACTTATACTTGGGAGAATCTATCTGTTGCATTCTTGTCTTACTTTTATCCAGAAAGCAAGTCTTATGGAGCAAGACACATGATCACCAACTACAATAATCGGCCATGAGATAACTTATTTGATGTCTATGTGAGATTTAGAGGTTTGATTGATAACTGTCCCATCATGATTTACCACCATGGTTAGTTCTCATACTTTTTAAGGAGGAGTGAGCTATATCGGTGAAAATAGAAATGAATTAGATATAGCCTCGAATGCAGTTTTTATGGAGTATAATGTTACTAAAGCTTGGGACCTTTTAGACGGGATCCACCATAATAGAGAAACAAACAATTAGGCAATGAAGGGGTCATACTATTGGATTATCAATGTGTTAATAAATTCCTAAAAAGTGGTAAGGTAGAAGATATAGTTGGAATTTTCATCATATTGAGCATCTATAGGTACCTAAGGAAAAGTGGGATCACTTTGAACCACCTATTGACAAAGAGTTAATGATGGTAGCTAGAAAAGGCATGTAAAATGAAGAGGAGGAACCTCCACCCAAGATGGAACCACTGCCTTCACCTAAAGGTAAGAAGAAAAGCGTGAAACGAGTCATGAAGACAAAAAGAAGAGCTAAGAATCTAGAAAGAAATCTAGATGCTACCAAGTCCAACATATGTGGTGAAAGAACTTATAGAACCTGAACCTATTAATAATGAAGTGGTAGTACTTGATGTTGATTCCTCCTGAATAATCGAAGGTGGGGGAAACCAAAAATCCTTTGCTATTTGGGAGGAACTTCTTATATAGGTTTTTGTAAGCTAAGTTACACCATAAATATTATTCCTTACTACATTTATGAATGTATATGTCATAACTTGAGTCCTTTAGAACTCAAACCCGCCAGTGCTACCATTTTTATTTTAAATGGAAATATTAAAGTATCTTTGGAATTTCTTTGCAATATTTATATTTTCATTGGTCCTTACATGTATCGTATTGATTTATACGTTGTTGACATGCCTCAAGATCTTTTTGTCCTAATTGTTATTTTTCACTAAAAGAGCAAAAATCGACTGCAAGAATGGGATTCTATATTTGAGATTAGAAGAAGAAGAAATAATAGTGTACTTTGCCAAATTCAAGAACCAATCATATAAAAGAAATATTGAGATGATAGAAGGACGAACAATTGCATAATTGGTTGTCATCCACTTTAATACTCTAGAGGGTGTATTGGAGAGAAGTTTAACCAATCATGACACAAATCCAGATGACTAAGAAAATAAGGAACTTCATATCTACCTAGATGATACTACTCCCATAGTGGAGGGCTCTACCAATGAGAAATATGAATAGTCAGAAAATATGGGAGACGATAAATTTCACCACCTGAATTGAAAACCCTTCATGATGAACTAAGGTATACATTATTGGATAAATAAATAAAATATCCAGTTATTATTAATGCTTATCTTTAAGAAATAGAAAATGGCAAAGTGGTAACTATCCTTGAGAAACATCACAAGGCTTTTGGATACACCCTTAATGACATCAAAGGTATACACCCCTCTATAGTCACTCATAAAATACCTATGGTTGAAGATGCCAAACATCTTGTTGACAATCAAAGGATACTTAACCCTAGAATAACTACTAGGAAAAGGGATATAGTAGCATACACTACCGCCATCGGATAAAAAATGGGGTGCGCCGGTGCTACTTACCATCGGCGAACGACTTAGGCCATGCGCCGCTGCTACTATCATTATCGCCAGAAAACATAGTAGGCCATGCGCCGGTGGTATTGTTCGACACGTGCCCCACCCACCCAGACCCATGCCCACTCTTATCGACGACGCACAAGGACGGTGCGCTGCCCTGCGGGATTTCCCCTCTACTTCCACCACCACACTGTTGTGTTGTTGGAATCACGAGGAAATATCTACAACCTCCGCTACCTGCTGGAACAAGGGAGAGAAAGGTCTTCATTACCGTATGTGTGACCGACTGTGGAAGCGTTGCCGGAACGCGGAGCCGGAAGGATCATCTTCGCGATCTTGAGATCGGCAAGTGAACGACTACATCAACCACGAGAATCCGATCTCGTTAACCACTTTGGATCTTCGAGGATTAGTACTCTATGAACTCATTGCACCGATCTAGTAGATTAGATCTTTACTTGTGTGTGTTTATGCGATAGAAATTTTTTGTTTTCCATGCTACGAACCCTACACTATCTACCACTGACGTACCAACCTTGTGCTCCGGCGGTAGTCTATCTACCGCTGGCGTGCCACCGACGTGATGGTCGTTCACACGTGCCTGTGCTCTTGCAATAGGCTATTTCTCTGCGCCAACGATAGGCATTTTCCTTGTAGTGAATAAAAGATATGGAGAGACAAGCGGTTATATGCTTATTAGATGCATGTATTATCTGCCCCATCTCAGGCAGTAAGTGGGTAAGCCCACCTCATTGTATCCGTAAGTAGGGAGGTTTTACTACTGTAAAAAATGATGATGATGAACTAATCCTTACAAGGACTATTACGGGGTATCGTATGTGTACTGATTTCAGGATTTTAAACAAGGAAAAACGAAAGGAGCACTACCCATTACTTTTTTGGAGCAAATCTTAGAGAGGCTTGCTAATAAGTCATACTTTTGTTCTTTTGATGGTTATTCTATTTATTCTCAAATTGCCATTCACCTATAGGACTGGAGGAAACATGTGTCGCCTAGAGGGGGTGATTAGGCATTTTAAAACTATTATGATTATTGGCACTAACAAATGCGGAATAAAACTATCTTTTAATTTATCAGGTGAAAAGCCTAAGTATGGTAGGTTCACCTAAGTGCACTAATAACTTATGCTAAGAAATACAAGCAACTATGTAATAGCAATAAATGTATAACTTCAAGTATGAAGGATATCACAAAATAAAGTGCATAAGTAAAGAGCACATGTATTCAAATAACCAAGGCACACGGACACGATGATTTATCCTGAAGTTCACTTCCAAGGAAGTCAATCTCCGTTGGAGAGGTGCGGCAATGTAATTCTACCTGGATGCCACAAAAGACTCATCTTAAGGTGTGGTTGCTCGATGCACATCAAACTCCACACAAGTCCTCACCCCAATATACAGATGAACATCACTCAGCAAATGTCAAAAAGGCCTCACTTTATTCTCCCATATGTGCACCACCAAGGTGGCACATGTTCCACTGTGGGACACTTGATGGTGGTCACCGAAGTCGTACAAGCTTGGTGCAATCTCCACAACTTAATTGGGGGATCATAAGTAATCACCACCAAGGTCACAAAGGCGTCTAGGGTTCCAAGAACCCAAGAGTAACAAGCTTCTCACTTTCACCAACCAATTCTTCGTAAAGAACTCAAACCAATACAACAAATGCAATGGCAAGAACACAAGAAGTGCTCAACTACTTCACTACCAAATTCTTCCAAATGTACAAAATCTATGGGGAGATAAGAGAAGAAGAACAAAGGAGGAAATGCACACAAGACTCTAAGATCTAGATCCAATAAGTTACACTCACTTAGAGGAGATATTGATTGTGGAAATGTAGATCTAGATCTCCTTTCTCTTTTCCCTCAGAAAATTCAACGAATATAGGTGGAATAGAGAGAAGGAGAAATCTATTGAAGTCAACAATCTAGGAGGGAGATAGGGATAAAGAGCAGCCTCCACTTGAGGAGAAGGGGGCTTATATAGGTCCCCTCAAAATCCAACTATTGCAACATTGTAGGACTGGAAATTTCGGCCCTATAAACCGAAACTTCGGGACTGCCCACAATTTTTGTCCCCAAACATCTGTATGACTTCTGGGCCATATATAGAGGTCCACAGCACCGGCTCGGATATTTAGGCCAGATATTTGGTGGACAACCAGAAATTTCGGCCCTCGGATATTCTGGTGTAACCGGATCGGAAATTCTGGCCTCCCAAAAACTTGCAAAACATCCAAAACAAAAACATCCATAATGTGAGCATCCAAACAATATTTTGGATAAACCTAGGCTTGTTTCGAAGCTAACAACAAGCTATACATGATCATGCAGAGCAATATCATTGTCCAAGAAGGTAGGATAAAACCACAAGATGAAAAAATTTACCTCTCTATAAAAGACGAACTGATAACCTTTTTTGTTGCACTTGGGCTTTTATTGAAGATAACCACAAGCTATAAAAACTCACATGGATAAAATCCAAATAAGAATAAATAAAGATGATGCCAAGTATGAAAGTTCTGAGCTCTTAATGAGGCAACATGGCCAAGCTACTCACAAGAGAGCCCCTCTTGATAATACGACTATCTATCATATAGCCTAGTCTCCCAACTAACAACATGATACGAGTAAAAGAGAAAACCTATCAAGATCATACAATTGCCTTGCGCATTCCACCTGGGCTATATGATGACGATCTTGTCCTCCTTAGGTTGGAACACATTTCTTGATTGCGCTCGCTCACGCTTGCTTGATGAAGACTCACAAATTTCTTCACATGCTTCACTATGGGAGAACCTCTTATTTGGGAAAGTCTTCACATTTCTAACCATCAAGATGGCAAGGTTCAAGTATATGATCTCTTCGAAATGACTCATCTTGAACTTTACTTCATTATTATTTCTACATTATGTGGATGATGTCTTGAAGGTAAACATGAGAGCTCACTAAATATTCTTCTTCAAGACATGCGTGCTTGCATAGGCTCAAATACCACTTGACCAATCTTCGGATAACTCCTTAAATAGAACCTTGGTAATCACTTGATCTTCTTCACTTTCTTATTCTCTCAACCTTGGATCCAACATATGGTTTAATCATTGCATATGGAAAATCCCTACAAGTATAACTCAATGCAAACATTAGTCCATAGAGACTGTCATTAATTATCAAAACCACACATGGGGGCACAAATGCTCTTTCAAACTTTCACTTGTACTTATGATACGAATGATTACTGATTGATGTCATTTGGTTTATGTAAGGCAGTTGCTACCTTTCAAGAGTGTATGCTAAATATTTTTTACAATCTTGTCGAAAATATAATGGAGGTCCTCATGAACAACTTATCCATTTATGGTGCCCCTTTTGAAAGTTGTATTTATAAACTTAACAAGGTTTTGCAGCGTTGTAAGCAATCAAACTTAGTTCTCAATTGGGAACGTTGTCGCTTCATGGTAAGGGAAGGAACGGTGTTTGGTCATAAGGTTTCTGAGAAAGGAATCGAGGTTGACAAAGCAAAAAATATGTGCTATAGAGAGGTTGCAAAAAACTCAAAATATTAAGGGGGTAAAGAATTTCCATGGACATGCAGGGTTTTTAGGCTCTTTATTAAAGACTTCGCTAAATTGTTGCACCTCTGACTAATCTCCTAAAAAAGGATATTCCTTTTTCTTTGATCATGAATGTGTAACAGCCTTTGACCGACTAAAGAAAGCTTTAACTTCAGCACCAATCATTCAATCACCAAAGTGGGATGAACCTTTCAAGATCATGTGCGATGCTAGTTACTGCGTAATTGGCGATGTCCTTGGACAAAATCATGGTAAGAACTTAAATTTTATCCATTATGCTAGTCGTGTTCTCAATGAAGGTCAAAATAATTATGCCACAACTGGTAAATAATTTTTGGCCGTAGTTTTTGCTTTTGATAAGTTTAGATCTTACATAGTGAACTCTAAAGTAATAGTTCACATGGATCGTCAAGCTTTAAAATACCTTCTTGCAAAGAAAGATGCAAAGTCTCGTTTGATTTGGTGGGTGCTACTACTTCAAAAATATTATTTACAGAATATAGACAGGAAAGATGAAGACATTCCAGTAGTTGATCATCTTTCATGTATGGAAGGGATAGTTGATAACCCCGTACATAGTAATGGATCCTTTTCAGGAGAATATCATGCTATTATAATGACTGATGAACCTTGGTTTGCAGACTTTGCTAATTTTCTTGTAGAAAAATTTCTACTATCACATATGACATATCAACAAAAAAACATTGATTGGAGGTATTACTTTTTGGGGTAATCCTTACTTGTATCTCCACTGGTCTGATAGCATGGTTAGGAAGTGTGCACCTAATAACGACATGAATGCTATCCTACGAGCATGTCACGATAGCCTGCATGGAGGGAATCATGCTAGTGATCGAAACATTGCTAAAGTTCTTCAAACATGATTTTATTGGCCAACCTTGTTTCGAGACTCGCACAGGTATGTTAAGAACTGT
Source organism: Avena sativa (assembly GCA_916181665.1). Taxonomy (NCBI): domain Eukaryota; kingdom Viridiplantae; phylum Streptophyta; class Magnoliopsida; order Poales; family Poaceae; genus Avena; species Avena sativa. Next base: position 86,128,333 of record OV702285.1, on the reverse strand, counting down.
GACGTATGCCAACGAATGGGTAACATAGGTAATAGCTAGATAAGAGAAGGAAATGGATTAGAATCTTATTATAGATCCATTTGATGTTTGGGGAATGGATTGTATGGTTCTATTTTCACCTTCTCATTGATGCATTATAGTATCATATATCCAAGGTAACATCATGGCCATGGGTGGAAGCCATATCCACTGCTCATGCAGACACATCCACTTCAATAAAGATGATTAAAGACATCATATTTTCCAGAAAGGCCGAATATGGGTAACTATGTGTGTCAATCTCACCCCATGAACTCCGACGCTCTCCTCGCCATCACCCTCTCTCAAGCTATTCCGGGTAGCATCTGTCGCAAATAAACCACGATAAGTTTATAAGAGAAATCGGCCAAAAAAGATACAACAGCGACACGCACTTCAGCCCTCTAAGGCTGCGAACTAGGCTTGCTCGAGGAAACAATAAGCACGGTGACCCGATCTTGCCGTGCATGCACTCTTATGCACGAGAAAACAATGCGTCTTTGTGTCTTCGGTTTGGTAAGTTTGGAGGAGAAGGGGGACACCGAAGCAAAAGTCGAAAACGATAAGCACGGTAACCTGATCTCTCCGTGCATGCGTTCACTTCACCTAGCGCTATACCACAAAAGGGAGGGTGCGATTATGAGATCCATGTCTCTCTCTTTCCAAAGAGAGAAAATGACGAGGAGTTTCCCCGGCCCTTCTTTCCTGCAGATTGAAAACAACATCACCATATTTTCTTGTGGCACCTAACTAGTACTCCCTCCGTTTGAAAATATAAGATGTTTTAGATTTGTGAATGAGATGTATCTAAACACCTTTTAGTGTGTAGATTTATTTGAACCTATACACTAAAAGATGTCTAGATATATCTACTTCACAAACCTAAAACATCTTATATTTCCAAACGGAGGGAGTAGTAAGTAGTAGTAATGTGTGAAGTTAGCTAGGCATGAGAGAGTGCATCTCCTTTTTCTGAAAATAATACGCCAAAGTTTTTGCGTCTGGATGCCGCCGATCGCAAGGAAGCAAATCAAATCATCCACCTAACTGGTAGCTAGTAATGGTGGCAGCAATTAATCAACAAAGACCGGCAGCTGGCCCCTAGCTTGGCTAGTGCATGCTGATGCGTGGACGCAGCATGCATACATATCTGGTGCGCTCTTGTTAGGATTTGCATCATAGGTGATAGATAGGTCTCACCCCAAGAGAGAGACATAGGAATCTGAAACTTCTGCGTCTATACCCAGCTAAAGAGTCCTTAGCTTGTTGACCTCAAGAAAACTCTAGCCTTGATTGGAAGACAGATATAGTATCATAGTTCTTTACAGAGAGAAAAGGAGGTGGGCACCGTCAGTTAATTACTAATTGTAATCAGTAAATGAATGGCAACTTGATTGTACCCCCCCACATAGATTGATGAGGTGTATGCAACACTGACACACAAAAGCATATATATAGAAGATAGCACTACAAAAATGTACATTCTAATCAAAGTTATCCTAAAGTTGTATGTGGTTCGCGCGGCTTCGATTTTTCGACTTTTGGCATCGGTTAATTAATTCAGAACACCTGTTGGTGCGAGCGACAAAGGCACTCGCGGTATAACATATAAATCACTCATTAAGTGATATTGTGACATAAGATTCCAAGACAAATTTTGACTTGCTTAGCGAGGAAAATAAAAGAGAAGATGCTGAAAAGAATTCCTAACTAATGAAAAGAAAACGACAAGATATTGTTCATACAAATTTGAATTTTTATTTCTTTTGGTGTAATCTCTCTTTTGACTGAATTTTTATAAGATGCTGCCTTATATCTTGCCATGTGTAACTATAAACTTTGGTGATTTTTGATAAATATATAGTTTGACAACCATTCGGATGTTGGTGTCATCCTATCACCCAAAAGATGGTTTTTTCTTCTTCTTAGAATACGCTACAGAAAGGAGTATCATTTTCACCGAAGAAATACCAAAGGGTCAAAACATCGCCTATTCAGCCTACAACACTAAATTCTGATATTAGCTTGGCCATGATGTCTCCTAGCAACTACTCCGAAGGAATAAACGACGTTAGCTCGATGGCCTCACATGAGAATATGTTCCCCTGCAGTTCTCTGGCTCGTATCATGTGGACGATCAGCTGGGTGGACGCCGCCACGCCGTTGTTACTCAAAAGATAGTACCAACAGATATGTTCTCCGGCAGCTGGCTAGCGCAACAACGTTGGTGCCCAACTGGACAGCCAATAGTGGCCTGACTATGAGCATTTGTAAAGTTTCGATTTCTTCTAGTAGGAGATTTTGCAAAGTGGTTTGTCATATTAACACGGGGAAATGCACTGGCTAGCCGGTGACACTAGTCGCTACGCGTACCCGCCTACGATTCGCCCATCGGATCGAACTATCTTGCGTCTCAATTTTCCCAGAATAGTATCCATACCAAATCTGATATTGGATGGGTAGTCAGTAATCACACCTACACTGCCCACTGACCATGTACCCGTATTGGCCTGATCGATCGACCTCGCGGATCAAAAAAGCATACACATATCTATATGAATGAACACACACCTACGTGGCGACGTGGTCAAGTGCGTAGAAGTGACACAACAAGTACACACTAGCTTGCATTTGCCTTGTAGTGGAAGTACACATCGATGGCAGACACCGCGAGTTTTCCGCATAATTCATCATGATCAAACGTTGCGCATAAAACTATTAGGGCGCATCCCACCGAGACCAAGTTGTTTCTCCTCTTATTTTGGCAGTCCTTTGCTTCTTTATCTGAGCTACTGAGACACGATTTCCAAATAGATTTAGGTCAAGTGTGGCCAGAAAGAGATTATCCTGCATTGTCTAGAGAAAATGCGGCTGCGGCAAGTTGATGTATGCATTATTGTACTACACTGATAAGATGGTATCAACTTGCGTGAAACTGATCAAGCATCACACGAAACAAGTAATCAGGTCATATTCTACATCTTGGTTGGCCTGAGATGAAGTGGTCAGATAGCAGTACATAGCAAAGGTTTATGTTATGTTCGGACAACCTGAAAGCATGCTCCAGTAACGGCCTGGCAGGGGCTGCTAGTGGCAGTGGACCAGCTGCTGCCTCCTTGGGTGCACATCTAGTTATCCACCATTGGTCTTCAAAAGGAATATGGTCTCTGATTATGCGACTTTAGGTACACAATAATTTATCTGACGATGGCCAAGATGGATAGGAAGTACCCGTCAGTCTGACTTCTCTGCATAGTGTTCAGCAAACATGTGTATAATGGAAGCAGCAAACGATGGCATTTCCAAAGTCTGGCAAAATTGATTAGGAACTTTTTTGTCTGTAGTTGCTTCACTGAGAGCAGACCGATGTGAGGTGAAGAAATGCATCAATGACAGGTACAACACTGAGAGCAGGACCAAGATGGAGGAAGAAATGCATGTAATGTATGCACTCAGGTTCAGGTACAGCACTGGAGTAGTAGTCTAGAGAGAATCCACCAACCCCCATATAATCAAAGAAGGCAAAACACAACATCCTCCAGGACGACAATGCTCACATGACAGCTATTCTATCACCAATGACAGGCCCGCAAAGGTAAAATACAGTTTATGGCTAACATATTTAAGCAACAACTGAACTGACCAAGTAAATCTGATGAAAGAACACTTCCAGTGTGAGGCAAATCATACATCTACGATAGAATAAAGTATCACACGACAGTGAAATGTCATGAGTTAACGGTTGAAAATCAAGCAGAAATACTGATGCCACATCTACCATCATAATAGCGACAGTTAGCAAATAATTTACAGAGAGCGTAACATCAATACGAAAGCTGAAAACTGTCATTGCCATGGATCAAGCTTTCTTAGCATATCTAGAACATAACATGAGCAGATTAGCAAAATAAGTGTCTCCAGACCTGAGTGTCATGCAAACGCATTAACTAGTTCCACTTAATTAGGCATGAGTCGACACAGTAGACACCGTGTTAGGGTCATGTGGTCAGCAACCAGGTACGGGATGGTTGATCACCCTACAAAATAGACATTTTGTACCTATCGTATCCAGCTATATACTCCACCGAACAGCACCTGCCAAAAAGAAATAGCTTTAGAAGCAGTTCACTGACGAATAAAAACTGCAGAAATACTAGAATAGTATGACTTGGGGCTATTTATAAATGGACAGGATTGCATAAATTCTAAGCCAATAGGTCATCACGCTGAAAAGATGTATATATAAGAATTTGGCAAATAACACCACAAAGACAATAACAAATTTATTGTAGCAGCATCAGTTCATTACCCCCAGCTGCGGACACAAAGGCCAAACGGAGCAATCAATCATTAACATATCCAGAAAGCCTTCATTACCAGGCATCATTTACACATATTCACCGCATGTTGTTCCATACTCTTGAATACTATTTCTAAAGCAGAGTATCAAATGCAGCAAGAAAAAAACTTGTATTGAGTTCTCTTTTGAACTGAAAACTGTAGGGCAGTCCCCAAGAGTAAGATTTTTAGTAAAGCTAGAAATATTTACAAGGGGATACTGGGGAAGAGTAGAGGGGACGGGGGAGCAGGAAAGGGAAGGGGCGCAGACCAGGCAAGATGGTCCAGCCACAGAACAAGAGGAGCCGCAAGCGCATCTTTCATTTTAAAAAGAGATAAGAAAATAGTTTTTATTGAGTACTATGAGGCAAGTGACTAATGATATGGTTTCAGGATTTATCGTACTGTCCAAGCAAAATATCCCTATAGAAGATATTTATGTTAGAGTTGTATATACTTTCCATGTATTAGACATGTATTATTCCCGTTGTATAAGGGGTTTTCAGCATAATTATCACACTTGTACATGTATATATATTGGCCTATGTATGGCCTCATGGAAATACAGGTTGTATAATTTCCTCGCACGGTATCAGAGCCTAGGGTTTTTCACCGCACACGCAACGCGTGCTCCTCCCCACGCGCACGAGCGCACACTGGTTTTTTACTCGGTTTCATCATGAATTCTCTAAGGAATTTGATTTCCAAATCAACTTTTCCCCCGAGTTCCCAGATCCGTTGTGTCCCAATAGCAGTTTCCACATCGAAGCGGCCCCAATCCATATCAGAGCAAGCTGATCAACAGATTGATTGGCCCCACAACGCCCACCTCCATGCGCTTGCTACATCACGCCCATCAGTTCCTGCTCCAACTCTACCCGTGCCTGCAGTCAGCCGCCAGGACCTGCTGCCCGTCGCTCTATCCTAGCTCGCCAGCCGCCCTAACCTGCTGGAGCTCAGCCTGCTCCCACCACCTGACGGCTTTCCACAGCCCAATGGAGCTCCTCCCCACCCTTTGACCAGCCTCCTGCAGCCAGCTGGTACTCCTGATTAGTCCTAGCTGCTCCTACGTAATGAGCCTGCTGTGCCTTTTCTGCACTGCGCACAGCACCAAGCTAATCTGATGTTTGCTTGGATTGAGATTAGCTTCTTTCGGGCAGTTAAGAGAGAGTAAAAAAGCAGGTTCCATGTCTTAATCATCAAGCACCGTTTCCATCCTTCATTCCCCGATGAATTATAACGGTGTCGTAACCCATCTTCACTAGTAGATCCTCATATCAGCGCAATCATATTACGCCCTCTGTCCGGAAATAACTGACTCGTATTTGTCTAGATTCGCATGTATCTACACACTAAAACACGTCTAGATACATGCGAATCTAGACAAATGTGAGTCAGTTAATTCCGGACTTTATCGAAAACAATAAGTTAATTCCGGGCGGAGGGAATATAAGATTTGAAGTGGCCAAACTACATTCCATTTATATTGCAATCGAAGTGGTAAAATAGGAATGTGTTGATTAAAATAAGCATAGTACCTCACCAATTGTGAAGTTGCAAAGTATTGGAGAACAGCTTTTTAATAGAAGTGCAAGTATTCAGAGACATGTAATATAATAACACTTAATATACTGTTGCTTTCTAAGGGGGTTGTTGCTTTTTCTTAGGCATCCATTTTGTACATAATAAAAGTAGCACTTCAAAGCTTTACATGGATATGTTACATGCAACTTGCTACGCATTTGCTAAAAAATGTATCAAACTGCCACCTTTTTCTTATGCCTTCTTAAATAAAAGTAGCAATTGAAAGCTTTATAGCATCCATGACCTAAAAAGATAAACATAGTGATGCGGAACTCCAAAAAAAATAACAAAACAAATCAGGGGTATATTACATGCAATTTGGTACATATTTTGAAAAAAAAATCATTTATCAAACCTAACCACCCCTCCTCCCCCACACCAAGAGCCACAGTCCCCAAATAGCAAATATGTGTAGTGCATGGATCAATTTAATGCTGTTGTTTTTGGACATTGTCTAGAGTGTAGGCAAAGGTGACTCTCAAATGTTAGAGGTGTGCGAACATGTCCTCGACTTGACACGAGTTAGAATGCCAGAGAGCCGAAATATCACAAGTGTGTCATGCTCATATGGGTTTATCAGTGTATGCAACCAAAATAATAAACCATGCAATGTTTATTGATAAGGCCAAGAATTTAAGACTAAACAAAGCTTACTACAAGAGGCCAGGGGGGCAACTGGCCTCTTATGAAACTTATCAAGCTAGAGCAAAAAATGGAAATGGACTTGTGGGCCACAGTCCACTGGCCCACTTGACCCATAAGGCAAAACTTCAGGTGGAAAAATCTAGCCTATCAACATTTGCTTGGGTCTTGTCTTGGCACCCATGTTAATCATGGGAGTAGGTATAAATCCCAGATTGCTAGGGAGCGTTGACGCACAAGTAGATTGGCCACATTAAGAGTAGGCATGAGTATGTGCCCCACCGATATGATCGTGACCATGTGAACATGATGCCACAGGCAAGGATTACGTGTTGCTCGGCTTGTCGTGACTTGTCACACGACTTGTCTACCGGTCGTAACTTAATTGTCGACAACCTGGAGCAACATGACAAGTTGAACTTGTCGATCGACTAGTTGACTAGTCGACGATTAATCACGACTAGCCTCTGTCAATGAGTCGAGCGACAAGTTGTGGGCTAGGGCATAAAGGCCTGCCCGTGAAATCCTACCCCTCCAGAAACAGATTGTGCCTTCCCACCCAGCGGTCTCACCTCCGCCACCCATCCCCTGGCGCCGCCTCTCACCTTGTCGTGGCCGCCTACGCCTCTCACCTCGCTGCTGTGATCCTCCCCTCTGATCTCCTTCATGGTTGTTTCTGGCTTGCTGTACCTGGGTCTTGAGCTCCTCCAACGCCTCTACACTCCACATGCCATCAAAAATTATTGCAGTATACCAGTATGAGTAGACTAGCTACTTAGTACTTTTTTTAGTAGTTACAACTCAACTACATATTGACTAGTCTAGCACTAGTCGAGTCTAGTCATGACTAGTCTGTGTGTCGGTACCCCAGCGACAAGTTGCGACACGTCGACACATAATCCTTGGCCACAGGGCATGATGAGAAATCAGAGTGCAATTCTACCCACCAAAAGGATTAGTGTGGCTGTTATTGGCTAGTGGGTCCTCTCCTCTCTACTCACATCGGTCGGTTTAGATTTGCATGAGAGGTACAAAGATATACAATGTCAAAATCGCTATGTTCTTGGGTGTATGAATTGAGATTATGCTTGAGGAACTTGTGTTAGAACAAAGTTGCTTACAAAAAAATGTACAACCAACAAGCATGTAGTCGATTTTCAATCAACACAATCATTTCAATCACCAGAGACAGAGCCTTTACCACATATAATATTATATATTGTACTAACTAAAATGTTGATTCTTTTATTACAGTTTGATTAGATTATAAAACACCCAACCGCAGTGTGGTGTATTAAGAGTTGTAATGTGGAACACGTAAAAAAACATGTGTGCTGAGCTTGAGTTTAAAGGTGAAATGGAAATCGCACTTTGTAAAATATAAACGTAAACTAATTCCACAGATCATGTTCACATCCACATTCTAATCTCATGTCAAAAGAAGAAAGATTGGTCATTGTAAGAGTTCACACGACAAAGCTGACATGCATGACAAGAAGGAAAAATAAAGCGTTGCAGGTGATCTCAGAAGGCAACACTCCGCATGGCCAATCTTGCGATGTGATGGTGGTCATAAGACAGAAACAACAAGGTATCATCCCATAAGATGGTTTATCCGTGGTGACAGCTAAAGAGGTTCACATGACTGGCTGTAAAGGAGACACAATAGAGCTATGGACTATGGTGATCCACCAAAACAAGGACTAAATGATACATGACCATCTTGTGTGACATGCATTCAAATTTGAGTAGGTAAGGTAGGACTGCATATCAGGGTCAGACCAAAGTGACCCACCGAGATGAAAGTGCAAGGCACGAAAAAAGGCACGAATGTTTCAAGGACACCCCAGGCAAAGCGGATCCTCCATATGCCTAAAGAAGGAGCCACTTATCACCGTGTGGCTTGGCACTGAAACAACATGATGGATTCAGGTAATCTTTCCTATTCGAATGAATAAACAACTCATGTTGTGCACAATTTTGTTGAGCTCACATGCTGAAGTGTACAAATAATGCATCTCCAACACACGTGACATGCATACTCGATCAATCCATATTACATCTAACCATTAGATCTAAATCCAATAGACAATTTTCTCTTCAGATGGCAATCGCTACAGCACTAATCTTGTAAAACTTTAAAATTCTAAAACATAAGCCATATAATAGAATGCACAAAGCTCATAAAATAACACAAACTGTTCAGCATTAGCGTTCCTGGCATAAATATATTTGTTGGGTTCTCTTGACTAGGTTGCCAAATAATTGTCTTTCACTCAGCAATGCCATATGTTTTATATTGTCAAGAAAGACCAACTTTTTAACACATCTTACAATGCCTCGGCAAGGAAATCTTGCTAACATGAAGGTCACATTCGCCCAAACTAGCACAAGCAACGTTTGGAATACAATCATATAACCTCTATTTTAACTTGTTTCAATACTTCCTTTTTGTTCAACCTACATTAACGGTATAACAAACAGCAAAAATGGTTCTACTTTGCAAGTAGAATAAACATGACTAACATACCATTATTTTTTAAAGCTAAATATCTATATTTAGCACGATATGTATATTTTCAATACAACACACAAACTGTTTTAAACAGATCCAAATGCCTAACCTAGCGCGTCAAGACTACAACAAAATGCGTTAATGTATGATCTCCAAGAACTAGGATGTGAATGCACAGGTTAGATGGGAAGGAAATCAAACCACCAGCATAGTTCTACATTGCAAGTAGACTAGCACAATATTGTGCTGTAGCTTAAGATTATGCTAAATTAACAACGAAAAGATGACCTAACTAGTTAGGCCAAAGGTAAACTGAACTCCAGAAAGAACTGCTCACCTTTCTACATGCCAGCATCAGTATGTGAACCTCCCAATCTTTACTTAGATTAGTGCGTCGGGATTTTGAGAAAACATGCAACTTAGTGCTTGCAGGCATGCAAAGTATTGCTGTTGACAACTAATCCCAATACTGAACACACCATCCTAACTTCTGGCTTCAGTTCAACAGAATTTTGTCTAGTCTCTAGTGGCTTCGACGTTTACAAATCCAAACACCTACCTAGCTTATTGAGAATGTGCCAAAACTTCTTAATGTAATGATCACTGAATAAGAAACTTGGTTATTCAACCATCAAGCCTCGGGGAAGGATGATAAAGAAGCCTAACTACAAATAAAAAAAGTTATACACAACCAGACAAGAATATTATTTTCGAAATTAAATCCCAATTTAGTTGAAACTTCGAACAAATATATGGACCATGTACATGTATTCTCAAGATCTTTTTTAAAAAAATGAAACTTAAAAGTACTACTTTTTTATATTTTTTTCCAAAAAAAGGGAGCACTGGTGCCCATGTGCATCAAATCTCCACTCCATATAGAGAATGCACAAAGCGCATAAAAGAACACGAACTTTTCAGCATTAGTTTTCCTGGCATAAATATAGTTGTTGGGTTCTCTTGACTAGGTTGGCAAATAATTTTCTTTCACTCAGCAATGCCATATGTTTTATATTGTCAAGAAAGAGCAACATTTTAAGACATCTTACAATGCCTTGGCAAGGAAATCTTGCCAACATGAAGGTCATGTTCGCTCATACTAGCACAAGCAACATTTGGAATACAATCATAGCAACTCTATTTTAAATTGTTTCAATACTTCCTTTTTGTTCAACTTACCATTAACAGTATAACAAACAGCAAACATGGTTCTACTTGGCAACTAGAATAAACATGACTAGCATACCATTATTTTTTTAAGCTAAATCACTATATTTTAGCATGATGTGTATATCTACAGTAAGACACACAAACTGTTTTAAAAAGATCCAAAATGCCTAACCTAGCGCGTCAAGACTACACCAAAATGTGTTAATGTAATGATCTCCAAGAACTAGGATGTGAATGTACAGGTTAGATGGGAAGGAAATCAAACCACTAGCATAGTTCTACATTACAAGTAGACTAAACTAGACTAGCACAATATTGTGTTCCATGGGTTTAAAGGCGTTAAGGCGCCCTAAAGCATTTTGGGGCGCTCTGACGCCTAGGCGGTGACTAGGCGCCTAAAGCGGGCGTTTTTCATAGCGGAGGGGGCCCCTTAACGCCTAAGCATCACCTAGGCGTCCTAAAGCGGACGCTTTAAAAACCATGGTGTTGTAGCTTAAGATTATGCTAAACTAACAACGAAAAGATGGCCTAAGCTAATTAGGCCAAAGGTAAGCTGAAGTGCTGAACTCCAGAAAGAACTGCTCGCCTTTCTACATGCCAGCATCAGTACATGAAACCTCCCAATCTTTACTTAGATTAGTGCATCAGGATTTTGAGAGAACGTGCAAACTAGTGCAAACTTAGTGCTTGCAGGCATGCAGAGTATTGCTTTGACAACTAAACCCCAATAATAATCACCATACTAACTTCTGGCTTCAGTTCAACAGAATATCGTCTCTAGTGGCTTCGATGTTTACAAATCCAAACACCTACCTAGCTTATTGAGAATGTGCAACAACTTCTTAATGTAATGGCCAAATGAATAAGAAAATTGGTTATTTAGCCATCAAGCCTCAGGGAAGGGTGATAATGAAGCCTAACTACCAATAAAATTACACACAACCAGACAAGAATATTGTTTTCGAAATTAAATCCCAATACGAGCAACACGGCAATTTGTGACTTAAAGTTTGAACAAAACAGAGTAGCTGAATCCAATATTAAACCGACGACAGGCAGAAAAAACTAAACCGGATTAGTTCAGGGCAAGTTAAAGTGCAGAAGGAAACCGCTCAATTTTACAGAGGACAGAGGATGGTGGGATTTATACCCCCAGTTTAAGGCCCTAGGCCTTTGATGGTGTCGATGAGCAAGCCGAAGACCTCCTTTGCCAGATCGTGGCGGCGCACCTGGGTGCGCATCTCTGCATCAAGCTGCTGCCTCCATTTGGTCTCTGCTAGCCTGCCCTCGTCTGCACCAAGCAGTGCCAAGCCCTTCTCCAGCGAGACTCCTGACAGGGCACCAGCGTTCCTCCTCCAGTACTCACCAAGCAGGTCGCTGACCAACGGCAGCCTCACCCCCACGGCCACATGGGCGCCAATGTAGCCCTCATCTGGGTCCTCCTCCTCCTCCTCGGCCTCCTCGGCCTCCATGGCATCCTCCACGGGAGGCGCGAGGTCAGGGCCCCAGAGGTCAGCGGAGAGGTCCCGCACGCGGCGCTCGTGCGGGGTGCTGGTGGGCGGCAGGGCGGTGTTGCAGAACTTGCTCTTGAGGCGCTTGAGCTTGTAGTAGACCTTGGCCTGGTCGATGTGCGGCGAGAGGGAGTCCCTGATGGACTCGAAGAGGGGGCCGGTGTCGGGGAGGCGCGGGGCGCGGCCGCTGCCCGCCCGGAAGGCGACCGCGCCGGTGAGCAGCGCGACCTCGTCGCCGTCGGTCCAGAGCAGGGAGCTGCTGCCGCCGACCCCGCCACCGCGGTAGGGAGAGGCCGGCCTGGCGACGATGGCCCGCGAGAGCACGGCGGAGTCCGGGAAAGAGCGGGGCTTGCGCTTGCGCTCGCTCTTGCGGGAGGGCTCGGAGCCGTAGTAGTCGCCGCGGGGCCTAGGGTTAGGGTTGGGCGAGCGGCGGCCGGACTTGGGGCGGGAGGAGCGCTTCTTGGAGCGGGGCGGCGAGACGCGGAGGCCGTCGGCGTCAGCGTCGTCGTCCATCGCGGCGAGCGGCGAGGGGCGCTTGGAGGAGGGCATCGGCGGCGCGGGGAGGATGGGGAGGGGGGCGGAGAGGCGCGCGATTCGAAAATTTGGGTCGGGGTTTGGGAAATTGGGAATCGGGGCCTCGGGATGAGGGAAGAGGGGAGCCGAAACGGAAGGGGAATCGGGGAGGGGAGGCGTCGGAGTGGCAGGGCGCTCTGCTGGCTGCTGCGCCGGAACCGGCAAGCAAAGGTGCGGATTTTCCTGCGCGATTCACTGTAGTGCATCAGCGCACCGCGCTCCAAGGGTCTCGTCGTACACTCGTACTGCTTGCCACCTAGTACTCGAGACACCAACACCTCGTTCTTCGGCACGTCTACCGGTTCTTGGCATCAGCCAACACTTGTGTGAACTACTCAATTTGATCAGATGCGGCGCCCATGCTTTATACAGACATAAATCTTTAGTTCCTGCTCGGCCTTCGATCTCACGAACGCAGGGAGCGGGATCAGGGACGTGTCCCGGACGTCGCCTGGAACGCCATCTCCATCGCCGCCGTGGCCGCGGACAGCGCGTCGGCCTTGCCGGACGAGCCGCGGTACTTGCCGACGGCCGCGTCCATCACGGCGTTCAGGTGCCCCTGAGCGGTCACCACGGCAGCCTCGGTGCCACGGGCCACGGCCTCGTGCTCCGCCTCGGCGGCCGCCCACGAAGCGCACGCCTCGCCATCGAAGAGCGCGAGGACGGCGGCGAGCTGTGCCGGGTCGATGCCCCGGCCATCGAGAGCCATGTCGCCGACGGCAGAGAGCTGCTCGAAGAGTGCGTCCATGTGGCCGTTCTTTGCTCGTCGTGAGTGCCACGCTGAGTTATATATAGACGGGAGGTGATCGATTGTCCTGCGGTGGTGTGGAGTATATGTTCTTCGCTTGCGGCGAGAGGAGATCCGACATTCGATCATTCATAGAGTTGCGGCGCCTTTCGGTTGAAGGGACAAATGAATGGTTAGAGCATCTCCACTCGTTCGTCGAACCTAGGGCAAAATTTAGTCCGTTTTTCGGTCGGACTGGACTTGTTTTTGGCCCGGGTACGCCCATTCTCCCAGCCGCGTACCCAGGCCGAGTCCCCAAGTTCGCTAAAATTCATCAAATTTAGGCGATTTTCATTAAGTTGGGCGAATATAGGCGGATTACATCAAATTTAAACTAAACTAGTACATAAATAAACTTAAAAAGGCCGCCGCCGGTGCCTTCGCCGTCCTACATGTCTAAGTTGTCGTAGAACGACGTGTAGTCGGGGTCGGCTCGGCCGTCATCCTCGCCGCCGTCGTCGTCGTTGCTCGGCGGCTGGTTCTGGCGGGAGCTGCCCTGGCCAGGGTCGTCGTACCTCCATGGCTGGTAGGACGGGCTTGCGTCCTCGTCGTCGTCGTCCGGGACGTAGAGCGGGGCGCCTTGGTAGGCGAGCTCACGCCCAGACAGCACCCGACGCCGTGCGGCCTGTGTAGGGGTTCGTGGCATGGAAAACAAAAAAATTCTACCGCATGCAAACAAACAAGCCAAGATCTATCTACTAGATTGTAGCAACGAGTCGATAGAGGAACTCACCCTCGAATATTCCAAAGCGGTTAATGAGAGCAGATTCTCGTGGGTGATGTAGTCGTACTCTTGCCGATCTCAAGATCGCGTAGACGATCCTTCCGACGCTGCGTTCCGGCAGCGCTTCCGCAGTCGGTCACACGTTTGGTACTCGATGAAGTCCTTCCTCTCCCTTGTTCCAGCAGGCAGCGGAGGTTGTAGCACTCTCCTCGTGATTCCGGCAGCACGACGGCGTGGTACCGGAAGTATAGGGGAGATCTCGCAGGGCTTCGCCTTAAGCCGGAGCGAGTATGGTGGACTATGAGAGAGGCCTTGGCAATCTAGGGTTTAGAAGCACCAAGGGAGGAAGCTTGGCCGGCGGCTAGGGCTTGGGGAGAGCCCCAACTCGGCGGCTAGGAGGAAACCCTAGGGTGGCGACGACTTGTGGTGGTCGGCGGCTAGGGCTAGGGTTTGGGTGGTGTTGGTGTAGGGAAGAGGGGGCACCCCTGCCCCTTCTTTTATAGGTGGGAGGGCGCCGGTTGGGAGGAGGGAGCCCTCCCCCAACTCGGCCTCCTTGGCCGGCAGGTGGAGGGAGGAGGACTTCTTCTCCAAGTAGGTTTCCTACTCTCCCTCCACCAAGCAAACTTGCCGTTTGACTTTTCAAATTGGCGTTTGACTTTTCAAACTAGGATTTGATTTTTCCCTTTATTTTGCCCAGCCATGATACCTAGTACATGATGTAACCATTACACATTTTCATGACACATTCATGTACCCTTCCCCTCCGGAGTGCCGGACCTTCCGGAACCTTCTAGAACATTCCCGATGAAAACACCGAAATCATTCCCCAACTCCGAAACAGGACTTTCCTTATATGAATCCTATTCTCCGGACCATTCCGGATCTCCTCATGATATCCCGGATCCCATCCGAGACTCCGAACAACATTCCGTCTCTTACTCATCATTCCATAACTACTCAACAACATCGAATCCTTAAGTGTGTCTCCCAACGGTTCGTGAATTATGCGGACATGATCGAGACACTTCTCCGAACAATAACCAATAGAGGAATCTGGAAATTCATATGGCTCCCACATGTTTCTACGATTACTTTGCGATCGAATGAACCACCTACATATGATGCCAATTTCCCTTTGTCTCACGATAGTTTACTTATCCGAGGTTTTGATCGTCGGTATCTCTGCATACCTAGTTCAACCTTGTTACCGATAAGTACTCTTTTCTCGTTCCCGTGGTATGTGATCCCTTGTAAGCCAGTCACATGCTTGCAAGATAATTGGATGACATTCCACCGAGAGGGCCCAGAGTATATCTATCTGTCATATGGATGGACAAATCCCACTCTTGATCCATGTGTCTCAACCCATACTTTCCGAACACTCAATGCCACCTTTATAGACACCCAGTTACGGTGTGGTGTTTGATGTCATAAAAGCATCCTTCCGGTGATGGTGATAAGCATGATCTCATGGTCGAAGGAATTAGGTTACTATGTATCAGAAAGCTTATAGCAATTGAACTATTAAAATGACTTGATCTTTATGCTACGCTTATCTATAGGAGTATGTCCATCACACCATTCTCCTAATGATATGATCTTGTTGTTAATAACATCTCAATGTTCATGATAGGGAAACCACAATCATCTATTAACCAACAAGCTAGTATTATGAAGAGGCTTTACTAGGGACTCTAATTTAGTTTACAAATCACACAAGTATTAATGTTTCCTGGTCAATACTATTATAGCATGAAGGTAAACATTTATCATAAACACAAAGATATAATAATAACTATATTTATTATTGCCTCTAGGGCATATCTCCAACAGTCTCCCACTTGCACTAGAGTCAACTAATCTAGATTACATGGTAATATACCGAACGCCCATGGCAGTTTGGTGTTGGTCATGTTTTGCCCTCGGGAGAGGTTTAGTCAACGGATCCGCCACATTTGGATATGTGTGTACTTTGCAAATCTTTATGTCACCATCTTGGACATGTTCTCGAATAGCGTGAAAACGTAGCTTGATGTGCTTCAGCTTCTTGTGTGACCTTGGTTCTTGCGCATTGGCTATGGCTCCCATGTTATCACAGTAGATAGACATTGGGTCTAGCACACTTGGAACCACACCGATCTCTGTAATGAACTCCTTCATCCATATCGCTTCTTGTGAAGCCTCTGAAGCAGCTATGTATTCCGATTCAGTTGAAGATCTCGCCACAACGCTTTCTTTGCACTCCTCCAGCTAACTGTTGCACCATTCAAAGTAAATACGTATCCAGATTGAGATTTAGAATCATCCGGATCGGTGTTCCAACTAGCATCGGTGTAACCATTAACAACGAGTTGTTCATCACCTCCATAAGAAAGAACCATATCCTTAGTTCTTCTCAAGTACTTAAGGTGTTTTTGACCGTTGTCCAATGATCCACTCCTGGATCACTTTGATATCTGCTAGTTAAACTAACAATATATGCAATGTCGGGTCTTGTACATAGCATGGCATACATTAGAGATCCTATGGTTGAGGCATAGCGAGTCTTACTCATCCTTTCTCTATCTTCTGCCATTGCTGGACTTTGAGTTTTACTCAAGGTCGTATTGGGCAAAATGGGCAAGAACCCTTTCTTGTCATCTTCCATTCCAAACCTCTTTAGAACTTTGTCCAAATATGTACTTTGTGACAATGATATTAGGCGTCTCGATCTATCTCTATAAATCTTTATGCCTAATATGTAAGCTGCTTCACCAAGATCTTTCATTGAAAAACTATTATTCAAATATTCTTTGACACTATTAAGAAGGTCTACATCATTCCGAATCAACAATATGTCATCTACATATAGTATTAAGAATGCTACGGAGCTCCCACTCACTTTCTTGTAAATACAAGCTTCTCCATAAGTTTGTATAAAACCAAAACTTTTGATCACCTTATCAAAACATTGATTCCAACTTCGGGATGCTTGCTTCAACCCATATATGGACCGTTGAAGTTTACATACCTTGTTAGCATCTTTAGGATCGACAAAACCTTTGGGTTGCATCATATACAACTCTTCATCAATGTATCCATTGAGGAACATTGTTTTGACATCCATCTGCCATATCTCATAATCGTAATATGCAGCGATTGCTAACACAATCCTCACAGACTTTAGCTTCGCTACTGGTGAGAAAGTCTCATCGTAGTCAACTCCTTGAATTTGTCGAAACCCTTTTGCGAAAAGTCGAGCTTTATAGACAGTAACATTACCATCAGCATCTGTTTTCTTCTTGAAAATCCATTTGTTCTCGACAGCCTTCCGGCCATCCGGTAAGTCCACCAAAGTCCATACTTGGTTTTCGTACATGGATCCAATTTCGGATTTCATGGCGTCTTGCCATTTATTGGAATCTGGGCTCATCATCGCTTCCTCATATGTCGCAGGGTCATCGGTGTTGTCTACCAACATGACACTCATAACGGGATCATACCAATCAGGAGTGGTACGAGTTCTCGTTGACCTGCGAGATTCTGTAGCAACTTCAACCGAAGTTTCATGATCATCATCATTAGCTTCCTCTCTTATTGGTGTAGGCGCCACAGGAACTACTTCCGGTGCTGCGCTACCCGCAAGTTGGAGAGAAGGTTCAACAACCTCGTCGAGTTCTACTTTCCTTCCAGTCACTTCTTTCGAAAGAAATTCTTTCTCCAAAAAGGATCCATTCTTAGCAACGAATATTTTGCCCTCGGATCTATGATAGAAGGTATACCCAATAGTTTCCTCCGGGTATCCTATGAAGACGCATTTTTCCGCTTTGGGTTCAAGCTTGTCCGGTTGTAACTTCTTTACATAGGCTTCGCAACCCCAAACTTTAAGGAACGACAATCTAGGTTTCTTCCCAAACCATAATTCATACGGTGTCGTTTCAACGGATTTAGATGGTGCCCTATTTAAAGTGAATGTGGATGTTTCTAATGCATAACCCCAAAACGATAGCGGTAAATCTGTAAGTGACATCATAGAACGAACCATATCTAAGAGAGTTCGATTATGACGTTCGGACACACCATTACGCTGTGGTGTTCCCGACGGTGTCAATTGTGAAAGTATTTCGCATTTCTTTAAATGCTCGCCAAACTCATAACTTAGATATTCACCTCCACGATCAGAACGTAGAAATTTAATCTTCTTGTTACGTTGATTCTCTACCTCACTTTGAAATTCCTTAAACTTCTCGAAAGTTTCGGAGTTATGTTTCATGAAATAGATATACCCATATCTACTCAAGTCATCCATGAAGGTAAGAACATAACGATAACCACCGCGCGATGCTACACTCATTGGACCACACACATCGGTATGTATGATTTCCAATAAGTCCGTAGCTCGCTCCATCATACCAGAAAATGGAGTCTTAGTCATTTTACCCATCAGACATGCTTCGCATCTTTCAAGTGATTCAAAATCAAGTGATTCAAGAAGTCCATCGAAATGGAGTTTCTTCATAAGCTTCACTCCAATGTGACCAAGACGACAGTGCCACATATAGGTCGAGTTATCGCTCAATTTCAAACGTTTAGCTTCTATTTTATTAATATGTGTATTTCCACTATCGAGATTCAATAAGAATAGAAGCCTCATAACTCTCAACTGCCGCGTGAGCCTCAAATATCATTTTGAGTTCACGGACAATATCATGTGGGTCATGGTTCTCAAACCTTTTCTGAAGCTCCGATTCCAAACCATACAAGATAGCACACTGAACTATGGAGTACTGATTCTTCCGAGTGAGGTAAACATTCTTTACTTCATCGGTAGCATCAGCTACAGGCGGGTCACCCAGCGGTGCATCCAGCACATAGGTCAAATTACCAGCATTGAGGACAATCCTCAAATTGCGGAACCAATCCGCGAAGTTGCTTCCATTGTTTTTTAACTTTTCTTTCTCTAGGAACGCATTAAAATTAATGGTAGGGGCCGCCATTGATCTACAACATATTTGCAATAGCTTAGACTAAGTTTATGACAAATTGAGTTCTAATTAATAGTTAAATTAATCTAGGTGAACTCCCACTCAAAACAATATCCCTCACATTGTTTTAGTGATCACACGAACCAAATCTACCACATCAAAACCGATCATCACGAGAGTTGATGTAACTTCAATGGCGAACAATCAACATGTTCATCATATCTGCTATATGACTCATGCTTTACCTTTCGGTGATCCGTGTTCCGAGACCATGTCTGTACATTCTAGGCTCGTCAAGATCAAACCTTAGCTTCCACATGAGCAAATCTGGCTTGCTCACGCTGTATACACTTGCAGAATCTAACACACCGGATCATCACGTGGTGCTTCGAAACAACAAGCTTTAGCAACGGTGCTTACTAAGGATGAACACTTTAAAACTTGAAATTTATGTGCATGAGGGATCATCTTATAATGCTACCGTCTTTAACTAAGCTATACAAGATGCATAAAGGATTAACATCACATGCAATTCATAATATGTGATATGATATGGCCTTTCTTCTTGTGCTTCCGATCTCCATCTTCAAGCACGAACATGATCTCCATCATCACCGGTATGGCGTCAAGGTCAATGGCGCCGCTTCATGGTTGTCGTCCACCAGCTCCAACTATTACAACTACTTTGAATAGACGCGCGGATCTTAACAGAAATTAAAGACAACCATATGGCTCCTGCCGGTTGCCAACTTACAATAAGGAACATTGCATACATCAAATATAATCACAATTATGGCCATATCACATCACAGCACACCCCTGCAAAACAAAGTTAGACGCCTCTAATTTCTTTGCATATTTTACGTGGTTTGGGGCTTTCAATAAGTGTCGATCTAACTTACGAACAAGAACCACAACGTTGATGTTTAAACTATCAAGTGCCCGTTGTAAATTGGATCTATACTATAATGGGAGAGACAGACACCCGCAAAGCCACTTATGCAATACAAGTTGCATGTTGAGCGTGGAACAACTCTCATGAACGATGTCATGTAAGGTTAGCCCGGGCCGTTTCACCCCATCATATCGCAATATGCAAAGTACACAAGAAGCAATTGATAATAAAAGCACCATCGCCCACAATGACCATTGTGTTCTACTCGTGCAACAGATCTACATATAGACACGGCTCTGATACCACTGTAGAGGTTCGTAGCATGGAAAACAAAACAATTCTACCGCATGCAAACAAACAAGCCAAGATCTATCTACTAGATTGTAGCAACGAGTCAATAGAGGAACTCACCCTCGAAGATTCCAAAGCGGTTAACGAGAGCAGATTCTCGTGGGTGATGTAGCCGTACTCTTGCCGATCTCAAGATAGGATAGACGATCCTTCCGGTGCTGCCTTCCGGCAGCGCTTCCGAAGTCGGTCACACGTTTGGTACTCGATGAAGACCTTCCTCTCCCTTGTTCTAGCAGGCAGCGAAGGTTGTAGCACTCTCCTCGTGATTCCGGCAGCACGACGGCGTGGTACCGGAAGTAGAGGGGAGATCTCGCAGGGCTTTGCCTTAAGCCGGAGCGAGTATGGTGGACTATGAGAGAGGCCTTGGCAATATAGGGTTTAGAAGCACCAAGGGAGGAAGCTTGGACGGCGTCTAGGGCTTGGGGATGTAGGGATTCGTAGCGTGGAAAACAAAAATTTTCTATCGCATACAAACAAACAAGCCAAGATCTATCTACTAGATTGTAGCAACGAGTCGATGGAATAACTTACCCTCGAAGATTCCAAAGTGTTTAACGAGAGCGGATTCTCGTGGTTGATGTAGTCGTACTCTTCCCGATCTCAAGATCGTGTAGACGATCCTTCCGGCGCTGCGTTCCGGCAGCGCTCCCGCAGTCGGTCACACGTTCGGTACTCGACGAAGACCTTCCTCTCCCTTGTTCCAGCAGGCAGCGGAGGTTGTAGCACTCTCCTCGCAATTCCGGCAGCACAAGGGCGTGGTACCGGAAGTAGAGGGGAGATCCCGCAGGGCTTCGCCTTAAGCCGGAGCGAGTATGGTGGAGTATGAGAGAGAAATATTAGTGGTCTAGGGTTTAGACACACCAATTAGAAGGCTCTAATCGAAGGCTAGTGCAATTAGAAGCTCTAAACCAAAGCGTCTCTAAACCGGAGTCTAGGGCTAGGATTTAGATTAGAGGATAGGAACTTGTGTGTCTAGAGGAGGAGGCCCTGCCCCTCCTTTTATGGGTGGAGAGGGCCGGCGGCCAAGGGGAGGGAGGGGAGTCCCTCCCCAAGTCGGCCTTGTGTGGCGTGCCAGCTTGGAGAGGAGGGACTCCTCCCCAAGTCGGTTTCAACCTCCTCTTGCTTGTTTCCCACAGTTTCCTGTTTTAGCCGTTTGACTTTCAAACTGGCCATTTGACTTTTCAGTTTTAGGATTCAATTTAATCCTTTATTTGGAACAGCGAGAACACTTAGTACATGATGCAATCATTCCAATATGTAATGAAACATTCATGTACCCCTTCCCCCCGGAGTGCCGGACATTCCGGAACCTTCTAGAACATTCCTGATGAAAACACCGGAATCATTCCCGAACTCCGAAACAGGACTTTCCTTATATGAATCTTATTCTCCGGACCATTCCGGATCACCTCGTGATATCCCGGATCCCATCCGAGAATCCGAACAACATTCGGTCTCTTTCTCATAATACCATAACTACTCAAACAACGTCGAATCCTTAAGTGTGTCTCCCTACGGTTCGTGAATTATGCGGACATGATCGAGACACTTCTCCAAACAATAACCAATAGAGGAATCTGGAAATTCATATGGCTCCCACATATTTCTACGATTACTTTGCGATCGAATGAACCACTTACATACGATACCAATTTCCCTTTGTCTCACGATAGTTTACTTATCCGAGGTTATGATCGTCGGTATCTCTGCATACCTAGTTCAACCTCGTTACCGATAAGTACTCTTTTCTCGTTCCCGTGATATGTGATCCCTTGTGATCCAGTCACATGCTTGCAAGCTAATTGGATGACATTCCACCGAGAGGGCCCAGAGTATATCTATCCGTCATATGGATGGACAAATCCCACTCTTGATCCATGTGTCTCAACCAATACTTTCCGAACACTCAATGCCACCTTTATAGCCACCCAGTTACGGTGTGGTGTTTGATGTCATCAAAGCATCCATTCGGTAAAGGTGATATGCATGATCTCATGGTCGAAGGAATTAGGTTACTATGTATCAGAAAGCATATAGCAATTGAACTATTGAAATGACTTGATCTTTATGCTACGCTTATCTATAGGAGTATGTCCACCATATCATTCTCCTAACGATATGATCTTGTTGTTGATAACATCTCAATGTTCATGATAGGGAAACCACAATCATTTATCAACCAACAAGCTAGTGAAGTATAGAGGCTATACTAGGGACTTCAAATTAAGTTTACAAATCACACAAGTATCAATGTTTCCTTGTTAATACTATTATAGCATGAATGCAAACATTTATCATAAACACAAAGATATAATAATAACTACATTTATTATTGCCTCTAGGGCATATCTCCAACAGTCTCCCACTTGCACTAGAGTCATCTAATCTAGATTACATGGTAATATACCGAACACCCATGGCAGTTTGGTGTTGGTCGTGTTTTGCCCTCGGGAGAGGTTTAGTCAACGGATCCGCCACATTCAGATCTGTGTGTACTTTGCAAATCTTTATATCCCCATCTTGGATATGTTCTCGAATAGCGTGAAAACGTAGCTTGATGTGTTTCAGCTTCTTGTGTGACCTTGGTTCTTGCGCATTGGCTATGGCGCCCATGTTATCACAGTAGATAGACATTGGGTCCAGCGCACTAGGAACCACACCCAGCTCTGTAATGAACTCTTTCATCCATATCGCTTCTTGTGAAGCCTCCGAAGCAGCCATGTATTCCGATTCAGTTGAAGATCTCGCCACAACGCTTTGCTTTGCACTCCTCCAGCTAATTGCTGCACCATTCAAAATAAATGCGTATCCAGATTGTGATTTAGAATCATCCGGATTGGTGTTCCAACTAGCATCGGTGTAACCATTAACAACGAGCTGTTCATCACCTCCATAAGAAAGAACCATATCCTTAGTTCTTCTCAAGTACTTAAGGATGTTTTTGACCGCTGTCCAATGATCCACTCCTAGATCACTTTGATATCTGCTAGTTAAACTAACAACATATGCAATGTCGGGCCTAGTACATAGCATGGCATACATTAGAGATCCTATGGCTGAGGCATAGGGAGTCTTACTCATCCTTTCTCTATCTTCTGCCGATGTCGGACTTTGAGTTTTACTCAAGGTTGTATTGGGCAACATGGGCAAGAACCCTTTCTTGCTATCTTCCATTCCAAACCTCTTTAGAACTTTGTCCAAATATGTACTCTGTGACAATGATATTAGGCGTTTCGATCTATCTCTATAAATCTTTATGCCTAATATGTAAGCTGCTTCGCCAAGATCCTTCATTGAAAAACTATTATTCAAATATTCTTTGACACTATTAAGAAGGTCTACATCATTCCCAATCAACAATATGTCATCCACATATAGTATTAGGAATGCTATAGAGCTCCCACTCACTTTCTTGTAAATACAAGCTTCTCCATAAGTTTGTATAAAACCAAAACTTTTGATTACCTTATCAAAACGTTGATTCCAACTTCGGGATGCTTGCTTCAATCCATAGATGGACCGTTGAAGTTTGCATACCTTGTTAGCATCTTTAGGATCGACAAAACCTTTGGGTTGCATCATACACAACTATTCATCAATATCTCCATTGAGGAATGTTGTTTTGACATCCATCTGCCATATCTCATAATCATAATATGCAGCGATTGCTAACATAATCCTTACTGACTTTAGCTTCGCTACCGGTGAGAAAGTCTCATCGTAGTCAACTCCTTGAATTTGTCGAAACCCTTTTGCGACAAGTCGAGCTTTATAGACAGTAACATTACCATCAGCATCTGTTTTCTTCTTGAAAATCCATTTGTTCTCGACAGCCTTCCGGCCATCCGGTAATTCCACCAAAGTCCATACTTGGTTTTCGTACATGGATCCAATCTCGGATTTCATGGCTTCTTGCCATTTATTGGAAACTGGGCTCATCATTGCTTCCTCATATGTCTCGGGGTCATCGGTGTTGTCCACCAACATGACACTCATAACGGGATCATACCAATCTGGAGTGGTACGAGTTCTCGTTGACCTCCGAGGCTCTGTAGCAACTTCAACCGAAGTTTCATGATCACCATCATTAGCTCCCTCTCTAATTGGTGCAGGCACCACAGGAATTTCTTCCGGTGCTGCGCTACTCGCAATTTCGAGAGAAGGTTCGACAACCTTGTCGAGTTCTACTTTCCTTCCAGTCACTTCTTTCGAGAGAAATTCCTTCTCTAGAAAGGATCCATTCTTGGCAACGAAGATTTTGCCTTCGGATCTATGATAGAAGGTATACCCAATAGTTTCCTTCGGGTATCCTATGAAGACGCATTTTTCCGCTTTGGGTTCAAGCTTGTCCGGCTGTAACTTCTTTACATAGGCTTCGCATCCCCAAACTTTAAGGAACGACAATTTAGGTTTCTTTCCAAACCATAATTCATACGGTGTCGTTTCAACGGATTTAGACGGTGCCCTATTTAAAGTGAATGCGGCTGTTTCTAATGCATAACCCCAAAATGATAGCGGTAAATCTGTAAGTGACATCATAGAACGAACCATATCTAAGAGAGTTCGATTACGACGTTCGGACACACCATTACGCTGTGGTGTTCCCGGCGGTGTCAATTGTGAAAGTATTCCACATTTCTTCAAATGCTCGCCAAACTCGTAACTTAGATATTCACCTCCACGATCAGAACGTAGAAATTTAATCTTCTTGTTACGTTGATTCTCTACCTCACTTTGAAACTCCTTAAACTTCTCGAAAGTTTCGGACTTATGTTTCATGAAATAGATATACCCATATCTACTCAAGTCATCCGTGAAGGTAAGAACATAACGATAACCACCGCGCGATGCTACACTCATTGGACCACACACATCGGTATGTATGATTTCCAATAAGTCCGTAGCTCGCTCCATCATACCAGAAAATGGAGTCTTAGTCATTTTACCCATCAGACATGCTTCGCATCTTTCAAGTGATTCAAAATCAAGTGATTCAAGAAGTCCATCGGAATGGAGTTTCTTCATACGTTTCACTCCAATGTGACCAAGATGACAGTGCCACATATAGGTCGAATTATCGCTTGATTTCAAACGTTTAGCCTCAATGTTGTTGATATGTGTATTTCCACTATCGAGATTCAATAAGAATAGACCATCTATCAAAGGTGCATGTGCATAAAACATATTACTCATATAAATCGAACAACCATTATTCTCGGACTTAAACAAGTAACCGTCTCGCAATAAACAAGATCCCGATATAATGTTCATGCTCAACGCAGGCACCAAATAACAATTATTTAAGTATAAAACTAATCCCGATGGTAGATGAAGGGGTAGCGTGCCGACCGCGATTACACCAACCTTTGATCCATTTCCCACGCGCATCGTCACCTCGTTCTTCGCTAGCTTCCGTTTATTCTGCAGCACCTGTTTCGAGTTACAAATATGAGCAACCGAACCAGTATCAAATACCCAGGCACTACTACGAGTACTAGTGAGATACACATCAATAACATGTATATCAGATATACCTTTCTTCTTGATGTTGCCGTTCTTCAAATCCGCCAAGTACTTTGGGCAATTCCGCTTCCAGTGACCTTCTCCCTTGCAGTAAAAGCACTCAGTATCAGGCTTGGGTCCAGCCTTGGTCTTCTTCGCCGGCGTGGTAACTTTCTTACCACCCTTCTTGAAGTGTCCCTTTTGCTTAGACTTGCCTTTCTTGAATTTGGTGGTCTTATTGACCAACAACACTTGGTGCTCTTTCTTGATCTCCACTTCTGCAGATTTCAACATGGCAAAGAGTTCTGGCAACGTCTTGATCATGTTCTGCATGTTGTAGTTCATCACAAAGTTCTTGTAACTTGGTGGTAGTGATTGTAGGACGCGGTAAATCCCCAAAGCATTAGGAATCACCATACCCAAGCTTTGAAGTTTGTTTGCGTGCCCAGACATTTTAAGCACATGCTCACTGACGGAGCTGCCCTCTTCCATCTTGCAGTTAAAGAACTTTTCAAAAGCCTCATAGCTTTCAATTGCCGCATGAGTCTCAAAAATCAATTTGAGATCCTCGACAATATCATATGGGTCTGAATCCTCAAACCTTTTCTGAAGCTCTGATTCCAAACCATACAAGATAGCACACTGAACTATGGAGTACTGATTCTTCCGAGCGAGGTAAACATTCTTTACTTCATCGGGAGCATCATCTGCAGGTGGGTCACCCAGCGGTGCATCCAGCACATAGGTCAAATTACCAGCTGTGAGGACAATCCTCAAATTGCGGAACCAATCCGCGAAGTTGCTTCCATTGTTTTTCAACTTTTCTTTCTCTAGGAACGCATTAAAATTGATGGTAGGGGCTGCCATTGATCTACAACATATTTGCAATAGTTTAGACTAAGTTTATGACAAATTGAGTTCAAATTAATTAATAAAGTTAATCTAGGTGAACTCCCACTCAAAACAATATCCCTCACATTGTTTTAGTGATCACACGAACCAGATCCACCATATCAACACCGATCATCACGAGAGTTGATATAGTTTCAATGGCGAACAATCGTCATGTTCATCATATCTACTATATGATTCATGCTTTACCTTTCGATGATCCGTGTTCCGAGACCATGTCTGTACATGCTAGGCTCATCAAGATCAAACCTTAGTTTCCGCATGAGCAAATCTGGCTTGCTCACGCTGTATACACTTGCAGAATCTAACACACCCGATCATCACGTGGTGCTTCGAAACAACAAGCTTTAGCAACGGTGCTAACTAGGGTGAACACTTTATGACTTTAAATTCATGTGCATGAGGGATCATCTTATAATTCTACCGTCGTCTACTAAGCAATACAAGATGCATAAAGGATTAACATCACATGCAATTCAATATATATGTGATATGATATGGCCTTTCTTCTTCGTGCTTTCGATCTCTATCTTCAACCACGAACATGATCTCCATCATCACCGGCATTGCATCAAGGTCAATGACGCCTCTCCATGGTTGTCGTCCACCGGCTTCAACTATTACAACTACTTTGAATAGACACGCGGGTCTTAACATAAATTAAAGACAACCATATGGCTCCTGCCGGTTGCCAACTTACAATAAGGAACATTGCATACATCAAATATAATCACAATCATGGCCAGATCACATCACTGCACACCCCTGCAAAACAAAGTTAGACGCCTCTACTTTCTTTGCATATTTTACGTGGTTTGGGGCTTTCAATAAGTGTCGTTCTAACTTACGAACAAGAACCACAACATTGATACTAGCATTGTTGATCACCCGTTGTAAATTGGATCTTAACTATGCTAGGAGAAACAGGCACCCGCAAAGCCACTTATGCAATACAAGTTGCATGTCAATCGTGGAGCAAGTCTCATGAACGATGTCATGTAAGGTTAACCCGGGCCGCTTCATCCCAACATACCGCAAGATGCAAAGTACACAAGAAGCAATCGACAATAAAAGCATCAACGCCCACAATGACCATTGTGTTCTACTCGTGCAACAGATCTACATATAGACACAGCTCTGATACCACCGTAGGGATTCGTAGCATGGAAAACAAAAATTTTCTATCGCATACAAACAAACAAGCCAAGATCTATCTACTTGATTGTAGCAACGAGTCGATGGAATAACTTACCCTCGAAGATTCCAAAGTGTTTAACGAGAGCGGATTCTCGTGGGTGATGTAGTCGTACTCTTTCCGATCTCAAGATCGTGTAGACGATCCTTCCGGTGCTGCGTTCCGGCAGCGCTTCCGCAGTCGGTCACACGTTCGGTACTCGACGAAGACCTTCCTCTCCCTTGTTCCAGCAGGCAGCGGAGGTTGTAGCACTCTCCTCGCGATTCCGGCAGCACAACGGCATGGTACCGGAAGTAGAGGGGAGATCCCGCAGGGCTTCGCCTTAAGCCGGAGCGAGTATGGTGGAGTATGAGAGAGAACTATTAGTGGTCTAGGGTTTAGACACACCAATTAGAAGGCTCTAATCGAAGGCTAGTGCAATTAGAAGCTCTAAACCAAAGCGTCTCTAAACCGGAGTCTAGGGCTACGATTTAGATTAGAGGATAGGAACTTGTGTGTCTAGAGGAGGAGGCCCTGCCCCTCCTTTTATGGGTGGAGAGGGCCGGCG
Source organism: Avena sativa (assembly GCA_916181665.1). Lineage (NCBI taxonomy): Eukaryota > Viridiplantae > Streptophyta > Magnoliopsida > Poales > Poaceae > Avena > Avena sativa. The sequence goes on along the minus strand of OV702285.1, from coordinate 86,100,105 downwards.
GCCAAGGGGAGGGAGGGGAGTCCCTCCCCAAGTCGGCCTTGGGTGGCGCGCCGGCTTGGAGAGGAGGGACTCCTCCCCAAGTCGGTTTCAACCTCCTCTTGCTTGTTTCCCACAGTTTCCTGTTTTAGCCGTTTGACTTTCAAACTGGCCATTTGACTTTTCAGTTTTAGGATTCAATTTAATCCTTTATTTGGAACAGCGAGAACACTTAGTACATGATGCAATCATTCCAATATGTAATGACACATTCATGTACCCCTTCCCCCCGGAGTGCCGGACATTCCGGAACCTTCTAGAACATTCCTGATGAAAACACCGGAATCATTCCCGAACTCCGAAACGGGACTTTCCTTATATGAATCTTATTCTCCGGACCATTCCGGATCACCTCGTGATATCCCGGATCCCATCCGAGACTCCGAACAACATTCGGTCTCTTTCTCATAATACCATAACTACTTAAACAACGTCGAATCCTTAAGCGTGTCTCCCTACGGTTCGTGAATTATGCGGACATGATAGAGACACTTCTCCGAACAATAACCAATAGAGGAATCTGGAAATTCATATGGCTCCCACATATTTCTACGATTACTTTGCGATCGAATGAACCACTTACATACGATACCAATTTCCCTTTGTCTCACGATAGTTTACTTATCCGAGGTTATGATCGTCGGTATCTCTGCATACCTAGTTCAACCTCGTTACCGATAAGTACTCTTTTCTCGTTCCCGTGATATGTGATCCCTTGTGATCCAGTCACATGCTTGCAAGCTAATTGGATGACATTCCACCAAGAGGGCCCAGAGTATATCTATCCGTCATATGGATGGACAAATCCCACTCTTGATCCATGTGTCTCAACCAATACTTTCCGAACACTCAATGCCACCTTTATAGCCACCCAGTTACGGTGTGGTGTTTGATGTCATCAAAGCATCCATCCGGTAAAGGTGATATGCATGATCTCATGGTCGAAGGAATTAGGTTACTATGTATAAGAAAGCATATAGCAATTGAACTATTGAAATGACTTGATCTTTATGCTACGCTTATCTATAGGAGTATGTCCACCATATCATTCTCCTAACGATATGATCTTGTTGTTGATAACATCTCAATGTTCATGATAGGGAAACCACAATCATTTATCAACCAACAAGCTAGTGAAGTATAGAGGCTATACTAGGGACTTCAAATTAAGTTTACAAATCACACAAGTATCAATGTTTCCTTGTTAATACTGTTATAGCATGAATGTAAACATTTATCATAAACACAAAGATATAATAATAACTACATTTATTATTGCCTCTAGGGCATATCTCCAACAGGGGAGAGCCCCAACTCGGCGGCTAGGAGGAAACCCTAGGGTGGCGGCGACTTGTGGTGGCCGGCGGCTAGGGCTAGGGTTTGGGTGGTGTTGGGTATAGGGAAGAGGGGGCACCCCTGCCCCTTCTTTTATAGGTGGGAGGGCGCCGGTTGGAAGGAGAGAGTCCTCCCCAACTCGGCCTCCTTGGCCGGCGGGTGGAGGGAGGAGGACTTCCTCCCCAAGTAGGTTTCATACTCTCCCTCCAAGCAAACTTGCCGTTTGAATTTTCAAATTGGCGTTTGACTTTTCAAACTAGGATTTGATTTTCCCCTTTATTTTGCCCAGCCATGATACCTAGTACATGATGCAACCATTCCACATTGTCATGACACATTCATGTACCCTTACCCTCCAGAGTGCCGGACCTTCCGGAACCTTCTAGAACATTCCCGATGAAAACACCGGAGTCATTCCCCAACTCCAAAACAGGACTTTCCTTATATGAACCTTATTCTCCGGACCATTCCGGATCTCCTCGTGATATCCTGGATCCCATCCGAGACTCCGAACAACATTTTGTCTCTTACTCATCATTCCATAACTACTCAACAACATCGAATCCTTAAGCGTGTCTCCCTACGGTTCGTGAATTACGCGGACATAATCGAGACACTTCTCCGAACAATAACCAATAGAGGAATCTGGAAATTCATATAGATCCCACATATTTCTACGATTACTTTGCGATCGAATGAACTACTTACATATGATACCAATTTACCTTTGTCTCATGATAGTTTACTTATCCGAGGTTTTGATTGTCGGTATCTCTGCATACCTAGTTCAACCTTGTTACCGATAAGTAATCCTTTCTCGTTCCCGTGGTATGTGATCCCTTGTGAGCCAGTCACATGCTTGCAAGCTAATTGGATGACATTCCACCGAGAGGGCCCAGAGTATATCTATCCGTCATATGGATGGACAAATCCCAATCTTGATCTATGTGTCTCAACCCATACTTTCCGAACACTCAATGCCACCTTTATAGCCACCCAGTTATGGTGTGGTGTTTGATGTCATCAAAGCATCCTTCCGGTGATGGTGATAAGCATGATCTCATGGTCGAAGGAATTAGGTTACTATGTATCAGAAAGCTTATAGCAATTGAACTATTAAAATGACTTGATCTTTATGCTACGCTTATCTATAGGAGTATGTCCATCACACCATTCTCCTAATGATATGATCTTGTTGTTAATAACATCTCAATGTTCATGATACGGAAACCACAATATTTTATTAACCAACAAGCTAGTATTATGAAGAGGCTTTACTAGGGACTCTAATTTAGTTTACAAATCACACAAGTATTAATGTTTCCTGGTCAATACTATTATAGCATGAAGGTAAACATTTATCATAAACACAAAGATATAATAATAACTATATTTATTATTGCCTCTAGGGCATATCTCCAACAGCCTGCTCCTCGACCTGCTGCTGCAGGCCGAGGATGCGCTGATGCTCCGCCTTCTCCTAGTCCCTCCTGGACCATTCAAGGATGTCCGGTGAGGAGGGCTCGACCAGCGGCATCGGCGGCGTCAGCGGCAGATCTTCAAGGCGGCGTCCTCGGTCGGCGCCGAGCCTTCCGTCTTGGGGCGGCGTAGGCGCAGGTGGCCTCTTGGCGGCGTGGGCGCAGACGGCTCGTTGATGACGATACCGCGCATGCGTGTGCGCGGCGGTGAGCGCGCCGGCGAGACAGCCTCGCGCTTCACGGCTGTCGGCGTGCGTAGCGGCGCGCTGCCGGAAGAGTGGGACGCCGACGTCGGGTTGCACGGGAAGCCGAGCTGCGGAGTATTTCCGCGGTTGATGTGGTCCAGCACGGCAGCGAGCGTACGCCCTGGTGTGCTCCACCAACGCCGGCGCCCCGCCGAGTTTTTGCGTGCCGGGTTGTCCAGTTGGCGGGCGAGCTCCTCGTGGCGGGCAAGCTCCTGTTGGCGCCGCTCCTCGTAGAAGTGCGCCCAGTAGGCGAGGTCGTCGGCGCTCACCGCTTCGGCCGGGTTGTCCATGCCGGCGATGTACTCATGTACATCGTACGGCAGCTCCTCCGGCGTCGGCCCCGGCGGGATTGGGATGCCGTCGGCGCTTAGCGTCCAGCCCGGAGGCATCCGCGTGTCCGGCGGCGCCATGTACCCCGCCTCGTACAGCATGCGCGCCTCCCAAGTTTGGAGGGTGCGCCGGCCGAAGCCGTTGGCCGCAGCGCCATCGCCGGGGTAGCGTTCGCCATGGTGAGAGAAGAGGGAAGGGGAGAGCTCGCCGGAGTTGGGCTTGTGGGTCGGGGGAGATGTGAGAGAGTGTGAAGATCTCCGGCGAGGAGTACGGCTTATAAAGGCCGAGGTGAGCGGCGAGGGTGGGAGGGGTGTAGCGGCGAGGGCGGGAAAAGTGGAAACGGCAGGAAGTTAGTGACTGTCGGTCCGTCGCGGGAGCCGAGGCGGCGACGGTGGCGCCGTAATTCGGCGACGCGTGGCTGACGCGATGGGCAGTTATTGCCCGGCGGTCGCCGCGTGGTTCCGAGGATGACGACGACTCGGCTTCCGTCACTGACACGGCGGGTCCACGCGCCGGTATATTTTTTTCGCCGATATCGCTGAGTCCGGCGCCCCCAGGGCGTACCCAGAAACCTGGGTTCGGCCTGGGTAGCCCGGACCAAAAGTGGGCGAAATCTGGCCGAAAACAAGTCCTTGGGTATACGACTGGGCCGATTTTCGGCGTCCGGATCGGCCTCCTGGGTAGGCGAGTGGAGATGCTCTTAAGCGACGACGAAAATTAAGCCACGTGGAACGCGAATAAGCATGGTATAGTCCGGGTGGGTTTTTTCAAACTCCAAAATTTTGAATTTAATGGGTTTCAAAAACATCTGGGAAAAAATACATGCATGTAGCCAAAGTGAAATCTATCGGCTCCAAATAATACTCACTCCGTTAACTAACATAAGACATTTTAACTTTTTTCTAAAACACACGAACATAGACGTTTTTTAGCGTATAGATTCATTTACCAGTAGTTGCACCGAAAAAAGAAAAATAACGTACAGGCTGTTTAGGCTAGCCATAAAAAATAAACCCTGATCGGTAGGTAGGATTACAGCGCGACTTACTCAGGGCGCAAGAATAAAAACGATGTTCTTTTATAGAGATACCAAAAAGACATCGTACAATAGATAGGTAGGCTACATGTTCTTTTCTTCAAGGGAGTTCCACCGTTCAAAAAAATTCAAGAGAGTTCCGCGTGCTTTGCTCGTGCAGTTTTGGTACACTCGGCCTTCGTGTTAAAACAGCAAAAAACAAAGGGAAGAAGAGAGCGAATCGAGCTGGCCCGAGGCCTAGCCAGCTAGCCCAACACCCAACTTTGTCGCTAACTTTTTCCCAGCACGGCACTCTGTTCTTCAATCTCTCCTGCTTCTCCTCGTTCCCCTCCACACGAACCATATGTAACACATTTTGGGTATGTAATGCATTTTGGATTGAACAAGTGTCACTTTGCCACGTAGTGGTTTTTATTTGTGTATATATGAATGCGTCTTTTGACTATTGTCAAATGTTGTGATATTGATGTTTGCTTGTGCACCCTTAGGGTTCTTCAGGTGTGTTTCCAGTTGTTACACCTTCACCTACGCCTGGCACTCGGCCCTCGTCGAGCGAGTCGTCGTGGTTGCCGTTTTTGCGCTATCGCGTACGAAGCTTGGAGAAGGACATCCTCAATATATGTGGTCACGCGGATGTTTTAAAGTCCAAGGCTGAGCGAGCCATTGCCAGGGAAGAGTTTCTGCTTGAAGAATTTCGGCAGGTTGGCGAACAGCTCCAGTGTAAACCCTCTTGACTCGTTGTCTCTTTGAGTGTGTCGGTTCCGTATGTTAGATCACCAATTGTTATTGTGCAGTTGTGAATCTTATTTCGAAGGAAGAGAAAGAGCGTGTGGCAATTCGAATGAATTGCTTAACGCAACAAGAGCTGGAGGCCGACGGCTTCTTTTGAATGGACCGCGGCCAAGCGATCGTCCTTGGGATGGTGCAGGATTGCGTCCATCAAGTGTTTAGAGTGCTAAAGCGGGCGAGGTTATCACTCGCGGCGATCTAGGCCACGATGTTCCTTTAGATTCTGCATCTTCCAGCTTGTTGGGCTTGCTTGGAAAGTTTCGAGATGCCGGTCACGTGATAGAGTTGGTGCGCCATCAACTAGTGGCGAGCGTGAAGGCAGCCATATCTCTTGTTTGACTGCATCGCCGTGATGTCAATCTTGCGGAGATAGCGGCTGGGCCACATACTCCTCCAGATGGTATGACGTGGGATATGCGTCCACACTACGCGGCGGTGGCGCAATACGCTGAAGAAATTATAGATGTGTTTGAGGAGCGGACGAACGTTATGCTTTAACATAGTTGAGTCCTGTAAATGATAAGACAAGGCAATGTAAAGTCTGTATATTTTCGTGTGGGTTTGTAATGCCCTTGTAAAGTTGTAATGTATTGGCATGTAGTGCATTGCTTGACTTTAGATTGTGCATGTCCTTTTCGTTAGCCTGATGTGGTCAGCTACTCAGGTTATATGCGTTGTTGTCAATCGACGAAGCCGTATGGTGAGGCACAGCCCCGAGCGTGTTTGAGCGATCAAAAATATAAGGGAGGAAAATTTGGGCCAAGGAACTTAGCTTTTATTCATCGTAATGTAGGAGGTACATTGTTCGGCTGAGTAGCCTGGCTGAATATATAACTAGGGGTAGAAGTGTCGCAAGAACGTTCCAGGGGTTGGAGTATTCGACTCCTGACTTGACATCCTTAAGGCGGTAGGCGCCACCTGGGATTACTTCAGTGACGATGTAGGTGAAGGGTTTCGCGGCATAGTAAATCAAAATTTTCTATGGATGCGAACAGAGGGAAAGCCAAGATCTAATCTAGGAGATGCAAACAACGAGAGAGATTGGATTAGATCTTCATACCCTTGAAGATTCGCACAGCGGAACGTTCGTCGGAACGTGGGTGATGTAGTCGTACTCGCTTCTCCTCCTTGCGATCCGATCCGATCTAGCACCACAAGTGGCGGTGCCTCCGTGAGATGCACACGTGCATCTCCTCGACGTCTCCTCCTTCCTTGGTCCAGCAAGTATGGTGGAGAGATGGGTTGGATCTACAACGCGATGGCGTGGTGCAATTGGTGGAGAATTTCTGCAGCAGGGCTTCGCCTACAAGCAGTCGGGAGGGAGAGAGGAGGGCAGCAGGGCGGCTAGGGTTGGAGGGGAAGTTGTAGGGGGTTGGTGCGCCCCCAACCCTCTATATATAGAGGGGTGGGCGCAGCCCTAGCCCCTCCCCCAAGCCAAGGCCGGCGGCCCCAAGGAGGAAGAGTGGGGGGCAAGGAAACCCCCCTTCTAGAAGCTCTATCTAGAGTTTAAACCTCTCTTGGCCGGCTGGGCCCTATGGGGCCTTGTGCCCCTGGCCCAATGCGGCCAGGGCACTCCCTCATAGGCCCATGCCCCCTCCCAGAAGGTGGGGCCACGTTGGTCCCCTTCCGGAAGGTTCTAGAAGCTTCCGGTACAATACCGATTAACCCGGAACAATTCCGAACTCCAAAAACTGCATTGCCTTATATGAATCTTATTCTCCGGACCACTCAGGAACCTCTCGTGATGTCCCGGATCCCGTCCGAGACTCCGAACAAAAACTCATAAACCAATTATCCAATCTATCCTAGCGTCGAGACACGTTAAGTGTGTGATCCTGCGAGTTCGAGAATATGCAGACATGATCTTCTATCAATAATCAACAGCGGGGTCTGGAAACCCATATTGACTCCCACACATTCATCTATGATCATATCGGATGAACCACGATGCCAGGATTCAATCAATCCCATATATATATTCCCTTCGTCTCGCGATATTTTACTTGCCCGAGATTCGATCGTCGGTACCGTCATACCTAGTTCAATCTCGTTCACAGCAAGTACTTTACTCGTTCCGTAATCCGATATCACTTTGTGATTAACTCCTTAACCACATGCTTGCAAGCGGTGTTGATATCGATTACCGAGTGGCCCGAAGTATATCTCTCCGACTTGGGAGGGACAAATCCCATCTCGATACATACAACCCAACAGATACTTTCCGATCACTTGAGAGACACCTTTATGATCACCCTCTCATAGGATGACGTTTGATGACCTCAAAGATTTCTTCCGATACCAGGGAGTTGTATTATCTCATGGTCTAAGGAATACAATATTTGACATAAGAAAAGCTTCGCAAAGACGAACACGATGACACGATCTAATTGCTTCGCTTAGTTTGGGTCTGTCCACCATATCATTCTCCCAATGATATGATCTCATTATTAATCGACAACTCATGTCCATGGCTAGGAAACCTTAACCATCATTAATCAATGAGCTAGTCCATAGAGGCATACTAGGGACACGGTGTTGTTCACAAACCACACAAGTATTAAAGTTTCCGCTTAATACAATTCTAGCATGGAATATAAACATTATCATGAACAAGAATTATAATAATAACATCTTTATTATTGCCTCTAGGGCATAATTCCAACAGTCTCCCACTTGCACTAGAGTCAATAATCTAGTTTACATCTGGCAACAATCTCACACCCATGGCACTGAGGTGCTGATCATGTTTTACACGTGGAAGAGGTTTAGTCAATGGATTTGCGACATTCAGATCTGTATGTACTTTGCTAATCTTCAGATCTCCATCTGCTTCATAATCTCGGATTATATGAAACTTGCGGTTGATATGCTTTGTCTTTGGATGATATCTTGGTTCCTTAGCGAGTGCTATGGTGCCAGTGTTGTCACATAATATCTCCAGTGGGTCCAATGCACTTGGAACCACGCCAAGCTCAGTGATGAAGTTCCTGATCCAAACTCCTTCACTTGACGCTTCTGCAGCAGCCATGTATTCCGCTTCTACTGTAGATCCCACGATCACGCTTTGCTTGCAGCTTCTCCAGCTCACAGCTCCTCCATTCAAAATATACACGTATCCTGTCTGAGATTTGGAATCATCCTTGTCGGTGTCGAAACTAGCGTCGACGTAACATTTTACGACGAGCTGTTCATCACCCCCATAGACTAAGAACATTTCTTTAGTTCTATTTAGGTACTTTAGGATGTTCTTCACGGCTGTCCAATGTTCCACTCCTGGATCACTTTGATATCTGCTTGTCAAACTAAGAGCATTGGACACATCCGGTCTAGTACACAGCATGGCATACATGATAGAACCTATGGCTGAGGCATAAGGCACTTTGCTCATAGCTTCCCTATCATTTACCGTAGCTGGACACCGAGCCTTGCTCAATATCTTACCTGACAACATAGGCACCGAACCTTTCTTTGCCTTATCCATTCTGAACCTTTTCAGAACTTTGTCTAGGTATGTACTCTGGCTTAAAGCTATCAGGCGTCTTTGTCTATCTCTATAGATTTTGATTCCCAATATATAAGCAGCTTCACCTAGGTCTTTCATTGAAAAACACTTGTTCAAATAACTCTTCACATCGTTAAGCATGTTGATGTCATTTCCAATAATCAATATGTCATCCACATATAGTACCAGAAACGTCACCGAGCTCCCACTCACTTTCTTGTAGATACAAGCTTTGTAGCAATTTGGAACAAATCCAAAGCTCTTGATCACTTGATCAAAACGAAGGTTCCAACTCCGAGATGCTTGCTTCAGTCCATAAATGGAACGCTGAAGTTTGCATACTTTATCAGCATCCTTAGGATCGACAAAACCTTCGGGTTGCATCATATACAACTCTTCATCAATGTTTCCATTGAGGAATGCAGTCTTGACATCCATCTGCCATATTTCATAATCATGAAACGCAGCAATTGCTAATAAAATCCGAATGGACTTAAACATCGCTACGGGAGAGAAAGTCTCATCGTAGTCAACACCTTGAACTTGTCGAAAACCTTTCGCGACAAGCCGTGCTTTATAGATGGTAACATTACCATCCGCGTCCGTTTTCTTCTTGAAGATCCATTTGCACTCAACGGCCTTTCGGTCGCTAGGAGGGTCCACCAAAGTCCATACTTGGTTTTCGCTCATGGATCCCAATTCGGATTTCATGGCTTCTAGCCATTTCTCAGAGTCTGGGCTCATCATCGCTTCCTCATAGTTCGTAGGTTCACTGTCTTCTACTAGCAAGATAGTCAAGACAGGGTTGCCGTACCACTCAGGAGGGGCACGCGACCTTGTCGACCTGCGACGTTCAGTAGTAGCATCATCCGAAGCTTCATGATCCTTGTCATTAGCTTCCTCTATCATTGGTGCAGGCGGCACTGGAACAATTTCAGGTGCTGCGCTACTCTCCAACTCAAGAGAAGGTTCAATAACCTCGTCTAGCTCTACTTTCCTCCCACTCACTTCTTTCGAGAGAAACTCCTTCTCAAGAAAGGAACCGTTCTTTGCGACAAACACTTTGCCTTCGGTTCTATGATAGAAGGTATACCCAATAGTTTCCTTAGGGTATCCTATGAAGACGCATTTCTCCGCTTTGGGTTCGAGATTGTCCGGCATCAACTTCTTGACGTAAGCTTCGCATCCCCAAACTTTAAGAAACGACAACTTAGGTTTCGCACCAAACCACAGTTCATACGGTGTCGTCTCAACGGATTTAGATGGAGCCCTATTTAAAGTGAATGCAGCGGTTTCTAATGCATAACCCCAAAATGATAACGGCAAATCAGTAAGAGACATCATTGATCGGACCATATCTAATAGGGTTCGATTCCGGCGTTCAGACACACCATTGCGTTGTGGTGTTCCGGGTGGCGTGAGTTGCGAAACAATTCCGCTAGCTTTAAGATGCGTGAGAAAATCATAACTCAAATATTCGCCCCCACGATCGGATCGTAGAAACTTAATCTTTCTGTTACGATGGTTCTCCACTTCATTCTGAAATTCTTTGAACTTTTCAAACGTTTCAGATTTATGTTTCATTAAATAGATATACCCATATCTACTTAAGTCATCGGTAAAAGTGAGAAAATAGCGATATCCACCGCGCGTCGAAACACTCATCGGTCCGCATACATCGGTATGTATGATTTCCAACAAGTCCGTTGCTCGCTCCATCATACCGGAGAACGGGGTTTTGATCATCTTGCCCATGAGGCATGGTTCGCATGTGTCAAATGATTCAAAATCAAGAGACTCCAAAAGTTCATCAGAATGGAGTTTCTTCATGCGCTTTACACCAATATGACCTAGACGACAGTGCCACAAATAAGTAGTATTATCACTATCTACTTTGCATCTCTTAGCCTCAATGTTATGGATGTGTGTTTCATCCTTTTCGAGATTTAGAAGAAATAAACCATTCACAACAGGTGCATGACCTAAAAGATGTTACTCATATAAATAGAACAACCATTATTCTCCGATTTAAATGAATAACCGTCTTGCAATAAACAAGATCCAGAAATAATGTTCATGCTCAACGCAGGCACATAATAACATTTATTGAGGTTTAAAACTAATCCCGAAGGTAAAACTAAGGAGAGCGTGTCGACGGCCATCACATCAACTCTTGATCCGTTGCCAACGCACATCGTCACCTCATCCCTCGCAAGCCGCCGTCTATTCTGTAGCTCCTGTTCCGAGTTACAAATATTAGCAACTGAACCGGTATCAAATACCCAGGCACTACAACGAGGGCTAGTAAGGAAAACATCAATAACATGTATATCAAATATACCTTTGATGGTGCCAGCCTTCTTGTCCGCTAAGTACTTAGGACAGCTGCGCTTCCAGTGACCCTTGTCCTTGCAATAGAAGCACTCAGTGTCCGGTTTAGGACCAGACTTGAGCTTCTTCTCAGCAGGGGCAACGTGCTTGCCGCCGCCTTTCTTGAAGGGCTTCCTTGCACCCTCACCTTTCTTGAAGGTGGGGGGCTTATTGACCATCAACACATGATTATTCTTTTTGCACTTCCGTTACTTTCATCTTAGCAAAGAGCTCAGTGATCATATCAGTGGAACCAATCTGATTGTGATCAACTACAAAACTTTTGTAGCTAGGAGTGTCAATCTTGAGCTCCTCTGGAATCTTGCAGTCCAGTTTCTCAAGGCGTTGAGTGCAGCCCGTCATCTCAATGGCATGCTCACTAACGGAACTCCCTTCCTCCATCTTGTAGTTAAAGAATTTCTTAGAGATCTCATATCTCTCAGAACGGGCTTGAGTCTGAAACATGTTTTTCTGCTCCTCGAGAATCTCAAAGGGCCCGGCGAACTCCTCAAAACGATTTTGAAGATCCGATTCCATAGCATACAACATGGCGATCTTAATCAAATCATAATCATCCTTGCGCGACTGATAAACAGCTTTTTCATCAGCCGGCGCATCTATAGTAGGGGCGTCACCTAGCGCCTTCTCAAGGACATAGTCCTTTTGTCCGCCAGCGAGAATGATTCTCAGAATGCGGAACCATTTGGTGAAGTTAGACCCATTGTTTCTAAGCTTTTCTATCTCAGCAAAAACGTTGAATTTGAAGTTGGACTTGGCCATGTGATCTACAGTATTTGCATGTACAATTTAGACTATGTTCATGATAAATAGTTCAGCTTAATCAAATTACTAGATGAACTCCCACTAAATTCAACATCCCTCAAGTTGTTTAGTGAACACGATCCAAATTCACCACACCTAATCCGATCATCACGAGAAGAGATGTGGTTTCAATGGTGGACAACGAAGTGTCGATCATATCATTCATATGACTCATGCTTAACCTTTCGGTTCTTGTGTTCCGAGGCCATGTCTGTACATGCTAGGCTCGTCAAGTTAGACCCAAGTATTTCCGCGTATGCAAAACTGGCTTGCACCCGTTGTATGTGAGCGTAGAGTCTATAGCACCCGATCATCACGTGATGCTTGGACACGACGAACTTTCGCAACGGTGCATACTTGGGGAGAACACAGTTTTTATCTTGATCTTTAAGTGAGGAATCATCTTATAATGCTACCGTCGCGATCTAAGCATAAAGATACATAAAAGGATAAACATCACATGCATATAACTTTAATGTGACATGGTATAGCCAATCTTCGCGCAATGATCTCCATCTTGTGCGCTCCGGCATGATCTCCATCACTCCACCATGATTGCCTCCACCACGAATAGCAACTACAACTATTGCTAACTACTTAGCGATAAAGTGAAACTATTACATGGCGCATAAGAAGTTGACACACAGGTCATACACAATTATAAAGACAACCGTATGGCTCCTGCCGGTTGTGTACTCATCGACATGCGATTCGTGAAACATTACAAAACATGATCATCGCATACATTATACACATCACATCTTGGGCCATACCATATCACAGAAAACACTCCCTGCAAAAACAAGTTAGATGCTTCTACTTTGTTGTTGCATGTTTTACGTGGCTTATGGGAGTAGATGCTAAGAACGATTCTTACCTACGGTAAGCCACAACGGTGATATTATGGTTGCCAAACTCCGGTGTTAATCCCATGACAACTATAGTGAGAGAAACTGACATCCACCAGCCGCATGTGTGGAACAAGCCACACGTCAAGTGCGGAGCCGGTCTCGCGAACGACGTCGCATAAGGTTGGCCTGGACCGCTTCAATCTCACTATCCCGCGTCATAAGAAGAACACAAACAAGAGGCTTGCAACAGAAAACATCAACGCCCGCAACAACCATGTTGCGTTCTACTCGTGAAACACATCTACGCATAGATCTAGCTCTGATACCACTGAAGGGTTTCGCGGCATAGTAAATCAAAATTTTCTACGGATGCGAACAGAGGGAAAGCCAAGATCTAATCTAGGATATGCAAACAACGAGAGAGATTGGATTAGATCTTCATACCCTTGAAGATTCGCACAGCGGAACGTTCGTCGGAACGTGGGTGATGTAGTCGTACTCGCTTCTCCTCCTCGCGATCCGATCCGATCTAGCACCACAAGTGGCGGTGCCTCCGTGAGATGCACACGTGCAGCACCTCGACGTCTCCTCCTTCCTTGGTCCAGCAAGTATGGTGGAGAGATGGGTTGGATCTACAACGCGATGGCGTGGTGCAATTGGTGGAGAATTTCTGCAGCAGGGCTTCGCCTACAAGCAGTCGGGAGGGAGAGAGGAGGGCAGCAGGGCGGCTAGGGTTGGAGGGGAAGGTGTAGGGGGTTGGTGCGCCCCCAGCCCTCTATATATAGAGGGGTGGGCGCAGCCCTAGCCCCTCCTCCAAGCCAAGGCCGGCGGCCCCAAGGAGGAAGAGTGGGGGGCAAGGAAACCCCCCCCTTCTAGAAGCTCTATCTAGAGTTTAAACCTCTCTTGGCCGGCTGGGCCCTATGGGGCCTTGTGCATCTGGCCCAATGCGGCCAGGGCACTCCCTCATAGGCCCATGCCCCCTCCCAGAAGGTGGGGCCACGTTGGTCCCCTTCCGGAAGGTTCTAGAAGCTTCCGGTACAATACCGATTAACCCGGAACAATTCCGAACTCCAAAAACTGCATTGCCTTATATGAATCTTATTCTCCGGACCACTCCGGAACCTCTCGTGATGTCCCGGATCCCGTCCGAGACTCCGAACAAAAACTCATAAACCAATTATCCAATCTATCCTAGCGTCGAGACACGTTAAGTGTGTGATCCTGCGAGTTCGAGAATATGCAGACATGATATTCTATCAATAATCAACAGCGGGGTCTGGAAACCCATATTGACTCCCACACATTCATCTATGATCATATCGGATGAACCACGATGCCAGGATTCAATCAATCCCATATATATATTCCCTTCGTCTCGCGATATTTTACTTGCCCGAGATTCGATCGTCGGTACCGTCATACCTAGTTCAATCTCGTTCACAGCAAGTACTTTACTCGTTCCGTAATCCGATATCACTTTGTGATTAACTCCTTAACCACATGCTTGCAAGCGGTGTTGATATCGATTACCGAGTGGCCCGAAGTATATCTCTCCGACTTGGGAGGGACAAATCCCATCTCGATACATACAACCCAACAGATACTTTCCGATCACCTGAGAGACACCTTTATGATCACCCTCTCATAGGATGACGTTTGATGACCTCAAAGCTTTCTTCCGATACCAGGGAGTTGTATTATCTCATGGTCTAAGGAATACAATATTTGACATAAGAAAAGCTTCGCAAAGACGAACACGATGACACGATCTAATTGCTTCGCTTAGTTTGGGTCTGTCCACCATATCATTCTCCCAATGATATGATCTCATTATTAATCGACAACTCATGTCCATGGCTAGGAAACCTTAACCATCATTAATCAATGAGCTAGTCCATAGAGGCATACTAGGGACACGGTGTTGTTCACAAACCACACAAGTATTAAAGTTTCCGCTTAATACAATTCTAGCATGGAATATAAACATTATCATGAACAAGAATTATAATAATAACATCTTTATTATTGCCTCTAGGGCATAATTCCAACAGTAGGGTCCTTCCCAAGGTGACTCGAGCTTCAGGTGCCCTTCCTGCTTGAGTCGCAGAACGAGGTCTCGTTCGACGAAGGACCTTGGATGCATCCGACGGTTGTCGTAGTTGTGGATGCTCTGCTGATATACCGCTGAGCGATCCGCGACAATGTCGCGTTCTTCATACAGCGTGTCGACGGCGTTTTCGAGTGTGGCCGATGATTCGGCTTCAATATAAGCGACGACCCGTGGGGCCTTGTAGTGTACTTCAGCAGGCAGCATAGCTTCATCTCCGTGCACCATGAAGAAGGGCGTGTAGCCAGTTGAGCTGTTTCGCATTGTGCATTGGCTCCAGAGAACGGGGGGTAGCTCATCCGCCCAGGCTCCCGCAAGCCTTTCGAGTGGGCGTAGCAGTCGCTTCTTGATGCCGTTGCCGATGAGGCCGTTGGCCTTTTCGACCTGCCCGTTGGTCCACGGATGCGCCACAAAGGCGTATGATAGGTTGATTCTAAGGTTTTCGCAGAAGCCTCAGAACTCCTTCGAGATGAAGTTTGAGCCGTTGTCCGTTATGATGCTATGAGGTACTCCGAACCTGTAGACAATGGACTCGAAAAACTTGGCGGCGGTGGCGCCTCTTTGGTTAGTAACAGGCATGGCCTTCGAGAATTTGTTGACTGCTACCAGGAGGAAGACATGCCCCCTGGTGAGGATTTGGGCAGTTTGCCAATCATGTCGAGCCCCCATTGGGCAAAAAACCATGCCAGTGGTATGGACCACAACTCCTATTCAGGCGCGTGTGGCTTGTCTTCGTACCGCTAACAGGCGTTGCACCTTTGTACTATCTCCTTGCCGTCGTTCATTGCGGTTGGCCAGTAGAAGCCAGCTCACAGAGCTTTCGTGACCAGAGCATGGCTGCCTGCGTGGTGGCCGCAGATGCCCTCATGGATGTCTAGGAGGATGCTTTTATTGTCGCTATTGGTGACGCATCGTTGGAGTACACCTAAAATGTCGCGCTTGTACATCTCGTCATTGATGATGGTGTAGGCTTTTGATCGGCGAGATATGCGTCGGGCATCTATTGGGTCCTCAGGCAGCTGCTTGCTTATCAGGTAGCGGAGGTACGGTTGGGTCCATGTTTGCTCAACCGCCATGACCTGCATAAGGCTTACCAGCTCGACCTCCGTGTCAAGATTTTCGGGTCCTACTTGTCCTTCGGGTAGTGCAGCCCCTGATTGTTCTGTGGCTTCGGCTGTGCCCTTTCGAAATTTCCAATTGATTGAGGGTACGCAGATTTGTTCGAGGAACACACCTGGTGGCACTAGGGTGCAAATGGAGCCAATGTTGGCGAGCTTGTCGGCCTCTTCGTTGCTTTTCCTGCCAACGTGTTGAAGCTCGCAGCCGTCAAAGTCCCTTTCGAATGAGTTGTAGAGCGCACAGTATGCGATCATATTGGCGCTATGGGCGTCGCACTCATTCATCGTCTGCTGGACGACAAGGTTGGAGTCACCGTAGATGACGAGGCATGTGGCACCGCACACCTTGGCCATCCTCATGTCGTGTATGAGTGCCTTGTATTCGGCCTCATTGCTGGATGCGCGGAACTTCATCCGAAGGACGTACCTCATCTTGTCCCCTCGGGGGGACGTTAGTATCACGCCGGCTCCTGCTCCAGCCTTACGCTTGGAGCCATCGAAGTGCATCGTCCAGGACTGCGACATGTCCGGAGTGTCCGGCAGCTGGAGTTCCATCCAGTGGACAAGGTAATCAGGGAGCACCTAAGACTTTATGGCGGTGCGCCGCTCGTAGATGATGTCTCGAGGAGACATCTCGATGCCCCACAAGGCTACTCGCCCCGTAGCTTCGGAGTTGTTCAGGATGTTCGACAGTGGGGCGTCATTGACGACCATGATTTGGTGCTACTGGAAGTAGTGGCTCAACCGACGCGCTGTCATGAATATGCCGTAGGCGAGCTTCTGGTAGTGGGGATACCGTTGTTTTGTTGGGGTTAGTACCTCGCTGAGGTAGTAGATTGGGCGTTGGACCCCGTGGGTCTTGCTGTCTTCGGGTCTTCGACCACGAGTGTTGTGCTGACCACCCGATACGTGGCTGCTATGTATAGCAGCAAAGGCTCCCTCTGCTTCGGCGTGACCAGGACGGGTGATGTGGAGAGCAGGCGCTCGAGGTCCTCAAATGCGTCGTCTGCTTCGGCCGTCCACACAAATTTTTCGGCCTTTTGCAGTAGCTTATAAAAGGGAAGGGACTTCTCACCCATACGACTGATGAACCTGTTGATCACTGCGATTCGCCCAGCTAGCTGCTGGAGCCCCTTGAGGTTCTTGGGCTTCTCCATGGCTAGTATAGCCCTGATTTTCTTCGGGTTTGCCTCGATTCCACGCTAAGAGATGAAGTACTCGAGTAATTGGCCAGTCGGGGCACCAAAGGCGCACTTGTCTGTGTTCAGCTTGATCTTGTAGCGATCAAGGTTGTCGAATGTTTCGCGGAGGTCGTCGATGAGCGTTCTGGCCTCCTTGGTCTTGATCACTATGTCGTCGACATAGACCTGAACATTGTGGCCAGTCTGGTTCTTCAGACATGCCTGCATGCATCTCTGGTAAGTGGCGCCTGCGTTCTTCGGCCCGAAAGGCATTGTATTGTAGCACAACACCCTGAATGGCGTGATGAACGCCGTTTCCTCTTGATCTTCGGCATTCAGCCGAATTTGTTTGTAGACTGAGTAGGCGTCAAGGAAGGAGAGTTTCTCGCATCCTGCAATGGCGATGATTTGATCGATCTGTGGGAGAGGAAAGTGGTCCTTGGGACAATGATTGTTAAGAAATGTGAAGTCCACACACATCTGCAGGATGTTCGTGTCCTTCTTGGGGACCAACATGGGGTTGTCCAGCCACTCGCTTTCCTTGATCTCCCTGATGAAGTTGGCATCAAGGAGTCCGTTAACTTTGATGCCAATGGCTTCGGCTCTTGGCTCAGATAGTCGACGCATCGATTGCTTGACTGACTTTGCATCTGGAAACACATTGAGTGTGTGCTCGGCAAATTCCCTGGGAACTCCTGGCATGTCCATAGGACACCAGGAAATTTCCTAGCGCTCACGGAGGAATTCGACGAGCGCGCTTTCCTATGCGGGGCTCAGGTCGTTGGCGATCAGCGTCGTCTTGGAGACGTCCGTCGGATAGACCTGCACCTTGATACGTCCAATTTGCATCACCATTCTATATCACAATTTGCCTCTATTCATTGATATATTTCTTATTAAGAGGTGTTACTTATGTATTTTCGTATGTTTTTGCATGTTGGATGATTGTTGGAGGATGAACTGCCGGAGTCAGGATTCTGATGGAAAAAAGAGGTGTTTTGATGCAATTTCGCGAAGATCATAAAAATAACAGAAAAACTACGGAAAATCACATTTTCCCAGAAGACGAAGAAAGCCAGGAGGGGAGGCGGAGATGGGCCACAGGGGGCCCACACCGCCCCGGGCGCGGGCCACCCCTAGGTCGCGCCCACAGGGGGTGTGGCCCACCTGGCCCACCTCTGGTTCCGCCCTCTCTCCTATATCTTCCCCTCGAAACCCTAATATACAAAGAGAGACCACAGAAAGATTCTGCCGCCTCTGCGAGGCGGAAAACACCGAGAGAGAAAGAGCTCTCCGGCAGACAGATTTCTGTCGGGGAAATTCCTTCCCGAAGAGGGGAGATCGTCGCCATCAACACCGTCATCAAGCTAGACTTCATCGGGATCATCATCATCATCCACACAATCATCTCCACCAGCACCATCAGCACCACTCCATCCCGCTGTAACAATTGTGTTGAATACTTGCATAGTTCTTAGGGGAATTTTCCCGGTGTTGATTACTATTGAAGTTGATGCTTGTGAGTGGAACCATTGGATTATTATTTATGTTTAGATTGTTATCCATCACCATATCATCTTTGATCTTGATCCATATGATGTCTTGTGAGTAGTTCGTTTAGTTCTTGAGGACATGGGAGAAGTCATGTTGTTAGTAGTGGATTTGTGTTGAGATATTATTCAATGTTTTAGTATTTAAGTCGTGGTGCTATTCTTCTAGTGGTGTCATGTGAACGTCGACTACATGATATTTCACAATTTATGGACCTAGGGAATGCATTGTGTATTTGGATACTAATTGTGGGGTTGCTGGAGTGACAGAAACCTGAACCCCTGTTAGGACACCATTGCACAAGGGAGCGTAGGGTCTCAGAGTTTAAGGCTATGGTTAGGTTTATATCTTAATTGCTTTCCTGTAGTTGTGGATGCTTGCATGGGGTTTAATCACAAGTATGTATTAGTCCAAGTAAGGTCGGTACATTAGCACAGGTTCACCCACACAACACTTAAAACACCAAAGAAGATTACTCAGCTACTTGAAGCGAAAGCACTTGACATAATTCCCATGTGTCCTCGAGAACGTTTGGTCCTTATAAGTGTTTCCATAGGCTTGTCCTTTGCTAAGAAAGGATTGGGCCACTTGCTGCAATTGTTCGTTGTCTTTATTACCTGCACTTTATTCTTTGCTTTATCATAAAATCCCTAAAAATCCGTGTGCTAAGTATTTACAGAGATTTCTTGGTCCATACCACTAGTCAACACCTTCTGCTCCTCGTTGGGATCGACAGTCCTATTTATCGGAAGTACTACGATACACCCCCTATACTTGTGGGTCATCAAGACTATTTTCTGGCACCGGGGAGTGAAGCGCTATTGAAGAGTGGAACTGGTAAAGGAAACTTCTACTATGAGTATTGCTTTTTATTTCTGTTTATTACTTTGTTTCCAATATGGATAACCCACTTAGTTTTCTGTTTGGGAAAACTACTACCACTGTTAGGGTAGTAGATGAACCACCACCTGTTGAGACAGATCCTTTTAGGATACCTACAAGTATTGTTGATCGTATTATGGATAATTATTATTTAGGGGATGGAGTTGTCCACCCTGGTGATCATTTGCTTTTTATCCATGAATTATGTGGGTTGTTTAAGTGTGCAGGTATCACAACTGAACAGGTGAAGAAGAATTTACTCTCTATATCCTTGAAAGGGAGAGCTGAAGAATGGTATAAGCTGCTGAAGAATGGGCAATGGGAGAAAATAGTACCTCTCTTTTATTCTAAATTCTATCCTCCCAATGAAATTTTAAGGATAGGAACCTGATATATAACTTTTGGCCTCGTGATGGAGAGAGAGTACAACTCAAGATTGGGGGAGATTGAAGTTACTAATGCTTAAATGTCCTATTCATGAACTCCCTAACAATATTATTATCAATAACTTTTATGCTAGGCTTTCTCTTCATCATAAAGATTTACTAGATACTTCTTGTGTTGGATCATTCACACGTATGAAGGAAGAAGCTAAATGGTATCTCGTAGACTGTATTCAAGAGAACACTGAAGCTTGGGAGAATGACAAACGAAGAAAGTCAGGTATAAATTATGATTATGAATGCATAATTTTTTTGATGGGAACTGATGACTTCCGTGATATTAGTAATGAGTATGGTCTGGACTCCTAAAGTATTGCCAATTGTTTTAAGGCTTTTGACTCTTACATAGAAATTCCTAAAAATAAGTGGAATAAGTACCATGCACCTTACAAAGATGTTGTTAGTCATGTTCCTGTTAGAAGCACTGAAGTTTGTACTATTGATCATATTTTGCCTGAACCTTATGTTGAGAAAATACCTTTCCCAGCTAAGGTAAAGGAGTATTCCATGATGATTAGTGCGAATAACAAAGGTACAAAGAAAACCGTGGAACCCGATGAGCAAATAAATATTGAACCTGTGGTAGCTATTGTGAAAGATCTTGACACTAGAAATATAGAGGATGAGCACATTGTCTTCTGTGAAGATGCTTCTAATATTATTTCTCATCCTAGTAAAGCTATAAAAGTTAGTGTCCCTGTGCTTTTTGTTAGAATTAGCGATCATTGCTATTATGGTTTATGTGATATTGGTGCTAGTTCTAGTGTTATTCCTTACGAGCTTTATAGGGAAATTATGCATGAAATTGGTCCGTGTGAGCTTGAGGACATTGATGTTGTTATTCACCTTGATAATAAGGAAACCATTTTCCCTATTGGTGTTGTAAGAGATGTGGAGGTTCTCTGCGGTAAGATTAAGTATCCTGCTGATTTTCTAGTGCTTAATTCAGCAGCTAGCAAAACTTGTCATATCATCTTTGGTAGACCTTTCTTGAACACTTGTGGAGCTATTTTAGATTGTAAAAAGGTGAAAGTTTTAACAAAGCTTAATGGAGATTCCTATGAGTTTAAAATTTCCAAATTTGCTAAAGTTCCTTGTGAAAATAGCTTGCCTAATAAAGATTTCAAGATGGAACAACTTGCTTCTATTGATCTGGTTTATGACCTTGGACCTCTTTTTGGTGATTGTAAGTATGCTCATTCTGATGATAAAGTCATTGACTGTGACAGTTATATTGTCAACTTTATTCAAGGTGCTACTGAAAGTTATTATGAGAGAGGGAAACATGGTTTTATGCATCAATAATGTTAAGTTTCCCTGTTTTATGTTGAAAGCTTTGAAGTTGCATTTGTTTTGTCTTCCTATGCTAGTGGATTTTTGTTTCAAAAATTTGTTTTCTCATGATACCCCCATGCATAGGAAGTGGGTTAGACTGAAATGTTTTAGTTATTTGCTCCTTGATTCTCTCCTTCACTTCAGATATTTATCTCCTATGTGAGCATCTTTGAAACTATCAAGCCTAACTTAAAGGCATTAAAGAAAAGTACTTCTTGGGAGATAACCCAATAGTTTTGTCGAGTCTTGGAAGTTATTACCTAAGTAATAACTTCTCCTTATCCTTTTTGTTTTGGTTTTTGTGTCAAGTTCAACTACTTTTGAGAACTAGAGGAGTTGTGAAAAGTGGATGTCCTGGGAAAGATTTTTGTGTCACATTGTAAAAATTCGTGAAGGACCTCAGTACTTTGGATGGAGATATATTTTTATGTGATTGTTCTGCAAGTTGTTACCCAACTTTCATTAGTTTTGAACTTTTTGATTTGAGCAATAGAAGGTTTTCGAAAAAATCAATATTTACCTACTGGTCTGTTTTGACAGATTTCTGCCATCATTTGCATTTGCCTCTTATATTGATTACCTTCCAGATTCTTTTGGGTTTTTGGAAAGGAGTTGTTATAGCAGCTTTTGTTTTGATGGATTTCAGTTGAAGTGTGAACCTAAAGGTTTATTGTTTTTGCATACACTACTGTTGCCATTGAGGTTTGTGTAAGGCCTTGTATGAAGGGAATTTCCAGGAGAAGGAGAAAAGGATTCTGCAGAGTCCGTCTTTGAATAGGTAAAAGTGGTGAAAACAGAAGGTTCGTGAAAACCCTATCTTTTTATATTTTTGATATTTTTATTACATACGGAAGGTTACGAAACAAAACAGAGGAGGAAACAGAGGCCAAGGTGGCCACACCCACCCTAGGCGCGGGCCCCTGTTGGCCGCGCCTGGAGGGGGTGTGATCCCCCTGAGCTCCGTCTCTGCCTCGTTTTCGCAATAGTATATTCCTCATGCATTGAAACTTTATAATATATAACCCCCCGGGTCCCCCCGAGGTTCGTGTATCGTGTTCTCATCGTGTTTTCGTTTCGATCCGTTTCTGTCAGGAAATCTTCGCAAAGTTTAGAGCACCATGGTCTCCGCCAACGACAAAGGCAAGAAGCCCAAGGAAGATGATCCTCAAAACCCCAAGGAGGAGGAGATTTTTGTAGGGGATGAAGAAGACATGGAGGAAGACGAGCATCCGGACACCCGCGCTACCGTCGCAAGCATTGGAGTGGTGGCAAATCCTACCAATCTTAGGAGGATAGCACGGATGTCTACAGGAGGGAAACCTCCACGTCTTGTCTTCGTTCCACAGTCACCACCTCCACGTACCAAGAAACCCTTCCATACTCTTATACATGAGCAACAATACCAACAGGTGCCCAAAGGGAACTTGCCCTTGGGTTGGGATCTGCCTCGCTCTAACCATGCAGGGAAGGAACACACTAAGAAGGTAGAGTGGGGAAAGAATAGCAAGGACTGGGACTCTCGGTCTGATATGATCATGAACCGCAATGAGCAAAATTCGGAGTTGATTCGTACTCTGACCTTCTGATACGTCGAAAACGTTTCTATAATTTTTGATGCTCCATGCTTGTTTAGTATCTACTTTGTTTTACTTTGTCTACACTTTGAGGTGTTTTTATATCTTTTCTGGAACTAACCTATTAACAAGTTGCCACAGTGCTAGTTGCCTGTTTTCTTCTGTTTTTGGTTCTAGAAAGGCAGAAAAACAATATTCTCGGAATTGGACGGGACAAAAGCCAAAGTCAATATTTTACCGTGGGCGACATGAAGCCAGAAGACGAGACGGAGAGGAGCCATAGGGCGGCCAAACCCCCCTAGGAGCGGGGTGGGCCCACCCCGCGCATGGGTAGGGTGTGACCCCCTGGTGGCCCTCCTGGCTCGCCCCTTTGCCTATAAGAAGCCCCCGATGCATAAACCCTAGGCACCCGATCAAAACTCCACGAAACCTTCTGTAGCTGCCGCCACCATCGTCCCTAGATCGGGGGGATCTGAAGTTCTTCCCGGCACCCTGCTGGAGGGGAGATCATCCCGGAGGCCTTCTTCTCCGGTATGAAGCGTGAGTAGTTCCACCTTGGACTAAGGGTCCATGTAGTAGCTAGATGGTTGTATCTCCTCCTTGCGCTTTCATGTATAGATCTTGTGAGCTCCGTTCATGATCAAGATCTAATCTATTTGTAATCATGCATGTTGTGTTTGCGGGGATCCGATGGATATTGAGATTACTATGTCAGATTGATTAATGGTTTTGTCTATTTGATTCTATCATGTCTATGTTGTTTGTGATCTTGCATGCTCTCCGTTGTTAGTAGCTATCTTGGCCAAGTAGTTGCTAGTGACTCCAAGAGTGGGGTATTTATGCTCGATAGTGGGTTCATGCCTCTAGTTTCCAAGGGAAGTGACAAAAATATCTTCGGTTGTAGATGTGATGTTGCCACTAGGGAGAAAACAACGGTCTCTTGTTCATGGAACAAGTGGATTGTTTACCTTACACACTTTGCTTAAAGCAGTTGCCTGTTGCTTGCAACTTAATACTAGAGGGGGTTCAGATGATAACCTGAAGGTGGACTTCTAGTCATAGATGTAGTTGTAGGGGTTCGTAGCATGGAAAACAAAAATTTTCTATCGCATACAAACAAACAAGCCAAGATCTATCTACTAGATTGTAGCAACGAGTCGATGGAATAACTTACCCTCGAAGATTCCAAAGCGGTTAACGAGAGCAGATTCTCGTGGGTGATGTAGTCGTACTCTTTCTGATCTCAAGATCGCGTAGACGATCCTTCTGGCGCCACGTTCTGGCAGCGCTCCCGCAGTCGGTCACACGTTCGGTACTCGACGAAGACCTTCCTCTCCCTTGTTCCAGCAGGCAGCGGAGGTTGTAGCACTCTCCTCGCGATTCCGGCAGCACAACGGCGTGGTACCGGAAGTAGAGGGGAGATCCCGCAGGGCTTCGCCTTAAGCCGGTGCGAGTATGGTGGAGCTTATGAGAGAGGCTATTAGTGGTCTAGTAATTAGACACACCAATTAGAAGGCTCTAAACCAATTAGAAGGCTCTAAACCGCAGGCTAAAGCAATTAGAAGCTCTAAACCAAAACGGCTCTAAACCGGAGGTAGAAGATAGGAACTTGTGTGTTCTAGGAGGGGAGCCCTGCCCCTCCTTATATAGATGGGAGGGGGCTGGCGCGCCAGGGGAGGGAGGGAGTCCCTCCCCAACTCGGCCTAGGGCTGGCCGCCGGCTTGGAGGAGAGAAACTCCTCCTCCAAGTCGGTTCCAACTCCTCTTGCTTGTTTCCCACAGTTTCTTGTTTTAGCCGTTTGACTTTCAAACTGGACATTTGACTTTTCTATTTTAGGATTCAATTTAATCCCTTATTTGGGACAGCAAGAACACTTAGTACATGATGCAATCATTCCAATATGTAATGACACATTCATGTACCCCTCCCTCCCCGGAGTGCCGGACAATCCGGAACCTTCCAGAACATTCCCGATGAAAACACCGGAATCATTCCCGAACTCCGAAACGGGACTTTCCTTATATGAATCTTATTCTCCGAACCATTCCGGATCACCTCGTGATATCCCGGATCCCATCCGAGACTCCGAACAACATTCGGTCTCTTTCTCATAATACCATAACTACTCAAACAACGTCGAATCCTTAAGTGTGTCTCCCTACGGTTCGTGAATTATGCGGACATGATCGAGACACTTCTCCGATCAATAACCAATAGAGGAATCTGGAAATTCATATGGCTCCCACATATTTCTACGATTACTTTGCGATCGAATGAACCACTTACATACGATACCAATTTCCCTTTGTCTCACGATAGTTTACTTATCCGAGGTTATGATCGTCGGTATCTCTGCATACCTAGTTCAACCTCGTTACTGATAAGTACTCTTTTCTCGTTCCCGTGATATGTGATCCCTTGTGACCAAGTCACATGCTTGCAAGCCAATTGGATGACATTCCACCGAGAGGGCCCAAAGTATATCTATCCGTCATGTGGATGGACAAATCCCACTCTTGATCCATGTGTTTCAACCAATACTTTCCGAACACTTAATGCCACTTTTATAGCCACCCAGTTACGGTGTGGTGTTTGATGTCATCGAAGCATCCATCTGGTAAAGGTGATATGCATGATCTCATGGTCGAAGGAATTAGGTTACTATGTATCAGAAAGCATATAGCAATTGAACTATTTAAATGACTTGATCTTTATGCTACGCTTATCTATAGGAGTATGTCCATCACATCATTCTCCTAATGATATGATCATGTTGTTAATAACATCTCTATGTTCATGATCAGGAAACCATGATCATATATATTACCAACAAGCTAGTTTAACAAGAGGCTTTACTAGGGACTCTTATTTTAGTTTACAAATCACACAAGTATTAGTGTTTCCGGTTAATACAATTATAGCATGGTATGTAAACATTTATCATAAGTGTGAAGATATGATAATAACCCACTTTATTATTGCCTCTTGGGCATATCTCCAACAGTCTCCCACTTGCACTAGAGTCAATAATCTAGTTTCAAACCTTTGTGTATTCAACACCTATGGCTTTCCGGTGTTGTATGTACACTATTGCTAGTGGTCAACTGATCTCCGGATCTGACACTTCCAGGTCCGTGTGTAATTGCATGTCTTTGCGTCTCTACGCATCACTCATTCTCTAATGAGATGGCTTTGTATAAATTTGGTCTTTCGGTGTGACCTTTAGTTCTTTGGGGTTTAAAACATGTTGATAATATTGTCGCACAATATATCTTCATAGTATTATCCCTCTGTGAACTACACCTAGTTTGATAACAAACTACTTGACACAAATGCCCTCTTTTGATGCTAAAATAGTAGTCATATACTTAGCCTTTTGTTGTAGTATCTGTCACAATGTCTTAACTTTGGAACTTATCCAAATCCATTATGGAACTCACTTTCCATTATATTGTGCCACCCTTAGTTTAGATTGAGATAAACTTAATTTGTACTTTGTGACAAAGCTAGTATCAATGTAGTACTTTTACAATGAACTAACCATCTATTTGTCACTTCTACAAATATTATACTCTTAGTTCTTTCAAAAGATCATAAGAATATCCTTACTATTGTCCAATGATCATCTTACGAATCATTCTGGTATATGCTCACAACTTTTAGAGCATAGGACATATCTGGATTTGTACATATCACAGTATGACTGATATAAATACTCTTTGTGATTTCATACATCAAGTATCAATCTATACTTGATTATTTGTTTCACTTTACCAAATGTCAATACACTTGAATATATCATCAACATTGAACTTATTCAATCCTTTCTGTGCGACAAGAACCTATCTTGTAGTTTCTATATTGAACTCATTCAATATCTTGTCTATGTACTTCTGGCACAACCATATTAGCGTCTATTGATGCCAAATATTTGGGTTTTGCCTAAGTCTTTCATAGGGATGAATTTCTTAATATGTGTTAATAAAAGATACATTATTTCCAATCAACAATATGTCTTCCACATAATGTATTAGAAACATGTCTTAGCGCTCCCACTTAATTTCTTGCAAATGCAAGCATCTTCATTGTCTCTGATGAAATTAAACCCTTTTAACAGTTTCATCATAGTGAAGATTCCAACTCCGCTATTCTTACTTCAACCATTGAAGTTTGCATATGCTTTTAGCATCCTTTGAATTAACAAAACCCTATGGACCGTGTTATGCACTTGTCCTAGGTAACAATTCTATTAGAAGAACTTGTTTTGTTTATTCAACTACCATATAACAAAATTATATGTAGTGGTTGCTACATAAATCCGTCTAGACTAAATATCATTATGAAAGATCAAATCTTGTCATAGTCAACCTTTGAACATTGTTGTGAACTCTTTCCCAACATGTCGTCTATTTCATAGATGTAAAACATCCATGTCTATTTCTTTATAGATCCAGACACAACTGTAAGGTCTTACACCTTTCTCGAGGGTCCTTCAAGTTCAAAACTTGATTTCTCGTGTATGGAACTATCACGGATTTTATGGCTTCAAGCCATTTGACGGAGTCAGGGCCCATCATCGCTTCTTTGCATGCAGTCGGTTCATTATTCTCAAATAATGATTCAACCCTCAAATCTTGGTATTTGATTGTTTACCCGATCTACTTGTTTCAATAGGAACTTAGATCTCCGTGACCACAACTTATGAAGTACACGAGCCATGAGCATAGTTTGCTAACTCCGGAACACTTTTCGGCGCTGCGCAACTTTGCACATATAGCTAAGGTTCTTTTAACCTTATCAAAGTTCTATTGTCCTCCCACTTAACTTTTCACGGAAAATTCCTTCCCAAAGAAACTTGACGTTCTAAGCAACAAACACTTTTGTCTCCGGTGTTTATGGAGGAATACTTAACAGTTTATACAAAGACAGGTTCATCCGACTTTGGTTGCACACATCTTTCTTATGCATAGCATACCAATGTTTAAGAAAGGACAACTTGGGTTTTATCCCAAACCATAACCTTATATGGTGTCATTTCAACGGATTATGATGAAGCTCTTTTCAGTGGAAAAACGGTAATCTCTAAAGCTTTTAATCTTTAAAATATAATGGCAGTTTTATGAATTATACCTTTGATCTTACCATGTCAAACAAGGTTTAATTACATATCTCGAACGCTCCATACTCTTATGGTGTTTCGGGAAATGCAAATCCACGGAACGATTCCTTAAATCTTAGGTATTATGCTAAACTTGTAACTTAAATATTTTCCTTTATGATCTTATCATAAACTATTCATATTCTTGTTACAATGATTTTGCACTTCATCTTGAAATTCTTTGAACTTTTCAAATATTTCACACTTCATCCTTATTAAGTAAATATTCATATATTCACTCAAATTTTTGGAGAAAGCATATGAAGTTGAAATCCATCGCTTTTGACTACACATAATGGATTTCATACAACAATATGTACAAGTTCCAATAAGCTAGTCATTCGTTCCCTTTTGGCCTATGAACGAAGTTTTAATTATCTCTAGGAAAGTTTCACAAGCGTCATTTGATCAAAAATCAGAAGACTCCAAAATTCCATCCACATGGAGTTTCTTCATGTTTTCTTTCCAATATAATTTAAACGGCGATGTCACTTCCTAAGTGATCTTTCAATCAATTTGTCTTTCGACATCTTTAGCACTGGTTTTATGGATGTGATGTCTCCAACGAGATTTGTGAATCATCCATCTTTTATGGATCACGACAATTATTTGAACAATCCTTTTGTTCTCATAATACCTGGTAAAACAAATTTTTGAAGGCAAGCTTTGATGTTTAACGAGCAACACAATAACCCTTTATTTGTTCTCGATGAACATCATCAAATATTCTTTTGCTAGTTACTTAGGCCATTGTAGTTCATGAATTGTGTTGTTTCGTATGACGATTCACACCAACAAATTCAGTATAAAATACTTAAGAACCACATTGTTTAATAAGCAAAGAATATAGCCATAACATGTATATCATCTATATACTTAAACTGAACAATTCTAGTCTTTTCTTTTCTGCCATATATTTATGAGATTCTCTTTCAATATTTCCTTTTCTGTTTGAAAGAATCTATCAACATCAATAGTGGAGTCATACATATGACACATAGTCCAAAGCGTGTATAGTTAAATACCAATGTCTTTGGACTTGCACTTTGAAGTAGATCACCATCATCAAATGTTTGGTGTTCTTTCAAATTCCTTTCTTTAGTAATCTCTTGGTGTAGTAACCATTTTACCTACATCAAATATTCACCCTCATCATGGATTTATCCATGATCAAGCTATTTTTAGCTTATAACGGTGAATCATGAGTATAATGTTGCTATCCAAAACCTTTTGGAGGATTAGGACAACAAGTGTCTCCAACTTTTTTGCAAATTCTCATCAAATATGAGAACATGACTTTTGCCATATTATACTCTATCATGTTGTAACCAATACTTCGTTTCAGATATCACAATATCTTCCACACATCATGGTTTCTGAAACAACTCTTTCAGATCCTAGATAACCTTGATATTAAGAGAATCCTTTGAATATCAAGAATCATGGAGACAAACATGATACTTATATACTAACACTTGGAATTGTTACTCTTGATTTAATACTAATTATTAAACTTCATGGAGTAACCGGAACTTACTGAAAGTTTGCAATAGGACTTTTAAACTTTAAATTAACACTTCAAAACAATACGATACCAGTTCGTAAAGTAACTAACCAGAATTCTATAGTTCTATCATCTCAATTATAACTAATCGCCAGGTGGTAAACGGATGCCAATGACTACAACAACTATGCAAATTCACTTTGATTTAGTTTATGATAAATTGAGTTCTAATTAATAATTAAATTAATCTAGGTGAACTCCCACTCAAAACAATATCCCTCACATTGTTTTAGTGATCACACGAACCAAATCCACCACATCAAAACCGATCATCACGAGAGTTGATATAGCTTCAATGGCGAACAATCAACATGTTCATCATATCTACTTATATGACTCATGCTCTACCTTTCGGTAATCCGTGTTCCTGAGGCCATGTCTGTACATGCTAGGCTCGTCAAGATCAAACCTTAGCCACCGCATAAGCAAATCTGGCTTGCTTACGTTGTATACACTTGCGGAATCTAACACACCCGATCATCACGTGGTGCTTCGAAACAACAAGCTTTAGCAACGGTGCTAACTAAGGGCGAACACTTTCTGATTTGAAATTCATGTGCATGAGGGATCATCTTATAATGCTACCGTCGTCTACTAAGCAATACAAGATGCATAAAGGATTAACATCACATGCAATTCATAATATGTGATATGATATGGCCTTTCTTCTTTGTGCTTCCGATCTCCATCTTCAAACACGAACATGATCTCCATCATCTCCGGCATTGCATCAAGGTCAATGACGCTTCACCATGGTTGTCGTCCACCGGCTTCAACTATTACAACTACTTTGAATAGACACGCGGGTCTTAACATAAATTAAAGACAACCATATGGCTCCTGCCGGTTGCCAACTTACAATAAGGAACATTGCATACATCAAATATAATCACAATCATGGCCATATCATATCACTGCACACCCCTGCAAAACAAAGTTAGACGCCTCTACTTTCTTTGCATATTTTACGTGGTTTGGGGCTTTCAATAAGTGTCGTTCTAACTTACGAACAAGAACCACAACATTGATACTAGCATTGTTGATTACCCGTTGTAAATTGGATCTTAACTATGCTAGGAGAAACAGGCACCCGCAAAGCCACTTATGCAATACAAGTTGCATGTCAAGCGTGGAGCAAGTCTCATGAACGATGTCATGTAAGGTTAGCCCGGGCCGCTTCATCCCAACATACCGCAAGATGCAAAGTACACAAAAAGCAATCTACAATAAAAGCATCAACGCCCACAATGACCAT
Source organism: Avena sativa (assembly GCA_916181665.1). Lineage (NCBI taxonomy): Eukaryota > Viridiplantae > Streptophyta > Magnoliopsida > Poales > Poaceae > Avena > Avena sativa. The sequence goes on along the minus strand of OV702285.1, from coordinate 86,069,143 downwards.
TGTGTTCTACTCGTGCAACAGATCTACATATAGACACGGCTCTGATACCACTGTAGGGGTTCGTAGCATGGAAAACAAAAATTTTCTATCGCATACAAACAAACAAGCCAAGATCTATCTACTAGATTGTAGCAACGAGTCGATGGAATAACTTACCCTCGAAGATTCCAAAGCGGTTAACGAGAGCAGATTCTCGTGGGTGATGTAGTCGTACTCTTTCCGATCTCAAGATCGCGTAGACGATCCTTCTGGCGCCACGTTCCGGCAGCGCTCCCGCAGTCGGTCACACGTTCGGTACTCGACGAAGACCTTCCTCTCCCTTGTTCCAGCAGGCAGCGGAGGTTGTAGCACTCTCCTCGCGATTCCGGCAGCACAACGGCGTGGTACCGGAAGTAGAGGGGAGATCCCGCAGGGCTTCGCCTTAAGCCGGTGCAAGTATGGTGGAGCTTATGAGAGAGGCTATTAGTGGTCTAGTAATTAGACACACCAATTAGAAGGCTCTAAACCAATTAGAAGGCTCTAAACCGCAGGCTAAAGCAATTAGAAGCTCTAAACCAAAACGGCTCTAAACCGGAGGTAGAAGATAGGAACTTGTGTGTTCTAGGAGGGGAGCCCTGCCCCTCCTTATATAGATGGGAGGGGGCTGGCGCGCCAGGGGAGGGAGGGAGTCCCTCCCCAACTCGGCCTAGGGCTGGCCGCCGGCTTGGAGGAGAGAAACTCCTCCTCCAAGTCGGTTCCAACTCCTCTTGCTTGTTTCCCACAGTTTCTTGTTTTAGCCGTTTGACTTTCAAACTGGACATTTGACTTTTCTGTTTTAGGATTCAATTTAATCCTTTATTTGGGACAGCAAGAACACTTAGTACATGATGCAATCATTCCAATATGTAATGACACATTCATGTACCCCTCCCCCCCCGGAGTGCCGGACAATCCGGAACCTTCCAGAACATTCCCGATGAAAACACCGGAATCATTCCCGAACTCCGAAACGGGACTTTCCTTATATGAATCTTATTCTCCGAACCATTCCGGATCACCTCGTGATATCCCGGATCCCATCCGAGACTCCGAACAACATTCGGTCTCTTTCTCATAATACCATAACTACTCAAACAACGTCGAATCCTTAAGTGTGTCTCCCTACGGTTCGTGAATTATGCGGACATGATCGAGACACTTCTCCGATCAATAACCAATAGAGGAATCTGGAAATTCATATGGCTCCCACATATTTCTACGATTACTTTGCGATCGAATGAACCACTTACATACGATACCAATTTCCCTTTGTCTCATGATAGTTTACTTATCCGAGGTTATGATCGTCGGTATCTCTGCATACCTAGTTCAACCTCGTTACTGATAAGTACTCTTTTCTCGTTCCCGTGATATGTGATCCCTTGTGACCAAGTCACATGCTTGCAAGCCAATTGGATGACATTCCACCGAGAGGGCCCAAAGTATATCTATCCGTCATGTGGATGGACAAATCCCACTCTTGATCCATGTGTTTCAACCAATACTTTCCGAACACTTAATGCCACTTTTATAGCCACCCAGTTACGGTGTGGTGTTTAATGTCATCAAAGCATCCATCCGGTAAAGGTGATATGCATGATCTCATGGTCGAAGGAATTAGGTTACTATGTATCAGAAAGCATATAGCAATTGAACTATTTAAATGACTTGATCTTTATGCTACGCTTATCTATAGGAGTATGTCCATCACATCATTCTCCTAATGATATGATCTTGTTGTTAATAACATCTCTATGTTCATGATCAGGAAACCATGATCATATATATTACCAACAAGCTAGTTTAACAAGAGGCTTTACTAGGGACTCTTATTTTAGTTTACAAATCACACAAGTATTAGTGTTTCCGGTTAATACAATTATAGCATGGTATGTAAACATTTATCATAAGTGTGAAGATATGATAATAACCCACTTTATTATTGCCTCTTGGGCATATCTCCAACAGTAGTTGGTTGGCGGTCTATGTATATTGTTGTATTTCCCAATCGAATCTCATAGGATCTTTTTGTCTAGTATTGCATTGTTACGCCTTGCTCAGTTCCTGTCAATGCCCTCCTGTAATTTTTTTACCCTCCAAGCCATGTTGTTTATCTAAGAAGAGCACCTCTAGTGAACTATGGATCCCGGTCCAATCTTTACCATTGATACATACTCCACTATTACATGTTTACTTGCTGCAAACCATTACCTTCCACACCATACAGTTAATCCTTTGTTACAACAACCGGTGAGATTGACAACCTCACTGTTAGTTGGGGCAAAGTCTTGAGTTTGTGTTGTGTAGGTTTCCACGTTGGTTGCAACAACTATGTGATGTTTCCTTCCTCCTAATGGTTCGATAACCTCGGTTTCTTACTAAGGGAAGACTTGTTGTTGTGCTGCTTCACACCTTGGTCTTGGGGTTCCCAACAAGATCCACATCAACTGAGCCATCAACAAGTTTTCTGGCGCCGTTGTTGGGAAGGATAAGGACGTCTTCACAAGGGGAGTCCTCCTCAACCTTTCTATTTTATTTGTTTTTAGTTTGCTTAGTTTCTTTTGCTTGGTTTTGTTTGCCTCTTTTCATCAAAAAAACTTCAAAAAAATTAGTTTAGTTTGGTTTGCTTTCTCTTTTCAAAAACACAAAAAATAGTTCCTACTCTAGTTGCCACCTTGTTCTAGCTCACCATGTTGCTCCCCAAGTTCACCCTGAAGGACCTTTCTATAGGTAGTGGCTCCATAATTGGGAAAGACAATATTGAAGAATTCTTTAATCATGTTAGCAAGCATGAGGATATTGAGTGTAACACCCTCAGAATCGACTCTATGCAAGTCTCAGCGATTCCTGACAAACCCGCATAGAAACGATTCAAAGGTGCCCACCAGGCACTTGCGTGCGGGTGGAAAACGAAGTAATATCATTACACATTAGTTCATGATGGAACCCACAGAACAGATATATACACCAGTGACTCATCGAGTCAAGGATACAATATACAGTACAAAGATCCGAATCACCTTGAAAACGATACAGCGTGCGAGTACGGACAAGATGCAAATTAGGCTAAGAGCCTTGAAGAATAACCAATGGCATCCATAACCCTGCCCAGGCCAAACCGAAAGGGTAACCCTACTAACAACGTCGATCTCAAAACCTGCTTAAACAAAAGGGGTGCCGACAAAGGGCAAAGGAAAAAGGAGAGCGGTCAGTACTGAGTCCAGTACACGACGATACTAGAATTTAGCGGTCCTCGCCTACAAAGGTATGGTGGACTGAAGCGGCAGCGCAGCATGCACTAAACAACCTATAGAGACTCGATATAACTATCGGCTATCAGAGAGGGATAAGAAAGACCTATTCGGAACCAACCTGATACTACCACCAAACATACCCATCCTGGTATTTCCCCCTCGAGACCAAACGAGGAAGTCAACCGAGGAACTCACACAGTTGGTAGTTTTATTCATTCCGTTATAGTTGCGGCAATTACTAGTCAGATATAGATAGCATGAGTCATCCTGATATAATAAGCAGTGGGCAGTTTTAGTTAACCATTCCGTTGTAGTTGCGATACTTACTAGTCAGATACATATAGCATGAGGCATCCCAAAACCCAGCAGTTGTTGGTACTTTTATTTAGCCATTCCATTGTAGTTACAATACTTACTAGTCAGATACAATGGTAACAGGTAACAGCCCAAACCAGCAGTTGTTGGCACTTTTATTTAGCCATTCCATTATAGTGAAGCTGATTACTAGTCATTATAATGTCAAATTTATAGCACTACTTTAGTTATAGTTGTCTATGATTGAGATACTGTGCTCCAAGTCGTCCATAACCGCGGACACGACTTTTAGAAAGTTTTACCCTGCAGGGGGCACAAATAGCAACACACACACGATCAACCTCGGGAAAAACCAAATGAAAACCCAACGAGGCATCACGACAGAACATTCGCAAGATTCATATTTGATTTGAAGGGGCCACCCCACTAAGCTACCCGCGACAAAGTTGGCCGACTCCGATACGGACCCAGAGGTTTGTGACAATGGCTATAAACGACTGGGAACCCGAAAGTGTGACTGGGCTTGTCGATACCGCGAAAACATTCCACGTTGGTTCCAAAACAGTACATGCGCTCCACACGTAATCGTAAATAAAGCAGTAAAGCATGGCATAAGTATAGGATAGTAATAAAGCCCCAAACTACTTGTGGCCCCAAGGAATTAAATATGACTCAAGCTAGGGTTAGGGGGATTCATGGTCCCACATGCGGATAGTGCGAATATTCAAAGAACAGGTATCAAGTACTCGGGGTCCTACGGGACACAAGTGGACGGTTAAAAACCAAATAACATCTATTTTTGCCCACCTGTGGCTCTGCATTATTTACCTACTTCAATTTTAGTTATTTAACAATAATTAAAGCCATGATCATCTCCAACATAAAGCATATGGCAGCCTTCCAACAACCGTGGTATTTGACGACACGCAACAGCACTTGAGCAAGCGACTACGATGCGCAAGTCCAACTATCTACCAAACAACAGGTAATAGGATGTGTCCAAGGCAATATAGGGCTTCAAGGGATATCACGGGTACGAGAACTAGAGCATCGCAACACAAATAACACTAGATCAACAGGAGGAAATAAAGACTATAAAAGCAAAATAGGTAGAAAGGGGGAGAATGCTCGCCTGAAAACATTGCTGAAGATTCATCCGAAGAACGGGCGTCACTCGCATCAACTCATCGGCCTAATCCGTGAAGAAGCAAAGCACTAGAAGAAACACCGGATGCAATATTTAATACTACGGCAAAAGATCGGGCATGATGCATGTATGATGTATGGCATGGCAAAGCGGAACCGGGGTCCCGACAATTAGTTGAGTGGTTTATGTTGTCTAGATACCCCGCAATTTAATGTTGTATTAACAAGGCAAAATATATCATCGGTTCGCTACACAAATTTATAATGGGGCTAATATTATACTAGATTTGCCCGTATCTGGCCTCCATATTTAATTACGAGGTGAATCGGCATAAGGCCCCCAAACCACACAATATACATGCGAGTATGAATGATTTACATGTAACAATTCATAATGTCATATTATAAAAATAGTGATCTTAGATAGGGGTCACACATGCCGGATCGGAGATCTTGAGGGTTCGGATAGGTCGAAGGGGATCGGTCTTCGAACGCCGGGAACGGGCTTCGGATCGGGGTGTCGGGGCCTTCGGGTCCAGGAAGGAGATCTTGGCAGAGTTCCAAGTTAACAAACATGACAAAAGAGGTACGGGTCAAATTGTGCTTTAGCCAAATATATGGCAGCACAAGAATGGACAGAGGACACAACACAGGCACGAACATAGGGCACGAGGCAATGCCTGGCTTGACGATGAGCAGGGGCGACGGACACGGCGAGTTTGGCAAGATGCAGAGGCGTTGCGCACGTGGGCGCATATGGCTACTGAACCAGAGAGGGGGACGGACAAGGGAGGAGGGCGAGGAGGCGGGGTCCCGTGATTGCTGGTGGTGGCGCCTGGCAGCGACAGACGCGAGGCCGCGTGAGGCAGGCAGAGGAGGGCGCCGCCGAAGCAAGTCGGTGGCGAGCTCCCCTGGCGGGGGTTCGGGCACTGCAGGAGGAGGCGAGGCGCGGTGCTACTCCCCAACGGAGCAACGGTCGCGGGACGGTGGAAGGAGGCCGGCCGACGACGAGGTGGGGGGTCCCGGTGGCGCTCGCGGCAAGGGGAGGCGCCGGCGCGAGGACCGAAGGGTGACGCACTGCTGGTGGTGGCGGGGAGCCCCTGGTTCCTGCAGGCGGCCGGCGGGAGAGCGGAGGGCGGCGACGGCCGAGCTGGGACCGCAGGCAGAAACAACGAGAAGGACCGAGGCTTCGGCGGGCGGGGGATACCGCAAGGGGCTGGTCTAGGAGAGGAAGAGTGGGGGCACCGGGGAGGAAAACCGACGGCGACGTCTCGCGCGAGAGAGAGGAAGCGAGGTGGGGAAGGGATATAGGGAGTAGCGTTCGCGCTGGGAGGACGGGATGGGGTCTGGCCGAGCCTGGGGAGATGGCGTGGGTGGGGTTGGGTAGAGACTGGAAGGTGGGCCAGGCGGGGAGGGGTTGTGCTCACGCGCGTGCGTGTGTGTGTGCGTGTAGCATGGGTGTGTTGGTGGCGGTAGGGAGTAGTGGTTGGGCGGGATGTGCACCTGGCGGCGGCGGGTGTGAGGAAGTGGGTTGGGGTCTAGGGTTAGTCTAGTGGTTTGGGGATTTGTTTTAGGGTTAGGTTTTGGGGTAGGTAGGTAGAGGTTTAGTTTAGGTGGACCAGATTGTAGGTAGTCTGGACCGATTGGGCCTATGGCCTGACCGGTCGGACTGCCTCTCCGGACAAAAACATTTTATTTATTTATTTATTTATTTTAAAACAAGAATATTTTGCAATTAGTTTATAGATAAATAAAATATCCGGTACGACCGGGGTTTTGCATTTGAAATAAAGAGGGATAATTGTAGAAAGCAAAACTAGGCTTTTAGAAAAATACTTTTAGGCAAACAGATGGATGCTGATGTCATGATGATGCACAAGAATAAGACACGCAATTTTTTAATAGTGGTTTTATTCGGGGTGCTACATTGAGGATAGATAGCAGAACTTGCTCCTAATTATGAAATTGTTGCAGCTTCTGTAGTTCATATGTTGGAGGCCAGGTTTGTTAGCCTTAACCCCATGATGCAAATTCTGTTCCTAAAACTAAAAGAAGAAAAGAATGTTGAAAAGAGAGAGTTTATTCTTGAAACTTTACTCAAAGAGTTCCATGATGTTGCTAAGGAAGCCAAAAAGGTCTTTGAGCGTTTTAATATGCTAGGCTCATGTGTAGATGCTATGGGTACTTCAGATAAAACCAAGCCTAGAGATGATTTTAAGATACCCATACCCTTTAAGCTTGTTGGGATGCATGAGGCCTTTGAAAAGAATTTTGATAGGATTGTTCCTAAAAATCCTTTTAATGAAAGTAGTAAACCAAATAGAAATGAGAAGGGATCCTCCAAGACTCATTTGGATGTGATACCTCTCATAGTTGAAGATTTTGCAAGTATTGATCTCAATTCCTCATTTGAAAATACTTGATTTCTTGCTTCTTGTGCCTAACTTAAAGGCGTTAACAAAAAAGACTTGTTGGGAGATAAACTAAGAGTTTTATTGAGTCTTGGAAGTTATTACTTCAGTAATGACCTCTTCTTATCCTTTTTGTTTGCTTTTTGTGCCAAGAATGACCTCTAATGAGAGGGAAGTAAGATTTAGGGAGTTGCTGTCCCGAAACAGATTTTTGTCCTCCACCATAGAAAATCGTTAGGAGTCTCTGTAAGTTGGTTTGAGCTGAAATTTTTTGAATAAATCCCCCAGTACCTTAGCTAACTTTCGTTAGTTCAACACGTTTTGATTTGACCAACACAAGATTTTCGAAAAAATCGGTTTCTACCTGTTGGTCTGTTTTGACAGATTTCTGCCATTATTTGCATTTGCTTCTTATTGATTCCTTTTTGAGTTCTCTTATGGGGAATAGAGATTTTTGAAGGAGTTGCTACAGAATCTTGTGTTTTTAGTGAAAAGTTTTGTTGTTCCAAAGCTAAACCCAAAGGTCTATTATCTTTTGAATACACTAATGTTGCTAATGAAGATTGTGTGAAGTTTTATATGAAGGAAAATTTCAGGTGTAGAGAAAGAATGATGTATTGAGATGAAGAATGGAAAAAAGCTCAATATTGGGGATGCCACCCCGGTGTCACCCCAAGAAATATCCAAGAGGTACAAGCATCAAAGCTTGGGGATGCCCAAGGCATCCCCTTCTTCATCAATAAAAAGCTTAGGTCTGTCTAGACACTTCGTTTTTATTGTTTCATGCACTATTGTGTTGTTCTTGGAGCGTCTTAGTTTTCGTTTGGTTTGCTTAGTTTGTTTAGTTTGCTTGAATAAAGTAGTTTGGACCCCCGTTCTCGCTGTGTTGTGTCAAATAAGTTGCTTGGTGTTGGAAAGGAGTAGAAAGTTCTTGCTTGATAAGTGCAAGAGGAGCTTGCATTGACTGTGACTTAGACTTTAGCATGACATGCTAGGTGTTGTTTTGACCTTATGCTTAGTGATTATTGTTGTAGCATGTCTTGTTCCAAACAATTGGGATTGATTATTGTGCCTTGAAAGAATTATGCGTTGTTTTAGCATACAAAAGCATAGTATTGTGGTATTCTCCTTTGATGCTTTGTTTGGATTGACTTGTCACATGATCACACCATGTTATGACTATGAATAAGTCACCATAGCCTCTATGATCATTTAGTCCTTGACTTGTAGTACCACTCTATGCTTTGATTAGTAATGTTTTGTTGCTCTGCATGATTATGGCCATTATTGCTCTCTGAGTTGGTTGCTCCCAGTCTCTTGCTAGCCTCCACTTGTATGAGTAAGCTCTACTCATGCTTCCAACTCCTAAGAAACCAAGTTATTCCAAAGTGTCTGCTATAAACTCCTATGCAGGGTGTGTTACACCATTCCAAGTATATTCTTGTTTTCAGCTATCTTCCAATTAAAAAAGTATTTTGTTATGTGAAAACTTAGTGATTAAAGCCCTCACAAACTTGATGGCACACTTTATATTCTTTGCCACTAATAAATTTGAACCATTGTGTCATCTATGTTGTATATGCTTGCACTTATACATTGGAATTAGCAGAACCGTGCTGTCACGGGAAACATTTTCAACATTGCACTTGTAGTATGTACACAGTTGATATCATGCTCTTTTGTCTATGGATGTCACCGGTGTGAAATAAAGAGGGAGCTTATAAGTCCATGGAGTTATGTATTTTGTGTTAGAGAAACGCCTGGGCCGCTAGCCTAAGCCATGCCTAATCATGGTGGAAACTTGCGGCATCACCATAATGAGCTATCTGTGAAGCATCCTCAATAAAAAGTTATGCACATAGTAAATAAAAAGATCGCTGAGATGCTCATTGTCCTGACAACGACGCTAGAAAACTTGTTGATGGCTCAGTTGATGTGGAGCCTGTTGGGAACCCCAAGACCAAGGTGTGAAGCAGCACAGCAGTGATGTCTACGCACTTCTATTCTTGTAGACAGTTGTTGGGCCTCCAAATGCAGAGGTTTGTAGAACAGCAACAAGTTTCCCTTAAGTGGATCACCCAAGGTTTATCGAACTCAGGGAGGAAGTGGTCAAAGGTATTCCCTCTCAAGCAACTCTGCAATCAAGATACAAGAAGTCTCTTGTGTCCCCAACACACCTAATACACTTGTCAGGTGTATAGGTGCACTAGTTCGGCGAAGAGATAGTGAAATACAAGTGGTAACGATGCCAGAAAATAGCTTCTGACGGTGAGGTAAAGACTAAAGGCAACAAGAAGGAAGCAAGCAAACATGCAACAGATCTAGATGCAAACGGTGTTTCAATTCTTAGAAACAAGGCCTAGGGATCATACTTTTACTAGTGAACACTCTCTCATATAAATATCCTCTCTTCATGATACTACTGTTAACTACTCTCTGGTTGGACACTCTAATCCATGGTAGGGCTATAACAGCACACCTCAAAGTCCGCATTTCCCAATCTAGATAACCCCGCACTGTCACCTTGAGTTCTATATGGTTCCAACAAACACCACAATTTCATAGAGACATCCAACTCCAAATATAACTCATAAAAAATATTCAATCTAGCCAAAGTGCCACACACGGTAGGCCTGCTATCACTTTCACACACATGGGGAAAAGCATAGATCTATTAAAGCACAAAGAGTATTTATGTAGACTCAAGCCTAAGTGCCACCATGGCATGCTGTTAGGGTCCCAACCTTTAATAAGGTAGAGTCCCCTGTGTTTACAATGCCAGTCCCTGGATCAATATCTAGCATCCACAGTTAAGATGTAATATCAAGAAACAAAGGTCATAATTCAACTTTATAACCAGGAATAACATAATTTTATTACATCTTACATAGCTCATTTGGCTATTACATTACATTGCAGCAGAATATTTATAAGCATGGGGTCCTTCATCTTCAAAGTGCCACAGGCAGACATGTTGGTTGTAGACTTTGTAATCCTAATCAACACACTTCACTAAATCAATCAAACCTGCAACATAACAAGTTACAGCCACAAGGGTCAATACATTTGAATTGTATTGGCAAGTGATACTATGGTAGTATAGTGGAGTCTATCATCTATATGCTTTTGGCTAAGTGGAGTTGAGGCTTGCATTGCTCAAAAATATATTTTTCCTTATCATTTGAAAACACTAAGTTTTTGCTTTGACAAAATCATCTTTCCCAAGGCATCTCCCAATCAAAGATTGAAGATCCTTTAACCCTTGTTCAACCACAAGTTTTTAACTTAGAAATTTGGATGATGAGATTCTTGATAGCTTCCATGTCTTGATGCTCAAATTGTCCTTTACCAGGGACATGGCTAAGTACTTAGGTTTTACACTCTGTAGAGGTGGTGCACTTTCCCCACAAGACTTGGTTTCACCAAGACAAGATCTTTCAGAAGCCTTCCCTTAGACCAAAATGGACGCGCTCCAACCTATCAAACCCTACCACCAACTGTCCATATGGCTAAGTTCTTGCAACCTATATGATCCAGGCAGAGCCCATATTGCCAAGTGGCTGCACTTGAAGCTTCTCAACATTTGACATCTCAAATCTCTTTGTTCCTGGGTGGCCATCCACAAGTGAGATACACAAGGTAAACCATAAACATGGGCCTTGTGTAACCACTCAACGAAAAACCACCAAGCAATTACCATTCCACTCAGGTGATTCATTAACTTAGTTGTTTTATTAAACAAAAACACAAGTCCTCAGACTTAGAAATTTTTCCATAGTATGAATGTATATTCCACCCTTGTTTTCTATTAGCTAAGCTAAGCTTGACAGTAGTAGGAATCTTAACTTAGGAAAATTTCTACTAAGGTTTCATCTACTAGGTTTTTTTTCCCATAGCAAGGTTTATACTTAGCAAAATTCCATGCATGTTTTACTTAGAGAAATCACTAATGCATAGTGAAAGTAATGGGACAAAAGTATGAAGCATCACTTGCCTTTTTGGTAGAGTATAGGTTCACTCCTTGATCTTTGCAACGTTCACACACTTCAAGTCACTACAAATCAATCAAGCAAACAATATTTCAATCTACCATTCAAGCAATTCATCACATAAAATAATAAAACAAAACAACACATGCAAGCATGCAAAAGGGTTGTTTTATTTGTAAAAGTGGTTTCTAATGGGTCATAAACATTTGGGTACACCTAATGGTCATTTTATAAAGTGGCAAAGTCATTTGCAAAAGGTTTCACTTTATAAACTATTTTCAAAACAAGGTATCATTTTATGTGGTGTAGAAATATTTTACTAAGGCATTAATCTATAGGGTTCACCAAATATGTTTTCAAACCATAAAACTTGGTGTTTGGGGTCAGAGAGTTTAAAACAAAACATTTCCCAAAGGTTTTCTTCCAAAACCATTTTTAATAAATAAACTATATTTTTATTTGACTAGAAATGGTTTTAAATCAAAGAATCATTCTTTTGCATCACCAAATATATTTTTGAAACCACAAAGTGTTTCCTATGGTCAGTAGGTTCAATTCACCATTTTCCAAAGATTTTATCCCCAAAATCAATTTTGAACAATTTTTACATTCTAAACAAGCATACATATGTTTCTGCAAAAACAAACATTTTACCAGAAGCTTTTTACTAAACAAAAGGCATGGTTGGCTAGGGCTTGTCTTGCTGATTCCATTGATATAAAGTTTGCAAATTTTGGACGTGTAGAACTAAAGTGATGGATGTTTCAAAATCACATTCTAATCAGATTCAAAATTCTGTTTAAACCAAACTAGTGCCACGCGGCGCTTTCCTATTCGTCGGTACCACTTCGGCTGGATCACGCTCTCTAGTGCGTTGGATCAAATCAGATCGAGCAGCACAGGTTGCGTACCCCTTCATTGTTAAGTGATCTATCGTATCCATTGGATCGTCATCTAACGGCCATCGTCACCCTGACCAAGTTCTGGCGGCGCTCGACGGCTGCGCGCGGCGGCGACGGTCAGACGACGGCGAAGCTGGCGATGCAGGAAGAGAGGAAGGAAGGGAGTATGCTCACCGTGTTCGCAGTAGCGTGGGTAAGCTCAACGTGTTGTTGGTTCGAGGAGGGGCACACAGGGTAGTCCTGAATCGCTCGCCGGAGTTATACTTCTCCTCGGGTGCGGTCAGATGTTGTCGGAGGTGGGCGTCTGGGGCGCAAGCGAGCAAGAGATCATGTCAGGAGGATGTGCAAGTTTGTACAGGTTGAAATGGAACTCACCATAGGGCAAGGGGCACATGGAGTTGACGACAGTAGCTCGCCGGAGCTGATGCAGACGGCGGTGGTTCCTAGACGAAGACGAAGGCGAGGCTGTGGGGCATGAGCAGACAAGTGGGAGGTACTGGAAGAAGCGCACGGTGATGGTGAACGAGCTCGTAGCATCCAAGGGGCAAGGGGAGGCAGGTACTGGCTGGAATTGGCCGGACAGCTCGTCGGAGCAGAGGGCGTTCTAGGTCGAAATTTGCTCGGCCTGGGGGCAGAGGGGGTGCAACGTTTAGGGGAAAGGGAGGAGGAGGAGGCGGTTTAGTACGTGTGGTCGCGGCGAGGGTTAATGGAGAGATTAACACGAATTGATTGGTGCCTTCATTGGCCAGAAACGGCGACGGAGGATTTGGGGGCGGGGTCGTCGCGGGGTTGAAGACGGTGAGCTGGCGGTGGGGTCGTCTGGCAGCGAGAGAGGGGAAAGGGAAATGGGGTCCATATGCCAGCGTCTGTGTGGGTCGTTTTGTGAGTGAGGAAAACGTTTCAGGGAAGGGGATAGGTGGGCTTGCTGGGCCTAGTTGGGCTGGCCGGCTGGGCTGGCTCCCTTTTGTATTTTTTTTTGTTCTGAATGTTTTTCTTTTTCTAATTGATTTTCTGTTTTGAAATTCAATCAAACAATTCAAACAACACATGAATTCAAACCTTTGTCAAAGTTTGTGTAGTTTTTAATTCTGTTTAACAACAGAATCCAAAGTCCAAAATAAAACAACATTTTTGTTTTAGGGTCCATTAATAATTAAATAAAATGGACCTTAGTTATTAAATCAAATAGGATTTGTTTTATTAAAATCTTTATTTTGAAATCTAAAATATGAAACCAAAAACACTTCAGTAGGTTTTATTTGAGAATATAAAATACTTGGAAAACTTGTTTAAAAGTAATTTAACAAGTTTTGATGTTTAATTAAAATGGTAAAACCTTTATTTTAATAAAATTGGTTTAATAATAAACTCTCCTTATTTTTATTTAAATAAACCTTTACTATTTTAATCAAAACAAAACATTTTATTTCAAAAGCTTGGCCAAGGTTTAATTTGGCTCTATAAAATAATCCTTATTTATAAATCTACCTTTTCTTTTGAAAACCAAATCTTTTATTAAAAGATCCAAAAATAGTAATTTTAAAATATTTTTAACTTTATTGTTTATTTATCTTTTTAAATCCCTTTAGGATTTTATTTGATCCAAATAGGTTTGAAGGTTTCCAATTGGGATCAAAAAGTTTCTTCTCACCCTGAAAATCAACAAAGTTTTATTTTATTCATTTATTTTTCACATAACAAGATTTGGAAAATCTTGGGATGTGACAGGCTACCACCTTTAAAATAAATCTCGTCCCGAGATTTGGGAAGGCTAGGGTTACAAATTGGCTCAAAAGCAACTAGGGTACTACCACCCTTAAAATTTTTCCAACTAAATTACATATTGGTCTTCTTGGGATCTTGGTGTAACTTTCCTGGACAGAAGTTTGCATAGTGGCCTAGCTCTTTGCATTTGAAACATGTGACAAGGCTGAGATCCTTCATAGGCTTGTTTATATTGTGCTTCATCTTTTCTGGACAGTAGTTTGCATAGTGGCCTAGTTCCTTGCATTTGAAACACATCACTTGGCTGATATCTTTCTTTTCCTTTCGTATCATTGCCTCTTGTTTGTTTCTTTGGTTCTTCTTCTTTTCTGGGCATTCATTGGCATAGTGTCCCATCTCTTTGCAATTGTAACATTGCAACTGGCTTTTGTCCTTCTTTTTCTTTTTGGGTCTCTCCAAAGCTAGGAGTTCTTCTAGTTCATGTTCTTCATATCTCACCTCAGAGGTGGGAAATCTTTCTCTCTTCTTGGGGCAGTTACTAGAGATATGACTTTCTTCTTCACAATTAGGGCATTGATCTTTATGCTCCTTGCATGTATGATCCTTGTCTCCACAAATATTGCAAGCTTTGGTTCCTTCTAAAATAACATCTTTGTCATCCTTGTTGTCAGTAGCTCTTTGGGAAAAGTTTTCTCCCATGTTGATCATTTGAGTAACCAATCCTTGCAACAATTGGGATTGAAGTTTCAAAATCCTTTGTATGGCTGGGTCTAGTCCATTGTTGTTGGCTAAAAGCTGAGTTGTCTCTTGGCTCAACTGGTTTTGGGTTACTATGAGTTCTCTCATGTTGTCCTCTTGGTTGTTGTTGTTGTCATCAACCTTGATGTTGGAGTCTCTTGGAGTAGTCATCTGTTTGGGTTGAATTGAGATTAGAATAGGCAAAAGATTTTCTAAGGAAATAATTCTAATCACACACATCACAATTCACTCAAGCAATGTGCAAGCAATCACAAACAACATTTCACTCAAACAACAAAGTTCAAGCACATTTTTAGGCAACACAAATATTTTTGTTACACCACATAAGTTGGTGGGCTTGACTTAAACTAAATATGGTGGTCCATCTATATGGTTCACTTGAGATCTTTCCTTCTTTCTTGGTTGATTCTTCTTGCATGAGATCATGGTTTTCTTGGGAAAACTCTTGGTCACAAAACTTCAAAGGTGATGATGGTTCCTTCTAATTGTGTTTCCTTAGTCTTCAAGTCTTGGGCAATATTTCTTGTCTCACTTGTAGTCCTTAGTGCTATCCAAGGTTGAAGTCCTTGGTGAAAATGCTGAAGATGTTGAAGTCATTAGAGTTGAAGATGTTGAAGTCATTAGAGTTGATGAAGTCCTTTGCACATGGTGAAGTCTTTGGCCATGGGGTAGGTTTTTCCATCAAGTTGAAATAGATGAGATGTAGAATAAAAACCAAAATGGTTGAGGAAAGAGTTTACAAGATTGTTTGTAAATAAGTTTTGGAACAAATAAAACTCCTACTTTCCTAAGGGGTTTTGTCCAATCCTAGGGTTACAATTCCTACAGGCAACACAATGCTCTGATACCATCTGTTAGGGTCCCAACCTTTAATAAGGTAGAGTCCCCTGTGTTTACAATGCCAGTCCCTGGATCAATAGCTAGCATCCACAGTTAAGATGTAATATCAAGAAACAAAGGTCATAATTCAACTTTATAACCAGGAATAACATAATTTTATTACATCTTACATAGCTCATTTGGCTATTACATTACATTGCAGCAGAATATCTATAAGCATGGGGTCCTTCATCTTCAAAGTGCCACATGCAGACATGTTGGTTGTAGACTTTGTAATCCTAATCAACACACTTCACTAAATCAATCAAACCTGCAACATAACAAGTTACAGCCACAAGGGTCAATACATTTGAATTGTATTGGCAAGTGATACTATGGTAGTATAGTGGAGTCTATCATCTATATGCTTTTGGCTAAGTGGAGTTGAGGCTTGCATTGCTCAAAAATATATTTTTCCTTATCATTTGAAAACACTAAGTTTTTGCTTTGACAAAATCATCTTTCCCAAGGCATCTCCCAATCAAAGATTGAAGATCCTTTAACCCTTGTTCAACCACAAGTTTTTAACTTAGAAATTTGGATGATGAGATTCTTGATAGCTTCCATGTCTTGATGCTCAAATTGTCCTTTACCAGGGACATGGCTAAGTACTTAGGTTTTACACTCTGTAGAGGTGGTGCACTTTCCCCACAAGACTTGGTTTCACCAAGACAAGATCTTTCAGAAGCCTTCCCTTAGACCAAAATGGACGCGCTCCAACCTATCAAACCCTACCACCAACTGTCCATATGGCTAAGTTCTTGCAACCTATATGATCCAGGCAGAGCCCATATTGCCAAGTGGCTGCACTTGAAGCTTCTCAACATTTGACATCTCAAATCTCTTTGTTCCTGGGTGGCCATCCACAAGTGAGATACACAAGGTAAACCATAAACATGGGCCTTGTGTAACCACTCAACGAAAAACCACCAAGCAATTACCATTCCACTCAGGTGATTCATTAACTTAGTTGTTTTATTAAACAAAAACACAAGTCCTCAGACTTAGAAATTTTTTCATAGTATGAATGTATATTCCACCCTTGTTTTCTATTAGCTAAGCTAAGCTTGACAGTAGTAGGAATCTTAACTTAGGAAAATTTCTACTAAGGTTTCATCTACTAGGTTTTTTTTCCCATAGCAAGGTTTATACTTAGCAAAATTCCATGCATGTTTTACTTAGAGAAATCACTAATGCATAGTGAAAGTAATGGGACAAAAGTATGAAGCATCACTTGCCTTTTTGGTAGAGTATAGGTTCACTCCTTGATCTTTGCAACATTCACACACTTCAAGTCACTACAAATCAATCAAGCAAACAATATTTCAATCTACCATTCAAGCAATTCATCACATAAAATAATAAAACAAAACAACACATGCAAGCATGCAAAAGGGTTGTTTTATTTGTAAAAGTGGTTTCTAATGGGTCATAAACATTTGGGTACACCTAATGGTCATTTTATAAAGTGGCAAAGTCATTTGCAAAAGGTTTCACTTTATAAACTATTTTCAAAACAAGGTATCATTTTATGTGGTGTAGAAATATTTTACTAAGGCATTAATCTATAGGGTTCACCAAATATGTTTTCAAACCATAAAACTTGGTGTTTGGGGTCAGAGAGTTTAAAACAAAACATTTCCCAAAGGTTTTCTTCCAAAACCATTTTTAATAAATAAACTATATTTTTATTTGACTAGAAATGGTTTTAAATCAAAGAATCATTCTTTTGCATCACCAAATATATTTTTGAAACCACAAAGTGTTTCCTATGGTCAGTAGGTTCAATTCACCATTTGCCAAAGATTTTATCCCCAAAATCAATTTTGAACAATTTTTACATTCTAAACAAGCATACATATGTTTCTGCAAAAACAAACATTTTACCAGAAGCTTTTTACTAAACAAAAGGCATGGTTGGCTAGGGCTTGTCTTGCTGATTCCATTGATATAAAGTTTGCAAATTTTGGACGTGTAGAACTAAAGTGATGGATGTTTCAAAATCACATTCTAATCAGATTCAAAATTCTGTTTAAACCAAACTAGTGCCACGCGGCGCTTTCCTATTCGTCGGTACCACTTCGGCTGGATCACGCTCTCTAGTGCGTTGGATCAAGTCAGATCGAGCAGCACAGGTTGCGTACCCCTTCATCGTTAAGTGATCTATCGTATCCATTGGATCGTCATCTAACGGCCATCGTCACCCTGACCAAGTTCTGGCGGCGCTCGACGGCTGCGCGCGGCGGCGACGGTCAGACGACGGCGAAGCTGGCGATGCAGGAAGAGAGGAAGGAAGGGAGTATGCTCACCGTGTTCGCAGTAGCGTG
The DNA here is from genome assembly GCA_916181665.1 of Avena sativa. Lineage (NCBI taxonomy): Eukaryota > Viridiplantae > Streptophyta > Magnoliopsida > Poales > Poaceae > Avena > Avena sativa. Next base: position 86,051,418 of record OV702285.1, on the reverse strand, counting down.
GGGAAGCTCAACGTGTTGTTGGTTCGAGGAGGGGCACACAGGGTAGTCCTGAATCGCTCGCCGGAGTTATACTTCTCCTCGGGTGCGGTCAGATGTTGTCGGAGGTGGGCGTCTGGGGCGCAAGCGAGCAAGAGATCATGTCAGGAGGATGTGCAAGTTTGTACAGGTTGAAATGGAACTCACCATAGGGCAAGGGGCACATGGAGTTGACGACAGTAGCTCGCCGGAGCTGATGCAGATGGCGGTGGTTCCTAGACGAAGACGAAGGCGAGGCTATGGGCCATGAGCAGACAAGTGGGAGGTACTGGAAGAAGCGCACGGTGATGGTGAACGAGCTCGTAGCATCCAAGGGGCAAGGGGAGGCAGGTACTGGCTGGAATTGGCCGGACAGCTCGTAGGAGCAGAGGGCGTTCTAGGTCGAAATTTGCTCGGCCTGGGGGCAGAGGGGGTGCAACGTTCAGGGAAAAGGGAGGAGGAGGAGCAGGCAGTTTAGTATGCGTGGTCGCGGCGAGGGTTAATGGAGAGATTAACGCGAATTGATTGGTGCCTTCATTGGCCAGAAATGGCGACGGAGGATTTGGGGGCGGGGTCGTCGCGGGGTTGAAGACGGTGAGCTGGCGGTGGGGTCGTCTGGCAGCGAGAGAGGGGAAAGGGAAATGGGGTCCATCTACCAGCGTCTGTGTGGGTCGTTTTGTGAGTGAGGAAAACGTTTCGGGGAAGGGGATAGGTGGGCTTGCTGGGCCTAGTTGGGCTGGCCGACTGGGCTGGCTCCCTTTTGTATTTTTTTTTGTTCTGAATGCTTTTCTTTTTCTAATTGATTTTCTGTTTTGAAATTCAATCAAACAATTCAAACAACACATGAATTCAAACCTTTGTCAAAGTTTGTGTAGTTTTTAATTCTGTTTAACAACAGAATCCAAAGTCCAAAATAAAACAACATTTTTATTTTAGGGTCCATTAATAATTAAATAAAATGGACCTTAGTTATTAAATCAAATATGATTTGTTTTATTAAAATCTTTATTTTGAAATCTAAAATACGAAACCAAAAACACTTCAGTAGGTTTTATTTGAGAATATAAAATACTTGGAAAACTTGTTTAAAAATAATTTAACAAGTTTTGATGTTTAATTTTAAAATTAGTTTAATAATAAACTCTCCTTATTTTATTTAAATAAACCTTTACTCTTTTAATCAAAACAAAACATTTTATTTCAAAAGCTTGGCCAAGGTTTAATTTGGCTCTATAAAATAATCCTTATTTATAAATCTACCTTTTCTTTTGAAAACCAAATCTTTTATTAAAAGATCCAAAAATAGTAATTTTAAAATATTTTTAACTTTATTGTTTATTTATCTTTTTAAATCCCTTTATGATTTTATTTGATCCAAATAGGTTTGAAGGTTTCCAATTGGGATCAAAAAGTTTCTTCTCACCCTGAAAATCAACAAAGTTTTATTTTATTCATTTATTTTTCACATAACAAGATTTGGAAAATCTTGGGATGTGACACATGCACGCTGTCACTTTCACACACATGGGGAGAGCAGAGATCTAATGAAGCACTTGAGTAGCAAGGTAGATCTACTTGATTACAAAGCTCATGACCACAAGAAGATGCATAGAGAGAGAGATGAACACATAGCTACCGGTAGAGCCCTTAGCCCTGAGGAAGAACTACTCCCTCCTCATCATGGAAATCAGCAACGGTGATGAAGATGGCAGTGGAGATCGATGGAGATGGCTTCGGGGGCACTTCCCTGTCCCGGCAGGGTGCCGGAACAGAGACTTTCTGTCCCCCGAATCTCCCCTTCGGTGGCGGCGGCGCTACAGAGGTTTTCGTGGATTTCTTCTGGATTGGCTAGGGTTTTCTTATCGGGAGGCTCTAATAGATGCAGGAATCAAGGTCGGTGGGGGTCCAGGGGGCCCACACCCCCTCCAGGCGCCCCCAGGGCTTGCCCGTGCCTAGGGGGGTTTGGCCACCCTGTGGCCCCCCTCCGACTCTGCTTTTGTCACGTCTAATTCCGAGAATATTGATTTTCTGCCTTTTTGGAACCAAAAACAGAAGAAAACAGACAACTGGCACTGTGGAAACTTGTTAATAGGTTAGTTTCATAAAAGATATAAAAACACCTCAAAGTGTAGACAAAGCAAAGCAAGGTAGATACTAAACAAGCATGGAGCATCAAAAATTATAGATACGTTTCCGACGTATCAAGCATCCCCAAGCTTAACTCCTGCTCGTCCTCGAGTAGGTAAGTGATAAAAAGAATATTTTTTGAGGTGAAATGCACCATCAAAACCAAGATCAAACCATTTCCAAGCATTGAAAGTTGAGATCAAAGAAATCTAAACATGTGCATGAAATATGGAGTTCTAACAATAGGACATAGTAACTATGCATGCAACATGAAAGGCTACAAACAAAGATGATGAATAATATGCATTGAAAAATGTTTGTTTGTTTCACATACATAAAACATAGCATAGTGGCAATCAGCTTGTCCCTCATAGAGTATAAAATAGATGCATATGTCACCTTCAAAGTTCACAAGGGTGACTACAAACAAATAACATGAGAACAAGTAATATCACAATATGCATCAATCAATAAGCTTTGGAACACTACACACAGAATGAAAACTATGATCTCTTAATGGTACCTAAAGGTAGAAGATGGAGACTCAATAATGGTGGAAGAAAAGAATTTTGTAAAGGAAGCAGGGATTTAAAGTTTCAAAAATAGCTTCCAAAAATTATGGTACTTGTTAGCTTTCAGCCCTCATTGCCCCTATCATAAGCATCTTGAAGTGGTTAAGATTAAAGTGGCAAAGCTGGAGTATATGCTTGACAAAATATAAGTTGGCAATCTCAAGTCCCTTGAATACGAGGACCACACCTCATGCATACTCAACTTTGGGTCCAGGTAAGTTCTTGTCATTGTAAGTATTTGCATATCATTGAGAACCGCCAACGGGGTACCTCTTGCACATGGTACATGACCATTCCCATAACCAAAATGACAAGGCAAGCAGACAATGAGCATCTCAGCGATCTTTTTATTTACCATATGCATAGCTTTTTATTGAGGATGCTTCATAGATAGCTCATTATGGTGATGCTGCAAGTTTCCACCATGATTAGGCATGACTTAGGCTAGCGGCCCAGGTGTTTCTCTAATACAGAATACAAACTCCATGGACTTACAAGTTCCCTCTTTATTTCACACCGGTGACATCCATATACAAAAGAGAATGATATCAACTGAGTACAAAGTACAAGTGCAATGTTGAAAACGTTCCCCGTGACAGCACGGTTCTGCTAATTGCAACGTATAAGTGCAAGCATATACAACAAAGTTGTCACAATGGTTCAAGTTTATTAGGGGCAAAGAATATAAAGTGTGCCATCAAGTTCGTGAGAGCTTTAATCACTAAGTTTTCACATAACAAAATAGTTTTTAATTGGAAGATAGATGAAATCAATAATATACTTGGAATGGTGTAACACACCATGCATAGGAATTTATAGTGGACACTTTGGAATAACTTGGTTTCTTGGGAGTTGGAAGCATGAGTAGAGTTTACTCATACAAGTGGAGGCTAGCAAAAGACTGGGAGTAACCAACTAAGAGAGCATAATGGCCATAATCATACAGTGCAACAAAGCATACTAATCAAAGCAAAGAGTGGTACTACAAGTCAAGGACTAAATGATCATAGAGGCTATGGTGACTTGTCATAGTCATAGCATGGTGTGAGCATGTGCCAAGTCAACCCAAACAAACCATCAAAGGAGAATACCGCAATACTATGCTTTTGTATGCTAAAACAACGCATGATTCCTTCAAGGCATATTAAGCAATCACAATTATTTGGAACAAGACATGATACATCAATAATCACTAAGCATAAGGTCAAAACAACACCTAGCATGTCATGCTAAAGTCTAAGTCACAGTCAATGCAAGCTCCTCTTGCACTTTCAAGCAGGAACTTCCTACTCCTTTCCAACACCAAGCAACTTATTTGAAACAAATCACAAAGATAATAATCAATAAAGACCAGTGAGATTGTCTCACAAATCCACAAAGAAGAACTAAAAAGTTCTAAGCTGAAAGCACAAGAAAACTAAGGCTAAACACAGTGCTAGCAAAAGAGAACACTCACAAAACAATAAGAGTGAAAACTAGAGTGTTCTAGGCAATGAAAACGTAGTGTGTCTCTCTAAAAATAAGTGTGTTGTGATCAACCAACTTTGTTCAAGCAAACTAAGAAAACAAAAACCAAAGACAAAAACTAAGACGCTCCAAGAACAACACAACAGTGCATGAAACAATAAAAACGAAGTGTCTAGAAAGACCTGAGCTTTTTATTGATGAAGAAGGGGATGCTCGCTTGTACCTCTTGGATATTTCTTGGGGTGACACCGGGGTGGCATCCCCAAGCTTGAGCTTTTTTCCATTCTTCATCTTATTACATCATTCTCTCTCTACACCTGAAAGTTTTCCTTCATACAAAACTTCACACAATCTTCATTAGCAACATTAGTGTATTCAAAAGATAATAGACCTTTAGGAAAAGCTTTGAAACAGCAAGACTTTTCACTAAAAACACAAGCTACTGTAGCAACTCCTTCAAAAAGCTCAATTCAACTAAAGAGAACTCAAAAAGGAATCAATAAGAAGGAAATGCAAATAATGGCAGAAATCTGTCAAAACAGACTAGCAGGTAGAAACCAATTTTTTCGAAGACCTTCTGTTGCTCAAATCAAAAAGTGTTGAACTAACGAAAGTTATCTAACATACTGGGGGATTTATTCATAAATTTTTAGCTCAATCCGACCTACAGAGACTCCTCACGAATTTTATGGTGAAGGACGGAAATCTGTTTCGGGACAGCAACTCCCCAAATGTTATTTCCCTCTCATTAGAGGTCATTATTGGCACAAAAAACAAACAAAAAGGATAAGGAGAGGTCATTACAGAAGTAATAACTTCCAAGACTCAAGAAAACTCTTGGATTATCTCCCAACTAGTACTTTTCTTTAACGCCTTTAAGTTAGGCTTGATAGTTTGAGAAGATGCTCACATAAGAAATACGAATTAAAGTAAAATAGAGCATCAAGAACAAAATTCAAAACACATTTAAGTCCAACCCACTTCCTATGCATAGGAATCTTGTAAGAAAACAAGTCATGAAAGCACAAAGCAACAAGCATATGAAAGCAAAGCAAGTGCAACTTCAAGATTTTCAACATAAAGAGGGGAAACTTAATATTATTGAGATACATAAGACCATGTTTCCCTCTCTCATAATAAATTTCAGTAGCATCATGAATAAAATTAACAATATAACTATCACATAAAACATTCTTATCATGAGCCACATTCATGAAATGATTATTACTCTCCACATAAGCATAGTCATTCTTATTAATTATAGTGGGAGCAAATTCAACAAAATAGCTATCATTATTATTCTCATCACCATAATCATCAAATATAGGAGGCATATTGTAATCACAATAAATTTTATCCTCAATAGTAGGTGGACTGAAAATATCATATTCATTATTGTAATCATCATATATTGGAGGTAAAGTATCATCAAAGAAAAATTTCTCCTCCGTGCTTGGGGGACTAAAAATATCATGCTCATCAAAACCAGCTTCCCCAAGCTTAGACTTTTCCATAGCATTAGCAATAAAGGTGTCCAAAGAATTCATACTAATAACATTGCTATTAGCATGCAAATAAAGTTCCATAGGTTTTTTAATTTTCTCTTCAAACACTTCATGTCCTAACTCAAGATAAATACTATAGAGATCTCTAATTTTGTTGTTGTTTTCCATTAATACTAACTAGTGAAAACAACAAACAAAAATACAAAAATGCAGAATCTAAAGGAAATAACTTCGAGCACTCACACCGGAGGATGCGAGTACCTTTTACCTTACCTCCCCGGCTACGGCGCAAGAAAAGAGCTTGATGTCTATGCACTTCTATTCTTGTAGACAGTTGTTGGGCCTCCAAGTGCAGAGGTTTGTAGGACAGTAGCAAGTTTCCCTTAAGTGGATCACCCAAGGTTTATCGAACTCAGGGAGGAAGTGGTCAAAGGTATTCCCTCTCAAGCAACTCTGCAATCAAGATACAAGAAGTCTCTTGTGTCCCCAACACACCTAATACACTTGTCAGGTGTATAGGTGCACTAGTTCGGCAAAGATATAGTGAAATACAAGTGGTAACGGTGCCAGAAAATAGCTTCTGACGGTGAGGTAAAGACTAAAGGCAACAAGTGGTAACGGTGCCAGAAAATAGCTTCTGACGGTGAGGTAAAGACTAAAGGCAACAAGAAGGAAGCAAGCAAACATGCTACGGATCTAGATGCAAATGGTGTTTCAATGCTTAGAAACAAGGCCTAGGGATCATACTTTCACTAGTGAACACTCTCTCATATAAATATCCTCTCTTCATGATACTACTCTTAACTACTCTCTGGTTGGACACTCTAATCCATGGTAGGGCTATAACAGCACACCTCAAAGTCCGCATTTCCCAATCTAGATAACCCCACACTGTCACCTTGAGCGCTAGATGGTTCCAACAAACACCACAATTTCATAGAGACATCCAACTCCAAATATAACTCATAAAAAATATTCAATCTAGCCAAAGTGCCACACACGGTATGCCCGCTGTCACTTTCACACACGTGGGTAAAAGCATACATCTATTAAAGCACAACGAGTATTTATGTAGACTTAAGCCTAAGTACCACCATGGCATGCACGCTGTCACTTTCACACACATGGGGAGAGCAGAGATATAATGAAGCAATTGAGTAGCAAGGTAGATCTACTTGATTACAAAGCTCATGACCACAAGATCATGAATAGAGAGAGAGATATGAACACATAGCTACCGGTAGAGCCCTTAGACCTGAGGAAGAACTACTCCCTCATCATGGGAATCAGCAACGGTGATGAATATGGCGGTGGAGATCGATGGAGATGGCTCCGGGGGCACTTCCCTATCCCGGCAAGGCGCCAGAACAGAGACTTTTTGTCCCCCGAATCTCCCCTTTGGTGGCGGCGGCGCTAGAGAGGTTTTCGTGGATTTCTTCTGGATTGGCTAGGGTTTTCTCATCGGGGGGCTCTTATAGGCGCATGAATCAAGGTCAGTGGGGGTCCACGGGCCCACACCCCCTCTAGGTGCCCACAAGGCTTGCCCGTGCCTAGGGGGTTTGGCCACCCTGTGGCCCCCTCCGGCTCTGCTTCATGGTTCCGTGTTGCTCCGAGAAAAATAATAACTTTGGCTTTTGTCCCGTCCAATTCCGAGAATATTGATTTTCTGCCTTTCTGGAACCAAAAAAAGAAGAAAACAGGCAAATGGCACTGTGGCAACTTGTTAATAGGTTAGTTCCAGAAAAGATATAAAAACACCTCAAAGTGTAGACAAATCAAAGCAAAGTAGATACTAAACAAGCATGGAGCATCAAAAATTATAGATATGTTTCTGACGTATCAAGAAGCAAGTCTTCCCTTAGTAAGAAACCGAGGTTATCGAACCAGTAGGAGGAAGGAAACGTCACACAGGTGTTGCGAGCAACGCGAAGACCTGTACAACACAAACTTAAGACTTTGCCCCAACGAATCAGTGAGGTTGTCAAGCTCACCGGTTTGCTGTTACAAAGGATTAAACGTATGGTGTGTAAGGTAATGGTTTGCAGCAAGTAAACAGGTAACAGTGGAAGATGTATCAATGATAAAGATTGGACCGGGCTCCATAGTTCACTAGAGGTGCTCTCCTTAGATAAACAACATGGCATGAAGGGTAAACAAATTACAGCGAGGCAATTGACAGGAACTGAGCATGGCATAACAATGCAATTACTAGCCAGAAAGATCCTATGAGGTTGATTGGGCAAGACAACAATATACATAGATCGTCATCCAAATGCATCTATGACTAGAAGTCCACCTTCAGGTTATCATCCGAACCCCCTCCAGTATTAAGTTGCAAGCAACAGACAACTGCTTTAAGCGAAGTGTGTAAGGTAAACAGTCCACATGTTCCATGAACAAGAGACCGTTGTTTTCTCCCTAGTAGCAACAACAGATCTACAACTGAAGATATTTCTGTCCCTTCCCTTGGAAACTAGAGGCATGAACCCACTATCGAGCATAAATACCCCCTCTTGGAGTCACTAGCAACTACTTGGCCAAAATAACCACTAGCAACAGAGAGCATTCAAGATCACAAACAAAACAGACATGATAGAATCATAAAGATAAAACCATTAATCAAACCAACAAAATAATCTCAACATCCATCGGATCCCCACAAATACAACATGTATGATTACAAATAGATTAGATCTTGATCATGAACGGAGCTCACAAGATCTATACATGAAAGCACAAAGGAGGAGATACAACCATCTAGCTACTACATAGACCCATAGTCCAAGGTGGAACTACTCACGAATCATACCGGAGAGAAGGCCTCCGGGATGATCTCCCCTCCGGCAGGGTGCCGGGAAGAACTTTAGATCCCCCCCGATCTAGGGACGATGGTGGCGGCGGTTACAGACGGTTTCTTGGATTTCTGATCGGGTACTCAGGGTTTCTGCATCGGGGGATTCTTATAGGCGAAGGGGCGAGACCGGGAGGCGGCCAGGGCCACCAAACCCTAGTCAGGCACGGGCCCACCTATGGCCGCTCCTGGGGCGGGTTTGGCCCTCTGGCTCTCCTCTGGACTTCTTGTTCCCCACGGAAAGTAATTGAATTTGTCCTTCGTCCCGTCCAATTCCGAGAATATTTCTTTACTAACTTTTATGAAACCAAAAACAGCAGAAAACAGGCAACTGGCACTGTGGCAACTTGTTAATAGGTTAGTACCAGAAAACATGTAAAAAGCTCCTCAAAGTGTGGACAAGTGAAGCAAAGTAGATACTAAACAAGCATGGAACATCAAAAATTATAGATACGTTTCCAATGTATCAGCATGCCCAAGCTTAACTCCTGCTTGTCCTCAAGTAGGTAAGTGATAAACAGAATAATTTTTGAGGTGACATGCACCCTCACAATAAAGATCCAACCATTTGCAGGCATTGAAAGCTAGGATCAAAGAACTCTAAACATGTGCATGAAAGATGGAGTTCTAACAATAGGACATAGTAACTATGCATGCAACATGGTAAGCTACAAACAAAGATCATGAATAACATGCATTGAAAAACGTTTGTTTGTTTCACATGCAGAAAACATAGCATAGTGGCAATCAGCTTGTCCCTCATAGAGAGCAATATAATGCATAGGACACCTGCAAAGTTCACAAGGGTGCCTAGAAACAAATAACACAAGAGCAAGTAATAACACAATATGCATCAATTAATAAGCTTCAGAACACTGCACATAGAATGACAACTATGCTCTCTTAATGGTGCCTAAAGGTAGAAGGTGGAGACTCAATAATGGTGGAAGAAAGGCCTTTTTTGTGAAGGAAGCAGTGATTACAAGTTTCAAAAAGAGCTTCCAAAAATTATGGTACTAGTTAGCTTTCAACCCTCATGGCCCCTATCATAAGCATCTTGAAGTGGTTAAGGTTAAAGTGGCAAAGCTGGAGTATATGCTTGACGAAGTATAAGTTGACAATCTCATGCCCCTTGAATACGAGGGCCACACATCATGCATAATCAACTTTGGGTCCAGGTAAGTTCTTGTCACTGTAAGTATTTGCATATCATTGAGAACCGCCAATGGGGTACCCCTTGCACATGGTACATGAGTTTTCCCATAACCAAAATGACAAGGCAAGCAGACAATGAGCATCTCAGCAATTCTTCTCTTGTACCATGGGAATATGGTGTTTTCTTCTCTCTTTCCTCTTTTCTCAACGTGTCTCTTTTTTATAAGAATAATGCTTCATAGATATCACTATGGTGATGCTGCAAGTTTCCACCATGATTAGGCATGGCTTAGGCTAGCGGCTCAGGCATTTCTCTAACATAGGATACAAACTCCATGGACTTACAAGTTCCCTCTTTTGTTCACATCGGTGACATCCATAGACAAAATAATATGATATCAACTGAGTACAACAAGGTATAAGTGCAATGTTTAAAACGTTCCCCGTGACAGCACGGTTCTGCTAATTCCAACTTATAAGTGCAGGCATGTACAACAAAGTTGTCACAATGGTTCAAGTTTATTAGGGTCAAAGAATATAAAGTGTGCCATCAAGTTCGTGAGGGATTTAATCACTAAGTTTTCACATAACAAAATAGTTTTTAATTGGAAGATAGATGAAAACAAGAATATACTTTGGAATGGTGTAACACACCATGCATAGGAATTTATAGTGGACACTTTGGAAAAACATGGTTTCTTGGGAGTTGGAAGCATGAGTAGAACTTACTCATACAAGTGGAGGCTAGCAAAAGACTGGGAGCAACCAACTAAGAGAGCAATAATGGCCATAATTATGCAATGCAACAAAGCAAACTAATCAAAGCAAAGAGTGGTACTACAAGTCAAGGACTAAATGATCATAGAGGCTAATGGTGACTTGTCATAGTCATAACATGGTGTGAGCATGTGCCAAGTCAACCCAAGCAAAGAATAAAAGGAGAGTACCACAATACTATGCTTTTGCATGCTAAAACAACGCATGATTCCTTCAAGGCACATTAAGCAATCCTAATTGTTTGTAACAAGACATGCTACAACAATAATCACTAAGCATAATGTTAAAACAACACCTAGCATGTCATGCTAAAGTCTAAGTCATAGTCAATGCAAGCTCCTCTTGCACTTTAAGCAAGAACTTACTACTCCTTTCCAAACACCAAACAAACTTATTTGCAAAACAACACACCGAGAACGGGGGTCCAAACTACTAAAGCAAACTAAACAAACTAAGCAAAGCAAACGAAAACTAATACGCTCCAAGAACAACACAACTGTGCATGAAACAATAAAAACGAAGTGTCTAGATAGACCTGAGCTTTTTATTGATGAAGAAGAGGATGCCCAACGCTCCAAGAACAACACAACTGTGCATGAAATAATAAAAACGAAGTGTCTAGACAGACCTGAGCTTTTTATTGATGAAGAAGGGGATGCCTGGGGCATACCCAAGCTTTGACGCTTGTACCTCTTGGATATTTCTTGGGGTGGCACCATGGTGGCATCCCAAGCTTGAGCTTTTGTCCATTCTTCATCTCATTGCATCATTCTCTCTCTACACGTGAAAATTTTCCTTCATACAAAACTTCACATAATCTTCATTAGCAACATTGGCTTATTCAAAAGATATTAGACCTCTGGCAAAGCTTTGGAACAACAAGGCTTTTCACTAAAAACACAAGCTAATGTATTAACTCCTTCAAAAAGCTCAATTTAACTGAAAAGAACTCAAAAAGGAATCAATAAGAAGCAAATGCAAATAGTGGCAGAAATCTGTCAAAACAGACTAGCAGGTAGAAACGAATTTTTCCGAACATCTTCTGTTGCTCAAATCAAAATTGAACTAACGAAAGTTAGCTAACATACTGGGGGATTTATTCGTAAACTTTGAGCTCAATTGGAGTTACAGAGCCTCCTCACAAAATTTTTGGTGGAGGACAGAAATCTGTTTCAGGACAGCAACTCCCCAAATCTTACTTCCCTCTTATTAGAGGTCATTATTGGCACAAAAAGTGTAGGGGTTCGTAGCATGGAAAACAAAAATTTTCTATCGCATACAAACAAACAAGCCAAGATCTATCTACTAGATTGTAGCAACGAGTCGATGGAATAACTTACCCTCGAAGATTCCAAAGCGGTTAACGAGAGCAGATTCTCGTGGGTGATGTAGTCGTACTCTTTCCGATCTCAAGATCGCGTAGACGATCCTTCCGGCGCCACGTTCCGGCAGCGCTCCCGCAGTCGGTCACACGTTCGGTACTCGACGAAGACCTTCCTCTCCCTTGTTCCAGCAGGCAGCGGAGGTTGTAGCACTCTCCTCGCGATTCCGGCAGCACAACGGCGTGGTACCGGAAGTAGAGGGGAGATCCCGCAGGGCTTCGCCTTAAGCCGGAGCGAGTATGGTGGATTATGAGAGAGGGCTATTAGTGGTCTAGAGATTAGACACACCAATTAGAAGGCTCTAATCAATTAGAAGGCTCTAAACCGCAGGCTAAAGCAATTAGAAGCTCTAAACCAAAACGGCTCTAAACCGGAGGTAGAAGATAGGAACTTGTGTGTTCTAGGAGGGGAGCCCTGCCCCTCCTTATATAGATGGGAGGGGGCTGGCGCGCCAGGGGAGGGAGGGAGTCCCTCCCCAACTCGGCCTAGGGCTGGCCGCCGGCTTGGAGGAGAGAAAACTCCTCCTCCAAGTCGATTCCAACTCCTCTTGCTTGTTTCCCACAGTTTCTTGTTTTAGCCGTTTGACTTTCAAACTGGACATTTGACTTTTCTGTTTTAGGATTCAATTTAATCCTTTATTTGGGACAGCAAGAACACTTAGTACATGATGCAATCATTCCAAAATGTAATGACACATTCATGTACCCCTCCCCCCCCGGAGTGCCGGACAATCCGGACCCTTCTAGAACATTCCCGATGAAAACACCGGAATCATTCCCGAACTCCGAAACGGGACTTTCCTTATATGAATCTTATTCTCCGGACCATTCCGGATCACCTCGTGATATCCTGGATCCCATCCGAGACTCCGAACAACATTCGATCTCTTTCTCATAATACCATAACTACTCAAACAACGTCGAATCCTTAAGTGTGTCTCCCTACGGTTCGTGAATTATGCGGACATGATCGAGACACTTCTCCGAACAATAACCAATAGAGGAATCTGGAAATTCATATGGCTCCCACATATTTCTACGATTACTTTGCGATCGAATGAACCACTTACATACGATACCAATTTCCCTTTGTCTCACGATATGTTACTTATCCGAGGTTATGATCGTCGGTATCTCTGCATACCTAGTTCAACCTCGTTACTGATAAGTACTCTTTTCTCGTTCCCGTGATATGTGATCCCTTGTGACCAAGTCACATGCTTGCAAGCTAATTGGATGACATTCCACCGAGAGGGCCCAGAGTATATCTATCCGTCATATGGATGGACAAATCCCACTCTTGATCCATGTGTTTCAACCAATACTTTCCGAACACTCAATGCCACTTTTATAGCCACCCTGTTACGGTGTGGTGTTTGATGTCATCAAAGCATCCATCCGGTAAAGGTGATATGCATGATCTCATGGTCGAAGGAATTAGGTTACTATGTATCACAAAGCATATAGCAATTTGAACTATTGAAATGACTTGATCTTTATGCTACGCTTATCTATAGGAGTATGTCCATCACATCATTCTCCTAATGATATGATCCTGTTGTTAATAACATCTCTATGTTCATGATCAGGAAACCATGATCATATATTAACCAACAAGCTAGTTTAACAAGAGGCTTTACTAGGGACTCTTATTTTAGTTTACAAATCACACAAGTATTAATGTTTCCGGTTAATACAATTATAGCATGGTATGTAAACATTTATCATAAGTGTGAAGATATGATAATAACCACTTTATTATTGCCTCTTGGGCATATCTCCAACAGTCTCCCACTTGCACTAGAGTCAATAATCTAGTTTCAAATCTTTGTGTATTCAACACCTATGGCTTTCCGGTGTTGTATGTACATGATTGCTAGTGGTCAACTGATCTCCAGATCTGACACTTCCAGGTCCGTGTGTAATTGCATGTTTTTGCGTCTCTACGCATCACTCATTCTCTAATGAGATGGCTTTGTATAAATTTGGTCTTTTGGTGTGACCTTTAGCTCTTTGGGGTTAAAACATGTTGATAATATTGTCGTACAATAGTATTATCCCACTGTGAACTACACCTAGTTTGATAACAAACTACTTGACACAAATGCCCTCTTTTGCTGCTAAAACAGCAGTCATATACTTAGCCTTTTGTTGTAGTATCTGTCACAATGTCTTAACTTTGGAACTCATCCAAATCCATTATGGAACTTACTTTCCATTATATTGTGCCACCCTTAGTTTAGATTGAGATAAACTTAATTTGTACTTTGTGACAAAGCTAGTATCAATGTAGTACTTTTACAATGAACTAACCATCTATTTGTCACTTCTACAAATAATATACTCTTAGTTCTTCCAAAAGATCATAAGAATATCCTTACTATTGTCCAATGATCATCTTACGAATCATTCTGGTATATGCTCACAACATTTAGAGCATAGGACATATCTGGATTTGTACATATCACAGTATGATTGATATAAATACTCTTTGTGATTTCATACATCAAGTATCAATCTATACTTGATTATTTGTTTCACTTTACCAAATGTCAATACACTTGAATATATCATCAACATTGAACTTATTCAATCCTTTCTGTGTGACAAGAACCTCTCTTGTAGTTTCTATATTGAACTCATTCAATATCTTGTCTATGTACTTCTGGCACAACCATATTAGCGTCTATTGATGCCAAATATTTGGGTTTTGCCTAAGTCTTTCATCGGGATGAAATTCTTAATATGTGTTAATAAAAGATACATCTTTTCTAATCAACAATATGTCCTCCACATAATGTATTAGAAATATGTTTTAGCGCTCCCACTTAATTTCTTGCAAACGCAAGCATCTTCATTGTCTCTGATGAAATTAAACTCTTTTAACAGTTTCATCATATTGAAGATTCCAACTCCGCGATGCTCACTTCAACCATTGAAGTTTTCATATGCTTTTAGCATCCTTTGAATTAACAAAACCCTATGGACCGTGTTATGCACATGTCCTAGGTAACGATTCTATTAGAAGAACTTGTTTTTGTTTATTCAACTACCATATAACAAATTATATGTAGTGGTTGCTACATTAATCCGTCTAGACTAAATATCACTATGAAAGATCAAATCTTGTCATAGTCAACCTTTGAACATTGTTGTGAACTCTTTCCCAATATGTCGATTATAGATGTGAAACATCCATGTCTATTTCTTTATAGATCCAGACACAACTGTAAGGTCTTACACCTTTCTCGAGGGTCCTTCAAGTTCAAAACTTGATTTCTCGTGTATGGAACTATCACGGATTTTATGGCTTCAAGCCATTTGACGGAGTCAGGGCCCATCATCGCTTCTTTGTATGTAGTCGGTTCATTATTCTCAAATAATGATTCAACCCTCAAATCTTGGTATTTGATTGTTTACCCGATCTACTTGTTTCAATAGGAACTTAGATCTCCGTGACCACAACCTTTGAGGCACGTGAGCCATGAGCATTGTTGCCGCCTCCGGAACACTTTTCGGCGCTGCGCAACTCTGCACATACAGCTAAGGTTCTTTTAACCTTATCAAAGTTCTAATGTCCTCCCACTTAACTTTTCACGAAAAATTTCTTCTCAAAGAAACTTGACGTTCTAAGCAACAAACACTTTTGTCTCCGGTGTTTTATGGAGGAACAGTTTATACAAAGACAGGTTCATCCGACTTTGGTTGCACACATCTTTCTTATGCATAGCATACCAATGTTTAAGAAAGGACAACTTGGGTTTTATCCCAAACCATAACTTTATATGGTGTCATTTCAACGGATTATGATGAAGCTCTTTTCAGTGGAAAAACGGTAATCTCTAAAGCTTTTAATCTTTAAAATATAATGGCAGTTTTATGAATTATACCTTTGATCTTACCATGTCAAACAAGGTTTAATTACATATCTCGAACGCTCCATACTCTTATGGTGTTTCGGGAAATGCAAATCCACGGAATGATTCCTTAAATCTTAGGTATTATGCTAAACTTGTAACTCAAATATCTTCCTTTATGATCTTTATCATAAACTGTTTATATTCTTGTTACAATGATTTTGCACTTCATCTTGAAAGTCTTTGAACTTTTCAAATGTTTCATACTTCATCCTTATTAAGTAAATATTCATATATTCACTCAAATTTTCGGAGAAAGCATATGAAGTTGAAATCCATCGCTCTTGACTACACATAATGGATTTCATACAACAATATGTACAAGTTCCAATAAGCTAGTCATTCGTTCCCTTTCGGCCTATGAACGAAGTTTTAATTATCTCTAGGAAAGTTTCACAAGCGTCATTTGATCAAAATCAAATAGACTCCAAAATTCCATCCATATGGATTTTCTTCATGTTTTCTTTCAAATATAATTTAAACGGCGATGTCACTTCCTAAGTGATCTTTCAATCAATTTGTCTTTCGACATTTTTAGCACTAGTTTTATGGATGTGATGTCTCCAACGATATTTGCGAATCATCCATCTTTTATGGATTACGGCAATTATTTGAACAACCCTTTTGTTCTCATAATACCTGATAAAACAAATCTTTGAAGGCAAGCTTTGATGTTTAACAAGCAACACAATAACCCTTTATTTTGTTCTCGATGAACATCATCACATATTCTTTTGCTAGTTACTTAGGCCATTGTAGTTCATGAATTGTGTTGTTTCGTATGACGATTCACACCAACAAATTCAGTATCAAATACTTAAGAACCACATTGTTTAACAAGCAAAGAATATAGCCATAACATGTATATCATCTATATACTTAAACTGAACGATTCTAGTCTTTTCTTTTCTGCCATATATTTATGAGATTCTCTTTCAGTATTTCCTTTTCAGTTTGAAAGAATCTATCAACATCAATAGTGGATTCATACATATGACACATAGTCCAAAGCGTGTATAGTTAAATACCAATGTCTTTGGACTTGCACTTTGAAGTAGATCACCATCATCAAATGTTTGGTGTTCTTTCAAATTCCTTTCATTAGTAATCTCTTGGTGTAGTAAACATTTTACCTACATCAAATATTCACCCTCATCATGGATTTATCCATGATCAAGCTACTTTTATCTTATAACGGTGAATCATGAGTATAATGTTGCTCTCCAAATCCTTTTGGACGATTAGGACAACTAGTGTCTCCAACCTTTTGCAAATTCTCATCAAATATGAGAACATGACTTTTGCCATATTATACTCTATCATGTTGTAACCAATACTTCGTTTCAGATATCACAATATCTTCCACACATCATGGTTTCTGAAACAACTCTTTCAGATCCTAGATAACCTTGATATTAAGACAATCCATTGAATATCAAGAATCATGGATACAAACATGATACTAACACTTGGAATTGTTACTCTTGATTTAATACTAATTATTAAACTTCATGGAGTAACCGGAACTTACTGAAAGTTTGCAATAGGACTTTTAAACTTTAGATTAACACTTAAAAACAATACGATACCAGTTCGTAAAGTAACTAACCAGAATTCTATAGTTCTATTATCTCAATTATAACTAAGCGCAAGGTGGTAAACGGATGCCAATGACTACAACAACTATGCAAATTCACTTTGATTTAGTTTATGATAAATTGAGTTCTAATTAATAATTAAATTAATCTAGGTGAACTCCCACTCAAAACAATATCCCTCACATTGTTTTAGTGATCACACGAACCAAATCCACCACATCAAAACCGATCATCACGAGAGTTGATATAGCTTCAATGGCGAACAATCAACATGTTCATCATATCTACTATATGACTCATGCTCTACCTTTCGGTGATTCGTGTTCCTGAGACCATGTCTGTACATGCTAGGCTCGTCAAGATCAAACCTTAGCTACCGCATAAGCAAATCTGGCTTGCTTACGTTGTATACACTTGCGGAATCTAACACACCCGATCATCACGTGGTGCTTCGAAACAACAAGCTTTAGCAACGGTGCTAACTAAGGGTGAACACTTAAGAACTTGAAATTGTGTGCTTGAGGAATCATCTTATAATGCTACCGTCGTCTACTAAGCAATACAAGATGCATAAAAAGGATTAACATCACATGCAATTCATAATATGTGATATGATATGGCCTTTATTCTTTGTGCTTCCGATCTCCATCTTCTAGCACGAACATGATCTCCATCATCACCGGCATTGCATCAAGGTCAATGACGCTTCTCCATGGTTGTCGTCCACCAGCTTCAACTATTACAACTACTTTGAATAGACACGCGGGTCTTAACAGAAATTTAAAGACAACCATATGGCTCCTGCCGGTTGCTGACTTACAATAAGGAACATTGCATACATCATATATAATCACAATCATGGCCATATCACATCACTGCACACCCCTGCAAAACAAAGTTAGACGCCTCTACTTTCTTTGCATGTTTTACGTGGTTTGGGGCTTTTAATAAGTGTCGTTCTAACTTACGAACAAGAACCACAACATTGATACTAGTATTGTTAATCACCCGTTGTAAATTGGATCTTAACTATGCTAGGAGAAACAGGCACCCGCAAAGCCACTTATGCAATACAAGTTGCATGTCAAGCGTGGAGCAAGTCTCATGAACGATGTCATGTAAGGTTAGCCCGGGCCGCTTCATCCCAACATACCGCAAGATGCAAAGTACACAAGAAGCAATCGACAATAAAAGCATCAACGCCCACAATGACCATTGTGTTCTACTCGTGCAACAGATCTACATATAGACACGGCTCTGATACCACTGTAGGGGTTCGTAGCATGGAAAACAAAAATTTTCTATCGCATACAAACAAACAAGCCAAGATCTATCTACTAGATTGTAGCAACGAGTCGATGGAATAACTTACCCTCGAAGATTCCAAAGCGGTTAACGAGAGCAGATTATCGTGGGTGATGTAGTCGTACTCTTTCCGATCTCAAGATCGCGTAGACGATCCTTCCGGCGCCACGTTCCGGCAGCGCTCCCGCAGTCGGTCACACGTTCGGTACTCGACGAAGACCTTCCTCTCCCTTGTTCCAGCAGGCAGCGGAGGTTGTAGCACTCTCCTCGCGATTCCGGCAGCACAACGGCGTGGTACCGGAAGTAGAGGGGAGATCCCGCAGGGCTTCGCCTTAAGCCGGAGCGAGTATGGTGGATTATGAGAGAGGGCTATTAGTGGTCTAGAGATTAGACACACCAATTAGAAGGCTCTAATCAATTAGAAGGCTCTAAACCGCAGGCTAAAGCAATTAGAAGCTCTAAACCAAAACGGCTCTAAACCGGAGGTAGAAGATAGGAACTTGTGTGTTCTAGGAGGGGAGCCCTGCCCCTCCTTATATAGATGGGAGGGGGCTGGCGCGCCAGGGGAGGGAGGGAGTCCCTCCCCAACTCGGCCTAGGGCTGGCCGCCGGCTTGGAGGAGAGAAAACTCCTCCTCCAAGTCGATTCCAACTCCTCTTGCTTGTTTCCCACAGTTTCTTGTTTTAGCCGTTTGACTTTCAAACTGGACATTTGACTTTTCTGTTTTAGGATTCAATTTAATCCTTTATTTGGGACAGCAAGAACACTTAGTACATGATGCAATCATTCCAAAATGTAATGACACATTCATGTACCCCTCCCCCCCCGGAGTGCCGGACAATCCGGACCCTTCTAGAACATTCCCGATGAAAACACCGGAATCATTCCCGAACTCCGAAACGGGACTTTCCTTATATGAATCTTATTCTCCGGACCATTCCGGATCACCTCGTGATATCCTGGATCCCATCCGAGACTCCGAACAACATTCGATCTCTTTCTCATAATACCATAACTACTCAAACAACGTCGAATCCTTAAGTGTGTCTCCCTACGGTTCGTGAATTATGCGGACATGATCGAGACACTTCTCCGAACAATAACCAATAGAGGAATCTGGAAATTCATATGGCTCCCACATATTTCTACGATTACTTTGCGATCGAATGAACCACTTACATACGATACCAATTTCCCTTTGTCTCACGATATGTTACTTATCCGAGGTTATGATCGTCGGTATCTCTGCATACCTAGTTCAACCTCGTTACTGATAAGTACTCTTTTCTCGTTCCCGTGATATGTGATCCCTTGTGACCAAGTCACATGCTTGCAAGCTAATTGGATGACATTCCACCGAGAGGGCCCAGAGTATATCTATCCGTCATATGGATGGACAAATCCCACTCTTGATCCATGTGTTTCAACCAATACTTTCCGAACACTCAATGCCACTTTTATAGCCACCCTGTTACGGTGTGGTGTTTGATGTCATCAAAGCATCCATCCGGTAAAGGTGATATGCATGATCTCATGGTCGAAGGAATTAGGTTACTATGTATCAGAAAGCATATAGCAATTTGAACTATTGAAATGACTTGATCTTTATGCTACGCTTATCTATAGGAGTATGTCCATCACATCATTCTCCTAATGATATGATCCTGTTGTTAATAACATCTCTATGTTCATGATCAGGAAACCATGATCATATATTAACCAACAAGCTAGTTTAACAAGAGGCTTTACTAGGGACTCTTATTTTAGTTTACAAATCACACAAGTATTAATGTTTCCGGTTAATACAATTATAGCATGGTATGTAAACATTTATCATAAGTGTGAAGATATGATAATAACCACTTTATTATTGCCTCTTGGGCATATCTCCAACAAAAAGCAAACAAAAAGTATAAGGAGAGGTTATTATAGAAGTAATAACTTCCAAGACTCAAGGAAATTCTTGGGTTATCTTCCAACAAGTACTTTAACACCTTTAAGTAAGGCACAAGAAGCAAGAAGAATCTAGAATTTTCAAATGAAGAATTGCCCCTCTTGTTCCTTCTTTTCTTACCTTTTTTTCTCCTTGGGAAAGATATGATTGTGTTGGAGATATGCTATATGGGTATCCTCATAGCATGTCACTTATCTGGATAACCCGGGTAGCCCACAGTTGGTAGCATGGCCTATGGCCTGCTGGGCGGCCCAGTTAGATGGATCCAGATGGGAGGCCCATGCTGGATAAAGGAAGGCTACGGTTGGAGTCACCGACGTACCCGGAGCCTTGGAGTGCAAGATACACAAGACTAGTAATAGACGGTGTAGGACTCTGTAACCTGTCCGGCTAGGACTTTTCCCTGTAACCCTAGGACCTGGCGACTATATAAGTCGGGCCTATGGGAGCCTTTAGGGCACGATAACATACAACCTCGCACATCAAACCTATCTCTGTAACTCGGCGTATTGCCCTTATAGTGATTTATAGCAGGAGTAGGATTCCGCCACCGTCGTGGGATCTGAACCTGGGTAAGCTGTGTTACCTCGTACCCGTCAACCGTCCGCCTTCCCCCACGTCTCTAAACACGCACTGTGAGGACCCCCTCCATGGCGTACTCGTCGGCAATACCACGACAGTTGGTGCCCACCGTGGGCAAGAGGCGCTTCAGGATCTTCAGCGGGCGATGACCAAGATCTTCGCGGGAATCAGCGAAACCGTAGCCACCGGTCATGTTCTGTTCTCCGGCAACGTTCTGATCGTCCCTCCTCTCAGCGAAGACGAACCCCACGCGGTGTTCGATCATTCCTATCAGAGACATCCACCTCTTCATCGGCGAAGCTGACTCGGGCACTAGTTCCCTGGGAGTCGGAGGAGCATCAAGGCCCGCACGGACCGCCTATGGGCAGGATACGTTCGCGGAAGGATCGATGTCGGATCTCTCTTCGGAGTTTGCCGGCAAAGATCGGAAAAATTCAAGGCCCACCCAAACTGCCCCTGTGCAGGATATAAAGGTGGAAGATCACTGCAAATCTGCCGGCTTGGCCCGCGTGTCTGGACAGCAGAGATCCAAGTTCGTCGGCATGGTTACCATCTTCGATCTGGCGCGCTGCGTTCAAAGAGAAGGCGAAAACCCCCGCGATTACCTGGCCAGGTGGCTCCGTATACGAGCCGATCTGGCCCACTACCCCGATGATAACGCTTTGTATCACTTCGTGGAAGGACTGGATCATGGCATGCTTCTCCGACATTCTTTAAGACGGCAGTAGGCAACATGATGCCTTACCCTTGAACAGATGTTGAGCACCATCAACAACTATGCGGAGGCTGACATGGAAGCCCAGAAAGCACTCGCGCTCATCGACAGAGAACCTCCGATTCAGCCGCCACCACCACCGCCTCCAGCCGCCATCGTCGCAGCTGCACCACCACCTCCAGTCATCGCCGCCTCCATTGCACCTCCACCACCCGTCATCGAGGAAGTCCTGGCACCCTTTGACTCTGTCATTGACGCGCTTTATGATGACTTCAGTGCAGATTCTGAGGAGATAGATTTTAGTCCAGAAGAGCTAGACTCGGCTATGCAGGAGATGGAGGAGGAGTACTCACGCTACGAGCAAGCCAACAACATCGTCACGTCTCGAGGGGTGTTCGTCACCATTGGGACGACGATGGATGAAGATCAACCCGGACGAGCTCCACCTACAGCGCTGAAAAAGGGGAAGGGGCCACTTATTGCAGCTGATGATGATCGGGCAAAGGTCATGCCTCCTCCGCCTAACCCAGTGCAGCAGCCCTAGGAACTCGGCACCGGTCCGAGCAACAACAACACCGCAAACTTGCCGCCTCCAGCATCTACGTCTGTAGCAGCCCAAGTTACTCTAGCTGATAGAGTGATGTACGACAATCTCCTCGTCAAGCCACTGACCGTTGCTCATATCCGAAATGTGACCCAGCTTGACGAGAAGCGCCAGCAGCTGCTGGAGGAAGCGCAGGCCATCGCGGAGCAAGACGCTAAACTAGATCGAGATCTGGTCAACGCGCAGAAGTCCATAGAGAAAGCTAGAGCAATGGAGGCCGAGTACAAGACTTTGCTACAGCAGCAGAAGGCCAAGAAAGCTCCGGCTCGTGTCATCAACGATCCGGGTGTACGGCGCAACCTAGGATGGGCTCCCTCGAAGCCAGCACAAGCCAAGGCTTACATTGACAGTGAAGACAAGCAGGTGATGCCCACCCCACTCCTTAACCTCGTCGTCGCCAAGACCCTTCTGGAACAAGATAGATCGCCCGAGGCAGTGGAACAGGTCTATGACCTAGTGGCCAAGGTGGTGAAGCAGCAAGAAAAGGCCACCTCTCAGAGGTTCGAGTCCGACCCATCGCTTTGCCAGTCTATCCAGTATAAGACACCAAGGGACAGATCTCCTCTTGATGTCGGATCCCAGACGGGTTCATCAGAACAAAGACGGAGGGATGCGCGCAATAGGAAGGATGCTATCCCCATATCCTCCGACCACGGAGAAAAGTCCCGACCTCATCGCCCATCGCCACCGCCCCGGCCCCCCGACATTGCGAAGATTACAAGGCTCACCATCGTACGGATATGCCCCCACCAAAGCAGTGCAACATCGTCATCCACGACAACATGGAGCAGACCCGTCATGACGGCGAGCGCAACCAAGGACACAGGAGCAGGTCACACCATGACCCCCCGCGTCCAACAAGCAACCGCGACAGGCGTGAGGTGTCGCAGGAGGGTAACAACAAGAAGGCTAACCCACCGCCACCTCCGCCTCCGTCACCACCAAGCAGTCACCATGGCGGAGGAGGCCCGCGTCATTCACGCAGCCCATCCCCTGTTGACAAGAAGAAGAAGAACCCGGAGCCATACGATGCACGTTCACGGATCGATAAGATCCACGAGGCCCAGGAAGGACCATACCTGAGACCACGTTGCTTTGGACCTACAATACGGTCCGACTTACCCAAAGGTTTCCGGATTGACAAGACCATCAAGCCCTATGACGACACCGCCAAGCCAGCCACATGGTTACAGGACTACGGCAACGCGGTGGAGATTGCCGGAGGCAACCCCAACGTCGCCGTCAAGTACGTCCCATTAATGTTGGCAGGCACGGCCCGTCAATGGATCGATGACTTGCCGGAAGAATCTATCTACAACTGGTTGGACATGCAAGAAGCGTTCACCAAGAACTTTGAGGGCACATACAAGCGTCCCTGCACTATGGGCAATCTACAACGGTGCATGCAAGAGAAAGACGAGACATCTCGCGCCTACCTCTCCCGCTGGCTGGACATGAAGAATTCTTGCGCAGGAGTGCACGCTCAGACCGCCATGGACGCCTTCATCGACGGGTTGGAAAGGGGCACGTTGCTCCGACATAAGCTGAAGCGCTTGCAGGACAATCACCAGCTTGACTTGAATCGGATGATCCAGTTGGCCAGTGAGTTCGCAGCCGCCGCCGACGATGCTTGCGGCTCCTTGCCGGCAACAGCCGTTCCAACTCAAGCTCGGAGGAACAGCAGTACATAGCGGAAAACCGCTCTAGAATAAAAGCAATCTACTGACATGGTCGCTATGACTTTTGCAGGACGAGGTGATGGCGGACAACGTGGCCGAGGAAGGGGAGCTGGTCGTGGGCAACAACGAGGAAGTGAAACCACCTCGGCGTCACTCCGCGTTCCCCAAACCTACGAGGAGTACCGCGATATGCCGTGCCTCGTACACCTCAACGTCAACGACAAATCCACCCATACCAATCGACACTGCAAGTTCGTCAACAACCTCAAGGAAGACCCGGAGTCCGGCTACAAGTGAAGTCGGAAGAATAGACCGCGAGGCAAGGGCAAGGGGAAGAAGAAGGAGGAGGAGTCCAAGGATTCAAGTGACATGGATGAAGACGTTGACCCCAAGCACGCCGCCAAGAGCGACGATAAGGGCAAAAAAAACTTCGCGAAGAAGGCTCCAGTTTACCACACTTTCCTTGGCACCCCCACCGTCCGACAACAGAAGAGCTGTTTGAGGATCCTGATGGCTACTCTCCCCCAGTTCCCCAGTACCTGCGCTGGTCGGAGGTTCCAATCACTTGGGACAGGACGGACCACCCAGACCTTATACCTACGGAGAACCAGTACGCCATGGTCATCAACCCCTTGATTGACGGCGTGGAGTTCACTGAGTGTATGGTGGATAGTGGAAGCAGCATCAACATCATGTACCTGGATACACTGCAGAAGATGAACTTGACGGAGGCAAACCTAAGGCGGACCAACACCATCTTCCACAGTGTAGTTCCTGGTCGGGAGGCTCGGTCCCTTGGGTGCATTACACTTCAGGTTGCCTTTGGCGATTTTAAAAATTACCGCCAAGAGCGCATGACCTTTGAGGTGGTCCCTTCAAGAGTGTGTACCACGTCATATTCGGCTGCGACATATTCCACACGTTCATGGCCAAGCCATGCTTCGTCTACAACAAACTCAAGATACCCGGACCAAACAGTGTCATCACCATATCCGGAAGCTTTACCAAGGCAAGGGACTGCAAGATCAATGAAGCAGCCGTTGGAGAAGCTGTCCTCTACAACGAAGAATTCAAAGAGATCCAGAGCAAGGTCGATGACTCAGAGATGCCCGCGTCGAAGAAACAGATCTCCGACTCTGCTCCAGTGTTCAAGGCCGCCATCGAGACCAAGCCGGTGGGACTTGTGGTAGGCGATGCCTCCAAGGTCACCGCCATTGGGACAAACCTGGATCCCAAATAGGAAAGCGCGCTCGTCGAGTTCCTCCGTGAGAATAGGGACATCTTTGCCTGACAACCTGCCGACATGAAAGGTGTACCTAGGGAACTTGTCGAGCACAGCTTAAACATTGATCCAAAATGCAAACCAGTGAAACAACCTCTACGACGCTTTGGAGATGAGAAGAGACGTGCTATTGGCAAAGAGATAGCTAGATTACTTAAGGCTAGATTATCCGAGAAGTCCTTCACACCCGATGGGTGGCCAATCCTGTACTTGTCACCAAAAAGGGAACCAATGAATTAAGAATGTGCGTTGATTACATCGGCTTGAACAAAGAATGTCCCAAAGATCCGTTTGCTTTGCCTCGCATTGACCAAGTCATTGACTCGACGGCTGGCTCGGAGCTTTTGTGTTTTCTCGATGCATACTCAGGATACCACCAGATCAAGATGAGGAAGTCAGACCAATTGGCCACTTCGTTCACTACCCCATACGGCACGTTTTGCTATGTTACGATGCCCTTTGGGCTGAAAAACACAGGTGCTACGTACCAGCGAACAATGCAGCGTTGCCTCCACGACCAAATTGGTCGGAACGTTCACGCCTATGTGGACGATATCGCGGTGATGTCTAAAAAGTCAAACAACTTAATCTCTGACTTAAAAGAAACCTTTGATAATCTCTAGAAATACAACATGATGCTTAACCCTAAGAAGTGCGTCTTCGGGGTTCCAGCCGGCAAATTTTTGTGTTTCATCGTTCCCCAACGCGGAATCGAGGTCAACCTGGAGAAAATCAAGGCCATCTTAAACATAAACCGTCCGACATGCCTAAAGGACATTCAATGACTAACAGATTGTGTTGCATCAGTTAGTCGGTTCGTCGGCCGACTTGGAGAGAAGGCTCTGCCGTTGTACAAGTTGCTGAAGAAGGCAGAAAAATTCACGTGGACGGACAAAGCAGATGCAGCATTGAAGCAGCTCAAGGAGATTCTTTCCTCAGCGCCCATCCTTGCAGCGCCCGAGCCTAGAGAGCCCCTGTTAATCTACATGGCGGCAACCAACCGGGTAATCAGCATCGTCGTCGTGGTAGAGCGGAAGGAACCAGGCTATGAGCACGGAGTTCAACGATGTAGCATCCCAATTGTCTAACAATTGCAATGCTACTTGCCTAGTCTATATATTGCTACTTCCTACATGTCATTTATTGCATCATCATTATACCATGCTCATGTCACCATGCCACCTTGCATTTGAGCATCATATTAAATACATTTTTATTTGGTTCTCCCTCATATTGTATTTGCCTTGTTAATGGTATTTGGATTCTTGATATATTGTATTTGGCTTTTGATATAATGCTATATGCCCAATATGAGTTGAGGGCATCTCTCTTGCAAATCTTTCCATCTCACTAATTTGATAATGCCAACTTTCTTGATGACACCATATATCTACAATTCCAACCATACTTATATATGTGAGCATTGTATTCCTTGTTTTTTTTTCAAATGAAGCTCATATATACATGATATGGATCCTTTTCCTCTTCTCTTGGTCAATGTTACCAATCTTATGTGGCAAGTGCATGTCTTCTCCCCTTTTCTTTTTGGGCAAGATTATGCATGTGAGTTTTGGGTCATCAACTAAACCTCACCTAAAATATTGACACCCTCTTTCTTCTCTGATGTTTCCTTCTAGTTCTTGTTGGTATTTTTTCCATAAATGCTTTTCAAAATTTTGGTTTGGTTTTAATTAATCAAACCTATCTACAACCACCCACCTATATCTAATCTATCTAAATCCTACATGTATATGTGGTCTACACACACTACCTAGCTAACTCCCTCTCTCTCACCAACTCCACACATGCCAAGCACCACCACACCAACCCGTGGCAATCATCTATCTCCCCTACATTCCTTTTTGTTGCCCTTCTTTTGTTCAAACAATCTGCAAATAACAACAGATAGTTTAAATTCTAAATTCAAACCAAAAGCAATAAATTCAGAAAGAAGAAGAGTAGAGGAAGAGATAGTAGCCTGCTGCAGCCCAGGCTAGCAGCGCAACATTCCTTTTCCCAGCCCAGGTACCCATTCACAACGCCATTCCTGTTTGCCTTCTTTCGGTCGCCGTTACTGTTTGCCTTCCTCCCGTCTCTCCTCTCTCTCTCTCTCTCTCTCTATCTCTCTCTCTCTCGGCCTCTGACGGAGGAGCAGGTAGGCGTCCACCCGCTGTTGTCCTCGTCACCCTCCACCACCACCGAGCCGCGCCTCCTTATCCCCTGAGCAGCCTCTGAACCCTAGCCCCTCCCCTCTTCCACCCTCACGCCGCCACCTCCTTATCCTGTAGCTTGCTGTGAGGGCCAAGAGGAATCGCCAGAGCATCTTCCCAGTATCATCGCCATGATCTACGTCGAGGCCACCTGATGGCGGGGATCACGTCGCCGCGCTTGGGCCGTCCTCTAGCAAGCAGCATAGGGACCGCAGCTCCCTGGAGCCACCTCCCCGAAGACATCTCTGTTCGTGTCAAGAGAACCTCACCGCCGACTACTTCCTGGACTCCTTCCCGGAGCTTCTGTCCATCATCGGCACCACTTCCAGTGGGAAATAATTGCGGTGAGCACCCTCTCTCCTTTCCCCTCCCCTGAGCATCATTCTCCCTGCTATTAGCTTCCCCACGATGCCGGATTTGATTCCCTTGCCGCACTTGCACGTGGACAGGCAGCAGCAACGCGCGCGCCCTGCAGTTTTTCCGCATTGCCTCTGCTCTCTCCAATGATGCGTCCTCCTTGTTTCGACCCCAGCACCGTCCCTCAACGCCTGCGTAGGGGGCACTCCTCTCTATCCAGCGCCGCAAACCGCATCCTAAACAAAGTTCCGAAGTTCTCGAAATCATCTGCGCAACCTCAGCCGCTTCCCGTTGTCCGTTTGTCGACGAACAGGTTCAGTTCGACACCGATTTCATTACCTGTTCGTCGCAAGATCCCGACTACCCTGGTCCCTCTTCCGGCGGTGGCCCCTTGATAGTTTCTGCTCTCGGTACATCAGGCTAGACACCGGTGAAGACCCCTCCCCAAATCATAGATCGCAGCTCTCGTAAGCTTCCATCGAAGTCCGCCATTTTTAACTGTCTCGTCTGTCAGTTCGACGCTGACTGAATTCGGCTTTTTCTCATCAAGATCCTGATCAGCACAACCAAATCCGGAGAAGCTTCCTTACAAACATTGTACCCCTAGGTATCAGCTCACTCCAGATTCAAACCTCACTAAAAACGGATCTCCGTAGCTCTCGAAATCGTCTCGCAAATATTGAAGGAAATCGTTGTAACCGGAGACTTCAATTTCGTCAGATTTCTGCATGAGTTTTGTCTCTGTTCTTCTCCGATTGCCGGTCTCTGCAGGCCTCCTCTGTAGAAACACCCTGAATGAAACTTGTACATCTTTCTCTCCTCTACAACTTTGGTCTTTACGTCGAAGCAAAATTCTCAATGGTTTGGTCGGCATATTCGTCACAAGATTCGGTTCAGCTAGCAGTTTTCGCAACTCAATTTTCAGTTTTCTCTGATCGATTCAGACTAGACTTGTTCGTGAATGTTTTCTAAAAAAAAAAAAACCCTCTGAAGTCTGTTCCTTTCCAACCCGTCTGTCCGGGCTGGCCCATGCGTCAGTGGGGTGGGTAGATCCCTCACTGTAACAAAAGTTTCTGTTTTTTTTCCTAAATCCAAACTAAAGCTCTTTTCATATTCTGCTTTTTTAAATTCCAAATAAATTCGAATTTAAATAATAGTCCAACATAAAATATGTTTAGTTTTTATATGTGAATTCAAACCTGTATTCAAATTTTGCCGGAGTCAACCCTATCTAGTCAAGCCTTTAACTTTGACCCCTCTTAAAATTGTTTTGCATTTAAATGATGTTTTTTTAAAGTCATAAATTCAAATAATACAAATGATATATGTTTTTGAATCAGAAAAATGTGATTATTGTGAATATGCTATCCATAATGTCATTTGAGCAATTTAATTTTTTTTGAATTAATAAATGTCTTTTCTTAAATATTGTACAACTTTAAATCCGTAACTACGAATTCGACAAATGATATGTCTAAATCGATCAGCGCGACGAGACCTCTCCAACCATGATATCCATGTTGTCATTTGAATCATGCATTAAGATCAGTTTTATAATTAATACTGTTTATGTAAGGAAAACATGATAAATAAAAACTGAGAACTAATTGTCTCTTATTAATAATGTCTCATGAATGCTATATCATCAATATGCTATGCCCCTAATACCTTTTTGACATAGTTTTCATTATTAACTTGCCATGTCATGCATCATATCATGATCATGCCGATTCTTCCGCATTAGTTGTAATTGCTGCATTGCTTGTTCCTTTTAGTGGTTTTGCTTCTTCTCGGATAGGACGATGAGATGTTGTGAGCTTCGACAAGTTCTTCGGTTATGAAACTTCGGCAATGTTTTCAGGCGAGCATTCTCTCTCTTTCTACCTATTTTATATTTCTAGTCTTTATTTCCTCCTGTTGATCTATTTCTATCTGTGTTGCGATGCTCTAGTTTTTCGTACCCGTGATTTCTCTTGCAACCTTATATTGCCTTGGACACATCCTGTTACCTGTTGTTTGGTAGATAGTTGGACTTGCGTGTCGTAGTCGCTTGCTCAAGTGTTGTTGCGTGTCGTCAAGTACCACAGTTGTTGGAGAAATGCCTTATGCTTTATGTTGGAGATGATCATGGCTTTAATTATCATTTAATAACTAAAATTGAAGTAGGTAAATAATGCAGAGGCACAGGTGGGCAATAGATGCTATTTGGTTTTTAATCGTCCACTTGTGTCCCGTAGGATCCCGAGTACTTGATACCTGTGTTCTTTGAATATTCGCACTATCCGCATGTGGGACCATGAATCCCCCTAGCCAGAGCTTGAGTCATATTTATTTCTTGGGGCCACAAAGTAGTTTGGGGCTTTATTACTATCCTGTACTTATGCCATGCTTTACTGCTTATTTACGATTGCGCGTGGAGCGCCTGTACTGTTTAGGAACAAATGTGGAATGTTTTCGCGGTATCGACAAGCCCAGTCACACTTTCGGGTTCCCGGTCGTTTACAGCCATTAGCACAAACCTCTGGGTCCGTCTCGGAGCCGGCCAACTTCGTCGCGGGTAGCTTGGTGGGGTGGCCCCCTGAAATTTATATAAATCTTGCAATTGCTCTATCGTGATGCCTCGTTGGGTTTTTATTGGTTTTTCTCGAGGTTGATCGTGCGTGTGTTGCTATTTGTGCCCCCCTGCGGGGTAAAACTTTCTGAAAGCCGTGTCCGCGGTTATGGACGACTTGGAGCACAGTATCTCGATCATAGACAACTATAACTAAAGTAGTGCTATAAATTTGACTTTACAATGACTAGTAATCAGCTTCACTATAATGGAGTGGCTAAATAAAAGTGCCAATAATTGCTTGTTTGGGTTATCACCTATTACCATTGTATCTGACTAGTAAGTATTGCAACTACAACGGAATGGCTAAATAAATTTACCAACAACTGCTGGGTTTTGGGATGCCTCATGCTATATGTATCTGACTAGTAAGTACTACAACTACAACGGAATGGTTAACTAAAAGTGCCCACTGCTTATTATATCAGGATGACTATCTAGACCTGACTAGTAATTGCTGCAACGATAACTGAATAATTAAAACTGCCAACTTTGTGAGTTCCTCGGTTGACTTCCTCGTTTGGTCTCGAGGGGGAAATACCAGGATAGGTATGCTTGATGATAGTTTCAGGTTGGATCCGAATAGGTATTTCTTATCCCTATCTGATAGCCGCCAGTTGTATTGAGTCTCTATAGGTTGTTTAGTGCATGCTGCGCTGCTGCTTCAGTCCACCATACCTATGTAGGCGAGGACCGCCGAATTCTAGTCTCGCCGTGTACTGGCCTCAGTACTGACCACTCTCTTTTTCCTTCGCCCTTTGTCGGCACCCCTTTTGTTAAGCAGGTTTTGAGATCGACGTCGTTAGCAGGGTTACCCTTCCGGCTTGGCCTAGGCAGGGTTATGGACGCCATTGGTTATTCTTCAGGGCTCTTAGCCTAATTTGCATCTTGTCCGTACTCGGACGTTGTATCATTTTCAAGGTGATTTGGATCTTTGTACTGTATATTGTATTCTTGACTCGATGAGTCGCTGTTGTATATATCTGTTTTGTGGGTTCCATCGTGGACTAATGTGTAATGATATTACTTCGTTTTCCACCCGCACGCAAGTGCCTGGTGGGCACCTTTGAATCGTTTCTATGCGGGTTTGGCGGGATTCGCTAAGACTTGCATAGGGCCGATTCTGAGGGTGTTACAGAGTGGTATCAGAGCTCAGCAGTTGCGATACCCCACTTGTCCAGCTTGTAGGATA
Organism: Avena sativa; assembly: GCA_916181665.1. Classification (NCBI taxonomy): domain Eukaryota; kingdom Viridiplantae; phylum Streptophyta; class Magnoliopsida; order Poales; family Poaceae; genus Avena; species Avena sativa. The sequence goes on along the minus strand of OV702285.1, from coordinate 86,019,563 downwards.
ACCTAAATAACGACCGATGTAGTGTCAAAACTATTTTAGAAAAATTGGTTGGATTGTTCTGATTAGGTCTAATTTTACTCCTTACCCATGTGCTGTTCTATTCTTACCTCCGCGTGTTTTGAATCTGCTCTCTTATCCTTTCTTCGAGTCCAGGAATTCTCGTGGTTGGGTTTCCGTCGTACCTTTAGGGTTTCGCTTCCTTCCTCTTGCAATGGTGCTTCGACATCCGGCCTTCACGCTATCTGATGAATGTTTCATCTGTTGTATCTTTCAGTGGACCGAAAATTCGCTAAAAAAATTCTTTGTATCTCCCGGAGTTTCCCAACATGACAACATCATCTCCATCAGATCCGATAAAGAACCTACATCAGTCCTTTGTTTCCGAACGTCGCTTGTCAAGATATTCAGTCTAAATCCGAGAATGGGGTGCACGCTTTTCTACTGAACGTGCAAAGTAATAGTTTGGGTGCGTGATGGATTGGCCCCCATGCCGACTACTCACTCTATTTGCTCTTGCACATTGAAGTGGATTAAAAATGCATCTTTTATCTCCTTCTAACGAAGTTAGAGGTGGCTTTATCTGTTGAGACCTTTACCTTTGTCCTTTGTTTGTTGGAGTGTTTTATCGACAAGTTTGGCAAGACGTAGTCGCCGCACCATCCCCTTGAAGGAGATACATGTGATCGTGAAGATTTCTTTCCTAGGAATCTCGGGGCGAGATTCTTCTTTAGTGCGGGAGAGTTGTAGCATCCCAATTGTCTAACAATTGCAATGCTACTTGCCTAGTCTATATATTGCTACTTCCTACATGTCATTTATTGCATCATCATTATACCATGCTCATGTCACCATGCCACCTTGCATTTGAGCATCATATTAAATACATTTTTATTTGGTTCTCCCTCATATTGTATTTGCCTTGTTAATGGTATTTGGATTCTTGATATATTGTATTTGGCTTTTGATATAATGCTATATGCCCAATATGAGTTGAGGGCATCTCTCTTGCAAATCTTTCCATCTCACTAATTTGATAATGCCAACTTTCTTGATGACACCATATATCTACAATTCCAACCATACTTATATATGTGAGCATTGTATTCCTTGGTTTTTTTTCAAATGAAGCTCATATATACATGATATGGATCCTTTTCCTCTTCTCTTGGTCAATGTTACCAATCTTATGTGGCAAGTGCATGTCTTCTCCCCTTTTATTTTTGGGCAAGATTATGCATGTGAGTTTTGGGTCATCAACTAAACCTCACCTAAAATATTGACACCCTCTTTCTTCTCTGATGTTTCCTTCTAGTTCTTGTTGGTATTTTTTCCATAAATGCTTTTCAAAATTTTGGTTTGGTTTTAATTAATCAAACCTATCTACAACCACCCACCTATATCTAATCTATCTAAATCCTACATGTATATGTGGTCTACACACACTACCTAGCTAACTCCCTCTCTCTCACCAACTCCACACATGCCAAGCACCACCACACCAACCCGTGGCAATTATCTATCTCTGTAGGGGTTCGTAGCATGGAAAACAAAATTTTCTATCGCATACAAACAAACAAGCCAAGATCTATCTACTAGATTGTAGCAACGAGTCGATGGAATAACTTACCCTCGAAGATTCCAAAGTGTTTAACGAGAGCGGATTCTCGTGGGTGATGTAGTCGTACTCTTCCCGATCTCAAGATCGTGTAGACGATCCTTCCGGCGCTGCGTTCCGGCAGCGCTCCCGCAGTCGGTCACACGTTCGGTACTCGACGAAGACCTTCCTCTCCCTTGTTCCAGCAGGCAGCGGAGGTTGTAGCACTCTCCTCGCGATTCCGGCAGCACAACGGCGTGGTACCGGAAGTAGAGGGGAAATCCCGCAGGGCTTCGCCTTAAGCCGGAGCGAGTATGGTGGATTATGAGAGAGGGCTATTAGTGGTCTAGAGATTAGACACACCAATTAGAAGGCTCTAAACCGCAGGCTAAAGCAATTAGAAGCTCTAAACCAAAACGGCTCTAAACCGGAGATTAGAGGTAGAAACTTGTGTGTCTAGAGGAGGAGGCCCTGCCCCTCCTTTTATGGGTGGAGGGGCCGGCGCGCCAGGGGAGGGAGGGGAGTCCCTCCCCAACTCGGCCTAGGGCTGGCCGCCGGCTTGGAGGAGAGGAACTCCTCCTCCAAGTTGGTTTCAACCTCCTCTTGCTTGTTTCCCACAGTTTCTTGTTTTAGCCGTTTGACTTTCAAACTGGACATTTGACTTTTCTATTTTAGGATTCAATTTAATCCTTTATTTGGGACAGCAAGAACACTTAGTACATGATGCAATCATTCCAATATGTAATGACACATTCATGTACCCCTCCCCCCTCTCGGAGTGCCGGACATTCCGGAACCTTCTAGAACATTCACCGGAATCATTTCCGAACTCCGAAACGGGACTTTCTTTATATGAATCTTATTCTCCGGACCATTCCGGATCACCTCGTGATATCCCGGATCCCATCCGAGACTCCGAACAACATTCGGTCTCTTTCTCATAATACCATAACTACTCAAAACAACGTCGAATCCTTAAGTGTGTCTCCCTACGGTTCGTGAATTATGCGGACATGATCGAGACACTTCTCCGAACAATAACCAATAGAGGAATCTGGAAATTCATATGGCTCCCACATATTTCTACGATTACTTTGCGATCGAATGAACCACTTACATACGATACCAATTTCCCTTTGTCTCACGATATGTTACTTATCCGAGGTTATGATCGTCGGTATCTCTGCATACCTAGTTCAACCTCGTTACTGATAAGTACTCTTTTCTCGTTCCCGTGATATGTGATCCCTTGTGAGCCAGTCACATGCTTGCAAGCTAATTGGATGACATTTCACCGAGAGGGCCCGGAGAATATCTATCCGTCATATGGATGGACAAATCCCACTCTTGATCCATGTGTCTCAACCAATACTTTCCGAACACTCAATGCCACCTTTATAGCCACCCAGTTACGGTGTGGTGTTTGATGTCATCAAAGCATCCATCCGGTAAAGGTGATATGCATGATCTCATGGTCGAAGGAATTAGGTTACTATGTATCAGAAAGCATATAGCAATTGAACTATTGAAATGACTTGATCTTTATGCTACACTTATCTATAGGAGTATGTCCACCATATAATTCTCCTAATGATATGATCTTGTTGTTGACAACATCTCAATGTTCATGATAGGGAAAGCACAATCATTTATCAACCAACAAGCTAGTGAAGTATAGAGGCTATACTAGGGACTTCAAATTAAGTTTACAAATCACACAAGTATTAATGTTTCCCTGTTAATACTATTATAGCATGAATGTAAACATTTATCATAAACACAAAGATATAATAATAACTACATTTATTATTGCCTCTAGGGCATATCTCCAACAGTCTCCCACTTGCACTAGAGTCATCTAATCTAGATTACATGGTAATATACCGAACACCCATGGCAGTTTGGTGTTGGTCATGTTTTGCCCTCGGGAGAGGTTTAGTCAACGGATCCGCCACATTCAGATCTGTGTGTACTTTGCAAATCTTTATATCCCCATCCTGGATATGTTCTCGAATAGCGTGAAAACGTAGCTTGATATGCTTCAGCTTCTTGTGTGACCTTGGTTCTTGCGCATTGGCTATGGCACCCATGTTATCACAGTAGATAGACATTGGGTCCAGCGCACTAGGAACCACACTCAGCTCTGTAATGAACTCTTTCATCCATATCGCTTCTTGTGAAGCCTCCGAAGCAGCCATGTATTCCGATTCAGTTGAAGATCTCGCCACAACGCTTTGCTTTGCACTCCTCCAGCTAACTGCTGCACCATTCAAAATAAATACGTATCCAGATTGTGATTTTAGAATCATCCGGATCGGTGTTCCAACTAGCATCGGTGTAACCATTAACAACGAGCTGTTCATCACCTCCATAAGAAAGAACCATATCCTTAGTTCTTCTCAAGTACTTAAGGATGTTTTTGACCGCTGTCCAATGATCCACTCCTGGATCACTTTGATATCTGCTAGTTAGACTAACATCATATGCGATGTCGGGTCTAGTACATAGCATGGCATACATTAGAGATCCTATGGCTGATGCATAGGGAGTCTTAGTCATCCTTTCTCTATCTTCTGCCGATGTCGGACTTTGAGTTTTACTCAAGGTCGTATTGGGCAACATGGGCAAGAACCCTTTCTTGCTTTCTTCCATTCCAAACCTCTTTAGAACTTTGTCCAAATATGTACTCTGTGACAATGATATTTGGCGTTTCGATCTATCTCTATAAATCTTTATGCCTAATATGTAAGCTGCTTCGCCAAGATCCTTCATTGAAAAACTATTATTCAAATATTCTTTGACACTATTAAGAAGGTCTACATCATTCCCAATCAACAATATGTCATCCACATATAGTATTAAGAATGCTACAGAGCTCCCACTCACTTTCTTGTAAATACAAGCTTCTCCATAAGTTTGTATAAAACCAAAACTTTTGATTACCTTATCAAAACGTTGATTCCAACTTCGGGATGCTTGCTTCAATCCATAGATGGACCGTTGAAGTTTGCATACCTTTTTAGCATCTTTAGGATCGACAAAACCTTTGGGTTGCATCATATACAACTCTTCATCAATATCTCCATTGAGGAATGCTGTTTTGACATCCATCTGCCATATCTCATAATCATAATATGCAGTGATTTCTAACATAATCCTCACAGACTTTAGCTTCGCTACCAGTGAGAAAGTCTCATCGTAGTCAACTCCTTGAATTTGTCGAAACCCTTTTGCGACAAGTCGAGCTTTATAGACAGTAACATTACCATCAGCATCTGTTTTCTTTTTGAAAATCCATTTGTTCTCGACAGCCTTTCGGCCATCCGGTAAGTCCACCAAAGTCCAAACTTGGTTTTCGTACATGGATCCAATCTCGGATTTCATGGCTTCTTGCCATTTATTGGAATCTGGGCTCATCATCGCTTCCTCATATGTCTCGGGGTCATCGGTGTTGTCCACCAACATGACACTCATAACGGGATCATACCAATCTGGAGTGGTACGAGTTCTCGTTGACCTCCGAGGCTCTGTAGCAACTTCAACCGAAGTTTCATGATCACCATCATTATCTCCCTCTCTAATTGGTGCAGGCACCACAGGAACTTCTTCCGGTGCTGCGCTACTCGCAATTTCGAGAGAAGGTTCGACAACCTCGTCGAGTTCTACTTTCCTTCCAGTCACTTCTTTCGAGAGAAATTCCTTCTCTAGAAAGGATCCATTCTTGGCAACGAAGATTTTGCCTTCGGATCTATGATAGAAGGTATACCCAATAGTTTCCTTCGGGTATCCTATGAAGACGCATTTTTCCGCTTTGGGTTCAAGCTTGTCCGGCTGTAACTTCTTTACATAGGCTTCGCATCCCCAAACTTTAAGGAACGACAATGTAGGTTTCTTCCCAAACCATAATTCATACGGTGTCGTTTCAACGGATTTAGATGGTGCCCTATTTAAAGTGAATGCGGCTGTTTCTAATGCATAACCCCAAAATGATAGCGGTAAATCTGTAAGTGACATCATAGAACGAACCATATCTAAGAGAGTTCGATTACGACGTTCGGACACACCATTACGCTGTGGTGTTCCCGGCGGTGTCAATTGTGAAAGTATTCCGCATTTCTTCAAATGCTCGCCAAACTAGTAACTTAGATATTCACCTCCACGATCAGAACGTAGAAATTTAATCTTCTTGTTACGTTGATTCTCTACCTCACTTTGAAACTCCTTAAACTTCTCGAAAAGTTTCGGACTTATGTTTCATGAAATAGATATACCCATATCTACTCAAGTCATCCGTGAAGGTAAGAACATAACGATAACCACCGCGCGATGCTACACTCATTGGACCACACACATCGGTATGTATGATTTCCAATAAGTCCGTAGCTCGCTCCATCATACCAGAAAACGGAGTCTTAGTCATTTTTCCCATCAGACATGCTTCGCATCTTTCAAGTGATTCAAAATCAAGTGATTCAAGAAGTCCATCGGAATGGAGTTTCTTCATACGCTTCACTCCAATGTGACCAAGACGACAGTGCCACATATAGGTTGAATTATCGCTTGATTTCAAACGTTTAGCCTCAATGTTATTGATATGTGTATTTCCACTATTGAGATTCAATAAGAATAGACCTTCTATCAAAGGTGCATGTGCATAAAACATATTACTCATATAAATCGAACAACCATTATTCTCTGATTTAAACAAGTAACCGTCTCGCAATAAACAAGATCCCGATATAATGTTCATGCTCAACACAGGCACTAAATAACAATTATTTAAGTATAAAACTAATCCCGATGGTAGATGAAGGGGTAGCGTGCCGACCGCGATCACATCAACCTTTGATCCGTTTCCCACGCGCATCGTCACCTTGTTCTTCGCTAGCTTCCGTTTATTCTGCAGCACCTTTTTCGAGTTACAAATATGAGCAACCGAACCAGTATCAAATACCCAGGCACTACTACGAGTACTAGTGAGATACACATCAATAACATGTATATCAGATATACCTTTCTTCTTGATGTTGCCGTTCTTCAAATCTGCCAAGTACTTTGGGCAATTCCGCTTCCAGTGACCTTCTCCCTTGCAGTAAAAGCACTCAGTATCAGGCTTAGGTCCAGCCTTGGTCTTCTTCGCCGGCGTGGTAACTTTCTTACCACCCTTCTTGAAGTGTCCCTTTTGCTTAGACTTGCCTTTCTTGAATTTGGTGGTCTTATTGACCAACAACACTTGGTGCTCTTTCTTAATCTCCACTTCTGCAGATTTCAACATGGCAAAGAGTTCTGGCAACGTCTTGTTCATGTTCTGCATGTTGTAGTTCATCACAAAGTTCTTGTAACTTGGTGGTAGTGATTGGAGGACACGGTAAATCCCCAAAGCATTAGGAATCACAATACCCAAGCTTTGAAGTTTGTTTGCGTGCCCAGACATCTTAAGCACATGCTCACTGACGGAGCTGCCCTCTTCCATCTTGCAGTTAAAGAACTTTTCAGAAGCCTCATAACTTTCAATTGCCGCATGAGTCTCAAAAATCAATTTGAGATCCTCGACAATATCATATGGGTCTGAATCCTCAAACCTTTTCTGAAGCTCCGATTCCAAACCATACAAGATAGCACACTGAACTATGGAGTACTGATTCTTCCGAGCGAGGTAAACATTCTTTACTTCATCGGGAGCATCATCTGCAGGTGGGTCACCCAGCGGTGCATCCAGCACATAGGTCAAATTACCAGCTGTGAGGACAATCCTCAAATTGCGGAACCAATCCGCGAAGTTGCTTCCATTGTTTTTCAACTTTTCTTTCTCTAGGAACGCATTAAAATTGATGGTAGGGGCTGGCATTGATCTACAACATATTTGCAATAGTTTAGACTAAGTTTATGACAAATTGATTTCAAATTAATAATAAAATTAAACTAGGTGAACTCCCACTCAAAACAATATCCCTCACATTGTTTTAGTGATCACACGAACCAAATCCACCATATCAACACCGATCATCACGAGAGTTGACATAGTTTCAATGGCGAACAATCGACATGTTCATCATATCTACTATATGATTCATGCTTTACCTTTTGGTGATCCGTGTTCCGAGACCATGTCTGTACATGCTAGGCTCGTCAAGATCAAACCTTAGTTTCTGCATGAGCAAATCTGGCTTGCTCACGTTGTATACACTTGCAGAATCTAACACACCCGATCATCACGTGGTGCTTCGAAACAACAAGCTTTAGCAACGGTGCTAACTAAGGGTGAACACTTTATGATTTGAAATTCATGTGCATGAGGGATCATCTTATAATGCTACCATCGTCTACTAAGCAATACAAGATGCATAAAGGATTAACATCACATGCAATTCATAATATGTGATATGATATGGCCTTTCTTCTTTGTGCTTCCGATCTCCATCTTCAAACACGAACATGATCTCCATCATCACCGGCATTGCATCAAGGTCAATGACGCTTCACCATGGTTGTCGTCCACCGGCTTCAACTATTACAACTACTTTGAATAGACACGCGGGTCTTAACATAAATTAAAGACAACCATATGGCTCCTGCCGGTTGCCAACTTACAATAAGGAACATTGCATACATCAAATATAATCACAATCATGGCCATATCACATCACTACACACCCCTGCAAAACAAAGTTAGACGCCTCTACTTTCTTTGCATATTTTACGTGGTTTGGGGCTTTCAATAAGTGTCGTTCTAACTTACGAACAAGAACCACAACATTGATACTAGCATTGTTGATCACCCGTTGTAAATTGGATCTTAACTATGCTAGGAGAAACAGGCACCCGCAAAGCCACTTATGCAATACAAGTTGCATGTCAAGCGTGGAGCAAGTCTCATGAACGATGTCATGTAAGGTTAGCCCGGGCCGCTTCATCCCAACATACCGCAAGATGCAAAGTACACAAGAAGTAATCGACAATAAAAGCATCAACGCCCACAATGACCATTGTGTTCTACTCGTGCAACAGATCTACATATAGACACGGCTCTGATACCACTGTAGGGGTTCGTAGCATGGAAAACAACATTTTCTATCGCATACAAACAAACAAGCCAAGATCTATCTACTAGATTGTAGCAACGAGTCGATGGAATAACTTACCCTCGAAGATTCCAAAGTGTTTAACGAGAGCGGATTCTCGTGGGTGATGTAGTCGTACTCTTCCCGATCTCAAGATCGTGTAGACGATCCTTCCGGCGCTGCGTTCCGGCAGCGCTCCCATAGTCGGTCACACGTTCGGTACTCGACGAAGACCTTCCTCTCCCTTGTTCCAGCAGGCAGTGGAGGTTGTAGCACTCTCCTCGCGATTCCGGCAGCACAACGGCGTGGTACCGGAAGTAGAGGGGAAATCCCGCAGGGCTTCGCCTTAAGCCGGAGAGAGTATGGTGGATTATGAGAGAGGGCTATTAGTGGTCTAGAGATTAGACACACCAATTAGAAGGCTCTAAACCGCAGGCTAAAGCAATTAGAAGCTCTAAACCAAAACGGCTCTAAACCGGAGATTAGAGGTAGAAACTTGTGTGTCTAGAGGAGGAGGCCCTGGCCCTCCTTTTATGGGTGGAGGGGCCGGCGCGCCAGGGGAGGGAGGGGAGTCCCTCCCCAACTCGGCCTAGGGCTGGCCGCCGGCTTGGAGGAGAGGAACTCCTCCTCCAAGTTGGTTTCAACCTCCTCTTGCTTGTTTCCCACAGTTTCTTGTTTTAGCCGTTTGACTTTCAAACTGGACATTTGACTTTTCTGTTTTAGGATTCAATTTAATCCTTTATTTGGGACAGCAAGAACACTTAGTACATGATGCAATCATTCCAATATGTAATGACACATTCATGTACCCCTCCCCCCTCCTGGAGTGCCGGACATTCCGGAACCTTCTAGAACATTCACCGGAATCATTTCCGAACTCCGAAACGGGACTTTCTTTATATGAATCTTATTCTCCGGACCATTCCGGATCACCTCGTGATATCCCGGATCCCATCCGAGACTCCGAACAACATTCGGTCTCTTTCTCATAATACCATAACTACTCAAAACAACGTCGAATCCTTAAGTGTGTCTCCCTACGGTTCGTGAATTATGCGGACATGATCGAGACACTTCTCCGAACAATAACCAATAGAGGAATCTGGAAATTCATATGGCTCCCACATATTTCTACGATTACTTTGCGATCGAATGAACCACTTACATACGATACCAATTTCCCTTTGTCTCACGATATGTTACTTATCCGAGGTTATGATCGTCGGTATCTCTGCATACCTAGTTCAACCTCGTTACTGATAAGTACTCTTTTCTCGTTCCCGTGATATGTGATCCCTTGTGAGCCAGTCACATGCTTGTAAGCTAATTGGATGACATTTCATCGAGAGGGCCCAGAGAATATCTATCCGTCATATGGATGGACAAATCCCACTCTTGATCCATGTGTCTCAACCAATACTTTCCGAACACTCAATGCCACCTTTATAGCCACCCAGTTACGGTGTGGTGTTTGATGTCATCAAAGCATCCATCCGGTAAAGGTGATATGCATGATCTCATGGTCGAAGGAATTAGGTTACTATGTATCAGAAAGCATATAGCAATTGAACTATTGAAATGACTTGATCTTTATGCTACGCTTATCTATAGGAGTATGTCCACCATATCATTCTCCTAATGATATGATCTTGTTGTTGACAACATCTCAATGTTCATGATAGGGAAACCACAATCATTTATCAACCAACAAGCTAGTGAAGTATAGAGGCTATACTAGGGACTTCAAATTAAGTTTACAAATCACACAAGTATTAATGTTTCCCTGTTAATAATATTATAGCATGAATGTAAACATTTATCATAAACACAAAGATATAATAATAACTACATTTATTATTGCCTCTAGGGCATATCTCCAACAATCTCCCCTACATTCCTTTTTGTTGCCCTTCTTTTGTTCAAACAATCTGCAAATAACAACAGATAGTTTAAATTCTAAATTCAAACCAAAAGCAATAAATTCAGAAAGAAGAAGAGTAGAGGAAGAGATAGAAGCCTGCTGCAGCCCAGGCTAGCAGCGCAACATTCCTTTTCCCAGCCCAGGTACCCATTCACAGCGCCATTCCTGTTTGCCTTCTTTCGGTCGCCGTTACTGTTTGCCTTCCTCCCGTCTCTCCTCTCTCTCTCTCTCGGCCTCTGACGGAGGAGCAGGTAGGCGTCCACCCGCCGTTGTCCTCGTCACCCTCCACCACCACCGAGCCGCGCCTCCTTATCCCCTGAGCAGCCTCTGAACCCTAGCCCCTCCCCTCTTCCACCCTCACGCCGCCACCTCCTTATCCTGTAGCTTGCTGTGAGGGCCAAGAGGAATCGCCGGAGCATCTTCCCAGTATCATCGCCATGATCTACGTCGAGGCCACCTGATGGCGGGGATCACGTCGCCGCGCTTGGGCCGTCCTCTAGCAAGCAGCATAGGGACCGCAGCTCCCTGGAGCCACCTCCCCGAAGACATCTCTGTTCGTGTCAAGAGAACCTCACCGCCGACTACTTCCTGGACTCCTTCCCGGAGCTTCTGTCCATCATCGGCACCACTTCCAGTGGGAAATAATTGCGGTGAGCACCCTCTCTCCTTTCCCCTCCCCTGAGCATCATTCTCCCTGCTATTAGCTTCCCCATGATGCCGGATTTGATTCCCTTGCCGCACTTGCACGTGGATAGGCAGCAGCAACGCGCGTGCCCTGCAGTTTTTCCGCATTGCCTCTGCTCTCTCCAATGATGTGTCCTCCTTGTTTCGACCCCAGCACCGTCCCTCAACGCCTGCGTAGGGGGCACTCCTCTCTATCCAGCGCCTCAAACCGCATCCTAAACAAAGTTCCGAAGTTCTCGAAATCATCTGCGCAACCTCAGCCACTTCCCGTTGTCCGTTTGTCGACGAACAGGTTCAGTTCGACACCGATTTCGTTACCTGTTCGTCGCAAGATCCCGACTACCCTGGTCCCTCTTCCGGCGGTGGCCCCTTGATAGTTTCTGCTCTCGGTACATCAGGCTAGACACCGGTGAAGACCCCTCCCCAAATCATAGATCGCAGCTCTCGTAAGCTTCCATCGAAGTCCGCCATTTTTAACTGTCTCGTCTGTCAGTTCGACGCTGACTGAATTCGGCTTTTTCTCATCAAGGTCCTGATCAGCACAACCAAATCCGGAGAAGCTTCCTTACAAACATTGTACCCCTAGGTATCAGCTCACTCCAGATTCAAACCTCACTAAAAACGGATCTTCGTAGCTCTCGAAATCGTCTCGCAAATATTGAAGGAAATCGCTGTAACCGAGACTTCAATTTCGTCAGATTTCTGCATGAGTTTTGTCTCTGTTCTTCTCCGATTGCCAGTCTCTGCAGGCCTCCTCTGTAGAAACACCCTGAATGAAACTTGTACATCTTTCTCTCCTCTACAACTTTGGTATTTACGTCGAAGCAAAATTCTTAATGGTTTGGTCGGCATATTCATCACAAGATTCGGTTCAGCTAGCAGTTTTCGCAACTCAATTTTCAGTTTTCTCCGATCGATTCAGACTAGACTTGTTCGTGAATGTTTTCTAAAAAAAAATAAAACCCTCTGAAGTCTATTCCTTTCCAACCCGTCTGTCCCGGCTGGCCCATGCGTCAGTGGGGTGGGTAGATCCCTCACTGTAACAAAAGTTTCTGTTTTGTTTTCCTAAATCCAAATTTAAGCTCTTTTCATATTCTGCTTTCTTAACTTTCAAATAAATTCGAATTTAAATAATATTCCAACATAAAATATGTTTAGTTTTTATATGTGAATTCAAACCTGTATTCAAATTTTGCCGGAGTCAACCCTATCTAGTCAAGCCTTTAACTTTGACCCCTCTTAAAATTGTTTTGCATTTAAATGATGTTTTTTTAAAGTCATAAATTCAAATAATACAAATGATATATGTTTTTGAATCAGAAAAATGTGATTATTGTGAATATGCTATCCATAATGTCATTTGAGCAATTTAATTTTTTTTGAATTAATAAATGTCTTTTCTTAAATATTGTACAACTTTAAATCCGTAACTACGAATTCGACAAATGATATGTCTAAATCGATCAGCGCGACGAGACCTCTCCAACCATGATATCCATGTTGTCATTTTAATCATGCATTAAGATCAGTTTTATAATTAATACTGTTTATGTAAGGAAAACATGATAAATAAAAACTGAGAACTAATTATCTCTTATTAATAATGTCTCATGAATGCTATATCATCAATATGCTATGCCCCTAATACCTTTTTGACATAGTTTTCATTATTAACTTGCCATGTCATGCATCATATCATGATCATGCCGATTCTTCTGCATTAGTTGTAATTGCTGCATTGCTTGTTCCTTTTAGTGGTTTTGCTTCTTCCCGGATAGGACGATGAGATGTTGTGAGCTTCGACAAGTTCTTCGGTTATGAAACTTCGGCAATGTTTTCAGGCGAGCATTCTCTCTCTTTCTACCTATTTTATATTTCTAGTCTTTATTTCCTCCTGTTGATCTATTTCTATCTGTGTTGCGATGCTCTAGTTTTTCGTACCCGTGATTTCTCTTGCAACCTTATATTGCCTTGGACACATCCTGTTACCTGTTGTTTGGTAGATAGTTGGACTTGCGTGTCGTAGTCGCTTGCTCAAGTGTTGTTGCGTGTCGTCAAGTACCACAGTTGTTGGAGAAATGCCTTATGCTTTATGTTGGAGATGATCATGGCTTTAATTATCATTTAATAACTAAAATTGAAGTAGGTAAATAATGCAGAGGCACAGGTGGGCAATAGATGCTATTTGGTTTTTAATCGTCCACTTGTGTCCCGTAGGACCCCGAGTACTTGATACCTGTGTTCTTTGAATATTCGCACTATCCGCATGTGGGACCATGAATCCCCCTAGCCAGAGCTTGAGTCATATTTATTTCTTGGGGCCACAAAGTAGTTTGGGGCTTTATTACTATCCTGTACTTATGCCATGCTTTACTGCTTATTTACGATTGCGCGTGGAGCGTCTGTACTATTTAGGAACAAATGTGGAATGTTTTCGCGGTATCGACAAGCTCAGTCACACTTTCGAGTTCCCGGTCGTTTACAGCCATTGGCACAAACCTCTGGGTCCGTATCAGAGCCGGCCAACTTCGTCGCGGGTAGCTTGGTGGGGTGGCCCCCTGAAATTTATATGAATCTTGCAATTGCTCTGTCGTGATGCCTCGTTGGGTTTTTATTGGTTTTTCTCGAGGTTGATCGTGCGTGTGTTGCTATTTGTGCCCCCCTGCAGGGTAAAACTTTCTGAAAGCCGTGTCCGCGGTTATGGACGACTTGGAGCACAGTATCTCGATCATAGACAACTATAACTAAAGTAGTGCTATAAATTTGACTTTATAATGACTAGTAATCAGCTTCACTATAATGGAATGGCTAAATAAAAGTGCCAAAAATTGCTTGTTTGGGTTATCACCTATTACCATTGTATCTGACTAGTAAGTATTGCAACTACAACGGAATGGCTAAATAAAATTACCAACAACTGCTGGGTTTTGGGATGCCTCATGCTATATGTATCTGACTAGTAAGTACTACAACTACAACGGAATGGTTAACTAAAAGTGCCCACTGCTTATTATATCAGGATGACTATCTAGACCTGACTAGTAATTGCTGCAACGATAACTGAATAATTAAAACTGCCAACTTTGTGAGTTCCTCGGTTGACTTCCTCGTTTGGTCTCGAGGGGGAAATACCAGGATGGGTATGCTTGATGATAGTTTCAGGTTGGATCCGAATAGGTATTTCTTATCCCTATCTGATAGCCGCCAGTTGTATTGAGTCTCTATAGGTTGTTTAGTGCATGTTGCGCTGCCGCTTCAGTCCACCATACCTATGTAGGCGAGGACTGCCGAATTCTAGTCTCGCCGTGTACTGGCCTCAGTACTGACCGCTCTCTTTTTCCTTCGCCCTTTGTCGGCACCCCTTTTGTTAAGCAGGTTTTGAGATCGACGTCGTTAGCAAGGTTACCCTTCCGGCTTGGCCTGGGCAGGGTTATGGACGCCATTGGTTATTCTTCAGGGCTCTTAGCCTAATTTGCATCTTGTCCGTACTCGGACGTTGTATCATTTTCAAGGTGATTTGGATCTTTGTACTGTATATTGTATTCTTGACTCGATGAGTCGCTGTTGTATATATCTGTTTTGTGGGTTCCATCATGGACTAATGTGTAATGATATTACTTCGTTTTCCACCCGCACGCAAGTGCCTGGTGGGCACCTTTGAATCGTTTCTATGCGGGTTTGGCGGGATTCGCTAAGACTTGCATAGGGCCGATTCTGAGGGTGTTACAAACGACCAGTTTACTATGTAAGTGAGGTCTTGACGGAGTCCAAGCAGCGTTACCCACACTACCAGAAGATAACTTATGGAGTATTCCTTGCTTCTCGGAAGCTGAGGCATTACTTTCAGGAGCACCCAATCACAGTGGTGAGAAAGACTCCACTGTCCGACATAATCAACAACGGCGACACTACAGGAAGGGTCGCGAAGTGGGGCATTGAACTTGCCGCCTTCGAGATCACCTAAAAAAGACGCGACGCTATCAAGTCACAAGCCTTGGCGGATTTTGTTGCAGATTGGACGGAGATGCCAGATGCTACTCCGTTGCCGGAACCAGAGTACTGGGTGATGCACTTTGATGGATCAAAGCTGCTCAACGGCTCGGGGGCTAGTGTGTTGCTACAGTCACCAACAGGAGACAAGCTACACTACGTTCTGCATATCCACTTCGAGGCTACAAACAACATGGCGGAGTATGAAGCACTCATTCACGGACTACGTGTAGCCAAGGATATTGGTATCAAGCGCATAGTTTGCTGTGGAGATTCCGACTTGGTTGCCCAGCAGGTGGCTGGCACCTGGAATGCGCGGAACCCTATGATGGTGGCATATCGAGACGAAGTGGACGAGATAGCCAAGAGCTTCTTGGGCTACGAAGTCAAATATGTACCTAGGGAGCAAAACAAGGCGGCCGATCTGTTGTCTAATCTTTGATCAGGGCGCAAGCAAATTTTTTCCAGGAGTTTTCTTAGAGCATCTGCGCACACCATCTGTGAAGGGAGACAACATCAACAACCCGGATAGAGCTGATTCTTTCGTCAACATGGTGACTAAGGTCCCTCCAGATTGGACAAAACTGTTCATGGAATATCTCGAACACGAAACTTTGCCCGACGAAGAAGTCGAAAGACGGCAAATAGTACGACGAGCAAAAGGTTATACCATAATCAATGGGAACTCTACAAAAGGAGCACTACTGGTTTATACCTAAAGTGTGTTTCCCAGCTAGAAGGTATGTAAATTCTACGCGAAATCCATCTCGGAGACTGCGGGCATCACGCTGCTCCTTGATCGTTGGTCGCGAATGCCTTCCGGCAAGGATTCTACTGGCTGACCGCAAAGGCGGATGCCGACAAGATGGTTGAGACATGCATGGGATGCCAGTATTATGTCTGACAACCACATATTCCTGCTGAAGAATTGCGAACAATACCAATAACTTGGCCGTTTGCAGTCTGGGGGATAGACATGGTGGGACCGTTACAGACGGCACCTTGTGGGTTTACGCATCTGCTTGTAGCAGTTGATAAATTCACTAAATGGATAGAAGCTAAACCCATTAGAAAGCTTGATGGGGCAACTGCCCTCAAGTTTGTCCGGGATCTAGTGGTGAGATTTGGTCTCACACACAGCATTATCACCGACAATATTAGCAATTTGTCACTCGGAGAAGTGGGGGCTTATTGTTGGGAAAAAGGCATCCGACTTGACCTTGCATCTGTGGCACACCCACAATCCAACGGTCAAGTTGAGCGAGCCAATGGATTAATTCTGCAGGGAATCAAGCCACGTCTTGAGGCACCGCTACATAGAGCAGCTGGAGCCTGGGCGGAAGAATTACCATCTGTGTTGTGGAGTTTACGAACTACACCCAACAGATCCACCGGCTACAACCCTTGCTTCATGGTATATGGAGCAGAAGCCATCCTGCCTTCCAACATCCTTCACGATGCACCAAGAGTTGCCGCCTACGACGAAGATGACGCTAAAGACTCCAGACGCCTAGATGTGGACCTTCTCGAGGAGGAGCGCGTTTTGGCATGCCAAAGATCCTCCATCTACCAGCTGAAGCTACACAACTACCATAGTCGCCGCGTTCGGCATCGCTCGTTTAAAGAGGGGGATTTGGTGCTCCGACTTAAGCAGAAGAAGTCACACAAATTATCCCCGCCATGGGAAGTACCATTCATCATAAGCAAGGCGCTACTCAATGGGTCTTACTACCTTGTTGACAATCGTGAACTGAAGGATATACCCAACAAGGATCATAAGCGTAAGCGACGTGACCCGGATGATGACTACCCGGAGCTTGATCGGCCATGAAACATAGCACAACTATGTCCTTTTTACACTTAGCATTTTTTATCTAATTGTGTACCTCTTATATGATCAATGAAATAAAGCTCTCTGGTTCACTCATATTTCTGAGTCTTTTACCTCCTTTAGTGTTCATTTTTGGATCATGTAAAACCTTTTATGCACAAGCTTTGCGATTGCACTTGTGAAAATTCCGCCTACAGGCGTTAGCTTAAGTTTTCTGGTCTACACGTTCTTTGTCATTTTTATGTGGATTCTGGAGTAGTGACTTTTGGCACTTATTGTCGATGATTTTGTGCTCAGGTTATTGACGGTGCCATTGGGCATCATCACCTAAGCGCATGGTTCCGACAACAAGTCTTCCGACTCACGAAAAGTCAAGCATAAGAACCAAAGTAATGGATAAGCCAACACTTGCTTAAAACAATATATACATGCTGGAAACTAGTTCTTGAGCAGCAGGAAATAACAACCATTGTTTTCCGCCTTAAGTTACATAAACAAGTTTTTTCCCGCATATGCACCAAAGGTGAAACAAATATTACAAAGTTGTTCTTCACTCCTTTGGCGCAGGTGACTTGGAAGCATCATCATCACCAGCCGAAGAACCACCCTCGAAGTCGGCACTGTGGTGGGACTCAGAGGAACCTTGGTTGCCACTGTCGACGATGTTCATGGGCACAAAGACGTCGACGTCCACCAACTCGGCAACTCTGGTGTCATAGCCCGCGAGTGACGACAAGATGGCTTCATGGTTAATCTCTTTGCCATCATCGTCAACGTCAGGAATGCCAGAGGTCACCGTGTCGATGTCGGCATCTTCATAGTGTGCCTTCACCATTGACAGCGCCATCCTTGTGCCAGCCCGTGCACATGAAGCTTTCCATCTTGTGATACGCTCGGGGGCTCGGCGCAGAATCTCCGAGTACTTCACCATGGAGTCCGATGCCTTGATATTTATCTGGAGGGGCTTGGCGATCTCCTTGGCTAGCGTGATGGCGGTGTTGATGAAGTTGCCGGCAAGAACCATGCATTCCTTGGCTGGAGGAGGTGATCGGGTTAAACCCATAGGAGCTGCAAATTCCAACAAGGAGCGCGTGAGTTCAACAATTCAAAGTATCCAGACTACAGAAATCCAAGACGGAGAAAACTTACTGAAGATGCTGGCCTCAGCTTGCCAGAGGGTGTCCGCCAAGGATTCTTTCTCCTGTTGGAGGAGCTTATACGCCTCGCTATGGCGTTGATTTTGCTCATCAGCAGCTTGCTTCTGATCTTTTAAGATCGCAATCTCCTTCTTCAAGCGATTGATTTCCTCGGTGGCGGAGTCCTGCAGGACCTTCACTGACTCCTCATGCATTTTCAGCATTTCCTTTCTCTCCTGCTTAAGAATTTTGTTCTCGCTATCCAGCTCTTGAATGTGCTTGGATTGCTCGACAATATTCTTGGCCTTGGCGATGGTTTCTGCAAGTCGGAGACAGAAAAGTACACAGTCAGTACTCGGAGAATATGGGCACAATACCAAGTCGGAATGCGAAAAAGAAAACAGATGCTTGCTCTTGGTGATATGTTCCTTCAAGAAGGCGGTTTTACCCTTTTCAGCTTACAGGTCTGCACGCATCTTCTGGTACTTGTCATTGGCCATGCCCCTCTGAGCACTCTCATTCTGTGGAAAAAAGTTCAAAGTTAAAACGTTGTTTGGTCTACTTGGAGCATCTAGACGGAAATTTTCCACCTAGACGCTCGGGGGCTACAACAAGAATTTTTGACTTAGTAATATGCTTAGCTTTTCTTTAAGCATCTAGTCGGAACTAATTCAGTTCTCGATTAGAGGCTCGGGGGCTACAGTATAAAGTTTTTAACTCGGATATATGCTTAGCTTTTCTTTAAGCATCTATTCGGAACCAATTCAGTTACAACTAGAAGCTTGGGGGCTACAGTATGGAAATTTATAAACACTGCGTATGCTACTCTTAAGGCATCTAGTCGAAACATTTCATTCCATCTACATGCTTGGGGGCTACAGTGAGAGTTTTTTCTAACTTAGTTACTCTTAGAGCATATAGATGCAAAAACCTATGGTTTTTCCGTCTACATCCTCGGGGGCTATAGTGGGATACTCATATGAAATGCAAAAGGCAAAGAAAACTTACAAGTGCGATGATCTTGAGGTTTGTAGCACTCTCGGCCAGCAGCTTGGCAAAGGATTCGCTGTTTCCTTGCAAGATTTCTGCTTGCCGGCAGAGCTCCTCTAGACCGCACGTCAGAGATGTCGGCGCCGCACCAGGGACCAAAGCAATGCTACCCGGTGTAAGTACCGTATAGACTATATTTGGATAGGCTATGGTTTTCTTGGGTGCGGGGGCGCCGCCAACGGCAGAGGTACCTGCTTCCACCACCGCCTTACCGCCACCGATGGCATCCTTAGCCGGAACTTCAGCCATTTGGTGGGCGGCACTCTCTTGCGTCGCCTGCTCGCCGACGACTGCAACCTCGGTAGAAGCACCTGAGTCCACTTCCATGGCGGAAGGGCCACATGCCTCCTTAGCTTGTGAGCTTGTCGGGGCAGACGAAGGCTTAACGGAGGGAGTGGTAGGGGCGATGGCGGGAGATGCGTCGCGATCAGCATGTCCTTGATAGTTATAGAAGCCCCTAATTTGGAGGTCTTCTTGAGGCTGGTCGTGGCTTTCTTCCTGAAACGTGCAAAATGCATAAGTACAGGAGCAAGACAGATAAATAGACAATGTCGGAGAAATAGGAGCTTACACAAGTGGGGGTGCTTTGGCAAAGGGGATCCCAGTAACTTTTCTCTTTTCCTCCTCTAGGGCGGCGGTAGTCTTCTTGGAGGCTCCACCCTCCGTCTTCTTCTTCTTGCCTCCGTCGACAGCGTCAGAGGTGGAGGTCTTACGCTTTCGCGCCAACGGAGCCTCGTCGTCAGACACGACCGTGACTTCCTTCATCTTTGGATCGTAGATTTGGGCAGCCAGGTTGCCCTCCTCTAGATCGCTAAGCTGTTAAGTGAGAAATCACCGTGTTAGATAAGATGACACTTGCAAGACGGAAGGACTGGAGTATATGTCGTACACGGAAAATAAATACCTACCTTTGGGCACTTGCCGTCTACGAACATGTCGTAGGTGATGGTGAAGCCACACTTCTTATCCTTCACATTGACGATGTCCTTAAGACGGAGCTTGACAGAGTCGCTCGAGAAGTTGTCCACGGAGATGCGAAGGCTATCCCTTTTGTCGCTGGTATACTCGTGCATGAGCTTCGCGCGGTGCTGCAGAGGTTGGATTCGCCTGATAAACCAGCACATGGCTAGGTCCAAACCGGTCAAACCCGTCTCTACGAACCATTCTATCCGCCTTATGGCACGGGAAGCATTGAGGTCGGAGGGAAGGGAGGCCTGATATCTCCATGACGAGGCTTCAGCGGCAGCTCCGTCAACGAAGTCCGGGTACGTTATTTGTCGGCCAGCCAGAGGGATGTCTGGTCCATAGAAGTACGTTTGTTGCCAATTTTTGCAGGACTCGTGGCCGACGATGTTGGGGAACCGCTGTCCAGTTCGAATCTTGAAGCTTATGGTGCCGCAGTTCCTGAGTTCTTCCTTGCTATGTCCAGCTTCACGTTTGACAGTGAAGAAGTACACAAAGAGGTCTAACCTAGGCCTTATCCCTAAGTATCCCTCGCAGAGCGCCGCGTAATTGCTAAGCACTAAGATACTATTGGGGGAAAGATTCTGGGGCTGGACTCTATAGTGATTCAAGACGGAGAGGAAGAAGTTGGAGATGGGCAGGGAGACGCCGCGTACCAGTTGGGCTTTGAGGTACACCTTTTCTCTGCCTTGGGGAGAAGGTGTCACCTCGCCGGCCGGCGCCGCGCGCCAGGCGAGCCCCTCCGTCGCAGGAAGGTAGCCTTCGGCGATCATCTCTTGGATGTCACGGTCCGTAATATCTGAGCCGCGCCAGCCGCCATTGTGCGAATCTGGCTCCTCCTCCAACGGCTCCAGTGTCGCCAGATTAAGGTCGCCGCCGGTGGACTCGATCACCGCCGATGCGGGGATGACTAGGCCCTCTAGAGGCACGACGATGGAGCTCGCAGGCTTCGCCGCGGTTTCGTTTGATGCCGCCATGGAAGGAGAAGTGTTGTTGTTGGCCATGGAGTGATGTGGGGTGTGACTGGTGCAAATTGGAGTCTAGGGTTTTTTCGCGAGTTAGGCGCGGAGAGCATAAAGGGGCGCGCGCTGGAGGAAGAAGACGATGCGAGGAGAATGAGGTAAAGTGGAAATTCCACCGCGGTTACTATTTATCACCTCCAGCGTCAAGATTCGTGCAGCTTGATCGGACAGTTGCCGCGTAGACGACGTGTTCGCGAACGTGCGCAGAAATTTCGCCACGTCTCCAACCGTCGCCGCCAACGGTTCGTATCGCTCGCGCGGGAGAATCGGACATGATTGCGTTCTCTGCATGTGTGAGTTACGAGGCGTCGCTGACCTAAGCCTACGCCATCTTAGCTAGCATAGGCAGATGAGCCGTCACATCGGAAGATTCCGGCATGGATGGATCCAGTCCGGCTACGAAAGAGTACGATGGAAGATTCAACATTTCTTCGACTTACATACTGAAGATGGAGAAAGCCTTGCAGGGTTCTTTGGGAGGACTACAAGATATTGCTTGATGATTTGCCGATATCCATCTAGACGGAGCATTCCACACGAAGAGGCAAGACGACGCAAGATCTCGGAGTTCTCCAGGGGCTACTGTTGGGGATATGCTATATGGGTATCCTCACAACATGTCACTTATCCGGATAACCCAGGTGGCCCACAGTTGGTAGCATGGCCTATGGCCTGCTGGGCGGCCCAGTTAGATGGATCCAGAAGGGAGGCCCATGCCGGATAAAGTAAGGCTACGGTTGGAGTCACCGATGTACCCGGATCCTTGGAGTGCAAGATACACAAGACTAGTAATGGACGGTGTAGGACTCTGTAACCTGACCGGCTAGGACTTTTCCCTATAACCCTAGGACCTGGCGACTATATAAGTCGGGCCTATGGGAGCCTTTAGGGCACGATAACATACAACCTCGCACAGCGAACCTATCTCTGTAACTCGGTGTATTGCCCTTATAGTGATTTATAGCAGGAGTAGGATTCCGCCACCGTCGTGGGATCTGAACCTGGGTAAGCTATGTTACCTCGTACCCGTCAATCGTCGGCCTTCCCCCACGTCTCTAAACACGCACTGTGAGGACCCCTCCATGGCGTACTCGTCGGCAATACCACGACAGATTGCTTACCGGGGGAGCAAAGCGCATGATGCCTTTTCCCACACCTATTACTGCCCCAAGGTGTTTCAGTAGAGATCTTCGAAGTGTGATCTGTCCTTTGCCTACACATTCAATAACAAGATAATCAATAGACACCATTTTCCCTAAGATTTTTGTAAACACATCTTTAGCTATTCCAATGGGCAATATAGTGGCATTGTTGGTAAGAGAAATTTTCTCTCCTCCTTCAATAAGCCCCCAAAGACTCAAGGAATCAAAAATATCTTTAGGCATGAGACAAAATTTAGACATGATATCACAGCGAGCATCAAAAAGTGTAGTATTTGTAGAAACTTTGATTGTGGGAAACCACTTTGAAGGCTCAGAATTTATGGGAACATAATCATGATAAGCCCTAAGTGTGTGATAGCAACTATTCATAGCAGCAATGCTAGTCTCAAGAGTGTTCAATCTAGCAAAAATATTTGTGAAAGAGGAATCAGACTTGCCAGGTGTATTATAAATTGCAATCAACTTTTTTATGGCATCAAATGCTTCATCTTCAGTACAAAGCAAAATATCTTTCTCAGCCACAGCATCTAAAGCATATCTATAACGAAGAGCAATACAGCAGTAAAATGTATCAATAACAAAGCTGAGGCTTACCTTAGGCGCAGTTTCCCTCTGGAAAGCAGAGATTCTAAACCAAGCCTCCTTAAAACTTTCTTCACTTTTCTGCTTAAAAGTGGAGATTTTTATCATAGGGGAAATAGAGGTTGATCCAGAACCAGACATGTCAGTAACTAGAGCAGGAACTATTTTTTTGTGTTTTTGAATAAGGCAAGAAAACCAAACTAGACTATTTTTTTGGTTTTTTTGAAAAGAGGCAAACAAAACTAAGAAAAAGAAACAAAGCAAACTAAAAACAAAGTAAAGAGAAAGGAAGTGAAGGACTCCCCTAGTGAAGACGTCCTTAGCCTCCTCGGCAACGGCGCCAGAAAACTTGTTGCAGCGCTTGACGAGGAGGAAAAGGTTGAAGTTGTTCTTTATTCGTTCCCCGGCAACGGCGCTAGAAAACTTGTTGATGGTGCTGACGTGGAGCACTTCGTTGGAAACCCCAAGAGCAAGGTGTGAAGCAACAAGCAGCAAGTCTTCCCTCAGTTGAGACCGAGGTTATCGAACCAGAAGGAGGAAGGAAACGTCACACAGGTGTTGCGAGCAATGCGGAGACCTGCACAACACAAACTCAAGACTTTGCCCCAACAAATCAGTGAGGTTGTCAAGCTCACCGGTTTGTTGTAACAAAGGATTAAACATATGGTGTGGAAGGTAATGGTTTGCAGCAAGTAAATAGGTAACAGTGGAAGATGTATCAATGATAAAGATTGGACCAGAGTCCATAGTTCACTAGAGGTGCTCTCCTTAGATAAACAACATGGCAAGAAGGGTAAACAAATTACAGCGAGGCAATTTACAGGAACTGAGCAAGGCATAACAATGCAATTACTAGCCAGAAAGATCCTATGAGGTTGATAGGGCAATACAATAATATACATAGACCGTCATCCAACTGCATCTATGACTAGAAGTCCACCTTCAGGTTATCATCCGAACCCCCTCCAATATTAAGTTGCAAGCAACAGACAACTACTTTAAGCAAAGTATGTAAGGTAAACAGTCCACATGTTCCATGAACAAGAGACCATTGTTTTCTCCCTAGTAGCAACATCACATCTACAACCGAAGAGATTTCTGTCACTTCCCTTGGGAACTAGAGGCATGAACCCACTATCGAGCATAAATACCCCCTCTTGGGGTCACTAGCAACTACTTGGCCAAAATAACCACTAGCAATGGAGAGCATGCAAGATCACAAACAACACAGACATGATAGAATCATCAAGATAAAACCATTAATCAAACCAACATGCATGATTACAAATAGATTATATCTTGATCATGAACGGAGCTCACAAGATCTATACATGAAAGCATAAAGGAGGAGATACAACCATCTAGCTACTACAAGGACCCATAGTCCAAGGTGGAACTACTCACGCATCATACCGAGAAGAAGGCCTCCGGGATGATCTCCCCTCCGGCAGGGTGCCGGGAAGAACTTTAGATCCCCCGATCTAGGGACAATGGTGGCGGCGGCTACAGACGGTTTCATGGAGATTTTATTGGGTGCATAGGGTTTCTGCATCGGGGGCTTCTTATATGCGAAGGGGGAGGCCGAGGTGGCGGCCAGGGGCCCTAAACCCTAGCCAGGCGCGGGCCCACCTGTGGTCGCGCCTGGGGGGGTGGCCCCTCTGGATCGCCTCCCTGGCTCCCCTCTGGACTTCTTGTTCCCCATAGAAAGTAATTGACTTTGATATTTGTCCCGTCTAATTCCGAGAATATTTCTTTACTAACTTTTCTGAAACCAAAAACAGTAGAAAACAGGCAACTGGCACTGTGGCAACTTGTTAGTAGGTTAGTACCAGAAAACATGTAAAAAGCACCTCAAAGTGTGGACAAGTAAAGCAAAGTAGATACTAAACAATCATGGAGCATCAAAAATTATAGATACGTTGCCAACGTATTGTAGGGTTTCGTAGCATGGAAAACAAAAATTTTCTACCGCATACAAACAAACAAGCCAAGATCTATCTACTAGATTGTAGCAACGAGTCGATAGAATAACTCACCCTCGAAGATTCCAAAGTGTTTAACGAGAGCGGATTCTCGTGGGTGATGTAGTCGTACTCTTCCCGATCTCAAGATCGCGTAGACGATCCTTCCGGCGCTGCGTTCCGGCAGCGCTCCCGCAGTCGGTCACACGTTCGGTACTCAACGAAGACCTTCCTCTCCCTTGTTCCAGCAGGCAGCGGAGGTTGTAGCACTCTCCTCGCGATTCTGGTAGCACAACGGCGTGGTACCGGAAGTAGAGGGGAGATCTCGCAGGGCTTCGCCTTAAGCCGGAGCGAGTATGGTGGGCTATGAGAAATCCCTCGACGATCTAGGGTTTAGACATGCCGAGGAAGAGATGCTAGGGCCGGCGGCTAGGGCTTGGAGGTGCCCAAGTCGGTGGCAAGGAGATCCCTAGGCGGCGGCGTCTTGGAGGGCGGCGGCGGCTAGGGTTAGGGTTTTCGGGGCAAGGAACTTGTGTGCTAGGAGGGGCAGCCCTGCCCCTCCCTTTATAGGTGGGAGGCGCGGCCAAGGGGAGGGGAGTCCCTCCCCAACTCGGCTTGGAGGTGGGCCGGCGGTTGGAGGAGGGAACTCCTCCCCAACTCGGTTTCCCACTCCTCCTCCTCTTTCCAAAACTTGCCGTTTGACTTTCAAACTAGCCGTTTGACTTTTCAAACTAGGATTTGAATAAACCCTTTATTTTGGACAGCGATGACACCTAGTACATGATGCAATCATACCAACTTGATATAACACATTCATGTACCCTCCCCCCCCCCCCCGGAGTGCCGGACATTCCGGAACCTTCTAGAACATTCCCGATGAAAACACCGGAACCATTCTCCAACTCCGAAACGGGACTTCCTTATATGAATCTTATTCTCCGGACCATTCCGGATCTCCTCGTGATATCCCGAATCCCATTCGAGACTCCGAACAACATTCGGTCTCTTTCTCATTATTCCATAACTACTCAAACAACGTCGAATCCTTAAGTGTGTCTCCCTACGGTTCGTGAATTATGCGGACATGATCGAGACACTTCTCCGAACAATAACCAATAGAGGAATCTGGAAATTCATATGGCTCCCACATATTTCTACGATTACTTTGCGATCGAATGAACCACTTACATACGATATCAATTTCCCTTTGTCTCACGATAGTTTACTTATCCGAGGTTATGATCGTCGGTATCTCTGCATACCTAGTTCAACCTCGTTACCGATAAGTACTATTTTCTCGTTCCCGTGATATGTGATCCCTTGTGAGCCAGTCACATGCTTGCAAGCTAATTGGATGACATTTCACCGAGAGGTCCCAGAGTATATCTATCCGTCATATGGATGGACAAATCCCACTCTTGATCCATGTGTTTCAACCAATACTTTCCGAACACTCAATGCCACCTTTATAGCCACCCAGTTACGGTGTGGTGTTTGATGTCATCAAAGCATCCATCCGGTAAAGGTGATATGCATGATCTCATGGTCGAAGGAATTAGATCACTATGTATCAGAAAGCATATAGCAATTGAACTATTAAAATGACTCGATCTTTATGCTACGCTTATCTATAGGAGTATGTCCACCATATCATTCTCCTAACGATATGATCTTGTTGTTAATAACATCTCAATGTTCATGATAGGGAAACCACAATCATCTATTAACCAACAAGCTAGTATTTATATAGAGGCTTTACTAGGGACTTCAAATTAAGTTTACAAATCACACAAGTATTAATGTTTCCTTGTTAATACTATTATAGCATGAATGTAAACATTTATCATAAACACAAAGATATAATAATAACTACATTTATTATTGCCTCTAGGGCATATCTCCAACAGTCTCCCACTTGCACTAGAGTCATCTAATCTAGATTACATGGTAATATACCGAACACCCATGGCAGTTTGGTGCTGGTCATGTTTTGCCCTCGGGAGAGGTTTAGTCAACGGATCCGCCACATTCAGATCTGTGTGTACTTTGCAAATCTTTATATCCCCATCTTGGATATGTTCTCGAATAGCGTGAAAACGTAGCTTGATGTGCTTCAGCTTCTTGTGTGACCTTGGTTCTTGCGCATTGGCTATGGCGCCCATGTTATCACAGTAGATAGACATTGGGTCCAGCGCACTAGGAACCACACCCAGCTCTGTAATGAACTCTTTCATCCATATCGCTTCTTGTGAAGCCTCTGAAGCAGCCATGTATTCTGATTCAGTTGAAGATCTCGCCACAACGCTTTGCTTTGCACTCCTCCAGCTAACTGCTGCACCATTCAAAATAAATACGTATCCAGATTGTGATTTAGAATCATCCGGATCGGTGTTCCAACTAGCATCGGTGTAACCATTAACAACGAGTTGTTCATCACCTCCATAAGAAAGAACCATATCCTTAGTTCTTCTCAAGTACTTAAGGATGTTTTTGACCGCTGTCCAATGATCCACTCCTAGATCACTTTGATATCTGCTAGTTAAACTAACAGGATATGCAATGTTGGGTCTAGTACATAGCATGGCATACATTAGAGATCCTATGGCTGAGGCATAGGGAGTCTTACTCATCCTTTCTCTATCTTCTGCCGATGTCGGACTTTGGGTTTTACTCAAGGTCGTATTGGGAAACATGGGCAAGAACCCTTTCTTGCTATCTTCCATTCCAAACCTCTTTAGAACTTTTTCCAAATATGTACTTTGTGACAATGATATTTGGTGTTTCGATCTATCTCTATAAATCTTTATGCCTAATATGTAAGTTGCTTCGCCAAGATCCTTCATTGAAAAACTATTATTCAAATATTCCTTGACACTATTAAGAAGGTCTACATCATTCCCAATCAACAATATGTCATCCACATATAGTATTAAGAATGCTATAGAGCTCCCACTCACTTTCTTGTAAATACAAGCTTCTCCATAAGTTTGTATAAAACCAAAACTTTTGATCACCTTATCAAAACATTGATTCCAACTTCGGGATGCTTGCTTCAATCCATAGATGGACCGTTGAAGTTTACATACCTTGTTAGCATCTTTAGGATCGACAAAACCTTTGGGTTGCATCATATACAACTCTTCATCAATGTCTCCATTGAGGAATGTTGTTTTGACATCCATCTGCCATATCTCATAATCATAATCTGCAGCGATTGCTAACATAATCCTCACAGACTTTAGCTTTGCTACTGGTGAGAAAGTCTCATCGTAGTCAACTCCTTGAATTTGTCGAAACCCTTTTGCGACAAGTCGAGCTTTATAGACAATAACATTACCATCAGCATCTGTTTTCTTCTTGAAAATCCATTTGTTCTCGACAGCCTTCCGGCCATCTGGTAAGTCCACCAAAGTCCATACTTGGTTTTCGTACATGGATCCAATCTCGGATTTCATGGCTTCTTGCCATTTATTGGAATCTGGGCTCATCATCGCTTCCTCATATGTCTCAGGGTCATCGGTGTTGTCCACCAACATGACACTCATAACGGGATCATACCAATCTGGAGTGGTACGAGTTCTCGTTGACCTCCGAGGCTCTGTAGGAACTTCAACCGAAGTTTCATGATCATCATCATTAGCTTCCTCTCTTATTGGTGCAGGCACCATAGGAACTTCTTCCGGTGCTGCGCTACTCACAATTTCGAGAGAAGGTTCGACAACCTCGTCAAGTTCTACTTTCCTTCCAGTCACTTCTTTCGAGAGAAATTCCTTCTCTAGAAAGGATCCATTCTTGGCAACAAAGATTTTGCCTTCGGATCTATGATAGAAGGTATACCCAATAGTTTCCTTTGGGTATCCTATGAAGACGCATTTTTCCGCTTTGGGTTCAAGCTTGTCCGGCTGTAACTTCTTTACATAGGCTTCGCATCCCCAAACTTTAAGGAACGACAATCTAGGTTTCTTCCCAAACCATAATTCATACGGTGTCGTTTCAACGGATTTAGACGGTGCCCTATTTAAAGTGAATGCGGCTGTTTCTAATGCATAACCCCAAAATGATAGCGGTAAATCTGTAAGTGACATCATAGAACGAACCATATCTAAGAGAGTTCGATTACGACATTCGGACACACCATTACACTGTGGTGTTCCCGGCGGTGTCAACTGCGAAAGTATTCCGCATTTCTTCAAATGCTCGCCAAACTCGTAACTTAGATATTCACCTCCACGATCAGAACGTAGAAATTTAATCTTCTTATTACGTTGATTCTCTACCTCAATTTGAAATTCCTTAAACTTCTCGAAAGTTTCGGACTTATGTTTCATGAAATAGATATACCCATATCTACTCAAGTGATCCGTGAAGGTAAGAACATAACGATAACCACCGCGTGATGCTACACTCATTGGACCACACACATCGGTATGTATGATTTCCAATAAGTCCGTAGCTCGCTCCATCATACCAGAAAACGGAGTCTTAGTCATTTTACCCATTAGACATGCTTCGCATCTTTCAAGTGATTCGAAATCAAGTGATTCAAGAAGTCCATCGGAATGGAGTTTCTTCATACGCTTCACTCCAATGTGACCAAGACGACAGTGCCACATATAGGTCGAGTTATCGCTCGATTTCAAA
Organism: Avena sativa; assembly: GCA_916181665.1. Taxonomy (NCBI): domain Eukaryota; kingdom Viridiplantae; phylum Streptophyta; class Magnoliopsida; order Poales; family Poaceae; genus Avena; species Avena sativa. The sequence continues at coordinate 85,989,964 of OV702285.1, read as the reverse complement.
CGTTTAGCCTCAATGTTATTAATATGTGTATTTCCACTATCGAGATTCAACAAGAATAGACCATCTATCAAAGGTGCATGTGCATAAAACATATTACTCTTATAAATCGAACAACCATTATTCTCGGATTTAAACAAGTAACCATCTCGCAATAAACAAGATCCCGATATAATGTTCATGCTCAACGCAGGCACCAAATAACAATTATTTAAGTATAAAACTAATCCCGATGGTAGATTAAGGGGTAGCGTGCCGACCGCGATCACATCAACCTTTGATCCGTTTCCAACGCGCATCATCACCTCGTTCTTCGCTAGCTTCCGTTTATTCTGCAGCACCTGTTTTGAGTTACAAATATGAGCAACCGAACCAGTATCAAATACCCAGGCACTACTACGAGTACTAGTGAGATACACATAAATAACATGTATATCAGATATACCTTTCTTCTTGATGTTGCCGTTCTTCAAATCCGCCAAGTACTTTGGGCAATTCCGCTTCCAGTGACCTTCTCCCTTGCAGTAAAAGCACTCAGTATCAGGCTTAGGTCCAGCCTTGGTCTTCTTCGCCGGCGTGGTAACTTTCTTACCACCCTTCTTGAAGTGTCCCTTTTGCTTAGACTTGCCTTTCTTGAATTTGGTGGTCTTATTGACCAACAACACTTGGTGCTCTTTCTTAATCTCCACTTCTGCAGATTTCAACATGGCAAAGAGTTCTGGCAACGTCTTGTTCATGTTCTGCATGTTGTAGTTCATCACAAAGTTCTTGTAACTTGGTGGTAGTGATTGGAGGACACGGTAAATCCCCAAAGCATTAGGAATCACAATACCCAAGCTTTGAAGTTTGTTTGCGTGCCCAGACATCTTAAGCACATGCTCACTGACGGAGCTGCCCTCTTCCATCTTGCAGTTAAAGAACTTTTCAGAAGCCTCATAACTTTCAATTGCCGCATGAGTCTCAAAAATCAATTTGAGATCCTCGACAATATCATATGGGTCTGAATCCTCAAACCTTTTCTGAAGCTCCGATTCCAAACCATACAAGATAGCACACTGAACTATGGAGTACTGATTCTTCCGAGTGAGGTAAACATTCTTTACTTCATCGGGAGCATCATCTGCAGGTGGGTCACCCAGCGGTGCATCCAGCACATAGGTCAAATTACCAGCTGTGAGGACAATCCTCAAATTGCGGAACCAATCCGCGAAGTTGCTTCCATTGTTTTTCAACTTTTCTTTCTCTAGGAACGCATTAAAATTGATGGTAGGGGCTGCCATTGATCTACAACACATTTGCAATAGTTTAGACTAAGTTTATGACAAATTGATTTCAAATTAATAATAAAATTAAACTAGGTGAACTCCCACTCAAAACAATATCCCTCACATTGTTTTAGTGATCACACGAACCAAATCCACCATATCAACACCGATCATCACGAGAGTTGACATAGTTTCAATGGCGAACAATCGACATGTTCATCATATCTACTATATGATTCATGCTTTACCTTTCGGTGATCCATGTTCCGAGACCATGTCTGTACATGCTAGGCTCGTCAAGATCAAACCTTAGTTTCCGCATGAGCAAATCTGGCTTGCTCACGTTGTATACACTTGCAGAATCTAACACACGCGATCATCACGTGGTGCTTCGAAACAACAAGCTTTAGCAACGGTGCTAACTAAGGGTGAACACTTTATGACTTGAAATTCATGTGCATGAGGGATCATCTTATAATGCTACCGTTGTCTACTAAGCAATACAAGATGCATAAAGGATTAACATCACATGCAATTCATAATATGTGATATGATATGGCCTTTCTTCTTTGTGCTTCCGATCTCCATCTTCTAGCACGAACATGATCTCCATCATAACCGGCATTGCATCAAGGTCAATGACGCTTCTCCATGGTTGTCGTCCACCGGCTTCAACTATTACAACTACTTTGAATAGACACGCAGGTCTTAACAAAAATTAAAGACAACCATATGGCTCCTGCCGGTTGCCAACTTACAATAAGGAACATTGCATACATCAAATATAATCACAATCATGGCCATATCACATCACAGCACACCCCTGCAAAACAAAGTTAGACGCCTCTAATTTCTTTGCACATTTTACGTGGTTTGGGGCTTTCAATAAGTTTCGTTCTAACTTACGAACAAGAACCACAACATTGATACTAGTATTGTTAATCACCCGTTGTAAATTGGATCTTAACTATGCTAGGAGAAACAGGCACCCGCAAAGCCACTTATGCAATACAAGTTGCATGTCAAGCGTGGAGCAAGTCTCATGAACGATGTCATGTAAGGTTAGCCCGGGCCGCTTCATCCCAACATACCGCAAGATGCAAAGTACACAAGAAGCAATCGATAATAAAAGCATCAACGCCCACAATGACCATTGTGTTCTACTCGTGCAACAGATCTACATATAGACACGGCTCTGATACCACTGTAGGGTTTCGTAGCATGGAAAACAAAAAATTTCTACCGCATACAAACAAACAAGCCAAGATCTATCTACTAGATTGTAGCAACGAGTCGATAGAATAACTCACCCTCGAAGATTCCAAAGTGTTTAACGAGAGCGGATTCTCGTGGGTGATGTAGTCGTACTCTTCCCGATCTCAAGATCGCGTAGACGATCCTTCCGGCGCTGCGTTCCGGCAGCGCTCCCGTAGTCGGTCACACGTTCGGTACTCGACGAAGACCTTCCTCTCCCTTGTTCCAGCAGGCAGCGGAGGTTGTAGCACTCTCCTCGCGATTCCGGCAGCACAACGGCGTGGTACCGGAAGTAGAGGGGAGATCTCGCAGGGCTTCGCCTTAAGCCGGAGCGAGTATGGTGGGCTATGAGAAATACCTCGACGATCTAGGGTTTAGACACGCCGAGGAAGAGATGCTAGGGCCGGCGGCTAGGGCTTCGAGGTGCCCAAGTCGGCGGCAAGGAGATCCCTAGGCGGCGGCGTCTTGGAGGGCGGCGGCGGCTAGGGTTAGGGTTTTCGGGGCAAGGAACTTGTGTGCTAGGAGGGGCAGCCCTGCCCCTCCCTTTATAGGTGGGAGGCGCGGCCAAGGGGAGGGGAGTCCCTCCCCAACTCGGCTTGGAGGTGGGCTGGCGGTTGGAGGAGGGAACTCCTCCCCAACTCGGTTTCCCACTCCTCCTCCTCTTTCCAAAACGTGTCGTTTGACTTTCAAACTAGCCGTTTGACTTTTCAAACTAGGATTTGAATAAACCCTTTATTTTGGACAGCGATGACACCTAGTACATGAAACAACTTGATATAACACATTCATGTACCCTCCCCCCCCCCCCCCGGAGTGCCGGACATTCCGGAACCTTCTAGAACATTCCCGATGAAAACACCGGAACCATTCTCCAACTCCGAAACGGGACTTTCCTTATATGAATCTTATTCTCCGGACCATTCCGGATCTCCTCGTGATATCCCGAATCCCATTCGAGACTCCGAACAACATTCGGTCTCTTTCTCATCATTCCATAACTACTCAAACAACGTCGAATCCTTAAGTGTGTCTCCCTACGGTTCGTGAATTATGCGGACATGATCGAGACACTTCTCCGAACAATAACCAATAGAGGAATCTGGAAATTCATATGGCTCCCACATATTTCTACGATTACTTTGCGATCGAATGAACCACTTACATACGATATCAATTTCCCTTTGTCTCACGATAGTTTACTTATCCGAGGTTATGATCGTCGGTATCTCTGCATACCTAGTTCAACCTCGTTACCGATAAGTACTCTTTTCTCGTTCCCGTGATATGTGATCCCTTGTGAGCCAATCACATTCTTGCAAGCTAATTGGATGACATTTCACCGAGAGGTCCCAGAGTATATCTGTCCGTCATATGGATGGACAAATCCCACTCTTGATCCATGTGTTTCAACCAATACTTTCCGAACACTCAATGCCACCTTTATAGCCACCCAGTTACGGTGTGGTGTTTGATGTCATCAAAGCATCCATCCGGTAAAGGTGATATGCATGATCTCATGGTCGAAGGAATTAGATCACTATGTATCAGAAAGCATATAGTAATTGAACTATTAAAATGACTCGATCTTTATGCTACGCTTATCTATAGGAGTATGTCCACCATATCATTCTCCTAACGATATGATCTTGTTGTTAATAACATCTCAATGTTCATGATAGGGAAACCACAATCATCTTATAACCAACAAGCTTGTATTTATATAGAGGCTTTACTAGGGACTTCAAATTAAGTTTACAAATCACACAAGTATTAATGTTTCCTTGTTAATACTATTATAGCATGAATGTAAAAATTTATCATAAACACAAAGATATAATAATAACTACATTTATTATTGCCTCTAGGGCATATCTCCAACACGTATCAACATCCCCAAGCTTAACTCCTGCTCGTCCTCGAGTAGGTAAGTGATAAACAGAATAATTTTTGAGGTGACATGCACCCTCACAATAAAGATCCAACCATTTGCAAACATTGAAAGCTGGGATCAAAGAACTCTAAACATGTGCATGAAAGATGGAGTTCTAACAATAAGACAAAGTAACTATGCATGCAACATGAAAGGTGAAGGGAATATGCCCGAGAGGCAATAATAAAGTGGTTATTATCGTATTCCTTATTTATGATAGATGTTTATTTTGCATGCTATAATTGTATTAATACGGAAACGTTAATACATGTGTGTTTAATAAACAAAAAGGAAGTTCCTAGTTATTCCTCTCTTATAAACTAGCTCGTTGATTAACAAGATGATCAAAGTTTCCTGATCATGGACATTGGATGTTGTTAATAACGAGGTCACAACATTAGTGTAATGATGTGATGAACATTCATCCGAAGTATAGCATTACGATCAAAGTCATTGAGTTTATATTGCTATAACAACTTACGAAGTGATCCTAATCCTTAGACCATGAGATCATGTCAATCACTAACACTGGAAGAGTTTCTTGATAACATCAAACGTCACACCGTAACTGGGTGATTATAAAGATGGATTCAGAACTAATAAAGTGTTATGTTGAGGCCCATGGATCAAGAGTGGAATTTGTTCATCCCGATGATGGATAGATATACTCTGGGCCCTCTCGGTGATATCACATTGATTAGCTTGCAAGCAAGTGATTTGATCACTAGAATGTTATATCACGGGAACGAGAAAAGAGTACATGTCAGTAACGAGATCAAACTAGGTATGGAGATACCGATGATCGAATCTCGGACATGTAATATATCGCGAAACAAAAGGATTAAGATACTAGCGTAAAAGGTTCCGACGATCACAAGAAAGTCATCGTTGAATGTGTGGGAGTCAGTATGGGTCTCCAGATCCCGCTTCTGATTATTGATGCGAGAGGGGTCTCGATCATGTCCGCATTATTCACGAACCGTAGGGTGACACACTTAAGAGACACCGACATCCATTTGGAGCAAAAGTTTCATGCCGAAAAGAATAACAAGCGCAGGACTTTATTTCACTAGATACCGAAACAGGTTTTCAGGTGAAATTGCAGAAAGTGTTTCTGCATGTGAAATGAAATACTAGCAAGGGGTTATACGAGAATGTTTGTCATTAAATTAATTGACAAAATTCTGAATAAATAAAAGGAGTTTTATTTAATGAGAGTTTGCATTAAATTTGGTGGAAATTTAATGGGAATTTGAGTGGGTTTTTGAGTGGAGGGAATTGAAAGGCATTTGAGTGAGTGGAGTGTCCACCCACATGAATGTGGAAGAGGTGGGGTCAGCCCCATGGCTGGGCGCATGGCCCCTTGGGTGCCCCCCATCTCCCTATAAAAGGAGCCCCCCTCCCTCTCTCACTCACACCTCCTCGTGAAGGATCTCTCTCCCCCTCTAGAATTTATCCCCCATGGTCTCGGACTAGTGAGATACATGTTCCCGGTGGCTATTCGGCAAGAAAGAGTTGTGCTTCCGCTGCATCGCTGGAGAGAGGAGGCGGAGATTGCTCTGTGCCTTGAACGTGTGTGCGAGCACGGATGCGCTTCTGTTTTGCGGTGCTAGGACTTACTCTCGATCTTGATATCGGCAAGAGATCGTCTACATCAACCACGAGTCGAACTCGTTAAGCTTTGTCGGTCTTCAAGGGTATGTTCTCTACAGATATACATCCGCCCATTGTTTGTACCTAGTAGATAGATCTTGGTACATAGTTCACATCGTAGGAATTTTTTTGTTTTCTTTGCTGCAAACCCTACAAAAGGCTACAAACAAAGATAATGAATAACATGCATTGAAAAACGTTTGTTTGTCTCACATACAGAAAACATGGCATAGTGGCAATCAACTTGTCCCTCATGGAGTAGCAAATATATGCATAGGACACCTTCAAAGTTTTTTTTTAGGGTAATAACAGTAGGAAAGGCTCCTACTGCCTCATTTTCATTAATAATAGGTCAGAGTCTATAAAGTTACATATTTACATAGAGACAGAGGGGGGAAGTCTCTAAAAATCAGAACAGGTAAGTCTAGGATTACAAGGAGGTTTACAAACTATGAATAATGCTCTTGATAAGTGGATGTAGCTCCTCTTTTGTCTTATGAATCAGCAATGACAGATCAGCAGCTAATCTTGACTTCCAAGCCTGAACCGAGGGTTGTATGTTATTAAACCAGAGATTGTTTCTCTCTTTCCAGATGTTCCAAGAGCCCAGCAAGGTGATTTCCATAAATAGTTTTTTATTCCAGCTCTTTTTTCCTTGCTCAATGATCTGAAGTCTAGAGTTAGTCATAGACCAAAATATGTTAATTGAACTCCAGCAAGCTTGGCTAAATGGGCAATGAAAAAACAAGTGTTAATAAGCTTTGGAACAAGTAATAACACAATATGCATCAATTAATAAGCTTTGGAACACTGCACCCAGAATGGCAACTATGCTCTCTTAATGGTGCCTAAAGGTAGAAGGTGGAGACTCAAATAATGGTGCAATAAAGGCCTTTTTGTAAAGGAAGCATAGATTACAAGTTTCAAAAAGAGCTTCCAAAAATTATGGTACTTGTTAGCTTTCAGCCCTCATTGCCCCTATCATAAGCATCTTGAAGTAATTAAGGTTAAATTAGCAAAGCTGGAGTATATACTTGACGAAGTATAAGTTGGCAATCTCAAGTCCCTTGAATACGAGGGCCACACCTCATGGGTTCAGGTAAGTTCTTGTCATTATAAGTATTTGCATATCATTGAGAACCGCCAACTGGGTACCCCCTACACATGGTACAGGAGCTTTACAATAACCAATGATGGGGATATGCCTACCGGGGTATACCCAGCATGACGTTTTCTATTGGCCCAAGCCGTCAGCGAGTGGGCCTGCAGGGCGGCGACCGGATCGAGACTTGGCGTGGACTCAGGCGACTGGAAGCTGGAGGCCCAGAAGCGTAGCTAGGCCCAGTCGGACTAGGTCATAGAACCTACGAATCCTTAACTAATTCGGTTGTAATTTGTAAACCCTAGCGAGGTGAGCCTATATAAACCTCCCTAGGGGACGCATAGGGAATACGTTCCATCATACACCCAAGCGACTCGCCACCTAGTCGTCGAGCTCGCCCCTTTGTACTCTCACCATAATACAATCTAGCAGGAGTAGGTATTTACCCTCCGGGGGCTGAACCTGCGTAAACCCTTGTGTCTCCGCCCTCATCTCGCACCGCAGATGGCTGGCCGCCCTTGCCCCATGTTCTACTACTCGCTGCCGATTGCAGCGTCTGTCGTGGTCATTCCCACGACAGTGGCGCCCACCGTGGGGCCTGGCCGGTTAGGCCGGTGTTCTACGGTGAGATCCAATCTGCCCATCAATGAGTCTATCGCCACTGGCCGCATGATCGCGATCGGTGATATGCTCCAGATCTTGCCGAGCAGCTACGTCCCGGCGGCGTGACCCGTCACGCATAGCGTGATTCTGCCGGTCGGCACGATCAGCCTCTTCGTTGGCCTCACCGACGTCATCGCCTCGGAGGACTCGGCTCGCATCCGCGAGTCGCCGCCACGCGACCGGCTCTCTGAGAGCCAGGTCCGCACGATTCACCGCCTCGCCTCCGAGTACGACTCGGCCCACAGCGACGTGGCCGAAACCACCGCGGTCGCGGACGACGCAACCCTCAACGACGACGCCGATTCGGCGACCCCGGCATCACTCGCCGGATCCATCGTCACCGCATCGCCCTCGGGCTCCATCACCCAGGTCTCCAACGTCGGAGACTTCGAGGACCCCTCCATCCTTGGGATCTTCGACTTCAACTCTGGGTCGAAGAACTCCGCCGACCTCCACGGCGGAACCGGTCACCACGCCTCGACCTACATGGCGACCGGCGCAGACCCGCCGGAAGACCCCTTCTACACACCGATCCCACCAAACGCGACGGCGACGGAGGTCGAGGAACTCCGCCTGAAGCTGGCGGAGGCAGTCCGCAAGGAGCAAGCCGAGCGCGAAAAATTTCGCCTTGAGCAGGCGACAGCATAGGAGCTGTCGCGCTATCACCAACTTCGAATCAGGTCGTGCCTGAACCCTACCATCCAGGGGGCGTGCCCTGAACTTCGACGAAGAGAACGACTCGGCTTGCGTGGCCGAGCGCGTGATCTGCGAGAACGCGCCGCCAGGAGGAAGCGCTCGACCCCCACCAGGGGCGACGGCCAACGGCGCACCACCACCGCCCAACCGCGCACTCCCAAGGTACCAACCAAGGATCGTGGTCTCCTCACGAGAGCGAGACGTGAACGGCCTCCTGCTGTTTTCCACCCCAATGGACAACATCATCGCGAGCCGACCTGCGGTCAACAACATCCAAGTCACCGGCGAAGGCGCCCTGCAGATCCAGTACGCCAAGGCTCTACTTGCCAAAGCAGTTGAGCAACAAAATGCGGGCACCGACTAACAGGGTCGGATGTACTCGCGATCATTAGGCAGCAGGGCGGCCTCGAGCGGCCGCCCCATGGCGGCGAATACCCTCAACTGCCCACCACCCAAGCCCCTGCAGCTCCAACACCAACACGCGAACGCGGCACTCTCCACCAACGACCCACGGTCGGCGAACAACTTCGTCGCCGCCAACGGGCAGCCTGTCGACGCACGCACCCACATCATCAACAACCAGAGCTGGCGCGCACGCCAGCCTGAAGACTTGCGGCACACCCTCACCAACAAACACGACGGCGAACCAAGGGGATCGCTGAGCGAGTCGGACCCCAGTGCTTCGGACCAATGATCCGAGGCGAAAGATACTCGGGGAACTTTAAAGCGCCGAAGGAAATAGAGAAGTACGACCCCGCGTACGATCCGTCTGTGGCTGTACACCTACCTCATGGTGATGGGGATTGCTGGCAACACCGATCTACTCGCCGCCCGCTACCTCCCCCTGATGATGGAGGGAGCGTGCAGGTAGTGGATTAACACCCTCCCCGCGGATAGCATCGACTCCTGGGAGGAAATGCGTGACGCCTTCGTCGGGCACTTCGAGGGCTCATACACCCGTGCCACCACCATAGAGGAACTGGAGCGATGCGTCCAGGGACCCCGCGAGTCGACCCACAGTTGGGTCCAGTGGTGGCAAGATCTGTGGTATAACGTGGCCGGAATCCACCCGGACACCGCGATCCACTGCTTCAAGACCTCGTGCCGCTACGAGCCCCTGGTCGCCAAGCTCAAGCGAGTGTACAGAGCACTCGACAACATACCGGACCTCCTAGAGATCGCAAAGAAGTACGCGGAGGAGGAACCAAACCAAGAAACCTACGACGAGTCGGGAGGACATCGCCGCACGAGCGGCCACGACAACGGGAGGCGACCAGAGTTACGCTACAGCAACACTCGCCTCACCGGCAAACGCCGCGGTGATGGGCGAGTCGACTTCGTCGCTAACGCCGGATACGCGCCGCGTGAGCCCAAGAGATTTCGCCGCGACGGAGGACAGCGCCGCGACGGTGGCAACTACAAGGCAAAGCCGAGGTTCGATCCCACGGCCCTTCTCAACCAACCCTGTGTGTTTCATAGCAGGGAAGGAAAGCCCGCCACGCACACGACCGCCGACTGCCACTCTCTCAAGGAGATCGAGAAGGCACGGCGTGCGCGGGAAGACCCCGACAACAACCCGCCAAATGGCGGAAAGTTCGGCAGCGTCGCTGGCTCGCTCCACACCTTCACATGCTTCAACACGAAGCGCGAGAAGAAGGTCATCGCCCGCGCTGTCGCCGTCAATGCGGTGTCCCAGATAGACATCCCCCAGTTCCTCAACTGGTCTGAGCAACCAATCACCTAGAGCCGCGAGGACCACTCGCCACGGATCGAGTATCCGGGCCGAGTCGCCCTAGTGGTCAAGCCCAAGGTGGGAGACTACTGGCTCCCCAAAACGCTGGTGGACAGCGGCAGCTTCATCAACATCTTGTACCTAGACACGTTCAGGCGATTGCGTCTCCCGCAGTCGATGATCGCGACGACCTACACTACCTTCCACGGCATCGTCCCCGGTCGGAAGGCGTACCCGATCGGCAAGGTGACGCTGCCAGTCACCTTCGGCACACCAGCAAACTTCCGCACCGAGCGGATCGTCTTCGAGCTGGTGCCCTTCGATAGCCCCTACCACTGCGTCCTGGGGCGCCAGGCGTTCGCCAAATTCATGGCAGCACCCCAGTACGCGTACAACGCGATTAAGCTACCTGGGCTATGAGGCATCATCACTGTCCATGGCGACCCCGACATGGCCGCAGAATGCGAGGCCAAAGGGGCCAAACTCGCTGGCGCCATCATCGCGGCGGAAGACAACCACGCCGAGGAGCTCGCCAAGTATGTGAGCGGGGTCAACAGCGACGACCCCACCATACTCAAGAAGCCCAATTCGGAGGGTGGCAACTCCACCGCCTTCGAGGAAACGACACACACCGGCACCGTCGAGTTGGTCCTAGGCGACTCCAGCCAGACGGTGACGATCGGGACGGGCATGAGCCCAGCATAGGAAGGCGCGCTCATCGAGTTCCTCCATGAGAACAGGTACATCTTCGCATGGAAGCCATCCGACATGCCTGGTGTCCCGAGGGAACTCGCTGAGCACAAACTCAATGCCGACCCCAAAGTGCGACCCGTCAAGCAGTCGCTGCGGCTCTTGAATGAAGAGCGCCAACGAGCCATCACCGAGGAGGTGCAGCATCTACTCGCTGCAGGCTTCATCCGGCCAATCAAGTACTCCAAGTGGCTGGCAAACCCAGTCCTGGTCGAGAAGAAAAACGGGACCTGGAGAATGTGTATCAATTACACAAATTTAAACAGCGCCTGCCCGAAGGAGCAATTCGTCCTCCCACGGATCGACCAAATCATCGATTCCACCGCGGGCTCGGAGGCGCTATGCTTCCTCGACGCCTACTCTGGGTACAACCAGATCAAAATGGCCGTCGAGGACGAAGAGAATATGGTGTTCATCACGCTATTCGGAGCCTTCTGCTACACTGCCATGACCTTCGGCCTCAAAAATGCCGGAACGACCTACCAGCGGTGCATGCAGGAGTGCCTTGCGAGCCAAATTGGCCGCAATATCCAAGTCTACATCGACGGCGTGGTGGTAAAATCCACTCGCCAGGGCGATCTACTCGCCGACCTGGCGGAAACATTCGCCAACCTGCGAAGGTATAAGATAAAGCTAAACCCAGGAAAGTGCACCTTCGGTGTACCAACCAGATAGCTACTGGGATACGTCGTATCCAAGCGCGGAATTGAGGCGAACCCCGCCAAGATCAACACGATCGCTCGACTCGGCAGACCCGAGTGCCTGCGCGACGTCCAGAAGCTGGTCGGGCGAGTCGCGGCTCTCATTCGCTTCATCCCCCCGTTAGGCGAAAAGGCGATGCCCCTTTACCACCTAATGCGCAAGAACCCCACCTTCCAGTGGGACAAGGAGGCAGACGACGTGCTCCACGCTCTCAAGGAGGTGCTACTTGCAGCACCGCTACTCGCCGCCCCCGTCGACAAGGAACCCATGCTTGTCTACGTCGCGGCTTTCGAACACGTCGTCAGCTCCGTCATGGTCGTCGAACGGCCAGAGGAAGGGAAGGAGCGCCCGGTGCAGCGACCCGTATACTACATCAGCGAAGTCCTCACCAAGTCGCGCCAGCGCTACCCGCAGTACCAGAAATTGGTATACGCGGTCTTCAGAGCACAGCGGCGACTGCCGCACTACTTCCAGGAGCACCCAATAAGGGTCGTCTCCTCAGCACCGTTGCAGGACATCATCCGCAACCGCGAGGCGACCGGGCGAGTCGCCAAGTGGGCCGTCGAGATCGGCGCCCACAACATCAAGTACGAGCCGCGCAAGGCGATCAAGTCGCAGGCTCTTGCAGACTTCCTCGCCGATTGGGAGGAGGCCCAACAGCCAGAGAAGCTGCCATACCTCCATTACTGGAGCCTACACTTCGACGGCTCCAAGAATGCGGACGGCGCAGGAGCGGGGATCGTGCTGACATCTCCGAAGGGAGACAAGCTCCGCTACGTCCTCTACCTCGACTTCACCCCCTGCACCAACAACATGGCCGAGTACGAGGCGTTACTCCACGGCATGCGAGCAGCCAAGGAGATGAACGTCAATCGCCTGCGCTGCTACAGAGACTCCAACCGCGTCGTCGGGCAAGTTGCCGTCACCTGCGATGTCGTCTCCCCCACCATGGCGGCATACCGCCAAGCAGTGGATCAACTGGGTGGACACTTCGCAGTCTACTCCGTCGAGTGGATCGACAGGCGGAAAAACGAGGAGGCCGACACACTCTCTCGCATCGGCTCGGCTCGCCTCGCACCACCCGCTGGCGTCTTCCTTGACACCATCGCCAAACCTTCCGTCTCTCCCCCAAGGGAGATCGACATCGGAATCCCGCGGCAACCAGAAGCATCCCTGGTCGCACTAATCGCCGAGCCAAGCGACTGGACCGCGCCATACGTTGCTTACCTGGAGGGAGGCACCCTACCCGCGGACGAAACGGAGGCCCAGATGATAGCACGCCGCTGCAAATCCTTCGTCATCATCAACGGCGAGCTCCACAAGCACAGCGTGACCAGCGTATTCCAACGTTGCGTTCAACCCGCTGAAGGACGCAAAATCCTCCAAGACATCCATTCTGGCGACTACGGCCACCACGCCGGCGCCCGCTCTCTGGTCGCAAAGGCTATGCGGCACGACTTCTACTGGCTCACCGCGCACGCAGACGCTGTTGACATTGTACAGCGGTGCGTCGGATGCCAGAAATACGCCAACCAGACTCACGTGCCGAGATCGGCGCTCAAGACAATCCCCATCACCTGGTCGTTCGCCGTGTGGTGCATGGACATGGTAGGCCCCTTCAAGAAGGCCCCCTCTGCTTCACCCACCTCCTAGTCGCAGTCGACAAATTCACAAAATGGGTGGAGGCCAAGCCAGTCCGCAAGTGCGACAGGAAGACCGCCACTAAGTTCCTACGCGAGCTCATCTATCGCTACGGGTTCCCAAACAACATCATCACGGACAACGGCACCAACTTCGCCAAAGGAGCCATGGCCGAGTTCTGCGAGGAGCACCACATCCGACTCGACCTCGCCTCAGTTGCCCACCCAGAGTCCAATGGCCAGGCGGAACGCGCCAATCAGAGCATCCTCCATGGCCTGAAGCCACGTCTACAAGTCCCACTCGAGCACACCGCTAGGTGCTGGGTCGAGGAACTCCCCTCCGTCATCTGGGGCATCCGCACCTCCGTCAACAGGTCGACAGGATTCACCCCCTTCTTCATGGTTTACGGTGCCCAAGCAGTCATGCCAACCGGCCTCGAGCACGACTCACCAAGGGTGGTCAACTACACGGAGGCCGCAAACGAGCTCGCACGCCAAGACAGAGTCGACCATCTCAACGAAGCACGCGACCTAGCTCGCTCCCGCACCGCCATCTACTAGCAAGGGCTCCGCCGCTACCATAGCTGGCGAGTGCGGACTCGCACTTTCCAGGAAGGCGACCTGGTACTGCGCCTAATCCAGGACAAGAAAGGCATGCACAAGCTCTCACCCCCTTGGGAGGGACCATTCACCATCGGGCGAGTCCTGGGCAACGACGCCTACTACCTCACCGACGTCCGAGGGGACGGAAAACTCGACGTCAAGCGGCCATGGAATGTAAACCTCTTACGGAAGTTCTAATCTTAGAACTCTAGACATGTACCCCCTACCCACTATGAAATAAAACAGATTGGTTACCGCAAAATTGTGTCTACTCTTTGTGTCTTGTCCCACTCTCACTCGTAATAACAGCATTACGCTATTTGCAGAAGTCAACCTTTGGCAAAGCGACCGGCACGGCAAAGTAGTGCGGTACGAGGGCACTGGGAAACCTCAGGCCTCATAACGTCCACGAAAAACGCTAACCCGGAGCCCCATTGGAGTCGCCTAGCTTGACTGGCTCCCCGAGCCAAGACAACTGCACTCGCTCCCCACAGCGACCAAGTCCTCCGCATCCTTGGCGCAGTGACTCGAACGGCCAAGTACCACGCTCAGGGACTGACACCCGGTCAAATACGAGCGGCTAGGTAAAAACGCCAAGTATGAGAGCGTGCTTAGGACTCGCCATGCGACTGATCCTTCGGATCAGGCAGGAGTGATGCGCTTAAAATGACGCGCTTAGTCCTCACCTACCCTGGGCCTGCGACTAGAACGGCCAAGTACCACGCTCGGACGCGCTCGGGAACTCGCACAATCAACATCCAAAATCGCAAAACGAATGACAAAATAACACGAGCATTCCTTTATAGCAGCACAATTTGTTCCACATATAAGGAAAGTTACATAGTAATTCCATACTAATGCCAAATGGCAAAACACTTTTACTCTGCAGGTTTTGATGAAGACGCGCCATTGTCCCTGCGGCTGCGGATGAAGGGCACGTACGGGTTCGACGGGTACGTCGTCAGCTCGCCCACCATGGCCGCACAAAACGGTTGTTCGACCTTGAAGTCCCGATGCTTCGGTTCAGGATCATTGGGGGTGACAATTGACGAGGTTTGATCTCATCAATGCCCATTGTTATGGACATGGGTTTTGGAGAAGATGGGGATGCTGGAGATCGTGGAACGGTTAGCAAACAAGCAACACGGGGACACAAGGTTTACCCAGGTTCAAGCCCCCGGAGGGAAAACCCTACTCCTGCTTGTCTGCTCTTGATTACGGTAGAACCGAAGGTTACAGGGGTGCGCAGATGCAATCTGGCGTGGAGGTGTGTATGCGAAAGTATGAGAGAGAGAGAGATCTAGGTCGTGCCCTCCTAGCCTTTATATAGACTCAGGCAGGTCCCGGGCATAGACCTAGTCGGTTACAAGTTCTAGGGTTTTACCCCTTTAAATTTCCTATCTACGCTAGTCTTGCTCTCCAAGGATCCGAAGACGTCATGGGCCTTGGCCACCCGAAAATCGTCATGGGCCGGCGTACATCTGCCGTGGGCCTTCCTTGGGCTGGACCAGGTATGCTGAGATCACATACCCGTAGGGTATAACCATGTCAGTAGCCCCCGAGTGATCAGTCGAATCGTAGATTCGGCTGAGGACTCTTCAATCCTTCGGGTGCAACTATGTATTAACAGTATGTGCGTAGGGATTGTTGATGCGTGTGCCTGACTCACCCGACAGATCAGGTCAGTTAACTGTCTTAGGACGAAACAACACGATCTTCCTCCAGTTCGAGTCCCTTAACTCGAACCCGGAACATATGCTGGCGTAATTCGACTCAGGCCGCGGAGGACTTACAGGAGTGGAATTCCAGTGATTTTAACTAATATACCCAACGCGTCTGTCGAGATTTTTCATCGTGCCTGCTGGCACGGGTTTATACTAGCAGAGCGCAGTCGTGTGCGTTGCCAGGCCATCAAACGATATCTGTAGGTCTTATCTTTGTGTCGCAGACACAGCATCCGAACGTTTATCACCGCGAAGGTGTTTCGGGTGGCCAAGGAGAACGTTGCTCACTTAGCATTTTGTTGGGGCAGAGTTGCCGAAAAGTTTTTTGCATGTTGATCCGAAAGATCGCAGTCGAAGAATTCATAGGGTGCGCGACCAGCGCTCCCTATGGGAGTAGCCCCCGAGTGTCTGTTTGAGTCGTAGACTCGAGCGGAGACTTTAGTTCAAACATTGGTCAGTTGTTAAGTCCGTAGGACACAAAAAATTTCGGATGCTTAAATCCATCCTCCCTATGGGAGTAGCCCCCGAGTCCGTAGTGGAGTCGTAGACTCGACGTAGGACTTGAAGAAATAGTTTGTTTTTATTCATCTTTCGGGTGCGCGGCCAGCGCTCCTTATAGGAGTAGCCCCCGAGTATTTAGTCGAATCGTAGATTCGAGTGATTACTCTTAGCTTTGAAGCCGAAGAAATTGTAGTTGTTGCTAGTATAGCTTTTGATGACATCAGTGCTGACAATCAATGACCTCAAGCGTCTGCTGCGCCAGAGATGGCTTGACTGGACGAACATGGGTCCCACTTGCTGACCTTGAATTGACCGGTCACGCACGGCGTGGAGATAATTACAGCGTCGCCTCGATTTCCACGCGTAGTGGACGGCGTGCTAACGACGGTTCGTTGTGATGCTGACACGTGTATGGCCAGATCTGCCGTTGGCGTTAGGTCTGCTTGATGGACGGTTGCCATGTGTCGTCTTCGCCGTTATAATCATTGGAGAAAGCTGCATTTTGTTTTCACCACATCGATTTTCTTGTTTTCACTGCCTCCTTGTGCTCTAGGAGTTCTTGCTGCGCGCTGGAATACCCTTCCACATTTCCCTCTTCCCTTCTGCGATCTCACCGCCGGCGCCGCCGTAGCGCGATGGGGAAACTGAAGAAGTCATCATCTGCGTTTGGTACCAGCGCCGCCAGAGGGAAGAAAGGCGCCAGCACTACCCGTGTCACCGATGGTGGTTGGCGACGATCAGAGACGCGGGAGAGTGACCTCCGCAAGCTTCGCGAGCGGGGCTTGATCCCGCAGGATAGGGAGGCCGTGAGACTCCCCGGCAATGAGGTAATCCCCCGTCCCCCCGCTGGGTATCGGGTTATGTTTCTTGCCTTTGTTATTCGTGGGTTTTCCTTCCTAGTCCACGACTTCCTTCGTGGGCTGCTCTTTCTCTATGGCATCCAGCTGCATCATCTTTCGCCCAATTCTCTTCTTCACATTGCTTGTTTCATCACTTTATGCGAGTGCTGGCTCGGCATCGAGCCGCACTTTGGCCTCTTCCGGAAACTTTATTCCGTGAAGAGGCAATCTGGTTTGGATGGTGTTTATCCCATTGGGGGTTGCATCATCTCCCTCAAGCCCAATCTGCTTTTCTTTTCCTTTTCCATGTCCGAATCTGTCCAGTACTAGCGGAGGCAATGGTTTTATATCCGCGACTCCGTAGTGCCTGGGCAAGATTTTGGTCTTGTTCCTTTCGACCCCTCCCAGAATATTGAGCCGAAAAGGTCTTGGAAAAACAAGATCTTGGATGGCGAGGTGGCGAAGATAGAGGCACTATATCATCGGGTGGAGGATCTCCAGTTGATTCCGGAGAAGGAAGTGAATGGTGTGGATATCATCCGCACCTTCCTCGAGCGTCGGGTGCAGCCACTCCAGGCTAGGGTGCACCCAATGTTCCTTTATGCTGGCCGGTGTGATCCGACGAGGGTTTCGGCTGAGAAAATCTCCGAGGGATATCTTGACAGGGCCCTTCGCTTGCTGCTGAAGTTCAAGGCCGGAGAGAAAATCCCGGGGAAGTCGCTGACTCCTCCGTTTTCTTCTTCGCTTCCTGCTCCACAGGTGTAGATCCGTGCGTGTAGCGCTATTTTTCGACTCCATTGTTTTGTATTTGTTTGCTGACAATTTGTTCTTCTCTTGTGCAGAGCTTCAAAGTGCCAGGTATGTCGCCTCCATTACCCGAAGTATACCCAGATGCTCCGGACAATGATTTGGTGGATTCCATGTCCGAGCTGCCGTCGGCGCGATCTCCGGCGGAAGATGCCAACGAGTCGAGCGAGGACCACACGCGCAAGCGATCGCGGAGCTCCAGCGAGTCTTCGGATGCCTCGACTCCTCCGACTCCTAGGAACCCTCTGTGCCTTGAGCGTCACAGTGACGGGCATGGAGGCTCTTCTTCCCCTATTCCTGCCATTCCTGTGCGGGCTGTAGCGCCGCACCCGCCAGCGAAGCGGAAGAAGGAAGAAAAGAAGGAAGAGAAGAAATAAGAGAAGAAGGGGGAGAAGAGAGCCCGAAGGACTCCTCCTGTCTTCGACCTGAGCTCACTGGACTCGTAAGTTTCTTTTATACTGTTGTCTTTTTGCTGTTGACTTTTGTGCTTGTGCTAATTATTTCGTGTGCAGGCATTCCTCCCACGACTCCTCCAGCGATGGTGCTCGGGAGATGATGGGAGAGTCGAAGGTTGTGTCTCCTCCTCCTCAGATGGTGGCTACCTCTGAGGGTGTTGCGCCGGTCCCTTCTCCGTAGGAAGCTCAGGTGGTTGTGCCTCAGAAGGCTGCGAGCAGGCCTTCGGAGTCGCCATCGGAGCATGTAAGTACTTTTGTTTCTTGCCACGGGGGGAGCCCCCGAGCGTCTGAAAATTTTTCTTGTCTTGTTCTTTCTTCGAGTCTTCGGGGGGGAGCCCCGGAGCGTTTTCGTGTGCAATTTTTGCTTTTGTTCCTTCGTGTTGGGCGCAGCCCCCAAGTCCTTTTCCTTACTGGTAGCTCTTCTTCCTGCAGCCTTTTGTACAGGATGCCAAGCGACTGGTGCAGGAGCACCTGGTGCTAGAGGTCAACCTCCGACAGCTTCAAGGTACCTGTATGCTTTGGTGCTTCTTTCTTTTTGCATTATTGTCTTGCTTTCTGACGCTTGTATGTTTTGAATGCAGAGGAGCATAACACTTCCCTCCGTGAGATTGATGCTCTCAAGAAGAGCCTTGGTCAAGCGGAGAAGAAGGCCGAGGACGCCGCTGGTGCGAAAGAGCGCCTTGAGCTGGAGCTGGCCAAGGCAGCCGAGGCTAAGGAGCGTCTGCAGCAGGAGGCTACGGACCGCGAGGAGCAGCTTGCCATGGCTGCGACTGCGCGTGAAAGAGAGGTGGCGGGCAAGCTCATGGCTGCTGCCAAGGCTGTTTCAGGTGAGTACCTTATTTTTGCTCCTTTCTTTTCGTTTTCTTGTCTTTCTTCTGTGTTACTTTCTTCATTCCTTCTCTTTTTTGTCTCAGATGCCGCAGGCATCGAGTTTGACCGCGGCGCTCTGGAGCACGGGAGTGCTCTAGATGATGCTACTGCAGCGGTCGAAGATCGCTGCAGCACCGTCGTCAACTCCCTTGCCAAGGCGAAGGAGGTCCTTGGCCGCTTCTACAAGGAGCTTGTCCCCAAGGGCACGGCCCTTGATGATGTTGACGCCCTGGCGGAGGCTTTGTCAGCCGAAACGCCTGCGGCGTACAAGCGCAAACAGAAGGGCATCGGCGCGTCCGTCGGGCTGGCGATGGCCTTGGCGGCTGGAGCGGAGCTGGACCTTCCCCAGATCACCTCCCGGATGCCGACGACCGCAGATGGATCCGAGGTAGCCTTTGCTACCTATTCTGCTCGCTGCAAGCGATATGGGCCAAAGCTCATTGATCTGCTGTCTGAGTATGCGCTGCGGCAACAGGGGGAGGCCAAGGCGAGGCAATCCGGCTCCGAGGCTACTCAGGGTGCCGCGTCTTAGGCGTTGTAGCTGTAGGATAGTTTAATCTTCTTTTGCTTGTAATTGTGTTGGGGGACAAAAATCATTGTGCCACGTAGTGGCCTTTATATGCTTAATGAGTTTTGTTGAGTTGTGCTCTTCTCCGTTTGAATGTTTATGTCCTTTTCTTTTCTGCTGCTCTAGGTTCCTTCGGGTGCTGACCCCGCTGACACCCCGCCTGCAGCACGGCAGCGGCCATCTTTGGATGACTCGTCACAATTTGCTTTTCTTCGAGACCGTGTTCGTAGTCTTGAGAAGGAGTTGCTTGGGGTGCGTGGTCACGCTGATGTTTGGAAGTCCAAGGCAGATGGCGGTGCAGCCAGAGAGGAATACTTGATGGCGGAATTGCTTCGGCTGTCTGAGCAGCTTCAATGTAAGTTGTTCTTTGTTTCGAGCTGCAGCTCGGTTTTTCGGATGCGCCTGCTGGACTTGTGTCTTATTTTGTGCGAGTGTCGCAGGTGCTAACCTTGCTCCGAGGGAGGAGAAGGAGCATGTCGCAGTTCGGGTCAATTTCTTGACTCAACAAGACATGGAAGCTAGCGGTTTCTTCTGGATGGATCATGACCGTGCCATGGCTCTGGCAACGGTGCAGGATCATGTTCACCAAGTATCGCGGGTGCTTCGCCAAGTGCAGACTTCGCTCTCGTCGGTTCTGCATGTGATGTTTCCCCTGGATGTTGTGCCAACATCCCTGTCCGGCCTTCTGTCTAGATTTCGGAGCGTGACTCGTGTCCAGGAACTGGTGAGGCAGCAGCTCGTCGCAGGGGTGAAGGCTGCGTTGTCCCTTGTTAGGCTGCATCGACCTGATGTAGATCTGTCTGTTGTAGCAGTTGGTCCACCTCTTCGACCGGATGGTGGCGAGTGGGATATGCGTCCGCATTATGCGGCTGTAAGGCAGTATGCCGAACAGGTCGTAGATTTGTTTGAGCAACATGCTCAAGTTATTCTTCAGAATAGGTAGTACCTATAAAAGAGATAGATGTAAAATTTGTATATTTCGACTGGGCGTGTTGTGCCCTTTGTTATAAAGGTTTGTTTGTTGTGAGCACGCAGTGCTTTGTTTGAGTACGTGTCCTTTTTGTTTGCCTGACGTTGTCAGCTACTCAGGTGTACACGTGTGATCCTCGGTCGATGAAATCGTGAGGTGGGGGGAGCTCCCGAGTGCGTTTGTAGCATAAAGTAAAGTTGCAAAAAGCGAAACGAAAATTTTGGGGCGAGACACTTAGCTTTATTTATATCGTAATGGAGGAAGTACATTGTTCGGCTGAATAGCCTTGGCTGAAAAGCCTTATTGAAAGTAAAGGGGTAGGTAGCTAGGGGTATAATCGTCGCAAGTGCGCGATGTTCCATGGGTTGGAGTATGCGACTCCAGACTCCACGTGCTTGAGGCGATGGGCGCCACCTGGGATGACCTCGGTGATGATGTAGGGTCCTTCCCATGGTGACTCGAATTTTTTCGGTCGCTCTTGCTTGAGTCGCAAGACGAGGTCTCCTTCGATGAAGGACCTTGGGAGCAGCCGACGGCTCTGGTAGTTGCGGAGACTCTGCTGGTACACCGCTGATCGAGCTGCTGCTACATCTCTTGATTCGTCGAGTGTGTCGATGGTGTCTTCGAGTGCAGCCGTGGATTCGGCTTCGCTGTAAGCGACGACCCGGGGGGCCTGGTGGCGTACTTCGGCTGGTAGCACGGCTTATGCTCCATGCACCATGAAGAACGGTGTGTAGCCGGTGGAGCTGTTTGGCGTAGTACGCAAACTCCATAGGACGGATGGCAACTCTTTCGTCCAGGCTCCGGCCTTTCGTTCGAGTGGGCTCATGAGGCGCTTCTTGATGCCAGCGCCGATTAGGCCGTTGGCCTTTTCGACCTGCCCGTTCGTTTGCGGGTGAGCCACTGAGGCGTATGTGATGTTGATCCCGAGGCCTTCGCAGAAGTCTTGGAATTCTTTGGAGATGAAGTTTGATCCATTGTCGGTGATGATGTTGTGCGGTACGGCGAACCTGTAGACAATGGACTCGAAGAACTTGACGGCGGTCTTGCCCTTTTAGTTGGTAACCGGCATGGCCTCGACCCACTTGGTGAATTTATCGACTGCGACCAAGAGGTAAACGTGCCCCCTTTCGAGGACTTTGGCAGTTTGCCGATCATGTCGAGGCCCCATTGGGCAAAGGGCCAGGCTATAGGTATGGGTCTGAGCTCTGACCCGGGTGCGTGCGGTTTGTCGGCGAACCTTTGGCACCCGTTGCATCTTCGGATGATGTCCTTTGCGTCGCTCATGGCCGTTGGCCAGTAGAATCCAGCTCGTAGAGCTTTGGCGACAAGGGAGCGACTGCCTGCATGATGGTCACAGATGCCCTCGTGGATGTCTTGGAGGATGGCTTTCCCGTCACTGATGGTGACACACCTTTGTAGTACACCCGCAATATTGCGCTTGTACAACTCGCCATTGATGATAGTGAAGGATTTTGACCGACGAGATATGCGCCGGGCATCTGTTGGGCTGCCAGGCAGTTCTCCGTTTATCAAGAACTGGAGGTATGGTCGCGTCCAAGTTTCTTCGACTGCCATGACCTGCATCAGGTTGACCATAGCGACCTCTGTGTCCAGTTTCTCGGGTCCTTCATGACCTTCGGGCAGCGTAGCCCCCGAGTGTTCTGCTTCTTCGGGTGATCCCTTGGGGAATTTTTGCTTGATGGATGGCACACAGATCTGTTCGAGGAACACACCTGGTGGTACCTTTGCGCAGGTGGAGCCGATGTTGGCGAGTCTATCGGCCTCCTCGTTGCTTTCTCTTCCAACGTGCCGAAGTTCGCAGCCGTCGAATTCTCCTTCGAGTGCGTTGTAGAGTGCACGGTACGCGGTCATGTTTTTGGCGTGTGCGTCGCACTCGTTCATCGTCTGCTGGACGACGAGGTTGGAGTCACCGTAGATGACCAGGCACGTTGCGCCGCAGATTTTTGCCATCCTCATGCCATGGATGAGGGCTTCATATTCGGCCTCGTTGTTGGAAGCTCGGAATTTCATTCGGAGGACGTATTTCATCTGGTCGCCCTGCGGGGAGGTCAGTATGACCCCGGATCCCGCTCCAGCTTCACGCTTGGAGCCGTCGAAGTGCATCATCCATGACTGTGACATGTCTGGGGTGACTGGCAGCTGCAGCTCCATCCAATGTACAAGGAAGTCCGGGAGGACTTGAGATTTGATTGCGAGTCGCTTCTCGTAGACGATGTCCAGGGGTGACAGCTCGACGCCCCACAGGGCCACGCGTCCTGTGGCCTCTGGGTTATTCAGGATGCTGTTCAGGGGTGCTTCGTTGACGACCATCACCTGGTGCTCCTGGAAGTAATGGCTCAGCCGTCGAGCCGTCATGAACACGTTGTAGGCGAGTTTCTAGTAGTGAGGGTACCTCTGCTTTGTTGGCGTCACTACCTCGCTGAGGTAGTATATTGGGCGTTGGACCCCGTGGGTCTTGCCCTCTTCGGGTCGTTCGACCACTAGCACGGTGCTGACCACCTGATGTGTGGCTTCTATGTACAACAGCAGAGGCTCGCGCTCCTTTGGTGTGACCAGGACGGGAGAGGTGAAGAGTAGTCGTTTGAGGCTTTCGAACGCATCGTCGGCTTCGGGCGTCCACTCGAATGTATCTGCCTTGCGTAGCAGCTGGTAGAATGGCAGGGCCTTCTCGCCCATGCGGCTGATGAATCTGCTCAACGCCGCTATTCGTCCTGCGAGCTGCTGGACACCCTTGAGGTTTTTAGGCTTCTCCATCGCCATGATGGCTCTGATTTTCTTCGGGTTCGCCTTGATCCCTCGCTGAGAGATGAAGTACCCAAGCAGCTGACCCGATGGGACGCCGAAGGCGCACTTTTCGGGGCTGAGTTTGATCTTGTAGCGATCAAGGTTGTCGAACGTCTCGCGGAGATCGTCGATAAGTGTCCTTGCCTCCCTGGTTTTTATGACTATGTCGTCAACATAGACTTGAACGTTGCGACTGATCTGGTCCTTGAGGTAGGCCTGCATGCATCGCTGGTACGTGGCACCTGCGTTCTTTAGCCCGAAGGGCATTGTGTTGTAGCAGAACACTCCAAACGGTGTGATAAACGCCGTTTTCTCCTGATCTTCAACCTTGAGTCGAATCTGGTTGTAGCCTGAGTAGGCGTCGAGGAAGGAGAGTTTCTCACAACCTGCAGTCGAATCGATGATCTGATCGATCTGAGAAAGAGGGAAGTGGTCCTTTGGGCAGTGCTTGTTTAGCGACGTGAAATCCACGCACATCCGCAGGATGTCCGTGTCCTTCTTTGGGACCATCACTGTATTTGCAAGCCACTCGCTTTCTTTGATTTCCCTGATGAAGTCTGCAGCGAGTAGTCTGTTGATTTCTTTGTCGATAGCTTCGGCCCGTGGCTCGGATAGTCTCCGGATGGACTGCTTGACGGGCTTGGTGTCTGGAAAGACGTTGAGTGCGTGCTCGGCGAATTCCCTAGGAACTCCTGGCATGTCCACAGGACACCAGGTGAAGATTTCCCAGCGCTCACGGAGGAATTCGACGAGCGCGCCTTCCTATGCGGGGTTGAGGTCGTTGGCGATCAGCGCCGTCTTGGAGGCATCCGTCGGATGGACTTGCACCTTCTTCGTGTTGACTGTCGAGTCGAAGGACATGTCAGG
Organism: Avena sativa; assembly: GCA_916181665.1. NCBI lineage: Eukaryota > Viridiplantae > Streptophyta > Magnoliopsida > Poales > Poaceae > Avena > Avena sativa. The sequence continues at coordinate 85,965,568 of OV702285.1, read as the reverse complement.
TGCGTTTTGTCGTGCGACTGGGGGTGCCCCATTGTCCGTCACCTCGCGGAGCCTTACGAGTTCCTCCTGCATGCTGAATGATTAGGAGATTCTGTTGAAATACCTGGCGCATTGGTCCGATCGGGTGAAGCTCCCGTGGATTGTGCTGACGCCCTTCGGCCCTGGAATCTTGAGTAGCAGGTATGCATAGTGTGGGACAGCCAGGAACTTTGCGAATGCTACACGCCCGAGGATGGCGTGGTACTGTGATGGCCAGTCCACCACTTCGAATTCGAGCCGTTCCAGTCGGAAGTTGTCCGGCTTGCCGAAGATGACGTCGAGCCATATTTTGCCCAGGGGGAATATGCCCTTCCCTGGAACGATGCCGTGGAACGTTGTGTCTGATTGTTCCAGGCTGCACTGCGGGATCCGCATTGCTGCTAGAGTGCTTGCGAACATCAGGTCGATGTCGCTGCCGCCGTCCATGAAGACGCGACTCATCTCGAAACCTCCGATCTGCGCCTCCAGCACCAGGGCAGCATGACCTGGGCGAGGGATCTAGCAAGGGTGATCCGAACGACTGAACGTGATACAGGACTCCGATCCGCTGAGGTACTCAGAGATGGCGGGTGGAGTTGCCACAGCCAGGTTGATCTGTAGGGTGATTTTCTTCTGCACCCTATTTGTGGGGCGCCCCTTCTGGATCATCAGTGCTCCTTTCGGCTGGGGATACCCGTTCCCAGCGTTGTTCTGTGCTGGTGCAACTGGTTGGTTCGGGCCTCCAACAGGTGGCGGTGGAGGAGCTCCATGCGCTATTTCACCTGGCGCGGGTGCGTTTCTGAACGCAGGGATTGGGGCTTGCTTCCTCATCTGCACCATGCTTTCGCTGAGTTTCTGGAACTCGCGGTAGTCCTTGAGCATGTGGCTCGCCTTCTTTTTGCCATCCTGCTTGTCGATGTAGAAGTGGATGGTGCATGGACCCAAAAGCTTTTCGTATGCTGAGGGTCCGTTATCGCGGTCGCGGCGTTGCCACGATTGCGCTGGGCGTCCCCCGTCGCGGAAGTTTCCTCCGCGGTATCCTCCGCTGTTGCGGTTGGCGTCGTTGCGGCGATCGGCGTAGCCAGCCGCGACCATGTCGGGTTCGTCGCGATCGTCGTAGACGCGCGATCTTCTCTTGCTACGGCGCTCTCGCTGTCGATCGTAGTCGTCTTCTTCTTCCGATTGTGCTCGGTGAATGGAATCTTCGCCGTCAGCCCACCTATTGGCCATGTCCATGAGGTGGTTGAGTGTTTTGGGCTTGACGCGCCCAAGTTCCTCCTTGAAGTCTTGGCGCTTGATGCCGTCCCTGAAGGCGTCGATGGCCCTCTCTTCGGAGATGTGGGATGCGGAGTTCTTTGTGTTGGACCAGCGTAGTATGTACGAGCGAATGGATTCGCCTGTTCGTTGAGTGCAGGCTCGCAACTCTTCGATTGAGGCAGGCCTCTTGCTGGTGCCCTTGAAGTTTCGGATGAAGCTGTAAGCTAGCTCATCCCAGCTTCGGATGGACCCTGAAGATAGGCTGCTGAGCCAGATCCGGGCTGCGCCTGTCAGCTGCAGCTGAAGGCATTGCATGGCGGTCTCTTTGTTTCCACCGTGCAGTTTGACGGATGATAAGTGGTCGCTGAGCCAAGCCTTTGGGTCTTGAGTGCCGTCGAACTTCGGAGTATCCGAAGGAAGCTTGAAATTGCGCGGCATCTTCGTTCGCCGAACAGATCTGCTGAAGCATCGGGCTCCGCAGAGTTCTCCTTCGTCTTCGTCCATCTCAGACTCAGACGAGCATGCGCGCTTAGCTCGAGCTTTGTCGATTTTGCGTTGCGTGAGCGCGTCTTTGGCGTCGTAGTCGCGGTTGCGGTGGCGCGAACTCTTCTTCCTTCGAGGAAGGTCATGTTCTTCTTCTTCTTATGAAGGGGTTAGGATGTGGTCGAACCTGACCGGAGCTTTCTTCTTTGGCTCCGTGGGAGCTTCCTGGTGGAGCACAGCTCCGACGAGTCCGAGTCTGGTGAGTGCGGACTTGTGCATGTCCCTCTTCGGGTCTCCTTCTGGAGGTGGGTGAGCTGCGAGGTACGCAGTGGCTGCCATGATCGCAGCCTGCGGCGTTTTCGGGATGACGTTGCCGTCGGCGTCCATCTCCATGAAGGATGTATGGAGGGTTCGGGTCACCTCCCGGCGCTCCTTGGGGTCCATGTTCTCCACCCGAGAGCGGTGCTTGTTGCCTTGGTTGGCGTTCGAGCTGGAGCCGATGCCCATGGCGGAGAGCGCAGCTCGTCGCGCGCTGGACTCTGAGGCTGCTTGCTTGCGTTTGTCGAGCACCTCCTGCATCTTGACCTGCTTCTTGTGCTCCTCAATCAGGAGCAGGTGGTAGGCCATCAGCAGATCCCGGGAGGAGTCTGCAGGTAGGACTATGTTGCCTGCCACGGTGTTGCGGGCTTGGGCCCATCCCTCTTTGCTAAGGCGGATGACATGGCCGTTGTTTTCCCCTTCGGGTGGGGGGGACTGGCTTCTTCTATTCCCGCCGTTTCGTTCTGGCGGGTTAGGTGGCGGGTTGGGGGGCGGGTTGGGTGTTTGCTGATCCACGTCGCTCTGGATGACTACGGTGCATTGGTAGCGCTCGTAGATTGGCCCGCTGCTGCCGCAACTTTCAGATCCGGAACCGTAGGTCCCTGCATCCGATGGCGGATCACACAGATCGGAGTTGCAGCTGCTGCTGTCGTAGGAATCATCTGTTGATGATGTTGTCCGTAGCACGGGGTGTGGGGTCCATGAAGCGGGCCTGATTGATGGTAGGGGCACCCGCTCAGGGAGGCGGAGGGTCCCAGTTTGCCCCACCTGGAAGCAGAAGCTCCCGAACAGGATTTCGAGTCCGTCGCCTACGGGCTCGAAGTCCTTCATGGTGGCCGGTGAGTGGGCGGTGAAGTCGAAAGCACTAAAGAGGAGATGACTCTCCATCGCCGCAGAGTTGTAGATCGATCGGGTTGGGACCGTCACGATCGCACAATCAGCGTCCCCGTTTCCCACAGACGGCACCAATTGACGAGGTTTGATCTCATCAATGCCCATTGTTATGGACTTGGGTTTTGGAGAAGATGGGGATGCTGGAGATCGTGGAACGGTTAGCAAACAAGCAACACGGGGACACAAGGTTTACCCAGGTTCAGGCCCCCGGAGGGAAAACCCTACTCCTGCTTGTCTGCTCTTGATTACGGCGGAACCGAAGGTTACAGGGGTGCGCAGATGTAATCTGGCGTGGAGGTGTGTATGCGAAAGTATGACAGAGAGATCTAGGTCGTGCCCTCCTAGCCTTTATATAGACTCAGGCAGGTCCCGGGCATAGACCTAGTCGGTTACAAGTTCTGGGGTTTTACCCCTTTGAATTTCCTATCTACGCTAGTCTTGCTCTCCAAGGATCCGAAGACGTCATGGGCCTTGGCCACCCGAAAATCGTCATGGGCCGGCGTACATCTACCGTGGGCCTTCCTTGGGCTGGACCAGGTATGCTGAGATCACGTACCCGTAGGGTATAACCATGTCAACAATCGTCTCCTGATAGGGGATGAGGTCGCCCATCGCCCAAATGCGATCGGAGTATACCGCGGCTTGGTCCGTCAGCTTCAACACCTCGGCAATCTCCACCGAGCCTGTCGACGAGGGGTAACCGCTCGTGACATCGTCGAGGTCGAAGTCATCCGGGAAGTGGGCAATCCCAAGGCTGAGCGTCGTCGTCGCCCCACGACGGAAGGCCGACCGCGTCATGAACTCCACGACCAACGGGGCCTTCTCCAGGTAGCTCCATACCTCGACAAGGTCGCTGGGGATCACCTCCGTGGGCGATATCTCCTGAAGATATACACGAAGGCAAGTCTCTGACAATGCAGCTGAGTCGACCAGGGTGGTCACCCATTGCCGCGCGCCGTACGACTGCGCCTCTTCCGCGTTATCAGTGATCCGGCCTGCAGCATAGAAACAAGGAGTAAGCAAAACATCGACATCATAATACAGTTAGTGCAGTCGGAAGTTGGCTGAAGGAGATTTTACCAATTAGCGGGCGACAGAGGTCCGTGATGAAACTTTTAAGAGAATAAAAGTCATTCTGCAACCCAGCAACGAGTGCATCAGATACTTTCCGCTCTTCAGCGGCAGAAGTAACGGCAGCCTTGGCTCGTCCTTCCGCTGAGCTCGCTTCCGCACTCGCCTCCTTGAGCTCACGCTCCAGGTCAGCGACTCGTTGTTCGGCCGCGCTCAAAGCGGATTGAGCCACCGTCAAGTAACCCACTGGGACAAGGCCTTGGCGGGCCTCCTTCACCTCGGCCGCAGCTGCTTGAAGCTCCTTGTTCGTCTCCTGGATAGTAACGAGCTCCTTCTCCAAGAGACACTTTGCAGCAAGCCGTTCGGCTGACTCGCGTTGTAGGCCCTGCGCACAAACTACAGTGTCAACAACAAACAATTCCTAAGTGCCCACCCACTGAAACTCAGCGACTAGGCACTCGGGGACTGGACAACGAAATTACTCGGTGCCCACCCACTGAAATTCAGCGACTAGGCACTCGGGGACTGGATAACATAAAAAACATTAAGAATCCGACCACTGAAATTCAGTGGCCAGATCCTCGGGGACTAGACATACCTAGATAGCAGCGCCTAGCATGCCATTAAGCTCCATCACATCCACCGACGCGAGCACGACCGGAGTGTGGCCATGACGCTATTCAACCTCTGTCTCGGTGGCCCCAGGAAGCTGGCTTGATGGCACCGAGGCACTCGCTGCGGCAGCCTTCGCCACGAAGCGAGGGAAAGTCGCTGCAGCGGCCGCTGCGCCACTCGGGGTTGGCTCGGCCACATCGGTTGAGTCCGCAAGCACCATATGCTGCGACCCGACACCTTCCTTGGCCTTCGAAGCCGCTTCCGCTGTGGTTGGAGGTTCGCTCGGAGCAACCGCCGGATCATCAGAGACTATGACGACATCGTCGCCTTTCACCCTTTTGATGCCTTTGGCGGGAGCAACGACCTCGTCGCCCTTCCTCTTCCACGAGGAATCTGCTGGCACCTCTATGGCGACTGGCGGAACCTTGGCCACAGAAGGATGGCCTATATTCTTAACACCAGTCCTGTGAAACAGCTCTATCAATAAAACTTTCCGATTGAAACGCAAAGCAAGTAGACGAGTAAAGGACAGAGGAGCACTCACTTGGCGGCTGGAAGGAATCGTAGGCCGGTGCGGATGCTGGCCGGTTTCTCTAGTTCGGGCCCCAGCTTCCGAGTGAGCCCCGTCTCGAACACATTGTGTGCCCAAGACACTGACGGCTTCTTTGAAGATGAAGCCGCGGCGGGAGCCTCCGTGGCAATTACTATGGGAACCCCCTTTGGTGGCGAGGCCCCTGCGGTTGGAACGCCCCCCAAGCTAGTGACTGGGGCGAATGGCGATGGCAATGATGCCAGCGGCACCTCGTCCCTTGTGGCAGCGGCACCAGCTGCCGCGGCCGCGTGCGCCGTTGCGTCCTCAGCCGAGCTGGTGGCATCGGAGCTGCTCGCAGATCGAGGCGGAGATATCGGCTTCGCCGGCTTCGCCTTCTTCTTTGGCGGAGCTTTCTTCTTCTTCAACGGCGTGGCCTCGCGATGTGAGGTGTGCTCAGGGAGCTCGTCGTCGTCATCATCGTGGGGTTCGAGGCTCTTGCTGGCCTCGAGTTCACGGTGGTGCTGCCCGCGAGTCTTGCGAACCGTGGGGGCAGCAACTTCCACGGGGTCGTCATCTTCATACACGTCGTTATCGCCTCCGTCGCTCTCAGCGTTGCCCTTGGTGGGTGATGACTCGTTCCCGTCCTGGGCGGACGAGCTCGAGTTCTCGTCGTCTGCGGGTGGAAGCCACCCTTCCACCACTTGAAACAACTGCACCAAGAACAAATGACGTTAGCACGACCGCGAATTCACAAACTGCGACTGCGAGTGCAAACGGAATAACAGCTTACCGTTGGAGCTGGGCGCCTCGCGGTATAAGGGGCGACCCCGGCCTTCGCGTCGAGATACACTGCCTGGGTAATCTTCTTTAGGGACAGTGTATAATCTTGAGTCTCCACTCAGCGAGGCAGGATTTCGTCGGGTCGTCCTTACCCGTATATTCGTACATGTAGTGGTCACGGCTGGCCAGGGGCCCGAGCCGCCGCCCGAGCCAGCAGTTGTAGAGATTGATGGTCTGGAGGCCTTTCTTCTTCAGGTTGTGAATGGTTTGTAACATCTCGTTGACAACCATCCACTGCTCCAGCGGGAGTTTGATGACCTGGAGCCGACGCGGCTCGGGCCGGTCGGCGGAGTACCTTGGAAGCGCCACTTCATCGCCTGGAGTCGACTCGGTGACATAGAACCAGTACTTCTTACACTCGTTTGCCGCTTTGGCGGGCAGCATCAAATCAAAGAACGATACCTTTGACTTCAGCTGGAATGTCAGGCCGCCCGCGGCTAGCATCGGGCCGCCTATTTCTTCGCGGCTGATTATCCCGTGGAATAGGTCTTGCCACAGGGGGAAGTAGGGCCTGCAGCCCATATAGCACTCGCAGAACGCCACGAAAATGGCGAGCTGCTCGATGTTGTGCGGACCCGGATCCGATGGCTAGATTCCGTAGTAGGCGCAGAAACGCCGGAAGAAGAGGGAGGTTGGGAAGCCAAGCCCCCGCTCCAGCTGACTAGTGAAGCAGATGAACTCCCCCTCGTGCGGATCCAGAATTACTTCTCCGTCCGCAGGGATGCGCCATCTCCCAGCGCGGAGAGTCCCCGCTTCCTCGAAAGATGCTAGCAGTGCCTTCGTGCACTTGGATCTACCCCATGGCTCGGTGGAGGGGGCCATCGGCTGGAGGATCGTGGGAGTCGGAACTCTCTGGATCGTTTTGGTCGCTGCGCGAAATGGGGAAACATGGATGCGCGAGATTGGAGGAAGTGAAGGAAGCGTTTTCCCCGTTTGCCCTTCACTCTCCTTAAATAGCGGTTGTTACCCGCCATTTTCTAGAGCCGTTACTACGCGGTAATTACGCCAATATTACCGTTGGGTTACCCAACGGCTAGTTTGACCACAACTGATGGTCCAACTTCATCTACTCGACTCGTTGCTCCCAGCGACTCGACGATTCGCCGACCCGATCACTATAATAGTGACAAATTATTCGCCGACCCGATCACTATAAGAGTGACTAAGTACTCGCCGACCCGTTCGCCGAGCTGCGACACGATTGGTCGTCGTTATTGCGACTAAAATGACTAGTTCTTTCCTTTGTTCAGGAGTTCGCCGCCGATTCGACTAGGCATCCGCATTGGACCCGCATACTCCGACTGCCAGCAAACACCTGCGACAAATCAACAACGGCCTCGGGGACTACTGATGGGGATATGCCTACCGGGGTATACCCAGCAGGACGTTTCCTATTGGCCCAAGCCGTCAGCGAGTGGGCCTGCAGGGCGGCGACTGGATCAAGACTTGGCGTGGACTCAGGCGACTGGAAGCTGGAGGCCCAGAAGAGTAGCTAGGCCCAGTCGGACTAGGTCATAGAACCTCTGAATCCTTAACTAATTCGGTTGTAATCTGTAAACCCTAGCGAGGTGAGCCTATATAAACCTCCCTAGGGGACGCATAGGGGATATGTTCCATCATACACCCAAGCGACTCGCCGCCTAGTCGTCGAGCTCGCCCCTTTGTACTCTCACCATAATACAATCTAGCAGTAGGTCTTTACCCTCCGGGGGGCCGAACCTGGGTAAACCCTTGTGTCTCCGCCCTCATCTCGCACCGCAGATGACTGGCCGCCCTTGCCCCATGTTCTACTACTCGCTGCCGATTGCAGCGTCTGCCTTGGTCATTCCCACGACAACCAAAATGACAAGGCAAGCAGACAATGAGCATCTCATCAATCTATTTATTTACCATATGCATAGCTTTTTATTGAGGATGCTTCATAGATAGCTCACTATGGTGATGCTGCAAGTTTCCACCATGATTAGGCATGGCTTAGGCTAGCGGCCCAGGCGTTTCTCTAACACAGGATACAAACTCCATGGGCTTACAAGTTCCCTCTTTATTTCACACCGGTGACATCCATAGACAAAAGAACATGATATCATCTGAGTACAAAGTACAAGTGCAATGTTGAAAACGTTCCCCGTGACAACACGGTTCTGCTAATTCCAACTTATAAGTGCAAGCATATACAACAAATTTGTCACAATGGTTTAAGTTTATTAGGGGCAAAGAATATAAAGTGTGCCATCAAGTTCGTGAGGGCTTTAATCACTAAGTTTTCACATAACAAAATAGTTTTTAATTGGAAGATAGATGAAAACAATAATATACTTGGAATGGTGTAACACACCATGCATAGGATTTTATAGTGGACACTTTGGAAAAACTTGGTTTCTTGGGAGTTGGAAGCATGAGTATAACTTACTCACACAAGTGGAGGCTAGCAAAAGACTAGGAGCAACCAACTAAGAGAGCAATAATGGCCAAAATCATGCAGTGCAACAAAGCATACTAATCAAAGCAAAGAGTGGTACTACAAGTCAAGGACTAAATGATCATAGAGGCTAATGGTGACTTGTCATAGTCATAACATGGTGTAAGCATGTGCCAAGTCAACCCAAGCAAAGCATCAAAGGAGAATACCACAATACTATGCTTTTGCATGCTAAAACAACGCATAATTTCTTCAAAGCACACTAAGTAATCCCTATTGTTTGGAACAAGACATGCTACAACAATAATCACTAATCATAATGCTAAAACAACACCTAGCATGTTATGCTAAAGTCTAAGTCACAGTCAATGCAAGCTCCTCTTGCACTTACAAGGAAGAACTTACTACTCCTTTCCAACACCAAACAACTTATTTGCAAAACAACACAGCGAGAAAGGGGGTCCAAACTACTTTATTCAAGCAAAATAAACAACCTAAGCAAAGCAAACGAAAACTAAGACGCTCCAAGAACAACACAACTGTGCATGAAACAATAAAAACGAAGTGTCTAGACAGACCTCAGCTTTTTATCGATGAAGAAGGGGATGCCTTTGGCATCCCCAAGATTTGACGCTTGTACCTCTTGGATATTTCTTGGGGTGACACCATGGTGGCATCCCCAAGCTTGAGCTTTTGTCCATTCTTCATCTCATTGCATCATTCTCTCTCTACACCTGAAAGTTTTCCTTCATATAAAACTTCACACAATCTTCATTAGCAACATTAGTGTATTCAAAAGATATTAGACCTCTGGCAAAGCTTTGAAACAGCAAGGCTTTTCACTAAAAACACAAGCTACTGTAGTAACTCCTTAAAAAATCTCAATTCACCTAAAGAAACTCAAAAAGGAATCAATAAGAAGCAAATGCAAATAATGTCAGAAATCTGTCAAAACAGACCAAAGGGTAGAAATCGATTTTTTTGAACATAGTATGTTGCTTAAATCAAAAAGTGTTGAACTAACGAAAGTTAGCTAACATACTGGGGGATTTATTCGTAAATTGTGAGCTCAATATGAGTTACAGAGACCCCTCACGATTTTTTGGTGGAGGACATAAATCTGTTTCGGGATAACAACTCCCCAAATCTTACTTCCCTCTCATTAGAGGTCATTATTGGCACAAAAAGCAAACAAAAAGGATAAGGAGAGGTCATTACGGAAGTAATAACATCCAAGACTCAAGAAAACTCTTGGGTTATCTCCCAACAAGTACTTTTCTTTAACGCCTTTAAGTTAGGCACAAGAAGCAAGAAGAAGCAAGTATTTTCAAATAAAGAAGCATTAACATCCATACTTGCAAAGTCTTCAACTATGAAAGGTATCTCATCCAAATGGGTTTTGTAGGATCCCTTCTCATCTCTCTTTGGTCTACTACTTTCATCAAAAAGATTTTCTGGAATAATGCAATCAAAATTCTTTTCAAAGGCTGCATGCATTCCGACAAGTTTTAAAGGTATGGGTATCTTAAATTCTTCTCTAGGCTTAGTTTTATCAGAAATACCCACAACATCTATACTTGATCCTAGCATATCGAAATGCTCAAAGACCTTTTTGGCTTCCCTAGCAACATCATGGAATTGTTTTGATAAAGTTTCAAGGATGAATTCCCTCTTTTTAGCATCCTTTTCTTTTAGTTTTAGGAACAAGAATTGTATGAAGGGTTTAAGGCTAACAAACCTACCCTTCAACGTATGAACTAAAGAAGCTGCAGCAATCTCATAATTAGGAGCAAGCTATGCTATAGATTTATCCTCAATATCCTCATGCTTGCTAACATAATTAAAGAATTCTTCAATGTGATCTTTCTCAATTATGGAGCCACTACCTATTGCAAGATCTTTCAGGGCAAAATTGGGGAGCAACATGGTGAGCTAGAGCAAGGTGGCAACTAGAGCAGGAACTAATTTTTTGTGTTTTTGAATAAAGCAAGCAAACCAAACTAGACTAATTTTTTGGGTTTTTTTTGGAAAGAGGCAAACAAAACCAAACAAAAGAAACAAAGCAAACTAAAAACAAAGTAAAGAGAAAGGAAGTGAAGGACTCCCCTAGTGAATATGTCCTTAGCCTTCCCGGCAACAGCGCCAGAAAAGCTTGATGCAGCGCTGAGTTGATGTAGGAGCACTTCGTTGGGAACCCCAAGAGCAAGGTGTGAAGCAGCACAACAGCAAGTTTTCCCTTAGTAAGAAAGTGAGGTTATCAAACCAGTAGGAGGAAGGAAACGTCACATAGGTGTTGCAAGCAATGCGGAGACCTGCATAACACAAACTCAAGACTTTGCCCTAACGAATCAGTGAGGTTGTCAAGCTCATCGGTTTGTTGTAACAAAGGATTAAACGTATGGTGTGGAAGGTAATGGTTTGCAGCAAGTAAACAAGTAACAGTGGAAGATGTATCAATGGTAAAGATTGGACCAGGGTCCATAGTTCACTAGAGGTGATCTCCTTAGATAAACAACATGGCATGAAGGGTAAACAAATTACAGCAGGGCAATTGGTAGGAACTGAGCAAGGCATAACAATGCAATCATTAGTCAGAAAGATCCTATGAGATTCGATTGGGCAATACAACAAGATACATAGACTGCCATCCAACTGCATCTATGACTATAAGTCCACCTTCAGGTTATCATCCGAACCCCCTCCGGTATTAAGTTGCAAGCAACAGACAACTGCTTTAAGCAAAGTGTGTAAGGTAAACAGTCCACATGTTCCATGAACAAGAGACCGTTGTTTTCTCCCTAGTGGCAACAGCACATCTACAACCTAAGAGATTTCTGTCACTTCCCTTGGAAACTAGAGGCATGAACCCACTATCGAGCATAAATACCCCCTCTTGGAGTCACTAGCAACTACTTGGCCAATATAGCTACCAACAACGGTGAAAGGGCATGTATGCCCCCATGTGTGGTTTTGGTAATTAATGACAATCTCTATGGACTAATGTGTAAATTGAGTTTCACATGTAGGTTTGTCTATTGGCATCGCTTGGGCCATGTGTTGGTCTCAAGGTTGAAAGATGAAGAAATGTCCAAGGGTTTTGTGCCATCGGATTCATGAAGAAAGAAGGAGCTTGAAGGTTGATCAAGACAAGTGCAAAGAGTTGCATCAAGATGGATCAACCTCAAGAAGGAATGAAGAAGGGCAAGCTCAAGATGCGCCATCTCTAGAAGATCTCATGCTTGAAGCTTGCCATCCTCATGATCATGGATTGATGAAGACAAGTTCAAAGAAGAGGTTTCCCCATGAAGTATGGGGGAGAAATTTACAAGTCTTCATCTTCATCAAGTAATATCAAACAAGAAAGGTGCTCCCACTATAGAAGAACAAGACGGTCTACATCAAGTTCAAGTGGGATGCTCAAGGCAAAGGTATGTTCTTGATAGGGCTTTTCTTTTGCCGGTCTCGTGTTGTTAGTTGGGAGACCGGGTTTAGGATAGATAGCCGTTATATCAAGAGGGGCTCTCAAGCGGGTGTCTCGTTTGCATCGTTCGAAGAGTGCTTAAACCTTTGCATTCATAGCATCATCTTTCTTGGTTGTTATTTGGTTCTTGTCCATGAGAGGATCTAGAGCTTGTGGTCATCATCATAACAAGCTCTAGTTCATCAAATAAGGATTTCACTTGCATATCTTATTGCGGGTTTTGATCTTGTGAGTTTTCCGGCTCCACACCTTGTTGGATTCTATTCGTCATTATCTTTCCTAGGTCTGTCAAAAAAGTTCGGGCTCGTCAGACCGTCCGAGGATTCGTTAAATATTCGGCTCGCACTCGGCTCGAGGCCTTAACAAGCCGAACTCAAACCTAGATTGAAGTTCGCAAGACTTTTAGCTCGAGTTCGAACAGTTCGGCAAAAGTTTGGTAGGAGGCGATATGCAATCTTTTTTTCGAAGTAGACGATATGTTTTTTTTAGAATATGCTGTATAGCTAAATGTATGGGAAAAAGGAATAGCATATGCTCACGAGAGTGGTCATGCGTAGGCCCTAGTCATGCGTTCATGTGTCATCAAAGTTTGTTTGTCGTTCGTATATTACATGGGCTCATGGAAGTTTACAGCTTAGGACGGCCCATGTGACAACGTGTCCTAGCACAGGCGGTGACAGACCGAGACACCTTTTAGTACCACCTCGCTAAACTAATAGGAGAGAAGACTGACCACTAGCTATAAAGTAGACGTTGGAGGGATAAATTCTACGGGTAAGTTCCTCCACGGTAGCGCATGCACAAGCGAGCAAAAAATAATTAACGAGCCTTGCTGGCTCCTCAAGCGTTTGCTGAACCGAGCTCAAGCCTAAATATAAGCTCACGAGTCGAGCTCGAGGCAAATTTTAAGCTCGCATAATAAAACGAGCCCGAGCCGAGTTGTACCGTGTTCGTTCGAGTTCGGATCGTTTACACCCCTAATATTTCCAACAAAATTGGTTTCATCCCGTTTGGAGTTCGGATGCAAAAGTTATTGCATTTCTGGTTTTCTGGTTTTTAGAATTTCCCTGACAGGAAGTTCCGGCTTCTCGTCGGAAGGCATTTTGCCGCCGGAAGTTCCGGTGGAAGTTCCGGTTCTTCTTCTGCTCACGAACAGTAACTTCTGTTTTTAAAGTGTTTATTTGACGGAACTTCAGTCAGATTTTCCACTGGAAGTTCCACTCCCACCGGAAGTTCCACTCCCACCGGAAGTTCCGCTCATGCCTAGTTGCCGCCGAAAGTTCCGGTTGAATTTCTGGCTCTCGTTTCGCTCACGTTCAGTAACCTCTCTGTTTTTGTTTGCTCTATTTTATGGAACTTCTGTCGGAATTTCCACCGGAAGTTTCGCTCCCACCGGAAGTTCCGGTGAACCGGCGGAAGTTCCGACCAGGACTCGCGTTTTTAGTTTCTCGCTTCGCAGTTTTTGACCGTTGGCTGTGTGCCACCGGAACTTCCGGCCTCCCACCGGAATTTCCGGCCATGGTCGCAAATGCCCATAACGGGCAGATCTGGGAGCCCTTTAAAAGGGTATCCTCTTCCCCTTCGTGGGTAACAGCTCTTTTCTTGGTTCTTGGCTTTCTCCCTCTCCTCCATTGTTGACCTTGAAGAAGCTTTCCCTCTCCCCTTTCCCTTCCTATGATTCTTGCATCTTTTTGAGGGATTTGAGAGAGGAGATCTAGATCTACAATCCCCCAAGCTAAATCCCTTCTTTGTGAAGGAATCATTGGGATCTAGATCTTGGAGAGTTTTGTGTTCTCCTCTTGTGTTATTCCTCTCTTATTCCCCCAATAGCTTTTGTAGCTTTGTTGGAATTTGAGAGTGAAGGACTTGCCCTTGCATTTGTTGCACAAGTTTGAGTTCTCCTAGGAGATTCGGCGAGTACAAGCTTGAGGGCTTGTTACTCTTGGGTTCCTTGGAACCCTAGATGGTTGTGTGGTTGGATTGTTGACCTTTTGTGGTCTTGTTGACCTTTTGTGGTCTTGTAGCCTTTTGTGGCGTTGTTGGCGTTTTGTGGCATTGTAGCCTTTTGTGGCTTTGTTGTTGGGAGCCTCCAATTGAGTTGTGGAGTTATCCCCAATCTTGTACGGGTTCGGTGACCGCCCTCAAGCATCCCATAGTGGAGCGAGTGCCCGCCACAACTCGGGAGAATAAGGTGAGCCTTTTGTGGCATCGGTGAGTTGCGTGCTTCCGCATCCGAGGTGAGGCCTTGTGTGGCGTTGGGTGAGCATCGAGCCACCACACCTCGAGGTGATCCATTTGTGGTGTTCAGTTAGCATTGCGTCATCGCACCTCTCCAACAGAGACGTAGCTTCTTTGGAAGTGAACTTCGGGAAACAAATCTTCGTCTCCGCATCCATCGGTTATCTCTCAACCGAGCCCTTTACTTATGCACTTTACATTGTGATAGCCATCGTGCTTGAAGTATTTATATCTTGCTATCACCTTGTCGTTTGTATTGCTTAGCATAGGTTGTTGGTGCACTTAGGTGAACTTAGTGGCTAGGTTTTGTGCTCAATAAATTAAACGTTAGTTTTATTTCGCATTTACTTGAGCCTAAACCGTAATAATTTTAAAAGCCTATTCACCCCCCCCCCTCTAGGCGACGTCCATTGCACTTTCAAACGGAGAGCATGCAAGATCACAAAACAACACAGACATGATAGAATCATAAAGACAAAACCATTAATCAAACCAACATAATAATCTCAATATCCGTCGGATCCTCGTAAACACAACATGCATGATTACAAATAGATTAGATCTTGATCATGAATGGAGCTCAGACGATCTATACATGAAAGCACAAAGGAGGAGATACAACCATCTAACTACTACATGGACCCATAGTCCAAGGTGGAACTACTCACGCATCATACCAGAGAGAATGCCTCCGGGATGATCTCCCCTCCTGCAGGGTGCCGGGAAGAACTTCAGACCACCCACCCCCCCCCCCCCCGATATAGGGACGATGGTGGCGGCGGCTACAGACGGTTTCATGGAGATTTTATCGGGTGCTTAGGGTTTCTGCATCAGGGGCTTCTTATAGGCGAAGGGGGAGGCCGAGGCGGCGGCCAGGGGCCCCAAACCCTAGCTAAGCGCGGGCCCACCCGTGGCCGCGCCTGGGGGGTGTGGCCCCTCTGGCTCGCCTCCCCGGCTCCCCTCTGGACTTCTTGTTCCCCACGGAAAGTAATTGACTTTGACGTTTGTCCCGTCCAATTTTGAGAATATTTCTTTACTAACTTTTCTGAAACCAAAAACAGCAGAAAACAGGCATCTGGCACTGTTGCAACTTGTTAGTAGGTTAGTACCAGAAAACATGTAAAAAGCACCTCAAAGTGTGGACAAGTAAAGCAAAGTAGATACTAAACAAGCATGGAGCATAAAAAATTATAGATACGTTTCCAACTTATCAGACGTTTCCTTCCTCCTACTGGTTCGATAACCTCGGTTTCTTAGTGAGGGAAGACTTGCTGTTGTGCTGCTCCACACCTTGCTCTTGGGGTTCCCAACAGGCTCCACATCAACTGAGCCATCAACACCTTCGAGATTGAGGATTTGAGGAAACTGATTGAGGAGCTTATCAAGAGAACACCGCCACTACCAAAGGAGTAATTCGTCATCAGGTTTGGCATCCCCTTGGCTTGTTCCAAGCTTTGGGGAGTGCCGCGATATCACATCATTATCTTTTATCTTTTACCTTTTTAGTAGATTCTTGTTTTTGGTAGAGAAGTTATCTTATAGGTTGGTTTGCATTGTGAAAGTATCTCTCCTTTAGTTGATTATCTATGTATCCCTTGGTGTGAGTGCCTTCATAGAATATTAATGAGAAGTTTCATCTTTTACCTTTTGCACTTCTTATTTTAGTTTGCAATTTGTATTATACGATTGATCTTGTTGATCAGTATTGGTGAAAGGATACGGATGTCGCCTAGAGGGGGGGGTGAATAGGCGATTAAAACTTTTCCTAGAGTGGCTCAACAAAGGCGGAATAAAACTAGTGTTTACTTTGTAAAGCACAACCTAGAACAACTAAGGTTCACCTATGTGCACCAACAACTTATGCTAAGCAATACAAGCAACAAAGTGATAGCAAGATATATATTACTTCAAGCACGAAGGCTATCACAATGTAAAGTGCATAAGTAAAGAGCTCGGGTATAGAGATAACCGAGGCACGCGGGGACAACAATATTTTACCGAGTTCCTCCCAACATGGAGTACGTCTCGTCTGGAGAGGGGGTGGTATCAAACCACCAACGCCACAAAAGGCCTCCCTTATTCTCCGGTGAATCTCACCCCAATGGGATCGATCCACACTTCCACTATCGGTGCACTTGTCGGTGGCAAACCGGAACCTCTCACAAGGTTGGGGCACTTCTCCACAACTTAATTGGAGGCTCCCAACAAACGCCACCAAGGCCACAACCTGCAACACCAACAAACCGTCTAGGGTTCCAAGAACCCAAGAGTAAAAAGCTTCTCAACTTTCACTCACCAAATCCTCCGGGGAGAACTCAAACCGATGCACCAAATGGAATGGCAAGAACACAAGTAATGCTCAAATCCTTCTCTCCCAAATTCCACCAAAGCTACAAAAGCTTGTGGGGAAATAAGAGAGGAAGAACAAAGGAGGAAATCCACAAAAGACTCCAAGATCTAGATCCCAAGATGTTCCCCTCACTTAGAGGAGAGATGGATTGGTAGGATTGTAGATCTAGATCTCCTCTTTCAAATCCCCAAGAATCAAGGGAGGGATTAAAGGGGGGTAGCAAGCTTCAAAAGGTCAACAATGGTGGGGGAAAACTTGCAAGAGAGCTAGGGAACCATTGGGGAAGAAGGGCCCCTTAAATAGGTCCCTAGAAATCCAACCGTTAGGCCCAGGAATCGCCCGGTCCGGAGTCTCCGGACTGGGACCAGAGTCTCCGGTGTACCCAGGCCAAACGGGGACAATCTGGAGGACGTACTGGACGCGGTCCAGAGATTAGACTGGAGATTAGTCCGGAGTCTCCGGTCTTACAAAAACTGGCAGAAAGACCAATACGAAAACATACATAACTTTTGCATTCGGACTCCGATTTTGATGATCTTGGGCTCGTTTTAAAGAGGACAATAAGCTCTACAAGATCATACAGAAAAACATATTAGTCCAGCAAGGGAGTATAGAACCAAATGACGAAAGGTTTAACCTCTCTCAAAAAGACAAACCAGTAAAACCTCCAACATCGAAAACGTAGTAGAGAATGCATACGAAATCCGTTTTCGATGAACTAGAGATTGTCATGGAGATTAAAACAAGCTCTAAATCCTCACATGAGTAAGAACCAAATAATGTAAGGTTTTACCTATCTCTAAAAGACAAACCGGTAAAACCTCCAAGATAAAAAACGCAATAAGATATAAAGGGGAAATCAGTTTTTGATGAACTAGGGCTTGTTATGAATATTACCACAAGCTCTAGAACCTCACATGGATAAGATCCAAATAACAACCAAGAAAGGATGATGCTAAGTATGCAAAGGTTTGAGCTCTCTCTGAACAATATGATCGAGTTACTCACTTGGGAGCCCCTCTTGATAGTACGGTTGTCTATCCTATAAACCGGTCTCCCCAACTAACACCACGAGACCGGTAAGAAAGAAACCCTATCAAGATCATACCTTTGCCTTGCGCATATTCCACTTGATTATGATTTAGACGGTCTTGTCCTTCTCAAGATGGAACACCTTTCTTGATTGGTCTTGTACGCACTTGCTTGATGAAGACTTGCAAGTTACTCCCCCATATAACATGGGGAAACCTTTACTTTGTCCTTGTCTTCATCGATCCATGATCACCGAGGATGGCAAGCTTTAAGCATGAGATCTTCATAGGTTTAACTCTCACATGACCAATCTGTGGATCACTCTTTGAACACCTTGGTCACCACTTGATCCTCTTCACTTTCTTCTTCTCCAAACCTTGAAGCCAACATATGGTTCAAGCATTGCCTATGGACAATTCCTACAAGTACAACTTGATACAAGCATTAGTCCATAGAGATTGTCATTAATTACCAAAACCACACATGGGAGCCCACATGTTCTTTCAATCTCCCCCATTTTGGTAATTGATGACAATACATTTGAGAGGGTTTATATAAGGAATTTAACACATAAAATGGTAGCACCAATATCAAATACTACATAAGTATGTGATATTGGTACCACCACCATATATAGAGCAAACTCCCCCACAATCTATGCATGTGTGATGAACTTGAATTTCATTGCATATATTGCCAATCATTATCATTGGTGGAGTTTCCTCTATATATACCACATGCTAAGCAACAACAAGATGCAAGAGCATGAAAGGCAAATGCTTAGAAACAAACTAAAGGCATAAACCATTTCCCTAAACCCCTCTAAAACTTCTACCCCATTGGCATCGATTGCCGAAATGGGTGACTAGTTCTAGATGGCTAATATAGTGATAAATCCCCAAACGGTGTGCATTCACACATATCCAATGATGAATACTTGGGAGGAAGTAGAACTATATCGAGGACCCAAAGATTTCCAAAAGAAATAAAATAAAAGAAGAATCAACAAATGATGTAAGCAATCACAAGATCCGACAAACCAATTGAAAGCAACAAAAGAGCAAAAGAATGTTTTTAAATAATAAATGGAGAAGCTCCCCAAGATTTGTGCACAATTTAAAAATAAATGCATTAGAATACATAATGCACAAATATGGAATCCTTGCTCCCCCATAAACATTTAAGGCACACCAAATGAGAAAGAAGACAAATGAGCATTATTAAATGAATTAGATGAGCTCCCCAAAGATAATGCACCAATTATGATAATTGCATTTGGGAACAAAGTGCATAATCATGGAATCCTCACTCATACAACTCCATTTTAACAATACAAGGCATGAGAGAACAAATATGATAAGCACAAAGTGATGCTATAAATAAAGTTAGGAAGCTCCCCAAGGTATGTGCAACATTAGGTTTTTGTATGTGAATACAATGTGCACAACATGGAATCCTCACTTCCTCTATTTTACTTATAAAACATCTCTGTGCAAATGAGCAAATACCAAGGCATAAAATTTGCAAGAAACAAATGGTTGAGCAATAAGTAAGAGACAACATATTAGCGGGCTCAACCACAAGGATGTGTGAGATGCATGACAAAGCATATTATAAGACTAGTATAAGGATGATCATTGCGTATCCACATAGTCTTCAATGAATGATATTGCTTAGTATGACCATACAACACACACGAAACAAGGAAGATATCAAGAAAAAATTGAGTAACCTCTTTCATGTGTATAAGTTTCTAAGTAGACAATCTTGCAAAGATATTGATCCACAAAGAAACATGTACACACAAAGTAGATACTTAAAATCAATAGAGAAAAATATCCAAAATGAAGTCATGACAAAACCAATAAGATTTTTCTTGAAAGCATGGCCAAAAGGCTCAAATATCTTATTGTACATCGATGAGATTCAACAACCAACACACCCCATATATTACAACTATCACCAAGGGAAAAGGAGAAAGTTGGAATATATGGAGAAAGGCAACAAGTATCATAAGGAGAAATCAACTAGCAAAATTTCACTATTGCACATGAGAGAAGTTGAGGAAAAGATAGGCAATAAAATTACTAGATTGACATATTTGGGATTGGTGGATCATATGCATGATTTTGTATAGTTCCAATTATATGCACTCATCTCAACTTATGCACATTTACAATAGAGAGTTCTTTTAATACCATGGCTAGAAATACAACAATAAATACAATAACAAGAATTCATGCCAAGATGCAACCTACAAAAGGTTGGAAGTAAGATAAATATGCATGAGCAATATATACCACATGCTAAGCAACAACAAAGATGCAAGAGCATGAAAGGCAAATGCTTAGAAACAAATTCAAGGCATAAATCATTTCCCTAAACCCCTCTAAAACTTCTCCCCCATTGGCATCGATTGCCGAAATGGATGACTAGTTCTAGATGGCCAATATAGTGATAAATCCCCAAACGGCGTGCGTTCGCACATATCCAATGATGAATACTTGGGAGGAAGTAGAACTATATCGAGGACCCAAAGATTGCCAAAAGAAATAAAATAAAAGAAGAATCAACAAATGATGTAAGCAATCACAAGATCCGACAAACCAATTGAAAGCAACAAAAGAGCAAAAGAATGTTTTTAAATAATAAATGGAGAAGCTCCCCAAGATTTGTGCACAATTTAAAAATAAATGCATTAGAATACATAATGCACATATGGAATCCTTGCTCCCCCATAAACATTTAAGGCACACCGAATGATAAAGAAGACAAATGAGCATTATTAAATGAATTAGATGAGCTCCCAAAAGATAATGCACCAATTATGATAATTGCATTTGGGAACAAAGTGCATAATCATGGAATCCTCACTCATCCAACTCCATTTTAACAATACAAGGCATGAGAGAACAAATATTATAAGCACAACGTGATGCTATAAATAAAGTTAGGAAGCTCCCCAAGGTATGTGCAACATTAGGTTTTTGTATGTGAATACAATGTGCACAACATGGAATACTCACTTCCTCTATTTTACTTATAAAACAGCTTTGTGCTAATGAGCAAATACCAAGGAATAAAATTTGCAAGAAACAAATGGTTGAGCAATAAGTAAGAGACAACATATTAGCGGGATCAACCACAAGGATGTGTGAGATGCATGACAAAGCATATTATAAGACTAGTACAAGGATGATCATTGCGTATCCACATAGTCTTCAATGAATGATATTGCTTAGTATGACCATACAACACACACGAAACAAGGAAGATATCAAGAAAAAATTGAGTAACCTCTTTCATGTGTATAAGTTTCTAAGTAGACAATCTTGCAAAGATATTGATCCACAAAGAAACATGTACACACAAAGTAGATACTTAAAATCAATAGAGAAATATATCCAAAATGAAGTCATGACAATACCAATAAGATTTTTCTTGAAAGCATGGCCAAAAGGCTCAAATATCTTATTGTACATCGATGAGCTTCAACAACCAACACACCCCATACATTACAACTATCACCAAGGTAAAAGGAGAAAGTTGGAATATATGGAGAAAGGCAACAAGTATCACAAGGAGAAATCAACTAGCAAAATTTCACTATTGCACATGAGAGAAGTTGAGGAAAAGATAGGCAATAAAATTACTAGATTGACATATTTGGGATTGGTGGATCATATGCATGATTTGGTATAGTCCCAATTATATGCACTCAACTCAACTTATGCACATTTACAATATAGAGTTCTTTTAATACCATGGCTAGAAATACAACAATAAATACAATAACAAGAATTCATGCGAAGATGCAACCTACAAAAGGTTGGAAGTAAGATAAATATGCATGAGCAAGAGATGCTTGTTACCGAGATATAATTGGTAGGATGTAGAGGATAGGAATTCGTTGGTCATCCTACAGCTTGCCTCAAATTTTCTTGTAAGCTCTACTTCTTCAAAATCGAGAGACGAGCATTCAATATATCTCCAATGTACCTAAAACACAATTAAGTACAAAATGGTCCCCAAAATTATTGGGTCTAATGTAGTTAGTGCAACTACAATACATAGGAGAGACTCCACATAAATATGTGCATATTGATATGAAATTGAATTTCATGCACAACTTAGCCGATGGGATTAGGTGGAGTTTTCCCTATATATTGGATCAAAGAAAGCAAACATGCCATAATATAAACATGTAGTAAATATGCCTGCACGAGGCTTTCAAGAACCAAAAAGGAGATACAATTTGAACAAAAGCACCAAGTAAACCGAGATGTCACACGCAAGAGTGAGACATGACAAATGGTGTCCAAATTGTATCAAAG
The DNA here is from genome assembly GCA_916181665.1 of Avena sativa. NCBI lineage: Eukaryota > Viridiplantae > Streptophyta > Magnoliopsida > Poales > Poaceae > Avena > Avena sativa. The sequence continues at coordinate 85,943,686 of OV702285.1, read as the reverse complement.
AACCAATTAAACACATGAAAGATTCACAAGTTCAACAAATAAACTAGGCAAAATCCAAAGAGCAAAATATATATAAGAACACAAATACTCAAGGATTTGTCTCATTCTAAAAATAGACAAAACATGAAACAAGAAATGAGACAAAACCAACTCCCAAAAAGAGAAAGGTTCCAACAAGAAACCAAACTCCCCAAACTTTTCATGATGGCACAAAATACCAAAACTAAAAGATTGAGCTTCTAGGCATATAAAATATGATATGGAACAAAACAGGAAGCATAAAAGGATTGTTCTAGATAATATAGGAGAGCTCACCCATAAGTAGTACATTATATATAATTTTCTTTTGAATGCAAAATGTACACAAATGAGATCATCACTACTACCTATATTAAATAAAACACAAGAGGATATCAATAAAATAAGAAGATTCATAAGAGGCAAGTAAGGCATGGGAGCACACGAAACATTTACTTGGCCATAGATAGGACAAGATTAAGCAAGGGCCAACGTGAATATGATCAATAAATTCTACCATAAATTGAGTATTCATTGTCCAAGGACAAGAAATATTGGGTATACTTTTCCCAAGGTAGCTTGCATGGATATCCAAGATCATAGTCACAACAAGAAGCATATAACAAAATATAAGAATTACAATTGATGCTTCGAACAAGATTCTTGGTAGCTTCCAATAGTCACACAATCACTAGTGATTAGAGTAGCTTGAAGCAAATGGTTTCCATGAGGATATATATATATCTAAATATGAGGAAACACATACCAAGAAACATTCTCACATACAAGATCCAAAATATGAGCAATACAGGCATTTAGGAAAATTGGAACTTGTATGAGCAAAATGTGTCACATAGGAGCTAGATAATTATCAATATCAATTCTAAGTGACACAACCTCGAATGTTCATATTTTCTAGGATTGTAATATGCACTAAGCATATGACTCCCCCATAATGTGATACTACCATGAAACCAACATGAGGCAAAAGGATACAAATAGAGATAATTAATGGACCTTATAAAACTTAAATTTCTCATGAGAATTATACCACATAGAGACTAGACAATAATCTAATATAAATACTAGGTGGTATTACTCATGTACACGCAATTTTAGGATTGTGGAATTCCCAAGCATAACACTCCCCCAAAATGGGATAATCCATTAATCTCACAAGAGCCAAATAAGATACCAAATGTAACCAAGTAAGGCTCAAACACAAGAAACACACGTACATGGTGTGCCACCTAATCATACACAAATATGCTTGATACCTCAAGATAATTAGGTGGAAAGCACAACATGTACAAAAGCATGGAAGAAACAAAACCAACACATGCACAAGGGGGCGAGTAACTTTCAATGTAATGAGTTAAGCATATGTTACCGCAAGGAGGAACATTGGATATATAACATAATCATGATAATCCAAATGGCTTGGCTTGACACAAATAATTGAAGAAGATCCCTCAATTCTTCATAATGTAACCAAGTCTCCAATGCCCTCTATCAATACCTATTGATCAAGTTTTGGCTTGTTGGTCCCCAACCAAGTTGGGTCCTAAGAGGTTAGTCACAATAGGCTTGGCAACCCAAATGGTTCTTTTCTTGAACCCACATTGAGCACCAACAAATTTGGCAAACACATTGCCAACCTCATCCTTACAAAGAGAATAAGCATCATCAATAATGATAGGGTTGGATGAGGAGATACCAATAGTGCATGAGGAAGAAATATGCCCCTTTGCACGACATATGTAGCAAGTTCTTCTCTTGCCATCTTTCTTCTTAGGTGAAGCCACAACTCGAGGAAGAGCTCGAGTAGTCCTCCTAGGAATTGGCCCATTAATGACTTGAGGTGGAGCTTGAGGCCGCTTCCCTTGTTGCTTCACACCAAGAGGCTTTTTCTTCAATGGGCAAGATCTAACATGGTGCCCTTCTTCCTTGCACTCGAAGCAAACAATGTTGGCCGGATTCTTGACTTGATCTTGGCCATTCTTCTTTTTGTCCTTGTGCTTCAACTTGATAGTGGACTTGTTCTTGATATTGGAGTTGAACCCAAGCCCACTCTTGTCATTTGGGGATTTTTGCACACTCAAGGTTTTGTTGAGTGCGGCCTTCCCTTGATGACCCTTTTTTAAGTCATTCTTCAAAGAAGTGACTTGAGCCTTGAGCTCTTTGATTTCCTCTACATGGTTAGTTTCAATAAAAGTACTAGAGGAAGTAGATGCTACATTGTTAGAGCAACAAGGCACGGAATGTAATTCCTCACGAGATATAGCATGGTTGTGAGAGGATGAATTACAAGGACTAGCACATGGTAATATAACATTTGGAGTAGATATAGTGCTAATGTCCACATGAGGCCCACTAGATGTTACCTTTGACACGATGGCCTCATGAGCTAACTTTAGCCTTCCATGGGAGACTAGAAGATCCTCATGCGAGCTTGAGAGCTTGACATGACTTTCTTCTAATTTCCCATAGTTGCTAGTTAGCAAATAAAGTTGAGCCTTTAGCTCAACATTCTCCTTCAAAATGCTTCACAAGAAATAGAGTTAGTAGCATAAGCATCATCATTATTAGCAAGAGGTGAGGGCAACTTGGCAAGCTCTTTTGAATATGAAGCTTTAAGTTCCTCATGCGACTCGGTGAGTTTGATGAGCTCCCTCTTAATGACCCGAGAGCCATTTTCGAGGTGCTTAAAATCCTCAACAAGTTTAGCATAATCAACTTCAAGTTCATCATTTTTAATCTTGAAGGAGTTAGCCACCGCAAGTTCTCTATCATGGTATTCCTTTACTCTAGATAATTCTAGAGCAAAAGTCTCCTCAAGAGATTCTTTGGTGGTTTGTTCTTCTTCAAGGGAGTCCTTTAGTTGTGCAATTTCATTAGCATACTCACTCTCAAGCGCAAACTTTTGAGAAATAATATTCTCTTGCTCCTCAATTAGTTTCTTGCCTTCAGTAGCACAAGTCAAGATTTCAAGAAATTTGGAGGAAGCGATTTTATTTATATGAATAGCGGAAAATACAATCTCTCCCATCTCTAGAATAGAGGCAATATCATAATCACCTAGATGATCATCATAATTACCATTCTCAACCTCATCATCATCATCATCATCATGAGATACAATGGGATCCAAAGAGGTTACCTTTGTTCCCTTAGCCATAAGGCATATGTGAGAACCAGACGAAGGTGATGATGAGATTGCTCTTGTAGCTCTATTAAAAAACTTGTCTTGTCCCTTGGAATCTTTATTTTCCTCTACATGGTTAGCAATACAAGCAATAGAGGAAGTATAAGCATTTTTGTCATGGCAACAAGACAACCCAAGCATATCATCATGAGATTTATTCAAGTCATTTCTACATGATATGCAAGGACTATTAACACAAGCATGTAAGAAGTTTGTAGTGCTGGAAGTGTTAAATTCAAAAGATAGATCATTGCAACTATATAGAGATGAGGGATTACAAATAGTAAGAACACTATCCAAATTGCAATTTCTATCACCACTCACCAAATCGTTACCTTGTGAGAAGTCACATGTTGGTGAAGTGGTAGAGGATGAGAACTCATCTCGACCGGAAGTGGAAGCAACACGATCATCCTCAATAATGTTGGACACAACATATTTATCTTGAAGTTTTGTCCATAACTCATGAGCGCTCCAAAAAGGAATGATTGAAGAGGTAACTACATAGCTCAAAGCATTAACAAGCATACTAGAAGCTTGAGCATCGAGATATAAGTTTTTCTCATCCTCACAAGATAGATTTTTGAAATCCATAGGAGGAGAAAAACCTATATCTACAATACGCTCCAAATTTGGGTCCATGTCCCGAAAATGAATGAGCATGTGATTTTTCCATATATCATAATTTGTGCCACCGAATATGAACATGTCATTGTGCACAAATCCCCTAGCCGACATCTTTACTCTCAAGGCGGTGAAGCCTAAAATGAGAGACCGTGCTCTGATACCAATTGAAAGGATGCGGATGTCGCCTAGAGGGGGGGTGAATAGGCGATTAAAACTTTTCCTAGAGTGGCTCAACAAAGGCGGAATAAAACTAGTGTTTACTTTGTAAAGCACAACCTAGAACAACTAAGGTTCACCTATGTGCACCAACAACTTATGCTAAGCAATACAAGCAACAAAGTGATAGCAAGATATATATTACTTCAAGCACGAAGGCTATCACAATGTAAAGTGCATAAGTAAAGAGCTCGGGTATAGAGATAACCGAGGCACGCGGGGACAACGATATTTTACCGAGTTCCTCCCAACATGGAGTACGTCTCGTTTGGAGAGGGGGTGGTATCAAACCACCAACGCCACAAAAGGCCTCCCTTATTCTCCGGTGAATCTCACCCCAATGGGATCGATCCACACTTCCACTATCAGTGCACTTGTCGGTGGCAAACCGGAACCTCTCACAAGGTTGGGGCACTTCTACACAACTTAATTGGAGGCTCCCAACAAACGCCACCAAGGCCACAACATGCAACACCAACAAACCGTCTAGGGTTACAAGAACCCAAGAGTAAAAAGCTTCTCAACTTTCACTCACCAAATCCTCCCGGGAGAACTCAAACCGATGCACCAAATGCAATGGCAAGAACACAAGTAGTGCTCAAATCCTTCTCTCCCAAATTCCACCAAAGCTACAAAAGCTTGTGGGGGAATAAGAGAGGAAGAAAAAAGGAGGAAATCCACAAAAGACTCCAAGATCTAGATCCCAAGATGTTCCCCTCACTTAGAGGGGAGATGGATTGGTAGGATTGTAGATCTAGATCTCCTCTTTCAAATCCCTAAAGTATATGCAAGAATCAAGGGAGGGATTGAAGGGGGGTAGCAAGCTTCAAAAGGTCAACAATGGTGGGGGAAAACTTGCAAGAGAGCTAGGGAACCATTGGGGAAGAAGGGCCCCTTAAATAGGTCCCTAGAAATCAAACCGTTAGGCCCAGGAATCGCCCGGTCCGTAGTCTCCGGACTGGGACCGGAGTCTCCGGTGTACCCAGGCCAAATGGGGACAATCTGGAGGACGTACTGGAGGCGGTCCGGAGATTAGACCGGAGATTAGTCCGGAGTCTCCGGTCTTACAAAAACTAGCAGAAATACCAATACGAAAACATCCATACCTTTTGCATCCGGACTCTGATTTTGATGATATTGGGCTCGTTTTAAAGAGGATAATAAGCTCTACAAGATCATACAGAAAAACATAATAGTCCAGCAAGGGAGTATAGAACCAAATGACGAAAGGTTTAACCTCTCTCAAAAAGACAAACCAGTAAAACCTCCAACATCGAAAACGTAGTAGAGAATGCATATGAAATCCGTTTTCGATGGACTAGAGCTTGTCATGGAGATTAAAACAAGCTCTAAATCCTCACATGAGTAAGAACCAAATAATGGAAGGTTTTACTATCTCTAAAAGACAAACCGGTAAAACCTCAAAGATAAAAAATGCAATAAGATATAAAGGGGAAATCCGTTTTTGATGAACTAGGGCTTGTTATGAATATTACCACAAGCTCTAGAACCTCACATGGATAAGATCCAAATAACAACCAAGAAAGGATGATGCTAAGTATGCAAAGGTTTGAGCTCTCTCTGAACGATATGATCGAGTTACTCACTTGGGAGCCCCTCTTGATAGTACGGTTGTCTATCCTATAAACCGATCTCCCCAACTAACACCACGAGACCGGTAAGAAAGAAACCCTATCAAGATCACACCTTTGCCTTGCGCATATTCCACTTGATTATGATTTAGACGGTCTTGTCCTTCTCAAGATGGAACACCTTTCTTGATTGGTCTTATACGCACTTGCTTGATGAAGACTTGCAAGTTACTCCCCCATACAACATGAAAAACCTTTACTTTGACCTTGTCTTCATCGATCCATGATCACCGAGGATGGCAAGCTTTAAGCATGACATCTTCATAGGTTTAACTCTCACATGACCAATCTGTGGATCACTCTTTGAACACCTTGGTCACCACTTGATCCTCTTCACTTTTCTTCTTCTCCAAACCTTGAAGCCAACATATGGTTCAAGCATTGCCTATGGACAAATCCTACAAGTACAACTTGATACAAGCATTAGTCCATAGAGATTGTCATTAATTACCAAAACCACACATGGGGGCCCACATGTTCTTTCAATTGGTATCACTTTGGGAGCATCAAGTAGATCTAAATTGGTTTTGGAAAACCAATCTCTGGTCAGTAGCAGCACTTTTGAGGTGTGAAAGGAAAAGATAAAAAGCTTACAAGTATTTTGTATCATTTATTTTCTTTCTTGATTGGCTCATAAGCTTAGTATTCTTTATTTAAGATCTTTTGTGTCTTAAAGGAAGATTGCATGTTTGGCATTATCACTTGTAGGTTTGCTTGTTTCCTTCAACTCTTTTGCTTGCTATTCAGCCTTGCTAGCCAAAAACTTGTTTTGAGAAAGCATACTTCTCATGCATCCAACCCCTTTGAACCAAACCAGTGCCATTTGTGTCCACCATATCTACCTATTAGCATTATTGTTATTCCAAGCAAATTCTCAAGCTTCGTCTATCTTTCAAATTAAAAATTATTTTGTTATATGAAAACTAGTTAGTAAAGCTCTCACGAACTTGATGGCACACCTTATTTTCTTGCCCCTAATAAACTTGAACCATTGTGTCATCGAAGTTGTATATGCTTGCATCTATACATTGGGATTGGCAAAATCGTGTTGTCACGGTGAACGCTTTCAACACTTATGGATACATATCAAGTTGATATCATGCTCTTTTATTTGAGGATGTCGTCGGTGTGAAATAAAAGGGGAGCTTGTAAGTCCATGGAGTTATGTATGTGTGTTAGAGAAACGCCTGGGCCGCTAGCCTAAGCCATGCCTAATCATGGTGGAAACTTGCAGCATAACCATAGTGAGCAATTTGTGAAGCATCCTCAATTAGAACCTATGCAAATAGCAAATAAAAAGATCGCTGAGATGCTCACTGTCTTCTTGCCTTGCAATTTTGATTATGGGACAGCTCTTGTATCATGTGCAAGGGGTACCCCGTTGGCAGTTCTTTATGACACACATGTACTTACAATGACAAGAACTTACCGGTAACTAAAGTTGAGTAGCATGAGGAGCGGCCCTCGTACTCAAGGGACATGAGATTGCCAACTTATATTTCGTCAAGCATATACTCCATCTTTGTTCACTTTAACCTTACTCACCTCAAGATGCTTATGATAGGGGAAATGATGGCTCAAAGCTAGTAAGTACCATAATCTTTTGGAAGCTCTTTATGAACTTGAAATCCCTATTTTCCTCTATGAAGGGCCTTTCTTCTACTTCTAAGTTGAGTCAGTAAACCTATTTCCTCTCTATATCCAGCAAGCATTTGAGTTGTTGTGTTTCAAGCATTCATATGATGATTTATTCAATCATGTTCTTTATCTTCCTTGTTTGCACAATACTCTTATCTATTGAGTGTTACTTTGAAAGCCATCATTGTGAAAAATCTTTTATGTTTGAGCAAAGAGTACTCTTGTTGTGAAAACTTCTACAAAAGCTTGTTGTGAAATTGTTTGCCAGCTGTTCTCTAACCAAGAACAAAGTTTGCCAATCCCAATTATGATTTATATTTATGCATATCTATTGTGACTCCTCTACTTGTTGCAAGCTAAGTTATATAATGGTGAGTTGCTTTCTTATATGAGTTGTGTAATGGTAAGTGTGATGCTTCTTGTCCGTATTCTTTTATCGACACTTCACTCTATAAACCTGTGGGCATGTTTACTGACCTCAGTTTTCACTTGGGGACAAGCAAAGGTCTAAGCTTGGGGGGAGTTGATACGTCCAATTTGCATCACCATTCTATATCATATTTTGCCTCTATTCATTGATATATTTCTTATTAGGAGGTGTTACTTATGTTTTTTCATCTGTTTTTGCATGTTGGATAATTCTTGGAGGATGAACTGTCGGAGTCAGGATTCTGATGGAAAAAAGAGGTGTTTTGATGGAATTTCGCGAAGATCAGAAAAATACCAGAAAAACTATGGAAAATCATATTTTCCCAGAAGACGAAGAAAGCCAGAAGGGGAGTCGAAGATGGGCCACAGGGGGCCCACACGCCCCTAGGCGCGGGCCACCCCTAGGCCACGCCTATAGGGGGTGTGGCCCACCTGGCCCACCACTGGCTCCGCTCTCTCGCCTATATCTCCCCCTCGAAACCGTAATACACGAAGAGCGACCATAGAAAGATTCCGCCGCCTCCATGGGGTGGAAAACACCGAGAGAGAAAGAGCTCTCCGGCAGACAGATTTCTGCTAGGGAAATTTCTTCCCGGAGAAGGGATATTGTCGCCATTAACACTGTCATCAAGCTAGACTTCATCGGGATCATCATCATCATCCACACCATCATCTCCACCAACACCATCATCACCACTCCATCCCGATGTAACAATTGTGTTGAATACTTGCATAGTTCTTAGGGGAAATTTTCCCGGTGTTGATTACTATTGTAATTGATGCTTGTGAGTGGAACCATTGGATTATTGTTTATGTTCAGATTGTTATCCATCACCATATCATCTTTGATCTTGATCCATATGATGTCTTGTGAGTAGTTCGTTTAGTTCTTGAGGACATGGTAGAAGTCATGTTGTTAGTAGTGGATTTGTGTTGAGATATTATTCAATGGTTTAGTATTTAAGTCATGGTGCTATTCTTCTAGTGGTGTCATGTGAACGTCGACTACATGATACTTCACCATTTATGGACCTAGGGGAATGCATTGTGTATTTAGCTACTAATTATGGGGTTATCGGAGTGACAGAAACCTGAACCCCCGTTAGGATACCATTGCACAAGGGAGCGTAGGGTCTGAGAGTTTAAGACTGTGGTTAGGTTTATATCTTAATTGCTTTCCTGTAGTTGTGGATGCTTGCAGGGGTTTAATCACAAGTATGTATTAGTCCAAGTAAGGTCGGTACATTAGCACAGGTTTACCCACACAACACTTACAACACCAAAGAAGACTACTCAGCTATTTGAAGCGAAAGCACTTGACAGAATTCCCATGTGTCCTTGTCCTCGAGAACGTTTGGTCCTTATAAGTATTTCCACCGGCTTGTCCTTTGCTAAGAAAGGATTGAGCCACTTGCTAAAATTGTTCGTTTTCTTTATTACTTGCACTTTGTTTCTTTGCTTTATCAGAAAACCCCTAAAAATCCGTTTGTTAAGTATTACAGAGATTTCCTGGACCATACCACTAGTCAACACCTTCTGCTCCTTGTTGGGATCCATATTTATCAAAAGTACTATGATACACCCCCTATACTTGTGGGTCATCACACCTTCTTGGTATTGACTGTGGAGTCGAACGCCATATCAGGTGCGTTTTGTCTGGCCACCGGGGGTGCCCGATTGTCTGTGACCTCCTTGAGCCTTGTTAGCTACTCCTGCATGCCGAAAGACTGAGAGATTCTGTTGAAGTCCCTGTCGCAGCTGTTTGATCCGCTGAAGCTTCCTGGGATGATGATGACACCGTTGGGTCCTGACATCTTCAGTAGCAGGTACACATAATGTGGTACTGCCAGGAATCCTACGAATACCACACGCCCGAGGATGGCGTGGTACTGTGATGGCCAGTCCACCACTTCGAATTCCAGCCGATCACGCCGTAAGTTGTCGGGCTTGCCGACTATGACATTGAGCCAGATTTTGCCCAGGGGGTATATGTTTTTTCCTGGGACGATGCCGTGGAACGTCGTGTACGATGTCTCAAGGCTGCATAGCGGGATCCGCATGTCTGCGAGTGTGCTGGCGAACATCAGGTTGATGCCGCTGCCGCCGTCCATGAAGACGCAGATCATCTTGAATCCTCCGATCTGGGCCTTGAGCACCAGGGCAGAGTGACCTGGGCGAGGTATCTGGCGCGTGTGATCCGAACGGTCGAACATGATGCAGGACTCTGAGCCGCTGAGGTACTCAGGCATGGCTGGTGGGAAGGTCACGACCATGTTAACTTGGTGGATGATCTTCTTCTGCATCTTGTTGGTTGGGCGCCCCTTCTATATCATCATGGACCCTATCGGTGGAGGGTATCCATCCGCACCATTATTCGGCGCTGGTGCATAATGTAAAGTCCTTGGTGGTATGAGTGAAAAATCAAATGGTTTTCTATATAAAGAGTTTTATTTTGTCGCAACCGTGAAAGTTCCAAAGAAAATATCCATGTGAATAACTGGATAAATTGCATTATGCAGCCTGGTTCAAATGAAAATAAAAAAGTACTTGGGTGCAATTCTTAGTACTCCCTCCACTCCTGATTATAGGGAAAATCTAACAAAACTCTAGGGCATTGACGGTGAAAAATAAAAGAGAAAATAGAATTTGGCCTTGATTTACTCGGTAATAAATGCAGGAATTTGGAACCAAGGTAGTTTTCACACAACATGCAACAAACTCGTTTTTACAGACCGCATGTAGCAAACTCACACAGGGAAACTCATCGGGTGAGGAGAAGAATCGGTGGGAGTAATTAGAGGGGTGTCAATTGGAGCAATCAATGCATACATCTCTACTATATAATTTTCCTTGCGGTGGTTTTTGTCCCACGTTTTTTCGTCCGTCGTCCACTCGCGCATCGCGTCCCGATAGAAAATGAAATGTTTGGTTGGCGTCCGGTTTTTTGTTTGCCTCGCCCGCGTTTCATAAGTCCGTCTGGAACATGACTCAACGGCCTATTGTATACCACGCACGCACCGACCCCATGACTCCTAAACACAAAGTGCTATGCCCTGATTCCCCGTCTCCACCTCACCGCTAGGAACCGCTTCGTCTAGCGTGCCGGGAGGGAGATAACAGTCGGGCGGCCTCCGTCGCCTTAGGCGCCCACGCCGCAGAGCCAGAGGGCTACTCCTCGAGGAGAAGCAAGGAGCCAATGGTTGCGTTGTGCGTCGCCGCCACCTCCACCGCTCCTCGGCCTGAGTGACGCCAGAGCCGCTTCCGTCTCATGCTGCAACTAGCGCTAGGATAAGCCAGGTCATTGTCCGCGGTCTAACATGCGTGTGTCGTGCGGGGATCTCTGACAGACGAACTGCGGAGCCACGGTTCATGTCGAGGACGCCCACCGGCTGGTAGCAGACAAGGCTCTCCGGTCTATGCCCACACCCCGCGTGCTAGCTGGCCGAGATGGAGGGGAGCGGAGGCAAGGGAGTGAGGAGAGCGGTGTAGGACGAGAGGAGTAGAAGACGAGATGGAGGCCGACAACTGCTACTTTGCAGGAGAGAGACATACACATCAAGAGAGTTGAAGGAGGCCGGCTTCGGCAACATGTTTCTTGGTTTTAATTTGCGGACAGTGGCATTTTACTTCCAACTGATAAAATATGTACATGTGACGCCGAAGTAACTATTTTTTCAGGTCAACAGGTGTACACATCTTTCAGATGTTAGACAAAACGTCCAGCTGACATATATTCAAACGAAATTGCCTAGACATCAACAAGGACACTGGAACTAACTTCTATTAGTTCGGAAGAGATCACAACGCATACAACTGGTTCCCTCATTGCTTAGGAGGGATAACTTATTTCTTAATTAGTTAGTGTTTGCTATTATAGTTAAGGCTGCCATGTACCCAATCTGTAGAGAGACATATTATGTACCCTAAACTAAAGAAAGAAAAAGGAAGACGAGTTTTAAACACTAGGAATAATTTACCAAAAAAAATTATGGACTATCAAGATTATGATGTGCTTACGATGATGATGTCTTTGCCATCAAGCAACCACATATTTTACTTTTAGACTTATGCAAAAAAATGTAAAAGCAAACCAACATGCATTCATATTTATTTTTTCAAATATACATGATTATCATTTCACATAAATATTTAATTGCACAACAATATGCCTATACAATAACAAGGTCGATCATTCAGCTAGTAAGCCTAATGTTTCAATCGTATATACCGAGGATAGAGGGAGTATCAATTTCTTTATATATAGGCATTAAATGGGCCGAAATCGTTTAATACTGGCCGAGATAGTGGCGGCAACGGCCCATCATGTATCCAATCGTACATACCGAGGATGAAACCGCGCCGTCGGCCAATTCAACGGCTCCCATAAAGACGGAGACCGGGTCCCGCCAGCCATACACCCGCATCCAGACGTGAAAGGGAGGCCCCAACCGTTTTCTACTCGGTGGCGTGGCAGGCGTACGTGCGCAGCCGCCCGCCCCCGACCCACTACGTGGGCCCACCGCCCTGCCATGGGGCTCCACGCGTCCCGTCACCTACCCGCCAACCCGGTAACTGAACCCAGGATACAAGGACACGTAGAGCCACCCGGGACCACATGTCGGTCATGCATCTAGAACCGAATCCCGTGAGACCACGCAACACAGAGGCGCAGCCGGGTCAGGGTATATCCCCTCGAAGAAATCGCTACGGCCACGCGAGCTCTCTCACCGGCAAGGTGGGTCCGCGCGTACGGCCAGGCTGTGTACAGGCTTTTCCTTTGAACCTGCCAGGCGGTGTACAAGCCGTCTTGGTGACCGTAGCAATTACGGGGAAAGGTACCTTTCACGAGAGCACGACGCTCCGAGGAGGCCCAGCCAGCCCACTACGGAGGGACGCGACAGACAAACGGGCGCCGCGATTTTTTTTTACAGAAGAAGCACCTCTCTCCCTCTTTCTCCCTCTCGCTCGCGGATCTGAACTCCCCCCAAAAAATCGTGACCAGAGAGAAACCCTAGCTCCAGAGGTTTTCCGCCACTAGAACCGCCGTGGCGCCTCGCCGGAGAGCTCGGCCAGCCGCCGACGCCGATGCCGCCTCGTCCTCCCGGGACGCCGGCGACGATGCGCCGGCCACCGCCGACGCGCGCGCCGGAGCACCGCCGGAGCCCTCCGGCGTCGGCACGTCCGAGCAGGCCAGGAAGGCGCTGACGCTGCGGTCGCCGTTCGATGGCGAGGAGGCGGCAGCCCGGGATCCGTTGCTGCCCGCCCGAGTGGCCAGATGGGCGGTGGTCGGCGACGTGCGGAAGAACCATAAAAAGTCTCAGCCGCCGGAAGCGGCACCTGCTGTGGAGCTTCCCAAAGCGAGATCCAGCGCTTTGTGGGACATGGTGGAGCCCTACTTCCGGGAGATTTCATTGGAAGATTTCGAGGCATTAGTGCCCAAGCCTCCGTCCACTTCTAACTGGCTCGATCCATGCTTGATCATACCATTCGTGGGCAGTGGAAAGGAACAGTTGGCGAAGCACGTCGATCCATCTGATGTGGCTGTGGTCGCTGAAAACTCAAATTCGAACTTGATTTTGGGTAAGGAGAACGAGGAGCCGGAGAATCGCAGAGTGCATATCAGACATGATACCCATGACAGCTCAGATTTTGTTGGGCACAGTATGCAGCTAGCCAATACCAATGGGACTAGTGACGAGCACTGTGAACAGGATATGCAGGAGGTGATTTTGCAGCAAGGGGAGCAGCCAGTGGTAATTCAACTAGATCCAGGTACTATGAGAGATGGTGTTGTTTTATCCGGCTGCAAACAGAGTCTGGATGCTTCATTGAATTGGCTCCTAGGAGCAAGAGGGCGGTTTGTGCTCACTTCAGAGCGCCCGAACAAGAAGAGGAAGCTGTTGGGGGCAGATGCTGGGCTGGAGAGGCTAGTGTGGCTGCCACCCTTGCCAGGCGAGACTGGTTCAAGATGTGATGTATGCTGTCTGCGGGAGATTGACATGGCATTCAATAGGATGCTCCACTGCAATAGCTGCCAGGTGTCTGTGCACCAGAAGTGTTATGGGGTGCAGGTCATGCCAGATGGCTATTGGATCTGTGCCTGGTGTGAAAGTAACAGTTTGGCACGGAGGTTGACACTGAATGATGAGGGCAGGATCGTTTCTATGCCTTGTGTGCTTTGCCCAAAGGAGAAAGGTGCTTTGAAACCTGTAAAATGCGATCCTGGCCAAACTGCAGATGGGGGCAGCCTGAATTTTGCGCACTTGTTTTGTAGTCTCTGGGCTCCAGAGGTTTTTATAGAAGACATGGATGCAATGGAACCTGTCACAAATATAGGAGATATCCCAGAGAATCGGACAAAAATGGTGTGCAGTCTTTGCAAGGTTATGCATGGTGCATGCGTTCGATGTAGCCATGGTATGTATTTTCGTTCCGTCACTATATAATACTACATCGAACACATTGCTCGTCTAGATAGTTGTATAATCCCTTTGTAGTACAGCCTACCCTAAGACATTGCTCTACAGTGAAGTTCCATTTCCAAATATTTTGGTTCTTTTTAATGCCGTTTTTGTACATCTAATTCACAAATTATGTAAAAGAAAAACTTACAGGATGCATGCCCCCATATTTAGTAGCTGAAGAAGCCATATGCAGGCTTTGCATCTCAGCTAAGAATTCAGCTGTTCACAAATTAAGGCCAACCTTTGTGTGAAAATGTCTCTCATAAGCTTACCACGCGTTGTCTGAAATAATCTATTGATCTTAATAAATGCGAAATTCAGATGGAAGAGAACAGTATAGAACAGAGTATTGTTGATTTGGCTGGTATGGTTTGACATAACTCCTAAGAAGTTGAATTGGGACACATAATAACAGCAGAAGCAAATTATAAAGCTAATTCATGCAAAATAAGCATTTTCATGTGAAATATTAACCTCTTATCTACCAGCCGCAGGCTGTGCAAGCTTGCATAATAGTATCTGCTAATATTGGCCATATGCAGGCTTTGCATCTTGAGGATGGTGGTCCAACTAAGAATTCAGCTGTTTGAACTGTCTTGATGATTTGATTTTTGCTGCCTTTGGGGGCTTTGCAATCTAGATATGATCCTTTGTTGACAATGGATTGCAATACAATTCTACAGATATTAATAATAGAGCATATAGTTTGCATAAGGCAAGGGGCCTACTGTTTGATGAAATTGAATCACCTTTCCTTCAACATTCTTGGAAAATTAGCAACCTGCTTTATTGACAAGCATATTTAATATGGTATTTAATATGGTGCTTTGCTTTTACATCACCATAAAATTGTTTAGTTCATATAATGTTTTTGAATGATTGTACAATCATGGAAACTGTTAATGGTAAAGGGTATGTTTGGATTGTGGCCAAAGTGTACCTTACCAATATTTTGGTCATGACCAAAAGGTTGGCTCTTGTTTGGATTGTTGCCAATTTTTTGGCATGCCAATGCTCCACTACCAACTCTAGTTCAATTTTTAGCCAATGTTGGCCAATTTGTGGGCAAGCAAAGGCTCAACCAAAGTTTTGGCTAGCCAAATATTTGGTAGGACAATCTTGGGCACAAACCAAACACACCCAAAGTGCCCACGCCCCCCCTGGGTTTTTTACGCTCTTTGCACAGCTTGTTTCCTAAGATGGCTCTTCTTTTGGTGAATTGACATGGTCTGAGTTTTGAAATGTGTGTTCCTTAATTGATTTTGTGCAAATGTAATCTTTGACGATTAACATCTTTTTTAAGATTACAAATTCAAAGTTGCGGCTAAGGTTTTGAGAGGTCTGCATGATCTAAAGGTGCTGCCAAGATTTAGCTGTAATAGTTAAAGATACATGTGTGAAATGTCTCCAGTTTAGCGGTACTACCATCTTTTCCATGATCTAACTGTCCTATAGTGTAGAATGCCTGAACGTCGTAAATAACTATAAATGGCACCAAGCACCCCGGCGGATGTAAATTGGTGAAGAAACACGAGATCATTAGGAGAAGTGCAGACCCACTCATGGTGTTTGGGATTCTTACCGAAATCCCACAATTTTTGAGAGAATGCAGTGAATAGTTTCTTAGACCTCTGTGATGTCATATGATAGCTATTACATTATCTAGCATGTCAAGTTGATTTGACTTGTTCTTTGGCTCGGTCTGATGATTCAACTTAGTATCATCTTTTGGTAATTGTAATTCATTCTTGCGGTGATAGAAATAACGAATATAATATTGTTTTATTTTCTCTTATGGGGTCTGTGTAGGGCTTTTGGCTTCACTGTTTCTTAAGAAAAAAAATCTTATGTCGTAATATGAAGAATAAACTTATTTTCTGTAGAATCTATTTCATATAACATGGAAAGACTAGATCAGTAGATTAAAATAACTGGCGAGGATTCTAAAAAGATGCGTAACATATACCACATGTAAGCTGAACCTGTAACTATTGGTGGTGCTGTTCTTGTTGGTATACTCAGCATCAAATTAACAAAATAGTCTACCAGCAATACTATTCCCACACTCCCAAATTGCTGTTGTGTCATTGTTCAATCTTGTTTTGGTGTAGATAGATATTGTTTTTATCTTGTTATTCTTATTTGTAAACCATGTGCAAAGAACTTCAGTTTTTGCTGCATGATAAATCCCTTCTTTGTTATTGACTAATGTTTTTCAGGAACATGCCGGGCTTGCTTTCACCCCATATGTGCAAGAGAGAAAAAGCATCAGATGGAGATATGGGGAAAATATGGGCTTAAGAATGTTAGACCATTTCTTCTCTTTTGTGCTGTTTGCTTTGGTTGCTTTCTTTTTTAATAGTTTTCTTGCATGTCTGTTTATAGGTTGAGTTGCGGATATTTTGCTCAAAGCATTCTAGAGTCAGAAGCATCAGTTCTGTACACAATGCCAATGGTGTTACTGAACAGGATACCACACATGTTGTGCTGGATGATGAAAAATTCACCACAGACATGAGACAACAGATGAGATTTACACGTAAGAGTAAGGACAAATTCATGAACGGCACGTCCATTAGCTCTAGTTCGGCCAGCCTAAACAAAATGCAGACAGCGGAGTTAGTTACTTCACCATGTACTGCTATAGCCATAGAAACTCAACAAATTCAGCACACACATATGGTTGTTGATCAGCCTACAGGAGATGGGAATCTTGTGAGCAATTCTAGTGATGTTTCTACAGTTCTCAGAAAGGTACATGCTAATCTTACAAAGCAAGATCTTTTAAGGTACACATGTTTGGAAGTATTGCGTAACTGGGTTTTATGATTATACTTTCACAGCTAATTGACCAAGGAAAGGTTAGTGTTGGTGATATAGAATCAGAACTGGGTCTATCCTCAGAATCCTTGGAAGCTGCTCTTGTGGTAATCCTTAATTGGAACATTATGTACTTCATAAATTGTGAATCTAGGTTGCACAAGCATTTCTACTAGGTGTTTTATTTGCTAATTTTTGGTACATATACATACATTTAACATGGCCTTTCCACTTTGGCTCCACTTTTAATTTGTGTGTGTATATATATATATATATATATAAATAAAACATTGGTAAAATTTGATAAGTTGTGTTTATCACAACTTATACCTTTTGTACCATTTGTCCTTTACATCATTACATGTAACACAGCTTGTAGTCATATATGGAAAGCATAACGCTAGAGATGGAGTTAGCTGTAATTTTTTGAATTTGACATATTTGATATGCATAATGAACTTTCTATGTCAACTATAAAGCTTAGCATAGGCATAAACTAAAAAAGATAACAGTTAAATCCGAGTTTGTGTATATGTAACCTCTTAAAAGCATGCACGGCTGTGCCTATCTGGTCTCGTCATTGTATTTGACCTGCTACACTGTTTTGGCCTCAAATCCTATTTTTTATGTAAAATTTGTATTCTTTGGCAGCCTGAAACAACCACATTCTCCCCTGGTCTGAAGTTGAAAATAATCAAGTTGCTGCAAAACTCAGTTCATGTGCCTTCTGTTCAAGTGGAACCTCTTAAAGAGAGTTCTATAACACTGGAAGGTAACACATTAGATGCATTTGGGTGTACTACTTCCATTGTGATTAGTATGCTTGTTAACTTTGCCGTACCTGGTTGTTAACTTTAAACTCCGTGATACTTCACTGCTCTTCTCTGGTCCGCTGCCAAAATGAACAATGAAAATACTTATTGCTGGCAATACTACTTGTGCAATTGCTATAAATGAAGGAGAGATGTGTCAGAGATTAAGCAAACAAGGGAAAAGCTCAATAAATTAACATGTGTACCTTATATTGTGAAACTAAATTGAAAAGCTGTGGGGCTTACAAACAGAAATCGAGTGAATAGTAGTTTGTTGGAAATTCCTCCTTTTCTTCAGTTGAAATCTGTACGGTGTTAGCTACTGACCCAATGTACTAATATTTTTGTATAACTGGTGTGTTGTTCAACCTGTAAACTATGATATTTGTTTTAGGGGGTGTTTGGTTATGCTTTGTTTTTGGCTGTTTGGTTGGCCTTTTCTGCCTTTTTGGACTTTGGCTTATAAGCCACAAAAGCACCTAAAAATGGCTTTGGCTTTTGACTGGATATTGTTCCATGATGGTATAAGCCAAAAGCCAAAATCAAAAGCACCTAGATTTTGTGCCTTATAAGCCAAAAGCCAAAATTAAGCCTACCAAACATCCAGGTGCTTTTGGCTTTAGCTTTTGGCTTATAAGCCACAAATAAGCTCAACCAAACAGCACCTAAAAGCCAGAAATAAGCCTAACCAAACAGCCCTACCTTTGACTGTTTGAAATACTCACTTTCGAGGTTCCTTGAGAGTTTCAAGCTTGTTCTTTGTAACCTGGTAGTCATAGGATCAAACTAGCCCTGAAGATTGGAAGGAGGCTTTGAATCTTCTCAAATCATAAAGAATCTATTTCAGTTGATCTTCTCAAATCATAAAGAATCTATTTCAGTTGCCCTGCTAACTGGTTCATTTTGGTTGCTGTCGACTCAAATGATTCTTTCGATATTATGGACAGGTACATTGCTTAACAGTGAAAGTAAGGACTTATCTGATTCGCAACCTGGCTCAGAACTGGAGGAAGGCATCTCTTCATTTGATCATAATTTTTCTGACGGTGATAAAGCTAATAAAGACTGGTCTGATTCCGTAGATAATTGCTTGCACACTGGCCGTGATTGTGACGACCATATTTCTGGCCAACGTGTTCTCAAGTATGGTTAAAATCCATTTCTGCTTGCATCCTTCTCTCTCAATCTGTACACACACAATTTGATCTGTTAAACGACCTAATCCCGTGTTTGTTCCGTGTAGCGTTGATGGTTATCGCTGCTATGTTCATCCATATCTCGAGAAAAAGTTGCAGGATTTGTGGGGTCATATTTCGAATCAAAATAAACAGCCGTATTATCACGGTACTCCTTTTAACATCTCACCATCAATAAAATTGCATCACTTGCTATATTCTTATTTACATTTTGATCTTATATAATCTTCTGTGCAATTTAAGTTGAAGAAGTATCGTGCGTTCCTCATGACCAAAACTTTGATGATTCGTCAACAAAACTTGAGCAATTGACAGAGATAGCCACAGCTGATCAAGCTTCTAAAACAGAATCATCGGATATTCTGGAGCATTCACCCCGTGATGAAATAGAAGGAGAACTAATATATTTTCAATCCAGGCTGCTCAATGATGTTGTTGCTATGAACCAGAGATATGGTAAGGGGCATGTTCTTTCTCTTTGTTAAGTCTTTGTAATTTTTATGCTATTTTTACAGAAGCACCAAACCATTTTGATTTTTGTCCTGTACTCCTGTTATATTGTAATGCTCCTGCCGCTGCAGTTCTGTCTTACCGATTGGCCTTGAGAGTCAAACTTAACTCAATAGTTGAGTAGTTTCTTCTGCTTTCTGAATCGATGTTTCAGTCCTCCTTGTATCTTGCAGAAGATCTTATATTCAAGGTTGTCCAGAGTCTTTCCCATGAATTGGATTCTTGTAATAAACGAAAATGGGACCATATCATTGTGAATCAGTTCCTTCGTGATATAAGGGAGGCTAAGAAACGTGGGAACACAGAGAGGAGACACAAAGAAGCTCAGGCTATCCTAGCTGCAGCTGCACCTGCTCCTTGTGTTGCACCCAGCTCGAGAAATGTAACTTTTAAGCAAGATGGAGAAAATGATGCTGTGCCTGTCAAACAAGAGGTCTGTACTGTTCTTTTGCTTGTTTTGTTTATCTTGTGTTATGGATATTCATTTTTGTCTTTGCTGCAGAGTATTACGAAAGTCAATGCTGGATCTTTAAGAGCTAGCCAGTTGACTTTGTTGCCACAAGCAAAGGATCTACCATTTTCAAACAGTAAAGTCTCAGCAGATAGTAATTTTGGCATTTTTGATCTGGCTAAATTTTCCAAGAAAAACGGTCTTCCATGTGATGTGTGCATGCGTCATGAAACTGTATTGAACCGAATATTTCTCTGCTCAAGCTGCAAGGTGCTCTGTATTTCGCTGTTTTTGTATTTCACTTTTGCTCAAGTTGCACTTCAGTTAAATATTAACCCTGCATGTTTAGCAGGCTGCGGTCCACTTGGATTGCTACCAGAGTGGGATGAATCCCACGGGTCCCTGGAAGTGTGAACGTTGTCAAGAGATGCTGTCAGATGCTTTCATCTCTGCCAGTCCATCAGATTGCAGTGGTGCGATATCGCACTTGGTGCAGTGTGGTCTGTGCCATGGTACATTAGGAGCTTTTCGAAAGACTACGAAGGGCCAATGGGTTCATGCTTTTTGTGCTGAGGTATTTTGACTGCTATCTTTATTTTTCAATAATGCTGCTTTGCTTGGCTTACCTACATTCTAAGACTCGTCGTCAAATTTCTGTAGTGGCTCTTGGAGAACACATTCAGAAGGGGACAATATAATGCAGTGGGTGGAATGGTACTAATCTCTTTCCACCATCGCAAATATTCATAATTTTAATATTTAGGAAATAGTTTCTCTTCCATAGTTTTTTTCATCATATGTGGTTACCACCTGAGTCCATCTTTTACTGATTATAAGTCCCTGTTAGTTATCTTATTATAATATAATCTGACTATTCAATCTATCTGAAAGGAGAACCTTCTGAAGGGTAAAGACACATGCTCGATCTGCCACCACAATGTTGGCACATGCTTGAAGGTCTGAACTTGTACATTATCCTTTGGACCTAATCTGTATTATAACGACATGCCTATTCGTTCTTGCTAAGTTTTTCCTTTTTCATTATGCAGTGCAGTACTATAGGCTGTCAAGTTACATTCCATCCTGCATGTGCTAGGGATGCTGGTCTTTACATGAACACGAAAAAGATTGGTAACGTGTGGCGGCACAAAGCATATTGTGGTAATCACAGTATTGAGCAAAGAAAGGTAGTTTGCTTTTAGCTGTTGGGAGATGGATTTCTTTAATCTGTAACCATAAGGAACTGGTTTCCCTTCAAATCTGCTTTACATATATGCTAGTGCAATAGAAATGGCCTATATACTCTATATCAGTCTTATTTCAACATTATTCTTATTTTCCTCTTTAAAAACTTCCACAGGTTGACTCTCAGCAATATGGACCTGCGGAAGTCAAGATCATGAAACAGATGAGGGTAATTGTGCCCTTGAAATGCTTTATTTGTTGAGAAGTGTCGTTTTGCAATCATGTGAACATTAGTATCTTTTGATTTAATAACTAGGGCAATAAACATATACAGCTAATATGTTTCATGGACTCTGTTACCTGCGTAGTTCCGCCTTTTTGTCCTTCTCCAAACAGCGCCGCTCTGTTACCTTTGGAGTTTGCTTCTTTTGTGTGAAAGCATTGCATTTTCATAAGGGATAACCCTGTTATGCTTTATAGGTACTAGCTAGAAAACCAGATAATACTACGATAGAACCTTCAAATGAATATATTTGCCAATCCGTGTGGCATTGAGCATGTGCCATGTTGGTGATTTTGATATATCTGACTATCGGATGACTAGTAGTAGTCGCAGAGTTTACAAAGAAACAGAAACTATGTGGAAGTTGAGCAAAATTTTATTTGAAAAGTAGTGTCTCTGGACCGATGAAGTGAATATGCTGAAACAAGACGAGCACCAACATATCTGAATTTTTGTAATGTGTACTCCATGCTTGCCTTAAGCCGGTTTCTTCTAGCGCTGGTGTTGCATTAAACAAGTGTATTTTGTTATGTCAGTATTCATTGAAGCCTTAAACGCCGCCCTGAGTTGTGTCAAGTATTTTATTTTGTGAAATCCCTTTGATTAGCAGTGTCTGCAAATATCTCTAACTATAGCACCTTCTGCTCCTTAGGGTGAATTTTGCTTTATGCTGACAAAATATCCCCCCTATGTGGCAGGTTGAATTGGAAAGATTGCGCCTTCTTTGCGAGAGGATTGTTAAAAGAGAGAAGGAGAAGGTACAGTATCTGTGAATTGCATTTACTTTCTGTCCCTTTTGATTGCTGAGGAAATTAGACATTAGACTTTGTCAGACACTAGTAAAATCTCTTTGGGGTACATGTACTGAAGTGCATCATTTCACAATTACGAAAATAAAATGGGAAACTGGGAATGCACCTGTCCTAACTTATGAAAATAAAACGGGATTAGGAGTGTATTTCGAAGTTAGTGGGTGGTGATGATGGGTACACACAGACACATTATTAACGAAACATATTAATTTATTTAATACACCTTTGAGATCTAAGTAAAAGGGGATACTTCAAAGAATGATTATGTCCAGGATTGGTTCAGTATTGAGCATGCCAAGAGTCCATTTCTATAGTTCACATTCTACGTATCTGTGTGAAAAGTAAACCCTTATTGTAGGAAAATCTTTAGGTCTCTACATGTCCATAAATAAACACTGGGGCTGGAAGTGCTAATATCTTGTTTCTGTTTGCTTATCTAGCTGCAACAACTATTGAGTCTTTATATGTCAACATTTTTGTTTCATGCCAGAAAGAGTTGGTTGTCTGTGAACATGATGTACTTGCTGTAAAAAGGGACTATTTTGCCTCCTCGAACCGGACTCCGTTTTATACGTCAGGACCTGGAGCAAGTTCAGAATCTGCCACTACTTCTGTTAATAACAATTCATATAGTGGTAAAAGGCAAAGATCGGATGATATCACAGTGAGATCCGATGACGTCACCGTGGATAGTTCTATTTCCAGGAAACACACAATCAGATTTCCAATTCATAGCAAGGACACCGATAGGAATACAGCTGACAGTTCGACATCAACAATATCATACAAGCGGAAGTTGGATGACGTGGAATTAGTTGCTGATAAGAATCTTGAAGAAGTAGCAGTTATTGCCTCAAAGAAATCAGAAGAGGGAGAAACGAAGTCAACAGACAAAAAGGTCTGGTATTTTTTTCTGCTGTAGATTTGCAATCCATTATTATCTCCTCGTTGCTGATATTTGAATTATATGATGTTGCAGTTTGGAGAAACAGTTCGAGTAACAGTTAAAATTGAGCCTGTCACGACTTGCGACCAAGCTATGTCACAGAAACAACTCCCTCCAAAGAGATATTTTTATACTCGTAAAAAGAAGCAACGGATTCAGGATGTGGTACAAGTGCCTGGGGATGGATAGCAGCAGCGGATCAGAGTGGCTCCGTCCTATATTGATCGAAGGAACATGGCTCCGTTTCTGAAAATCAGATGGCAGCAAGCAGGGCTGGCCAGTGTTATTATGACACAGCCACACGGGCACGGAGCGGAGGTTATAAAATGGTGCAAACCGAGTCCTTCACTGTGAATTGAGCTGATTGTGCCAGGTTTGACCCCCTAAGCTGATGCCACTCAGATGACGTGGCAACATGGGCGAGTTCATTCATCCACTAATTTAGTTATTATTCAAGGGCAGGTTTTGTGAAATATGCTCTGTACATTGTCATCTTTGATTAAATTATTAGATTAGTTTTGTAAAAGAGAACAGTTAACTACCATTAGGTGGATGATGAGAGAAAAAGGGTAGAGTTCTCACTAACGTGACATCTGTAGTTGACAATTGACATCTGTAGCTAACAACCGGCAGGCCTCTGCACATGAGTTGTCTCTGTACGACAGCAGTAGCATGTAGGTCTAAAATGTAACACATAAATTTGACTGTTTGGTTGCTGCGTGCGTACGTGTTTGTGTGTGATGGCTTATACATTGTTTGTGACCTGTGAGGTGAAAACATTGGCAGCTTGATATTTATACAGGTTTAGCTTCCTTCCATATGGCACTGTTTATATTTTTGATGTTCACAAACTCGTAGTATTATATTTTTCTTAATTTCATATAAGGAAAAAGAGCTGCCATGTTTTGATCTGGACTAAAGTTCACACCGGTGTCCCTGTCATGCATTGAAAACCTGGTGAAATCTGGTACCACCTCCTGTATTTTTATTCCAAATGTCATGATTGAGAATTGCAGCAGCGACCTGCTTTGTGCGGCCAAGCCAAGCATCTCTAACCTTCCAGTGGACTTTGATGCCGCATATGGACTCACCGTATAGGGCATGTCAACGTCTCCCAACCTCCCTAGTCTTCCAGATTGTGATTCCATATTGCCTAATGTCGTGGATCCCTAGGCCTTGTACTCACACTAGTGATTTGGCACCGGCAACTAGACACAATAAGTCCCGCTCTTTGATGCCATATGTCACCAACTCGCCTTGTTTTGGCATGTCAACGTCTCCGACCTTCCTGAGTTCTATACCAAATGGCATAGTTGCGAATTGAAACACCAGGACATCTATTGTTTTTTTTAAATGAATTAGGCAATCGTAAAAGCAATGCTAGTTCAATTGTTGTCATGGGGATGATCTTTGTTATCGAGAAACCACTTTCAACTGTTCCCATCGCAACCGGTAAAAAAGAAAGCTAGTTCTACGAGGCAATAAACCGGTATGAAGGATGATGTGCCGTTTAAATAGACAATCTTTGAAGTCTTTCATTCTCTAGATATGAATAATGAATATCTCAAGGCTATGTTGTACATGCGCATGCTCATAATAAGAAAATCCCCTCTAAATATTTGTAAGATGAGCAATCTTACACACATTAAATCTTAAAAAAATGAGTCTCTTGAGTCAATATAAGACAAGTTCTGAAGCAAATCTAAAGATATCTCACGGAAACGATGGTTAAAATTGGTGATAATAGAGTATATGTCAACATAGAAGGTGTCCACCTGTAAAAAAAAATCAATAGTAACCTGGTTTCTTCTCCCTTTTACTGACACCCCCCTCCTATTTTATTACCATTTCATCCATACTTTGAATTGTGATATCATTTTCGGCGCAAATTAATATCTTCCAAGAGGGATCCCAAGGCCCTTGTACTCGCACTAGTGATTTGGCACCGGCAGCTAGACATGATAAGTCCTGCTCTTTGATGCCATATGTCACCAACTCGCCTTGTTTTGGCATGTCAACGTCTCCGACCCCCTAGAGTTTTATCCCAAATGGCATAGTAGTTGCGAATTGAAACACCGGGCTGTCTATTGTTTTTTGAAATGAATTAGGCAGTAGGCACATGTGGCAGTGGACAGGTTAGGCCAGAAAATTTGACCCTTTTGTCCAAAAGGCAGTCCTCGTATCATTGACCTGCCGACAGTGGCCCCTGAGAGCAAAGTGTAATCTTCTCTGACCTTTGAGCCTGCTGGCAAAGGGACATATGCCTCATTTCACCGTAGATTAGAATTAGAATCAGAGGTGATACCTCAGTCATCCGGCGTTCACTTGGAAGTTGGATCAGGCAACTGTCATTTTCCTTCGTGAAATGCGTTGGAAGGTGAAGACGTGTTTTGCTTCTTTGGTCTTGCGTTCACAGTGGCACCCATCATCTTTTCTTTTTGTGGTGATGTACCGACTTACCGTCACTTTCTTTCATGTAGTCATGCTTAGTTTCACTGATACACTGGCCACATCTCTATGCATTTTCCTAAGTAGAAAATCTTTGGAGTCAACTTCATTTGTTCATGCATTTTCCAAAACCTGTACAATCCAAGAGCCTATCCTCGTGTTGGAAGGGCGCATGCGTCTACACCGTCAGATCAGCTACACGGACGGTCGATTTCACACGCAGAATTAGGCGAAGCACCGAGCACAAAATTTACTCTGCCGCGCTTCACCTGATCAGTAAGTACTAGTACGAGTTCTACGATTTCGTTTGGTTTGTACGCACAAACACTAGAGCGACGCCGCGAGCTTGTCGCAGTGCGCCGGCGCGAAGGACAGCAGGTCGTTGTCGAGGTCGTAGACGACGTGCGTGTTCTGCTGCTGGTAGTTGCCGATGACGATCTGGTCCCCGGGCGCCGCGTCGAGCACCAGGCACATCACGCGCGCGCCGCGGTCCTCGAACACGTAGTTCCCGCGCGGCAGCTCCCAGTCGGCGCCCTCCAGGTGGAGCGTCAGCGACGGCACGCGCACCGCCGGCAGCCTCCGCCGCCGCCGCCTCCAGAACGGCGACGCTGGCTCCGGCAGCGCGAAGCAGAGGTCCAGCGCCGAGCCCGCCTCCGCGCCGATGACCGGCAGCCCGACCTGCGCGACGAACTCCGCCTTCACCGCCTCGTACACGTCCTCCGGCAGCGTCGTGATCGACGCGCCCGAGTCGATGATGGTTGAGCGGAGCCGCCGCTCCGGCACCGGCAGTCGTGCCCTGCCGACGCTGATGCCCTTCAGCTTGAGGAAGTAGAGCGACGGCTGCGAGGGGTCCTTTAACAGCGGGGTGGACTGGACACTGCCGATGTGCGCGTGGCTCTGGAGCTCGGCCGGCGCGCCGAGCGTGACGAGGCTGCTCTTGGACTCGAACATGGAGGTGAAGCAGTAGGAGAAGCTGGTGACGCCGAGCTGGGATGGTAGGGACCACCGCCCGCGCCCGAACCCCGCAATGCCGGTCTCGTTCGCCTGGAAGATGCCCTTGTTGAAGTGGCCGCAGCCGAACGTTAGCCTCCGTTCCGACTGGCCGTCGGCATTGCCGCCGTCGCTGCTGGGTTCGAAGGCGAAGCGGTCGGTGGTGAGCTGGCCGACGGTGAGCGACTTGTCACCGTAGTGGTAAACGTAGACGCAGCTCCGCTCTCCCCAGCTCCCTCCGCCGCCGCAGGAGGTGAACGGGAGCGCGCGGCACAGCGGGGCGTCGCAGGGCACCGCGGCGTAGGTGGAGGATCGGGCGGGGTCCAGGAGCGCGACCCCCTGGTCGAAACAGTCGAGGCAGGGCGCGCACTGCGTCCACACGAGGTCGCTGCCGGTGTCGAGCGTCAGCGCCACGGGCCGCGGCGGCGTGCCTACGGAGAGGTGCACCAGGTACTCGTTCGTCACGATGCTGCCGCCGCCCCCGGCGCCGAGGCCCGCGCGCACCGGCCGATCCGCATCCGCCTCCTTCGCGTGCGAGGAGGACGACGACGACAGCAGGCGCCGCCGCGCCCTGGTGCGGTGCGCCATGCGCCGCACGAGCTCCGGCCTCTTGAGCCCGCGCCCGGCGTCGGCGTGCGTGAGCAGCGCCACGATCCCCGCGGCCCCGACGGACGCGGCGAACGCCGGCAGCGCGATCAGGAGCAGCAGCGTCGCCACGAGCTGCCGCTTCATGGTTGGTAGTAGCTACAGGCACTGATCAAGATACCGGGATTATTCTGCTTACTACTTACTTATGTTTGTTCCATTCGCACTAGCAGATTACTGGGAGTAGTACTATATAGTAACTGCGGAGTCGTGATTGGATTAGTCATTCGATAATTCACGGGGCCAGGAGTTGGTGACTGCCAACTGATGCCTACTTCTTGGCAGAAGCCAGTAACTAACAATCTTTAAATAAGATTGCTTAAGAACAAAACAACATCATCACTTTTGTTGCTGATTGCATTTTGTTCTTTCTGACATGGACGTTGATTGGCCTGCGAAGCATAAGTCAGCCGAGGACGGCGACAACTTCCATTTGGTTTGACTCTGACGCTTCCTCCACTGCACAAACTGATATGCAGTTAGGCTGGATGAAGGTGTGAGAAATTGAAGTAGCACACCACTCCGTGTTGGTGATCGAATGGGAGCATGTGAATTTCTCGCAACTGGTATGAGCGCCGTGAGCATTGACCCGAGATGAGAAGATCATTGTCTCCACCAATCAAGAGGCACACATACATTTAGCCGGCTGAAATTGGCATGGCCACTACTTTGAGTGAAAACTGCAATGGGACTCCTCAACTCATGTGTTCGATAAACTTAGTCCCCCGACTCATAAACTACTTTTTTTGAAACGAGGCAAAGCTTTTGCCTTATATTGATATAGAAGGAGCAAACAAGGGTTTGGCCTAAGCCATCAAAAGGAAAAAAACAAAGGGATAGCAATCCCAAAGAAAAAAACTCAGAAAACAAGCTCGGCCAGGTTCTTTGAACCGGCAAGAATCCAATCTTTTCCTTCCTCCCTGATCTTATGCATGACGACCGAAGGCAAGGAGGATTTGTTATTAAAAACTCTCGCGTTTCTTTCCTTCCAGATATCCCAAGTGTTGAGCATGACGGCAGTTCGAAGACCTTTGGGAGAAGAGGTGGGGGTCCTAGCGATAGCATGCCAGTATTCCAGCACCTTTGGTCTCCCTGACCCAAGGCAAAAGGGGGCAGGACATCCAAGACGCTGCAGCCGACCAGATTCTTCTAGAGAAGCGACACTCAAAGAGGATATGACACGCCGTCTTGGGGGCGCACCTACACAACTGGCAAGAGGCTTGGTGTGGCCATCCGCGTTTTGCGAGACGATCGGCGGTTCAGAGACGATTTTGAACATCGAGCCAAGCAAAGAAACGACATTTCGGGGAAGCCTAGGCTTTCCAAACCAAGTGCTCAAAAGAGCAAGGCAGATGCGGAGCTGGCCGAGTAGCAACCATTTGGAGACATGGTCCAAATAATGGAGTCTGAGGTGCCAGAGGATAGATGGACCTCTAAAAGGAGATTCCATAGGCGGACGTATTGTTCCATGTGATCGACCGTAAAAGATCCCACATTAATGTCGGCGACCCAATTCAGTCCCTCAAGCGCATCTCAGACCGTTCGATTCTTTCTTCTGGAGGCTTTAAAAATTAGGGGGCGAGGTTTTTGGGGGGAGAACCATCAAGCCAGGAAGAAAACCAGAAAGAGGCCTTAGCGCTATCTCTAATGGTGACCCGAGTAGCGACGTTGAAGAGGTCTCTGTCGGAGGCATCGTTGGGAGTTTTGGAGCCAACCAAGGGCTTTTCTGGTGTCTTCCACTCATACCACAACCAGCGAAGCCTGAGTGCACAAGAGAACTTTTCCAAGTCCAAGATCCCAAGGCCGCCGACCTCCTTAGGACGACATACCTTCTTCCAATTGACCTTGCATTTCCCTCCACTGACCACTTCCTTACAAGCCCATAGCATTCCCCGGCTGATCTTGGCAAAGGCCTTGAGAATTCCCTTATCCGCCTTTAAAGCTGTTAGCAAGAGATAGGAATGGAGGAGAGCACTGACTTCACCAGAGCGGTACAACCCGCCCGATTCAGAAACTTGCCTTTCCAGGGGTTTAGCCATGCCACAGCCTTATCGATGAAAGGTTGGAGATCCGCCCTTCGAAGTCTGCCAAGCGAAAGGGGCAGACCAAGGTACTTGAGGGGAAAATTAACAGTAGTCGCCGGGAAGTCCGTTAGAGCCAACGCAAGGTCAATGCCAGAGCATCGAATTGGAGCTATAGAGATTTTTGCCACATTTGTCACCATGACGGAAACCTTCCCAACTCTGGAGGATACTGGCCAAGGCCAAAATATCGTGCTCTATGGGTGTCAAAAAAATGGCAGCGTCGTTCGCGTAAAGGGAGACACGGGGTCCTTGCAAACCACCAGGCATCTCGTGAAGCAACCCGGAGGCAGTAGCCTTCTCCAGGATACCCTAAAGGGGTCGATGGCGATGTAAAAAAGGAGCGATAGAAGGGGGTCTCCCTGTCTAAGACCGCAGCCGTGAGTGATTTTTTTTCTGGGGTCCTGTTTAGGATGACATGGGAGTAGGCCGTGGAGAACAGAGTCGACATCAAAGCACGCCATATTTGGGGAAAACCGAGAGGTTTCATGAGGTCCAGCATATAATCCCAACGAACAGTGTTAAAAGCCTTGGCGATATCAAGCTTTAAGAGGAGGGCCAGATTCTTGCTGCGATGGAGATGGCGGACGGTGTTCCTGACATACATGAAATTGTCGTGGATGGTTCTGGACTTGATGAAATCACTCTCGCTGCGAGAAATGATATCATTCATCTTAGGACTGAGTCCGCGGGCCATATCTTTGGAAAATGATCTTCGGACCACATGGATGAGGCTAATGGGCCTGAAATCAGTGATGGACTCCGCGCCGTCCTTCTTTGGCAACAACACAAATTTGGCGGTGTTGACCACGTGGAAATTGGACACCAAAAGATCAGAGAACGCGTTGAAAACCCTCATAAGATCGTCATTGATAGTCTCCCAGCAAGACCTGACAAAAGAGATGGAGAAACCGTCAGGGCCCGAGGCCTTATCTGTAGGCATGTCATCAACAACCTCCTTGATCTCAAGTTCGGATAAATGCAATCCAAGATCCTCCAAAGAATGTACAGAGGGGTTTAACACGGCCCAGTTAAAAACCAACTGGCGAGGTGGAGGGCGGCCTAAAGCTTGGGAGAAGTGGTCGAAAATGAGTTTCTCCTTGTCCTCGTGAGTAGTAGACCAACCATTGAGATGCTTGAGCCTCGTACATAGGTTCCTCAACATAGGTTGACAACACAGAAACGTTTCCAACAGCCGTCGCCGCCTATGAGAAACCTACCAGCCGTCTCCACCTCCGCCTCGTAATACCTTAGTTCTCCCTCCTCCCGCAGGCCTCGCCAGTGTCGAAAGGGGTGGAGAACTCGATCCATGAGTGGAGTTTTTAATGAAAGTAGTGAATTTAATAGATTAGGTCAGAGTTTTGCTAACTGACTTCCTCTTGATCACCGCGTCAATGGAGATGACATCGTCTAAAATAAGTGATCTTCGGTCCTTCTTTCAATGATAAGATCTTCTTCCTAACTCAGTGATGGTGTTGAATTGTTAGACTTTGTATTATAGGCTCGGTACTCTCCTATAAATATATGTGATAGGCCACCCCTAGAGGGTTGAGCTAGTTCCCCCAAAACCTAATTGTCTTACATGATATCAGCTTATTCATGATCCTCCCAACCTTAGCTGCCGTCCGCCTCCACCCTCTGGTTGTCGCGCCGCCGCCTAGATCGGCCATCGCCGTCGCCGCCCCATGTCTTTCGCCTCACCAATTCCGCCTCGGCCGACTACCTCCTATTAGATGTGTAATATGATACGTTTACGATATGGTGTAGTACTCCAATCGTATACGTATCCAATCTTGTATATTGCCACCTGAGGGACTTTTCCTCACTCATATAAACATGTACACGACCGAACCCAAGGACAACGATCGTTCTCTCCTATCTTTACGTTCAACACCTCTCGGCCTCCCTCGCTGCGCTCCTCCCTCACCCCATAGATGGCGCCGCCATGACGTCGCCCACATTTGGCACCCTCGTTGTCGGCTCCTTAGTCTCATCGACGACATTTCATCGCCGCCCCATGCCCTCGTGGTCGCCACCACCGCGTTGGCGTCTGTCGCGCCTCCGGCGCCTGTGTTAGCCTCCTCCTCAGCGCCCACTCTTGGCGCCTCCCTGGTGTCGGCCTTGACGCCCTATCCTCCGCCGCCTGCTATGGACGCGGCGCCCACGTTGGCATTTGCTGGCTCGTTGCCATCACCCATTCACTTTGGCAAGGAGATCACCATCCGACTTACGCTAGACAACTACATCTTTTGGCGCGCTCAGATTCTGCCACTCCTTAAGAGCCACTACCTCTACGGATACGTCCATGGCTCCTTCCCCTTCCCTCCGGCATACGTGGACATCGCCTCTAGACCTGTCATCAACCCCGCACATAACGTCTGGATGGCGCAGGATCAGGCGAACCTCTTCGTGATCAAGTCCTCGCTTGGGACCGAGGTGGCTGGCATGGCTGTCTTTGATATGACCTCCCGTTAGGCTTGGCAGAACCTTGAGTCTAGCTTTGCCTCCCAGTCTCTCGCTTTCTCCAGCGCCATACGTCGTCAACTCGACGAGTGCGAAAAGCTGAACATGTCGGCGTCGGCCTAATACCACAAGGTCAAGGGACTCTCCGACACAATGAACTCCATCAGGCAACCACTCACTGACATGGAGTTCACGACCTACATCATCAATGGTCTCGACGACGACTATGATGGTCTCATTGAGGTCGTCCACGACCGCTAGACACTGATGACGTCCAACAAGCTGTACTCGCGTCTTCTTCACACCGAGCAGCGGCTCGCTGCTTAACATGCTCGGTCGGCCGGCTCCAACGCCGCCTATCGTGGCACTCCCTCGGGCAAGGCGCCCGCCCCGCCATCTAATTCCAAGACGACCGCCCCATCTCCTACGCCCTGAGCGGCTCTGTTGATGGTCGCTCTTCCCGTGTTTGCCAGCCATGTAGCTCGGAAGGTCACTAGGCCTCCAAATGTCATCGTCGCTTGCAGAGGAGCTTCCTCGGCCTCAGAAATGATGGCAATGACTACAGGAATAACGAGCGCCAAGATGCTATGGTTGATCGTCCTGCGCCCCAGGGCCAGTAGGGCTAGACTCAGTCCTACTCCGTTGACCTGCACTGGTACATGGATATCGGTGCCACAGACTACCTGACCAACAAGATGGGCAAGCTTCACACACGTGAGGCATACACCGACACCGACAAGGTTCACACCACCAATGGCGTAGGTATGCACATCTCCAATATTGGTCAAGCATCCCTTCTCACTAGACATGCCTCTAGGAATTTGCATTTTCGTAATGTCCTTAGAGTTCCATTCGTCACACACAATTTCTATCTGTTCCAAAACTTACTAATGACAATAATGTTTTTGTTGAATTTCACCGGTTTCACTTTTTTATAAAGGACCGGGTCATGAGGGACGTTCTTCTTAGTGGGCACCACTATCATGGCCTCTACTGCTTGGATTTGCCAGTCTCTCGGGCCCTCAGTGGAGTCCGCATTTCACTGTCGCAGTGGCATGCTCGTCTTGTTCATCTGGCCAGTCCGATAGTTCGTCATGTTTTCCATCGTCATTAGCTTCCTAGCGAGTCCAGTAATAAAAATTTAGAAGTGTGTGACGCCTATAAGAAAGGCAAGAGTCATCAGTTACCTTTTGCTTTGTTAACTTGAGATGTTAAAACTCCTTTAGAGCTTCTTTATTCGGATGTATGGGGTCCTGCTGAAACCTCTGTCAGTGGTCATAATTATTATGTTAGTTTCATAGGTGCTTATAGTCGCTTTACCTGGCTTTATCTTTTTAAGCACAAATATGATGTGTTTGATGTGTTTATTCAGTTCCAAACTCATGTTGAGCATCTTCTTAAGCATAAGATTGTACTACCCCCGTCCCAAGGCTTAAGGCATATAACTTTTTTCAAAAGTCAAACCAACTAAAGTTTGACCAAGTTTTTAGAAAAAAATATTAAATTTTACAATATGTAATCCATACCCTTTCATACATCATGAAACATATTTTCATATGGTATCTATATGATATAATAGTTCTTGATAGTTCTTTTAAAAGTTTGGTCAAACTTTACATGGCTTGAATTTTCAAAAAAGTTATATGCCTTAAGCCTTGGGATGGAGGGAGTACATGTTCAGTCTGATTGGGAGGGGGGAGGGGGCGAGTATCGCAACCTCAACACATTCTTTCAAAAACTTGGGATAGCTCATCATGTTTCCTGTCCACACACACACCAGCAGAATGGTTCAGTAGAACGTAAGCATCACCATATAGTTGAAACTGGTCTCACATTTCTCGCTCATGCATCTCCCCTTTTGGTTTTGAAATGATGCCTTCACCACTGCATGTTTTCTCATTAACTATACTTCCACACATGTTCTAGACATGAAAACATATATTGAACTTTTGTTGCATGAGTTGCCTGGCTATACTTTTTTCAAAGTGTTTGGGTGCGCATGATGGCCACACCTTTTTCCTTACAATAAACATAAACTTGAGATTCGCTCTAAGAAGTGTGTGTTCCTTGGTTACAATTCTCTCCATAAGGGCTATAAGTGTCTTCATGTTTCTACAAACCGTTTTTACATCTCTCGGGATGTCATGTTCGATGAGCACGTTTTTCCCTTTGCCAAGATGCCCACATCCAACACTGAACCATCCACCATGCATTCATCCTATATTGACTCTAACCAATTTGATGATGTTGCATACTCGCCGCTATTATTGCGTAATCATGATGCAAGTGTTGGTCGTGCTACTCGTCTTGATCTCCTTGATGACACAAACGTCATTGCCTCTCCGGTACAACCGGATTCTAGGACGACAGAACTGGCCTGCTCTCCACCTCCTACCTCTGGGCCGCCGGCAGCTCCTGCAGCACCCACGGGAGCTACCCGCCCCACGTCGCCCCGAGAGACGCCTTGTTCCGCGTCGCCCGTGCACGACACTGGCTCCCCGACGCTCAGCTCGCCCATGCGATGTCAGCTCCTCGATGCCGAGCTCCCCGTCTAGGCCTCCATCACCCAGCTCCGCGGCCTCCAGCCCACCTTCGGTGGATGCTGGGACACCGTCGCCTGGTGCTGCACTAGCACCACCACCTGCAGCTCCTGTTGTGTCTTGAATACACACACACAAACGCAGTGGGATCTTCCGTGCTAAGGAGCATACAGATGGTACTGTTGCTTGGTATGCTGCATGTATGGCCAATGCCATTGTCGAGCCGTCCTCTGAGCCTCGCATGTATCAGGCTGGTGTTGGGATTCCGCATTGGCGCACTGCTATGGAGCAGGAGGTTGATGCTCTTCGTCATAACGAGACGTGTTCTCTTATCCCTCTTCCGCACAAGGTTAACATTATTGATTCCAAGTGGGTGTTCAAAGTGAAGAAGCATTCTGATGGGTCTATTGAGCGCTACAAAACGTGTCTTGTTGCTAAGGGGTTCAAGCAGCGTCATGATCTTGATTATGAAGACACCATCATTCCAGTGGTCAAACCAATGACTATCAGGCTTCTCTTGTCACTCGCAGTCACTCGTGGATGGTCTCTTCGCTAGCTTGATGTGCAGAATGCCTTTCTTCATGGCTTATTGGAGGAACAGGTCTATATGCGTCACCCCCCGGGTTTGTTGATCCTGATCGTCCAGATTATTTGTGTTGTCTCACTAAAGCTCTCTATGGTCCGAAGCAAGCTCCTCGTGCCTGGCATGCCCGTCTTGCTACATTCCTTCGTGCTCACAGTTTTGCACCCTCTACAGCGGATTCCTCATTATTTATTTTTCAGCGGCCTCAGGTTACTATATTTCTCTTGGTCTATGTGGACGATATTATTCTGATCAGTTCTTCGAATCCCGCTGTTGATGATCTTATTGCTGCTCTAGGTACTGACTTCGCTTTCAAAGATCTTGGTAAACTTCATTACTTTCTTGGTTTGGAGGTTGCCCATCACACTGATGGTTTGATCATGACACATAAGAAGCACTCTCTTGACCTGCTCCACTGTGCTGGTATGCTTAAGTGTAATATGACCGCTACTCTTATGTATCCCAATGACAAGATCACTGCCATGGATGGTGAGATTTTGTCCTCTAACGATGCTACAGAGTACAGAAGTAATGATACTCCTATGTATGCTTAAGTGTAATACGACCGCTACTCCTATGGCCTACAGTACTTGACGATCACCCTCCCGAATATTTTGTTTGCTGTTAACAAAGTTTGCCAGTATCTTCATGCACCTCGAGACACCCATTGGTCCGGTGTCAAGCGCATTCTGCACTACGTGCGCCTCACAGTGTCTCATGGTCTTCATCTTTGGCCGAACCCCTCTGGGGTGCTCTCGGCCTACTCCGATGCCGACTAGGCCGGCAGTCCGGATGACATGCGATCCACCTGGGGGCTATGCTGTGTTCTTTCTGTAGGGGTTCGTATCATGGAAAACAATTTTTTTTTACCGCATGAACACACACAAGCCAAGATCTATCTACAAGATTGTAGCAACAAGTCGATTAGAGTACTCACCCTCGAAGATTCCAAAGCGGTTAACGAGAGAAGATTCTCGTGGGTGATGTAGTCATACACTTGCCGATCTCAAGATCGCGTAGACGATCCTTCTGGCACCTCATTCCGGCAGCGCTCCCGCAGTATGTCACACGTTCGGTACTCGATGAAGACCTTCCTCTCCCTTGTTCCAGCAGGCAACAGAGGTTGTAGTTCTCTCCTCGCGATTTCGGCAGCACGGCGGCGTGGTGTCAGAGTTAGAGTGGAAATACCGCAGGGCTTCGCCTTAAGCCGGAGCGGGTTATGGTGGAGTAGTAGGGTTTCCCGGCGTCTAGGGTTTAGAAGCCAAAGAGAGGAGGAGGTGGTCGGCAGCGGCGGCTAGGGCGGTGGCGACTTGGTGCGGCGGCGCAGCTGGCGGCGGCTTGGTGGGGTTGGGCTGGTTGTGGTCTTGGGAGGCACCCCCCTCTATTTATGAGAGGGAGGGGCAGCTAGGGAGGGGAGTTTGAATCCTTCCCCAACTCCCTCTCCTACTAGGCGCGTGGTGGAGGGAGGAGAGGAAAGTGGAGGGAGAGGAGGTTTTCTCTCCTCCCTCCACCAGGAAACATTGTCCCAATTTAACTTTTCAAACATGCCTTTTGACTTTCAATTTAGGAGTTTAATTTCTTTCTTTCAAATGCCCAGCCAAGTGACCTAGGACATGATACAATCATTCCACTTAGTCATGACACATTCATGTACCCTTCCCCTTCCGGTCTGGTGAACCTACTAGACCCTTCTAGATCATTCCAGCGAAAATACCGGAATCATTCCCGAACTCCGGAATTGGACTTTCCTTATATGAATATTATTCTCCGGACCATTCCGGATCTCCTCGTGATATCCTGGATCCCATCCAAGACTCTGAACAACATTCGGTCTCCCTACTTACATTTCATATCTACTAAACAACACTGAATCCTTAAGTTTGTCTCCCTACAGTTCGTGAATTATGCAGACATGACCGAGAGTCTTATCCGATCAATAACCAATAGAGGAATCTGGAAATTCATATGGTTCCCACATATTTCTACGATTACTTTGCGATCGAATGAACCATTTATATACGATACCAATTTCCCTTTGTCTCGCGGTATTTTACTTATCCGAGGTCTGATCGTCGGTATCTCTGCATACCTAGTTCAACCTCGTTACCGGTAAGTACTCTTTACTCCTTCCTGTGATATGTGCTCCCTTGTGAACCAGTTATATGCTTGCAAGCTAATTGGATGACATTCCACCGAGAGGGACCATAGTATATATATTCGTCATATGGATGGACAAATCCCACTCTTGATCCATGTGCCTCAACACATACTTTCTGAACACTCAATGCCACCTTTATAACCACCCAGTTACGAAGTGATGTTTGATGTCATCAAAGCATCCATCCGGTGATGGTGATTAGCATGATCTCATGGTCTAAGGAATTAGGTTACTATGTATCTGAAAGCTTATATCAGACGAACTATTGAAATGACTTGATCTTTATGCTACGGTTATCTATAGGAGTATATTCATCATACCATTCTCCTAACGGTATGATCTTGTTGTTAATAACATCTCAATGTTCATGATCAGGAAACCATGATCATCTATTAACCAACAAGCTAGTGTTATAAAGAGGCTTCACTAGGGACTCTAACAAGTTTACAAATCACACAAGTATTAATGTTTCCGGTTAATACAATTATAGCATGAATGTAAACATTTATCATAAATACAAAGATATAATAATAACTACTTTTATTATTTCCTCTAGGGCATATCTCCAACACTTTGGCTCCAACTTGATCGCCTGGAGTGCTCGGAAACAGGCTACAGTTTCTCGCAGCAGTACTGAAGCGGAATACAAGTCTATGGCCAATGATTAAATTTCAATAGGTACGGTCCTTCAGATGTTCTTTGTTAGATCGATTTTGAATTCCTCTCATGGTTGTCACGAGGAGGACGCTCCTCAACAATGTTGACAAGGCATTTTGGTTGTAGTTCCTTGGATTACTGGTCCTAGTACTCTTACCGATGTTGGTTAATTGTTTTAATTGTTGTGTCGAGCATGTAGTCTTTGCACTGTGGCTCAAAAACAAAATTATTAGAGAACTCTTATTGGTATTCACAGGTCTAGTGGCTGCCTTAAGACGAGCACAAGATCGTATCTTTGAAGAAAAAAGAGTTTGAAGACCTCGATGATTTGCTCCTTTCTTATAGAGCTCATTCTGTAATCGCTATAGTCAGCCTTTGTATCTCTACCATGTATTGTTCATTACTTATATATGATGTGGTATTGGTTGTCAAAAAAAAGGCTAGGTTCCTCAACAAGCTTATGTAGTCTGTTGCGAGATGGTTGTGATTATTTTTTGTTCTGAAAGTTTTGACTTCTCCATCTCTGTACTACCCTTCGTTTAACTGTGTGATTATTGAAATGCCACTACTTTTGAAAGCGAAGACAATACCACACATTAAATTAGTAGCTCAAACATCGACGAACTAGATTTCATCCAATAGCACACCCCGACATTCATTTAGCCGTGGAAACATATCGCAACTGATATGAATGCGTGAGCATGGACCCGATATGAGAAAATCATTATGTCCATGATATGTTAACCTCGATTGACCTGAACCTTGTCATGTTGTTTTCTTTCTAAAGAATAACGCTAGAGGCATGTTGTGTTTGTATTGTGGCTAAATAGGTCTAGCATTCACTTGTTCATTGCAATCATATAATTGTTCGCCATGATCTTATCCGTGCGATGGCGCGGGTTAAACAAATCGATGCCGGACGTTGCGCTCAACACGACGATGTTGCGCTGCCGGACGCTGTTAGACACAAGAGAGGCGAGCAATATCCTTGGTACGAGCCATATCGAAGTGTGTGCCTATCACATAGTTGGTGGTGTGCCAAGAGGGCGGTGGCGTGAGACTTTATGGTACAATCATGCGAGAAGAAGTAGTTTCAAGCTAGGGCAGTTGGGGCTTTCAAGAAAGTCGAGCCATTGAGAACTCACTATACACACACTCACTGTATGATAAGGGACACGCAATAAGAAACTATGACAACTAGACATAATGTCACAATTAAAAAGCAAAAGATTTTTAATCCGGAATCGTGGGAATATAAATACACTAAGCAGACTGTTCCCACATAGCTGACCGTGTGGGACGCAATAGTTACGGTTCCAGAAAACTTTTCGTATGTGATGTCCCCCGGGGAAGAAGTCTGATTGAGCTACCGACGTACGGTTGAAATTTTGCGGCATCAGCAATCTTCCACATCATACATAAAAATGGTCTTCCATATGTTAGGGGTCTCAATAGACCCGATCTGTACTAGTGATCCGATAATCTTGATATACTAACAAATTACTCGGACTAAGATGTTTAGTGCATTAGAGATAATGCCCCTAGTTCGTACTGCCCCCTCCTCCCTCCCCCACCACACCCGCCAAAAATATGGAGCGCAAACGTATTCTAAGACTGTAGGTGGACCGTGTAGCTGAACAATTGAAAGTGAGAGCTCCGAGCTGAAGGAGCAGGCCGAACCGACGGCGTGAGTTCACGCACTGTTCCGACAAAATCACCTCTAACATGTTGCTTTCATCAACTACCTGGAGCCTGGAGGTCCAAGCGTCTTAATCGGCATCAGAGTCAGCAACGGTAGTTAGCTCGAGCACGACGAACGAGCTCCCTTTTCTCTCTCAGCGGACAAGCCAAAAAGCATGAATCGTAGCTATCCCCAGACTAGCTACTCGTTCGTACGTCCGTGATTTGCTTCGATGAGACGTCATGGTATAAAGGTTAACTCCCCCATGAACAAATGTCCAATTATTCGTTTCTATACTCATCACTGATCGCAAGCCACAGTCTTCTTCGTCTGTTCTTCTTTGCCATTTCGGTCGGTCAAGCTGTCTCAGTCGCTCGACTGGATCCTACTAGTTCTAAGCAATCAAGCAGGCATGCATGATGAAGTTCACTGCTGCTTTACTTTGAGTGTTTAGCACTCTACTCATGCCAAATCGATTTAATTACTTTCAGTGCGGCTGCAGCTTTTATCGCTGAACTTTGCATTGTTTTCTCAATCAATTCACATCTGTGCGAGATGGTTTTGCAAAAAAAGAAGTCGTGGGACAGCTTTGTGCCGCAGCTTCCAAGTGTGGCACCGCCACTGCTGTTCTAAGAGAAGATTCCATTCACTAGCGACGGCATGTTAGGCCATACGTTCAGTACGTTGGCAGCTAGCAACCAGCAAAATTCAAAAATTGACCAAATCCGTCACCGCCAAGTAGGACAATGTAGGTCGATAGGTCAATTAAGGACTAGAGAATAGCGGCGCGTGCGTTACCTGGTAGCGATGCATGTACAATTCAATAAACGCAAATGGGTAGCACATCCGAACTTTGAGTTCGATGGGATACCGAACCGGGTTTTTTCGAGGGCTTATAGCTTTCATGCGACGTCTTTACGCGGAATTGGAAGAAACACAACATCGTTGAAAAGAATAGCTCGCATGCGACGCTTGTGAGACAGCTAATAGCCCAGGGCCACATGGTCTATAAAACGGTCGTTAAGGACACATTTAACTTTGTTCCAAGATTAGGATTAAGTCAAACCGGTTGGTTGGGACAGCCTGTCAAGCCAGTCAAACCAACCGCTTCCGACGAGAGCACGCGTCACACTGACTGTAGCTTCCCCGACGGCGGCGGCAGACCTCACCCATCGTTCTCGGCGCCGACGGCGGGGCAGGGCAATTCATTTAGGCGGCGGCGCTTTCGTTCGACGGCGAAGGTGGTGAGTGCCATTTGAAAGCTAATTCCTCTCTCATTCTTCTCAATTCGAGATCTGAGCGTGCCCATTGATGCTAGATTGTGGAGGCCAGGGTGTGCTGAACGGGACGAGGGGGAACGAGATGGAGCATGGAGAGGGGACTTCTAATCGGTATATACCGTATCTCTGCACTTAATTTCTCTAAGGTTGAGCTCTTTGTTTGCTTCCGCTAGCTCACAGTGCCCGCCAAAAACAGGGGAGACGATGTTGCGCGCCAAACCTTCGAATTTCGCATCAATTTATTTCCCTCTAGGGCTGTTTTAGTTGATGGCAGCACAAGCTCATTGAGAGAGACACAGTTGTTAAATGGGAGGTGGAATTAGAACATGTTGATCCCCAAGAGCTAATAAACATGGGAGAGGAGGCGGTGAGGAAAATGGTGGAAAAAATTGGGGATAGTGTGGTTTGGGGGCCAGAGCAAGAAGTTTCTTTGTTACGATTTGATGATTGCAAATGTGACTATGTTAGGGTTGAGACATGGAAACATATAGTTGATGAAATCGATGAGCGAAATAGTTGGACAAGCAAAACTATTCTGTTTTTAGCAGAGCTCATTGATCTGAAACCTGATTCGAGGGTTGGATATGTGGCCTCGAAGCTGGCTGCTCAGATGGTCGAGGATGATTGGGATGCACAAAGGCAAGTAATGTCAATACTTACCGAGTTGGAAGTGTTAACAGTGGAGGATGATGCTAATGCACAAGGGGAGGCTGCAGATGCTAATGCACAAAGGATTGCAACTGTTGATTGGAGTTCAGTTGAAATACATGACCGGACTGATTTGGTCATTGCACCAATAGATGACATTGAAATGGCAAAGATTTTTGGCATTCCTATAGATGACAGAGACAAGGAGAATAAGAGGGATGAAGCTGCAAATGATGGTGACAACCATTTAAGAGATGAAGAGGCAGATAT
This sequence comes from Avena sativa, assembly GCA_916181665.1. NCBI lineage: Eukaryota > Viridiplantae > Streptophyta > Magnoliopsida > Poales > Poaceae > Avena > Avena sativa. Next base: position 85,901,978 of record OV702285.1, on the reverse strand, counting down.
AGATCTAGAGTTGTTGGAAAATGCTGCATTTCATGTAGGTGATGCACATGATGATGAGCTAGTAACAGTTTATAACAAAGAGGACCCAGTTATTGAAGTTGGGAGATTGTTTCCAAGCATGGATGAATTCAGGATGTGTTTCAGGACATATGCAGTCAAACGTGAGTTTGCTACCAAGACTATGTGGACTGATAAAAAGAAGTTTTATGCAAAATGCATAGGTTATGATGGTGGTACCAAGCCTTGCAAGTGGTATATATCTGCTAGACGCCAAGCTAATGGAAGGACAATAAGAGTGAATCAAATTCCAAAATCTCATACTTGCATTACAAGTTCTCAAACAGTTACAAAGATGACATCACAATTATGGGTTGCAGAAAAGATCAAGCCTATTTTAGCCACAACACCAAACATCACTGCAAAGAGACTGAAAATAGACTTGGAAAAGCAGTACCCCATTAAGCTGAATTATACTACAGTGTGGAAGGAAAAGCAAAGGGCAATGAAAGAGCTATATGGTGATTGGGCAAATACCTTTCGAATGCTTTATAACTTCAAAGCAGAAGTAGAGAAGATGTCACCTGGCAGTGTTGTGGAGATAGATACTAAGGTAACAGCTGATAGGAAAGTCTTCTTCTCTAAATTCTTCATGGCTTTAAAGCCTTGCATCATTGGCTTCAAAGTAGGGTGCCGCCCATATTTGAGTATAGACTCATCTTTCTTGACTGGAAAGTGGAATGGTCAACTAGCAGCGTGCAATGCTTTAGATGGACACAATTGTATGTTCCCTGTAGCTATTGGCATGTTTCAGTCTGAGACAGAGGCATCATGGAAATGGTTCATGATGCAGTTGAAAAGATGCATAGGGCCAGTCTCTCCATTGGCAATGCACACAGATGCATGTAAAGGTTTAGAAAATGCAGTGAAGAATGTTTTCCCTCATGCTGAGCAGAGGGAGTGCTTCGTCCATATGTGGATGAATTTGATCAAAAAATTCAGAGGAGATGATTTTGGACGCATGTGGCAAGCAGCAAGATCTTACACCAGACAGATACATTCATATCACCTTGAGAAGATTAAGGCGGCATGCTCTGAGGAGGATAGGGTCAAGTTTTGTACATGGTTGGAAACCTACCATTCTCTTTTATGGTACAGGTCAGGTTTTAACACTGCCATCAAATGTGATAATATCAACAATAATTTGGCAGAAAGTTTCAACAACAAAGTAAAGGAGTTAAAAGACTTGCCTGTCCATGACATGGTTGACCAGATCATGATCATGAGGTTGTGGGAATTGAGAAGAAGGCTTGGTGATGTTCTTCAAGGAGATAAGCTTCCTGATGTTGTGCAGCAGGTGGTCAACAGGAGCAGAAATCTTGCACATTTGCGTGTTGAGAAATCCTCATTGTGGGGTGGTGAAGTCAGAGATACAAAGAATGGCAGGAGGCATGTTGTTGACACTCAATTGCATGAATGCACATGCCTTGAGTGGCAACACACTGGGAAGCCTTGTGAGCATGCCATACTTTTCTTGGCCTCCAAACACAAGCTAAATATGCACCCATATTTGCATGAGTATTATTCTGTAGCAAAATTCAAGGCTGCATATGGAACACCAATTCCAGCACTTACAGATCAGTCCTAGTGGCCTGAAGTGGACATTCAGTTTTCCTTGTGTCCTCCTTTGATGAAAAGAAAGGCTGGCAGGCCCAAGCAGAGTAGATTCAAGGCTTGGTTTGAGAAAGGTGGGAGCAGCAAGAAGGGAAAGAAAGATGAAAAGAAAGATGCCAAGACAAAAAGGGCCCAAAAAGGTAATAAGAATAGATGCAAACTCTGTGAAGAACTTGGACACCGAGCTGGCTCTACCAAGTGCAGATACACTGCTGAAAAGCCAAAGTATGTTCATCCAAAATCTATCCCATTTCTTGTTGATGATTTTTCTCCCCAGCTAACTTGCTTGTTTTCAGGAGGAAGCGTGGAGAAAAAGTCCCACCTCTTGTTGTTGAAGAATGATGGCCAGTGAAAAGGGCAAGAATTAATGGCCAAAGAAAGAAGAGAACTAACCAGATCATGTTTGGTGCTGCTGAGGTGCAACCTGAACTTGTTTTGGAGGATGATGTGCAAACTGTTGAGGCTTTAGGGCACACCATTTCTGATTTGGAAGCTCTGGTGCAAAATGAGGGGCAAAATGAGCATGTTGTTGAGGCTCTAGTGCAAAATGAGCATGTTGTTGAGGCTCTGGTGCAAAATGAGCATGTTGTTGAGGCTCTGGTACAAAATGAGCATGTTTTTGAGGCTCTGGTGCAAACTTACCATGTTGATGAGGCTCTGGTGCAAAGTGACCATGTTGATAAGGCTCTGGTGCCAGATTGTGTTGTTGAGGAGGTGCAGGAGGTGAAGGAGACTCTTGGACGTGCTGTGGGGAGTCCAGATGGTAATGGTAAGAAAAAGAAGAGCATAAACCTGTTGTGTGGTGTGAAACTTGTGAAGGAGAAGAAAACGAGGGGTAAGAAGAGCCAAAAGAAATAGACTTTGAATCTGGCACTTGTTGTTGTTGTTGTAAACATTTGTTATTGTAAGAATTTGGCACTTGTTGTTGTAATAATTTGGCACTTGTTGTTGTTGTAAACATTTGTTATTGTAATAATTTGGCACTTGTTGTTGATAATTTGGCCGAAATTCAAATATGATGGTAAATTTGAATTTCAACAAATGTAGCTATGTGTACTTTTCTATGTTTGTATGAGCTTCCAACATTTTTCTCATATGTAGAGTACAACTCATCCTCACCCTGATCCCTTTTGTGAAGTACAACTCACCCTCACCCAAAATGTGGTAGAAATGGGATCCAAAGCTAGGGTAAACCACCCCATTTCTAAGCAAGTTTTTTTCCGACCATTTCTAAAACCAAGTTTGATATTTTTCCTCACAACTATGTCACATAACATGACACCATGCGAAGGTTTTGTATTTTTTGATTTTTTGAATTAGTTATGCACATTTGAATGTATAGTAAAACTTTTTGAAGGGTTTTCATAAATATTCTTATCTAGGAGCTGAGGCTCACAAAACTAGCATTGGATCTCTGATGAAATAGCATGTTGTGAACCTAAAAATGATTTTTACAAAAAATATCAGCATGAAATCATGTACCTGTAGTTCATATCTTACCCACTTCCAGCCGATTCGGCAGGATTTGTCTTTTTCACCAGAGATGGAATAAAAGGTTTGAGATACTCAAGTTAGGAAATTGTACATGCTAGGTTGTCTAGTATTTTGAAAAATAGGATGTTATCATTTTGAAACTTCAATTTGGAGGTTGCTTCACAAATCCCCCCTCTTTCAGCACTCAGAAAATAGAAAAAGGATTTTCTGTGCGTCGAAAAGGAAAACTTTGTACTACAACATTGTTAGTCATCCCATTATACACATGCATGCCCAATATGGGCATATTATCACAAACTATTCCTTGATTGTAGCCATATCGTTGGTCATTTGACCCAAGAGCCAGAAAACGTCGGAGGAGATAAGTCATTTTGTGAAGTTTTTTTTTTGAAATATGATCAATAGTCCAAGTTTGATATTTTTCCTCACAACTATGTCACATAACATGACACCATGCGAAGGTTTTGTATTTTTTTGATTTTTTTTGAATTAGTTATGCATATTTGAATGTCTAGTCAAACTTTTTGAAGGGTTTTCATAAATATTCTTAGCTAGGGGCTGAGGCTCACAAAAATAGCATTGTATCTCTGATGAAATAGCATGTTGTGAACCTAAAAATGATTTTTATAAAAAATTATCAGCATGAAATCATGTACTTGTAGTTCATATCTTACCCACTTCCAACCGATTTGGCAGGATTTGTCTTTTTCACCAGGGATGGAATAAAAGGTTTGAGATACTCAAGTTGGGAAATTGTACATGCTAGGTGGTCTAGTATTTTTGAAAAATAGGATGTTACCATTTTAAAACTTCAATTTGGTGGTTGCTTCACAAATTCCCCCTCTTTCGGCACTCAGAAAATAGAAAATAGATTTTCTGTGCGTCAAAAAGGAAATTTTTTTACTATAACATTATTAGTCATCCCATTATACACATGCATGTCTAATATGGGCATATTATCACAAACTATGCCTTGATTCTAGCCATATCATTGGTCATTTGACCCGAAAGCGAGAAAACCTCGGAGGAGATATGTTATTTTGTGAACGGTTTTTTGAAATATGATTAATAGACCAAGTTTGATATTTTTCCTCACAACTATGTCACATAACATGACACCATGCGAAGGTTTTGTATTTTTTTGATTTTTTTTGAATTAGTTATGCACATTTGAATGTCTGGTCAAACTTGTGAAAACCCCGTTGACTGCATCCTAAACCCAGCTAACCCTAAGGCCGAATGAGGAACGTAGATCTAACCCTAGCGCGACACTGTGGACGTCTGATCGCGTCTTCTAGAAGGATTCCGCGGGTGGCTCTGGACGATTCGTGGAAGGGCTTGTTCTGCAACCTGATTGGTTGACATCTCTTAGAAGGATTTTGCGGCTAGCTCTTGGCGATCCGTGGGATGGATGATTTTGGAATATGATTAGCTCGTATCATTTTTCCATGAACAGATAAGGTACAACGTGGCACACTCCATTGACCGTTGGATCGAGCGTGGCATGCGAGGGCGCTGGGCGGGGCGGTCGGCACCATGCATGCATGTTATGCAGCTGCCTCTCGCGTCGCAGTCTAGCTATTTTGCATGCAGCCAACCGACGCAGCAGCGCTGCAGCGTATTTACTCCTTCCGTCGCATTAAATAAGTATACGTCTAGCAACTTTCTTCAGTCAAACTTATTCCCCTCCGGTTCATGCGCCGTAGAAAAAGTCAATATTTATAAACTTTGACTACGTATATAAGAAAAAAATATCAAAATCTAAAATATGTAATAAATATAAGGTACATCATGACACACTCCATTGACCGTTGGACTGAGCGTGGCATGCGAGGGTGCTGGGCGGGGCGGGCTGCACCATGCATGCATGCCATGCAGCTGCCTCTCGCGTCGCAGTCTAGCTATTTTGCATGCAACCAACCGACGCAGCAGCGCTGCAGCGTATTTACTTCCTCTGTCGTATTAAATAAGTGTACGTCTAACAACTTTCTTCAGTCAAACTTACTCCCCTCCGGTTCACGCGCCATAGAAAAAGTCAATATTTATAAACTTTGACTATGTATATAAGAAAAAATATCAAAATATAAATATGTAATAAATATAATTAGATTCACCATAACACATACTTTTATATTATATAAAATTGATATTATAAAAGTTAGTATTTTGTTTTTAAACTTAGCTTCATACTCTCTCTATTCCCTCTAATTGACATCCCTCTGATTACTCCTACCGATTTTTCTTCTTACCCGTTGAGTTTCCATGTGTGAGTTTGTTGCATGCATTGTGTAAAAACAAACGAGTTTGCTGCATGTCGTGTGATAACTACCTTGGTCATAGATTCCTGCATTTATTACCGAGTAAATAAATGTCAAATTCTATTTTCTCTTTTATTTTTCATTGCTAATGAACAACTACCTTGAATGTTTTTTCTCTCTTTCACATTAATGCATGCATGCATGCAGGGGCGGAGGCGACAATGCAGGGATCACGTCGCATCCTAGAAATTTTTTTGTACTGACCAAATTGACCACGCACGCGGCTACGCCCGCTGCCTACACGCAACGCAGCGCACGCGGCTGCGCTAACGCAGGATTCACACGCCGTCCTTCACGCTGAGCCCTCAATAAATAGGCAAAACGCCTTTGCCTCCTCATCTTCAACCTCGAGCCCTAGTCCCTTTGCCTCCTTTGCCTCCTCCCAGCCCGAAGAAACACTTCGGCGACCATGGCGACCTCCTCCCTACTTCCCTTCGGAATCCGAGGTCAGCGATGAGGACAACCACCCGGACCATAGGCAGGTCTAGGAGCAGGAGGCGCCCACGCACCCGAGGCGTGGAAACAAGGGGTGGCGACGCAAAGCCCCGCCCTGCCCGGGGCCAAAGGCCACTTCGTCCACAACCCCCTCCCCAGCGTCGGCGGCAACCTCCCCGACCTCGGCCCCTCCGACGAGTATTAGAAGGCGGCGGAGAAGCAGGAGGCGAAGGAGCTGGCTGCCTATGCCAAGTGGGAGGAGAAGAAGGCCGCGCGCTCCCTGAAGAAAAGGCAGAAACGGGAGGAGGAGGACCGACGGGAGGCCAATCACTGGGCCTTCCAGGAGGAGCAGTGACGGCGGGAGGAACGGGAGAGGGCGACGGCTTGGAGGGCGGTGGCACTGCCCCCACCGTCGATGGAGTAGGGCAGCCTCCCGACGACGAGGTTGGCCGGCAGCCGGGCTAAACCCACGTATTAGCTAGGGTTAGGGTTTAGCCTAGGGTTTAGGCGCCGGGCCCTTAGGATTAGTTTCCCTTAGGGTCTATGTAATGTGTGGCCCCTCTCTATATTGTATCCCTTGTGTTTTATTGTAATGTTATCTAATATATGTAATGTTATCTAATATATTATCTATGTGATCGACTTGTGTTTTATTGTTTTATTGTATTGTCATTTGTCAAAACACCCAAAACAACAAGTGCATAAAACAAAAGACACAAAAAAAGTTCTCATTTAATACTCGTGCAATATTTATAAAATGAGTGAAATTAGAAAAGCTTAAAAGAAATAATAAATTAACGTTATGATGGTTGATTATTTTAGAACAACACATGCAACACATGGTTCATTTTCAAACAACACATTTACATAAGTTAAAGGGGCGCTCAACTTAAAGTGCTCGGCTTGTTAGTTAACTGAATGCCCTTGGCCTTCATTTATATATTTAATTTCGCAAAAAAAAAGATTGCGACCTGAGCACGAGTATCTGCAGATCCACACGTTCCTAGTTAGATTGTAACGTGAGTACTATTTTTTTGCCCAATCTACAAGTAGTTATTATTGGGCCTGGATACGACCATTTTGGCCTGACTAAGTTCTATTTGGGCCTGGTCTTTTTCAATCACTCCTCGTTAATTGTTTTTTTACTTTTCAACCCCTCCCCCTTCCATGCACACTGATGAAACTGAATGAACACTGACGAAATTGAAGGAACACTGATTTCGAAAACAGAGCAGCTCAAAATTTGCCCGAATTTGTGTTGCATTTTATTCAAGCCAAAGACATAGACCATTACATCCATCTTCGCAGGTTCTACGATAACAAAGCATTACTCGAACACTGATTGCGCCGTCTAATGACTAATGATCAGGAGATAAACTAATTCGAGAGAAATTACACAAAAATAAAAAAACCGGCCATCAGATTGTCCTGTTTCTTCAATTCGATGATTTGCCTTAGATACTTGTTCATCTTCTTCAGCTCGGCCTTCACTTCCGTATCCACCGTAGTACCAGCGGAAATGGGGTTGCCAGATCCCAATTGCTCTACCACAGACGGGTTTTTGAGCTCCCGGGATGCTACCTCCACCCCAATTCGCTCGATGTACTCATCAAGCCACTCAAAATGCCCACATTTTGGCAGTTCCTGAAATCGCAGGGATGAACCCTAAATCCCAAATTCGATGAAATGCATGAAAGTTTGAAAGAAAAGCAAGAAATTGGCGCTCGGAACACTCAGATCTCACATTTCTCAGCTCGGGCTTGCTCTCACACTTCACAAATTCCCGGCCAATGTTGCCGTTCTTATCGGTGGATGTGACAAGCAGCTTCAGGGGCGCGGTACGGGGGCAATCGGGGCACCTCCTCATCGGCACCGCACGATACCGAGGCCATGAGCGGTGGGAGGCTGAAGCAGAGCTCGACATCCCTCGCCGGCGTTGCCGCACTTGCTCGCCGGAGAAGAAAACGGAAGGGGATGAGATGTTGGAACGGTGGCGGGAGTGCTCGGGTGCGGGGACGGATCGGGCCAACGGCTCTCTTCAACCACAGCATGGGTCCCACGATATGAGGTGGACATCAGGTGAGTTCCGCCGTGACGTGGAGAGGCTATGGCTCCTACTCTGCTCCGCTGATTCGAATTTGTTGACGGTCTCGTGAGGTTAAGTGAAAGTGTCGCACGGGAGCTATTTGCCGCTTCAGAAGTGTCGCGTGCGAGCTATTCTTTGCAACGATATAGTGTTTTTCCAATTCCACGTAAAGACGTCGCATGGGAGCTATAAACCCGTTTTTTCGAAGATAGAAAACTGTATCGGGGTGGCATGCACAACCTCGCAATTCAGTAGAAGGGCAGTTTTCTTTTCAAGAAATTCAGTAGAGCTGGTCCTTACTACAGAACCATCTTATCTGATGAGACCGACCATTAAAGATGGTTTAGCACTAATAAGCTAGCAGTGGTCAGGGTGGTGGTTAGACCGTGCCAGTATCATGGATATATATGATATTTGGCGAAATCACCACATTGGAACTGTCAGAGACGGATGCATTCTGGTGGAAGGTCGAAAGTCTCCAATCGAAAAACAAAAACCGTCTCAGGTAGTTAATCTTTCCGATGCACTCATGTTCGGCATGACCAATTGAAAATTGATTTATTTATATATATGTTCACCCGTTATCACTAGCATTTGTGTTTCTCTTATATATATATAAACCTGTTATCACTCATATTCGTGAACCCTTATAATTTACTAATGGGGCAAAACTTTTTCAAATATGAAACATTTTTCGAATCTAGACAATTTTTAAATCTAAACATTTTACAATATAACATTTTCAAAAATATACAAACTTAAATAAAACGAAAACAAACAAAGAAAACAAAAAAGAAATTGAAAAAATCCGACGGACAACCACAACAGAAGCTGAAAAAACCATGCAGAATACATAAAACAAAACCTGGGAGGAAGAACCAAAACCACAATAGATGGGCCTGGCCTGATAGCACATGCAAAAGGCACTGCGTTGAGCGGCATATAGGGTTTTCCATGGCGAGTGGCATCAAGGAGACATTTGTAATTTCCCAAATAGTGAGCATAACAAGTGGAGTCAGAGCTCTTTTTTTTGAGAACTTTAGAGCTTTTCTTCGGTGCATTGAATATTGACGATCAACTACCGCCATTCCTTCTGTTAAAAAAAAGTACTCCCTCGGCCTAAATTAATTGTTGCATCTTTGTTAAAATTTGCTCTATATTCGTGTCACTACAAGAATAGATGAACACGCCGACGGCCAAACGTCGGGCCCGTCGGCCTAGACCGTGACAAGACGAGCCCCGCCAAGCAGCCGTTGGCGTACACCTGTGTCATCAGCGTATCTACGCCGAGGGCAGCCGTCGGCGTAGCTATTTTTCCTTTTACCTCATTAAATTTTGAAAATCATAACTAAATCATTCTAATTCAGAAAAATACAAATAATATATTAAAGCATAAAAATAAGATCTATCTATCTATACTCAAATATTACATATTTATAAAAAAAATAAGTGAAACATAAAACATTATATATAGTTTAAAACTGACATAAAAATTTCAAAAACTTCGAAATAATGCGAAACCTTCGCGTGATATCATATTATGTGACGTAGTTACAAGGAAAAATATCAAACTTGGTATATTGATTATGTCTGAAAGAACCCTTCACAAAATGACTCATCTCATTCGAGGTTTCTTGGCTTTCGGGTCAAATGACCAATATTATGGCTAGAATTAAGACATAGTTTGTAATAATGTGCTCATGTTGTGCATACATGTGCATCATGAGATGATGAACAATGTTGCAGGAGGAACTTTTCTTTTTCGTCACACAAAAAATCCATTTTTCATTTTCCAATCACAAAACCGAACGGTTTTATGAATAAACCACCAAATGGCTAATTCAAAATGCTACCACCATATTTTACAAAAATACTATACCACCTTATATGGACAATGTCCCAACTGGGAAATCCGAAACCTTTCCGTCTACCCCTGGTGAAAAAGATAAATTCCTGCTGAATCGGTAGGAAGTGAGTCAGATATGAACTACGGGTACATGATCCGATGCTCATGTTTTTTTAGAAAAATCATTTTTAGGTTCACAATATGCTATTTTTATCAAAGACCCAATGCAAGTTTTCCTTTTCGTCGCACCAAAACGCCATTATTCATTTTCCGAGCGCAAAAGGAGGATTTTCTGAAGCAACCACCAAATAGCTAATTAAAAAAGGGGGATTTGTGATTAGTTGATATGGATACCATATTTAGATTCCTTTCATTTTTATGATCAATTTAGACATATTATTTATAAAATTCCAATTTACGGATTTAAAGATATTAATTATTCCATATTACATAGAAAATTACAAAAAGTAAAATTATTATATTTTTATTTGAATTCAATAGCATTTTATTTGAATCAGTAATATTTTTACTTATTTATTGTTGTTTACTTAAATAAGTGTTTCTAGTTTCAAAAAATAAAAACATGTGACATAATGATATAAGAGTTAATAGGATTGATATCGTAGTATTGACAACTAGGTACAAATTGCTTCGCGGAATATGATTCGAAAGGAACGGAGAAGTTAAGCGTGCTGGAGCTGGAGTAGTGCTAGGATGGGTGACCAAGTGAGAAGTTTGTTAAAGATTGCAATTTGATTAAAGATTAAATGTAATTAGTGTTAAAAATATTCTAGGTGAGAGATTAATGATTCAAACAATCCAACGATTTAAAAAAGATTTTTTTACAATCTGTCGTTATTATGCCGACGGGGCTATGCTGAGGAAAAGGCCGTCGGCGTAGCATACGCCTACGCCGCCGCATAGAGCTACACCGACGAGCAAAAATGCCTTCGCCGAGAGAGATCTTTGCCGAGGAGGGACAGCCGTCGGCGTAGCATACGCCGAGGGCTTGGCCTACGCCGATAGCCTTTTGCCCTCGGCGTAGCGTGTCGTTCCTGTAGTGTATATATTTAGACATGTTTAGTGCATATGTCTGTTTATTTTGAAAAACGCTGCGACAATTAATTTAAACAACCGAATGCTCTCCGGGAGTTAGGATCAATCCCGCGACGAGAGAATATTGCTCTCTCCTAGAGTTGGCAAAGCCCAATCCTATATCCTATGGAGTTACGGCGAAACATGCTGAAGCCAGCCATTTCAGCAATTGTAAAATGTATCTTGTATCTTTTTCTAATTTTTTTCTAAAATTTGGTAGATCTATTAATAATTATCAACAACAGTACAAAAAATTCAAACATAATAAAAATTATAAAAAGATCCATAGACCACATAGCGTCGACTACATACCCTATCACCAGCCGAAGGTGCGTCGTCGTCGTCCCCCTATTAGCGAAGTTAGACAAAATTTGTTGTAATAGACGGACGAGAAGTCGTCGTGTCAAGGCCCTAAAGGACCAGCACACAAGAACATCAAAACCATTGCTGACTGCCTACGAGGTATGGGTTGAATCTTTTGCATGACATATTTCAAATTGGAGAATATTGTAATATTTATAATCCTTAAGAACCATAACTACAGTACCTATTTTAGAGAGAGCCCAATAATCCTATGTTATTTTTTTTTGTTCTTCCTCTAGCTTCGCTGGCCCGTGTGCCTAGCTTGAGAATGGACAAAGATGACTTGTTTTTTTATAGTTCAGCACCACAAACTGGACCAGATTTTTTTTTAAAAAAAAATCACAAAGTAGCCTGTTTGCACGACTCACCTGGCCGTAGCGTCGTAGCCCCGGACGCCATGCATGCAGGTAAACAGGACATTTTGTGAAATGTTTTCAGATCCGGTCTACCTATAGAAACATTCATGCCTTTTTTGTCCATTCTCACGCGTCTAGCAGGAGAGAAGGCAGTGGCATCTACTAGCACTGGAACCTATCTTCTGTAGGGTAGCGAAGCGTGACACGTACTACGGGTCAACGTCGTCGTCGATGCTACGCCGTGGATCCGTATCAACAGCAGTTCGATGCTTTCGCTGAGCAGAGCAGAGGTGACAAACTCGTGTGAGATTTGGCACGCAGCTAGATAGATGTGACGGATCAATCGGACGAGACCGCGACCTCACTCGCAGAACATGCCAGTCTCGTCGCCGGCCGGCGGGCGGCCAGGAGAAGTTTTTCACGTCTCGCGCGCGCAACGGTGCTTTGGTCGTTTGTGTTCGACGGTGTGCGTATCAGCCGCGCCCCAGGTGCTGACCCCCAAGGAGGCAACGACTAATTTAACCAGTACCACGCGAGAGCAGACAGCTGTGCTGTGTACAGAACATAGCCTTCGTTTGGACTTTGGAGATTCCGCCGGTGAAAGGGAAGACCCCCAAGGAGTATCTTTTTCGCGACTGACGGTTATTGCATTGCATGCTATGTTAAAATTCAAGGTGTCGCAAGTTTCCAATTAGGCATTTAATTTAACTGAGCTCTATAGGGAGATTCTAGGATCGATTGTGTTGAATATAAATATATTGTCTAATACTTCCTCCGTCCCAAAGGTTAAGGCTTTTATTTTCTTTTTATCAATCACTGGCTGCAGCGACATGATTGTGCTTACGCAGTTAGGTGGTAGCTACGCCTTTTAACTAGCTAACCATGGAATGGTTTGCTAGCTCGGTATGTCCGCGGTGTCGGAGAAAGAGCACGCCTGCAGATGCAAAACCGAGCTTTGAGTTCGATGGGACACCGGCAGTTGGTTGGGCGGATAGCTATTGCAATTTCAACCGCAACACATTAATTGACACCAACGTTAACCATTCCATTATTAGCAAGCTAAGACCAAGTAAAATAGACCAGCGCAAGCTATATATTCATCTGCTCACACATGAAAACCAACAAAAAAGCAAGCAAGTTTCGACCTTAGCCCAGAGCATAATGGGCCCAAAATACTGGTGTCTGTCATCGCATACGAGGTGAAGAATGTTCTAAATCAGAATTGAGGTGAAGAATGCAGTGAGGTAGCATGGACAAGTTTTGTTTTCTCATGGTGAGAAAACAGATAGTAGAACAAGCTGACAATGTTGTTCATGGCTGCCCAAAATATATACCAACAACAAGCCCAGTGTCTCTTTCAAAAAAAGAAGAAGAGATAAGATAAGCCCAGTATCCAAACACTCCAAAGTGCAAACAGGCCTTTTTTTTTGGCGATAAGTGCAAACAGGCCTTCTTCACAAGATTCACACCACCAGCGGGCTACATCATGACCCCCTGTATCCCAACCCATTTCAGGTGCAAACCGGCTGCCTTGGTACATATAATTTTTTTGTTTTAGCTCAACTTTTTTTTTCTGTTTTGTGAAAATAATACTCTCTCCGATCCATACCTAAATATTCGACGCTTATTATGAATCAGAAAATGTAGAAAGAATTATAGTGGATGAGAATAACGTCATATAGTCAAGGTCTACATGGCCATGGACAACCAAACAAGCTGCACAAGCAGAACCAAATCCATTCTTCATGATGCATCCGCCGGGCCAATCCTAGAAACAAGAAACTTACAGCGAGCATCCAGTCACGCTCTTAATAAAAGGCCTAGCTGGATAGTGGATAGCAAGCATAAAACATTGCCATTCTTTGGGTGTGGCTGCGAGAGAAATCAGCGGTAGCGGTTCACGGCGCCGGCGCGTCGCCGCGAGAGAGCTTGGCGGCCGGAGCGCAGATCAGTACTGGATTATACCGGACGCCGGCCACGGCCACGGCAGCCTGACGTTACAGGCACGTCACGGGATCCGTTTCCGTGTGCTGCGAAATGGACTTCGTCTTTCTCTCCGGTGACAATGATCTATATATCGGAAGAGATAGGATGTTCTTGAGACGTCTCAACTAACAAAAGCTATGGCGTCGTCCCGTTATGGCCGACCGGGCAAAGATCCGAGGCATTTTGAGGCTATTTTTTCGTGGTCCTCGCACTGATGACCATCCATGGTGACTATATTCCCTAGACAATGATATATTCACAGGCAGACAGCACTATCAACACCGTGAGAACGATGTAACTAAAGTGAGGTCTCTCCACGGATTGGTATGGTCAGCATTATGCAATATGTATGTAGGGTATTCATGGAGGGATTTGCTGTTGGATAGAGCCCCTGCACAGTTTGGGAGTTGCCCAATTAATGGACAATGGTGATGTTTGTTTTCTTCTGTTACAAGTCGCCGAGGTGCCATGTTTTCTTTTTTATCTTCTGCTTTTATTTTGGCTTGTGTGTTTTTTCGGACTCAGCTAAGTCTTAACATCACGTTGTGCAAATATAGGATGTAATTGATATCTTCTTATACCAATATATTCCCCGCTATCGAAGACATGTGATATATTTTTTCTGTCTCAGCTAGCTAGTTTTTGTTGAAATTTGGTGAGTTTTGGGCTGCTGGTCCATTAGACAAATTTTAAAATTCTCTTTGACCCACTTGTGCATGGCAGCATATGACTGTGCTAGTGGTGCTAAAGTTTAGTCTCACATTGCTAGTTAAAGGAGAGTTGGACCACCTTATATAGTAGAGTGTTGCATCACTCACTAAGGTGTGACAAGGAGAGAAGCCCTCGCGCACTCCCCCTCCGACGCTGCCTCGGCTTGACACGACGGCTTGCGGGAATCTCGTCGAGCTGAGCTTTATTTTGCTGGTTGGGAAAATTAATTATGAGTCATTAATGGACGCGTTAATTACAACCGTTTCTAGTTTTTATAGACATGGGCTGAGCCCCACGATCTCCCTAACCTGTACTCTGTGCTAAACCTAATCGATCAATCCACACACGCGCCTACCTCCAGAATCTTGCGCCGCCGCTTTCGTCTTCCCTATCCCGGCTTGCGGCGTGCACCGCAGATCGAGACAGTAGGCCTCCGGAACCCCGCCTCTCATGAACATTTACGGGTGAGGGGCGATCAGGTTTTTGGGGAGCGCTCAAGCGCGACTAATGGCAACCACGACGTCGTCCGACGACGAGTTTCCGAACGATGACTTCTTCCCGGACATCACCAATCTCTTCGACAACCTCAACATGGGCGACCACGCTGCTACGACCGCTGCGGCTGCTATTCAGCCTACATTGTATGTGATTCTCAACTGTCTTTTTCAGATTATGCTAGAGTTCTTTGTTCTAGCGTTTGGTGTAGATGTGATAGTTTTATCTTCTATAAATGTAATCTGTTCATCTACTTTGTTGATCTGTATTGGTTTTAGTACCATTTGTATGATCATGATTTATCAGTTTATTATTCGGATTAAATCATATGGATTATTACTTATATTTTCAACTATCCAAAAACCTGATTATAGGCAACTGAATCCACTGGTGTAGCCGCGGCTACTAGACCGCCTCCTTTTGATGACATGCACTATAAGAGAGGCGCAAAAGAGCAGTCTTATGGTTTGAAAACCTAAACTGCTACAGCGCCACTCTTGCAAGCTTGAAGGAGATCTTTCTGCTAAGCAGGAAGCGACATTTAAGAAAGTCGATATCATGTTTATGGCGGCTTTGTTCAGTGTTCTTGAGGACAACATTGTTGATCCGTATACGTCATTTGATAATGGCAAGGATGCGTGAGAAGCGCTCGAGGCCAAGTTTGGGGTCTCGGACGCTAGCACTGAGTTGTATGTCATGGAGCAATTTTATGACTACAAGATGGTTGATGAGCGCTCCGTCGTTGAGCAAGCTCATGAGATACAATCACTTGCCAAAGAACTTGAGCAGTTCAAGTGTTCCTTACCAGACAAATTTGTGGCTGGTGGAATTATTGGCAAGCTTCCTCCCTCGTGGAGGAACTTTGCTACTTCTCTGAAACATAAGAGACAAGAGTTTTCTATTACGGATCTCATTGGGTCTCTTCATGTGGAAGAGAAGGCGAGAGCAAAGGACAAAACTGCTCGAGGATTTGAGGGAGGTTCTACTGCCAATTTAGTGTAGAGGAAAAACTTCCAATCCCACAAGTTCAAGAACAAGAACAAAACTGAAGGAAAGGGGAAGTTTGATGGCAAGAACAAGGCCACACACTCAACCAACTTCAAGAAGAAAAATGATAAGAGGAAAGGCTCTTGCCACGTTTGTGGTGATCCTGATCATTGGGCTACTAGCTGCCCTAATCACTTTGACAAGCGTCAATATGGGAACAGCGGCAAGGCCACTAATGTTGTTATTAGCGATACTGAGATGAAGGATGTTGGGTATGGTATTTTACCTACTATCCTTTCAGTATGTCATTCTTCTGATTGGTGAATAGACACATGTGATAATACACATGTATGTTCTGATATTTCCATGTTTTCCTCTTATCAGGTCTCAAGGACTTCTTCCGTGCTGATGGGAAACAAATCACATGATTCCATTCATGGTGTTGGTACGGTAAATCTGAAGTTTACTTCGGGGAAGACCGTACAGCTGAAGAATGTGCAGCACGTTCCCTCCATCAATAAGAATCTCGTCAGCGGATCGCTTTTATGTCGAGATGTCTTTAAGTTGGTTTTTGAGTCCAGTAAAGTTGTAATTTCTAAGTATGTATAATTTGTTGGAAAGGGTTATGAGTGCGGAGGTCTGTTCTGGTTGTCTTTGTGAGACTCATGTACTAAAGTTATTAATCATGTTTGCAATGATAATGAGTCCAATGTTTGACATTCACGACTTTGTCATATTAACTTTGGTTGCATGACGCGGCTAGCCAATATGAGTTTAATTCCGAAATTTACCACTGTCAAAGGTTCTAAGTGCCAAGTTTGTGTGCAAGCAAAGCAACCCCGCAAGTCTCATATGGCTGCGGAACTGAGAAACTTAGCACCGCTAGAACTTATACATTCAGATCTTCGTGAGATGAATGGTGTGTTGACAAAAGGTGTAAAAAGATATTTTATGATGTTGATTGATGACTCCACTAGATACTGCTATGTTTATCTTCTGAAATCTAAAGATGAAGCTTTGAACTACTTCAAAATCTATAAAGCTGAGGCAAAAAACCAACTTGATCTTAATATCAAGCGGCTAAGGTCGGATCATGGTGGAGAGTACTTTTCAAATTAATTTGATTTATTCTGTACGGAACATGGTATTATACATGAGAGGACGCCTCCCTACTCACCTCGGTCAAATGGGTGGCCGAAAGAAAGAACCGCACTCTAACTGATTTGGTTAACGCCATGTTAGATACATCGGGTCTTTCCAAGGAATGGTGGGGGGAGGCGCTAATGATTGCGTGTCATGTCCTAAATCATGCTCCTGTAAAGGATAAAACCATGACTCCATTTGAGGAATGGGAAAAGAAAAGGCTTAAACTCTCTTACTTACAAACTTGGGGTTGTTTGGCGAAAGTCAATATTCCAATACCCAAGAAGCGAAAGCTTGGACCAAAACCGTGGATTGTGTTTTTCTGGGATATGCTTTTCATAGCATTGGCTATAGATTTTTGATAGTAAAATCTGAGGTATCCGACATGCATGTTGGTACAATTATGGAGTCGAATGATGCGACTTTCTTTGAGGACATCTTTCCAATAAAAGGTATGTCTAGCTCATCAAATCAGGAGATGACTAGTCCATATAGTCAGGAATTTTCTATAATTCCTGAACCCACTATGCTGATAGAACACTTTGATGATCCTGTGGAGTATGGCAATGAAGATCCCAAAAGGAGCAAGAGACAAATGACTACAAAGTTATTTGGTGATAATTTTATTGTGTACCTTGTGGATGATACTCCCACTTCTATTTCAGAAGCTTATGCATCTCAAGATGCTGACTACTGGAAGGAAGTTGTCCGAAGCGAGATGGATTCCATCTTAGGTAATGGTACTTGGGAAGTCACTGATCGTCCTTATGGATGCAAACCTGTTGGATGTAAGTGGGTGTTCAAGAAAAAGCTTAGACCTGATGGTACCATTGAAAAGTACAAGGCACGTCTTGTGGCCAAGGGTTATACCTAAAAAGAAGGTGAAGACTTCTTCGATACCTACTCACCTGAAGCCAGATTGACCACTATTCGAGTACTACTATCCTTGGCTGCCTCACATGGTCTTCTCGTTCATCAAATGGACGTTAAGTCATCTTTTCTAAATGGAGATCTAGATGAGGAAATTTATATGGAGCAGCCTGACGGATTTGTAGTAGATGGTCAAGAAGGAAACGTGTGTAAGTTAGTGAAGTCTTTGTATGGTCTTAAGCAAGCTCCTAAGCAGTGGCACGAGAAGTTTGAAAGAACTTTAACTGCTGAAGACTTTGTTGTAAACGAAGCTGACAGATGTGTGTACTATCGCCATGGTGGGGGCGAGGGAGTTATTATGTGTCTCTATGTTGATGACATATTGATATTTGGGACCAACCTCGCTGTTATTGAGGAGGTCAAAGAGTTCCTATCTCGCTTCTTTGAGATGAAGGACTTGGGAGTGGCTGATGTAATCTTAAACATCAAGCTACTAAAGGATGACAATGGTGGGATTACATTGCTTCAGTCTCACTATGTGGAAAAGATATTGAGTTGCTTTGGGTATAGTTACTGCAACTCTTCTCCAACGCCTTATGATCCGAGTGTGCTACTTCGAAAGAATCGAATGACTACTAAAGATCAATTAAGATATTCTCAAATTATTGGCTCGCTCATGTATTTAGCCAGCGCTACTAGACCTGACATCTCCTTTGTTGTAAGCAAACTGAGTCGATTTGTGTCAAATCCTGGAGATGATCATTGGCATGCTCTTGAAAGAGTTTTGCACTATTTGAAA
The DNA here is from genome assembly GCA_916181665.1 of Avena sativa. Lineage (NCBI taxonomy): Eukaryota > Viridiplantae > Streptophyta > Magnoliopsida > Poales > Poaceae > Avena > Avena sativa. Next base: position 85,883,323 of record OV702285.1, on the reverse strand, counting down.
GGCACTGTGAGTTATGGTATTCACTATACTGGGTATTCACGGGGTACTTGAGGGATATAGTGATTCAAACTGGATATCTGATGCTGATGAGATTAAGGCCACAAGTGGTTATTTGTTTACACTTGGTGGTGGCACTGTTTCCTGGAAGTCTTGCAAGGAGACCATCTTAACAATGTCAACAATAGAAGCAGAACTCACAGTATTAGACATAGCCACTGTTGAAGCAGAGTGGCTTCGCGAGCTTTTGATGGACTTACCTGTGGTCAAAAAACCAATACCCGCCATCCTGATGAACTATGATAATCAAACTGTGATCGTCAAAGTAAACAGTTCTAAGGATAATATGAAGTCATCAAGGTATGTGAAGAGGAGATTGAAATCTGTCAGGAAACTAAGAAACTCCAGAGTTATTGTGTTAGATTATATCCAAACATCTAAAAACTTGGCAGATCCCTTCACAAAGGGTTTATCATGCAATGTGATAGATAATGCATCGAGGGAGATGGGTTTAAGACCCACGCTATGAGTTGATCCCAGTGGCAACCCACTCTATGTGATCGGAGATCCCGTGAATTAGAGCTGGGAGACAAGTTGTTGGTCAGCTGAGAGGAGAGTATCCCCATATTATATTTACATCTCTATAAAGATGCAATACGCTCTTGATCTACATGGTAGGTTGATATTTATCTTAATGTGTTCCAAGTGGCTTTTATAAACGGAGATGTTGTCCTGCAGAACATCTCTTGAGGAACACACCTATATGAGTCTGACTGTCAAACGTCACAGTCCGTGAGAGTTGGGTGCTCTCTAATAAACTCATGAAAGTCCCTGGAGTATGACGCATAAGCTCCAAACCGCGGGGAAGCCGACGGTAGCCCTGTACCGGTCTAAATTTTGTGCGAAACTAGCGCACAGAAAACTTGTAGTTCAAGGCATAGTCCAATATTCAAGTTGCTAGCTAGTGTAACATGAAGTTTAATGTGGAAGTTCAATTAACAGTCTCCACTACAGCCGGTATATAAAACAATGTTCTGAAATAAAAGTGATGTGATGTGCCAATGAGATTTTGTGGGGTATTGTTGGAATTTGGTGAGTTTTGGGCTGCTGGACCATTAGACAAATTCTAAAATTCTCTTCCCTACTTGTGCATGACAACATATGGCTGTGCTAGTGGTGCTAAAGTTTAGCCCCATATTGCTAGTTGAAGAGGAGTTGGACCACCTTATATAGTAGAGTGTTGCGCAACTCACTAAGGTGTGACAAGGAGACAAGCCCTCGCGCACTCCTCCTCTGACGCCTCCTCGCCATGCCTCGCCTCGTCACGACGCGCGCGTCGCGGGTTGCGGGAATCTAGCCGAGCCGAGCTTTATTTTTCTAGTTGGGAAAATAAATTATGAGTCATTAACGGACGCGTTAATTACAGCCGTTTCCAGTTTTTATAGACGTGGACTGTTACCGACTCAGACGTGGGCTGAGCCTCACGATCTCCCTAACATGCACTATATAAGTGTCTGTGCTAAACCTAATTGGTGAATCAATCCACACACGCGCCTACCTCCAGAACCTTGCGCCGCCGCTTTCGTCTTTCCCATCCCGGCTTGCGGCGTGCATCGCAGATCGGGACAGTAGGCCTCCGGAACCCCGCCTCTCGTGAACCTGTACGGGTGAGGGGCGATCAGGTTTTTAGGGAGATCTCAAGCGCGACTACTGGCAACCACGACATCGTCCGACAACGAGTTTCCGAACGACGACTTCTTCCTGGACGTCACCAATCTCGTCGACAACCTCAACATGGGCGACCATGCTGCTGCGACCGCTGCGGCTGCTATTCAGCCTACACTGTATGTGATCATCAACTGTATTTTTTAGATTATGCTAGAGTTCTTTGTTCTAGCGTTTGGTGTAGATGTGATAGTTTAACCTCCTATAGATGTATTCTGTTCATCTACTTTGTCGATTTGCATAATTGGTTTTAGTACCGTTTGTATGATCATGCTTTATCAGTTTATTATTCGGATTAAATCATATGGATTATTGCTTATATTTTCAACAGTTCTTCATATCACGTGGTGCAAATATGGGGTGTAATTGATATCTTCTTGATACCGATATGTTTTCTTTTACAAAAGGAGGTTCAAACCTCCCGATCTCGCCATCAGAATGATGCCACAACCTTTTTATTATATTATTCAGCAATGCTTTACAAAATAATACATCGATTAACCAGGAGTGATCTACATAAAAACTCAAACTTGATGATGGGTGCGGTATGTAGGGTATTTGTAATGGGGAGTATTGTTGTCTGCATGTAGCATCAAATTTTTTTCTTACATCTAACTTTTTTCTTCCAAGAAATAAGTAAAAAATTCCATAGAAAGTTTTCGTAATATTTAATCCCTTCGTTTGAAAAAAGATGTCATAGATTTATCTAAATATGTATGTATCTAGACGTGTTTTAGGGTATGTATACATATGTGAACCTAGACAAATTCTTTACATCCTTTCCTAATTAGACGGAGGGACCGAACATCCTACACATTCAGGGCTTGTTTGATTCATAGGATAGGAAAAGTATAGGAATAGGAAAAACATAGGATTGATATGTCATGCCAACTTGAATCCTATGGGAATAGGAATTTTGTTTGATGTAGCGAAGAAATTTTTCCATGAGGTATGATCTAATGTTTCTTTCCTATAGGAATTGCACTACAATATTCCTATAGGATTAATTCCTATAGGATGTGTTCCTATGAATCAAACAATAACATAGGAAAAAATTTCATAGGATTCAAATCCTACACAATTCCTATGCAATTCCTATGAATCAAACAAGCCCTCAGTTATTCCATGTTCTCGATTCTGTAAGCAGAGATAGTCATGTATTACAAAACGGGACTATCGAAACAGAAAGGCAATGCTTTTGTTAAATCTTGGTCATTTGAGATTTTCTTGTATGTATAAGTCGGCATCCTATGTCGGTTGATTCTTGTACAAAGATTTGCTTAAGAATGAGAGACTGAAAATTCCATCAAATAGCTAGCACCATCGGTTAGACATAAGAAAGGTTATAAGTCGCGACTTGTTTATAAACTGCCCCAAAGGCAGACTATAGTGGACAAAACACTTTCCTGGTAAAAGGTATATCATTGTAACTTACCTTTTGGTTTTTTTAGTGTTGCCTCCTACAGGTGACTGGGAGAGCCAACCCTAACCCCCTCCTTTGTCCTCTCTCCCCTCGTCATCCCTAGAGGTGGCTAACAGAAAAGCCCGTGTGACGTGGGAATGGAGGCGGATGGGCTCTCGTGTCTTGCAGGTTATTGTTTGGTAGTTGGGAGGGGTCTACGCACGGCGGCACAAGGCAGCGGGATCTATTGGAGTGGCAGAGAATGGCCAAGAGACGTAGCAGAGGTTCAAGCATGTGGCACGGGTTACTGGAGGCGACGTCACTGCTGGTTAAAACAACACAAGACCTTGGCGGCACGGGCCTATCTCGGGCCTTGGAGGTGAGATGGAGGTGTTTCAGAGCTATTGCATGCGGTGTACTCCTAGAGGCGACGAGCACCGTGGAGGATATGATGCGGGTGGTCCTAGAGGAAGTAACAAGGCCGGTTCTAGGCCCGATCTAGGTCACGGGACCGCGACATCAATGCAGCTGTCCACCTGGAGTTGGTGTGATAGTTGCAGCGTGGCGGGTCCTTGGCCATGCGATGGGCGAAAGAAATCCTAGGGTTGCACGTTCTCGATCGTGCAGGAGGTGGAAGACGGTCTATGTGCTCTCATCTGTTTGGGTTTTTGGTGGATCACGATGTTGTGGCTACGATGACCAGGTGTTGTGGCGGCGGAATAAATCAACATGAAAGGTGTTGCCCCAATTCATTGGGAGGGGTTGGAGGTGTGTGATGATACATATGAAAGGCATGCCCGTCTTTGGTTAGTGTCCAGCGGCAACGAAGCAAGTGGTTGTTGTTCCCCTCATTGGAGGCATCGTCGAGGTATGTTGGAACCCCCTCCCTTCTCACTTGTGTTTGGTTGTTGTCTCCATACTAAAGCTACAGTGACCCACATACATCAATACATGTTGTAGTATACAAGTCGATGATATAATACTCATGGAATTTTTTATTTGTAAATTTTATATCCTTCAGAGTGGTACAACAAAAATAGTGCGATTCCAAAACTATTTTATTCATACCAAGATCCAAAAGTGTACAAAGGTTTTGAGATCATGTTCGGTCCAATGAGGATTCACTGATGGTTGAAATGCAAATGGAATAGCTTTATAATCAATGGAAATACTAAGATTAAAACCATAAGAGCTGGCAACTGATTTGAGAACTGCCTTATTGCTAGCTTAACTACCTAGGCATGTTATGGTCGATTCTATGTTTACATCTATTATTTTTTGCTATATATATACCTCCGCTGACTTTTGATTATTTTGATACCCTGTTATGTGATTATTCGCCAGTACTGATCTTCTAGTCTATTGATAACGTAAGCAAGGGTTTTAAGAAGGATAGATTAAGTACGTGCATACTCAACAAGTTCTGTAGTGTTTGTATGATGCTCTAGATATGGTCGTAGATCAAAAGATCCAAGACTATACAGGTTTTGAAAATGGTTTTTAGAAAAGGCAAGTTTTAGATTTTCAAAATTTCTAAGTCTGTCAATCTTCACAGGTTGTCTAAAATTCGTGGAGTTCCTTTCATGCTGTGATTGTAATTATTTTCTAATATATGGAATAACATTTCATGTTTATACACTCTCGAGACGTGCGCTATGTTACCCATAAACATCCTTGGCCTTATTGCTCTCTTCCATACTTTCTTAGGTATAGGGCGGTTACCAAGTTTAGCCTAGTCATGCCAAGTCCCCCTCCACGATCCCATTGTCCAACCTTTGTAACGAATTTCGGTCAGAGACCTATGTTCAATTATCATTCCTTCAAATATACTATGTTGTTATTTCGTAGCACGGAATAGGAATGTTACAGACTCCCATCCGCTGATCTCTATTTTGTATCACAACCTGACTTCGCATATGAGGAGAACGAAAGGAAGAATGTATTTGTGACTCTCTCCCCATAAGAAGATCTATGGTTAGTGTTGTTTTGTACTGTGCAAGAATGACTGCTTGTTGTTGTTGTTAATCCTAACTTTCCCTGTACGATGGAATATCCACCACATGATTTTGCAACCATGATTCCATTCCCCACCATTTCTCAATTTATATCATTCGGAAAACGGTATTTTTTCTGAATGCGGGTGATAATGTTTTGAAAACATTTTCTAAATAAGTGTAAGGACATGTAAGACTTCCATTGCAATAAGCATGCAAGTCTATTCTCACATATTTGATGCAAGATGAACTTGCCTCGCAATTGCAAGATAATGCAATTAGAAGGTTTTACTTGATCCTGGACCTCGGGTTCTGGAAATAGCGATCATAGTCCGATTCTCTAATGCAGCTAGATGTAATGCAATTTCTAGGTGGGTTTTATTTGATTTCATTTTATTTGAATTTCTTTGTTTTTAGTGTATTTTTTCCTTTTTAGGGTTTTATGAGTTTTATTTGGTATATTTTATTCATTTCTTGAATTTCACTCAAATATTAATTTTTATCTTTGAATTTTCATCTCACTATGAAAATTTGGTTTACATATCATTATTTTCTTTGTATTTTTCCAAGTATTAAAGAATATTTAAATTAGACTTTTTTCAAAATCCTATTTTCACACCAAATCGAAGTGTTGGAAAAGTATCACAAAAATGATATTTGGATTCTTTGAATTTTTCTACACACAAAACTATTTTTATTTTATTTTGGGTGTTATTTATTTTCTAGTATTTCTGCCAATTTATGAAATTACTAAAATACCCCTTAAGGGTTGGTCCCACTAGTGAGACCCACTGGGTTAAAACCAGCTCATGAGACGGTTAGGTCGAACCAGACCTGTCCCACTCTCTCTCTATCTCTCTCTCTCACCCACTCTCTCGCACGCGATGACGATGGAGACTACACCGCCTTTCTCCGGCCACCTTCGGCCTCCCCCGTCGTCGCGCTTCCACCTAATCTACTTGTCCGTGATGACCCACAAGTATAGGGGATCGTAACAGTCTTCGCGAGTAGTATTACCCAATTTATTGATTCGACACAAGGGGAGCCAAAGAATACTTGCAAGCCTTAACAACTGAGTTGTCAGTTCAGCTGCACCTGGAAATAGTTCTTGCTCACAGAAGTTTATCAGTAGCAATAGTTTGTAGTAACAACAACAAAGCAACAACAGCAGTAACAGCAACAGTAAAACAGTAGCAATAGTAATAGTAGGATTCGAGTGCGGTAGGCATAGGGATGGATGGACGGGCGTTGCATGGACGAGTCTAAACATGTAACTTCAAGATCTAGGGAATTGCAGATAAATAATAACAAGCATCCAAGTACTAAACAATCCTAGGCATGTGCTCCAAATATAGTCATACATGCTCGCAATGAGAACTTGCACAATATCTTCTGTCCAGCCAGCCCGTGGCAGCGGGGCCTCTAGGGAACTACTGGCAATTAAGGTGCTCCTTTTAATAGAGCACCGGAGCAAAGAATTAACACTCTATGAACACATGTGATCCTTACACCACAGCCATCCCCTCCGGCTGTCCCAATTATTGTCACTTTGGGGCCTTTGGATCTGGACAATGATATGTGTACACAACTTGCAGATAAGATCACAAACAATACTATCATAATGATTCAATAATAATTCCAGATATGAGATCATGGCACTTGGGCCCTAGTGACAAGCATTAAGCACAACAAGTTGCAACAAAGTCAAATAGCACTAATAGAGATACTAGGCACTATTCCCTAACAGATCTTATTCAATTACATGATAGAACTAATCCAACCCCTACCATCCCCAAGCCTACAGCGGGGGATTACTCACTCATGGATGAGGGAAACATCGGTGATTAATGGAGATGTGTTGGTAATGACGATGGCGATGATCCTCTCCAAATTTGCCGTCCCGGCAGGGTGCCAGAACGGAGTTTCTAGATCCGAATCTTGGTATCTGGTGGCGGCGGCATGGCGGAACTGTTTCTGGAAAACTATCGAACCCCCCTCGGGTTTTAGGTCGAAAGGCAACTTATAGGCGCAGAGGGAGGCCGAGGGGGTGCCTGGGGTGTCTGCACCCTCTCCAGGCGCGACCAGTGGTGGGCCTGCTCCTGGGGTGGGTGTGGCCCCCCCAGGCCTCCTCTCCGTCTCTTCTTCTAGCTCAGTGGATCTTTTGGTGAAATATAATTTTTGGCATATTTTCCGGGATTTTTCCTGATAGTTCATTTTCTGCACAAAAACAAGACACCAAGGTAATTTTACTGAAAACAGCGTCAGTCTGTGTTAGTTGTATCCAAATCACACAAGTTTAGATAAGAAACAATAACAAAGTGTTTGAGAAAGTAGATACGTTTTGGACGTATCAACTCCCCCCAAGCTTAGCTTATAGCTTGTCCTCAAGCAATTCAGTTGAAAACTAAGTGCGATAAAAGAACTTTCATGAACACTTTGCTTCATATGATGTATATATTCTCAGCACAGGAGTAGATGCTTAGAAAATTCATAATAAGGAGTATGCAACTAAGTCTACTCAATAGTCATTGCAAGCTATGAAGAGAAACCAACTCAATAATAATAAGTAGCATGAAACATAAACATAAGCGACATTGCAATGCTCATAATAAGGTATGATAGAGTGGTATCTCGCTTGCCTTTGTTTCAAGAGCACAGTATAAATGCCAAGGCACCTCTGAAGTTCATATGAAGACTAGAAGTAAAGATATTAGAGATACAAGCATCAAAGTCATGACATAATTAACCAAGTTTTGAGACAAACACAAGAATGACAACTATGCTCTCAAGAAGGTGCTCATAGAATAAGTGTTGACTCAACAAGGTTGTGAAAACGGTTTTGTGAAGGTTTGAAAGGCTTCCCAATGCTGAAAGGAAGGTACTCATTATCTTTGAGCTCTCATTTCCCCTATCATAGGCATCTTCATGTGGTTAAGGTGAAAGTGAGGTCCACTCTGAATCATATGCTTGACAGACCATAGACTGGAAATCCCAAGTCCCTTGAGTACGAGGGTCGCTCCGCATGCTACTCAACTTTGGTCACCTGAAAGTTCTTGTCATTGTAAAAGCATGCATATCATCGAGAACCGCCAACGGGGTACCCCTTGCACATGGTATAGGAGCTTTCCCATAACCAAAATGACAAGGCAAGCAGACAATGAGCATCTCAGTAATCTTTCTATTTACCATATACATATCTTTTTACTGAGGACGCTTCATAGATGCTCATTATGGTGATGCTGCAAGTTTCCACCATGATTAAGCATGGCTTAGGCTAGCGTCCCAGGCGTTTCTCTAACACAATGTATAAACTCCATAAACTCACAAACTCCCCTTTTATTTCACATCGTCGACATCCATAAACAAAAGAGCAAAGTATCAACTGGATAGGGTATCCAACAAGTGTTGAAAGCATTCTCCGTGACAACACAGTTCTGCTAAATCCCAGTATATAATTAGCAAGCATATAACTTTCATGGACTAGTCACAATGGTTAAAGATTATTAAGCGCAAGGAATAAAGTGTGCCATCAAGTTCGTGAGAGCTTTATGATGGCTCAGTAGATGTGGAGCCTGTTGGGAACCCCAAGAGCAAGGTGTGAAGCAGCACAACAGCAAGTCTTCCCTCAGTTGAGAACGAGGTTATCGAACAGGAAGGAGGAAGGAAACGTCACACAGGTGTTGCAAGCAACACAGAGACCTGCACAACACAAACTCAAGACTTTGCCCCAACAAATAGTGAGGTTGTCAAGCTCACCGGTTTGCTGTAACAAAGGATTAAACTTATGGTGTGGAAGGTAATGGTTTGCAACAAGTAAACAAGTAACAGTGAAGGATGCATCAATGGTAAAGATTGGACCGGGGTCCATAGTTTACCATTGATACATCTTCCACTTTTACTTGTTTACTTGCTGCAAACCATTACCTTCAACACCATACGTTTAATCCTTTGTTACAGCAAACCGGTGAGCTTGACAACCTCACTGATTCGTTGGGACAGAGTCTTGAGTTTGTGTTGTGCAGCTCTCCACGTTGCTTCCAACACCTGTGTGATGTTTCCTTCCTCCTTATGGTTCGATAACCTTGGTTTCTACTGAGGGAAATCTTGCTGCTGTACTCTGCATACCTTGCTCTTGGGGTTTCCAACGAAGCACTCTTCCTCCCTGTTGAGTGTAGCATCAAGTAATTTCTAGCGCCGTTGCCGGGGAGGTTAAGGACGTCTTCACTAGGGGAGTCCTTCACTTCCTTTATATTTACTTTGTTTTTAGTTTACTTTGTTTCTTTTGTTTGGCTTTTTTGTCTCTTTTCAAAAAACCCAAAAAAAAATAGTCTAGTTTGGTTTGCTTGCCTTATTCAAAAACACAAAAAATTTGTTCCTACCTTAGTTACTACCATGTCTGGTTTTTATCCAATCTCTGTGACACCTATGGAAAAGATCTTTACTTTTAAACAAAAAAGTGGAGAGAGTTTCAAAGAAGCTTGGTCTAGAATCTCTGCTTTACAAAGGGAAACTGAGCCTAAGATGAGTCTTAGCTTGGTTATTGATAGTTTCTACCGTAGTATTTCTCTTTGTTATAGATATGCTTTGGATGCTGTGGCTGAAAAAGATTTTTTTGCTTTGTACTGAGGATGAAGCTTATGATGCTATAAGAAAATTAATCATGATCTATGATACAGCTGGCAAGTCTGATTCCTCTTTCACAAGTATTTTTGCTAGGTTGAACCATCTTGAGACCAGTATTGCTGCCATGAATAGTTGCTATCAAACTCTTAGGGCTTACCATGATTATGTTTCCATAAATTCTGAGCCTTCAAATTGGTTTCCCACAATTAAAGTCTCAATAAACACTACACTCTTTGATGCTCGCTGTGATATCATGTCTGAATTTTGTCTCATGCCCAAAGATATTTTTGATTCGTTGAGTCTTTGGGGGCTTATTGAAGGAGGAGAAGAAATCTCTCTTACCAACAATGCCACTATATTACCCATTGGAATAGCTGAAGGTGTGTTTACAAAAATCTCAGGGAAAATGGTGTCTACTGATTATCTTGTTATTGAATGTGTAAGCAAAGGACATATCACACTTGGAAGATCTCTACTTAAACACCTTGGGGCAGTGATAGATGTTGGTAAAGGTAGCATGCACTTTGCTCCTCCGGTAAGCAATCATATCTTCCCTAAAGATAAAAAGAAAGGTAAGAAAGGAAGGAACAAGAGGGGAAATTTTTCATTTGAAAATACTTGATTCTTCTTGCTTCTTGTGCCTAACTTAAAGGCGTTAAAGAAAAGTACTTGTTGGGAGATAACCCAAGAGTTTCCTTGAGTCTTGGAAGTTATTACTACTATAATGACCTCTCCTTATCCTTTTTGTTTGCTTTTTGTGCCAAGAATGACCTCTAATGAGAGGGAAATAAGATTTGGGGAGTTGCTGTCCCGAAACAGATTTCTGTCCTCCACCAAAAAAAATTGTGAGGAGTCTCTGTAACTCGGATTGAGCTCAAAATTTATGAATAAATCTCCCAGTATGTTGGATAACTTTCGTTAGTTCAATACTTTTTTATTTGAGCAACATAAGATGTTCGAAAAAATTCGTTTCTACCTGCTGGTCTGTTTTGACAGATTTCTGCCATTATTTGGATTTTCTTATTATTGATTCCTTTTTTAGCTCTCTTCAGGTAAATTGAGTTTCTTTGAAGGAGTTACTTCAGTAGCTTGTGTTTTTAGTGAATATCCTTGCTGTTCCAAAGCTTTGCCAGTGGTCTAATATCTTTTGAATAAGCTAATGTTGCTAATGAAAATTGTGTGAAGTTTTGTAGGAAGGAAAAATTTCAGGTGTAGAGAGAGAATGATGCAATGAGATGAAGAATGGACAAGAGCTCAAGCTTGGGGATGCCACCATGGTGTCACCCTAAAAAATATCCAAGAGGTACAAGCATCAAAGCTTGGGGATGCCCAAGGCATCCCCTTCTTCATCAATAAAAAGCTCAGGTCTGTCTAGACACTTCACTTTTATTGTTTCATGCACAATTGTGTTGTTCTTGGAGCGTCGTAGTTTTCGTTTGATTTGCTTAGTCTGTTTAGTTTGCTTGAATAAATTAGTTTGGACCCCCGTTCTCACTGTGTTGTTTCAAATAAGTTGATTGGTGTTGGAAAGGAGTAGAAAGGTCTTGCTTAGAAGTGCAAGAGGATCTTGCATTGACTGTGACTTAGACTTTAGCATGATATGCTAGGTGTTGTTTTGACCTTATGCTTAGTGATTATTGATGTAGCATGTCTTGTTCCAAACAATTGGGATTGCTTAGTGTGCGTTGAAAGAATTATGCGTTGTTTTAGCATACAAAAGCATAGTATTGTGGTATTCTCCTTTGATGATTTGTTTGGATTGACTTGGAACATGCTCACACCATGTTATTACTATGAACAAGTCACCATAGCCTCTATGATCATTTAGTCCTTGACTTGTAGTAACACTCTCTGCTTTGATTAGTAATGTTTTGTTGCTCTGCATGATTATGGCCATTATTGCTCTCTTAGTTGGTTGCTTCCAGTCTTTTGCTAGCCTCCACTTGTATGAGTAAGTTCTACTCATGCTTCTAAGTCCCAAGAAACCAAGTTATTCCAAAGTGTCCACTATAAACTCCTATGCATGGTGTGTTACACCATTCCAAGTATATTCTTGTTTTCAGCTATCTTCCAATTAAAAACTATTTTGTTATGTGAAAACTTAGTGATTAAAGCCCTCACGAACTTGATGGCACATTTTATTCTTTGCCCCTAATAAACTTTAACCATTGAGGCAACTTTGTTGTATATGATTGCACTTATAAGTTGGGATTAGCAGAACCGTGCTGTCACGAGGAACGTTTTCAACATTGCACTTGTACTTTTTGTACTCTGTTGATATCATGCTCTTTTGTCTATGGATGTTACCGGTGTGAAATGAAGTGGGAACTTGTAAGTCCATGGAGTTTGTATTCCGTGTTAGAGAAACGCCTGGGCCGCTAGCCTAAGCCATGCCTAATTATGGTGGAAACTTGCAGCATCACCATAGTGACATCTATGAAGCATTCTTCTTATAAAAAAAGAGAGACACATTGAGAAAAGAGGAAAGAGAGAAAAAAGAACCATATTCCCATGGTACATAAAAAGAATTGCTGAGATGCTCATTGTCTTCTTGCCTTGTCATTTTGGTTATGGGAAAGCTCCTGTACCATGTGCAAGGGGTACCCCGTTGGCGGTTCTCAATGATATTCAAATACTTACAGTGACAAGAACTTGCCTGGGCCCTAAGTTGAGTATCCATGAGGTGTAGCCCTCATAGTCAAGGGACTTGAGATTGCCAACTTATACTTCGTCAAGCATATACTCCAGCTTTGCCACTTTAACCTTAACCACTTCAAGATGCTTATGATAGGGGAAATGGGGGCTGAAAGCTAATAAGTACCATAATTTTTGGAAGCTCTTTTTGAAACTTGTAATCCCTACTTCCTTTACAAAAGGCCTTTCTTCCATCATTATTGAGTCTCCACCTTCTACCTTTAGGCACCATTAAGAGAGCATAGTTGTCATTCCGTGTGCAGTGTTCCAAAGCTTATTAATTGATGCATATTGTGTTATTACTTGTTCTTGTGCTACTTGTTTCTAGTCACCCTTGTGAACTTTGAAGATGTCCTATGCATTATATTGCCACTCTATGAGGGACAAGCTGATTGCCACTATGCTATGTTTTCTGTATGTGAAACAAACAAATGTTTTTCAATGCATGTTATTCATGATCTTTGTTTGTAGCTTGCCATGTTGCATGCATAGTTACTATGTCCTATTGTTAGAACTCCATCTTTCATGCACATGTTTAGAGTTCTTTGATCCCAGCTTTCAATGCTTGCAAATGGTTGGATCTTTATTGTGAAGGTGCATGTCACCTTAAAAATTATTCTTTTATCACTTACCTACTCGAGGACGAGCATGAGTTAAGCTTGGGGATGCTGATACGTTGGAAACGTATCTATATTTTTTGATGCTCCATGCTTGTTTAGTATCTACTTTGCTTTACTTGTCTACACTTTGAGGTGCTTTTTACATGTTTTCTGGTACTAACCTATTAACAAGTTGCAACAGTGCCAGATGCCTGTTTTGTGCTGTTTTTGGTTTCAGAAAAGTTAGTAAAGAAATATTCTCGGAATTGGACGGGACGAAGGACAAAGTCAATAACTTTCCGTGGGGAACAAGAAGTCTAGAGGAGATCCAGAGGGGCCAGACCCCCCCAGGCGCGGGTGGGCCCTACCCCACGCCTAGCTAGGGTTTGGCCACCCTGGCGGCCGCCTCGGTCTCCCCCTTCGCCTATAAGAAGCCCCCGATGCAGAAACTCTCAGGACCCGATCAGAAATCCACGAAACTGTCTGTAGCTGTCACCACCATTGTCCCTCGATTGGGGGGGATCTGAAGCTCTTCCCGGCACCCTGTTGGAGGGGAGATCATCCCGGAGGCCTTCTCTCCGGTATGATTCGTGAGTATTTCCACCTTGGACTATGGGTCCATGTAGTAGCTAGATGGTTGTATCTCCTCCTTTGTGCTTTCATGTATAGATCTTGTGAGCTCCGTTCATGATCAAGATCTAATCTATTTGTAATCATGCATGTTGTGTTTGTGGGGATCCGATGGATATTGATATTATTATGTTGGTTTGATTAATGGCTTTATCTTTATGATTCTATCATGTCTGTGTTGTTTGTGATCTTGCATGCTCTCCATTGCTAGTGGTTATCTTGGCCAAGTAGTTGCTAGTGACTCCAAGAGGCAGTATTTATGCTCGATAGTGGGTTCATGCCTCTAGTTTCCAAGGGAAGTGATATAAATATCTTCGGTTGTAGATGTGTTGTTGCTACTAGGGAGAAAACGACGGTCTCTTGTTCATGGAACATGTGGACTGTTTACCTTACACACTTTGCTTAAAGCAGTTGTCTGTTGCTTGCAACTTAATACTGGAGGGGGTTCGGATGATAACCTGAAGGTGGACTTCTAGTCATAGATGTAGTTGGATTACGGTCTATGTATATTGTTGTATTGCCCAATCAACCTCATAGGATCTTTCTAGCTAGTAATTGCATTGTTATGCCTTGCTCAGTTCCTATCAATTGCCCCGTTGTAATTTGTTTACCCTTCATGCCATGTTGTTTATCTAAGGAGAGCACCTCTAGTGAACTATGGACCCCGGTCCAATCTTTACCATTGATACATCTTCCAATGTTACTTGTTTACTTGCTGCAAATCATTACCTTCCACACCATACGTTTAATCCTTTGTTACAGCAAACCAGTGAGCTTGACAACCTCACTGATTCGTTGGGACAGATTCTTGAGTTTGTGTTGTGCAGGTCTCCACGTTGCTTCCAACACATGTGTGACGTTTCCTTCCTCCTTCTAGTTCGATAACCTTGGTTTCTACTGAGGGAAATCTTGCTGCTGTACTCTCCATACCTTGCTCTTGGGGTTTCTAACGAAGCACTCTTCCTCCCTGTTGAGTGTAGCATCAATAGACAAGCAAGAACTACTAAGCATCCATAATGACATACACCTTACACAAACAGGCTAAGCATGCTCACAATGATGAGTATATGTACAAAAATGAAACAAATAGAATTCGTTACCGGCCTCTTACCACACCTCGAGTTGTCTTAATCTTCATTATTGCCCTTCACTTGTGTGACTTGAATATTAACATGAAACCAAAATCCACTGATTACGGCTAAACCATGCAAAGGAACTCACAAAACCAAAGAAGAACAACAAATATTTTTGGTGTTTTTGATTTTTTTAGAAACAAGCAAACAAAGAAAAACCAAACAAAAACAAAGCAAAATCTTTTTGGATTTTTATTTTAAGACAAACCAAAGCAAAGAAACAAACCAAGAGAAACAACAAAAATATTTTTGGTATTTTTGGGTTTTTAGAAAGAAGCAACAAAAACCAAAAAGAAAGCAAAAACAATGGATATACAAAGAACCGACCGAACATGATATATAGATGAGTGTGATGTAGGTATACCTCCCCCCAAGCTTAGGCTTTTGGCCTA
This sequence comes from Avena sativa, assembly GCA_916181665.1. NCBI lineage: Eukaryota > Viridiplantae > Streptophyta > Magnoliopsida > Poales > Poaceae > Avena > Avena sativa. The sequence continues at coordinate 85,868,134 of OV702285.1, read as the reverse complement.
AGTGGGGCTCAATCCCATGGTGTCCAAGAGGATGAACCTCCGTAGTATGTCGAGGAAGCTCCCTCTTCCTGGTATGAGCTCGAGGCCTCCCCTGTCTAATACACAGGGGGGTCGTATGATGGTGCTTCCTCCTGATAGTGCTCGTGGAAGTTAAGAGAGAGCGGCTTGTCATCCATCTCCGTCTTTGAGCGTGACCAAGGTCCCTGAGAAATACTGAGCAAAGTGGTTTGGGGTAGAGGGATCTCTCTCTCTTCCCCGTCAGTAAACAACATTCTATAAACCAAGTTATCAAGGGTAGAGCTAGTGGTGAAAAAGTGGTGCGCCTTCATGGCAGCAAGATCAAGCCTCTGAGGAGCCAAAACTGTATCATGTGGATCAATAGCAATGTCCAAGGCAGCAGCAAAAATACGAGTAGCAATAATTCCCCCATAAATGGGTCCCTTAGCAGCTAAGTGACGAGCAATGAGAGAAACAAGATTGTACTTATCCTCATTGTTGAGCGCAGCAGCTAAAAAGGCCAATTGATAGTTGGAAATATTACTAGTGTTCTCCCTACCAAGAACACTGGTGGCAAGATAGTAGGCAAAGTACGTGATGGCTGGAAGTTGAATATTCTTGATCTTCCCTCGCTGAGCTCTGCGGTCATCATCATTGGTTATTCCTCGGTAAAGCTCCAACAAATCAGCGGGAAGAGCTGGAATCTTCTTTGATGACCCAGCTATACCAAGTCCTAGGGCCTTGCAAAATTTCTTCAATGTCATAGAATGAGCCATGCCATAAATTTTGAAAGACACAGAAGGCTTGAACATGCTGTTAGTAAAGGAGAAACTCTCCACAAATGTTTTAGTAAGCAAAGCATATTGTGCACTCTCATCCTGCATGTAACTTGTTAGAACATCCCTCTGAACCAAAGTCATAAAATCATTAAGAATCCCAGCAGCTCGCAAGAAAGTTTGGCAAGTAAAGGTCAAGGGGTACGCATCCCCTTCATCTCCCTCATCACCAAATCACGGAGTGATGAGATCCTCATTGTATGAGGGTATAGTACTGGTAGATGACCTTGTAAGCCTTGCCCTTCTAGGCGCATCACTCTCAAATATATCACCAAATGTGTGGTGGTCCATGACTTCACTTTTCTAAAAAATTTAACAACCATCAAACCAAGTGATTTCTAAGTTGATAAATGATGAACAATTACTATAGGAACTTGCTAGAGGACTACACATGCATCAAAACAAAGTTTCTAAGCATAGAACAAGCATGCAAGCTCAAACAACCTGTCACCTATAGCAGCAAAATACTCAAGATACAATCTACCAATCACAAATCTAATTAGACAAGTGGAGGAGGCACATACCAAGGAGCAATCCCTCCAAAAATCAGCACTTGAGATGGGCTGAACAAGGATATCGAAAATCACGAGCAAGAACAGCAAGAACTCGAGCTTGAACAAGTTTTCCGGTGTTTTTTGGGAGAGAGAAAGAAGGTGGCTTTGAGGAGGCAGCCTGGAGAAGCGGGGGGCGGGAGCGGGCATTGTCGCGGGAGCGGGCATTGTCGGAGGCTAGTCGTCGCGAAGCGGAGCAGGCTCGCAATCAGGGGCGGTGGAGCCATCGCCCGGAGATGCAACAAGGTTCAGGGTTTGATGCTACTGCGTCATCGTTCCCAGGCAGATCAGGTAACTCTGATTCGAATCCTAGAAGGGGGGAGACGGTTTTTGCACGAATTGTTGAACAAGTTAATGTGCCTCGGGTTGTGATGAACACTTCTGTGCCTGTAACTCGATCTGCTTCTGGCTTGAACACCTCAGCATCTACTTCTGTTAATGTGCCTGTTGGGGGGAGTCGCCCTGTGAATTTGTCACCAATTTTGTCAGTTACTCAGTCTGATGCTGTGGCTACTACTCTGGTGGGGTCCTCTGTACCACCACTAGTAGTGAGTAGGCCGAGGGATGGTGTTGTGGCTGGAGGATCTGGGGATGTGCAGTTGCTTGATGTGATTAAAGAAGAGGTTGTGTGTGATAATTGTGGGAAAGATCATAGCATTTTGGTCTGTCAAGAGAGGAAACCATGGGAGTATGTTCCTCTGTTCTTTGGCAGTACTGACTTTGAGCAGGGTTTTCACTCTATTCCTATGGTGGAGTCGAATGTTCAGTCTATGGAACAACTGCATTATGCTCATATCAGTGTGGTTAGGGGTGATGTCACTGGCAAGGATTTGGAGAAGGAGTTTCAAATGTGGGCAGATGCTCTGGGATCTGGATGGAGGTTTAATGCCAGGTCTATTAATGATGTGGAATTTTTGATGAGGTTCCCCTCTACTAGATCTATTGATGACTTCCATTTTGGGAAGGTCTTCATGAAAACAATTCTTGATGCTGTGATTCAGTTATCTAAGTGGAATGGGGATTTGCAACCTGTTGACTGGCTGGAAGAAGCCTGGTTTAGAATTGTTGGCATTCCTATGAAGTACAGGGAGAAATCTACTGTCTTCTATGTTACTTCTTTGGTGGGTAAACCTGTGGCCCTGGACAGGAATAGCTTGAGGAACTTGGCTTATGTGAGAGTTAAAATTGCTTGCTTAGATGTTTCTTTGGTTCCTAATACCAGAAGGGGGGAGATGCAGGGTGGAATCTATGAATTTAAATACACCAGGGAGATCTTTGCTCCAGATGCTGTATCCACTCTGCCTTCTGCTATGGGGATTGATGGGCAGGGTGGTGATGATGGGGTGGATAAGGAGAAGGAGGGTGAAGCTGAACATAGGAGACCTGATAATGGTAGTGGACAAAGAAATGTTCCTGGTGCAGGTGGTGATGGAGGTGCTGGGGGTCGTCAACATGGTGGGAATGGTGCTGGTGAAGCTGGGTTGGACAAAGGAAAACAGGTTGTGGTGAGTAGGAAGATTCTGGGGGGGGGGGGGTTTCTTTTGGGACTAAAATGGCTAACATCTGGGCTAGCTCTGGAGGTGATGGTCGTTCAAGGGGGATTGTGATTAGAGAAAATGTTGCAGGTGGTTCTGGTGGTGGTGGTGGAACAGGTATTCAAACCAGAACAGCTGTTGTGGGGATGCAAGGTGATACTTAGGAAAATGTGGCTGATGGGGGTGGGCTGGGCAGTGCTCCCATGGATGTGGAACAGAATTTATCCTCTACTGTGGTTAAAGAGGTCAGTACTGAGATTGCTGCTAGTCCCCAAAGATTTGATGACTTTATCAGGGGTCTGTTAAAAGATAAGAGCAGTGACAAGCACTATGAACTTATGAAACAGTATGGTCATTTGCTGGATGAGGAGGATGAGCAAGGTGAGGGTGCATAGGCAAAGAATGATAGTGTTTCTACTGATACCTCTTTTGGTTCCTCATCTGATAGTGGAAAAAAAGGAACTGTTGGGGGGTCTGGATTGGAGGGTGCTCAGGACATGGAAGTTGCCAATCAAGATCAGGAAGTAGTGGCTGTTGATTTGTCTCAACCGGATGGCTCTACTCAGGAAAGTGTGGAGTCTCAATCTGAACAAGTGGCTGATGTGGAAGAACAGGGTGTTAGAAGGAGCTCAAGGGTGGTTGATCAAGGAGGTGCTAGGAACATGGCTGAAGGGCATTTGACTCAGCAAAATCCTAGAGATCTTTCAGGTACAAACCTAACTTTGCATAACTCTTTTGCTATTCTGGATGATGATATTATTATGCATAGAGCTTTGGAAATGGGGATAGATGCTTCTTCTATATCTTTGGACCATATTAATTCCTTAAAAGAATTAGAGATTGCTAGACATAGTTAAAGGATAGGAGGCAGGTAGTGAATGAATGTGATCATGATATGAATGAGAAGGTTTTGTTTCTGGATTGGAAGGATGCTAGTAATGATGAGGAAGATTTTACTCCTGTGGTTTCTAGGAAGCAAAAGAAAAAGTTGAGAACTGGTTCTGTTATGAGGGAGAGAAAGTTAAAGGCTGCTGCTGTGAAGGTTCACAATTATCACCCTATGAGTGGTATTGTGACTGGAACAAGAGAGAGAAAATCTGTATTATGATATGTGCTATTTTGAATATTAGGGGTGTGGGGAAGAAAGGCGCAGGGGCTTATCTGAATAATCTGTTGAGACAGGAGAGGGTGGATTTTATTGGTTTACAGGAAACTATTAAGAAAGACTATTCTGAAGTTTTTTTTAGGAGGATTGATCCTATGAATCAATTCTCCTGGAGTTGGTTGCCTTCGGTGGGAAGGTCTAGAGGCATTTTGGGGGGCCTACGTTCCTCCAAATTGACTCAGATGGGTGTGTCGGTGGGCAAATTTCATGTTAAGATGAAGGTGTTTGATGTTTTGAAACAGATCCAGTGGCATTTGGTGATTGTGTATGGGGCTGCACAAGAGGAGAATAAAGAGGAGTTTTTGGTTGAGTTAGCTGAGGTTTGTCAGGACCAAACTATTCCGTTGTTGGTGGGTGGCGATTTTAATGTGATCAGATGTGTTTCTAAAAAAAATAAGGGTCATGTTTTGAACAAGTGGGGGCACATGTTTAATTCGATTATCAATGCTCATGGGTTAAGGGAGATTATCATGTCTGGAGGGCAGTTTACTTGGTCCAACAACCAGAAAAATCCAACTTTGGAGAAATTGGATAGAATCTTAGTCTGTAAAGAATGGGAGAAGTTGTTTCCTCTTACTACTGTACACAAGTTGTCTAGAGAGGTCTCTGATCATAGTCCTTTGATTCTGGATACTATGGAAGGGCAGGAAACAGGGGGAAGAGAATTCAGATTTGAGAAAAGCTGGTTACAGTGTGATGATTTTTTGACCAGGGTGGAAAAAGTTTGGAAAAAACGGGTGAATGGCAAGAACAGTCTTGATAGGTTGCAGAAAAAACTTAAAAATGTCAGAAATGATTTGAAAGGATGGGGTATTCATTTAAGGGGGGAGGATAAAAAGAGGAAGAAAAGGTTGATGGAGGAGTTGCAGGAACTTGAAAACATTGAGGAGCTGATTTTGCTTACTGCTGAACAACTTAAAAGAAAAGCAGTTATTCAGAAAGAGTTGCTGGAGGTGTATGAAAATGAGGAGAGATTTTGGCAGCAAAGATCGAGGGACAATTGGTTGCTTAGAGGGGATAATAATACTGAATATTTTCATAGGATTGCTAATGGGGTGAGGAGAAAGAAGATGATTTTTTCAATGAAGGATGGGGAGAATGAGATTCAAGGGACCTGTGATCTCCTGAAGCATGCTTCTAGTTATTATAAATCTTTGTTTGGGCCTGCTGGTGGGTTTTCTATTAGGCTTGCAGATGACAATTGGCAGGACTGGGAGAAACTTAATGATGAAGACAGGGAGAAAATGGGGATGCCCTTTACTGAGAAAGAGGTTAAAGGGGTTATTGATCAGATGGAGAAAAATAAAGCTGCTGGTCCTGATGGGTTGCCTATTGAATTCTATCAACACTGTTGGGCAGTTATAAAAACAGATGTTATGGCTGTGTTTGATGATTTTTTTGCTCATATGATTGATTTGAGGAGTATTAACTATGGTGTGATTACTCTGCTACCAAAAGGTGATGATGCTGATAGGATTCAGAAGTATAGACCTATTTGCCTGCTCCAGGTGTTGTTTAAGATTTTTACCAAAACTCTGACAGTTAGAACTGAGCCTGTGATGGCGAAACTAATTAATACTTGTCAGACTGCTTTTATTAAAGGGAGGTTTATTGCAGATGGGGTGACTTTATTACATGAGATTTTGAAAGAGTCGAAAAGTCAGAAGCAGCAGGGTGTGGTTTTAAAAATTGACTTTGAGAAAGCTTATGACAAGGTTAACTGGGACTTTCTGTTTTACTGTTGTAAGCAGAAAGGTTTTAGTGATGATTGGATGATTTGGTTAAAATGTGCTGTGACTCAGGGTACTCTCAGTGTTAAGGTCAATGGGGAAACTGGTCCTTACTTTGGCAGCTTTAAGGGGGTTAGGCAAGGGGACCCCTTTTCTCCTTTTCTGTTCAATTTGGCAAGGGAATGTTTGGCTAAGATGGTGCTTAATGCTCAGGCTGGTGGGTTGTTTACAGGTTTGGTTGATAATATGTTTGATAAAGGGATTGCCATTTTACAATATGCTGATGATACCATTTTGTTTATTAAGGATGATCCTGAGGGGGCTAGAAACTTGAAATTGCTGTTATATTTGTTTGAATCCATGTCTGGTCTCAAGATTAACTTTGAGAAGAGTGAGGTGATGATGGTGTTAGAGGATGAGGAGAAACTGTCCAATTATGCTGAGATGTTTAACTGTCAGAAGGGCAGTTGGCCTATTAAATATTTGGGTTTGCCGGTTTGTAGCAGGAGATGTACAGTGGCTGAAATGAGCTTTATTGCTGAGAGGTTGAAGAAAAAGTTGGATGGCTGGATGGGGGAGCTTTGTCCCTGGGGGGGAGGCATGTTAAAATCACTGCTTGTGTATCCAGTGTGGCTGTTTACCCTATGACTATGTTTCTCCTACATAAGTAAAATGTGGAAGAAATTGAGAAACGGACTAGAGCCTTCTTTTGGTATGGGAAAGTGGGGAAAAAGAAATATCATTTGATTAAATGGAAGTATGTGTGTAGGCCCAGGAAAAAAGGTGGACTGGGGATTAAAAACATTAGGCTTTTTAACATTTGCTTGTTGTGTAAGTGGTGGTGGCGCCTCGAAGCTGAGGAGGGTCCCTGGCAAGTTTTTGTGAGGAAAAAATATCTGAAGAAAGGTGGAATCAGTAATGTGAAACACAGGCAGAGTGATTCTCCATGTTGGCATGATTTGATTAAGATTAGGGATCTCTATTTGGCTGGTAGGAGAATGAGAATTGGTAATGGGGAATTGACTGATTTCTGGCATGATGCTTGGTGTTTGGACTTGCCCCTGAAAGATAAGTTCCCGGATTTATTTGATATTTGTCAGAATCAAAGGATTACGGTGGCAGACATGGCAAAAAAAGGGTGGAGACTTTCTTTTAGGAGATGGCTGGATACTGATGGGTTGAATCATCAGGAGCAGATGAGAAAGTTGCTGTCCGGGGTGAGTTTGAATCAGGAAAAGGACAGACCAATGTGGATGTGGAATAAATCTGGCAAGTTCTCTGTTAAGTCAATGTATACACGCCTGTCGAATGTTGGGATTGATAGAAGTTTTAAACATCTGTGGAAAGCAAAAATTCCCTTGAAGATTAAGATTTGGCTGTGGCTTATCTGGCACAATGCTATTCTCACCAAAGACAACATGAGAAGAAAGAATTGGGTTGGAGATTTTACTTGTAGGTTTTGTAGGAAGGATGAGAGCATTGGACACTTGTTCTTTTCGTGTGTGGCTGGTAAATATGTTTGGGGGGTGGTTGCTAGAGCTGTTGGTGCCGCGACTAGACCTGGATCTTTTTCCCAGTATTTTTGGTGGGCTTCTCAGTATGTGGGGGTTAGTAGGAATGTGCATATTACGGTGGTGGCGGCAATATGCTGGGCTATTTGGAAGCTTAGGAATAGAGCTTGCTTTGAAAAAAACTCATTAACTCGCCTGTTGATCTGGTCATATATGCTTGTGTGTTTATTCGTTATTGGGCAGGGTTGCATGGGGAGGACGACCGGGCGGTGCTGCAAGCTGGAGCAGATACTCTTCAACAGAATGCGTTGGCTGATGCGGCAGCTATGGATGTGGCCCCTGTTCCTTTCCTGGGACTGCCTGCAATTCCTGGAGATCGTGGTCATGAAGCTCCGGAACTGGAAAGAGGGAGGGAGAAAAGAAGGAGAACTGGAAGATTAAAAAAAGGACTGGCTGCGTGAAGTTGGTGTTGGCTTTCAGTATTTTAGTTCCTTGATGGTATTTTGATTTGGACGGTTCCCCACTAGCCTGAGGGCGGTGTTCTTGTGTCTCCAGCCTCCTTCTTTACTTCTGTCTAGTTTGTTTAGTGTGTAAAAGTTGAACCTCTTGCTTTTCCTGTTTTTGACCCCCTAGGTGGGTCAGTACTATACCGTTATGTGTGGTTGTTGTTCCGTTGTCTGATGATAATGGAACCCGATCCCTCTTCCTGGGGGATTGTATGGAAAAAAAAGTGTTTACAAAGCATTTTAATATCATTCGAAGTTCTTTCTACAATATCTTTCAACTCATGGATAGCTCTAGAGTTTTACAATAAATGATCCTGAACTTCTTTATTAAAATGACCTTGTTTAACAATAAAAATGTCAAGTTCTTCTAAACATTGATCAGGTGGCTTACCATAAGGAATATCACCTTCATCAAAGTGTTGGAGAGAGTGTACCTCAATAGTAGATGAGTGGGGAATTGGCTTACATAATTCTTCTATAGGAGGTAGATTCTTCACATCTTCATCTCTAATACCTTTCCCCTTTATACACTTCTTAGCTTCCTTCATCACTTCATCATTTAATGCAATAACTACCCTCTTCTTTGTTGTTGGTGTTGGAGCTGGTTCAGGATTAATAGGCGCAGGTGTATTGAGCTCAGTTGAAGTCCAATCATCATAATTCTTGCTTATCTTAGTCATTAATTCTTCAGCATCTGTAGGAGTCCTTTTCCTGAAAACACAATCAGCAAAGCTATCTAGGTAGGTCTTAGAATCATCAGTTAGTCCATTATAATAAATATCAAGAAGCTCATTCTTACGTAATGGACATCCAGGATATGCATGAATCAAGGAACATAATCTTTTCCATGACTCAGGCAATTTCTCTTCTTCTCCCTGTTTAAAATCAAAAAGTCTCTACAAAGCAGCATGTCTAGCACTCGGAGGAAAATATTTATGGAAAAAAGAAGAAATCAAGCAATCAGGGCTATCAATGGAACCAGGAGGTAATCTATTAAACCAAGCCCTAGCTTCTCCTTTTAGTGAAAAAGGGAAGATCTTAGCAACAAAGTACTTGCGCATTTTAAAATCATCAGAGAACAAAACACTCATAGTATAAATCTCATTCATATGAGCCATAGCACTCTCATTTTCAGTACCACAAAAAGGTTCTTTCTCAACAATATCTAAATAGGATAAATCAAGAGAGAAATCATAATCTTTATCTTTAATATCTATGGGAGAAGTGCAAACTTAGGATCATATGACAACTTAGGCATAATAGTATGTCTAGCAAGGAGACTCTTCATAGAACTAGTATCATGTGTGTTTCGGCACTCTTCAACAAATTCATCAGTGAGCTTAATGTAACCATCATTAATATCATAACTCTCACTAGACTCAGATGAGCTAACAGGTGTAACAGTGTATTCACTAGGAGTTTCGGTATTTCCTAGACTAGCCATAGTAGCATCTAGAAAAGGACCTAATGAACCACTCGCATCAAGCACAGTAGAAGTAACATCATGAGCATCAAAAGCAGTTTCAGATTCAGCAGTAGTAGCAGTGTGTGTAGCATGAGTATGTGGTGGTGTGACAAGCTTACTTATAACAGATGGTGAATCAAGAGCAGCAGAGGTGTTTAGGACTGTACCTCTTCTTGTAGTGGATGGTAAAATAGGGAACTTTCCATCACGAGACTTCCCCATGATGAAAGGAGTAGCAGTGAAGAATAATAGATCCAAGTGAACTTACAAATAAATTTATGCTCCCCGGCAACGGTGCTAGAAAATAGTCTTGATGACCCATAAGTGTAGGGGATCGCAACAGTCTTCGCTGATAGTATTACCCAATTTATTGATTCGACACAAGGGGAGCCAAAGAATACTTGCAAGCCTTAACAACTGAGTTGTCAATTCAACTACACCTGGAAATAGTTCTTGCTCACAGAAGTTTATCAGTAGCAACAGTTTGTAGTAGCAACAGCAAAGCAACAATAGCAATAATAGCAACAGCGAAACATGAGCAATAGTAACGGTAACGGTAACAGTAGGATTCGAGTGCGGTAGGCATAGGGATGGATGGACAGGCGTTGCATGAACGATTCTAAACATGTAACTTCAAGACCTAGGACATTGCAGATAAATAATAACAAGTATCCAAGTACTAAACAATCCTAGGCATGTGCTCCATATATAGTCATGCGTGCTCGCAATGAGAACTTGCACAACATCTTTTGTCCTGCCAGCCCGTGGCAGCGGGGCCTCTAGGTAACTACTATCAATTAAGGTTCTCCTTTTAATAGAGCACCGGAGCAAAACATTAACACTCCATGAACACATGTGATCTCACACCACAGCCATCCCCTCCGGTTGTCCCAATTATTGTCACTTTGGGGCCTTTGGATCCGGACAATGATATGTGTACACAACCTGTAGATAAGATCACAAACAATAGTATCATAATGATTCAATAATAAGTTCAGATCTGAGATCATGGCACTCGGGCCCTAGTGACAAGCATTAAGCACAACAAGTTGCAACAAAGTGAAATAGAACTAATAGAGATACTAGGCACTATGCCCCTAGCAGATCTTATTCGATTACATGTTAGAACTCATCCAATCCCTACCATCCCCAAGCCTACAACGGGGGATTACTCACTCATGGATGAGGGAAACATCAGTGGTTGATGGAGGTGCGTTGGTGATGACGATGGCGATGATCCTCTCCAAATTCCCCGTCCTGGTAGGGTGCCAGAACAGAGTTTCTGGATCCGAATCTTGGTTTCTGGTAGCAATGGCAGAGCGGAACTCTTTCTGGAAAAGTATCAAACCCCCCTCTATTTTTAGGTCAGAAGGCAACTTATAGGCGCGGGGGGAGGCCGAGGAGCTGGCTGGGGTGGCCAGACCTCCCCCAGGCGCGGGGTCAGTGGGCCCGTGCCTAGGGTGGGTCTAGGCCCCCAGGCCTCCTCTCCGTCCCCCTTGTGGCTCCGTGGATCTTCTGGTGAAAATAGTTTTTGGCATATTTTACGGGATTTTTCCTAATAGTTCATTTTCTGCACAAAAACAAGACACCAAGGTAATTCTGCTAAAAACAACGTCAAGTGGTTCCTTAACTTTCTTATGTTTCTTTTTCTTTCTCTTACGAGTACTACCACTATCTTCACCTTGTTGGGAATCCTGCTCTATTCTTTTAGGGTGTCCTTCAGGATATAAAGGATCTTGAGTAGCTATACCACTCTTAGTTCTAATTCCATAAGCATGTTTATCTCCTGAAGCATTAAATAGCATATCCTTTTGTACCTTAGCAAGTTGATCAAGTTGAGTTTGAACCATTTGAAAGTGTTTACAAATCATTTTAATATCATTAGAAGTTCTTTCCAAAATATCTTTTAACTCATGGATAGCTCTAGAGTTTTCCAATAAATGATTCTGAACTTGTTTATTAAAATATCCTTGTTTAACAATAAATGTGTCAAGTTCCTCGAAACATTGATCAGGAGGCTTACCATAAGGAATATCACCTTCATCAAAGTGTTGGAGAGAGTGTATCTCAATAGTAGATGAGTAGGGAATTGACTTACATAATTCTTCTATAGGAGATAGATTCTTCACATCTTCAGCTCTAATATCTTTCTCCTTTAGACACTTCTTAGTTCCTTCATCACTTCATCATTTAATGCTAACTATCCTCTTCTTTGTTGTTGGTGTTGGAACTGGTTCAGAAACAACTGGTTCAGGAGTAACAGGCTCAGGTGCATTCAGCTCAGTTGAAGTCCAATCATCATAATTCTTGCTTATCATAGTCATTAATTCTTCAGCATCTGTAGGAGTTCTTTTCCTGAAAACACAATCAGCAAAGCTATCTAGGTATGTCCTAGAATCATTAGTTAGTCCATTATAATAAATATCAAGAAGCTCATTCTTAGGCAATGGACATCCAGGATGTGCATGAATCAAGGCACATAACCTTATCCATGACTCGGGAAATTTCTCTTCTTCTCCCTGTTTAAAATCAAAAAGTCTCTGCAAAGCAGCATGTCTAGAACTGGGAGGAAAATATTTCTGGAAGAAAGAAGCAATGAAGCAATCAGGACTATCAATGGAACCAGGAGGTAATCTATTAAACCAAGCCCTAGCTTTTCCTTTTACTGAAAAAGGGAAGATCTTAGTAACAAAGTACTTGCGCATCTTAAAATCATCAGAGAACAAAGCACTCATAGTAGAAAGCTCATTCATATGAGCCACAACACTCTCATTTTCAGTCCCACAAAAAGGTTCTTTCTCAACAATATCTAAATAAGATAAATCAAGAGAAATCATAATATTTATCTTTAATATCTATGGGAGAGGTGGCAAACTTAGGATCAGAGGACAACTTAGGAATAATAGTACGTCTAGCAAGGAGACTCTTAATAGCACTAGTACCATGTGTGTTTTGGCACTCTTCAAAAAAATCATCAGTGAACTCAATGTAACCATCATTAATATCATAACTCTCACTAGACTCAGGTGAGCTAACAGGTGTAACAGTGTATTCACTAGGAGTTTCGGTATTTCCTAGACTAGCCATAGTAGAATCTAGAAAAGGACCTAATGAACCACTCGCATCAAGCATAGTAGAAGTAACATCATGAGTATCAAAAGCAGTTTCAGACTCAGCAGTAGTAGCAGCGTGTGTAGCATGAGTATGTGGTGGTGGTGTGACAAGCTTACTTATAATAGACGGTGAATCAAGAGCAGCAGAGGTGTTTAGGACTGTACCTCTTCTTGTAGTGGATGGTAAAATAGGGAACTTTCCATCACGAGACTTACCCATGATGAAAGGAGTAACAGTGAACAGTAATAGATCCAAGTGAACTTACAAATAAAGCTATTCTCCCCGGCAATGGCGCCAGAAAATAGTCTTGATGACCCATAAGTATAGGGGATCGCAACAGTCTTCGCGGGTAGTATTACCCAATTTATTGATTCGACACAAGGGGAGCCAAAGAATACTTGCAAGCCTTAACAACTGAGTTGTCAGTTCAACTACACCTGTAAATAGTTCTTGCTCACAGAAGTTTATCAGTATCAACAGTTTGTAGTAGAAACAGGAAAGCAACAGCAGCAGTAACAGCAACCGTAAAACAGTAGCAATAGTAACAGTAACGGTAACAGTAGGATTCGAGTGCGGTAGGCATAGGGATGGATGGACGGGCGTTGCATGGACGAGTCTAAACATGTAACTTCAAGATCTTGGGCATTGCAGATAAATAATAACAAGCATCCAAGTACTAAACAATCCTAGGCATGTGCTCCAAATATAGTCATACATGCTCGCAATGAGAACTTGCACAACATCTTCTGTCCAGCCAGCCCGTGGCAGCGGGGCGTCTAGGGAACTACTGGCAATTAAGGTGCTCCTTTTAATAGAGCACCGGAGCAAAGCATTAACACTCCGTGAACACATGTGATCCTCACACCACAGCCATCCCCTCCGGCTGTCCCAATTATTGTCACTTTGGGGCCTTTGGATCCGGACAATGATATGTATACACAACTTGCAGATAAGATCATAAACAATACTATCATAATGATTCAGTAATAAGTTCAGATCTGAGATCATGGCACTCGGGCCCTAGTGACAAGCATTAAGCACAACAATTTGCAACAAAGTAAAATAGCACTAATAGAGATACTAGGCACTATGCCCTAACAGATCTTATTCGATTACATGATAGAACTCATCCAATACCTACCATCCCCAAGCCTACAGCGGGGGATTACTCACTCATGGATGAGGGAAACATCGGTGATTGATGGAGATGCGTTGGTGATGAAGATGGCGACGATCCTCTCCAAATTCCCCGTCCCGGCAGGGTGTCAGAACGGAGTTTCTAGATCCGAATCTTGGTTTCTGGTGGCGACGGCGTGGCGGAACTGTTTCTGGAAAACTATCGAACCCCCCTCGGTTTTTAGGTCGAAAGGCAACTTATAGGCGCAGAGGGAGGCCAAGGGGGTGCCTGGGGTGTCTGCACCCCCTCTAGGCGTGGCCAGTGGTGGGCCCACGCCTGGGGTGGGTGTGCCCCCCCAGGCCTCCTCTCCGTCTCTTCTTCTGGTGAAATATAATTTTCGGCATATTTTCCAGGATTTTTCCTGATAGTTCATTTTCTGAACAAAAACAAGACACCAAGGTAATTCTGCTGAAAACAGCGTCAGTGTGTGTTAGTTGTATCCAAATCACACAAGTTTAGAGAAGAAACAATAGCAAAGTGTTCAAGAAAGTAGATATGTTTTGGATGTATCAGTCTCACTTTGCTCTATCGTTCTACCACACATGTTCGCCTCTCTCGCTCTCTCCTAGCTGCTTGTAACCCTAACCAGAAATAGTGTTTTGATGTGCAACTCCCTCTACGGCACCGGGGCATCTCCGGTGTCTCCCGCCGTCGAGCTGTGTTGGTGCGCGCCTCCGATGCTAATCCTAATGTTGGCATGGCCGGCAATAGTTGAGATGCCCTTTGGGGTACTCCTAGTGTCGTTGTTTCCACCATGTTCATCCTCTCCTTCCTCCTCACTGTCAGTGGTGAGCTTTGCTCCCAATTTCCGAAGGTAATATCCTCCCTCTCCTATCTTTTCTACAATGATCTCTACTACTGGTTTGATTTGGGGATTGTTCCTCAATTTTTCTAGGGTTTCTCCTTGTTAATGCACTATAGTGGTATCCTAGGGTTCTATAGGTAGGTTATAGATGCTTCTAGGTAGTTTTTTTAGGTTTATAGTGGGTAGTATGGTCTCAATTCATAAGTGTTAATTCTACTGAATCATGTATTTGAAATTTCTTTAGTAAAATCCAGTTAAGTGTCTTTTAGTGCTTCCTGTTAGTTGTCTAATTGGCTTTTCCTAGTGTTTGTAATCATTGTCAATAACACTCCGAGGTGATGTCCTTTCTACCTTTTCTCAGAAACTGTACAACATGTATAAATTGTCATTCCACTTGCCTTAAATAAACTCCAAATCCATCTCCTTCCCATAAAAAACTTTGTGGTAAGGAATCAGAATGTTAAACTTATCAGTAAGCTTTGATCTGAGTTAGCAGGTGCAATGTATTGATCGTGCCTCATCAATCAAGTATGGTAGAAGCAATTAACTTCGTTGTAGTAGATCTTATGTTATCACTTAAGAAATATAAGGGCAGTTGTGTTTGTGTTTACCTTGATCATTCCACAATAATTTTATAAATCAAAACACATATATATCAACATACTAAATCTGAAAAAAATGAATCAAAATTTAGTCGTTGCCACCTGAAATGGGTGCCCATCCCTCATTGGGGATGCATGCATTTTCCACTTACACCCCTTAATTTCCCTACAATACACCCTAAATATTTTTTGGTCGCCCTTTTCAATGAGATAATCAAATCCAACTTTTATTGCAAAGGTGGCAAATGGGTATCTACAGTCCTCCATAGTCTCAAAGATAATCCCTTCATCAATTATAGGTTGTCCATGTCCAAGTGTGTCACTGTCATGTCCGTGTATTCTTCATCATATATGCATCCCATTTAAACATCTTCATCATTATCTTCCTCCCAGTCCTGTACTGAGGCTCAACGTTCAGATCAACCAAACATTCTCTACTTTCCATCCTATCAGGATGAACAGCTAAATCTTCATATGATTTTTCTTCATCATCATCTCCGAACACCAAACCGTCCTTAATCCCCTCAATTCTATGTATTCGTGCTCGCTTGACAAGGCATGATGCTCAAGGAGAATCTGGGCAGTTACGCTCGGTACCGCCAAGAGAGACTGCTTTGTTATAGTCGGTTGAGTTGTTTGCGTTGTAGATGGTTCGAAATCATTGACGATAGCCTCTTTTCCAGTCTCTTTATTAACAATGTGGACAAACATCAGCATAATCCTCATCCCCAGATGTTTACCCCACATCATGGTCAGGGCTTCATCGGTTCTAATGTCGTAGAAATTTTGAGAATTTTTTTCATAGTATCTAGGTACGAATTCCTCGTTCTAGATAATCGGGAACTTGTCAAATTCCGTGTATAAGTCATATAGAGTTAGGTATGCCGCATCTACTTTCAATCCATAATCAAAACCATCACTAACTCCAATTCTACCGTCGAGCAAGATTTCAATCTGTCACCCGTGTTAAATCTTCAATAGGAATCCGGATGCGGCAGATGTTCTGCGGTTATCAACACATATTCTCGCTATTACCACAGGATTAGAGTCGCTAATTGAAAAATGCAGAGACTGAATTATATTTTTACCCTTCAGGGAGGACGACGTCACATTTACCGGGTCCAGAGCTCCAGAACTTTGTTCCTCATGTCTTATTTCCCTGTGTTGCCTTCGCCCGTGCTCTCTAGTCTTGTAGGATCCATCTTCGTGCTCTCCTACCGTGCATGATCTATCTCCGTGTCGGATCTGCTTCAAGTCCACCGTCGTAGGCATGCAGCCAATGGTTGGCTCACACTTTATGCTTTTAGCCACTTGGTTATGCTAGACAGGTATGGGACAGAGGAGAGGGCAACAAACAGAGGCTAATGGGGAGGGCGATGGAGGTGCCAGGTGATGCACGAACGAACAGTGTGACGACGGGAGGGACCAGAGCAATGGAGTGTAGTGGGGAGGTGGAGGGACAAAATATGGTAAATTGCACAATAATGCAGGTTCATATTATCAAACCTAGGATGTGCGTCATCGACAACTTAGATGACGAGGCCCGCTCGTTAGAATAGTGGTCAGAACGGGTTGACTGTGATAACATCCACATGTAAGAAACCGATTCAATCAAACCACAAGTTAGACAGGGCAAACAACAGTCGGCGTCAAACAGAATCAGGGACATAGACATAACGAATCCGCGTCGGCTTGTGACATTTCTCCAATTAACTGATTTGTCATGCCAAATTTCCAATTTCCAAGTGAACTGGGGCATAATCATAATAAACCTTCTTCTAATGAGAGCGTTGTTTTGGAGTTCACCTCCACGGAGTACTTTACTTTTTTTTGAAACTTTCAAATTTAAAGATGCCAAAAAAAATATGGAAAAAATGCCGGAATGTATATAATGATTTATAATACGTGTGTGCAATAAATCATGTGAAAAACTTTATATTCTGGCCTGAGATGTAGATCTGGGCGTAAACAGTACAATTTTGAATGGACCCCGTTTTCGTAAAATTTGTCATATTATCTTTTTTTATTGCGTCTAAAATATAAAATATTTTCCGTTAGAAATTTGCAGACTTGGATTTAAAGTTGTGGGCTACACAAATATATTTATTTTGAAAATATATCATGCTTTTCGAAAAATTCAAAAAGAAACCCTCCGAAGATGACATGATCCAAAGTGATTTTACGCTTTTCCAATACCCTATGTAACAAGCATCCGATGCCTTGAACCGGGCTGCCTAGGTTAGCTCATACTTGCGATTTGGCGATGAGTTAAATACTTGTGCGTGACTCTCTTTAATCCTCTTACTTGCAATTTACATAATTTAATGCATGTACTTGTGAATGGCACGTGAAGGTTGATCCCACTTGTAGACATTACCTCCTAGAAATTTGCAGAGCGGCCCCTCCCAATTATTATCGATCGCATTTGACGATGAGCAGCTCCTTGTGGGAACACGGTACTCCTTCTCTGTACCTAAGCTCCAACCACCAGAGCCGCTCTCCATGCTTGAGTTTCAGCCACAGGAGACGCGCACTCGCCAAAGAGGAGATCAGGGCGAAGAACAGGGGATGAGCGAATGATTTAGTGTTATATATTAGACGAAGTGGGAATTTTAAAACAGAGGATATATTAGTAACAAATAAGGGTTTACATATTTAACCTAGAGGGAGATTTACTAACCGTAGCGGAGTCACACGAGAGGGGATAAGTGCAAAATCAGGAAAACTTATCTCCTGCGAGTGGGATCCATGTAGACGTGTCATCCATGGCAGCACAATTTCGATGATAAATATGATTTAGGACAAAATCGAGTCAAACCGATGACTTCATTGGTAAAATTGTGCAAATTGTGAGTGCGAGGACTAAATCGAGACACGCACACACACATGTAATTGTTGGCGTATTTAACTCTTCGGTGATTCACCATAGGTCGCGCCCCAAATTGTATTGGGGGAAGATACACAACCCCGCAGCTTGCGGTAAATTTCGAGAATAGTTTCAATCAACAGGTATGCAGCGAAAATAAAACAACGAGCACATACATATGACACAAGGATTTACGTGGAAAACCCTTCTCAAGGTGAGAAGGAAAAAACCACGGGTGCGTACCAACCGGTCCATGCGAGCTTCACTATGAGCAACCTGAATACAGAGTCTTCTCTAAAACATCTAGAGATATACAACACACTCAGCATGTTTCCAACCGTTAACAACAACAACCACCACTTGAGAGAAAGATTATAGCAAATCAGAGTATCTCAGTTTATGTCTCCATCTGTAATTAGCAAACTGCTCTAAAACCGAAGATTCAATCAGCACCAAATTTGGTAGACAAGGTGACATACGAGTACACAACATACATGCCAAATTGCAGGCCAATCGGACACCGTTTTTCTGCCCAAACTGTTCTTCTACCAAAACTGCTCTGTGCTAAAACTGCAGCAGTCCGAACTAACTAAACCACTTCCAAATCTGATGATACACTGACCCAAATCTCAAACCAGCTAACCAGATCAAAGTAATCAAAGAAAGGAACAAGCTCACCAAGTTTGAATCCAATCCAGACACGTTTGAGCCTCTAAATACCAGCTTGAAGACAGACCGGTCAGATCTTAGAAATCTGGACAGAAATCACCTCTTCTTCTTCCTCTCTTCTCACTAGGTTGTGGTGTTCTTGTGTGTTCTCCCACCCTCTCTCTTGCTCAGCTCATACACACTCTCACAGCGTGTCTCACACAGCCACCAAGGGTGGCTAGGGTTTTCTTTTCTACTCCTTCCCAAGGAGCACCTCAGCCGTTGGATACGAATGTCGACCAACGGTTGAAACGTGTTGGACTTTCACGGGTTGATGTTGGGCTGCCAGCACACCTCCATGTAGAGGGACATGGCCCAACAAACTCCCCCTCCTGACATCATGGAGGGTCTCACTGCCAACCGACAGCCATACCGGCGAGCCGACATCATACCTCGAGCTTTCCCCTTGTCACCACCTTGGTCAACATATTAGCTCCATTGTCATTTGTGTGCACCTTCTCAATTTGAATTTGCTTGGAATTCAGCACATCTCGAATCCAATGATATCGAACATCAATAAGCTTCGACCTTGAATGAAAACTTGCATTCTTACTCAGGTGAATGGCACTTTGGTTATCACAAAACATCACATAATTGTCTTGCTCAAAACCAAGCTCACTGATGATGGAGCTGTATCAACGTGAAGCGCTTCGTCGGGAAACCCCAAGAGCAAGGTGTGATGCAGCACAGCAGAAAGTTTTCCCTCAGTAAGAAACTAAGGTTATCGAACCAGTAGGAGGAAGGAAACGACTCAAACGTGTTGCAAGCAACTTGGAGACCTGCACGACACAAACTCAAGACTTTGCCCCAACGAACAGTGAGGTTGTAAATCTCACCGGTTTGCTGTAACAAAGGATTAACTGTATGGTGTGGAAGGTAACAGTGGTTTGCAGGAAGTAAACAGTAACATTGGAAGATGTATCAATGGTAAAGATTGGACCGGGGTCCATAGTTCACTAGAGGTGCTCTCCTTAGATAAACAAACATGGCATGCAGGGTAAACAAATTACAACAGGGCAATTGACAGTACTGAGCAAGGTATAATAATGCAATACTAGACATCAAGATCCTATGCGATTCGATTGGGCAATACAACAAGATACATAGACCGCCATCCAACTGCATCTATGACTAGAAGTCCACCTTTGGGTTATCATTCGAACCCCCTCCAGTATTAAGTTGCAAGCAACAGACAACTGCTTTAAGAAAAGTGTGTAAGGTAAACAATCCAGTTGTTCCATGAACAACGGACCGTTGTTTTCTCCCTAGTGGCAATAACACATCTACAACCTTAGATATTTCTGTCACTTCCCTTAGATTAAATAGAGGCATGAACCCACTATCGAGCATAAATACCCCCTGTTAGAGTCACTAGCAACTACTTGGCCAAGATAGATACTAACAACGGAGAGCATGCAAGATCACAAACAACAGACATGATAGAATAAATAAGACAAAATCATTAATCAATCTGACATAGTAATCTCAATATCCATCAGATCCCCGTAAACACAACATGCATGATTACAAATACATGAGATCTTGATCATGAACGGAGCTCAGAAGATCTAGACATGAAAGCACAACGGAGGAGATACAACCATCAGGCTACTACATGGACCCGTAGTCCAAGGTGGAACTACTCACGCTTCATACTGGAGGCTGGCATGATGAAGAATAAGGCCTCCGGGATGATCCCCCCTCCGGCAAGGTGCCGGGAAGAGCTTCAACCCCCCGATCTAGGGATGATGGTGGCGGCGGCTACAGACGGTTTTGTGGAATATTGATCGGATACTTAGGGTTTAGACATCAGGGGCTTCTTATAGGCGAAGATGCGAGGTAGGGAGGCATCCAGGGGGCCCACACCCTGCCTAGGCGCGTCCTAGGGTGGGCCCGTGCCTGGGGGTGCGGCTGCCCTGTGGCTCCCCTCCGTCTCTCCTCTGGACTCTGTGTTCTCCTCGGTGAAATATTGACTTTAGCTTTTATCCCGTCCAATTCCGAGAATATTTCCTTACTAGCTTTTCCGGAACCAAAAACAACAGAAAACAGGCAACTGGCACTGTGGCATCTTGTTAATAGGTTAGTACCAGAAAGCGTATAAAAACACCTCAAAGTGTAGACAAAGCAAAGCAAAGTAGATACTAAACAAGCATGGAACATCAAAAATTATAGATACGTTTCCGACATATCAAGCATCCCCAAGCTTAACTCCTGCTCGTCCTCGCGTAGGTAAGTGATAAAAGAATAATTTTTAAGGTGACATGCACCATCAAAACCAAGATCAAACCATTTGCAAGCATTGAAAGTTGGGATCAAAGAACTCTAAACATGAGCATGAAAGATGGAGTTCTAATAGTAAGACAAAGTAACTATGCATGCAACATGAAAGGCTACAAACAAAGCTCATGAATAACATGCATTGAAAAATGTTTGTTTGTTTCACATACAGAAAACATGGCATAGTGGCATTCAACTTGTCCCTCGTAGAGTAGCAAATAGATGCATAGGACACCTTCAAAGTTCATAAGAGTGACTAGATACAAATAGCATAAGAACAAGCAATATCAATAGTATGCATCAATCAATAAGTTTTTGGACAATGCACATAGAACTAAGAATGGCAACTATGCTCTCTTAACTGGTGCCTAAAGGTAGAAGGTCGAGACTCAATATAATGGTGGAAGAAAGGCCCTTCATAAAAGGAAGCAGGGATTTCAAGTCTCAAAAAGATATTCCAAAGATTATGATACTTGTTAGCTTTCAGCCCTCATTGCCCCTATCATAAGCATCTTGAAGTGATTAAGGTTAAAGTGAACAAACTATGGAGTATATGCTTGAAAAGTATAAGTTGGCAATCTCATGTCCCTTGAATACGAGGGCCGCACCGTATGCTACTCAAATTTAGTCACCTGTAAGTTCTTGTCATAGTAAGTACATGCATATCATAGAGAACCGCCAATGGGGTACCCCTTGCACATGGTACAGGAGCTATACCATAGCCAAAATGACAAGGCAAGCAGAAAATGAGCATCTCACTGATCTTTTTATTTGCTATTTGCATAGGTTTTTATTGAGGATGCTTCACAGATTGCTCATTATGGTGATGCTGCAAGTTTCCACCATGATTAGGCATGACTTAGGCTAGCGGCCCAGGCGTTTCTCTAACACAAAATACATAACTCCATGGACTTACAAGCTCCCTTTTTATTTCACACCGGCGACATACATAGACAAAAGAGCATGATATCAACTATGTACAAAGTACAAGTGCAATGTTGAAAACATTCCCCATGACAGCATGGTTCTGCTAATTCCAACGTATAAGTGCAAGCATATACAACATAGATGACACAATGGTTCAAGTTTATTAGGTTCAAGAAAAATAAAGTGTGCCATCAAGTTTGTGAGATCTTTAATCACTAAGTTTTCACATAACAAAATACTTTTTAATTGGAAGATAGATGAAAACAAGAATATACTTAGAATGGTGTAACACACCATGCATAGTAATTTATAGTGTACACTTTGGAATAACTTGGTTTCTTGGGAGTTGGAAGCATGAGTAGATCTTACTCATACAAGTGGAGGCTAGCAAAAGACTGGGTGCAACCAACTAAGAGAGCAATAATGGCCATAATCATGCAAAGCGACAAAACATTACTAATCAAAGCATAGAGTGGTACTACAAGTCAAGTACTAAATGATAATAGAGGCTATGGTGACTTGTTCATAGTCATAACATGGTGTGAGCATGTGCCAAGTCAACCCAAACAAAGCATCAAAGGAAGAATACCACAATACTATGCTTTTGCATGCTAAAACAACACATGATTCTTTCAAGGCACACTAAGCAATACCAATTGTTTGGAACAAGTCATGCTATAGCAATAATCACTAAGCATAAGGTTAAAACAACACCTAGCATGACATGCTAAAGTCTAAGTCACGGTCAAACCAAGCTCCTCTTGCACTCTTTCAAGCAAGAACTTTCTTCTCCTTTCCAACACCAATCAAATTATTTGAAGCAACACAGCGAGAACTGGGGTCCAAACTACTTTATTCAAGCAAACTAAACAAACTAAGAAAAGCAAACGAAAACTAAGACGCTCCAAGAACAACACAACAGTGCATGAAACAATAAAAACGAAGTGTCTAGAAAGACCTGAGCTTTTTTATTTGATGAAGAAGGGGATGCCTTGGGCATCCCCAAGCTTTGACGCTTGTACCTCTTGGATATTTCTTGGGGTGACACCGGAGTGGCATCCCCAAGCTTGAGCTTTTTTCCATTCTTCATCTCATTACATCATTCTCTCTCTACACCTGAAAATTTTCCTTCATACAAAACTTCACACAATCTTCATTAGCAACATTAGTGTATTCAAAAGATAATAGACCCTTGGGTTTAGCTTTAGAACAACAAAATTTTCACTAAAACACAAGCTACTGTAGCAATTCCCACAAAAAGCTCAATTTCCCAAAAAGAACCCAAAAAGGAATCAATAAGAAGCAAATGCAAATAATGGCAGAAATCTGTCAAAACAGACCAGCAGGTAGAAACCGATTTTTTCGAGACCTTCTGTTGCTGAAATCAAAAAGTGTTGAACTAATTAAAGTTAGCTAACATACTGGGGGATTTATTCGTAAAGTTTAAGCTCAATCTGATTTACAGAGACTCCTCACAAATTTTTATGGTGGAGCACAAAAATCTGTTTCGGGACAGTAACTCCCCAAATCTTACTTCCCTCTCATTAGAGGTCATTCTTGGCACAAAAAGAAAACAAAAAGGATAATGAGAGGTCATTACAGAAGTAATGACTTTCAAGACTCAAGAAAACTCTTGGGTTATCTCCCAACAAGTACTTTTATTTAACGCCTTTAAGTTAGGCACAAGAAGCAAGAAATCAAGTATTTTTCAAATGAAGAAGCATTAACATCAACTCTCTTGCTCCTACCTTTCTTCTTCTTTTTAGGGAATATGTGATTTCTTACTGGAGGAGCAAAATGCATAATGCCTTTTCCCACATCTATTATTGCTCCAAGGTGTTTCAACAGGGATCTTCCGAGTGTAATCTGTCCTTTTCCTACACACTCATTAACAAGATAATTAGTAGACACCATTTTCACTGAGATTTTTGTAAACACACCTTCAACTATTCCAATGGGTAATAAAGTTGCATTATTAGTAATAGATATTTCTTATCCTCCTTTATAAAGTCCCCAAAGACTCAAAGACTCTTAAATATCTTTAGGCATAAGGCAAAATTCAGACATGATATCACAGCGCGCATCAAAAGTTGTACTATTTATAGAGACCTTGATTGTAGGAAACCACTTTGATGGCTCAGAGTTTATTGGAACATAACCATGGTGCTCTCTAAGTGTGTGATAGCAACTGTTCAAAGCAGCAGTACTGGACTCAAGAGTATTCAACCTAGCATAAATGTCTATAAAAGAATAATTAGACTTGCCAGGCATATTGTAAATTATAATCAATCTGTTTATAGCATCTAAAGCTTCATCCTGAGTACAACTAAAAATATCTTTCTTAGCCACAACATCCAAAGCATATCTATAACAAAGAGCAATACCGTGGTATAAACTATTAATAACCAAGCTAAGACTCATCTTAGGCTCAGTTTCCCTTTGTAAAGCAGATATTCTAGACCAAGCTTCTTTGAAAATCACTCCACTTCCTTGTTAGAAAGTAAAGATCCTTTCCATAGGTGACACAGGGATTGGACCAAAACCAGACATAGTAGAAACTAGAGCAGGAACTAATTTTTTTGTGTTTTTGATAAGAGAAAGCAAACCAAACTAAACTAAAAATTTTGGAGTTTTTGATAAAAAGAGGCAAACAAAACCAAGCAAAAGAAACTAAGAAAACCAAAAAAAAATTAAAGATAAAGGTTGAGAAGGACTCCCCTTGTGAAGACGTCCTTAGCCTCCCCGGCAACAGCGCTAGAAAAGCTTGATGATGGCTGTATCAACGTGAAGCGCTTCGTCGGGAAAACCCAAGAGAAAGGTGTGATGCAGCACAGCAGCAAGTTTTCCCTCTACAAGAAACCAAGGTTATCAAACCAGTAGGAGGAAGGAAACGACTCAAAGGTGTTGCAAGCAACCTGGAGACCTGCACAACACAAACTCAAGACTTTGCCCCAACGAACAGTGAGGTTGTCAATCTCACCGGTTTGCTGCAACAAAGGATTAACTGTATGGTGTGGAAGGTAACAGTGGTTTGCAGGAAGTAAACAGTAACATTGGAAGATGTATCAATGGTAAAGATTGGACCGGGGTCCATAGTTCACTAGAGGTGCTCTCCTTAGGTAAAAAAACATGGCATGCAGGGTAAACAAATTACAACAGGGCAATTGACAGAACTGAGCAAGGCATAACAATGCAATACTAGACATCAAGATCCTATGCGGTTCGATTGGGCAATACAACAAGATACATAGACCGCCATCCAACTGCATCTATGACTAGAAGTCCACCTTTGGGTTATCATTCGAACCCCCTCCAGTATTAAGTTGCAAGCAACAGACAACTGCTTTAAGAAAAGTGTGTAAGGTAAACAATCCACTTGTTCAATGAACAAGGGACCGTTGTTTTCTCCCTAGTGGCAATAACACATCACAACCTTAGATATTTATGTCACTTCCCTTAGATTAAATAGAGGCATGAACCCACTATCGAGCATAAAAACCCCCTCTTAGAGTCACTAGCAACTACTTGGCCAAGATAGATACTAACAACGGAGAGCATGCAAGATCACAAACAACACAGACATGATAGAATCAATAAGACAAAACCATTAATCAATCTGACATAGTAATCTCAATATCCATCAGATCCCCGTAAACACAACATGCATGATTACAAATACATGAGATATTGATCATGAACGGAGCTCACAAGATCTAGACATGAAAGCACAACGGAGGAGATACAACCATCAGGCTACTACATGGACCAAGAGTCCAAGGTGGAACTACTCACGCTTCATACCGGAGGCTGGCATGATGAAGAATAAGGCCTCCGGGATGATCTCCCCTCCGGCAAGGTACCGGGAAGAGCTTCAACCCCCCGATCTAGGGACGATGGTGGTGGCGGCTACAGACGGTTTTGTGGAATATTGATCGGGTACTTAGGGTTTAGACATCAGGGGCTTCTTATAGGCGAAGATACAAGGTAGGGAGGCAGCCAGGGGCCCACACCTTGCCAGGCGCGGCCTAGGGTGGGCCCGCGCTTGGGAGTGCGGCTGTCCTGTGGCTCCCATCCGTCTCTCCTCTGGACTCTGTGTTCTCCTCGGTGAAATATTGACTTTAGATTTTATCCCGTCCAATTCCGAGAATATTTCCTTACTAGATTTTCTGGAACCAAAAACAGCAGAAAACAGGCAACTGGCACTGTGGCATCTTGTTAATAGGTTAGTACCAGAAAGCGTATAAAAACACCTCAAAGTGTAGACAAAGCAAATCAAAGTAGATACTAAACAAGCATGGAACATTAAAAATTATACATACGTTTCCGACGTATCACTCACTAGCCAATCGTTTCAGCAACAATAGCTCCTTGCTTGCCTCTGTTACTGCGATGAACTCGGCCTCATTTCAGTGCCACGCACTTTTGCAACCTGCTTTGCCATGCCATTGCTCCCCTGAATGGGTAATCAAATAACCTAAAGTAGACTTCCTTCCATCAATATCTCCAGCCAAGTCTGAATCTAAATATGCAATCAGCTTGGGCTCACTATGACCAAAGCAAAGCTTCATATTAGTTCTTCCTCGGAGATACCTGAAAATCCACTTCACGGCTTCCCAATGCGGTCTTCCTGGATTGGACATGAATCTTCTCACAGTACTAACCTCTTGAACAATGTCAGGCCATGTGCACACCATAACATACATCAAACTCCCAACAGCTGAAGCATAAGGAACTTTTTGCATTTCCTTTTCCACATCTTCAGTGGAGGGACATTACTTTTTACTCAACTTGAAATGAGATGCGAGTGGACAGCTCACTTCCCTTGCCTTGTCCATCTTGAACTTGCGAAGTACCTTCTCAATATATTTCTCTTGAGACAAGTACAACTTGTTGGATTTTCTGTATCTCTCAATTCTCATGCCGAAAATACACTTTGCTGGACCCAAGTCTTTATTGGCAAAACTTTTGCTCAACTCTTTCTTTAGCCTAGCAATCCTAGAGACATTCTTGCCAACAATCAAGATATCATCAACATAGAGCAATAACATGATAAAATCATCACCTAAGAACCTCTGAATAAACACACAATGGTCTGAGCTACACCTCTTGTAGCCTTTCTCCCCCATGACAGATTCAAATTTCATGTACCATTGTCTCGGTGCTTGTTTCATGCCATAGAGACTTTTCTTCAATTTGCACACATAGTTTTCCTTGCCTTTAACAAGAAACCCCTCAGGCTGCTCATTGTAGATTTCTTCCTCTAACTCTCCATGAAGGAAAGCTGTCTTCACATCCATTTGCTCAACCTACAAGTTGAGACTTGCAGCCATGCCAAGGATCATTCGGATTGATGTCATCTTCACCACCGGAGAAAAAATTTCATCAAAGTCAATACTTTTTCTTTGGCTAAATCCTTTTACAACTAGCCTGTCCTTGTACCTTGGATGTGACGTGTGCTCTTCTTGCTTGATTCTGTAGACCCACTTGTTCTTTAGAACTTTCTTGCCCTTGGGCAACTTCACCAGCTCATAAGTATGATTCTTATGCAAGGAATCCATATCTTCTTGCATAGCCTTATTCCACTCCTTGTTCCCATCTTTCATTGCATCTTGAAAACACCTAGGTTCTGAACTATCAGAAAATAACACCACATATTGTTTTGAGTCATACCTAGTGGAAGGAACATGGCTTCGGCTGGAACATCTGAGTGGAGCAGCTGGTGGACTATCTAGTTTAGGTGCTTGCTGATCATGATCATCTTCTTTAGCATCATACTCTTGCTGTTGGGGATCATCCTCAACTGTATCACTATGTGCATCATCTTGTACATCTTCTACATCATCATCTTCAGCTTCTTGTTGAGTTGAATCTATAGGAACTGGTTCAGAATCAGATCTGCCTTGCTGCTGATTTCGAGGACAAACATGTACCGGAACTTGCTCCGGAACCTGCACCTTTGTCTTCACAATATCCTCAATTGTTTGGTCTTCAACAAACACAACATCACGGCTTCTCACAACCTTTCTTGCTATTGGATCATACAACTTATAGCCAAAATGATCACCTCCATATCCAAGAAAATATACACTATCGTGTCTTTGAATCAAGCTTTGACCTTTCATCTTGAGGGATATGAACAAAGGCCTTGCACCCAAAAACCTTTAGGTGCTCATACGAGACATCCTTGTCATAAAATACCATGTTTGGAACATCTCCCTGCAATGGATAACTTGGCGAGAGATTAATAAGATAAACTACAGTCGACAAAGCCTCACCCCAATAATGTTTAGGCAACTTTGCACTTGATCGCAAACATCTAACTCTCAAAAAATTTCATGTTCATACTCTTAGCAAGACCATTCAGTTGTGGTGTCTCTGGAGGAGTAAATTGGTGCCTAATTCCCCGCTCCTTGCAATATGCATCAAATGGGCCAATATACCCCCAGCCCCCATTATCAGTGCGAATGCACTTGATCTTGTTCTTGGTTTCTCTCTCAACTGAGACATGGAATTGCTTGAATACACTTAGTACTTGATGTTTGTTCGTCAAAACATAGACCAGAAAATTCTTGGAAAATTCATCAATAAATGTGACAAAGTACTTTGCTCCACCCATATACCTCACCGACATTTTTCAAACATCAGAATGTATCAAGTCCAGCACCTCAGGCTTCTTGTGAGGAGGTTGACTCTTGAACACAACTCTGTGTTTCTTCCCCGCTAGACAATTTGAACATTTCTTGATGTGAACACCTTTCACACATTTCAACAGATTTTTCTTCACTAGCACCGTCATACCCTTCTCACTCATGTGCCCAAGTCTCTTGTGCCATAGATCACATGCATCCTCTTTCTGTAATGCATTGACACAAGCAGCAGAAAGCTTAGCATGAAGATGATACAAAACTGAAACCATGTTGCCTTTTGCAACAACTAGGTTCCCTTTGGTGAGCTTGTACTATGCATTTCCAAATCTGCTCAAGTACCCATCTCCATCAAGAAATCCAACCGATATAATGTTGAGACGAAGGGCCTCAACATGCCTCACCGACTTGAGGACTAGTGTCGTACCATTTTCAGTCTCCAAGTGCACATCTCCTCTTCCAATGATTTTTGCTCTATCATTATTACCCATCTTCACAACACCAAAATCACCTGTTGTATTGTTGGTGAAGATCTCCCTACGAGATGTATCATGTATGGTAGAACCGCTGTCCGGATCCAAGTCATCTCATCACCATCTACAAGGCTGATGGTATCATCAGAAACTACAGTGATCCTCTCCTCAATGATGGAAACACTGCTTGCATCATGTTCTTCATGCACAATAAACATGATCTCCTCAACCGCAACAATCCGACCTCCCTCACTATCACTATCACTGTCGGTTTGTTTCTGAACTTTCTTCGTTTTCTTTTTGTCTTTCGTCCATTGTTCATAATGCCACTTGATGTGGCCCTTATCATGGCAGTGATGGCATATAATACCAGCATACTTGTCTTTGCCTCTTGATTTTATTCTACTTCTTTATCCTTCCTCACTCGCTCTTGCTTATCCCCCGTGACCCGGTCACTAACATTTCAGAATGTGAGGAAGAACCGTCCTTATCAGCAATTTTTCTAGACCCTGCAAACATCATCTTTGGCAAAACAAACATTTTCTTTTAGTCCAACAATATGGCCACCCTTGTCAAGGCAAGTACTCATGTTTACATGGGCTAGACGGCGATTCCATAGCCAACCCACATCAGCCTTTCCGAATAAGCACATCGCACTTGTAGTGGTTTTCCTAGAAAAGTCCACCACATACAAGTCATTTTCGACGCATCCAACGAAAGCGACCTTTAGAGTCTTGCTCCACAAGAGGACCACAGTATCATTATCAATGAAGATGTCAAAGCCCATCTTTCCTAGAGAACAGACTAAAAGTAAATTATAACCAAGAGTCTCAACAAGCATGACGTCCACGAGAGTAGTATCGTGTGCGACCACAATGTTGCCAAGACCCATTACCTTAGACCTTTACTTATCGGCATATGTGACGTTTATTTGATCATGATTTTGTATTATCATTGTCATAATCGCCTTGCTTCCGGTACTTGTACATCCACTACCAAGCACCCACTTTGACCCGCCGAAAGCATAGTTCTACAAGAGATCAAACTAGTTTTTAGGTACCCATTTTCCAATGGGTCCTCTCTTGTTAGTGACAAGGGTATTGGGAACCCAAATAGACCAAGCAATATAATCATAAAATGTGCCAACATATTGTGCATAAACATCACCATAATAATCACGCATTAAAACATAGTGAGGGTTAGCACTCCCTGCAAAGTCATCTTGTGACATAGTTTTGCCACTTGTGGTCTTACTACCCACATTGACCTTGTCCTTTTCTTGTGCGAGCTTGGCCTTCTTCTTCTTGTTATTCTTCTTCTTGGCCTTGGACACAAAGACAATTCCTCCTTTCTCAATATTTGACATTTGCTTGCTCAAAAAATCATCAATGGACTTGTTCCCTTTTGGGAAGGTAGCCTTTGCAAGCTCCCCCTTCAACCTAGCATTTTCTTCAAATGTGTTTGTACTACTAGAGGGAGTGAAAATAATAGGTGAAGCAATGTTAGTAAATTGAGTTTAAAAGTTTTTCACGAGACTTTGTGAGAGACAAGAGTTCACTTTCCAAGGCCTTGTGAGCCTCGTCAAGCTTCCTAAAGTCCTCGGCAAGTTTGTTATGGACAAACACCAAACTCAATCTTGTCCTTTTTAGCCTTTTTATACCTAGCCATGGCATGATCACGTTACTTAATGAGTTCGTTAATAATTTGATCATTTGCCTCATTGAGGCCTTCAAGTTTTTCTTCAAGAGACATCCTAGTCTCTTGCTCTTCTTCTAGGGCATTATTTAGGGCATACATCTCAAGAAGATGCTCTCTCCCTAGTTTTCATCTCTCATCAATAAGCTCTTGTGTGTGAGAGTTGATTCAAGAGATTCACAAAATGCTTCTTGTGCTTCCCTTGTAAGTTAGTCATAAACTCATCAAAAGCAACTAATTCCTTGTTCACCTCAAGAATCATGTCATCATCAAGTTCATCATCAACCAATGAGGTGGGGAGAGAAGAAGATGATACCTCCGATCCTATTTCCATAAGACAAGTGATGTTCTTGTTGGAGACTACGGGGACCCAGCATACCACTTCATGTGTAGTACATTATAGTCGTTGATATGACATCCATAGAACACCATTCCATAAATATCACATACCTCAGAGTGGTACAACAGAAACATTGCGGGTCCATATTACAAACATACACACTTTATTATTATTACAATACAAGAAGTTGAGAACTTAAGGTGATTCAAACTTACAAACTACACTTAAACAGTTTTAGCGGGAGATTTAAAGTTTCAAACTCATACTCCAAATTGAGATCAACAACTTATTATATAAGGTTTATGCTGCTCGGCTCAATTGGTTTACTAATAACTAAGGCAACTACTCTGACTCGTTGCCCTCCACTCCATAGCGTATCTCATAGTCCACCCCTTCCACTCTTCCGGACAGGTCTGGTTCCTCGTAGTAGACATCCTCTTGTCCTTAAGATGCGTACATCGGAGGGTCTTCTGGCTCCTTAGAGTCTAAGCAGGGGATCAAAGGAAAGAGTGAGTAACAGCGTTACCCAACAAGTTGATTATATGCAAGTTGGGAAGTTTGATGCTCTAACTACCACCTCGGACTATTAGTCCTTGGCACTATGCAGTTTTCGTAAATATTTCTTCAAAGATTGATTTTATTTCCAAAAACAATGCCCATCAGACTTCACAGGTTGACCAGAACTTCATGGAGTTCTTTTCCTGCCGCTTTCGTAGTTCCTTCCCAGAACAGGGAGTATCAAGTTACAATTCTTACACTCTGCAAGGGTGCGTTGCTTTACCCATGAGAGATCAAATCCTTGTTGCACAACCAAGCGTACTTTCCCGTCCACAATTCCATGATGTGGGGCCCAGTAGGTGATCCAAGCCAATCACTTCCCTCTTCGTGACCCCATATGTCTGCACGATCCTTCGGGGCTGACTACATCTCCGTTAATCCCCCTTTCGGGCAAGCTACAACCCTGATGAGTTCCCGAAGACTCTATGAGATGGTGATGCCCTGGCAAGCTCCATATATGTCCGACTATACCTCCGGCAGCCACTCATAGATAATCTAGACACCAAAATCATGGGGACTAAGGGTTCCCACCCATATGCTGGATCCTTGCAAGGAAACACAGCGTCACGTTAAGGTCGTCTTGCCTACACATGAAAGGAAAAGGATACAACTAACTTCTCCGTCCCATTCCAAATCTCATAGTTAACGTGTAATATATGGCGCTAGAATCACTGATGTCATGGGTTATTAATTACTATGAGACGTTTCTCATTGCAACTGGAAACCTAAGTTCCATTGCTCACCTTATTTTTAGCACCACTTAGGGTGATAATACCATCTTATTTATTTGGAAAAATAATATTTTCTTTCTTCCGAACATAGATGATAACATACAATTTGCAATTACGTTGATAAAGACTCATCAAAGGACATGAGCAAGTGATGAACTTGCCTTGTGATTGTAAGGTAGTGAATTCGGATGCTTGCACTCGACCTTGAGCTTCTATTTCGACAAAACACCATATTGCCCGACAAGGACACTATTTAAAGAAGCAATAATGGATATGCTTAGTAATGCAATGCATCATTTATTATTTATCTTCTTTGTGTGTTTTACCCACCTTATTAAATTCTGATATTATTTTATTAAAAACAAATTGTTAATGGTTAATTCCTAAAATTTTATAAATATTATATCTAATATTTTTATGGTATAATATAATAATATAAGAGCTTAATATTCATTTTTATTTAATTTCAACTCTTATTATTATTTTCTTAATATTCTTTTTAGGAATATTCATTTATATTTCTAAGTTTATTTATTTTTACTAATCTAAATAGTAAGTTAGTCGAGGTAGTCGATGCCGCCTCGTCGATTGGTCCAACTCGATTCGTCGCTGGTCTCTTCTTCTGGGCAGGCCGTCTCCACCCCGAACCCTAGGGTTTGGTGGTCGCCGGCGATGTACTGCTCCGCCGCCCCTGTGGTGTGGTGTCGCGGCTCTAGTGGTCCTATGGTGCTTCTAGGGCAGCTCGTGCTGTTGTGGCCGCCGTGTTTGCGGCTTGGTGCGGGTTGCAGCGCCCTCGGATGCTCCCCGTACCACTATGAGTGCTCGTCGACCGTTCTGCTTCCTCTTCTAAACTTCAGCAAGGCCTTCAGGTGAGTTTCTCTCTCTCCCCCTCTCGTTCTCTGCCCTGCCCTATTAGCTCTAGTGTGCTTGCAGCATGTGAACCCTAATTGTGACCACCCCTTGTTCTAGGGTTCATCCCTATGTGTTAGGGTTCATCCCTTGATTATATGCTATTCTGATATGGTTGCTTATTGATCCTACTAGTGTGGATTTCACTAATGTTTAGTGTTCTTAGTACTGACAGTGGCTCTGTCAGTAATTGTTAACTGAACCTTTATACACTGGCATGTGTTGGTATGTTCAGACTGGACTTGATTTTATACTCCTATGATTCTCTGATCATGATAGAATGTTTAAATGTAAATATGATTCCTGATTATTTGTTCCAGGAAAATGATTGAGTAAGAAATTAATTTATCTAGCTTGTTTGCTTGAATTTCTTATCAAATATATTGTTGTGACACCATCCT
Source organism: Avena sativa (assembly GCA_916181665.1). NCBI lineage: Eukaryota > Viridiplantae > Streptophyta > Magnoliopsida > Poales > Poaceae > Avena > Avena sativa. Next base: position 85,834,611 of record OV702285.1, on the reverse strand, counting down.
TGGATTGGTACACACTTCCTATTTTTGAATGGGCTTTTCATGAGCTTTGCTAAGACTTGACTGGGCTGATAAGCTGGAAAACATTTTTGTTGTTTTAAACTATATTGAACAAATAGCTTAGTCCATGATGCTGGTCTGAGACTATGCTAGGTAGAAACTAAGGTTTGTACCTGCTATTTCCTTCTTAGATGTGCCTTGATAATCAGTGTAAAAAAATTATTCTTATAGCTCTTAAGAAAATGATTTTACATCCTTACTGTTTCATATAGATCCTTAAGATGTATTGATTTCTGAGGATCTACTATTCAAAAGATGTGCCCAACAATCTTTATTTAAGGCTGCTGGTATATTTGGATGTAGAAATATGGATTGTCATCCAAGATCAGTGTTGCACAGGCTGAGATCTTGGTTATGGTTTGTAAAGATTTATCATTGGCTTTTTAATCTTCTAGGATAGATATACACCTCACTTGGGTGTTTTATGAGAAGAACAAATATAGAACAACTCATGTTACTGTGAGATAGATAAGATCAATAGAGTGATGATATTTTATAAAACTCACCACACAGCTGCTGTTGATGATGTTGTTGTGATGATTGTTCTTGATGGCTTGCTTATGGAGTTGGGATTATTCCCTAGACCTTGTCCTGCACTTCCTGGTACTTGTCCTGCTCCTCCTAGCTCCTGTGAATTGCTCCTTGGCCTTGCTATCCTCCTAGACCACCCCCTCCATTAGGTTACCATCCTGTGGATGATCTGGTTGGGTTTCTAGGTAGATGGTTTGGTTGATTCAATAGAAACTGTTATGTTTTTGGCTATGTTCTTGAGAGATAAAGTTGGAACTGTGGTGTAGGAGAGTTGTGCAGAGCTGCTGTGTTGTGTGCGATTGTGATACTAATACTTCTCCTCTCCTTCTGCTGGTCGACAGCACACAACATACATTTAGGTGAATGTGCTGCTTCACTATTCTCCTATCTTTGGATCAGCTCAAGTGATTTTTCTTCACTATTTAACCTTTTACTATCGACTAATATGGTGAAACTTGCCCCTTTACTTTGGCTGGTGATGTTTTTTTGAGGCTTGTTTTATATAAAAGAATAGATATTGCACATTGGTGAACAGTGCACTTCACTATTCCCCTTTTTTAGTTACTCAATGATGTAAAGATGAACAGTGCACTTCACCGTTCCCTACTGAGAGTAAAACTAACAAAATAATATCTTTGTTTCTCTTTTATTTTCTTTTATTTTGTAGGAACAAAGATCTGGAAGCTAAATATTTAGTATAGGAGTATATAGGGAGTCTAGGTTTTTATTAAAATTTTCTTATTATTCTTTTGTAATGAATCTTGTAAAAATATTCTTATAATTTAATAAAGTTTCATTTCATTGTAATTTATTTCATGGAATATCTTTATTTGATGTGTTTATCTCACTTTGTAATATTGTCATGGAATAAAGAAAAGAAATAAGAATTCATTTCTTATTTAAACTTCCTTGTTTAAATTCTTATTATTGTTTAATATATCTTTAATAATCAAACAATATTACTAAATCATTTTAGAAAACAACTTAATATAACTAAATTCTAATTTTCAAATATTTTCCAAATGATTTAAATTTAAAATTTGAATTCAAATTATTTCCCCTAAAACTCGTTGATTCCTAAAGATCATGTCAAAATTTTATAGAAATCACTATAAAGAGCTATTCCTACCTCTAGATAGTGAAAGAAACTCTGATCTCTTTAGGTTTTTGTTTGGCGAAAAATTTACCCAGAATTTTACAGATGAATGCATGCACATGCTCAGGTTCCTATTTCTACCCTTCATTGGTTCCTAAATGCTGGGGTGTTACAAAGACATTCTCATTTGGAGAGTCGAAGAGTGAAAGTGTGGATGTAGAGGTGGTGGCGATTGCTGCCACACCATTTGAGGTTTCTTCTTCTTCATCATCTTCATCATCGGAGGAGAATTCTTCATGTGCCATCAAGACAATATCACTGGACTTCTTATTGTTGGCATACTTCTTGATGAAGGGCTTCTTGAAGGGGGCTTTTGAATTTTTCTTCAAAATAAGTTGGCCACCATTATCTTCTCTCTTCTCGTAGGGACATCCGGCAAAAATGGTATCGGTCACCACAGTTAAAGCAAGTTCTTAGTTTTGAACTATTTTATTTTCTACCACTTGGGTTTCTTTTTCATTGCATATCCATCTTGGCCTTGGCAGGATATTTCCAAAAGTTCCATGCATAGAAGGCCATGTATTCACCATGAGCAAGCTTGACATCTTCGAGGTCTCTCATGGTAGGAGCTTCATCACTTCCTTCTTCTTCCTCATAGTCAACCACTTTTGCCTTCAAGGAAAGGTTGACACCATTGATCATTCCAAGGTGGCATTCTTGGCAGCAACCTTGAAAGCAGTTATCTCTTGCATAACTTCATTGGAGCTCATGATATGATAGTTGTGTCTTCCTTGGAGGCTCTTCAAGTCGGTGGGATCGAAGGGCATGAGTGCACTCACATATTTTCTTTTTATCCAAGCATCATCCACATGTGAGGTACCAACATTTCTAAAGGCGGTGGTAGTGGATTTGAGCCTTCGATACATGTCTTCATGATCCTCACCATCCTTCTTATAGAAGCCTTCGGCGTCATTGTTCAATGCATCATTACGGTTTCTTCTCATGCTCTCATTTCCAAAAAATAGCTCTATGAGAGCATCCCGAGCTTCTTTGGCAGTGTTGAGGTGTTCAACATGAGGGAATTTTTTTTCCCAACCCTTGTTGAATCATATGCAACACAGTGGCATTGAGTTGACTTTGACAACTTCTCTTCTTGTCAAGTTGGTTGGATCCACAATTCAATGCAAGAGCTATGCACATGAGATTTCATTAATGATTGCCTTAGAGCAAAGGTATGTGTAGCTAGCTTAGGTGGGTCACCCCTATTGTTTATATGTGGGTGAGGGATTGGAGGGTCAGGAGAGTACCAACCGGGAACCTTATGGTGCTCTTCCTTCCCATCATCTTTTTTGGTGGATGGATTAGTGTTATTAGGATCATCCCCCACCACAACAACCGTGGGTGATGCCGAAGCTTTCACCTTTGGAAGTGTGGAGGGTTCCTCTAGGGGAGGAGGAGGAGGTGAGGCAATTTTCTCCTTAACAAGTTTCTCAACTAAATCATGCAACTGTTTGATTTCGTTGCCCAGGGAGGAGCTCAAGATTGAATCCAATTTCTTTAGATCCTCCATGGACACCGTGTTACTAGCCTCACTCCCTCCTTCTCCATCTTGGTTACCCATATACTCTTAGGCGGTAAAGCCTGAATAAAGAGCTGAGGCTCTAATACCAATTGAAAGGATCATATGGTCACCTAGAGGGAGGGTGAATATGCGTGACTTCAACTTTTACTCTTTTTAAAGTTAGGGTTTGACATGAAAGGTAAATTCTCTAGATTATGCAACTATGGTGGATTTACCTATATGTCAACCTAGCACAAACAACTAAGCAAGAACAAGATAAGTAAAGTGTAGTAAAGGATAGAAGTAACCAAAGTGGAGCATGCGGAGACACAAGGATTTGTTTCCCGCAGTTCCTTCCTTTTGAGGGGAAATACGTCTTCGTTTGGATAGGGGGTGGTTTCAAACCACAAACGCCACGAGAGGCCTCCCTTGTTCTCCGGTGAACCTCACCCCAAAGGGTTCGATTCACTTCTTCCACTATATCGGCAACCTTCGAGGTGGAAGCCGGCACCTTTACAACAAGTTCGAGGCACACATCCACAACTGAATTAGAGGCTCCCGAATGCAATAAAGTTGTCACACAATCAAAGTCAAGCTTGTAAGAACCAAATCAAGAACTAGGGTTTCCAATGAAACACTAGAGAAAGGGGCCCTCAAGTCAATGAGGGGGGAATGAAGATCTCTCTTGGTGAAGCTTTAGATCAAGGCCTCCTCCTTCGATTCTCCAAAGATCAAGGCCTTTGGATGGTTGGATGGGAGATCTTGTTTATTTGGTGGCTTTAGGGTTAGGGTTATTCTTTCTGGAAATGAGCAGCTGGAGGAAGGGGATGATCGAGGTCCCCTATTTATAAGACTGCTGCAATCCAACCGTTTTCTGACCGTTGGAGACATTTCCACACCAGAGATTCCGGTCCTCAGACCAGAGACTCCGGTCTGACCTTGTTCCACACCGGAGACTCCGTCCTGTCTCCGATCAATCTCCGGACCACCATACAGAATGTCCCAGCCTTGGTGAAGATGCCCACTCGGGGGACTTTCTAGAGTTTCCGGCTTAAGGTACACCGGAGACTCCGGTCTGATCGTGGGCACCGGAGAATCCCGTCAGTTTCCGGCCCATCTCCGGACCCCAATACATAATGTCCCAGGCATGCTTCAGACAGTTCCTCTGAAGACTTTGGGGGAAACTTCGGTGTGTGCACACCGGAGACTCCGGTCTGAAAAACCCTTGTAAATGTAGTTTCTTTTAGGAACTTTTCCATAGGTCTGAGGACTTTTCTCTTTTTAGTTTATCAACCTGGAAACATTAGCACACAGTAAAATTATCTACAAGTTGTTAACGAACACCAAAACTGATTAACACAATAAATGTCCTTTCAGGGTATGTCTGCTGTTGGGAATGAGTATCCGGGCAATAAATCTATCTCAACTCTACTCTCACACCGGCGACGACCTTCACGGCGGCGCCTTGGAGTTGATGGCAAGGTATGCTGGTCGTTCCGTCAAATAGATAGCTTGGTCTTCACGTTGTTCTTCAGATATGGCAAGATCAGTTTCTCGGTGTGTCACTAGCGTTCGTCGTTATCAGCAACGACGTTGGTGGTCGGGGCGAGGTGATTTCTCTAGAGTGAGGATGTGGTCTGGAGGTGGTGGATCTGTCGTTCTTCTCCGACATTGTCGATGAGAGGCGGCGGATCTTGGTTCAAGATAGCACGGGGATGTCTCCCGGTCGACATGCCACCACGACATGTGCCTTGTTGCGTGCAGCAGGCCTGTTCATCGACTCACAAAGCCTAAAAAAGACTCAAATCACCATCGCTTCCCTGATGTTCCAGCTTTCATGACATTCTCCACATTTTACTTCACCATGGATCGTCGAACACATGACACATGATGGTAAAAAATATCATAGCTTCGCAATGCTACCGCCGACACCAAACGGATAGAAAAAACATGAGTACGCCCAATCGAATTCAATACGATCTAGCAATCTCTAGGCATAGTCTCCCATGGGAGTTCGCAGGCGATAGAGGCAGAGTTAGAACATTTTTGATTGGGTTCACTGCTTTGTAATACTAGATTCAAAGTATGTATAAACAATAAATAGGTTGTGATTGTAAAGAGGTTAGTCAAATTTCATTAGGTTCATGTGACCCCAATGGTTACATGCTAGCTCCGGCACTGCCGGCGGAGCCTTCCGGAACTCATCACTCTAGACCAGACTATCAAGGGCAGGTATCATGTAGATCTTCGTCTTCACACGGAAGGAACCCTAGAACCGCCACCATTATTCAGGCCGATCCGGAAGTCCCCACACTACCGGACGACTTCCGGCGAATGGAACGAGCGGGTCATACTTCAGCCCTTTCGAAGCCATTGTTGAACCCACAGATCGGTTAGAGAGAGACCTAGATGTAGCGTCGCCGCCTAAGGCAACTACCACATTGCTTCCAAGTCCGCACCATTTCCCCATCTTCTCCTCTGTGCCTCCCTTCCAAGCCGCTAGAAAACTCTGCTCGGGAGAGCGCCACTGCCCGCCAGTTGGAACCACCGGCACCGCCCCTTGGTGTCCACCCCATGGCACGCAGAGGATCGATGAGGCCACGTAGATCGCCCGCCACCTTCGGCAGCCTAGGAGTGGCCTCCACTGCCGGTGCGGGTTGCGGCAATAGGCAACGGGGAAGTGACAGCGGCGACTGGATAGGGTTCGGATGGGCCCCCCGGGGTCTCCTCGTGCGAGCGACCTGGGAGTTGGACTAGCAAAGATGACCATGATTTTTTCGTCTGAAGAAAGAAATTTGTGAAGGAGGATGACTTGCTGAGTGAGGTCATAAACTTATAGCATCTCTGATGTAGCCAGTGGCGGAGACAAGGCGGTTGACAGGAGTCATGCATTCCCCCATTGAAAGGATCATATGGGCACCTAGAGGGGGGGGTGAATAGGTGCTACTTCAAATTTTCTTCTTTTTCAAATTAAGGTTTGACAATAAGGTAAATTCTCTAGATAATGCAACTAAGGTGAATTTACCTATATGACACTTATGCAAGGGCTACCACAACACAAGGTAAGAATAAGTAAGTAAAGTGTGGTAAAGGATAGAAGTAACCAAAGTGGTGGACGCGGAGACACAAGGATTTGTTTCCCATAGTTCCTTCCTTTCGAGGGGAAGTACGTCTACGTTTGGAGAGGGGGTGGTTTCAAACCACCAACGCCACGAAAGGCCTCCCTTTTTCTCCGATGAATCTCACCCCAACGGGATCGATTCACCTTCCACTATATCGGCAACCTTCAAGGTGGAAGCCGCCACCTTTACAAGTTCGGGGCACACATCCGCAACTTAATCGGAGGCTCCCAAATACAAGCAAGCTGTCAAAGCAACCAAAGACAAACTGGTAAGAACCAAAACAAGAACTAGGGTTTCCAAGAAAACACTAGAGCAAAGGGGCCCTCAATTGAATGAGGGAGAAATGAAGATCTCTTTTGGTGAAGTAGTAGATCGGGGCCTCCTCCTTCGATTCCCCAAAGATCAAGGACTTTGGGTGGTGGATTGAGGAGATCTAGAAGATGGCTCCAATGGTGGTCTTGACTTTTAATGTGGATGAGCATCTTGTCCCAAGGTAGGTGGAGGGGTATTTATACCCCTCCAAGAAATCTGGCCGTTGGAGCCATTAATGCAGCGGTAGTACCGGAAGTTCAAGCGGTACTACCGGAGAACTCCGGTACTACCGGACCTGGTACCGTACGACCATCTTTCAAACTTCATAAGCCCTGGCCACAACGGTACCACACTTGATGCTACCGTAAAGCGGTAGTACCGCAAATGGCAACGGTACTACCGGACGTGCAGTGGAATCAGCAACTTAGTCAGGAAAAGCTCTCTGTCACGCTAGGTAGCAAAATGCGGTAGGCAGCCAGAGGCTTTTGCCAACATACAAAAGGCTACTGCCATGCCAGGTACTAAAATGCGGTACCGGAGTGAGCAGTGGCCTTTTAATGGTTGGAAAAAGGCTCTGCTGCGCACGGTACTAAAATGCGGTACTACCGCTTTTTAGTACCTAGCCCGACAAAGGCTTTTTGACAACTGATCAAAACCTTCTGTCGTGTCCGGTAGCAAAAAGCGGTACTACCGCTTTTTGGTACCGCGCCAGGCAGACAGTTATTTTGACCATTGCAAAACTTTTTCAATGCACCTGCGATACACTTGGAAAATAATTAGTCTGATATGTGTGTTGTTATAAAACACCAAAATCACTAGGGATAGGAAATGCTCTTTCAATCCCCCCCTTTTTGGTGTTTGATGACAACACACATTTTGCAGGGTAAACCAATAACGACAAGATATAGATGGGGCTCCCCCTGGATATGTAGAAACAAGCCCCATACTATCTAACAAGTTACCTGGGAGTAGACGTCGCACATAGGGCACATACCTTTGCTAAATAACATGTGATGACCAATATTGATTAGGAATGGAGAAGGTCGTCACATATACCACATAGAATGGATCCAAATGAGAATAGCCATTTTACACACAAGATGGATCCATATGATAACCACATATTCTCACCATACATAACACAAATAGTTAGTTAACACATAATCATAGGCAAGCAAATAAAGTTCACAAGCGAATAAAAATCAATGGCAAGAACGAGCTTGTGGCTTTTCCCTCGCAAATCCCGCATATACCTAATGTCCAACTTCTCCCACTTTGGCATCAAGACGCCAAAAAAAAGGGACAAGAGCAACACTAACGTCCCGGAGATCACTCGTCATCGTCATCAACCCATTCCTCATATGCATCATCATGAGTTGGCGGGGCACAGAAGGAGGAGGTGGCATCATCATCCCAGCGGCTGTGCTGGGAGATCCATTGGTCTTCTAGGGTAATGTTGTTCTCGGAGCCCTTGGAAACGGTCAAGCCTTAAGCCTCCATCATTTCCTTCTGACGAGCACATGACTTCTTGGCATAGACATGGGCCTCGTACATGCGTTTCTGATTGTCCACTTGGAGGCAGAATATCTTCTTGAGTTTGGCCTCAAACCTCTTGGCCCAAGATGGTTGAGCTGGCTTGCGACATGAGACCACAAAGGCAGCATCCTGCTAGGCATCAGCAGCATCACCGGATTCCTCCACAACAGGGTTCCCATCCTCATCAACAATCTGACCATCGGCATCGCGAGGTTTGAGATGGGTCTTGATCAACGGATTCTTGTGGCGGTGGGTGACAAGACGAAGAGAAGGCAAGTCACGGGCAATCACAGGGCACTTTCTAATAATGAGAGCCATGATGTACGGAGCAAAAGGAGGCACCCTCCTTTGAAAAGTGGCACAAACCATTTCATTCCAAATGACATCCATCACATCCATAGGTAGGCCAGAGTCACAGTGGTGATGGGTGGCGAGCATAATATCCACCATGAAGGCATGTATCTCATCAACATTCCCAGCACGGGGGGCAACGGTCTAACGAAAGATGCGATGCAAGATGTCATATGTAGGTAGAAGCCCTTTGATCTTTCCATGGATGCCGCGTCCCCGGATGTACAGTGGTGCAAGAACATCCTTCTTCATGGGACGATCATTGTCGTGGCACCGAAAGCCAACAGGAGTGTCTTTGCCACGGTCTTCGTACCCGAGAATAGCCGCGAACTCAGCCAACGTTGCTTGCTTGACAACACCCTCGGTCATCCAGGTGAGAGTCCGAGTCTGATTCTTGGCAAAGTGAACGGTTGCATAGAACTGAGTAATGAGCATTGGATCATAGTTGCACCGGAACTCCATAATGGGAAGCAAGCCAATGTTGGTGCAAATGTCAAGGGCTTCACCAAAGTAGTTCAGGTTCTTCCTCACATGATTCATCTCGATCCACTTTTGAGGAACCACAATTTTGTCATCTTTCATGAGGATCTCATGGAACACTCGCTCCTAGAACTCCGTATAGAAGAGGCTACCTTCCCGAGCATGAGAGCGAGCAGCCACATATGGATTGACAACCCGCAGGTCATGAAATTCTGTCTCAGACAAATCAGACAGCAGCTTTGGCCCAGATGGCCCAGAACTGTAGCTCTTGCGAGGACCGGAGGGAGGAGGAGGTGGAGGAGCTTTACCATGACCAGCACTTTGCTTGACCCCCCCCACCCCGACGACCACGCGTTGTTTGCAGTTTCAGACGGGCACTAGGTTGAGGCATGACCTCCTCTTCGGACTCAGTCTCTGACTCTGACTCTGACTCAAAGTCCTCAATCTCATGGAGAGCTTTGGAGCGTATGCGAGATCCCTGGGAACCCCCTGCACCTGTCAAAGAACGAGGGAGATAGCATAGAGGTAAGGGCACAAGAACCCGAGACAAACAGAGGATGGAAATCTTGGTATTAAAAATTTTTTGCTGTCAGTATATGGCGGTAGTACCGGACCTGCACTGGCGGTAGTACCGCGAAGCGGTAGTACCGGAAAAAGATTCCCGGTACTACCGGCCCGCGACCTCAGTGCAGATCTGAGACAGAAATCCATGTACATGCAGTAAATTTGTTGTAAAACAAGAATTCCAGCGGACAAAGTGGTAGATCTGGTAGATATCACACGGTACAACCTCAAGAATACGTGTTTAGCCAAGAATCGAAGTTTCCCTAGATTCAATGGAGAGAACAAGTGAGAAGAGGAGGAGGGCGGTAGTACCGGTGTCCATGGCGGTGGAAAATAAGGAGGAGCCCACGAGAAGGCCGGATCCAGTGTGGATCCGAGAAGAGGAGAAGGGGGGCGGGGCTCCTACGGCGGTCTCGTGCTCCGGCGGCTGCGCTGGTGAGGAGTGGAGACGGGGGACTAATGAGGAACTGAGAGGTGCCTCTCCCATGTCTCCAATCTTAACCGAAACACACAAGCGGTAGTACCGGAGCCACGAGCGGTAGTACCGCTATGCGATAGTACCGTAGACAAATACCGGTAGTACCGCACCTGGGAAATTTCCAGACAGGAGCCTGGAAACTAAACCAGAAGCGGTAGTACCGCTAGTAATTTCCAGTAGTACCGTTTGGCGGTAGTACCGCTAGTGAGAACCGGTAGTACCGTAACCATAAGGACAGAGAGCCAAGATGCATACAATGGAAGGTTCTTGTGCAGAGTAGATGAGTTTTGTCGGGGGATAAGAATGGCCTGGGTTTAGAGTGTCACACTGATATGGGCCAATGCACTCAAAAAAATACTAAAAACCTATGGAGAGCCAAATGTGAGTGCATGACCAAAAGAACAAAACCAACTAGAGGATGACAAACACGAGTAAGAACCAATTTAAAGTGACAAACACGAGTAAGCACATCAACCTCTCTCTAGAGAGGGGGCGGTGGCCTAGGCCACCATGTTTGAGTATACTCGGCTTGGCACCACGAAGATATATCTTGGGTCCATTACCAAAACTCATCATTTAGATCACATATCACAAAATGATATTAAGAGGAATGATTTTGTTTACTTTGCGCATAATGGGGGGAGGGATGGTACAATCAATTAGGACCGCACTCCCCCTATGTCCATTCCTACATTTAAACCAAATATGGGTCGAGTATTAGGTGAGAGTGTAATATACTCAAGTCAAGCTCCTTGAATCTATGATATTTAGTTCATTCCTCAAGTAGCAAAACCTTGATTCATCAAGTGGCTTCGTGAAGATATCGGCAAGTTGATCTTTGGTTGATACATAGGATAGATCAATATCACCTCGAGCAACATGATCTCTAATGAAGTGATGACGAATCTCAATATGCTTTGTCCTTGTGTGGTCCACCGGGTTGTATGCAATCTTGATGGCACTTTCATTTTCACATAAAAGAGGCACTTTGTCACAATGGACACCGTATTCCTTTAAAGTTTGCCTCATCCATAGCATTTGAGTGCAAGCACTAGCGGCAGCGACATACTCGGCTTCGGCGGTAGAGAGAGAGAGATGTACAATTTTGCTTCTTAGAAGACCAACATACCAAGGACCTACCAAGAAATTGGCAAGCCCCGGATGTTGATTTTCTATCATCCTTATCACCCGCCCAATCCGAATCCGTGTATCCACAAAGGGACAATGTTGATCCTCGAGGATACCAAAGACCATAGAATGGGGTATGAACTAAATATCGAAAGATTCTCTTGACCGCCATCAAATGGCTTTATTTAGGAGCCGCTTGATATCTTGCACACACACCTACACTCAACACAATATCGGGTCTAGATGCACAAAGGTAAAGCAAAGAACCAATCATGGACCGGTATACCTTTTGATCCACATCTTTACCATTTGGATTTTGTTCGAGATGAGTCTTTGTAGCCACGGGAGTAGGATCTCCATTTAAATCTGGCATTTTGAATCTCTTGAGCATATCTTGAGTATACTTGGCTTGATTGAAGAATGTCCCTCCTCTAACTTGCTTGATCTCAAAGCCAAGAAATACTCTCAACTCCCCCATCAAAGACATCCGGAACCTACTAGTCATAAGCTTTGAGAATTCTTCATCAAAAGCTTTGTTAGATGAGCCAAAGATAATATCATCAACATATATTTGGCATACAAAAATCTCCCCATTGACTCTCTTAGTAAAAAGAGTGGGATCGATTTTTCCAACCTCAAAGCCACGGTCAAACAATAACTCTCTAAGGTGCTCATACCACGTGCGTGGGGCTTGCTTGAGCCCATAGAGCGCCGTATCAAGTTTGTAGACATGTTTTGGGAAGTTGGGGTCCTCAAATCCCGGGGGTTGATTAACATATACCAATTCATTTAGTGGACCATAAAGAAATGCACTTTCTACATCTATTTATTGCAACTTGAAGTTATGATGTGCCGCATAAGCAAGAAGGATACGAATGGACTCAAGACGAGCCACGGGTGCATATGTCTCTCCATAGTCATTACCTTCAATTTGAGAGAACCCTTGTGCAACCAATCTAGCCTTGTTTCTTACTATGATTCCATGCTCATCTTGCTTGTTCTTGAATATCCACTTAGTTCCAATAACATTGCGGCAATCCTTTGGCTTCTCTACTAACTTCCACACTTTGTTTCTCTCAAAGTTGTTGAGTTCTTTGTGCATAGCTTCTAACCAATCCGAATATTCAAGAGCTTCCCACACTTTCTTTGGTTCAATCATGGAGATGTGTGCTTGATGTTCACTGAACCTCTTCAATTGTGCTCTTGTGGAAATACCTTTCCTTAGATCACCAACTACATTTCGTAGAGAGTGGTCTCTTAATTCCAACATTCTTTCCTTTCTAGCTTCGTGACGAGCGTGGATCTCCGTGTTGTTTCTTGGGGGACCCTCTTCATCATTTTGATCCTCGTCTTGACCATCATCTTGACCTTGATCTTCATTGGAATCATCCTCTACATTGGGAGGCAAAGATTGACCTTGGTCTTGATCAAGTGCTCTTCTAGCGTCAATTTGAGCTTGTCTCAAAGCAGTTTGTATGGATCTTCCTTGAGAAATTGACTTGGCACCACTTGACAACCCGTCGAATGGACTAAGCTCCCCTTGACTAGAGTTGTCACTTTGATCACCATGTTGAGGGTCCACATCTTGTATTTGGCTTGAGTCAATGTCCTCTTCGGTGGATGGAGCATGTTGAGGTTGTGAAGATGAGGGCTCCACTTGAGTGGAGCATAGTTCTTCTCGATCCGCCATAAGGGGTTCCTCAACGGGGCGGATATATCCCACACCCATTCTTTCTATGGCATCCTGAGGCATTTAATCATCTGCATCGCAAGCATCAACACGCCCCCATTGGGGACCATCATATTCTTCGAAGGTCACACTACAAGATTCTATGACGGCTCCGGAGAGCTTATCATAGATTCTATAAGTGTGAGATTCGAGACCATAGCCAACAAAAATACCCTCTAATGCTTTAGACTCGAATTTATACAAACGAACACCTTTTATGAGATAGAAACACTTACAACCGAACACCCGGAAGTAATATATGTTGGGATTGTTACCGGTAAGAATTTCGTATGGAGTCTTGTTGATTTCTTTGCGGAGGTAGAGCCGGTTGGAAGCATGGCAAGAGGTGGAGATGGCTTCGGTCCAAAAGTTGTATGGAGATTTAAACTCCGCTAACATGGTCCTAGCCATCTCAATAAGAGTCCGGTTCTTACTTTCGGCCACACCATTTTGTTGAGGGGTGTATGCAGCGGAATATTGATGTTTAATCCCCTCATCACTAAGGAAATCATTCAAGGTGTAGTTCTTGAACTCGGTGCCGTTGTCGCTTATTATAATCAACACGGGAACATTGTATTGCCGTTGAACCAAGTTGACGAAGTCGATAAAAGTCTTTTGAGTCTCACTCTTCAACTTGAAGAAATAAGCCCAAGAGTATCTTGAAAAGTCGTCAACAATCACCAAACAATATTTCTTCCCCCCAAGACTTGCATGAGATGGAGGACCAAATAGATCCACATGGAGGAGTTCCAAGATCTTGGTAGACTTGATTTGGTTCTTAGGCTTGTGAGGGGCGTCATGCATCTTCCCTAGAACACATGCCCTGCAAACACGATCTTTGGCAAAGGAAACATTTTCTTTTAGTCCAACAATATGGCCCTCCTTATGGAGACTTTGCAAAGTTCTCATATTGACATGGGCTAGTCGGCGTTGCCATAGCCAACCCACATCGTCCTTTCCAAATAAGCACATCGGACCTGTAGTATTTTGCTCCAAAAAGTCCACCACATACAAGTCATGTTCGACGTACCCAACAAAAGCGACCTTGAGAGACTTGCTCCACATGAGGACCACAATATCCACATCAATAAAGACGGCAAAGCCCATCTTACCAAGAGCAAGTACTGAAAGTAAACTGTATCCAAGGGTCTCAACAAGCATGACGTTCACGAGTGTAATGTCATGAGCAACCACAACCTTGCCGAAACCAATTACCTTAGACTTTGATTTGTCGGCATATGTCACGGTGATTTGATCATCATTTGGCTTTAACTCCTTGACAATAGATGAGCTTCCGGTCATATGACTTGTGCAACCACTATCAAGCACCCACTTTGACCCTCCGGAAGCATAAGTCTATAAAAGATCAAGCTAATTTTTAGGTACCCATTTTTCAATGGGTCCTCTTTTGTTAGCAACAAGGGTCTTGGGAACCCAAATAGACCAAGCAATATACCCATCATAAGGGACAACATATTGCGCATACACATCACCATAATAATCACGCATTAGAACATAGTGAGGGTTAGTACTTCCTGCAAAGTCATCATGAGACATAGTTTTACCACTTGTGGTCTTACTATCCACAATGGTCTTGTTGGTCTCTTGTGCGGGCTTGGCCTTCTTCTTGTTGTTGTTGTTGTTGTTCTTCTTCTTCTTAGTATTGGAGACAAAACCAATGCCCCCTTTATCACCACTAGACCTTTGCTTGCTCAAAATATCATCAATGGACTTGTTGCCTTGTGGAAATGTGGCCTTAGCAAGCTCCCCCTTCAACCTAGAATTCTCTTCAAGAATAGTTGTACTACTAGATGGAATGAAGTTACTAGGTGAAGGAATATTGGCCAATTGAGTTTGAAGCGTTTCATGGGACTTTGTGAGTGACAAGAGTTCACTCTCCAAAGCCTTGTGGGCCTTGTTAAGCAACCTAAAGTCCTCGGCAAGTTTTTCATGAACCACACCAAACTCAATCTTGTCCTTTTTAGCCCTTTTGTATTTAGCAATAGCATGATCACGCTCTTTGATGAGTTTGTTAACAATAATGTCATTGGCCTCATCAAGACCTTCAAGTTTTAACTCAAGTGATAACCTAGTTTCTTGTTCTTCTTCTAGAGCATTGTTTAAAGCCTCTAGCTCAATCAAGTGTTCATGCCCAAGTTTACATCTTACATCTAGAAGCTCTTGAGAATGTGAAAGTTGATCTAAGATGTTTCCAAAATGTAACTTAGCATCTCCTTCTAGGTTAGTCATAAACTCATCAAAGGCAATTAATTCCTTTTTAACATCAAGAGACATCTCATCATCAATTTCATCATTATCTAAGGGAGTAGAGCGGGATGATGAGGATACCTACGTTCCTCTTTCCATAAGGCAAGTGACGTTCTTGGGGGGAGAGTTCTCATTTGGAGAATTGAAGAGTGAGAATGTCGGAGTGGAAGTGGTGGCCAAAGCAGCCACACCATGAGAAGTTTCCTCTTCCTCATATTCATCATCTTCATTGTCGGAGGAGTATTCTTCATGAGTGATCAAGACAATTTCTCCCGACTTCTTGTTGATGGGATTCTTCTTGATGAAAGGTTTCTTGTAAGGTGCCTTGAGAGTCTTCTTCAACACAAGCTTACCCCCATGATCTTCTCTCTTCTCATAGGGACAACTTGCTACAAAGTGATAGCGGTCACCACAATTGAAGCAAGTTCTCAATCTCGTTGTATTTTCTCTTTTCCCATTTGGGTTGCTTTTTCTTTGCATTTCCATCTTGGCCTTGGCGGGGTTCTTCCAAAAGTTCTTTGCATAGAAGGCCATATATTGACTATGAGCAATCTTGACTTCATCGGGGTGGTCCATGGAGAGCCCTTCATCACTATCATCTTCACCCCCATGGTCCACAACTTTGGCCTTCAAAGCAACATTGACAACATTGCTCATACCAAGGGCACGAGCACGGGCATCTTTGGCATTCTTGGCGGCAACCTTGAAAGCGGCCATCTCTTGCATAACTCATTTGAGGTCATGAGATGGTAGTTGTGTCTTCCTTGTAGTATCTTCAAGTCGGTGGGCTCAAAAGGCATGAGTGCACTCACATATTTCCTTTTTATCCATGCATCATCCACATGTGAGGCACCCACATTTCTAAAAGCGGTGGCGGTGGTCTTGAGCCTTCGGTACATGTCTTCATGATCTTCACCTTCTTTCATGTAGAAGCCTTCGGCTTCATTGCTTAGAGCATCATATCGGTTCCTCCTCATACTCTCATTTCCAACAAACAAAACAGTGAGAGCATCCCAAGATTCCTTGGCAATGCTAAAGTGCTCAATGTGTGGGTAATCCTTTGTTCCCAATCCTTGTTGAATCATATGCAAAGCAGTGGCATTGAGTTGACTATTGACAACCTCTCTTCTTGTCAAGTTGTTTGGATCCCCAATAAAGAGTCCATGCTCGATGATGTTCCACAGTTCAATGCAAGAGCTGCACACATGAGTTCTCATTAGTGATTGCCATTGAGCAAAAGTAGCAGATTCTTCAAGCTTAGGTGTGTCACCTCTATTGTACACATGAGGGTGAGGGACTGGAGGGTCGGGAGAGTACCATGAATCACGGTGCTCACCCTTCCCACCATCATTGTGTGTGGAGGAATTAGCGTTGTCTAGTTTACCCCCCACCATCATACCTTCGGGGGATACCGAAATATTCCCTTTAGGTACAACGGATGGTAGATCCTCTTGAGGAGATGGGGGTGATGAGCCATCTTTGTCTTTAAGAAGTTGCTCAAGCATATTCTTGACTTCGTTGACCAAGGAAGAGCTCAATCTTGTTTCCAAGTTTCTGAGATCTTCCATGGTCGCCGGGGTCGGCTCACTACCACCATCCCCTTCTTGGTCTCTTAGGCGGTAAAGCCCAAATAAAGAGCCGAGGCTCTGATACCAATTGAAAGGATCGTATGGGCACCTAGAGGGGGGTGAGTAGGTGCTACTTCAAATTTTCTTCTTTTTCAAATTAAGGTATGACAATAAGGTAAATTCTCTAGATAATGCAACTAAGGTGAATTTACCTATATGACACTTATGCAAGAGCTACCAAAACATAAGGTAATAATAAGTAAGTAAAGTGCGGTAAAGGATAGAAGTAACCAAAGTGGTGGACGCGGAGACACAAGGATTCATTTCCCGTAGTTCCTTCCTTTTGAGGGGAAGTACGTCTACGTTTGGAGAGGGGGTGGTTTCAAACCACCAATGCCATGAAAGGCCTCCCTTGTTCTCCGATGAATCTCACCCCAACGGGATCGATTCACCTTCCACTATATCGGCAACCTTCAAGGTGGAAGCCGGCACCTTTACAAGTTTGGGGCACACATCCACAACTTAATCGGAGGCTCCCAAATACAAGCAAGCTGTCAAAGCAACCAAAGACAAACTGGTATGAACCAAAACAAGAACTAGGGTTTCCAAGAAAACACTAGAGCAAAGGGGCCCTCAATTGAATGAGGGAGAAATGAAGATCTCTTTTGGTGAAGTAGTAGATCGGGGCCTCCTCCTTCGATTCCCCAAAGATCAAGGACTTTGGGTGGTGGATTGAGGAGATCTAGAAGATGGCTCCAATGGTGGTCTTGACTTTTAATGTGGATGAGCATCTTGTCCCAAGGTAGGTGGAGGGGTATTTATACCCCTCCAAGAAATCTGGCCGTTGGAGCCATTAATGCAGCGGTAGTACCGGTAGTTCAAGCGGTACTACCGGAGAACTCCGGTACTACCGGACCTGGTACCGTACGACCATCTTTCAAACTTCATAAGCCCTGGCCACAACGGTACCACACTTGATGCTACCGTAAAGCGGTAGTACCGCAAATGGCAACGGTACTACCGGACGTGCAGTGGAATCAGCAACTTAGTCAGGAAAAGCTCTCTGTCACGCTAGGTAGCAAAATGCGGTAGGCAGCCAGAGGCTTTTGCCAACATACAAAAGGCTACTGCCATGCCAGGTACTAAAATGCGGTACCGGAGTGAGCAGTGGCCTTTTAATGGTTGGAAAAAGGCTCTGCTGCGCACGGTACTAAAATGCGGTACTACCGCTTTTTAGTACCTAGCCCGACAAAGGCTTTTTGACAACTGATCAAAACCTTCTGTCGTGTCCGGTGAAGTAGTAGATCGGGGCCTCCTCCTTCGATTCCCCAAAGATCAAGGACTTTGGGTGGTGGATTGAGGAGATCTAGAAGATATGGTGGCTCCAATGGTGGTCTTGACTTTTAATGTGGATGAGCATCTTGTCCCAAAGGTAGGTGGAGGGGTATTTATACCCCTCTAAGAAATCTGGCCGTTGGAGCCATTAATGTAGCGGTAGTACCGGAAGTTCAAGCGGTACTACCGGAGAACTCCGGTACTACCGGACCTGGTATCGGACCTGGTACCGGACGACCATCTTTCAAACTTCATAAGCCTTGGCCACAGCGGTACCACACGTGATGCTACCGTAAAGCGGTAGTACCACAAATGGCAACGGTACTACCGGACGTGCAGTGGAATCAACAACTTGGTCAGAAAAAGCTCTCGCGGTACTACCGCATTTTAGTACTGGAGTGAGCAGTGGTCTTTTAAAGGTTGGAAAAAGGCTCTGCTCCGCACGGTACTAAAATGCGGTACTACCGCTTTTTAGTACCGGAGCGAGTAGTAGCTTTTGACAAGTGGTCAAAAAGCTACTGTCGCGCTGGTTACTAAAATGCGGTACTACCGCTTTTTAGTACCTATCCCGACAGAGGCTTTTTGACAACTGATCAAAACCTTCTGTCGCGTTCGGTAGCAAAAAGCGGTACTACCGCTTTTTGGTACCACGCCAGGCAGACAGTTATTTTGACCATTGCAAAACTTTTTCAATGCACCTGCGATACACTTGGCAAATAATTAGTCCGATATGTGTGTTGTTATAAAACACCAAAATCACTAGGGATAGGAAATGCTCTTTCACCAATGATCTTTTATGTGCAATAATCTTAGTCCTCAAGGAACAATGAACTGAATTAACACCTGCACTGCATGGTGAGTGTTGCTGAACTAACACGGTTGACAGGGGTCATGCATTCCCCCACGATGATGATGAAGGACATACCTTTACCTTTTTATCTTCTTCCTAACTATCTTTTTCGCCTTGCCGATCTCCGATTTGGCGACCATCTGCGCGGCCATCTGTGCCGATATCACGCATGTGTACAATGGCCATAGATTAACTAAGCGTGTGTTGCTCGGTCGGATGGCGGCTCGAATGCAGCGGAGCTCCTCGGCTACTCCGATGCGGATTGGGCTGGCTTCCCTGACACACGACGGTCTACTTCTAGCTATTGTGTCTACCTTGGTGATTCTCGTATCTCTTGGTCATCCAATAGACAGCCCACCGTCTCTCACTCAAGCGTGGAAGCGGAGTACCGCGCTGTTGCGAACACCATCATGGTGAGTCATCCTATAGTTTTGTGGAGCACTGTCGAGAACCACCCTATCAACCTCTTCAAAATTTCATGCTAGCCAATTTAAAATCTCAAGGAAATTTCCTTTTATTTAGGGAATCTTCATTTTCATGATGTCCTCTAGATGCCAGGACTTGGTGCAATAGAAACCTCGTACACTTGAGTGTCATGTCAAACAGAGCTTATACATAGTCGTGTATTGTGAGGTGTTTGAAGCAACAGACTCCAGGATTGATGCTTTTGGTGTAGTGAACATATAAATTTCTCTTGAGCATCAACATGAGCACTACTAACAATACCTTCATGTCTCTTCAATCTTGATTCATGTTCCAGTTCCTAAACCCATTTTTCACAAATGAATCTGCACCAGGGCATTTTTTTTAGATATGCCCAAGAGATAATAATAAAGTGGTTATTATTATATCTTTGTATTTATGATAAATGTTTACATACCATGCTATAATTGTATTAACCGGAAACATTAATAGTTGCGTGTTTTGTAAACATAAAAGAGTCCCTAGTAAGCCTCTTGTTGAACTAGCTTGTTGATTAATAGATGATCATGGTTTCCTCATCATGGACATTGGATGTTATTAATAACAAGATCATATCATTAGGAGAATGATGTTATGGACACACACCCATAGTAAGCATAGCATAAGATCAAGTCATTAAGTTCGTTTTGCTATAAGCTTTCAAATACATAGTAAACTAATACTTCGACCATGAGATCATGTTAATCACCGTCACCGGATGAGTACTTTGATCACATCAAGCGCCGCTTCGTAACTAGGTGGTTATAAAGGTGGCATTGGGTATTCTGAAAGTATGTTTTGAAGCGCATGGATCATATAAACTCTAGGCCCTCTCGGTGGAATTTCATCCAATTGGCTTGCAAGCATGTTACTAGGTCACAAGGGATGTCATATCATGGAATGAGTAAAGAGTACTTATTGGTAATGAGGTTGAACTAGGTATGGAGATACCGACAATCGAACCTCGGACAAGTAAAGAATCACGCGACAAAGGGAATCGGTATTGTTTGTTAATGGTTCATTCGATCAAGAAGTTATCATTGAATATGTGAGAGCCATTATGGATCTCCAAATCCCGCTATTGGTTATTGATCAGAGAGGTGTCTCAATCATGTCTGCACAGTTCGCGAACCGTAGGGTGACACACTTAAGGTTCGATGTTGTTTTAAGTAGATATGGAATATGAGTTGGAGATCGAATGTTGTTTGGAGTCTCGGATTGGATCCAGGACATCACGAGGAGATCCGGAATGGTCCGAAGAATAAGATTCATATAATGAAAGTCATTTTCCGGGGTTCGAAAAAAGTTTTGGTATTTGACCAGATCTTCTAGAATGTTCTAGAAGGGTCCACCAGTGGGCCACCACCCCGGGAGGGGCCACATGGGTCTAAGGGATGCTGCGGGAGCTCATGGTCCAACCACACCAAGCCCTATAGGCCCAACTGGCCAGCCCAAAGGGTTTAGGGCAAAACACTACAAGGAAAGGGGAAACTTGGGGGGGGCAAGTTTTTTCCCCTCTCCCTATGTGATCCGACCCTAGGAGGGGAGGGCCATGGGGGAAACCCTAGTTGCACCCTTCCCCTATATAAATAGGGGAGGGGAGTGCTGTAGGATTCTCTCCTCCACCACCACCACTCCGTCGTGTTGTTGGGATTCTGAGGGGATCTACTAACTTTGCTGCCCGCTAGAATGGGGAGAGGAAGGTCTTCATCGACTCTGTATGTGTGATCGAGTGCGGAAGCACTGTCGAAACGAGGCACCAGAAGGATCGTCTTCGCGATCTTGAGATCGGCAAGTGATCGACTACATCAACCACGAGATCCGATCTCGTTAACGCTTTGGATCTACAAGGGTTAGTTCTCTTCTATCTCGTTGCACCTATCTCATAGATTAGATCTTGGCTTCGCCATAGATTGGGTCTTGGTTTTGTTTGTTCTTGCGGTAGAAATTTTTTGTTTGCCATGCAACAAACCCAACAGTGGTATCAGAGCCGAATCTATGCGTAGATCTGTTACATGAGTAGAACACAATGGTTTTGTGGGCGTTGATGCTTTTGGTGTCGCTTGCTTTTTGTGTAATTTGCATCTTGCGGGATGGTGGGATGAAGAGGCCCGGGTTAACCTTACATGTTGTCGCACATGAGACTTGCTCCACACTCAACATGCAACTTGTATTGCACAAGTGGCTTTGCGGGTGTCTGTCTCTCCCACCATAGTTAAGATTCAATTTACAATCTGCACTTGACAACACTTGTGTCAGCGTTGTGGTTCTTGTTCGTAGGTAAGAACGGTTCTTATTTGAAAGCCCCAAGCCACGTAAAACATGCAAAGAAAATTAGAGGCGTCTAACATGTTTTTGTAGGAGCATGTGATGTGATATGGCCATGCTGTGATTGTGATTATATTTGATGTATGAGACGATCCTTATTGTAATATGGCAACCAGCAGGAGCCTAATGGTTGCCTTTAAATTTGTTAAGACATGTCTGTCTATTCATCATGTAATAGCTTTATTCCAAGTAGTTATAATAGTTGTTGTTGGTGATGGACAACCATGAAGCGGCTCCACTGACCTTGACGCCATGCTGGTGATGATGGAGGTCATGTCCGTGCTTCGGAGACGGAGATCAAAGGCGCAAGAAGAAAGACCATATCATATCACATATTATGAATTGCATGTGATGTTAATCCTTTTTATGCATCTTGTATTGCTTAGATTGCGACTGTAGCATTATAACATGATCCCTCTCACTAAATATCAAGTAATAGAGTGTTTGTCCTTAGTAGGCACTGTTGCTAAGACTCGTTGTTTCAAAGAATCTCGTGATGATCAGGTGTTATAGATTCTACGTGTGCATACAACGGGTGCAAGCCAAATTTGCACATGCGGATACTAAGGTTAATATTTATGAGCCTATCATGTACATACATGGTCTTGGAACACAGAATACCAAAAGGTAAAGCATGAGTCATATGAATGATATGATGAACATGTTGATTGTTCGCCTTTGAAGCTACATCTTATTTCGTGAAGATCGTACTTGGTGTAGTGGATTTGGTTCGTGTAATCACTAAGACAATGTGAAGGATGTTGTTTTGAGTGGGAGTTCACCTAGTTAATTTAAGAATTAAATTTGAACTCAATTTATCATAAACTTGGTCTAAACTCTTTGCAAATATGTTGTAGATCATGTCGACCCCTACCATCAACTTTAATGCGTTCCT
This sequence comes from Avena sativa, assembly GCA_916181665.1. Classification (NCBI taxonomy): domain Eukaryota; kingdom Viridiplantae; phylum Streptophyta; class Magnoliopsida; order Poales; family Poaceae; genus Avena; species Avena sativa. The sequence goes on along the minus strand of OV702285.1, from coordinate 85,811,960 downwards.
AGAGAAAGAAAAGTTGAAATACAATGGAAGCAACTTCACGGAATGGTTCTGTAATATGAGGATTCTCCTCGATGCTGGTAATTTGACCTATGTTCTGGATGCACTGCTAGGTGACCCACCTGCAAATGCCTCGTCTCGGGATGAGCGCAATGTGTATGACACAAAGCGTGATGACTACAATCTTGTGAAATATGTGATCCTTATGTTAATGGAGCCTGATCTCCAAGAACGTTTTGAACTTAGCAGCGCTGCTCCCGTGGTGGAGGAACTCAAAACCATGTTTGAGAGCCAAATCCGTTCTAAGAGATATATGATCTCTAGCAAGTTCTTTAGTGTTAAGGTGAAGGAACACAGCTCTATGAATGATCACGTCATGATGATGATGAACTATGTTCAACGTCTCAAGACACTAGGATATGTCATCCCAGTTGATCTTGTGACGGATAGAGTTCTGTAGTCCCTCCCACCCAGTTACAAAGAGTTTGTGCTGAATTACAAGATAAGTGGTGTGATTGGATCACTCACTGAACTTGATGCCACTTTGGTGGCTGGCGAAGTAGACATGAAGGAAAAGGGTGAGCCCAAGGGTAACTTCAAGAAGGGAGGCAAATCTGTTGCTAAACCTAAGACCCGAGCTGGCCCTAGCCCTGATGCAGAATGCTTTTGTTGCAAAGAGTGTGGTCATTGGAAACGGAATTTCCCCAAGTACTTGGCAGATCGGAAGAACGGCAACATCAAGAAAAAAGGTATATTTGATATACATGTTATTGATGTGTATCATACTAGTAATCGCAGTAGTGCCTAGGTATTTGATACTAGTTCGGTTTCTTATATTTGTAACTTGAAACAGGATCTGCGGAATAAACGAAGACTAGTGAGAGACGAGATGACGATGCATGTTGGAAATGGCTCCCAGGTTGATGTGATCGCCGTCGCCTGCTCCCTCTTCATCTACCGTCAGGAGTAGTTTTAAATCTAAATAATTGTTATTTGGTGCCTGCGTTAAGCATGAACATTATATCTAGATCTTGTTTATTGCGAGATGGTTACTCGTTTAAGTCGGAGAATAATGGTTGTTCTATTTATATGACTAATATATTTTATGGTCATGCACCTTAGATGAATGGTTTATTCTTATTGAATCTCGATAGTAGTGATACACATGTTCATAATATTGATGCTAAATGAATAAAATTTAATGATAATTCCACATACATGTAGCACTGCCGTCTTGGTCATATTGGAGTGAAGTGCATGAAGAAACTCCATTCTGATGGACTTCTTGAATCACTTGAAATATGTGAAGCATGTCTAATGGGAAAAATGACTAAGACACCATTCTCTGGGATAATGGAGCGAGCTACGGACTTGTTGGAAATAATACATACCGATGTGTGCGGTCCAATGAGTGTAGCATCGCGCGGTGGATATCATTATGTTCTCACTTTGACGGATGACTTGAGTAGATATGGGTATATATACTTTATGAAACATAAGTCCGAAACTTTTGAGAAGTTTAAGGAATTCCAAAGTGAGGTAGAAAATCAACGTAACAAGAAGATTAAGTTTCTGTAATCTGATCACGGAGGTGAATATCTAAGTTACGAGTTTGGCATGCATTTAAGTAAATGTGGAATACTTTCACAATTGATACCGCCGGGAACACCACAGCGTAATGGTGTGTCCGAACGTCGTAATCGAACTCTCTTAGATAAGGTTTGGTCTATGATGTCTCTCACAGATTTACCATTATTGTTTTGGGGTTATGCATTAGAGACAGCCTCATTCACTTTAAATAGGACACCATCTAAATCCGTTGAAACGACACCGTATGAATTATGGTTTGGTAAGAAACCTAAGTTGTCGTTCCTTAAAGTTTGAGGTTGCGAAGCTTATGTAAAGAAGTTACAGCCCGACAAGCTTGAACCCAAAGCGGAAAATGCGTATTTAAAGGATACCCTAAAGAAACAATTGGGTATACCTTCTATCATAGATCCGAAGGCAAAGTTTTTGTTTCCAAGAATGGATCCTTTCTTAAAAAGGAGTTTCTCTCGAAAGAAGTGACTGGAAGGAAAGTAGAACTCGAGGACGTTGTTAAACCTTCTCTTGGATTTGAGAGTAGCACAGCATCGGAAGATGTTCCTGTGCTGGCTGCACCAATAAGATAGGAAGCTAATGATGATGATCATGAAACTTCGAACGATGTTGCTACTGAACCTCGCAGGTCAATGAGGGTTCGTACCACTCCTGATTGGTATGACCCCGTCTTGAATGTCATGTTGTTGGACAACACCGACAACCCTGCGATGTATGTGGAAGCAATGATGAGCCCAGATTCCAACAAATGGAAAGAAGCCATGAAATCTGATATTGGATCCATGTACAAAAACCAAATATGGACTTTGGTGGACCTACCTGATGGCCGCAAGGCTGTCGAGAACAAATGGATTTTCAAAAAGAAAACATACGCTGATAGTAATGTTACTGTCTATAAAGCTCGACTTATCGTTAAAGGGTTCCGACAAATACAAGGAGTTGACTACGATGAGGCTTTATCACCGGTAGCGAAGCTAAAGTCTGTGAGGATTTTGTTAGCAATCGCTGCATTTTTCGATTATGAGATTTGGCAGATGGATGTCAAAACGGTGTTCCTTAATGGTGACATTGAGGAGAGTTGTATATGGTACAACCCAAGGGTTTTGTTGATCCTAAATATGCTAACAAGGTATGCAAACTTCAGTGGTCCATTTATGGACTAAAGCAAGCATCCCGGAGCTGGAATCAACATTTTGATAAGGTGATAAAAAACTTTGGATTTATACAAAGTGTTGGAGAATCTTGTATTTACAAGAAAGTGAGTGGGAGCTCTGTAGCATTCCTAGTACTTAGCGACAATTGAATAATACCCTTGCCCTTTGCTCCCAACCCTAGCCGCCACCCTTCTCCTCCTTCCTGCTGCTCCATCTTAGGCGAAGCCCTGCAGGATTCTCTCCTCCACCACCACCACCACGTCGTCGTGTTGCTGGGATTTTGAGGGGATCTACTACCTCCGCTGCTCGCTGGAACGGGGAGAGGAAGGTCTTCGTCGACTCCGTACGTGTGACCGAGTGCGGAAGCTCTGCCGGAATGCGGCGCCAGAAGGATCGTCTTCGCGATCTTGAGATCGACAAGTGATCCACTACATCAACCATGAGATCCAATCTCGTTAACGCTTTGGATCTATGAGGGTTAGTTCTCTTCTATCTTGTTGCACCTATCTTGTAGATTAGATCTTGGCTTCGCCATAGATTGGATCTTGGTTTTGTCCGTTCTTGCGGTAGAATTTTTTGTTTTCCATGCAATGAACCCAACAGTTTTATCCTTAAACAAATAGCAAACAAAGCAGAAAGCAGCATATTTTTTCCACATTGTACTCAATCCATGGAAATTCTTTAAACCAAACATGACAAAAATGATGATCAATTCCCATTTTATTTGTAAATTCAAACATATGATTCTTTGGTTGACATGGTCTCGTCTTAATGTATCTCCTTATTACTCTATCCTAGTCATTGACATCATACCTTAAGATGGGAAATTGCTTTGCAGGATCATGTTCGAGTGTTCCCAAATCTGCTTCTTTTTGCCTATCATCTTCATCATCTGTTTTATCATCTTCTACAATAGGTGTTGGGGTTGTGCCTCTGTATCCGGTGCTTGCACCGGCGCCAATTGCATATTGTTCTCGGTTTGAATAAGAGAAGTAGTCCATTGTGACATTTGATATATCTCTTTTGCTTTTGATGCTTTTTCCTACAATGCATATATGCTACTACCGCTGGCATTACCTTCTTCTTCATCTATATTACAAGGAAACAAGAGAGATATTCTGAAAATTTGAAGTTGCATCGCACCCAACCTAAGTGATCAAATTTAGATCTGCTGCTCTATGAGTGGAGATTTGGTGCACATGGGCACTAGTGCTCTCTTCATTTTGTAAAAAATAAAAATGGTACTTTTGAGTTAGAAAAAAAGAAAATTCTTACAATAAATAAGACTAGAAATGCATTTTTTGTCAGAAATTTATTCTTTTTATGTAGTCCAGAATGCACCATATTTTAAAATGAAATTTCTAGTAACATATTTATTTTCAGAACTTTTGGAAACCTAAAACAACAGTTTTTTTTAAAACAGGAGCCCTTGTGCCTATGTGGCAAAAACAGTTCCGGCCAGTCCATTAAGAAGCTAATCTGCTAGGAACTTAGAAAAATAGTACGTACTTACTTACTATAAGATACTTCCTCGGACCCATATTAGTTGACTTAAATTTATCTAAATTTAAATAAATCTAGACACTATTTAATACTCCCTCCGGCCCATATTAATTGACTCAAATTTATCTAGATTATCTAGATTTGAATGAATCTAGACACTATTTAATATATAGGTTTATTCAAATTTTGACAGATCAAAGTCAATTAATATGGATCGGAGGGAGTATATAGGTTCATTTAAATTTTAACAAATCCAAATTAACTAATATGAAAATACTATTTTATTTTAAGAGGTGAAGACTGAAGAGTACCAGCCGGCCGGCCGCTCTGTTCTGGTTATTTATCGTGCTTCACTTCCAGCCGCGCGGCGCAATCGTTTATATGTGACGAGGCGGTCTGACGGTTTTGGATCAGTACGTGCGTGTGCCGCCTAGGTAGGATCGAGAGGCCGAGCGCCTTTTCGACAAGGACGAATGGACGAGCGGTGCATATAGGTTTATTCAGATTCGAATATATCCAGTTGTATTTTAGTATTATATAAGATGTATTTGTATCTAGACTTAAATTAGTTATTTTTAGACGAAGAAAGTACTTAATTTGTTTTTTCATCAAAACATTGGTATTTAAGCTAATACCGGCGCATACCCTAGCCCCGTCCCTGCCTTCAAGCGCACTTGCAATTCATTGAGACCATGAGGCATCTTCTTGTAGGCTGCCACTTCTCACCATGGTGTTAGAATACATATGGACACATATGGACACATAAATGTATAGTATTTACCAATACATATACTAGAACTCTATATCTTATACTCTAAGTTTCTATCTATTCTCGTGTATTTCTATATATATACCCTTCGAGGGTTAACCAAATCAATACAATAAAATATTTAGGGTTCTATAATTTCTACATGGTATCATAGAGGTTAGCTTCACGACGCCGATCCTAGACCTTCCATCATTTCCACATCGCGCGACGTCCCTGAGGAGATCACTCTGTTCTCCTTGGGAGCGTGGCACCCGATTTCGATTAAAGATCGGATCATTTTTTAGATTAGGTTCCTACCGCGCTACCAAAAAAAACGTCGCCGCCACAGATTTCTGCAGCCGTCGCACAAAAACCTAAAACACTACGATACAAACCGCATATTTTTTTGCGCCTCCGGCGTATCAGCTACAATAACCACGACAACCTTGACCACGGCTACACCATGACCGGCTACCTCGACATCGACATCAAGAACGGCGTCTACAGGAACTCAAGAACTCCAGTCAACAACGTCTGCATCGTCGCTTGCGTCCACATCACTCCCACTATGACTGCGGGAGGTAAGAGAGACACTAGAAGGGGACACAGTCATCGCCCCTAGGTGTCAGCCTTGATCATGTCCACACAAGTGATGATGGCAAGGAGGAGAAGACGACACAAGTGCAAGACTTTAAATTCAGTCGCAAGCGTTCGCTTCACTCCCGCTATGACTGAGGGGATGTACGTGTATGGGCAGATAGGTTGGGACTCTACGTCTTGCACTCCAAGTCTCCATCTCGCCCTCAAGGGTCTACCAAATCAATATAATATAATATTTAGGTTCTATGTTTTTCATAAGGTATCGTCCCCGATCCAGGCTGGTCAGCTGCCCCTTTTTCCCTTCTGTCGGAGAAGGATGAAGTGAACTTCGTGGACTGGTGGTTGAAGGTGTGCCATTCTATCCCGTGCCTTCCACAAGGGTATCTCGTCGTTGGCCATGCTGACGACATGGTGAAATTGAAAGCAACGCAATATTGTCGTTTTTGACAACATCTTGCTAAGCTTGGGACATCTCCTCGACGCGATTCGGTCTAAGGCCATATTTAATGCTAGACTCTTATGTAGACGCTTGTGTTGTAAAAAAAATTAATTCAGCTAAAGAATTAACTTAAGAGTCCCGGAGTCCAACGGAAGACGCTAGTTGAGACGTTAGTTTTTCTTTTTCAACCTATGCATCGCTCCCGTCCCTGGGCAACATGCGGGAGAAAGAAACTCAAGCGCTCGACGGCTAAGTTTGCGTCGACGTCTTGTTAATTCCTGGGATCCGGCTGGAATCAATCGTAATGGTCAGGAATCTGGTCTTAGCGCTCGGCATAAGCGTCCCGGTTGTACGTGCCCTAAGGCTTGTTCTTGGCGTACTGGTGGGTCAAAGGGCCTTCACACCCTACCCGCCGCTTAGATCTAGTGGGCTGGTTGTGTGAGATGTTTGAATCGACCTTTTGCATTTTCAAAAAACTTTTGCGCACACACACTAGTATAGTACCCCCTTGGCGCGAATTTGGGTGTGTGTGTGTGGATCAGTGGATGCTTTCTTTCGGAGAAATGAATCGGTGGATGTTGTGTGTATGGTGTGATGCGCATCTGCTTTAGCGATGAATCTTTGTGTAAGAATAATAATTGAGAAAGTGTCGAGATTTTTCACGTGTTCTGTTGGATGTTTTTGTACGATTGAATTTTCCCGCCGTCCCTATATATAACTCCAACTCCACCAGCAATAATCTCAGCCCTCCACGAAGAACGAACTGAATTAGCACCTGCACTGCACGTTGACTGGTGCTGGACAGTGTTAGCTTGAGCACGATGATGAAGGTCATGTCGGTGTTGCAGCTTTTACCCTTCGTTCTCTTCTTCCTAACTATCTCGTTCGCCGAGTCGGCGACCGGCCGCGCGGCCATCCGCGCCGATCTCACGCACGTGGACAGCGGCCGCGGCTTCACGAAGCGCGAGCTGCTCCGCCGGATGGCGGCTCGAACGCGGGCGCGCGTAGCCACTCGGTGGTCACCACCACCACCAGGCCGCGGCGGGAGCGGGAACGCCCACGCGGTGACGGTGCCGGAGGCCCGCGGTACCACCGGCAAGTACGATAGGGACTCCGAGTACCTCGTCCACTTCGGCATCGGCACGCCGCACCCGCAGCACGTGGCGCTGACGATGGACACCGGCAGCGACCTGATCTGGACGCAGTGCGCGTGCAGGGTGTGCTTCGACCAGCCGTTCCCGCGGCTCGACACCTCGGCCTCCGCCACCGTCCGGGGCCTGTCGTGCTTCGACCCTCTCTGCCGGCGCGGAGGGCTCGCGCTCCCCGGGTGCGCCGTCCAGGACAACGTCTGCTCGTACGTCTACTCCTACGGCGACCAGTCGGTGACGGCGGGCAGGATCCTCGAGGACACCTTCACCTTCCAGGCGCCCAGCAGCAACGGCAAGCGCGGCATGGCCGCCGCCGTGCCGAGCCTCCGCTTCGGGTGCGGCATGTACAACACGGGCGTGTTCAAGTCGAACGAGTCCGGCATCGCGGGGTTCGCGCGCGGGCCGCTGTCGCTGCCGTCGCAGCTCAAGGTGGGCAGGTTCTCGCACTGCTTCACGACCATCGCGGAGTCCAAGACGAGCCCGGTGTTCCTGGGCACGGCGGACAACCTCGCGGCGCAGGCCACGGGGCGCGTCCAGTCCACCCCGTTCGCCCCGACCGCGCAGGGCAACCCGCTGTACTACCTCTCCCTGAAAGGGATCACCGTCGGCACGACGCGGCTGCCGTTCGACGCGTCCAAGTTCGCGATCAAGGGCGACGGCAGCGGCGGGACGGTGATCGACTCCGGGACCGGCATGACCATCTTCCCGGAGGCCGTGTTCCAGAGCCTCCGGAAGGCGTTCGTGGCGCAGGTGCCGCTGCCTACGGTGGACTTCGACGGCATGCTGTGCTTCGCCACCAAGCCGAAGCAGAAGGCGCCCCCCGTGCCGAAGCTGGTCCTCCACCTGGACGGCGCGGACTGGGACATCCCGCGGGAGAGCTACGTGCTCGACATCGACGATGAAGACGGCACCGGCGGCGGGCTGTGCTTAGTGCTCGGCTCTGGGGGCATGGGCGACGACCTCACGATCATCGGCAACTTCCAGCAGCAGAACATGCACATCGTCTACGATCTGGAGGCCAACAAGCTGGTCTTCGTGCCCGCGCGCTGCGACAAGCTGTGAGAAGCAGCTGTCACGCATGCATGCGCGCAGTTCTACTTCTACCTACCTACTGGTTCTAGGTAAAAGCGATCAAGCACACAAATAAACAGGCATTTTCTACGTACTAAATAAAGAAGGGGAAAATCTATTTATACGTGGTCTGATGTCAGCTTTGGCCGTGAAATGTTTTGTCAGACGGAAAAAATGGCCTCATGCCACGAAACCAATTTCATCGCAAGAACCCAAAAGGTATAAGTTGCAAAACAACATAGTATGACTTAAGCAGAAAAATGCTTATGCGAAGAACCCAAAAGGTATAAGTTGCAACAATACTGACAATTGTTGTTAGTATGACTTCAAGCAGAAAACGGATATTGACAATTGTTGTTAGCATTTTTTTCGCAAAAAATCCACAAATCTATTAATAATCATCAACACTAGTTAAAAGGAGCCCAAAAGTAATAAAAATTATAAATAGATCATCGGACCAACTAGAACAAGCCGAAGGCGTCACTGGAGGCGGGCAAAGCTTATCGTAGCAGATTATTTTATAATATACAAATGGAAAGTCATCGTGCTAAAACTCTAAAGGGCCAGCGCACCAGAGTAGCAAATATCGCCGGATATGACAATATATCAGAAGAGACTAACCTCAAACAACACCAACGAATACAAAAAAACGATAGTTAGAATCTATAATTAATATAATGTCCGTGTGTTTGTAACTTTGTAACTTGTTCTGTAACGCACTATATATATATACAAGCAAGGCGCACCGATTATTGGTGTAGTGCTAATCCCTAAAACCTATGTCTAATATAGTATCAGAGCCAGGGTCTCGAGTTTTAGTCCTGGTTTTCACAATTTATTCTATAAATTACTATTATCCCCATCTTGGGGTCTCTTCAGCCACGCTCTCCTGCTTTGTTGCCTAACCATGGTGCAAGAATCGGATGCGGCGCTCATTTAGAGCCTTTGGATGACTCGCCCTCGATTTCTTCTTAGGAGTTGGACGTTGATCGTGCATGTCACATGGAGGCATTCCTAATGAGGAAGCGACACCGGAGGCTCGTTCAACCTTCAGCCCACCCCCGTTTGGCTCCCCTGCACCAGTGATCCAGCGTGTGATGTCCTCTCGCTCAACTAGCCCACCCTTCGCTAGAATGGACCTGGATGGGCCGGCCTCCCCGCTGACTACCCTGGCTAGGCTGACCTTCCCACTGACGCCCCCGGCTGGTCCGAACTCCAAGTTCTGCCCCAATCGGGATGGACTCCCCGGTGCATGGTCGTCTTGACGAGCTACATGTGATGGACTCACATGTGTCTGCTGTTCAACATTCACCCATCTCAGATGTATCTTCACCATCATCACCTGAGTTGCCATCGCCTCCACCTGCTCCATCTCTCTTGTGTCCTCGCACGCGTAACAAATGTGGTATTGTGTGCCCACACAAATGCACTGATGGCACTGTTGCTTGGCTAGCAACATGTATGGAGCATGCCTAGGCGGATCCTACTGCTGAGCCTCATCACTTTAAGGCTTCTATGAGCATTCCCCATTGGTGCACTGCGATGGATGAGGAGTTTTGGGCCCTTCTCAAGAATGACACTTGGCGTATGGTTCCTTCAAAGGCGGGTGTTAATATCATTGACTCCAAGTGGATTTTTAAGGTCAAGAAACATGCTAACGGCTCCATACAAAGGTACAAGGCTCGTTGGTTGCTAAAGGTTTCAAACAACGATATGGTCTCAACTATGAGGATACCTTTAGTCCTGTTGTCAAGCCAACTACTATTCGTCTTTTGGTCTCGCTTGTTGTTACTAAAGGATATTCTCTTCGTCAGTTGGATGTTCAGAATGCTTTTATCCATGGAGTTTTGGAAGAAGAGGTGTATATGCGTCAGCCTCTTGGGTTTGTTGATTTGGCTCGCCCTGATCACCTATGTCATCTTGTGAAGTCTGTCTATGGCATTAAACAGGATCCTCGTGCATGGCATGCACGTCTTGGTTCTGCTCTTCGTGCACATGGGTTTGTTCTATCTACTGCTGATACATCACTGTTCCTCTTTTAGTGTACTGAGGTGAGTACCTGCTCGTCTATGTTGATGATATTATCCTTATCAGCTCCTCGGTTTCTGCTGCTAATCGTCTTATTTCTGCCCTTGGGTGCTAACTTTGCTTTTAAAGATCTGGGAAGACTACATTACTTTCTTGGATTAGAGGTTGCTCATCTGATGGTGGTTTGACTCTTAGTCAGCAGAAGTATTCATTGGACCTCTTATGGCGTTTTGGCATGGTGAAGTGCAAGACCACAACAACTCCTATGGTTCTACTGATCGCTTATCTACTTTTGATGGTACTCCACTCACATCTAATGATGCTACTGAGTACCGGAGCATTCTTGGTGGACTTTAGTATCTGACTATCACTCGACGGGACATCTCACAGGCAGTCAACCGTGTTTGTCAGTTCCTTCATGCACCTTGGGATTCGCACATGTCAGCTGTGAAGCGCATTTTGTGCTATGTTCGTCTCACTACCTCCTATGGTTTACATCTTCATCCTGTGCCTTCTAGGTTGCTCTCAGCTTTTTCTGATGCGGACTGGGCTGTTAGTCTAGATGATCGATGATCCACCGAGGGATATGCAGTGTTCTTTGGTCCTAACTTGATAGTCTGAAATTCTCGCAAGCAAGCGACAGTAGCTCGCGGTAGTACTAAAGCTGAGTACGAAGCAATTGCCAATGCTACGGCTGAGCTTATTTGGTATAATCATTGCTTACAGAGTTGGGGATATCTCAAGTTCAGCCTTCGGTTCTTTGGTGTGATAACATCGGTGCCACGCACCTTTCTTCGAATCCGGTATTCCATGCCCGAATGAAACACATCGAAGTTGACTATCATTTTGCGTGTGAACGTGTTACACGAAACCTACTTCAAATCAAGTTCATCTCTTCCAATAATCAACTTGCTGACATCTTCATGAAACCGTTGCCTCTTCCTCAGTTTGAAGGGTGTCTACGCAATCTTAATCTTCTGAATACTTCAGGACATAGTTAATATTGAGGGAGGGTGTTAAAATCTGTATTTAGCGTAGTGTCTGTGTCTTTGTCTGTGTCTGTGTTTGTAACATGTTCTATATGGTGTCCTATATGGATAGGTACCCATATATATATATATATATATATATATATATATATATATATATACAAGCAGACTGTATCAATTATTGGTGTAGTGTTAATCCCCAAAACCTATGTCTAATAGACACACCATTGAGCGAGGATAGGATGGGAAGGACCTTACTCTAATTTCAGGACGTAGATGTCGACTCTGCGTCCCAAAAAAGACATTGAAAATAGTCTAAACAAAGAATGTGGACCTTCCCGCTGGCGAGAGGACATGGTCCGTCACACCTCCAAGGCACCAAGAACGCCAGAGATAGAGCATATCGGCAGCATCGTTGGTGAGAGGGACAAAACCATAGATGGGTTTTACAATCAGCTACCTCTCTTTGCCCTCACGCGGCATACTGGTTCAATATCCAAGGCATTCAATGGGAAAAATATCAGTCCCTCGTGCCCATAGATCTCTACCAGAGCATTTCGGAACTCATCATTAGCCAGATCGGGGAGCATCGAAAATAGGTATGCTAGTAGTTTGGCACAGAAGACTAGAAGCGCAACCACCTTTATTGGCATAGATCAGCCGGCCCCATGTTGCCAATCAACGGGACCAAGTGATGACACCAGCTCTTTGTGTGCCAACATGTTGGGGATCCAAGTGCAGAGTGATGTAGAAAGTGTGTGTAACATCCCATCATTTAGGAACCAACGAAGGGTAGAACTAGGATTTTGTGCATAAGCATGCATTCATCTGTAAAATGCGGGTAAATTTTTCGCCAAACTAAAAACCTAAAGTGATCAGAGTTTCTTTCACTCTCGATGTGTAGGGGTATCTATTGGGAGTGATCTTTATAAATTCTGACATGATCTTTATGAATAAATGTGTTTTGGGGGAGAATTTGGATTCAAATTTGAAATTTGAACTTATATTTAAAAGTTAAGATTTGGTATTTTGAAATGATTTTTTAAATGATTTAGTAATATCATTTGTTATAATAATAATAATGAGATAATAATTAATAATATAATTCAAAATAAAGTAATTCAAATAAGAAATGACTCTTTTTATTTCTTGTCCTTATTCCATACACAATTTTATTTTATAATGATGAACTCATCAAACCAATGAGAGGTTCAGTACATTATAGGAATTACAACAATTGGAATTTAAATAATGAACTATTATAAAATTGTTACAAAAAGAATAAAATAATAAATTACAAAATTCTTACAAATGAATCAAATAAAGATTACAATGAAAATCTACTTATCTATCTAAACCTATACTAAATCTTGAACACCGGATCTTGTACCTGCAACAAAATTCAAAACAAACAAAAAGGAAAATAAAATATTAGTTATTACAATACTCTCAGTGGAGAGCAGTGAGGTGCACTGCTCATATTACATCATTGAGTATTGTTAAAGGGGCAAGTTTCACCAATATGAAAGAATTGTTCTTTTATAATAAATAAGCCACAAGTCAGATTTTAACAGCAAGTAAGAGGGGCAAGTTTCACTAGGTAAGTAAAATGTAAATGGGTCAAAAGGTAAAACACCTCATCAATCTGATCCAAACCATGCACGAAGCAGACAGGCAGCACAATCACCTAAATGCATGGTGAGAGTTGTCAACACAGCAGCAGCAACAACTACACAAGAAAAAGGGAAGAGCCCAGCCGTGGCAAGGCTCACATCAGCACATTTTCACCTTCCAACACCAAACCAGGAGCACACTAAGCTTAGCAAGATCCAAGCAAACCATCAGCCAACCACACACCAGATCATCCTAGTAATCACTAGATGGTGACATAAGGAGGGGGTGGATCAGGTGGATAACAAGGGCAAGATCAAGGCCATGCTTACAGGAACCAGAAGGTGAAGGACAAGCTCAAGCCAGCAGCACCATCAGAAAGATCTAGCCATCCAAATCAACCAGCCACAACACCAGCAAAACTAATAGTTGTGGTGAGTAAAATAAAACCTTCACATGATCTTATCATCTCTCTAGACTAAGATTCATGTGTTGTTTTATATCTAGATCTCTCAGAATCAACCAAGTGGGGTGAATCCATCATAGATGATCTTTAAATAAAAAGTATGCTTGAATTTTGCAAATCCAACTAGGATCTTAGGCTAACATCATAGATCCTGGATGTGATAGCCAAATCCTATATTCCAACATGTCCATAGCTTAGCTTATGAATTCTAGGCACATCTCCTACTGGAGTAGTACCTCAGAATTCATAAATCCTATGAACCAATATAAATCTATGGGCACCCCAACCATCTTAGCTAAAAGGATTCAAGATCCAGTAAATAATGATAATATCAGAACATATCCATGGGGAACAACATGAGAGGAATTTAATTCCAAGCCTCAGACCAACATGATAGGCTGTCATGTTTTAAAAAAGTGAACTTCCAACTTAACTTCGACACAAATCCAATACTAAGCACCAATAGAATCAAGCAAGTAGTAGAACCTATACTTGTGTGCCATTTTAAGATGGTGTCACAAAGATAGGTTCTAAATTAAGCAGATCTATTATTTAGCTTACATAAATAAACCTGTAATATCATCTTCCTGGAATTAAATCAGGAATCATTACCAAGACTATATCCATCCACATAATCAGGGTATCACTATAATCACATTATCACCCTAATTCTGAATATAATCTCACAAGTGAGAGCTCAACAATTTAGTGGTTAATCACTAATAGTACTTGTCAGTACTAATGTTTTGAAAGTATGAACTCACAAATCATCAACATCACAAGTAAAACTCCACAGTAGCATTACCATTTTTGCCATGCTCAACTATCAATTGGAATCAATACTATAAGGCCTCTAGCATCATATAATCAAATGAGAGCAGTGAGCAATTTAGTATTTGATCACAATCCTCATTAGTCATCACCACTAGTTCCAGTTCATCATATACAACTAAATAGAAGGAGGAACCCTACAACAGGTCATGAACCCTAATTAGGGAGGCACACTAGAGACACACAGCATAGATCAGGAGAGGCAGAGGACAACAATCATGAGGGGAAGATCAAGATAAAACTCACTGAGGGTCCTCATTATAGTTTAGAAGAGGAAGCAGAGGGGCCGATGAGCACACGGCGGCACGAGAGCACCCAAGGGGCGCTGCAACCCACACCAAGCCGAGGCGGCGGCCACAGCAGCGCTTGAGGTCGAGCAGCACCACTACAGCACCACTAGAGCAGCGGCGGCAGCATCACCGGCACCACTCCAAACCCTAGGGTTCGAGACGGAGCAGCCTGGCCACAAGAGAGCCCCAAATCCAAATCGAATTGGACTAGATGAAGGAGTTGTTGGAGATATGCCCTAGAGGCAATAATAAATATAGTTATTATTATATCTTTGTGTTTATGATAAATGTTTATATTCATGCTATAATAGTATTAACAAGGAAACATTAATACTTGTGTGATTTGTAAACTATAATAGAGTCCCTAGTAAAGCCTCTATATAATACTAGCTTGTTGGTTAATAAATGATTGTGGTTTCCCTATCATGAACATTGAGATGTTATTAACAACAAGATCATATCGTTAGGAGAATGATATGGTGGACATACTCCTATAGATAAGTGTAGCATAAAGATCAAGTCATTTTAATAGTTCAATTGCTATATGCTTTCTGATACATAGTAGCCTAATTCCTTCGACCATGAGATCATGCATATCACCTTTTACCGGATGGATGCTTTGATGAAATCAAACACCACACCGTAACTGGGTGGCTATAAAGGTGGCATTGAGTGTTCGGAAAGTATTGGTTGAGACACATGGATCAAGAGTGGGATTTGTCCATCCATATGACGGATAGATATACTCTGGGCCCTCTCGGTGGAATGTCATACAATTAGCTTGCAAGCATGTGACTGGCTCACAAGGGATCACATATCACGGGAACGAGAAAAGAGTACTTATCAGTAACGAGGTTGAACTAGGTATGCAGAGATACCGACGATCATAACCTCGGATAAGTAAACTATCATGAGACAAAGGGAAATTGTTATCGTATGTAAGTGGTTCATTCGATCGCAAAGTAATCGTAGAAATATGTGGGAGCCATATGAATTTCCAGATTCCTCTATTGGTTATTGTTCGGAGAAGTGTCTCGATCATGTCCGCATAATTCACGAACCGTAGGGAGACACACTTAAGGATTCGACGTTGTTTGAGTAGTTATGGAATCATGAGAAAGAGACCGAATGTTGTTCGGAGTCTCGGATGGGATCCGGGATATCACGAGGAGATCCGGAATGGTCCGAAGAATAAGATTCATATAAAGAAAGTCCTGTTTCGGGTTTGGAGAATGGTTCCGGTGTTTTCATCGGGAATGTTCTAGAAGGTTCCGGAATGTCCGGCACTCCGGAGGGGAAGGGTACATGAATGTGTCATACCAAGTTGGAATGATTGCATCATGTACTAGGTGTCATCGCTGAACAAAATAAAGGGTTTAATCAAATCCTAGTTTGAAAAGTCAAACGCCAATTTGAAAAGTCAAACGGCTATTTTGGAAGGTGGAGGGGAAGTAGGAAACCTACTTGGGGAGGAGTTCCTCCCCTCCACCGCCGCCCCCCTTGGGAAAACAAGTTGGGTAGGTACTCCCCTCCCCTGGCGCGCCCCCTCCACCTATATAAGGAGGGGCAGAGCTACCCCTCCTAGCACCCAACACCTCCACCCAAAAACCCTAGCCTGGCGCCGCCACCTCCTACTGCCGCCGCCTAGGGCAACGCCGCCTAGCTAACCCTAGCCGCCGGCCAAGCCCCCTCCTTGGTGTGTCTAAACCCTAGATCGCCGAGGAGCTCTCTCATAGTCCACCATACTCGCTCCGGCTTAAGGCGAAGCCCTGCGAGATCTCCCCTCTACTTCCGGTACCACGTCGTTGTGCTGCCGGAATCGCGAGGAGAGTGCTACAACCTCCGCTGCCTGCTGGAACAAGGGAGAGGAAGGTCTTCGTCGAGTACCGAACGTGTGACCGACTGCCGAAGCGCTGCCGGAACGCAGCGCCAAAAGGATCGTCTACGCGATCTTGAGATCGGCAAGAGTACGACTACATCACCCACGAGAATCCGCTCTCGTTAAACACTTTGGAATCTTCGTAGGTGAGTTATTCCATCGACGTTGCTACAATCTAGTAGATAGATCTTGGCTTGTTTGTTTGTATACGGTAGAAATTTTTTGTTTTCCATGCTACGAAACCCTACAGGAGCAGGGTCAACAACCACTCCATGCACCACGATAGCGGCTAGAGAGGACCACGACGGCGGAAATCGCATGGCGGCGGTGTCGGCAACCACGAGGTCGAGGAAGAAGAAAAGGAGAGAACAAGAGAGAGAGGAGGAGGATGTGTACTGGGCCGATAGGGCCAGTACCACCTCGGGATGGTATTTTGACCAGGCCAATTGGGCCAAGATTATCCCAAATAGCCCAATGGGTTAGCCCAAACCCTGAAAGTATTTAATAATTTAAGTAAAAGACCAAAATACGCCTAGAATTCAATAAATCTTAGAAAATACAATAAAAGCCTTAAAATGCAAACAATATATTTTTAGATTCATAATAAAATAACCTATTAAATTAAAATAATAAACCTATTTTTAATAAATAAATTTTAGGTTAAAGATTTTATAATGTATATATTCCTTATGGAATTTTATAAAAATCAAGAAAATACATAAAAATAACTTATTATATTTGGTTATTATAGTATTTTAGAAAAATACTAAATAAATATTTGAAGTTACCAAAATAAAATTTCCTTAATTAAAATGCTCATTCTTAAAAAGAATTATTAAGTAAATAAATATAAGAGTTAAAATAAATAAAAATTATTTTTTTAACTCTATTAATAATATATTAAATTATAAAAAATATAGTGAATATAATGTTTATAAAATATTAAGGATATTCCTTAAAATGAATTTCTTAATTACCTAAAGAAATTCCAGAAAACTAAAATATTGGGTAAAACACATAAAGAACATAAATAACAAATAATGCATTACATTTCTATGCATGTTCATTTTTGCTTCTTTATATATTGTCCTTATGGGGCAATAATGATGTTTTGTAGACATAGAAGCTCAAGGTCCAGTGCAAGCATCCGACTTCACTACCTTGCAATCACAAGGCAAATTCATCACTTTCTCATGTCCTTTGAAGAGTCTTTATCAAAGTATTTATAAATTGTGTGTTATCATTTATGTTTCAAAGAAAGAAAATATTATTTTCTCAAATAAATAAATTGTTGATGTCATCCTAACTGGTAATATGGATTAGAGGAGCAATAGAACTTAGGTTTCTAGTTGCAACAAAAATAATCACTTAGGAATTAACAATCCATGACATCAGTGATTCTAGCGTCGTATATCACGCGTTAATCATAAGATTTGGAATGGGACGAAGAAGTCATCTGGATCTTCCTCCTTTCACATGAACAAGATGTCCATCTCATGACGCTGATGTAATTATGTGACTCAGCATGGGTGGGACCCTTTAGTTCCCCGCGATATTGGTGTCTAGACTATCCCTGAGCGACCGTCGTAGGTATGTCCTCATATTGATGGGGCGAACAGGTTCCTGTCTGCTCACTAGAGTCCTCAAGGAGTCAACCATAGTTATTTTCGCTATACGGAATAACAGAGGTCGTTCTACTTGAGGGGCCGTGTTCTATGTGGGGTCGCGAGAAAGGGCAGTGATTGGCTTGGATCACCTAATGGGACCCACATCATGGAATTGTGGACGGTAAAGTATGCCCGGTTGTGCAACAAGGAGTTGATCTCTCATGAGTAAAGTAACGCACCTCTGCAGAGTGTAAGAACTGTAACTTGTTACTACATGTTCCGGTAAGGAGCTACGAACGCGGCAGGAAAGAAACTCCATGAAAGTTCTAGTCAACCTGTGAAGGCTGATGGGCATAGTTTTTAACAATAAAATCAATCTTTGAAGAAAGATTTACGAAAAATGCATAGTGCTAAGGACTAATAGTCCAAGGTGGTAGATAGAGCATCAAACTTCCCACCATGCATATAATGAACTTGCTGGGTAATGCTGTTACTCACCCTTTCCTTTGATCCCCTACTTAGACTCTGAGGATCCAGAAGACACCCCAATGTATGCAGCCGAGAGCCAAGAGGAGGTCTACTATGAGGAGCCAGATCTTTCTGGTGCTGTAGAAGGGGTGGACTACGACATCGTCTATGGAGGAGAGCACAATGAGTCGGAATAACTGCCTTAGTATTAGTAACCAATTGAGCCGAGCAACATGAACAATATATAATAATAAGTTGCTGAGCTCAATTCGGAGTTGAAGTTGTCACTTTAAAAGTTCCGTTGAAACACTTTATGTTTGGTTTGTAAGTTGAATCTTTTGAAGTCTTGAACTTCTGGTATTGTAATAATAATAATGTGTGTATGTTTGTAATATGGACCCGCAATGTTTCTGTTGTACCACTCTGAGGGATGTGATATTTATGGAACGGTGTTCTGTGGATGTCATGTCAACGACTGTAGTGTACTACACATGCAGTGGTATGCTGGGTCACCATAGTGTGTTTTCCCCACAAGGGTGACTCGAGGGTTTATATCAAACTTTCTGGGATCTGAGCAACTTCCTTTTTCTAGCCTCTTCTAGCAACTTGTAAACACAAGTTTTTGTCTTGTGCCCCCAGTTCTACTGTGTGGTTGTCAAGAACAAGGCTTTGTGTTACAATTGTAAACTAAAATAAAATAGCAAAGTAATCTATAACTAAAACAGAAATAAAACAATAAACTAAAGTTTCTTTTGGGTTTTTTTTATCTTGCATAAAGCAAAAGTATTTTTGTATTTTTTGAATTTAATTGTTATAGCAAATGTAAAGGATAGTATAAGCAAGTAAAATGTGTTTCTTATATTTAAAAGTGGACCGTGGTTCATGAGTTTATTTGTCTACTCTCTAATAAATCATGGTGGGTATAAAACAGCTCACAAGTGCCATAATTATTGTTGAAACTTCCATATAGTGTTTGATTAGCATTCATATGGTAATCACATCCTATTATAAAGATGATGCAACACATCTCACTTATACACCTCTACAAAGGAAAAAATCCATGCAATCTAGAATTAAGAATAATAGAGCATAGCCTTAAGTACTTTGGCATGATATTTGAATGACAAATGTGCTACCTTGAGCAAACAATATCATCTTTGTTGTCACTAGATGATTATAAAACATGGATTCACTTTCTCCCTAGTGAGGTTATAAAATAAAGGTTAAAACCATAGTAGATCTCGAATTTTTTGTCACTATCCAATCACTACTACCATGTTACTCCATCTAACTACCACCATATTACTCCATATAATGCACATGTTCCCCTCACACATGCCCTTGCATACAAGTTTCCTCGGAACAAGGACTTGAGAACGAGGTAATAATATGCATTTATCAATACATCAAACACATAATAGAATTTGCAATCTCATATATCATCTCATAAGACAAAGATCCACCACATAGGAATTACATATATGATCATAATCATATAAGGAAGTTCATATGGCTCTAAACCATGATAGCACAATAGAGATAGATCAATCTACTGCCACAAACCCATAGTCCAGAGGTGGTCTAGTCCCTCTTCATCATGGAGATGGGGATGATGATGTGGGAGAGGGTGGAGATGCAACCAGGGATGGATCCATTGATGTTTCCCCCTCCAACCCTCGCTTGATCTGCCTTTGTTTTGGTGTTTCTTTGTTTCCGCTCTACCTCCTCTAAGATTGAGACGAGGGCTTTAATTATTTATAGGTTTTTTAGGTCAAAACACAGACTCTAAGATCAATATGGACGACTGCGGGCGCTCGGGGAGAGGGGAGAACCCCTAAGTGCTGTGATCATGGGCCTTGAGTGCGCCGCATGGGCTCTCTCGGCCCTCGTGGCTCCTCTCTTCTGTTCCAAAAGCTCCATGTCTTCTTCTTTGAAAAGAAATGCTCCATGAAAAATCTTAGGTCCGTTTAATTTTGTTAAGGTCTCTGAAACTTAAAAATACACAAAATAAGGTTTTTCTGTTCTATAGAGTTATAATCCAAATAAAGGGGATCATTGGTAAATCCCAAAAAATCAATTAAAACATGAATATAAAAGTACATAACATGGGAGAAACGAGGAGGGGGTATAACATTCGTTGCAACTTCCATATAGTGTTTGATTAGCATTCATATGGGCATCACGTCCTATTATAAAGATGACGCAACACACCTCAGTTATACTCCTTCGATGAAATTATATAATGCCACTTCTCCTACAAGAGTAAAATATACAACACCCCTTAACGCTCCTAGTAGATTAAATAAATTTTGAATAATAATAGTGTATAAATGTATATAACAAAAAGGTTTGTGGTATTCTTAGTTAGAGCATCAATATGCTCTAGTAATACTGATTTGCATATAATTAAACTAAAAATAATTTTCGTTCGGGTTCCATGTCAAAGAAATGAAACGCTAACAATCTTACCCCAGTTTGTGGTGGATGAATTATCTCTGAGTATGCTTGAGGACGAACCCTAGGGAGGCTAGAGCTAGTCTATGGTGGATGTGAGTTGTGAGATGAGGTGTTTCTCATGTAAGTTGCGAGCAAGTCTCCTCCTCTGCTTGGCGGCTCCTTAGATCTCTTATATATTGGATGACCTAGGGTTATAGGTGATGTTCCTTTATCTACGGTAGTGAGTGGATCCTAACAAAATATAATAGATATAATCTAAGGTACAAATTACATCCCCAAGAATCATCGGAGAGGTCCTCATCTTGATCCTAGCGTGGTTTGCGCTCTAGGACAGTCGCTGAGCAGGCCCAGACCAAGCGCACACATCGTGGGGCTGATGAGTCCCATATCGAGTGGTCCTCCTTCTTCCCTGGTGGGCCTACCCGTGGCCCATGACCTCGTCACTATTTTTCCACACACCCCACATGATGGCAGAAGTAACAACAACAAACTACATAAAAGGTTTGTTGCAAATACACTTGGAAGCTAAAGATTCAAAGCCATAGTAATTTTAAACTCCAAACACATCTTCCTACAACAAACTAGCAACAATGCAACCAACTATAAACGTATCATAGTTTCTATCTATTTCTTTACAAACCGCACAATCTGAGGGTTTTAATACTCCCTTTTCCTCAAATTGTCATTATGGCATATATATAGAGACTTTGAAGGTGTATTTATATAGATTCATATTGCCAGATAAGCTTGTCTCCATCCTTGGAACATTTAATATTTTCCAGCTATCTTGGAACTTCCCGCCACCGATTAATTATGTCCTTAGTGAAATTTCTTCTAAATGTACACCTCAGGAGGGATCTACCTCAAATGTCAGCAGCAGTCTTGGTTTGTTGATTTGACACAAAATAAATATCCAAAAAATAAGTGGTTAAAGGAGAACTGCTCAACCAAATATCCTCCTAAAATTTGACAGATTTATAGCCTGTGTGGAATTTATGTCCTATTTCCACTACTTATGCATCCCACATCACGCCTTTTCAAAAGGCAAGGCGGATGACTGTGCATCATGACGATAAAGTATAGTTGGATTCTTAGTGTTGCACTTAGAATCTATCAATTTCTGCCATAAGCTACCCTTAGCTTGAATATATCCCCTTACCCAAGACCAAATCGAACATATGTTTAGATCTTGTAAATTTGGAATATACCTAGTCCACCAAACTCTTTCTTCATACATATCGCTTTGCAGCATATTGGGTGCAAGGGTTCCTCATATTGGATTTTTTTTATTAACCTGCAAGGTACATATATGCTACCAGCATAAGGTGATGACTCGGTGATTGTCTACATATGTCGCCAGGGACCATCTAGGATATGTGAATTTCCATATAAAACTCTAGAAAAGTACATATGAGTAATATAATACAGTAATTATCTCATTTCTTTTCTTTTTCACTTTTCCAAGTGCGGACTTGTGTTGTGATCCTATATAAAGCCACGACTGCTGGAGGTTCCATTCCAACACAAGAACCACCTCTCTTCAATCGACGAACACTACCTTGCACTGGGATTGAAATCAGTGTACGATGAAAGAGCTGTCGGTGACGCAGCTTGCACCATGCGTTGTGTTCTTCCTAGCGATGATATGCGCCTGGCCGACCACCTCGGCGACATTGTTGCGCGCCGACCTGACGCACGTCGACAGCGGCCGCGGCTTCACCAAGCGCGAGGTGCTCCGCCGCATGGCCGCTCGGTCCACGGCCCGCGCAGCCAGCCTGCAGTATTCTTCATCCGCCTGCAGCTCATCTCACGACGAGGTGAGCATCTCTGTCACCCGCGGCGCCACCGGCAAAATGGAGTTCAACTCCGAGTACAACATCCACTTGGGCATCGGCACGCCGAGCCCGCAGCCCGTGGTGGCGACGCTGGACACGGGCAGCGACCTCATCTGGACGCAGTGCGTGTGCATGTCCTGCTTCGAGCAGCCATTCCCGGTTCTCGACCCCTCCGCCTCCCGCACCTTCCACGTCATGCCGTGCTCCGACCCTCTCTGCGAGCGCGGGGGCCTGCTGGTCTCCGGGTGCAACTTCGATCGGAAGACGTGCCTCTACGCCGACAGTTACGGCGATAAATCGGGCACGTTCGGCACGATGGGGCAGGATACCTTCACCTTCAAGGCGCCCAACGGCGCCATGGACGTCGCCGTGCCGAACCTCCACTTTGGCTGTGGCCAGATCAACCACCTAACCAGCAGGGCTAACGAGACCGGCATCGCCGGCTTCGGCCGCGGGCCGCTGTCTCTGCCGTCGCAGCTCAAGGTCGGCAGGTTCTCCCACTGCTTCACCACCATCGTAGAGGGCAGGGTCAGCCCCGTGTTCCTGGGCACGCCGGACAACCTCCAAGCCTACGCCACGGGGCCCATCCAAGCCACCCCGTTCGTGCCAAACCCTGCGTCGACCTACTACTACCTTTCGCTCAAAGGGATCACCGTCGGTAGGACGCGGCTGCCGTTCAACGCGTCGGTGTTCGCGCTCAAGGGCGACGGCTCCGGCGGGACCTTCATCGACTCCGGCACGGCCGTCACGAGCTTCCCGGAGGACGTGTACCAGAGCCTTCGGAAGGCGTTCGTGTCGCAGCTGCCGCTGCAAGTCGAAGAAGTCAACGACTTGCTGTGCTTCGACTTCGATACTACCTCCTCGCCCAAGAAGAAGATGCCCGCCGTGCCGAAGCTGATCCTCCACCTGGAAGGCGCGGACTGGGATCTCCCGCTCGAGAACTACATGCTCGATGTTGAGGATGAGAACGGCACCGACGTCGGGCTGTGCTTAGTGCTCGGTTCGTCGGGCAACCGTAAGACCATCATCGGCAACTTCCAGCAGCAGAACATGCACATCGTCTACGATCTGGAGGCCAATAAGCTGGTCTTCGTGCCCGCGCGCTGCGACAAGCTGTGACAACTTATCACTGAACGTGCACGTCTGCGTGCGCGTAGCCATGTACCACATACTAGTACTCCGTAAAATTCCGCGTAATTTTACACTCGATTCTAGGTAATCTTTTAGTTACAGTAACCAAAAGATTACTAGTACTAAATAAAGAAGCGGAAAAGTTGTCTATATACATAGGCTGGTGTTAGCTTTTTGTCTTGAGAAAGAGCATATGTACTCATGTCGCGAAAAGAATTTCATCTCGCGCGAAAGTGGTTAATTATGTCAAAAAATCCGAATAGTTTTCTTTTGGACCTAGTAGGCCCTAGCAATTTATTGGGCATGTTCCTCCACATGAAGGTGTGTTGGCAGTCCAACATCAACCCGTGAAAGTCTAATACGTTTCAACCGTTGATCGATGTTCGTATCTAACGGCTAAGGTGCTCCTTGAGAGAGGAGTAGAAAAGAAAACTCTAGCCACTCTTTCGGTGGCTGTGTGAGACATGTTGTGCGAGTGTGTGTGAGCAAGCAAAAGAGAGGGTAAGAGAACACACAAGAACACCACAACCTAGTGAGAAGAGAGGAAGAAGGAGAGGTAATTTCTGTCCAGATTTCTGAGATCTGATCGGTCTATCTTCAAGCTGGTGTTTGGAGGCTCAAACATGCTTGGATTAGCTCCAAACTTGATGAGCTTGTTCCTTGCTTTGAGTACTTCAATCTGATTAGTTGGTTTGAGATTTGGATCAGTGTAGCAGGGACGGAGCCAGAAACAGAGCTTAAGGGGGGCAAGTCATGTCTGTAACCTCAATGAGGGGGGCTAAGCTAGATAAATTAGCTTTAAAAGGAGCTGCCATGGCAAAATCTCTAGTAAAAATCATAAGCATAGGGGGGGCGTAGCCCCTGCTCGTCCCCCTTGTCTTCGTCCCTGCAGTGTAGCATCAGATTTAGAAGCGGTTTAGTTAGTTCGGACTGCTGCAGTTTCAGCACAGAGCAGTTTTGGTAGAAGAACAGTTTGGGCAGGCAAACATTGCCCGATTAGCCTGAAATTTGGCATGTATGTTGGGTACTCGTATGTCAGTTTGTCTACCAAGTTTGGTGTTGATTGGATCTGCGGTTTAAGAGCAGTTTGTTGATTACCGAAGGGGACAGAAACTGAGATACTCTATTTTGCTGTAATCTTTCTCTCGAGTGGTTGTTGTTGTTGCCAGTTGGCAACATACTAAGTATGTTGTATATCTCTAGATGTTATATAGAAGAATTTGTACCCAGGTTTCTCATAGTGAAGCTCGCGTGGACCGGTTGGTTTGCACCAGTGGTTTTTTCCTTCTCACCTTGAGAAGGTTTTTCCATGTAAATCCTTGTGTCATCTGTGCATGTTCTCATTGTTTTATTTCACTACATATCTATTGATTGAAACTATCCTCGGGGTTCACCGCAAGCGGCGGGGTTGTGTATCTTCCCCCAACAAAGTGGTATCAAAGTTGAGGTTCAGTTTGTATTCAGTTTCAGAGCAATGTTTGTTTTCAGCTGAGTGCATTTGCTTGTGGTAAAGGATGAAAGTGAATACCAACATAATGATTTTTTTGAATGGTACAAATTATCAAGCATGGAAGAGCAAGATGAAGGACTTTTTATATGTGAAGGATTACTAGAATCCGGTGTTCTCCACTGAGATGCTCAGTGATATTCAAGAAGATCATTGGGAGGTACTTCATCTCCAAGCTTATGGGTTCATCCGACAATGGGTAGATGATAATGTTTTGAACCATATCACCGATGAGTCACATGCACGTACCTGATGGCAGAAATTGGTGGAGTTGTATGCCCGTAAAGAAGTTACCAACAAGATGTTCTTGATCAAAAAATTGATGCGTTTGAGGTACAAGGAGGGCACTCCAATTGCAGATCATGTGAATGAATTTCAGGGCATTATAAATAAGCTATCTTCAATGGGAATCACATTTGAAGATGAAGTGAGAGCCTTGCTACTACTTGGCTCATTACCGGACACTTGGGAGACCTTTAAGGTCACCGTGTGCAATTCGACATCTAATGGAGTAGTCACTTGGAACCTTGTGAAGACCAAGGTACTTAAATGAAGAGTATGTGTTGAAGGAAAGATGCATGATTCTCCCCACAAGACTAATGACATCATCAAGTCCAAGAGGATCTTGGAGCTCCTTAATGTGGATCTCTTTGGTCCTTCATCTCATGCTAGTCTTGGCGGGAAGAAAGATTGGTTGGTGATTGTTGATGATTTCTCAAGATACACATGGGTATACTTCTTCAAGTTGAAAAGTGAGACCCAAGAAAACTTCATCGACTTCATCAACATGGTACAATGTTAATACAATGTCCCCGTGTTGGTAATAAGAAGTGACAACGGCACCGGGTTCAAGAACAGTACCTTGAATGGATTTCTTAGTGATGAGGGGATAAAACACCAATATTCCGCTGCATATACCCCTCAACAAAATGGTTTAGCCAAAAGGAAGAACCGGACTCTAATGGATATGGCAAGGTCCATGTTAGCTGAGTTTAAGTCTCCATACAACTTTTGAGCTTAAGCAATATCCACCGCATGCAATGCATCAAACCGGCTCTACCTCCACAAAGCATTGATCTAGACTCCATATGAAATTCTTACCGATAACAAGCCCAACGTTTCATACTTCCGGGTGTTATATTGTAAGTGTTTATGTCGCATAAAGGTGTTCGTTTGTCCAAATTTGATTCCAAAGCTTTAGAGGGTATTTTTGTTGGATGTAACATCCCAAAAATACTAAACTTAGATCATCAAGCACTAATCATCAAGATTAGGGTTAACAAAAACTTTTCTAAATAAAATCATGAATGCATGCATATGTGTATGCATGGATTTTTAATTTCTTTAAAAATCACCTTGTTTGTGTGATCCATTGCTTGTAAAATGTTTCTTAGGTGAAATGAACATCATCTAAAACATTTCCCACACTTTTCCTAAAGACAAGTAACTAAAAACAAATATATTAAGTGAATGGTCATTTTGACCAATTTAAGTCCCATGCCTACTTTGGCTGTCTCAAACTTTCAAAACCTAACAGAAACTTTTCTGGATCTTTGCACCCCTTGAATATACTCATAACAAAGTATCAAGGCCCACTTTGTGATCATCCAGAAACTTTCAAATGCATAGTTTAAATGACAATTCAAAATTGAATCTTCTTTATATGGGAAGATCCCACTTTTTCAAAAACCACTCAAACAAGCTCAACTTTCAAAACCCAAGCATCTGCAGACTCACCAGCACCAATTTAACAAACCCACCAAAATTCATTTCAAAATTCAAAACTTGATTTCATGCGGCCATTTCATCAAACAGGTTGCAGACACAAATCAAACAAAACATCAAACACTATAGTGTGCAGTGATTCTTGCCTAACTTGTTCCCTAGTTAGCTCACACACAACTCAGTAGATCATCTAGAAAGATTAGCCCAACACTAGCACCCCTGTGAGCTTGCCATTGTCATTAATGGTGAACAGCCGAGCACCCCCATGTCACCCCATTGTAGACAGCAGGCTTGAGGAAGAACTAACCGTGCCAACCTTGTCTGGGAGGCAGCCCATCGTCCACCGCCACTCACTGTCCCAGCCGCGAGCGTTGCCAAGCCATGGACCACGCGCACAAGCCGCGCCCAGACCATGCCGAGCGTGCGCCAGAGCGCCACCCTCGACCAGCATCCACAGACCGCGCGCCGCCCTCACCGCGTGCACACACGATCACCACCGACCCAGGAGACCGCCAGACATCCCCGTTTGTCGCCCCGTGCCATACAGCCACAGCCCGTCGTCGAAGACGCCGCCTCTGCCACGCAGAGCACCGGCCGTTCCAGACCAAACCACACCGCCCCATGCCTCGCGACTATGTCGTTGAGCACCGCCAGGAGACACAGCACCGTCCCCTACCCTTGCCCATGCCATTAGCCGCCTGTAACGTCGCCCCCGACGAGCTCACCGTGCGCCCCGACGGTCCCCTCGCTCGACTATAAATAGAGGCCACCCCCGCACGATTTCTTCACACCATCTCACTCCCCTCTCCTCACTAACCGTGCCACACCGTTCTCAGAGCAAGGCGAGCACCACCTTGCCGGAATTTCACTAGAGCGTGCCGCTGCCGGAGAAGAAGGGAGCCAGCGATTGGAGCCGCCCCAGCAGAAGCCACCGGTACCAGGAGGTTCGCCGTCGTCGACTTCATCGTTCGCCCGCCTCGCCGACCCTCGCCCGTACCCCGGTGAGCCCCCAGCACCCCTCACTAGCCGCGCTAGGTTTCGTTCTCGCCGGAGCTGTGTCGCGTCGACGATGACCCTCAGCCTTTGGATTAGAACTAGATCGAACGACCCATGTTGCCCCATACCGCTTCGCCCAGCCCCGTGTCACTGACGAGTGGGGACACCCACTTAAGCAGCCCGTGGGAGCCCTGTGCTTAGCAGGCCGGCCCGTTAGAATTTCCCGCGCAGCCCAGCAATTCAAATTAAACTTTTCTTTTTAATTTCAAACACACTTTAGCACCCAACTTCAAAAATTAACCCAGATCGATTCATTGCACCAAATTGTAATGAAACCAATTTTGTTGGAAAGGTCTGTGAATGCTTAATCCAAGCCCGTTGGATTCAAGTCATTTGGATCTGTAGATCACCCATAGTAAAAATAACAATGCAGAAGCTTTTCTGCATTCAAACATTTTTCAAATTTAAACCATAAAAGCTTTTGAGTTGATTCCAACTCTCAAAAATCACATTTAACCATACCTTTCAGAATATATAAAAATATATAGGTTTACTTGCAGAAATAATGTTCAAGTAATAAAAGAATGCTTCATAAGCATTTCTAGCCACTTTAATTAATTAAAATAAAAGGGTAAAATCTTATTAAATTGTGACACCACTTTAAATCACATTCCCATGGACTACAATATGTGGTGATGACATGTGTCAACATGATCCCATATTTGGTTTGGAGAATATTAAATCTTAAGTAGTTTTTCATTGAGTAGAAATTACTTTTCTCAAAATAAAAGATTTAAACCAAGCCTTAACCTTGTAATGTTAGAGATGATGCTAGATCATCTATAGGACCCTTGTGTGTGATGATTGCAAGTAGATAAGTATTGTTTGGTGATTGTGTACCTCGTATTTATTCATAGACGCTAGTACCGACCAAGGATACGAGGAGGAAGGAGGATACTACGAAGAGGAAGCCGAGGAGAACTTCAACCACTGCTCTGCACAAGGCAAGCTAACACTTGCAATTTAGCAAGCTTATATTGACACTGATGCAAGCTAGCACTTGCAAGATACTATACCAATGCAAGCCTAATACTACTAGTTGATTGAGCAAGCTAGTAACCTTGCAAGCTAACCCTTGCCAGATACCCTACTGATGCCACAAACCCATACTTATAATCCTACCTAGTGGTTAAAACAATCCTAGTTTTATGGCAAGCTTCTTACTTTATTTCTTTATCAAAGCTTACTTAGAGTCTACCTAAGAGTTTGGTAGATACCAGACAGTTGTGCTGAAGGTTGCATAAAGAGCATAAAATTTGGCCTAAGCTAGAAACTTTGATACCAGCCTAAGATATAATGTTGGACTTAGTGAAACTCCACTAGTTACCGCCCCTCATTAGTACCACCCTCACCTGTAGATGCTAGTGCTAAGCATAAAACTTGATAAACTTTTAGATGGGAATACTTGGTGGGAAAATGGTTATGAAAACCTTGGAATGATGGATCATTCTATTGAAATGTTTTGGACATGTGTTTCCAAACACTTGATGATTTTGGTGATGAAAATGTTGAGGCATGAGCCTTAGCCCCTTTATAAAACTGATGGTTGTCTGGATGCGATACCATTCCAATTTTAGCGTACAACCACAATACCCGAATATTGGGTAGGGCTTGACTGGAAGCTTATATTCCTTAGTATTAGTTCCCTCACGGCCAAGGTCTGAGCTAAGGCTACCTTGTGAAGATTGTCCACCTGTGCAGTACCCAAGATGACAGTGGTCATGGTTGGGAGGCCAAACTCACAGGAGAGGTGCTTATACTAGGGCGTGTAATTGAAAGGTTAGGATTGATTATCCGCATACTGAGTATGGTGAATTCAGGATTTTTTCCTGACGGATGTATCGAATGTTGTGGTGAAAGTGTACAATCTCTGCAGAGTGTCAAACTATTCGAATAGTGCGTCCGCGGTTATGGACAGTTGGAGTGGCCATACTGTTCCCCCGTCAGACTTTTCAAAATGCCTTCTAAAATAAATTGAGACTTTGGCTTGACCACAACAGAGTTGTGACCTGAATTACAAGATCCCATTTAGGAGTTATAAAATTGTGACTAGCTTTGGAACTTAGTAGAGATAAACCTGGCTTTTTTTCAAAACAACCCTAGAGCCTAGTGTCC
Organism: Avena sativa; assembly: GCA_916181665.1. Taxonomy (NCBI): domain Eukaryota; kingdom Viridiplantae; phylum Streptophyta; class Magnoliopsida; order Poales; family Poaceae; genus Avena; species Avena sativa. The sequence continues at coordinate 85,781,706 of OV702285.1, read as the reverse complement.
TATTATCCAAAAAACCCCTTACTTGTTAGTATTAGTTTGCGAGTACTTAAAGAGTACTCATGGCTTTGTCCCTGGCTATTCCCATGGCCAGACTATGAAGAGGAGTACCTGGAAGATGGACCCTAGGAAGGTTACGACAACTAGGATCATCTCCCATCGTCAGCATTGCCTGTGACCCCGAAGATGGAGCTGCGCCTACGCTACCGTTATTATTACGTATTCCGCTGCTTGATGTTGTATTAAGAACTGGATCATGAGATCCCTATTGGTGTAAGAACTTATGTATCGTTTGTAATGGATGAAGTACTATGGTATCCAATTCTGTTATGTCTCGCAAAAATGGTAATCCTGGGATTGCGATGTACGGCATAACAGGCATCTAGGATTGAAAAATCCGGGTGTTGACAAGTTGATATCAGAGCCATCCTGACCATAGGAGACCCTAGTTAGATTGGACGTTGAACCAAAAACTTAGTTTCAAAACCAAAGAATAAAAATATTTACGAAAACTTATTCTCATTCTTACCTCTTTCATTCTTTAATAAAAACTTCATGTTCCTCAAAAACTCTTGCAAAATAGATAAAATTTTGACACACTTGATCACTCTGCTAATCTACTCATCCTCTATTTTTATAGATGGACGTGAAGTACAACAAGTTTTATCAGTTGGGGAATGGAGGAGACCTTATCTTTGAGAGGGATCTGGATCAGCTTTCGGAACTTCTGGAGCGTCCACACCCCGAGTTCTTCGGAGCTCAGCTCAATGATCAAGGAGGAGAAGATCTGCAGTGGCTAATTGTTGCAAGTCTCCGAGGAAAGATTGAACCTCCCACTGCGGAGGGAATACAGTTTACCTTGAGGGAAAACAACTGGCTCGATGGACTTGCCAGAGCAATGCAGGAAGCTCTTTCCCGTCTGTGTGGGCAGAGCATCAATCAGATCAAGGGTACTCGCTTTGAGTTTTTCCCAAGGCGTGATGCAAATGGCCAACCACTGGAAGCCCCATACCACCCCGAGCTGAAGACTCAATTGGACCACCTTAGCTTCATGATGTATGATCGTCAGCAGGAGTTGGACAACTGCCGTGACTATTGCAACCACAAGTCTGCCATCATCAAGACGAAGGACCAGACCATCGCCATGCTAGCAAAGGATCGCAAGTCTCGTCGCCGTCAACTCGACAAGAAGGAGCGCATTATTGCCCGTCTTCGCCACCGCATCTCATATCTAGAAGAGACCATCCACGAGAGAGACATGCAGCTGGAGGAAAGGGAGAATGCAGGAGAGGATCTTTGTGGAGACCCTTACTCCTACCTCAGCGATGACGATGATTTTCTGGAGGATCAGGCCATGGACTTTTTCACCGATGAGGATGATTTCGCCTTCATCGATGATCCTGAAGATGATGAAGCCACAAACTCCGAGGAGTAGTAGCACTGAGCACTAGCGTAGTGAGTAGTAGTCAGTCCCACTGTATCGTAGTTTCCAGAATGGTTCTTAAAACCATCTGTTTTTCCTTGTTATGTGGTGTGTTGTACTGTGTGCTATGAATGAATGAAAAAGCAAGTTGCTAGAAAAACCTGAGTCAAACTCTAAAAACTTTTCAAAAAAACCCAAAACATTAGCAATTTCCCTCTTTTCTCATAATCTATATCAATCTTCAGATGCCACGTGGAGGAAGTGGTTCAGCCCCGGACCCGATGTTGCAAATCCTGCAAATGTTGACTTCTGACCGCGAAGCTGAAAGAGCGGAACGTCAAGCCAACCTAGCCACTCTGCAACAGATAGCCCAGCTAGCCCATAACAACCAAGGCCATGGAAATCAGGACAACCATGGATCTAAGCTCAAGAATTTCCAGAATACCAACCCACCCGTTTTCACCAAGTCCGAAGAACCCCTAGACGCCGATGATTGGCTGCAAACCATGGAAAATAACTTAGAAGTAGCCGGACTGGAAGCCAACGAGAAAGTCATATTCGCCACCCATTATCTAGCCGGAGATGCCAGGGCATGGTGGAACAGTGTTCGTGCAATGACCGGAGGCCAGATGATGACCTGGGAGGAATTCAAGGTCAAGTTTAGCAGAACCCACGTGCCACCAGGTTTGATCAAGAGAATGAGAGACGGGTTCAGGGAGTTGAAGCAAGGAAGGATGACTGTAGTGGAATACCGTGACAAATTTTTGTCATTAGCTAAGTATGCCCCGGACGAGATAGACACCGAAGCCAAGAAGAAAGAAAGATTCATGAATGGTCTGCATGACGAGATGCAGACAGTGTTAGTCAATATCCCCTTTGTTGATATTGTTGTCGACTTTGCTATCCATATGGAAGGAAAGATCAACCAGGCCAATGAGAACCGCAGGCGTCGCATGATGCATCAACCAGGAACCCATCAGAACCCAAAGTATCGCCCCAACCCATCTCCAGGATTTGCCCCAAGAACCAACAGACCCCCTATGACCCGTCCAACCTATCCCAACTGTGGAAACCCTAGACCCGGAGGAAATCACAACAACCCCGGCAACTCTAACAATTTCACCCGTGCCCCACCCAAGTTCAACACCAACCATGCTACCGCCAACCCCAACACTGCCCCGAGGACTGGAAGCAATGCTGTGCCGGTCGCAGCTAAGGACAAGTCACAAGTGACCGGTTATGACTGTGGAAATAAAGGCCACTATTCCAACGAGTGCCCCAACAAGAAGAATGCTACAACCCCTAATGCCAATGCCCCAGCTCAGCAGCAGCGTCGTGTCCAGCCAGGGAGAAGATTTGCCCCAGGGAATTCACTCAACCGCAATGGTCGTCTTTTTCTCATGCATGCTGAAGAAGCTCAGGAAGCGCCAGACGTTGTGCTGGGTATGTTTTCTGTTAATTCAGTACTTGCAAGAGTGTTGTTTGATTCTGGTGCATCGCATTCATTTGTCACCGAAGAATTTGCCTGCACTAGTAAAATTCAACCAACCAAATTGAAGCATGTGATGATTGTACAAATTCCCGGATCAACCACCAAGGCTAGGCAAATTTGCAAGGCCGTCCCTATCCGAATCCATGGCATAGATTTTTATGCTAATCTAATAGTACTCGGAACTAAAGGTTTGGAAGTAGTACTAGGAATGGATTGGATGTCTAAACATAAAGGATTGATTGACTGTGCCAAGAAAGCCATCACTATGACCAGTACCACCGGAATATCAGTCGAGCATATATCTGAAATCTTACCTCGCCAATTAAAGTGTAACAAGAGTCTAGCCCAACCTACCATTGACCAAGTTCGGATAGTCTGCGAATACCCCGATGTATTTCCAGATGTTTTGCCCGGTATGCCCCCAGATCGGGATATCGAGTTTATCATCGAACTAATCCCCGGAACAGGACCCATAGCCCAGAGACCCTATAGTATGAACCCGTCAGAACTAGAAGAGCTGAAGAAGCAACTGGATTCCATGTTGGAAATCGGATTGATTCAACCAAGTGCGTCCCCATGGAGATCACCTGTCTTGTTTGTGGACAAGAAGGATGGAGGTAACCGTTTGTGTACGAATTATCGAAAGTTGAATGATGTCACCATCAAGAACAAGTACCCCTTGCCTAAGATAGAAAATTTGTTTGATCAGTTGACCGGTGCCTAGGTGTTTTCTAAGATTGATCTTAGGACTAGCTATCATCAACTCAAGATTCGTGTAGAAGATATTCCAAAGACTGCCTTTACCACCAGATATGGATTGTATGAGTATACAGTCATGTCTTTTGGATTAACCAATGCCCCGCTTATTTCATGAATCTCATGAATAAGATTTTTATGGGCTTCCTGGATAAGTTTGTCGTTGTTTTCATCGATGACATTCTGATTTATTCCAAATCAGAAGAAGAACATGAGCTACACCTAAGGACCATTCTTGGAACCCTTAGAGAGCATCAGCTGTATGCAAAATTTAGCAAATGTGAATTCTGGTTACAGGAAGTAGGATTCCTCGGTCACATTGTATCAGCCGGAGGAATTGTCGTTGACCCTGCCAAAGTGAAAGATGTAGAAGATTGGCAAGCCCCAACCACTCAAACCCAAGTTCGTGCTTTTCTCGGATTGACGGGATATTACCGCAAATTTGTAGAAGGATTCTCTAGTATCGCCAGACCCATGACCCAATTGCTGAAGAAGGACAAGAAGTTTGAATGGACCGACAAATGTGAAGCGAGTTTTCAAGAACTCAAAAGGAGATTGATTTCAGCCCCAATCTTGATCATGCCGGATATCACGAAGCCCTTCGATGTGTATTGTGACGCATCCAAGATTGGTCTCGGATGTGTGCTAATGCAATAAGGCAAAGTTATCTCTTATCTCTCGCGACAATTGAAGCAACACGAGCAAAATTATCCAACCCATGACCTCGAACTCGCAGCCGTAGTTCTAGCCCTAAAAACATGGAGACATTACCTGATGGGAAATCGTTGTGAGATTTATTCGGATCACAAGAGCCTAAAGTATATATTCACTCAGAAGGAGCTGAATATGAGGCAGAGAAGATGGATTGAGCTAATCAAGGATTACGACCTGGACATTCACTATCACCCTGGTAAAGCCAATGTGGTAGCCGATGCCCTTAGCAGATTGCCGTGCCGCTTGAACTCCATGATTTTGAAGGAGCAACCAAGTCTGCACAAGGAGATGGAATATTTTCGAATGGAATTAGTAAGTGAAGGATTTTTGGCTAGCATAGAACTTTAGCCCACTTTGATCAGTCAGATTAAAGAGGCGCAGAAAGGAAATGCTAGTATCGACGGAATCAAGCGTCGTATCGGTACAGGCAAAGTACCCGGATGCACCGAGGACGAAGAAGGAGTTTTGTGGTACAAAGGACGCCTTTGTGTACCATCAGATTCTGAGTTGAAAGAAGTTATCTTGAAGGAGGCTCGTGATACTCTTTATTCTATCCATCCCGGAGGAACTAAGATGTATCAAGATTTGAAAGAGCAATTTTGGTGGCATAAGATGAAGAGAGAAATCGGAAGCTATATCGCCAAGTGTGATATATGTCAGCGAGTCAAGGCAGGACATCAAAGACCCGCTGGATTGTTGCAACCTTTGCAAATTCCGGAATGGAAATGGGATTCTGTAGGAATGGACTTTATCACTGGACTACCTACTTCTAGTAGGGGAAATGACTCTATTTGGGTCATAGTGGACAGATTGTCCAAAGTCGCCCATTTCTTGCCCGTTAAAACCACCTATCAGAGTTCGGAGCTAGCAGAGTTGTACATCGCTAGAATCGTTAGTTTGCGTGGAGTCCCCAAGAACATTGTATCGGATCGAGGAACTCAATTTACCTCGAGATTCTGGAAGCAAGTCCAAGAAGGTTTAGGAACTCGCCTAGATTTCAGTACCGCGTATCACCCTCAGACCGATGGACAAACGGAGCGAGTAAACCAAATACTCGAAGATATGCTTAGAGCATGTGTGTTAGAATATGGATCCAAGCGGGAAGACTGTCTGCCGTTTGCAGAATTTTCATACAACAACAGTTACCAAGCCAGTTTGCAAATGGCCCCATTTGAATTCATGTACGGAAGAAAGTGCCGCACCCCTTTGAACTGGTCGGAAGTAGGAGAGAGTCAGATTTTCGGACCCGACATCCTACGAGAAGCAGAAGAGAAGGTTCACAAGATTCGTGAACACCTCAAGACAGCCCAATCCCGACAGAAGAGTTATGCCGACAAGAGACGTCAAGACCTCGCCTTCAACATCGGAGATTTTGTTTATCTGAAAGTGTCGCCATTGAAGGGAATGCAGCGTTTCCAACTCAAAGGAAAGTTAGCCCCCAGATATATCAGACCTTTCAAAATTTTGAACCATCGAGGAGAAGTATCGTATCAACTGGAGCTACCTGAAGAGATGTCAGTTGTGCACAATGTGTTCCATATCTCGTTACTTCGCAAGTGTCTCGAAGTCCCCGAGAAGACCGAAGTGTTCGAGAATATCGATCACCAGACCATAGAGATCAACGATGACCTAACCTATCCCGAAGTACCCATCCGTATATTGGAAGAAGCCTTTCGAACTACCAGAACCCGAAGCATCAAGTTTCTCAAGATTCAGTGGAGCAACCACACAGAAGAGGAAGCTACCTGGGAACGCGAAGATCACATCAGGACGGAGTTTCTAGATCTCTTCAAATCCTAGGTAATCTTTTCGTCCTTTTTCAAATCTCAGGACGAGATTTTGTTTAAGCGGGGGAAGGTTTGTAACATCCCAAAAATACTAAACTTAGATCATCAAGCACTAATCATCAAGATTAGGGTTAACAAAAACTTTTCTAAATAAAATCATGAATGCATGCATATGTGTATGCATGGATTTTTAATTTCTTAAAAAATCACCTTGTTTGTGTGATCCATTGCTTGTAAAATGTTTCTTAGGTGAAATGAACATCATTTAAAACATTTCCCACACTTTTCCTAAAGACAAGTAAATCAAAACAAATATATTAAGTGAATGGTCATTTTGACCAATTTAACTCCCATGCCTACTTTGGCTGTCTCAAACTTTCAAAACCTAACAGAAACTTTTCTGGATCTTTGCACCCCTCGAATGTACTCATAACAAAGTATCAAGGCCCACTTTGTGATCATCCAGAAACTTTCAAATGCATAGTTTAAATGACAATTCAAAATTGAATCTTCTTCATATGGGAAGATCCCACTTTTTCAAAAACCACTCAAACAAGCTCAACTTTCAAAACCCAAGCATCTGCAGACTCACCAGCACCAATTTAACAAACCCACCAAAATTCATTTCAAAATTCAAAACTTGATTTCATGCGGCCATTTCATCAAACAGGTTGCAGACACAAATCAAACAAAACATCAAACACTATAGTGTGCAGTGATTCTTGCCTAACTTGTTCCCTAGTTAGCTCACACACAACTCAGTAGATCATCTAGAAAGATTAGCCCAACACTAGCACCCCTGTGAGCTTGCCATTGTCAATAATGGTGAACAGCCGAGCACCCCCATGTCACCCCATTGTGGACAGCAGGCTAGAGGAAGAACTAGCCGTGCCAACCTTGTCTGGGAGGCAGCCCACCGTCCACCGCCACTCACTGTCCCAGCCGCGAGCGTTGCCAAGCCCTAGACCACGCGCACAAGCCGCGCCCAGACCATGCCGAGCGTGCGCCAGAGCGCCACCCTCGACCAGCATCCACAGACCGCGCGCCGCCCTCACCGCGCGCACACACGATCACCACCGACCCAGGAGACCGCCAGACATCCCCGTTTGCCGCCCTGTGCCATACAGCCACAGCCCGCCGTCGAAGACGCCACCTCTGCCGCACAGAGCACCGGCCGTTCCAGACCAAACCACACCGCCCCATGCCTCGCGACTATGTCGTTGAGCACCGCCAGGAGACACAGCACCGTCCCCTACCCTTGCCCATGCCATTAGCCGCCTGTAACGTCGCCCCCGACGAGCTCACCGTGCGCCCCGACGGTCCCCTCGCTCGACTATAAATAGAGGCCACCCCCGCACGATTTCTTCACACCATCTCACTCCCCTCTCCTCACTAACCGTGCCACACCGTTCTCAGAGCAAGGCGAGCACCACCTCGCCGGAATTTCACTGGAGCCTGCCGCTGCCGGAGAAGAAGGGAGCCAGCGATTGGAGCCGCCCCAGGAGAAGCCACCGGTACCAGGAGGTTCGCCGTCGTCGACTTCGTCGTTCGCCCGCCTCGCCGACCCTCGCCCGTACCCCGGTGAGCCCCCAGCACCCCTCACTGGCCGCGCTAGGTTTCGTTCTCGCCGGAGCTGTCTCGCGTCGACGATGACCCTTAGCCGTTGGATTAGAACTAGATCGAACGACCCACGTTGCCTCATACCGCTTCGCCCAGCCCCGTGTCACTGACGAGTGGGGATACCCACTTAAGCAGCCCGCGGGAGCCCTGTGCTTAGCAGGCCGGCCCGTTAGAATTTCCCGCGCAGCCCAGCAATTCAAATTAAACTTTTCTTTTTAATTTCAAACACACTTCAGCACCCAACTTCAAAAATTAACCCAGATCGATTCATTGCACCAAATTGTAATGAAACCAATTTTGTTGGAAATGTCTGTGAATGCTTAAAACAAGCCCGTTGGATTCAAGTCATTTGGATCTGTAGATCACCCATAGTAAAAATAACAAGGCAGAAGCTTTTCTGCATTCAAACATTTTTCAAATTTAAACCATAAAAGCTTTTGAGTTGATTCCAACTCTCAAAAATCACATTTAACCATACCTTTCAGAATATATAAAAATATATAGGTTTACTTGCAGAAATAATGTTCAAGTAATAAAAGAATGCTTCATAAGCATTTCTAGCCACTTTAATTAATTAAAATAAAAGGGTAAAATCTTATTAAATTGTGACACCACTTTAAATCACATTCCCATGGACTACAATATGTGGTGATGACATGTGTCAACATGATCCCATATTTGGTTTGGAGAATATTAAATCTTAAGTAGTTTTTCATTGAGTAGAAATTACTTTTCTCAAAATAAAAGATTTAAACCAAGCCTTAACCTTGTAATGTTAGAGATGATGCTAGATCATCTATAGGACCCTTGTGTGTGATGATTGCAAGTAGATAAGTATTGTTTGGTGATTGTGTACCTCGTATTTATTCATAGACGCTAGTACCGACCAAGGATACGAGGAGGAAGGAGGATACTACGAAGAGGAAGCCGAGGAGAACTTCAACCACTGCTCTGCACAAGGCAAGCTAACACTTGCAATTTAGCAATCTTATATTGACACTGATGCAAGCTAACACTTGCAAGATACTATACCAATGCAAGCCTAATACTACTAGTTGATTGAGCAAGCTAGTAACCTTGCAAGCTAACCCTTGCCAGATACCCTACTGATGCCACAAACCCATACTTATAATCCTACCTAGTGGTTAAAACAATCCTAGTTTTATGGCAAGCTTCTTACTTTATTTCTTTATCAAAGCTTACTTAGAGTCTACCTAAGAGTTTGGTAGATACCAGACAGTTGTGCTGAAGGTTGCATAAAGAGCATAAAATTTGGCCTAAGCTAGAAACTTTGATACCAGCCTAAGATATAATGTTGGACTTAGTGAAACTCCACTAGTTACCGCCCCTCATTAGTACCACCCTCACCTGTAGATGCTAGTGCTAAGCATAAAACTTGATAAACTTTTAGATGGGAATACTTGGTGGGAAAATGGTTATGAAAACCTTGGAATGATGGATCATTCTATTGAAATGTTTTGGACATGTGTTTCCAAACACTTGATGATTTTGGTGATGAAAATGTTGAGGCATGAGCCTTAGCCCCTTTATAAAACTGATGGTTGTCTGGATGCGATACCATTCCAATTTTAGCGTACAACCACAATACCCGAATATTGGGTAGGGCTTGACTGGAAGCTTATATTCCTTAGTATTAGTTCCCTCACGGCCAAGGTCTGAGCTGAGGCTACCTTGTGAAGATTGTCCACTTGTGCAGTACCCAAGATGACAGTGGTCATGGTTGGGAGGCCAAACTCACAGGAGAGGTGCTTATACTAGGGCGTGTAATTGAAAGGTTAGGATTGATTATCCGCATACTGAGTATGGTGAATTCAGGATTTTTTCCTGACGGATGTATCGAATGTTGTGGTGAAAGTGTACAATCTCTGCAGAGTGTCAAACTATTCGAATAGTGCGTCCGCGGTTATGGACAGTTGGAGTGGCCATACTGTTCCCCCGTCAGACTTTTCAAAATGCCTTCTGAAATAAATTGAGACTTTGGCTTGACCACAACAGAGTTGTGACCTGAATTACAAGATCCCATTTAGGAGTTATAAAATTGTGACTAGCTTTGGAACTTAGTAGAGATAAACCTGGCTTTTTTTCAAAACAACCCTAGAGCCTAGTGTCCTATTATCCAAAAACCCCCTTACTTGTTAGTATTAGTTTGCGAGTACTTAAAGAGTACTCATGGCTTTGTCCCTGGCTATTCCCATGGCCAGACTATGAAGAGGAGTACCTGGAAGATGGACCCTAGGAAGGTTACGACAACTAGGATCATCTCCCATCGTCAGCATTGCCTATGACCCCGAAGATGGAGCTTCGCCTACGCTACCGTTATTATTACGTATTTCGCTGCTTGATGTTTTATTAAGAACTGGATCATGAGATCCCTATTGGTGTAAGAACTTATGTATCGTTTGTAATGGATGAAGTACTATGGTATCCAATTCTGTTATGTCTCGCAAAAATGGTAATCCTGGGATTGCGATGTACGGCATAACAAGCATCTAGGATTGAAAAATCCGGGTGTTGACATTGGATATGGTATCAAGTCCCACACTTATATAATCTATGATAAACTCTTTGGAGTTGTCATAGAATCTTGTAGTGTGGTTTTCGAAGAATATGATGGTCCCCAAGGGGGCGTGTTTATGTTTGTGATGTAGATGATGAAATGCCTCAAGATTCCATAAGAAGAATGGGTGCAGGATTCATCCGCCTCATTGAGGAACCCCTTGTGGCGGATCGAGAAGAACTTTGCTCTACTCAAGTGGAGCCCTCATCTTCACAACATCAACAAGATCCTTCTATTGAGGAAAATGATGACCCAAGCCAAAGACAAGCTAAGAACCCTCAACAAGTTGATCAGGCTGAAACCTCTAGCTAGGATGAAGTGGATTCTCCACTTACCGTATTGTCGAGCGCTTCTCAGGCTATTGCACAAGGAAGATTTATACAATCAGCCACAAGATCATCTCAACGCCTGTCTAGGATTTTTCCTGATCAATACCAAGGTCAATCTATGCCTCGGGAGGAGGAGAATGATCCTAGTGAAGATCTTGGTCAAGATGATGGTCAAGACAAGGACCAAAATGATGAAGCGATCCCCACAAGAAACAACAAGGAGATCGAAACTCGTCACAAAGCTAGAGTGGATAGAATGTTGGAAATAAGAGACCACACTCTTGAGAATGTTCTAGGTGATCTAAGGAGAGGAATGTCCACTCGATCTCAGTTGAAGCATTTTGGTGAGAATCAAGCACATATATCCATGGTGGAGCCAAATAAAGTGTGGGAAGCTCTTGAAGATTCAGATTGGTTGGAAGCCATGCATAAAGAACTCAACAACTTTGAGGTAAACAAAGTGTGGAAGTTAGTTCAAAAGCCTAAATATTTCCACAATGTCATTGTTATCTGATGGTGGCTCTGTTGATGTATCACGTGTTGGGAAACCCCAAGAGTAAGGTATGATGAGCACAGCAGCAAGTTTTCCCTCAGTTGTGAAACCAAGGTTATCAAACCTGTAGGAGAAAGAAACAGCTTCCGAAGGTGTTGCTAGCAACGTGGAACCTGCACAACACAACCAAAATATTTCCCCCAACTTATAGTGAGGTTGTCAAGCTCACTGGTTTTGCTAAAAACAAAGAATTAAACGTATAGTGTGGAAGATAGTAATTGCTTGTAGTAATTGCAGAAAGTAAATAGTAGATAGTAGATGGAATATCAATGGGAAGAAATGGACCGGGGTCCACAGTTCACCAGAGGTGTTTTTCCATAAGATAAATAACATGTTGGGTGAACAAATTACAGTTGGGAAATTGACAGATAGAGAATGCATAACAATTCATGTACATGGCATGATGATCTCTATGAGATTTATTTGGGCATTACAACATAATTCATAGACCCTAATCCAAATGCATCTATGACTAATAATCCACCTCCGGGATATCATTCGAACAACCCTCGGGTATTAAGTTGAAAGCAATAGATAATTGCATTAAGCAAAGTGTGTAAAGTAAACAATACAATTGCCCTTGGACAAAGGATTGTTGTTTTCTCCCTAGTAGCAATAACACATCTACAACCTTAGAGGTTTCTGTCACTCCCCCAGATTACTAGAGGCATGAACCTACTATCGAGCATAAATACTACTGCTTGGAGTCATAAGCAAATACTTGGACAGAGTAACTACTAGCAACGAAGAGCATGCAAGATCACAAATAACATAGACATGATAGAATCAATAATCAATCTTGACATAGTATTCAATATCCATAGGATCCCAACAAACACAACATGTAGGATTACAAATTGATGATCTTGATCATGATAGGCAGCTCACAAGATCTAAACATGGTAGCACAAAAGAGGAGAAACAATCATCTAGCTACAGCTATGGACCCATAGTCCAAGGATGAACTACTCGAGCATCACTCCGGAGGCTGGCATGGTGATGAAGAAGGCCTCCGGGATGATCTCCCCTCTCTGACAGGGTGCCGTGAAGAGCTTCAGATCCCTCCCAATCTAGGGACGATGGTGGCGGCGGCTACGGACTTTTTCGTGGATTTCTGATCGGGTACTTAGGGTTTTCTCCTATGGGGGTTTATATAGGCGAAGGGGCAACATCGGTAGAGGTCCAGGGGGACACACCATAGGGCGGCGCGCCCCCTGGCCGTGCCTGGGCCAGGTGTGGCCGCCTTGGGGTGTGCCTCCCTCTGGCCTCTGGAATCCATCTTCGCCTCTGAAAAGTAGGAACTTCGGCTTTCATTTCGTCCAATTCCGAGAATATTTCTTTACTAGCTTTTCTAAAACCAAAAATAGCAGAAAATAGGTTAGTTCCAGAAAATGTATAAAAATGCCTCAAAGTGTAGACAAAACATAAGATAGTTGGTACAAAACAAGCATGGAGCATCAAAAATTATATATACGTTTACAACGTATCAAGCATCCCCAAGCTTAACTTCGGCTCGTCCTCGAGTAGGTAAGTGATAAAAAGAATATTTTGTTAGGTGACATGCACCATCACAATCTTGATCAAGGTATTGTAAAGCATTGATAGCTGGGATCAAAGTACTCTAACATAAGCATTAAAGATGTATTTCTAAAATAAGACATAGCAACTATGTTGCAACATGAAAGGCAACACAAACAAAAGATCATGAATAATGCTTTGAAAGACATTTGTTTGTTTTACATATAGAAAACATAGCAAGAGTGGTATTCAGCTTGTCCATCATGGAATAGCAAAACATAAATGCATAGGACACCTTCAAAGTTTATAAGGGTGACTAGATACAAATAATTTAAGAACAAGCAATACCATAATTATGAATCAATCAACAAGTTTTGGGACAATGCATATTGAACTAAGAATGACAATTATGCTCTCTTAATTGGTACATAAAGATAAATATGGAGACTCAACAAAAAGTAAAAAACAAAGGCCCTTCGCAGAGGGAAGTAGGGATTTTAAGTTTCATAAAGAGCTTCCAAAAATTATGGTACTTACTAGCTTTGAGATCTCATTGCCCCTATCATAAGCATCTTGAAGTGATTAAGGTTAAATTGATACAAATATGAGTTATATGCTTGACAAATCACAAGTTGAAAATCCCATGCCTCTTGAGTATGAGTATTCCTCATGCTACTCAACTTTAGTCACAAGAAAGTTCTTGTCATTGTAAGTATATGTGTATCACAAAGAACAGCCAACGGGGTACCCCTTGCCCCATGACACAGGAGCTATCCCATGTCAGAATGACAAGGCAACAAACAATGAGCATCTCAGCGATCTTTTTATTTACCATGAGCATGGTTTTTTTCTTTTTTTCCTTTTTTTATTTTTTTTCTATTTTTTCTGAAGATGCTTCATAGAATGCTCATTATGGTTATGCTGAAAGTTTCCACCATGATTAGGCATGGCTTAGGCTAGCCGCCCAGGCGTTTCTCTAACATATATGCAAACTCCATGGACTTACAAGCTCCCCTTTTATTTCACATCGTCGGCATCCATAAATAAAATAACATGATATCAACTGAATAGATGTGTACAATATTGAAAGTGTTCCCCATGATAGCATGGTTCTGCTAACTCCCAACTCATAATTTGAAAGCATATAAGCAACATAGATGGGCACAATGGTTCAAGTTTATTAAGTGCAAGAAAACAAAGTGTGTCATCAAGTTCGTGAGAGCTTTAATTACTAATTTTAACATAACAAAAATTTAATTTGGAAGATTGATAAAAACATGAATATACTTGGAATGGTGTAACACACCATGCATAGGAATTTATAGTGGACTCTTTGGAATGACTTGGTTTCTTAGGAGTTGGATGCACGAGTAGAACTCATACTCAATACAGGTGGAGGCTAGCAAAAGACTGGGAGCGACCAACTAAGAGAGCAATACTGGCCTTAATCATGCAGAGCGACAAAACATTATTAATCAAAGCACAAACTGATATCACAAGTCAAAAACTAGATGATCATGGAGGCTAAGGTGACTGGTTCATAGTCTTAACATGATGTAAGCATGTTCCAAGTCAACCTAAATAAAGCATCAAAGGAGAATACCACAATATTATGCTTTTGTATGCTAAAACAACGCATGATTCTTTCATGGCATATTAAGCAATCTCAATTGTTTGAAACAAGTCATGCTACAACAATAATCACTAAGCATATAGTCAAAGAAACATCTAACATGACATGATAAAGTCTAAGCCACGGTCAAAACAAGCTTTTTTTTGTACCACTATAAGCATTAAACATTCTACTCTTTTCCAACACCAATCAACTTATTTGAAACAACTCACAAAGATAATAATCAATAAATACCAGAGAGCTTGTCTCTCCTAACTACAAACAAGAATTAAAAATTTCTAAGAAAAAAGAATAAGAAAACAAAAGCTAAACATAGTGCTAGCAAAGGTGAACACTCACAGAACAATAAGAGTGAAAACTAGAGTGTTCTAGGCAATGAAGAACTAGGTGTGACTTCTCCAAAATAGGTGTGTTGGGATCCAACCAATTTATTGCAGCAAACGAAACTAAAAAACTAAAAACAAAAACAAAGACGCTCCAAGAACAACACAATAGTGCATGAAGCAAAAAATATAGTATCTTGAAAGAAGACCTGAGATTTTTGTTGATGAAGAAGGGGATGCCTTGGGCATCCCCAAGATTTGATGCTTGTACCTCTTGAATATTTCTTGGGGTGACACAGGTGGCATCCCCAAGATTGATCTTTTTTCCATACTTCATCTCATCACATCATTCTTTACCTACACTTGAAAACTTCCTTCATACAAAACTTCACACAATCTTCATTAGCAACATTAGTGTATTCAAGATAATAAGCCTTTGGGTTTAGTTTCAACTCAAGTAAATACATCCATTAAAACATAGGCTACTGTAGCAACTCCTTTTAAAAGCTCAAGTGATCAAAGAGAACTCAAAAAGAAACTGATTAAGAGGCAAATGCAAATAATGGCAGAAATCTATCAAAACGGACTTGCAAGTAAATACCGATTTTTTTCAAAAATCTTCTGTTGCTCAAATTGAAAAGTGCAAAACTAACTAAAGTTGGGTAAATACCAGGGGCATGCACACAAAAACATTCAGCTCAATCCGACGTTTTGGGATTTTTCACGATTTTTTACAGTGAAGGACAGAAATCTGTTCCGGGACAACAGCTTCCCCAAATCTTACTTTCATGCTATCCCCCTCCTTCTATTTTCATAGGTGGCTTTGGTTCTCGTCGTCCACATCGCACCAAGGCCAAGTCAAGAAGAGCTGATCCATAATTTGATGAGGCTACTAGACGATATGTTCTTCCCCCTTCTAACCAGAAGCAACAGGCCAGAAATGCTGCTTTTATATATGAGGAGGGAGCATGAGCGCATTGAGGAAGAAAGTCAGGCAAAAAGGGAAAAGTATGACAATCTGCAGCCCTTGGCTCGTATGTCCAAGGAGTATCGTGAGCTGTGCAAAATGCAGTTTTATGACATGCCTTATACCAGCGAGGACCCATGCTACTGGAGGAAGGAACATCAAGTATTCATGCAAGACATTTACCGCAAGCTCACCAAGTCCCCGGTTTGTCCTCAGAAGTACATGGATATCGAGCAGATGCGTGTCAGCTCTTACTTTGATAATGCTATATTGATTTCTGAGAAGCTTGGGCTGCATGGAGTGATGGAGCTCTGTGAGAACTACAACGTCACTCTGGTGCAGCAGTTCTATGCCACTGTGGTGTTTGGATCTGATCAAGCAAGAACCATGACTTGGATGAAAGGAAACTTCTGGTGCACTGTGGCCTTTTATGACTTTGCCAATGTCATTCAGGAGACTTTTCAGGGTGTGTCTACTCATGTTTGGCACCATATGCATCCAGTGTCTCTTGGTGAGAACAAGAACAAGTTGGAACCACTTTATGGCAGCACGGGCATTTTTGGTAAGTCCAAGGGTCTCAAGCCTCTCTACAACCCGATGTTGAGGATTTTTCACCAAAACATTTCCCCTAGTGTTGGAAATGATGATGCCATTAGGTGTGGTTTGGTAAACTTACTTCACCATACTCACAAGTTATATTGTGATGGCCCTGATGCTGAAGGTTTTGGTATAGACATCATGGATTTCATCTTTGAAGAGGTGTGCCATGTCATTCTCTACAAGAAGTCTCCCCATATGCACCACTTGTGATAAGAATCATCAACACCCAGGCTCACGGTTCACCTATTTTTGTGCCTCCTAACCTTGTGGAGCATGCCCTTGTATCTCTCCAGAAGAAAGGATAGATGGGGCCTACTCCTAGATGCTCATATGTTTATGATAAGGATGATATTTCTGAGACTGAGCGAGCCCCCACTCCTCCTAGAGGCTCTAGGCAAAAGAATGCTTCCAATGCATCCATGCCACCCGTCTCCCGTGAGTATGTTCAGGACAAGTTTAAGAAGGCCTCATTTTGGGAGAAGACTCTCTGCTGCATGAACATGGACATTCACAAGGAACAGCATGCCTCTTATAAGAGCAGTCGCCGGATTGAGAAACTCCTCAAGAAAATCAAGGGTCAGGGTGAGGAGTACGAAGAGGATGAGGGAGGAGAGTACACATATGAGCATGGCGCTCAACCCTCTACTGATTCTGACCACACTCTCTCGTTTTGGGCATGGAATGCCCAGCAGGACAGCCTTGTAGACCGGAAGACATTCTTTGAGGTCACTTCTGGGTTTGCTTCTCAGGGAACTTCATCTTATCGCCCTCATGGAAAAGGGCCTGCAGTTGTAGGTGGTGATGATGATTATGAGGATGGTGAGGACGAGGATGAGGATGACAACGACGATGACTATGAGTGATCCCTTGGGGCGCTAGTTTTGGTCTTTTCCCTTTTCGGCGTCTTGATGCCAAAGGGGGAGAAGATTTAGATCATCGGGATTTGCATGGGGTGGTCATTTGTTTTTTCATTATCTTTTAAAAAATTCGAACATTTGCTTGCTTTGCTTCTATTTGGTTTGAGGTTTGTGTGAAACTATCTATGTGTGTGTACATGCAATGCCTATGTTATTGTAATAGTCGAAACTATCTATGTTTAGTTTCCTTTACCTGACTTGCATACATCTCTTGATTATCTTGCTGCACATTGTCAGGGGGGAGCATTGTTGTATCACATATTAAAGATTTCCATGCAAAATCTCTAGTTGTCATCGAACACCAAAAAGGGGGAGATTGAAAGGACATTTATTTTCTTAATCAGTTTTGGTGTTTGTTAATAACTTGTAGATCATTTTACTGTGTGCTGATGTTTCCAGGTTGATAAACTGAAAAGAGAAAAGTCCTCAGCCCTATGGAAAAGTTCCTGAAAGAAACTACATTTACAAGGGTTTTTCAGACCGGAGTCTCCGGTGTGAACCGGAGTTTCACCCAAAGTCTCCGGATGAACTGTCTGAAGCATGCCTAGGACATTCTGTATAGGGGGTCCGTAGATGGGCCGGAAACTTACCGGATTCTCCGGTGCCCATGATCAGACCGGAGTCTCCGGTGTGAAAACACCAAAGTCTCTTGTGTACCTCACTAAAAGGAATCTTCTCACTAGTGACCTTTTTTTAACGACCATGGGTTTTTTGGTCATAAATCTACGACCATTCTGAACTATCTGGTCATAGGGAATTTGGAAGGGTCCAAATCTTGAAAAATAACAACCAATTTAATCTAGAAGGTCATAATATACTTACATGAAATCGTCATAGATGGATAACACGGGTTTAGGGCCTTGTATCTGGTCAACTACGACCAATTTAGATGGTCATATCATGTAAAAAAATATAGGTTCAAGTGCAAAGTGGGTAACTGAACCGCCACCTAAGCAGTTCGTCTATGTGTCATGTGACATTCCATTTTGCGCGGGGTCAACAAGTGAATATGATATTTTATTATTATGTCGCTGACGAGTTGGATCTACCTATCATTCTGGTATTATACAAGTGACACACTGATAGACGGGACCCACTATAGCATAATTAAACACTGAAACAGTAAGTGAATATGATATTTTATTATTATGGCACTAACGAGTTGGGTCTACCTATCATTCTCGTATTATACAAGTGACACACTGATAGACAGGACCCACTATAGCATAACTAAACACTGAAACACAGCGAAAATCCACGCGATAATTAAACTAAAAAAGGAAGCCAGCTGGATTTGAAGCAGCGTGCCAGACCGGAGTCTCCAGTGTGAAAACACTAGAGTCTCTTGTGTACCTCACTAAAAGGAATCTTCTCACTAGTGACCTTTTTTAACGACCATGGGTTTTTTGGTCATAAATCTACGACCATTCTGAACTATCTGGTCATAGGGAATTTGGAAGGGTCCAAATCTTGAAAAATAACGACCAATTTAATCTAGAAGGTCATAATATACTTACATGAAATGGTCATAGATGGATAACACGGGTTTAGGGCCTTGTATCTGGTCGACTACGACCAATTTAGATGGTCATATCATGTAAAAAAATATAGGTTCAAGTGCAAAGTGGGTGACTGAACCGCCACCTAAGCAGTTCGTCTATGTGTCATGTGACATTCCATTTTGCGTGGGGTCAACAAGTGAATATGATATTTTATTATTATGTCGCTGACGAGTTGGGTCTACCTATCATTCTGGTATTATATAAGTGACACACTGATAGACGGGAACCACTATAGCATAATTAAACACTGAAACAGTAAGTGAATATGATATTTTATTATTATGTCACTAACGAGTTGGGTCTACCTATCATTCTCGTATTATACAAGTGACACACTGATAGACGGGACCCACTATAGCATAATTAAACACTAAAACACAGCGAAAATCCACGCAATAATTCAACTAAAAAAGGAAGCCAGCTGGATTTGAAGCCGGTCCAGGTCGACCTGTGTTGCCCAGCCCTCTCCCTGGCCCAGCTTACCTTCTCCCCTGCGCTGGCTCCTGCCTGCCGCGTCGCTGCGCTCGCTCGCTGGCCCCGACCTTCCTTCGCCCGCGTGTGCTCGATCCGGTTCGTTGTCTGTTGCGTTGACTTTCTCCTTGCCCTGGTTGTCCAGACAGAAAAACTGCCCAAACGGCTAGATTTTATGGGCCTTCTTTATAAGCCTTTGCCCATTTTCAGTTCCGGTTACTCCTCTCTTATCTATTAGGCTAAACTTTGTCCACACTTGCTCTAGATCTTGAAGCTTGCCTAATCTTTTCCCTCCGATGATTCTTGCCCATATTTGAGTGGAAAAGAGAGGAGATCTAGACCCACGTTTTGACCTAACCGATTCATCTCTTTGTGAGTGCATCTTTGGGGATCTATATTTTGGGGGATTTTGTGTCTCTCTTTGATTCCTCCTCTCTTGTTCCCCCAATAGCTTTGGTAGCTTTGTTGGAACTTGAGAGTGAGGGATTTGAGCATCTTTGTGGTGTTCTTGCCGTTTGCATTTGGTGCATCGGTTTGAGTTCTCCTCGGAGGATTTGGTTTGAGTTGCTCATTGGAGTTTGTCCCTCTTGGGTTCTTGGAACCCTAGACAGTTTTGTGGCCTTGGTGGCATTGTGGCCTTTTGTGGCTTTTGTTGGGAGCCTCCAATTAAGCTGTGGAGAAGTGCCCCAACCTTGTGAGAGGTTCCGGTTGCCACCGACAAGTGCACCGATAGTGGAAGTGTGGATCGATCCCGTTGGGGTGAGATTCACCGGAGAATAAGGGAGGCCTTTTGTGGCGTTGGTGGTTTGATACCACCCCCTCTCCAAATGAGACGTACTCCATGTTGGGAGGAACTCGGTAAAATATCGTTGTCCCCGCGTGCCTCGGTTATCTCTATACCCGAGCTCTTTACTTATGCACTTTACATTGTGATAGCCTTCGTGCTTGAAGTAATATATATCTTGCTATCACTTTGTTGCTTGTATTGCTTAGCATAAGTTGTTGGTGCACATAGGTTAACCTCAGTTGTTTCTAGGTTGTGCTTAACAAAGTAAACACTAGTTTTATTCCGCCTTTGTTGAGCCACTCTAGGAAAAGTTTTAATCGCCTATTCACCCACCCCCCCTCTAGGCGACATCCGTATCCTTTCAACCTCTATTAAGAAAATGGGAGAGGTTGTCTATAGTGCTCTCTACAAAAATAAAATTGCTTCCTCCAACCTTCTTGAAATCTTGAATGATGCTATAGAAGGCAATGATCTTATTGAGGAGCAAGAAAACATAATTGATGAAAAGTTTATGCTTGAGCATGAGTATGCTAATGAATTTGCTCAACTAAAGGACTCCCATGAAGAAGAACAAACCACCAAAGAATCTCTTGAGGAGAGCTTTACTCTAGAATTATCTAGAGTAAAGGAACACCATGATAGAGAACTTGCGGTGGCTAACTCCTTCAAGATTAAAAACGATGAACTTGAAGTTTCTTAAGCTAAACTTGTTGAGGATTTTAAGCACCTCGAAAATGGCTCTCGGTTCGTTAAGAGGTAGCTCATCAAACTCACCGAGTCGCATGAGCAACTTAAAGCTTCATATTCAAAAGAGCTTGCCAAGTTGCCCTCACCTCTTGCTAATAATGATGATGCTTGGGCTACTAACTCTATTTCTTGTGAAGCATCTATTTTGAAGGAGAATGTTGAGCTAAAGACTCAATTTGCGTTGCTAACTAGCAACTATGGGAAAATAGAAGAAAGTCATGTTAAGCTCTCGAGCTTGCATGAGGATCTTCTAGTATCCCATGGTAGGCTAAAGTTAGCTCATGAGGCCATCGTGTCAAAGGTAACATCTAGTGGGCCTCATGTGGACATTAGCACTATATCTACTCCAAATGTTATATTTCCATGTGCTAGTCCTTATAATTTATCCTCTCACAACCATGATATATCTCGTGACGAATTACATTCCATGCCTTGTTGCTCTAACAATGTAGCATCTGATGGGGATGCGCCTACCGGGGTATACCCAGCAGGACGTTTTCGACTGGCCCAAGACCTGGCGAGTGGGCCTGCAGGACGGCGACTGGATCAAGGCCTGGCGTGGATCCAAGCGACTGGAGGCTGAAGGCCCAGGCGAGTAGATAGGCCCAGTCGGATTAGGATAAACGAGTATTGAAGCCTTAACTGATTCGGTTGAGATATGTAAACCCTAGGGGAGGTGAGCCTATATAAACCTCCCTGCGGGGCGTGTAGAGATACGTTCCATCATACACCCAAGCGACTCGCCGCCTAGCCGCCGAGCTCGCCCATTGTACCACCTTCATAATACAATCTAGCAGGAGTAGGTCTTTACCCTCCGGGGGGCCGAACCTGGGTAAAACCCTGAGTCTCCTCCCTCATCTCGCACCGCAGATGGATGGCCGCCCTTGCCCCTCGTTCTACTACTCGCTGCCGATTGCAGCATCTGCCGTGACAATTCCCACGACAGTGGCACCACCGTGGGGCCTGGCCAGTCTGGCCGGTGTTCTGCTGCAAGATCCAATCTGCCCATCAACGAGATGGTCGCCACCGGACGCATGATAGCGATCGGCGAGATGCTCCAAATCTTGCCGAGCAGCTACGTCCCGGCGGCGCGACCAGTCACGCATAGCGTGATCCTGCCGGTCGGCACGATCAGCCTCTTCGTCGGCCTCACCGACTTCATCGTCTCGGAGGACTCGGCTCGCATCCGCGAGTCGCCGCCACGCGATCGGCTCTCCGAGAGCCAGATCCGCACGATCCATCGCCTCGCCTCCGAGTACAACTCGGCCCACAGCGACGTGGCCGAAAACTCAGCGACCGCAGAAGACGCGGCCCTCAACGACGACGCCGACTCGGCGACCTCGGCGTCACTCGCCGGATCCATCACCGCGGCTTCACCCGCGGGCTCCATCACCCAGGTCTCCAACGTGGGAGACTTCAAGGACCCCTCCATCCTCGGGATCTTCGACTTCGACTCCGGGTCGGAAAACTCCGTCGACCTCCGCGACGGTACCGGTCGCCACGCCGCGACCTACATGGCGACCGGCACCGATCCACCGGAGGACCCCTTCTCCACCCCAATCCCTCCTAACGCCACGGCAATGGAGGTCGAGGAACTCCGCCTGAAGCTGGCGGAGGCAGTGCGCAAAGAGCAAGCCGAGCGCGAAAAATTTCGCCTCGAGCAGGTGATGGCGCAGGAGCTATCGCGCTACCACCAGCAGCGGATCAGGTCGCGCCTGAACCCCACCGTTCAGGGGCGCGCCCTGAACTTCGACGACGAAAATGACCCGGCCCGCGTGGCCGAGCGTGCGATCTGCGAGAACGCGCCACCAGGAGGAAGCGCCCGACCCCCGCCAGGGTCGACGGCAATGGGCGCCCCACCTCCACCCAACCGCACACCTCCCAGGGACCAACCGCGGATAGTGGTCTCCTCACGGGAGCGAGACGCAAACGGCCTCCCGCTGTTCTCCACCCCGATGGACAACCTCGTGGCAGGCCGAGCAGCAGCCGACAACATCAGGGCCACCGGCGACGGCGCCCTACAGATCCAGTATGTTAGAGCCCTGCTCGCAAAGGCCGTCGAGCAGCAAAACGCGGGCGCCGACTCGCAGGGTCGAGTATACTCGCGTTCTTCGGGAAGCAGAGCGGCCTCAAGCGGCCGCCCAATGGCGGCGAACACCCTCAACTGCCCGCCACCGGAGCCACTGCAGCTCCAACACCGTCCCGCGAACGCGGCACTATCCACCAACGACCCCAGGCCAGCGACCAACTTCGTCGCCGCCAACGGTCAACCCATCGACGCCAGCCCGATGACCTACGACACACCCTGACCAATCGCCGTGACGGCGAGCCCATGGGGTCGCTCAGTCGACTCGTCCCCAAGTGCTTCAGAGCAATGATCCGAGGCGAGAAGTACCCGCCAAACTTCAAGGCGCCGAAGGAGATAGAAAAGTACGACACCTCGTATGACCCCGCCGTTTGGCTCGATACTTACCTCATGGCAATGGGGATCGCAGGCCACACCGACCTGCTAGCCGCCCGTTACCTCCCCCTGATGATGGAGGGGACGTGCAGGCAGTGGATCAACACCCTCCCCCAGGACAGTATCGACTCCTGGGAGGAGATGCACGACGCCTTCGTCAGGCACTTCGAGTGCTCCTACACCCGCGCCACCACCATCGAGGACCTGGAGCGATGCGTCCAGGGACCCCGCGAGTCGACCCGCAACTGGGTCCAACGGTGGCAAGAACTCTGGTACAACGCGGCCGGCATCCACCCGGACACCGCGATCCACTGCTTCAAGACCTCGTGCCGTTACGAGCCTCTGGTCGCCAAGCTCAAGAGACACTCTCGCACACTCGACAACATCCCGGACCTCCTCGATATCGCCAAACGGTACGCGGAGGAAGATCCAAACCAGGAAACTGACGACGAGTCAGGAGGTCAACGCCGCACGAGCGGCAACGACGGCGGACGACGATCCGACCTACGCTACAGCAACACCCGCCTCACCGGCAAGCGCCGCAGTGACGGGCGAGTCGACTTCGTCGCCAACGCCGGGCACGCACAACGCGATCCCAAGAGCTTCCGCCGCGACGGAGGACGACGCCGCGACGGCGGCAACTACAAGGCCAAGCCAAGGTTCGACCCCGCGGCACTCCTTAACCAACCGTGTGCGTTTCATAGAAGGGAAGGGAAGCCCGCAACGCACACAACCGCCGACTGCCACACCCTCAGGGAGATCGAGAAAGCATGGCGAGCACGGGAGGACCCCGACAACGACCCGCCAAACGGTGGAAAATTCGGCAAAGTGGCCGGCTCGCTCCATACCTTCACAGGCTTCAACACGAAGCGCGAGAAGAAGGTCATCGCCCGCGTCGTCGCCGTCAACGCGGTGGCCCAGGTGGACATTCCCCAGTTCCTCAACTGGTCGGAGCAGCCCATCACCTGGAGCCACCAAGACCACTCGCCACGCATCGAGTACCCAGGGCGAGTCGCCCTGGTGGTCAAGCCCAAGGTCGGCGACTACTGGCTCCCCAAGACATTGATGGACGGCGGCAGCTCCATCAACATCCTGTACCTGGACACCTTCAGGCGGCTGCGGCTCCCGCAGTCGATGATCGAGACAACCCACACCACGTTCCATGGCATCGTCCCCGGTCGGAAGGCGTACCCAATCGGTAAGGTCACGCTGCCAGTCACCTTTGGCACACCAGCAAACTTCCGCACCGAGCGGATCGTCTTCGAGCGAGCTCGTGCCCTTCGACAGCTCGTACCACTGCGTCCTGGGGCGCCAGGCGTTCGCCAAGTTCATGGCAGCGCCCCACTACGCGTACAACGCGATGAAGCTCCCCGGACCGTGCGGCGTCATCACCATCAAAGGCGACCCCGACATGGCCGCCGAGTGCGAGGCCAAAGGAGCCGAACTCGCTGACGCCGTCATCGCGGCGGAGACCAACCACGCCGATGAGCTCGCCAAGTACGCGAGCGGGGTCAACAACGACGACCCCACCATACTCAAGAGGCCCAACTCGGAGGGCGCGAACACCTCAACCTTCGAGGCGACGACGCACACCCGCACCGTCGAGCTGGTCCCAGGCGACTCCAGCTAGACGGTGACGATCGGGACGGGCATGAGCCCAGCATAGGAAGGCGCGCTCATCGAGTTCCTCCGTGAGAACAGGGACATCTTCGCATGGAAGCCCTCTGACATGCCTGGTGTCCCTAGGGAGCTTGCTGAGCACAAGCTAAACACCGACCCCAAAGTACGACCCGTCAAATAGTCGCTGCAGCCCTTCAATGAAAAGCGCCGCCGAGCAATCACCGAGGAGGTGCAGCGTCTACTCGCTGCAGGCTTCATCTGGCCAATCAAATACTCCAAGTGGCTGGCAAACCCAGTCCTGGTCGAGAAGAAGAACGGGACCTGGAGGATGTGTATCGACTACACAAACTTGAACAGCGCCTTCCCAAAGGAGCAGTTCGTCCTCCCGCGGATCGACCAAATAATCGATTCCACCGCGGGCTCGGAGTCGCTATGTTTCCTCGACGCCTACTCCGGGTACAATCAGATCAAAATGGCAGTCGAGGACAAGGAGAAGACAGCGTTCATCACGCCATTCGGAGCCTTCTGCTACACCGCCATGACCTTCGGTCTCAAGAACGCCGGGGCAACCTACCAGCGGTGCATGCAAGAGTGCCTCGCGAGCCAAATTGGCCGCAACATCCACGTCTACATCGACGACGTGGTCGTAAAGTCCGCTCGCCAGGGTGACCTACTCGCCGACCTGGCGGAAACATTCGCCAACCTGCGAAAGTACAAGATAAAGCTCAACCCAGGCAAATGCACTTTCGGCGTACCAGCAGGACAACTACTGGGGTACGTCGTCTCCAAGCGAGGGATCGAGGCGAACCCCACGAAGATCGACACGATCGCCCGGCTCGGCAAACCCGAGTGCCTGCGCGACGTCCAGAAACTGGCCGAGCGAGTAGCGGCTCTCAGTCGCTTCATCCCCCGCCTGGGCGAAAAGGCGATGCCCCTATACCGCCTGATGCGCAAGAACCCCACCTTCCAGTGGGACAAGGAGGCGGATGATGCGCTCCGCGACCTCAAGAAGGTGCTACTCGCCGCACCGCTACTCGCCGCCCCCGCCGACAAAGAACCCATGCTGGTTTACGTCGCGGCTTCCGAGCGCGTCGTCAGCGCCGTGATGGTCGTCGAACGATCGGAGGAAGGGAAGGAGTGCCCAGTACAACGACCGGTGTACTACATCAGCGAGGTCCTCACCGAGTCGCGCCAGCGGTACCCGCAGTACCAAAAACTGGTATACGCGGTCTTCAGAGCTCAGAGGCGCCTGCCGCACTACTTCCAGGAGCACCCGATCACGGTTGTTTCCTCAGCACCACTGCAAGACATCATCCGCAACCGCGAGGCGACCGGGCGGGTCGCCAAGTGGGCCATCGAGATCGGCGTCCACAACATCAAATACGAGCCACGAAAAGCGATCAAGTCGCAGGCCCTAGCGGACTTCATCGCCGACTGGGAGGAGGCCCAGCAGCCAGAGAAGCTGCCATACCTCCATTACTGGAGCCTGCACTTCGACGGCTCCAAGAACGCGGACGGCGCAGGCGCAGGGATCGTGCTAACTTCACCAAAGGGCGACAAGCTCCGCTACGTCCTCTGCCTCGACTTCACACCCTGCACCAACAACATGGCCGAGTACGAGGCCTTGCTCCACGGCATGCGAGGTTCCAAGGAGATGAACGTCAACCGCCTACGCTGCTACGGAGACTCCAACCTCGTCGTGGGGCAAGTCGCTGGCACATGCGACGCCGTCTCCCCCACCATGGCGGCGTACCGCCAAGCAGTGGACAAGCTGGGCGGACACTTCACAGGCTACTCCGTCGAGTGGATCGACAGGCGGAAGAACGAAGAGGCCGACGCCCTCTCTCGCATTGGGTCGGCTCGACTCGCACCACCCGCCGGCGTCTTCCTTGACACGATAACCAAGCCATCAGTCTCTCCCCCGAGGGAGATCGACATTGGAGTCCCGTTGCAGCCGGAGGCAGCCCTGATCGCACTCGTCAGCGAGCCAGACGACTGGACCAAGCCCTACATCGCCTACCTAGAGGCCGGCACCTTACCGGCAGACGAGATGGACGCGCGGATGATCGCCCGTTGATGCAAGTCCTACACCATCATTGACGGCGAGCTCCACAAGCGCAGCGTCACCGGCGTGTTCCAACGCTGCGTCCAACCCGCCGAAGGACGCAAGATCCTCCACGATATCCACTCCGGTGACTGCGGCCACCACGCCGGCGCCCGCTCTCTGGTCGCCAAGGCTATGCGGCACGGCTTTTACTGGCCCACCGCACACACCGATGCTGACGACATTGTCCAGCGGTGCGCCGGGTGCCAGAAGTACGCCAACCAGACGCATGTGTCGAGCTCAGCGCTCAAAACAATCCCCATCACCTGGCCATTCGCTGTGTGGGGCATGGACATGGTAGGCCCCTTCAAGAAGGCTCCCTCCGGCTACACCCACCTCCTGGTCGCGGTCGACAAATTCACAAAGTGGGTGGAGGCCAAGCCAGTTCGGAAATGCGACGGGAAGACCGCCACTAAATTCCTACGCGAGCTCATATATCGCTACGGGTTCCCAAACAGCATCATCACGGACAACGGCACCAACTTTGCCAAAGGAGCCATGGCCGAATTCTGTGAAGAGCACCACATCCGGCTCGACCTCGTGTCGGTCGCCCACCCGGAATCCAACGGCCAGGCGGAACGGGCCAACCAAAGCACCTCCTGGCCGCGACTCCAAGTACCACTCGAGCGCACCGCCGGGTGCTGGGTTGAGGAGCTGCCCTCCGTCATCTGGGGGATCCACACCTCGATCAACAGGTCGACAAGATTCACCCCCTTCTTCATGGTCTACGGCGCCGAGGTAGTCATGCCCACCGACCTCGAGCACGACTCGCCACGGGTCGTCCACTACACGGAGGCTGCAAACGAGCTCGCCCGCCAATACGGAGTCGATCAACTCGACGAGGCACGTTACCTCGCTCGGTCACGCACCGCCATCTACCAGCAGGGACTCCGCCGCTACCACAGCCGGCAGGTGAAAACTCGCACCTTCCAAGAGGGCGACCTGGTGTTGCGCCTCATTCAGGACAAGAAGGGCATGCACAAGCTCTCCCCTCCGTGGGAAGGGCCATTCGCCATCGGACGAGCACTCGGCAACGACGCCTACTACCTCATCGACGTCCGCGAGGACGGCGAACTCGATGTCAAGCGACCATGGAATGTAAACCTCCTATGGAAGTTCTATTCCTAGAACCCCACATATGTACTCTCCAGTCGCTATGAAATAAAAAGAAACGGTTACCGCAAATTGCGCATACTCTCCGTGTCTTGTGCCACTCGCACTCGTAATAACAGCGTCAAGCTAACCGCAGAAGTCAACCTTTGGTACAGCGATCGGCACGGCTAAGTAGTGCGGTGCAAGAGCACTGAGTCACCTCAGGTCTTGCATCGTCCATGAAAAACGCCCACCCGGAGCCCCATTGGAGTCGCCCAGCCCGACTGGTTCTACGAGCCAAGACAACTGCCTTCGCTTCTTACAGCGACCATGGTCCTCCGCATCCTCGACATAGCGACTCGAACGGCCAAGTACCACGCTCGGGGACTGACGGCCAGTTCATCGCGAGCGGCTCGGGAAAACGCCAAGTAGGAGAGCATGCCCAGGACTCGCCACGCGACTGACCCAACGGGACAGGCAGGAGTGACGCGCCCAAACCAACGCGCCAAGTCCTCACCCACCCTAGAATCGCGCCTAGAACAACCAAGTACCACGCTCGGGGACTCGGACACCCGACCCCGCTCGCGCAAGGGAAAACGGTGAAGTACAGAGCGTTCAAGGGAGTCGCCCAGCGACTGGCTCTTCGAGTCCGGGCGAGTTGACCACAATAACAAAACATTCAAAAACAACAAACATATAACACACGAGGTAAACCCCACAAAAGGGCGGACGCGCTCGGGGACTCGTTCAAACATCAATCACAAACACATGATAAACCCCAAAACAGACACGATGTCTCATTCAATAGCATGTCACATTGACTCATATCACAAAATATGCCCGTATGGCAGACCTGCTACTAACGCCACAGGGCAAACTATCCTATTCTGAAGGCTTCGACGACGACTCGCCAAAACCCCGGCGATTGCGGATGAACGGCGTGCACGGGTTCGACGGATACGTCGTCAGTTCACCCGCCATCGCCGCGCGGAAGGGCTGCTCGACCTTGAAATCACGGTGCGGCGGCTCGGGGTCGTTGGGCACGATGACCGTCTCCTGGTATGGAAGGAGGTCGCCCATTGCCCAGACATGCTCCGAGTACGTTGCGGCGCGATCCTGCAACTTGAGGACCTCGGAAAGCTCCACCGCGCTAGTCGACGAAGGGTAGCCACTCGTCACATCGTCGAGGTCGAAGTCCTCGGGGAAGTGAGCAAGTCCAAGACTAATTGCTGTCGCCGCTCCGCGCCGAAACGCCGACCGCGTCATGAACTCAACGACCGCGGGCGCCTTCTCCAAATACTTCCACACCTCAACGAGGTCACTGGGAATTACTTCTGTGGGCGATATCTCCTGGAGATAGGCTCGGATGCACGTCGCCGACAACGTCGCCGAGTCGACGAGCGTGGCTACACACTGCTGCACGTCGAACGAGTTCGCCTCTTCCGCGCTATCAATGATGCGACCTGCGAGTAGAAGACAACAATGAATACTACGGACACCACAAAATACACACGCTACTAGCAGAGGCAGATGCACTTACCAATCAACGGGCGGGCGAGATCCGTGATGAAGCATTGAAGCGAAGTATGGTCGTCCTGAAGCCCAGCAACAAGGGCGTCCGACACTTTGCGATCCTCTTCGGCGGCTGCAATGGCGGCCTTGGCCCGCCCATCAGCCGAGCTCGCTTCCTCTTTCGCCTCCCGCAGCTCGCGCTCGAGGTCGGCGATCCGTTGTTCAGCCGAACTCAAAGCCGATTGCGCCGCCGCCAATTCACCCGCGGGGACAAGTCCCTGGCGAGCTTCCTCTGCCTTCGTGGCAACCGCCTGAATCCCCTTGTTTGCCTCCTGGACGGTGGCTAGTTCTTTCTCCGCGCGGTGTTTCGCTGCCAATCGGTAAGCCGATTCAAGTTGCAGACCCTGCACATCACCCAAAAATTAATCAAAGCAAAATTCCTAAGTGCCCACCTGCTGAAATTCAGCGAGTGCGCACTCGGGGACTGGCAATCAAAATTCCTAAGTGCCCACCCGCCGAAATTCAGCGAGTGTGCACTCGGGGACTGGCAATCAAAATTCCTAAGTGCCCACCCGCCGAAATTCAGCGAGTGCGCACTCGGGGACTGGCAATCAAAATTCCTCAGTGCCCACCCGCTGAAATTCAGCGAGTGCGCACTCGGGGACTGGCAATCAAAATTCTTAAGTGCCCACCCGCTGAAATTCAGCAAGTGCGCACTCGGGGACTGGATGCGAAAAATAAAAACAAGACACTAAAAGAATCAGACCGCTGCAGAGCACCGACCTGATCCTCGGGGACTGGACATACCTGGATGGCTGCGCCAAGCATGCCATGGAGTTGTATCGCGTCCACGGACGCGAGGAGAGCTGGCGTGTGCCCACGACGCTGGTCGACTTCAGCATCGGCGATCCCAGGTGCACGGCTCGAGGGCGAAGTTCCACTCGCCGCGGTCGCTTTGGCCATGAAGCGCGGGAATGTGGCGATGGAGGCACCCGCCCCAAAGGAGGCCGGCTCGGCCGTTCCAGGCGAGGGAGCGCCCTCCTTCGTGGATGCGGCTGCCTCCGTCACGGGTCCAGCCGGCGCGACCGCCGTGTCATCAGAAATCGTGGCGACGTCATCGCCCTTGGCCTTCTTGCCGCCATCCGTAGGGACGTCGACCTCGTCCGCTTTCCTCTTGCGCGAAGGATCTTCCTCGCTGACGACGGATGGCACCTTAGCCACGGTCGGGTGGCCCATCCTTTTCACTCCGGTCCTGTACATCAATCATGTAAGCAAGATAATTCAAGCTGCTATGGAAGACAAAGGGAGGTGAGTATACTTACTTGGTGACCGTAATGAAGCGTAGCCCTGTACGGAGGCCGGCTGGTTTCTCCAATTCAGGCCCCAGTCGGCGGCTGAGCCCCATATCCAGGACGTCGCGTGCCCAAGACACGGACGGCTTCTTCGTCGTCGAGGCCGCAACCGGAGCCTCTGGAACGTCTTCGGCAGGAGCTTCCCTGCGAGGCGAAGCCGCTGCAGCCGGAGCATCCCCCAGCCCAGAGACTGGGGCGAATGGCGGAGGCATCGACGCCAGGGGCACCTCGATGGTGGCCGTGTCCAGAGCGGCTGTCGTCGGTGGCGCCTCGTCCTTGGCCGGGCTAGGGACGTCAGAACTGCTCGCTGAGTGTGGCGGCGAGGCCGGCCTCGTCGGCTTCGCCTTCTTCTTCTTTGGAGGGGCCTTTGCCTCATTTTCCTTCTTCTTCTTTTTCGATGGTGTAGCCTGGCGGCGCGAGGTGGTTTCCGGAAGCTCGTCGTCGTCATGGGGCTCGAGGCTTTTGCTTGCCTCAAGCTCGCGTTGACGCTGCCCCCGGGTCTTGTGGATCAATGGGGCGACCTCCTCCTCCGACACGTCGACGCTGTCACCCTCGTCGCTCCCGGCATCGCCCTTGGCGGGAGGCGACTCGCCCATGTCCTGAACGTACGAGCTCGAGTTCTCGTCGTCCGAAGGTGGGAGCCATCCTTCCACCACTTGGAATAGCTGTGATGAACACAAGATGAAATCAGAATTACCGCGACTGCAAAAACTGCGATTGTGAGTGAAGCAAGGTGATTACCGTTGGGGCTGGACGCTTTGCGGTGTAGGGGGCGACCCCAGCCTGTGCGTCCAGGTACACCGCCTGGGTGATCTTCTTCAGTGCTGGGATGTAGTCCTCGAGCTTCCATTCGGCGAGGCAGGCCTTCGTCGAGTCGTCCCGGCCGATGTACTGGTTCATGTAGTGCTCGCGCCGAGCCAGCAGGATGAGCCGCCGCCCGAGCCAGCAGTTGTACAAGTTTATTGTCTGGAGGCCCTTCTTCTTCAGACCGCGGATGGTCTGGAGCATTTCGTCGACGACCATCCGCTGGTCGCTGGGGAGCTTGCCGACTTGAAGACGGCGCGGCTCAGACTGGTTGGCGGAGTACCGCGGGATCGCCGTCTCGCCCTCCGGGGTCGCCTCGGCAACGTAGAACCACGGCTTCTTCCAGTCGCTCACTGCCTTGGCGGGCAGCATCAGGTCGAAGAATGAAGCCTTTGACTTCAGCTGGAAGGTTAGGCCGCCCGTGGCGAGCATTGGGCCGCCTGCTTCCTCGCGGCTGATCCGTCCATGAAACAGATCTTGCCACAGAGGGAAGTAGGGCCGGCAGCCCAAATAGCACTCGCAGAACACCACGAAGATGGCGAGCTGCTCGATGCTGTGGGGACCCAGATCCAATGGCTGGATCCCGTAGTAGGCGCAGAAGCGCCGGAAGAACAGGGACGTGGGGAACCCTAGCTCCCGTTCAAGATGGCTGGTGAAGCAGATGAATTCCCGCTCTCGCGGGTTCGAAGTCACCTCTCCGGCCGCGGGGATGTGCCAGCAGCCGGCTTGCAGGATCCCGGCCTCCTCAAAGGAAGCCAGTTGTGCCCTTGTGCACTTTGATCTGCCCCAAGGTTCGGTGGACAGGGCCATGGCGGAAAGATTTGTGGGGGTTCGAAGGATTTCCGGTCAGCTGGATTGCGATGCGAAGGGAGGCGAAAGTACGCGCAGTCGGAGGAAATGGTGAGAGGGTGGTTCTCTGATCGCCTGCCATTCCCTTTATATAGCGGTTGTTACCCGCCAAATCAGGGAGCCGTTACTACGCGATGATTACGCCGAAAGTTACTGTTGGATTACCCCAACGGCTCGTTTGACCCCGTTTAACGGTCCAATTTCAGCCACTTGGCTCGCCGACCCGATCACTATGGCAGTGTTTCGCCGACTCGACTCGCCAAAGCTGCGATTAGAATGACTAGTTTCCTCCTTTATACAGGAGCCCGCCGACGATTCGACTGGATGTCTACTCAGCGGCCGCATACTCCAACTGCCAGCAGCCATCTACGCCCAATCAACGACGGCCTCGGGGACTACTGATGGGGATGCGCCTACTGGGGTATACCCAGCAGGACGTTTCCGACTGGCCCAAGACCTGGCGAGTGGGCCTGCAGGACGGCGACTGGATCAAGGCCCGGCGTGGATCCAAGCGACTGGAGGCTGAAGGCCCAGGCGAGTAGATAGGCACAGTCGGATTAGGATAAACGAGTATTGAAGCCTTAACTGATTCGGTTGAGATATGTAAACCCTAGGGGAGGTGAGCCTATATAAACCTCCCTGCGGGGCGTGTAGAGATACGTTCCATCATACACCCAAGCGACTCGCCGCCTAGCCGCCGAGCTCGCCCATTGTACCACCTTCATAATACAATCTAGCAGGAGTAGGTCTTTACCCTCCGGGGGGCCGAACCTGGGTAAAACCCTGCGTCTCCGCCCTCATCTCGCACCGCAGATGGCTGGCCGCCCTTGCCCCTCGTTCTACTACTCGCTGCCGATTGCAGCATCTGCCGTGACAATTCCCACGACAGCATCTACTTCCTCTAGTACTTTTGTTGAAACTAACCATGTAGAGGAAATCAAAGAGCTCAAGGCTCAAGTCCCTTCCTTGAGGAATGACTTGAAAAAGGGTCATCAAGGGAAGGCCGCACTCAACAAAATCTTGAGTGTGTAAATATCCCCCAATGACAAGAGTGGGCTTGGATTCAACTCCAATGTCAAGAACAAGTCCACTATCAAGTTGAAGCACAAGGACAACAAGAAGAATGGCCAAGATCAAGTCAAGAATCCGGCCAACATTGTTTGCTTCAAGTGCAAGGAAGAAGGGCACCATGTTAGATCTTGCCCATTAAAGAAAAAGCCTCTTAGTATGAAGCAATAAGGGAAGCGGCCTCAAGCTCCACCTCAAGTCATTAATGGGCCTCTTCCTAAGAGGACTACTCGAGCTCTTCCTCGAGTTGTGGCTTCACCTAAGAAGAAAGATGGCAAGAGTATAACTTGCTACATATGTCGTGAGAAGGGGAACATTTCTTCCGCATGCACTATTGGTATCTCCTCATCCAACCCTATCATTATTGATGATGCTTATTCTTTTTGTAAGGATGAGGTTGGCAATGTGTTTGCCAAAAAATTTGGTGCTCAATGTGGGTTCAAGAAAATAACCATTTGGGTTGCCAAGCCTATTGTGACTAACCTCTTAGGACCCAACTTGGTTGGGGACCAACAAGCCAAAACTTGATCAATAGGTATTGTTGGAGGGCATTGGAGAATTGGTTACATTATGAAGAATTGAGGGATCTTCATCTAGTATAATTGTCAAGTCAAGTCATGTGTATTATATTGCCTCTATTATATATCCAATGTTCCTCCTTGCGGTAACATTTTCTTAACTCATTTCATTGAAAGTTACTCGCCCCCTTGTGCATGTGTTGGTTTTGTATCTTCCATGGTTTTGTACATGTTGTGATTTCCACTTAATTATCTCGAGGTATCAAGCATATTTGTGTATGATTAGGTGGCACACCATGTATGTGTGTTTCTTGTGTTTGAGCCTTACTTGGTTATATTTGGTATCTTATTTGGCTCTTGTGAGAGATTAATGGATTATCCCATTTTGGGGGAGTGTTATGCGTGGGCATTCCACAATCCTAAAAATGTGTGTACATGAGGAATACCACCTAGTATCTATATTGGATTATTGTCTAGTCTCTATGTGGTATAATTCTCATGAGAAATTTAAGTTTTATAATGTCCATTAATTATCTCTATTTGTATCATTTTGCCTTGTGTTGGTTTTATGGTAGTATCACATTATGGAGGAGTCATATGCTTAGTGCATATTACAATCCTAGAAAATGTGAATATTCGAGGTTGTGTCACTTAGAATTGATATTGATAATTATCTAGCTCCTACGTGACACATTTGCTCATACAAGTTCCAATTTACTTGAATGCCTTTATTGCTCATATTTTGGATCTTGTATGTGAGAGTGTTTCTTGGTATGTGTTTCCTCATATTTAGATATCTATATCCTCATGGAAACCATTTACTTCAAGTTACTCTAATCACTAGTGATTGTGTGACTTTTGGAAGCTATCAAGAATCTTTTTCGAAGCATCAAGCTTAATTCTTATATTTTGTTATATGCATCTTGTTGTGACTATGATCTTGGCTATCCATGCAAGCTACCTTGGGAAAATTATTCCCAATATTTCTTGTCCTTGGACAATGAGTACTAAATTATGGTAGAATTTACTGATCATATTCACTTTGGCCTTTGCTTAATATTATCCTATCTTTGGCCAAGTAAATGTATTGTGTGCTCCCATGTATTCCTTGCTACTTTTGGATCCTTTTATTTTTATTGGTATCCTCTTGTGTTTTATTTAATTTAGGTAGTACTGATGATCTCATTTGTGTGCATTTTGCATTCAAAAGCAAAAATTCTATATAATGTACTACTTATGGGTGAGCTCTCCTATATTATCTAGAACAATCCTTTTATGCGTCTTTGTTTGATCCATATCGAGTTTTATGTGCTTGGATGCTCAATCTTTTTGTTTTGGTATTTTGTGCCATCATGAAAAGTTTGGGGAGTTTGGTTTCTTGTTGGAACCTTGCTCTTTTTGGGAGTTCATTTTGTCTCATTCCTTGTTTCATGTTTTATCCAATTTTAGAATGAGATAATTCCTTGAGCATTTGCGTTTTTATATATCTTTTGCTCTTTGGATTTTGCCTAGTTCATTTGTTGAATTTGTGATCTTTCATGTGTTGAATTGGTTCTTTGATATAATTTGGACATCGTTTGTCGTGTCACACTCTTGTGTGTGAAATCTCGATTTACTTGGTGTTTTTGTTCAAATTGTATCTTCTTTTTGGTTCTTGAAAGCTTTATGCATGCATATTTACTATATGTTTATATCATGGCATGCTTGCTTTCTTTGATCCAATATATATGGGAAAATCCACCAAATACCACCGGCTAAGTTGTGCATGAAATTCAAATTCATATCAATATGCACATATTTATGTGAAGTCTCTCCTATGTAGTGTAGTTGCACTAACTACTTTGGACCCAATAAGTTTGGGGACCATTTTGTACTTAAATGTGTTTTAGGTACATTGGAGATAGATTGGATGCTTGTCTCTCAATCTTGAAGAAATGATACATACATGAAAATTGGAGGCAAGCTATAGGATGATCAACGAATTCATATCATCTACATCCTACCAATTATCTCTCGGTAACAAGTATCACTTGCTCATGCATATTTATCTTGCTTCCAACCTTTTGTAGGTTGCATCTTGGCATGAATTTTTGTTATTGTATTGATCGTTGTATTTCTAGCCATGGTATTAAGAGAACTCTCTATTGTATATGTGTATAAGTTGAGATGAGTGCATATAATTGGGACTATAGAAAATCATACATATGATCCTCCAATCCCAAATATATCAATCTAGCAATTCTATTGCCTATCCTTTCCTCAACTTCTCTCATGTGCAATAGTGAGATTTTGCTAGTTTATTTTTTCTTGTGATACTTGTTGCCTTTCTCCATATATTCCAACTTTCTCCTTTTTCCCTTGGTGATAGTTGTAATATATGTAGTGTGTTAGTGTTTGAAGTTCATTCATGTACAATAAGATATATTTGAGCCTTTGGCCATGCTTTGAAGCAAAAATCTTATTGGTATATGTTATGACTTCATTTTTTTGCTTCCATGTGCTTTATTGTATATCTTCCTTATGTGTGCATATTTCTTGGTTGGCATATGTCTTTGTGATGTTTTCCACTTAGAGACATATACACATATGAGAAGATAATTTTAGTTGATTTTTAATCCTTGGAGACCACCTTTCTATTTCTGTTGATTTTTCAGTGGCTTCCAAATTTAATTGCCTATGAGTTCTTGTTCCTCTTGTTTGCATCTTTGAGCACTCATATTTGTTCTCGCGTGCCTTGTATTGTTAAATGAACTTGGATGAGTTAGGATTCCATGATTATGCACTTTGTTCCCAAATGCAATTATCATAATTGGTGCATTATCTTTGGGGAGCTCATCTAATTCATTGAATAATGCTCATTTGCCTTCCTTCTCATTTATTGTGCCTTAAATGTTTATGGAGGAGTGAGGATTCCATATTTGTGCATTTTTGTATTGAAATACAATGATTCTAAATTATGCACAAATCTTGGGGAGCTTCTCTATTTATTATTTAAAGCACTCTTTTGCTCATATCATAATATCTTGTTGTTTCCATTTGGACTCATTTGTTGTTTTCAATTGATTTGTTGGATCTTGTGATTGCTTGCGTCATTTGTTATGTGTCGTTTTATTTTATTCCTTTGGCAATCTTCGGGTCCTCGATATAGTTCTACTCCCTCCCAAGTATTCTTCATTGGATATGTGCGAATGCACATCTTTGGAAGAAATATTACTATATTTGCCTTCTAGAACTTGTCACCCATTTCGGCAATCGATGCCAATGGGAGAGAAGTTCTAGAGGGTTTAAGGGAAATAGTTTATTCTTTGAGTTTGTTTCTAAGCATTTGCCTTTCATGCTCTTGCATCTTTGTTGTTGCTTACCATGTGGTATATATAGAGGAAAATACACCAATGATAATGATTGCCAATATATGCAATGAAATTCAAGTTCATCACACATGCATAGATTGTGGGGGAATTTGCTCTATATATGGTGGTGGTACCAATATAACATACTTATGCAGTATTTGATATTGGTGTTACCATTTTGTTCATTAAGATTCCTTATATAAACCCTCTTGAAGGGATTGTCATCAATTACCAAAATGGGGGAGATGGAAAGAACATGCGGGCCCCCATGTGTGGTTTTGGTAATTAATGACAATCTTTATGGACTAATG
The DNA here is from genome assembly GCA_916181665.1 of Avena sativa. Lineage (NCBI taxonomy): Eukaryota > Viridiplantae > Streptophyta > Magnoliopsida > Poales > Poaceae > Avena > Avena sativa. The sequence continues at coordinate 85,743,891 of OV702285.1, read as the reverse complement.
TGTGTATTAAGTTATACTTGTAGGAATTGTCCATTGTCATCTCTTGGAGCTTGTGTCGGCTTCAAGGTTGATGAAATGAGAAGAATATATGTTGTGCAAGCTCAAAATGTGCCATCTATAGAAGATCTCATGTTTTATGCTTGCCATCCTCGATGATCATGGATCGATGATGAGGAATCAAGAAAGGCGTTCCATCTCGAGTAGAGAAAGATCGTCTACATCGAGCTCAAGTGGAATTCTCAAGGCAAAGGTATAATCTTGATAGGTTTTCTCTTTTGCCGGTCTCATATTGTTAGTGGAAGACCAGGTTTAGGATAGATAACCGTACTATCAAGAGGGGCTCTCGAATGAGTAACTCGGTCACATCGTTCGGAGAGAGCTCATACCTTTGCATATTTGCATCATCATATTTGGTTGTTATTTGGTCTTATCCATGTGAGGATATAGAGCTTGTGGTAATCTCCATAACAAGCTCTTGTTCATCAAAATCGGATCTTCCGTTTGTATCTTGTTGCGATTTTGATCTTGGCGGCTTTTCGGTTTCTCGCCAAGTGAGGTATCTCACATTATTATACATGACACATTCTCACTTGGTGATAACCAATATTTTCACCGTTTATAGGGTAGCTTATGTCGTCCTCTTTCCAACGCAATTGGAATCGGGTCGATCGGAGTTACCACTCAAAAGTTATAGCGGTTTGAATTTGCCTAGGTACCAAAATGCGGTAGTACCGCATTTTAGTACCTAGTGCAGCAGTAGGTTTTGGCAAGTTGCAAAATGCCACTGCCCCCCTATGTACGAAAATGCGGTAGTACCACATTTTAGTACCTAGCGCGGCAGAAGGTTTTTGACAAGTTGCCAAAAGCCACTGCCGGGCTAGGTACCAAAAAGTGGTAGTACCGCATTTTAGTACCTAGTGCGGCAGAAGGTTTTTGACTTCGTCATTTGTATATATCCTCCCTTGTTGTATTATTATGTTTCTTTGCATGATCTTGTAGAGGTTGTTGTCCTCTTCTAAACGATCCCAAGATCTTCGAAATCGGAGTCCGGATGCAAAAGTTATGGCTGTTCTCGTTCTGTGATGACCAGTAGTACCGGACCAGGATCCGGTAGTACCGGGGTCCGGTAGTACCGCATTTTGGTACCGGGGAGCACAGAGAAAAATGTGTTTGGCGCCCCAGGAACCCCAGGGAATGTCTGGTAGTGCCGGGAAAGTCCGGTAGTACCGGGAAAAAGTCCGATAGTACCGGGAATCACATTTTTGGGCTGCAACTGTTGGATTTTGGAGGGACCTATATAAGGGGCCTTCTTCCCCAATGGTTACTCAACTAATATTGCAAGTTTTCCCCTCCATTGTTGACCTTCTTGAGCTTGCTTCCTCTCAATCCCTCCTATGATTCTTGCATATTCTTGAGGGATTTGAAAGAGGAGATCTAGATCTACAATCCCACCAATCAATATCTCCTCTAAGTGAGGAGAACATATTGGGATCTAGATCTTGGAGTCTTTTGTGGATTTCCTCCATTGTTCTTCCTCTCTTATTCCCCCATAAGCTTTTGTAGCTTTGGTGGAATTTGGGAGAGAAGGATTTGAGCACTTCTTGTGTCCTTGCCATTGCATTTGGTGCATCGGTTTGTGTTCTCCTCAGAGGATTTGGTTTGAGTTACTCATTGGAGCTTGTCCCTCTTGGGTTCTTGGAACCCTAGACGGTTTTGTGGCCTTGGTGGCGTTGTGGCCTTGGTGGCGTTTGTTGGGAGCCTCCAATTAAGTTGTGGAGAAGTGCCCTAACCTTGTGAGAGGTTCCGGTTGCCACCGACAAGTGCACCGATAGTGGAAGTGTGGATCGATACCGTTGGGGTGAGATTCACCGGAGAATAAGGGAGGACTTTTGTGGTGTTGGTGGTTTGATACCACCCCCTCTCCAAACGAGACGTACTCCATGTTGGGAGGAACTCGGTAAAATATCGTTGTCCCCGCATGCCTCGGTTATCTCTATACCCGAGCTTTTACTTATGCACTTTACATTGTGATAGCCTTCGTGCTTGAAGTAATATATATCTTGCTATCACTTTGTTGCTTGTATTTCTTAGCATAAGTTGTTGGTGCACATAGGTGAACCTTAGTTGTTCTAGGTTATGCTTAATAAAGTAAACACTAGTTTTATTCCGCCTTTATTGAGCCACTCTAGGAAAAAATTTAATCACCTATTCACCCCCCCCCCCCCCTCTAGGCGACATCCGTATCCTTTCACTTATTTACTAGCTGATTCCTGCTACAAGCTGTTCACATGAACGCATCTTTATGGTGTATTTCTAAAATTGTTGTAGCTTAGATGCATAATTTTCTGTCATGTTTTGTTGGTTATGTATTCTATAATTTCCATGTTGACTAGGTGTTGTAGAAATCATCCTTTATAATGCATATTAATCTAGCCTTAAAGCATGTCAATTCGATGCATATAATACTTTATTATCATCCATATTAACTTGTTTCTTGCTATGTATCTTTCTGTGTGACTTCACTTTGTTGGATTTTTTTTGAACAAGGAAGGGGTCTAGAAATACCTCATGTTGCAGACATTTCATTAAGCAGTGGGAACAACTACAAAAAGGACCCTGAAAAGGGATGACAATGCAAAGCAGTCATGAACAAGTGCACAAAGGACCTTGGGAAATAACTGAAAAAAGCAATCAAGTCCCTGGTCGTCGCCACCGAAGAAGGGCTTCCGTTGTCGTCCTCCTTGACTCCGCCGGGAACAAATCACTTGGCGGCGAGAAGGAGGGAGCTCCGACCTGAAGCACCTAGAGAAGCCTCCATATTGGAGGTTGAACTGAGCACCATCTTGGCGTCTCACAGGGCCACCGAATTGGCGAAAGAACGCGGGGTCAGCCATGACCACCGCGTGATAAGCTCGTTGTCGTTGCAGCAGATGGTGGTCGCACCACCATGACAAGGCCGAGAAGAGATGGCCACCGCACTTTGTCCCCTGGCCACCTCGGCAGGCTAGAGAAAGATTGGGAGAAATCTCCACCGTTGGTCATGGAAAGCACCAACCAGGCACTTATTGGAGGGATGCGCTTCCCGGGACCTCGCCTCCTTCCACCAAAGAAGCAGAGCAGAGATCCGTGTCGGTGACCATGCGGTGCAGCATCGATGCACCAGCAAGGTATACCATCCAGAGGCTTCCCCCGCTCATAGGGCTTCAGAGAAATCCCCCTTCCTTCCTCACCTCCACGTCCAACCAAGGAAAAGGGGAAGACCAGCAGAACCACGAACAGGAAGAGAGCCAGGAGACTGACCTTATTTTCGGAGATTCAAACGCGTCGCCATGCCTCCGTCCCCTCCGACCACCAGAGCTCGATGGAGAAGGAGGGCTTGCGTCGGATGCATGAGCACCGGCCAGGGGACCCCGGTGCCCTACTCCAGACTACTGGCAAACAACCAAGAACCCTAGATCTACTAAATGCTACTACGGATTCGGTACCTCCCCTCTGTTGTCGCTGACCGGCATCGCCGGCCAGAGAGGCTTTAGTTCGGCCCGGAGGAAACGAGGCGACTCTCAAAGCACTGTTTACTCGAGGGAGAGGGGACAGGAGCGAACGACTTGCTGCCAACTAGACCCCTTTCTTTGGATTTTGTGGTCTAGCCATTTTCGTTCTAATATGCACACCTGATGTTCACCATGAGTCTCACTGTTAGTTTCTTCTTTGATTGTCCTCACTTGTATGTCTCTGTTAGCTTGTTCTTGTCGTCCATTGTGCTGATTAATCTCCATCTTGCAGGGCAGAAAAAATATGAACTCGCAACACTTTTGATCGGCAAGTGGCATGGGCTCTTTAGAAGAAGAGGTGGTTTTATATAGCAGCGTATACCGAGTTTTGTCATTAGGGGTGATTAAACATGCGTAATGTGGTACTTTCAGACTTTCACTCTTTTGACCGAATAAGCTTTCTTTAGGTGTCATGAGGCTCGTGTTACTTACAGTATTTGCTTGATGCTATGCCATGCTATCTTTGTATCTAATCTAAACTCAAAGAAAGTTTGAAAGTAAATATGTCAATTAGAAACTAGGCTTATTACCTGTGATAAGTATCTTATTTATATACAAGTCTACAACTTATGTTACTATCCTATCTTCATCTAAATGTAGCATGGTATCTCTGTCAGTCAGCATAGAATGATTAGTTGTAAGAAATGTAATAGCTGGTACTTAAAATATTCTATGCTATCTTTCGGCATGTTGTGATTAAATCATTGAAAACACATGGCGCATTGAAAGTAGATCATCTTGTCATATTGAGTATTGTTAAGTTCCTCTTGTTCAACACTGTTAAATTGCTATAAATCATATTCCATGAATCATATGCCATTTACTGGAGAATTGAGATTCCAATTATGTAACAATATATCTTATTGTTTCCTTTTGCACTATGCAACAAGTTACTAGAGCAGTAGCCCAGTGCGTGATCTCTATGGATGTACCTCCAGGCTGAAGAAGTTTAAGACGTCTGAAGCAATCAGAATAGTATCTAGAGCTAGCCATCAAAAAAGTGTCTCTGTGATATGATGTAATAATATATTGATGCTTGATATCATTTGAAATATTATTTGTGTTTGTTTCTGTTTAGATATAAATATTGCTCATTTATTTTTTGGCATATGGAAAGTTGGTATCAGAAAAACCTGACCAATTCTAAAATGCAGTTAGACGAATAGAAAGAACTTGACAAGTGAGACCCACTTACTAGAACCTGACAAATGGAACCATCTGACTAGTGGACCCATTGTTTGTTAATAAAAAGGAAAAATTAAATTGATTCAAAAAAGGCCACGACCCAAAAATGAAAAGGCCACGCAGCTAATCAGAGTTGACACAGATATAATATTAAATAGGTTGGATTTTGGTCTTGGCCCATGTAAAGAACCAGACTGGACTAGGCTGAATCTGATCAACGACCATTAGATTTGGTCATGGATTTGCCATGTGGATCGGCCACGTAGGATCTGACGTGGACAGGTGATGGCTCAGTTGATGTGGAGCCTGTTGGGAAGGGTGTGAAGCAGCACAGCAGCAAGTCTTCCCTCAGTAAGAAACTGAGATTATCGAACCAGTAGGAGGAAGGAAACGTCACACAGGTGTTGCAAGCAACGTGGAAAACTGTACAACACAAACTCAAGACTTTGCCCCAACTGACAGTGAGGTTGTCAATCTCACCGGTTGCTGTAACAAAGGATTAACTGTATGGTGTAAAAGGTAATGATGGTTTAGAGCAAGTAAACAGTAACAGTGGAGGATGTATCAATGGTAAAGATTGGACCGGGGTCCATAGTTCACTAGAGGTCCTCTCCTTAGATAAACAACATGGCATGAAGGTAAACAAATTACAGCAGCGCAATTGACAGGAACTGAGCAAGACATAACAATACAATACTAGACAAAAAGATCCTATGGGATTTGATTGGGCAATACAACAATATACATAGACCGCCATCTATGACTAGAAGTCCACCTTCAGGTTACCATCCGAACCCCCTCCAGTATTAAGTTGCAAGCAACAAACAACTGCTTTAAGCAAAGTGTGTAAGGTAAACAATCCACTTGTTTTATGAAAAAGATACCGTTGTTTTCTCCCTAGTGGCAACATCACATCTATAACCGAAGAGATTTCTGTCACTTCTCTTGAAAACTAGAGGCATGAACCCACTATCGAGAAAAAATACCCCCTCTTGGAGTCACTAGCAACTACTTGGCCAAGTGATACGTCGGAAACGTATCTATATTTTTTTATGCTCTATGCTTGTTTACTATATACTTTGCTTTGCTTCCTCTACACTATGAGGTGTTTTATATCTTTTATGGAACTAACCTATTAACAATTTGCCATAGTGTCAGTTGCCTGTTTTTTCTGTTTTTGGTTCTAGAAAATCCAAAGTCAATATTTTACCGTGCGGGAAAAAAAGCCAGAATACGAGACGGAGAGGCGAAACAGGGCGCTCGCACCCCCTAGGCACAGGTGGGCCCACCCCGCGCCTGGGTAGGGTGTGGGCCCCCTGGCCGCCTCCCAGCCTTGCCTCTTCGCCTATGAGAAGCCCCCGATGCGGAAACCCTAGGCACCCTATCAAAAACTCCACGAAACCTTCTGTAGCCGCCACCACCGTCGTCCCTAGATTGGGGGTATCTGAAGTTCTTCCCGGCACCCTGCCGGAGGGAAATCATCCCGGAGGCCTTCTCTCCGGTATGAAGTGTGAGTAGTTCCACCATGGACTATGGGTCCATGTAGTAGCTAGATGGTTGTTTCTCCTCCTTGTTCTTTCATGTATAGATCTTGTGAGCTCCGTTCATGATCAAGATCTAATCTATTTGTAATCATGCATGTTGTGTTTGCGGGGATCCGATGGATATTGAGATTACTATGTCAGATTGATTAATGGTTTTGTCTATTTGATACTATCATGTCTATGTTGTTTCGGAGCACATGTTTAGAGTTCGCAATATACATCGGATCCTCGCGAACACAGCATGCATGATTACAAATAGATTAGATCTTGATCATGAACGGAGCTCACAAGATCTATACATGAAAGCACAAGGAGGAGATACAACCATCTAGCTACTACATGGACCTGTAGTCCAAGGTGGAACTACTCACATTTCATACCAGAGAAGAAGGCCTCTGGGATGATCTCTCCTCTGGCAGGGTGCCAGGAAGAACTTCAGATCCCCCGGTCTAGGGATGATGGTGGCGGCGGCTACAGAAGGTTTCGTGGAGTTTTGATCGGGTGCCTAGGGTTTCTGCATCGAGGGATTTTTATAGGCAAAGGAGCGAGCCAGGGGGGTCACCAGGGGGACCAGACCCTACCCAGGCGTGGGGAGGGCCCACCCGCACCTAGGGGGTCTGGCTGCCCTAAGGCGCCCCTCCGTCTCGTCTTCTGGCTTCGTGTCGCCCACGGTAAAATATTGACTTTGTCTTTTGTCCCGTCCAATTCCGAGAATATTGATTTTCTGCCTTTCTGGAACCAAAAACACAAGAAAATAGGCAACTGACACTGTGGCAACTTGTTAATAGGTTAGTTCCAGAAAAGATATAAAAACACCTCAAAGTGTAGACAAAGCAAAGTAGATACTAAACAAGATACGTTTCCGACGTATCAAGCATCCCCAAGCTTAACTCCTGCTCGTCCTCGAGTAGGTAAGTGATAAAAGAATAATTTTGAAGTGACATGCACCATCAAAACCAAGATCAAACCATTTGCAAGCATTGAAATCTGGGATCAAAGAACTATAAAACAATTTGCAAGCATGAAAGATGGAGTTCTAACAATAAAACAAAGTAACTATGCATGCAACATGAAAGGCTACAAACAAAGATCATGAATAACATGCATTGAAAAACGTTTGTTTGATTCACATACAAAAAATATGGCATAGTGGCATTCAGCTTGCCCCTCATAGAGTAGCAAATAGATGCATAGGACACCTTCAAAGTTCATAAGAGTGACTAGATACAAAAAGCACAAGAATAAGTAATATCACAATATGCTTCAATCAATAAGTTTTGGGACACTGCACACAAAATGACAACTATGCTCTCTTAATGGTGCCTAAAGGTAGAAGGTGGAGACTCAAATAATGGTGTAAGAAAGTCCCTTCATAAAGGGAAACAGGGATTTCAAGTTTCAAAAAGAGCTTCCAAAAATTATGGTACTTGTTAGCTTTCATCCCTCATTGCCCCTATCATAAGCATCTTGAAGTGATTAAGGTGAAAGTGAACAAACTATGGAGTATATGCTTGACAAAGTATAAGTTAGCAATCTCAAGTCCCTTGAATAAGAGGCAACACCTCATGCTACTCAACTTCAGTCACCTGTAAGTTCTTGTCATAATAAGTATATGCGTATCATAGAGAACAACCAACGGGGTACCCCTTACACATGGTACATGAGCTATCCCATAACCAAAATGACAAGGCAAGAGACAATGAGCATCTCAGCGATCTTTTTATTTACTATGTGCATAGCTTTTTATTGAGGATGCTTCACAGAATGCTCATTATGGTGATGCTGCAAGTTTCCACCATGATTAGGCATGGCTTAGGCTAGCGGCCCAGGCGTTTCTCTAACATAAAATACATAACTCCATGGACTTACAAGCTCCCTCTTTATTTCACACTCGTGACATCCATAGACAAAAGAGCATGATATCAACTGTGTACAAAGTACGAGTGCAATGTTGAAAACATTCCCCGTCACAACACGGTTCTGCTAATTCCAACGTATAAGTGCAAGCATATACAACATAGATGACACAATGGTTCAAGTTTATTAGGGGCAAAGAATATAAAGTGTGCCATCAAGTTTGTGAGGGCTTTAATCACTAAGTTTTCACATAACAAAATATTTTTTAATTGGAAAATAGCTGAAAACGAGAATATACTTGGAATAGTGTAACACACCATGCATAGGAGTTTATAGTGAACACTTTGGAATAACTTGGTTTCCTAGGAGTTGGAAACATGATTAGATCTTACTCATACAAGTGGAGGCGAGCAAAAGACTGGGAGCAACCAACTAAGAGAGCAATAATGGCCATAATCATGCAGAGCAACAAAACATTACTAATCAAAGCATAGAGTGGTACTAAAAGTCAAGGACTAAATGATCCTAGAGGCTATGGTGACTTTTTCATAGTCATAACATGGTGTGAGCATGTGCCAAGTCAACCCAAACAAAGCATCAAAGGAGAATACCATAATACTATGCTTTTGCATGCTAAAACTACGCATAATTCTTTCAAGGCACACTAAGCAATCCCAATTGTTTGGAACAACACATGCTACAGCAATAATCACTAAGCATAAGGTCAAAACAACACCTAGCATGGCATGCTAAAGTCTAAGTCACAGTCAATGCAAGCTCCTCTTGCACTTATCAAGCAATAACTTTCTACTCCTTTCCAACACCAAACAACTTATTTGAAACAAGACAACGAGAACGGGGGTCCAAACTACTTTATTCAAGCAAATTAAACAAACTAAGCAAACCAAACGAAAACTAAGACGCTCCAAGAACAACACAACAGTGCATGAAACAATAAAAACGAAGTGTCTAGAAAGACCTGAGCTTTTTATTGATGAAGGGGATGGCATCCCCAAGCTTTGATGCTTGTAACTCTTGGATATTTCTTGGGGTGACACCGGGGTGGCATACCCAGGCTTGATCTTTTGTCCATCCTTCATCTCATTACATCATTCTCTCTCTACACCTGAAATTTTTCCTTCATACAAAACTTGACACAATCTTCATTAGCAACATTAGTTTATTCAAAAGATAATAGACCTTTGGGTTTAGCTTTGGAACAGCAAAACTTTTCACTAAAAACACAAGCTACTGTAGCGACTCCTTCAAAAATCTCAATTCCCCAAATAGAACTCAAAAGGAATCAATAAGAAGCAAATGCAAATAATGACAGAAATCTGTCAAAACAGACCAGCAGGTAGAAACCAAGTTTTTTGAAAATCTTATGTTGTTCAAATCAAAAAGTGTTGAACTAACAAAAGTTATCTAACATACTGGTGGATTTATTCGTAAATTTTTAGCTCAATCCAACTTACAGAGACTCCTGACGAATTTTTATGGTGGAGGACAAAAATCTGTTTCGGGATAGCAGCTCCCCAAATCTTACTTCCCTCTTATTAGAGGTCATTCTTATCACAAAAAGCAAACAAAAAGGATAAGGAGAGGTCATTACTAAAGTAATAACTTCTAAGACTCAAGGAAACTCTTGGGTTATCTCCCAACAAGTACTTTTCTTTAACGTCTTTAAGTTAGGCACAAGAAGCAAGAAATCAAGTATTTTCAAATGAGGAATTGAGATCAATACTTGCAAAGTCTTCAACTATGAGAGGTATCTCATCCAAATGAGTCTTGGAGGATCCCTTCTCATTTCTCTTTGGTTTACTACTTTCATCAAAAGGATTTTTAGGAACAATCCAATCAAAATTCTTTTCAAAGGCCTCATGCATCCCAACAAGCTTAAAGGGTATGGGTATCTTAAATTCATCTATAGGCTTGGTTTTATCTGAAGTACCCACAACATCTACACATGAGCCTAGCATATTAAAATGCTCAAAGACCTTTTTGGCTTCCTTAGCAACATCATGGAACTCTTTGAGTAAAGTTTCAAGAATAAACTCTCTCTTTTCAGCACTCTTTTCTTGTTTTAGTTTTAGGAACAAAATTTGTATCATGGGGTTAAGGCTAACAAACCTAGCCTCCAACATATGAACTAAAGAAGCTGCAGCAATTTCATAATTACGAGCAAGTTCTGCTATAGATTTATCCTCAATATCCTCATGCTTGCTAACATGATTAAAGAATTCTTCAATATTGTCTTTCCCAATTATGGAGCCACTACCTATAGAAAGGTCCTTCACGGTGAACTTGGGGAGAAACATGGTGAGCTAGAACAAGGTTGCAACTAGAGTAAGAACTAATTTTTGTGTGTTTCTGATAAGAGAAAGCAGACCAAACTAAACTATTTTTTTTGGAGTTTTTGATAAAAAAGAGGCAAACAAAACCAAGCAAAAGAAACTAAGCAAACTAAAAACAAAGTAAAGAGAAAGGTTGAGGAGGACTCCCCTTGTGAAGACGTCCTTAGCCTCTCTGGCAACGGCGCCAGAAAACTTGTTGATGGCTCAGTTGACGTGGATCCTGTTGGGAACCCCAAGAGCAAGGTGTGAAGCAGCACAGCAGCAAGTCTTCCCTCAGTAAGAAACCGAGGTTATCGAACCAGTAGGAGGAAGGAAACGTCACATGGGTGTTGCAAGCAATGTGGAAACCTCCACAAAACAAACTCAAGACTTTGCCCCAACTAATAGTGAGGTTGTCAATCTCACTGGTTGCTGTAACAAACGATTAACTGTATGGTATGGAAGGTAATGATGGTTTGCAGCAAGTAAACAGTAACAGTGGAGGATATATCAATGGTAAAGATTGGACCGGGGTCCATAGTTCACTAGAGGAGCCCTCCTTAGATAAACAACATGGCATGAAGGGTAAACAAATTACAACAGGGCAATTGACAGGAACTGAGCAAGGCATAACAATACAATACTAGACAAAAAGATCCTATGAGATTCGATTGGGCAATACAACAATATACATAGACCTCCATCCAACTACATCTATGACTAGAAGTCCACCTTTAGGTTATCATCCGAACCCCCTCCAGTATTAAGTTGCAAGCAACAGACATCTGCTTTAAGCAAAGTGTGTAAGTTAAACAATCCACTTGTTCCATGAACAAGAGACAGTTGTTTTCTCCCTAGTGGAAACAACACATCTACAACCGAAGAGATTTCTGTCACTTCCCTTGGAAACTAGAGGCATGAACCCACTATCAAGCATAAATATCCCCTCTTTGATTCACTAGCAACTACTTGGCCAAGATAGCTACTAACAACGGAGAGCATGCAAGATCACAAACAACACAGACATGATAGAATCAAATAGACAAAACCATTAATCAATCTGACATAGTAATCTCAATATCCATCGGATCCCCGCAAACACAACATGCATGATTACAAATAGATAAGATCTTGATCATGAACGGAGCTCACAAGATCTATACATGAAAGCACAAGAAGGAGATACAACCATCTAGCTACTACATGGACCCGTAGTCCAAGGTGGAACTACTCACGCTTCATACCGGAGAAAAAGGCCTCCGGGATTATATCCCCTCCGGCAGGGTGCCGGGAAGAACTTCAGATCCCCCCCCCCCCCGATCTAGGGACGATGGTGGCGGCGGCTATAAAAGGTTTCGTGGAGTTTTGATCGGGTGCCTAGGGTTTCTGCATCGGGGGATTCTTATATGTGAAGGGGCGAGCCAGGGGGTCACTAGGGGGACCACACCCTGCCCAGGCGCGGGATGGGACCACCCACGCCTAGGGGGGTCTGGCCACCCTGTGGCGCCCCTCCGTCTCATCTTTTGGCTTCGTGTCGCCCACGGTAAAATATTGACTTTGGCTTGTGTCCCGTCCAATTCCGAGAATATTGATTTTCTGCCTTCCTGGAACAAAAAACAGAAGAAAACAGGCAACTGGCACTGTGGCAACTTGTTAATAGGTTAGTTCCAGAAAAGATATAAAAACACCTCAAAGTGTAGACAAAGCAAAGCAAAGTACATATTAAACAAGCATGAAGCATCAAAAATTATAGATACGTTTCCGACGTATCAATAGGACAGATAGTCTGTGACTAATACAGTTGGTCATAGAATCTATGTAAACGTCTATGACCAATTCAGAAAAAGGTCGTGGTGTTTAACTAGTGACGCTCAGCTTTTGACCATCTGTATTTGGTCACAAAAAGGTCATGATTAAAAGCTATTATCTTTCAGTGACAAATATGGAGGGTCATGTATCACCAAATTTCTTGTAGTGCCTCAGGCCGAAAACTCTGGAAAGTCCCCAGAGTGGGCATCTTCACCAAGGATGGGACATTCCGTATGGTGGTCCGAAGATTGACCGGAGACAGACCGGAGTCTCCAGTGTGGAACTAGGTCAGGCCGGAGTCTCCGGTCTGAGGACTGGAATCTCCGGTGTGGAAATGTATCCAATGGTTGGATTGCAGCAGGCCTATAAATAGGGGACCTCACCCCCTTCCTTCAGCTGCTCGTTTCCAAAAAGAAGAACCCTAACCCTAGATCCACCAAATCAACAAGATCTTCCCATCTAACCATCCAAAGGCCTTGATCTTTGGAGAATCGAAGGAGGGGGCCTTGATCTAAAGCTTCACCAAGAGAGATCTTCATTTCCCCCTCATTCACTTGAGGGGCCCTTGCTCTAGTGTTTCATTGGAAACCCTAGTTCTTGATTTGGTTCTTACAAGCTTGTCTTTGATTGTGTGACAGCTTTCTCGCATTCGGGAGCCTCCAATTCAATTGTGGATGTGTGCCTCGAACTTGTTGTAAAGGTGTCGGCTTCCACCTCGAAGGTTGCCAATATAGTGGAAGAAGTGAATCGAACCCTTTGGGTGAGGTTCACCGGAGAACAAGGGAGGCATCTCATGGCGTTGGTGGTTTGAAACCACCCCCTCTCCAAACGCATATGTACTTATCCTCAAAAGGAAGGAACTACGGGAAACAAATCCTTGTGTCTCTGCGTGTCCCTTTGGTTTCTTCTATCCTTTACCGCACTTTACTTATCTTGTTCTTGTTTAGTTATTTGTGCTAGGTTGACATATAGGTAAATTTACCATAGTTGCATAATCTAGAGAATTTAACTTTCGTGTCAAATCCTAACTTGAAAAAGAGTAAAAATTCTAACTACTAGACAGAGAAACGAGGTCCCCCTCCCTCCTACCGTCGGAGCGACAAGCGGAGGGAGAGGGAACCAGCACTCTCGCCGGTTGAGATCTGGAGGGAGCCGCCACCGACTGTTTCCGTGAGGAGAGGCGAGGGGTGAACGGTAATTGCTACTGGTGATTTGAGTCTTTGTGGTGACGAGGAACTGGCTGCGTGATCTGTGACTCGCAGCTGCGACTGTTTATGTGGACGATAACACAGGAGTTCCTAGTCTTACCTTGCAGGGTGAAAATCCATGGTCTTAATTGGATGTGGCATTGTTTTGCGAGTGAGGACTTTCTTCAGGGTGAAAACTTGTTATCGACGACGATGGCACTTATGCACCGTTTCCTTATTGAAGGCATCTCTATTGGAGTGGTTGTACTACTAATGTTATTCTCGTGGTGTTAGTGTCGTTGCTTCGAGGAATCGTTCTCTATAGCTAGACTTTTTTTTTTGTATTTCCCTTTTTTGGGTTGTGCGCACCCGTAAAGCCACTAGGGAATTCGTTGTTACAAAGAATGGTATAATTGGTATTTCATGATATTAATATATACTTTTTACCAAAAAAATGACAGCGTTCGATCTTCATAACTATATCTCAACAAATGACAACGATCGGATCTTTACTACTGCAGGATGGATATTCATAACCACCACCCATGCTATTAGTACATAAAACCACCACAATGTGCGATTACATGGAACATGCTTCCAAACGTGACAAGAAAATGTGAAAAGATAAAGCAATGTGGGATAAAGACACTCCCATTGATTCCCACTAAACTTCTGAAAAAATGAGTCACTACCAGTTCCACTGAATTTGTGAAATTGAGCAGCATGTCACATGGTTAGTACATGATTCTGTGGCAAACAAAAGGTTCTTGGAAAACCAGGAGACAAAAACACAGAAAGATGGCAGCATCATGTTCGAAAGGAGACGGGCCAGATGGCCATATTATGATGTAGGAACAATAATTATATCGTTCCCCACCAGGGAGTGCCTCTTTTTTGCTGTGAAAAGACAACAAACATATCAGCAAAACATCCACAGGCACATTGAGATGGACGAGCACCGACGTACTCACCACTCGTCAAGCAACATGAAACCACACTACCTTATGCCACAGTCCACGGATAGGCTGGCCTTAAAGCCTAGCTACAGGCAATAAGCTTTGTGCCCTATATGGGGCCGCTCCCATTGAGGCATCGACAACGCATTTGCCAATTCTTCGGTGGAATATCTTTGGAATATTGATAGTTGGATCTTGATTCTTGAATGCAGAATCCTATTGAAATATGAAAACCTTCCCATTCCCATCAAGGTTCCACCGGGCCCAAAATGAGGGCCCCCATTCACTACAAATACATCCAGCAATTCTACAAAGAAATTTACATATGCAAGTAGAAGACTAGAGAAAGAATGAGGGTCATTTGATGCAGTTGTTGCACCAAAGCTGCCTGCGAGAAGCTCCCAGCAGAACTGGTGGACCTCCCGGGGTCTGATGACCCAGGAACAGCACCACCTGCCTCCCCAGGTCCTGGCGCAGGCGATGGAGGAAGAAACGTGTCATGGCTGGCTGCAGTTGACGGCTCCATAAGTGGAGGAAATTGATGCGGCCCTGTGTTTGGAATCAGAATGATGAGAAGCAATGAATTATAGACAAAGAAAGAGGAGTTTTGATGCAGCACAAGCAGCGGACTGCAAAAAATACAGTACTAAGCATTTGCCTTTCTTGTATCTCAAATTCTCAATAATAAGCCTGAATCTGATCCAGGATTTAGCACACACAAGTAGAACATTCCCTTATGCAGTACTAAAATTTATTTCAGACTTCCCTCAAACAAAATAATCTTTCAGTATATTTGAAACTTTAAGACCTAATTATTGCAAGAACGTAATGATTAGGTTGGGTGAGGATGGAAGAGGATGTCACCCTCACACATCTGATACTGCACTGATTCCTTCAAACATGTCAAATATGCACTGGTTCGCCATTGTTCTCTGTATCCCAGAAACATGTCAAGCTTCATGTAACTTTATTAATGATATTTCCAGAAACATGTGCCAATAAGAATGGACATGTTTTCACTCTTCTCATTGTACTTTGTGATGATATATCTTTTACAGTATACCTAAAGCAATATGGATTGTTCATTCGTCTCAATCTGACTGCTATGATTAATCCGTGCTCCAGAGAAATGCTCGGCGGTACCAACGTGAAAAATTATGGAGTACCTTGATTTCATTGTAACTACGATAGTTCCCCAAAAATTCTATGTTGGCTCCTTTGCAGGTTCTGGGCAGTTATCTCAACAGCTGTCTCGCAAATTAATCATATCATTAAATTATTCGATGCATGCCCTTGTTGTGATGTAGACCTTCTTTCAGTTAAATGCTATGATTTGCATTACCCAAGCTTGGCTGCACTTATAGTCACTGTTCAAAAAATAGGCCGAATCAGCGATTAATAGGCCGATTAATCGCTACTAGGGACCTGACCGTGTCGATTACCACTAATCCTTTATGCTAATCGTTTAGCCCGATTAATAGGTCTGACACTCCAATTACTAGGTATATTCCCGATTAACCACTACACTTGGTCAAAAAAGTTGCAAAATTATCAACACATATCGCCCATCCATCCGCTAGCCCACCCCCAATGAAGTAGATTTTGCGAAGCTCCCGATCGATCTCTGCCTCCAGGAGCTTGATTTCCGCCATCACCAACCAGTTCCTTGTCATTGTTGACCAGTTCCTTGTAGTTGTCGACTAGACCTTAGATACAAGAGCTCGAGCGCCTTGAGGATCTCATCCGGGAGCTTAAGGCTGCCTTTAATAGGGTAGATGGTTGAGGTGCAAGAGGATTCATACGTGTTTTAGGTGCTAATTTTTGTAGGCTGCACCGATTAATAGCCGACCGATTAAATCAGTTAATCGTCTGAATTCCGATTAGTCGCTACTCCCAAGCCAACCGAGCAGTTAACGATTACCGATTTTCTTACCATTGCTTATAGTACTATAGTAGGAGGCTTAGATCCATTGGTGTGCCACATAAGCTCACTACATTTCAAGGGATTACATATCAATTGTGGAATTGTCAAGAGTGCTATTTAATTTAGCGCTGTGGCCTTGTGGGCTTGTGACCATTAGATTCAAGAGTGCTATTTAATTTAGCGTTGTGGGCTTGTGACCATTAGATTCAAGAGTGCTATTTAATTTAGCGTTGTGGGCTTGTGACCATTAGATTCATGCTAACCAGCAAGTCACTAGTCCAACCGATTCAGGAGGTGACGGCGGCAAGCGTTTGCATGACATTAGTTTCGGTGACGGGCGTCCAGCAACCTGATTGTTTATGGATTAGGTTTAGACGGTTTTAGATAGTAGGGAAGTATAATGTCTGAATTGCCCTTGAAGAATTAAGAGTTTAGATCTAACTTCTACTCCCTAATACTTATGGGACTAAAAGGTACTGTAACTGTAAGAGTTCCGTTGAATGAGACGTGTAAGTAGCTGCCGATTTACTCTATCAGTATAGATGGGAAGAAAACATAATAGTTACCAGGGCATGTAGCTTGAAGACCCGAGGATAGCCTGCACATACAAAAAGGTAAGGATCTTCAACTCAAATAACATAAACAAAGAATTATCAGGGTTTTTTGCTTACGATGTGGCAATGGTTCCATTAACTAAGCCAGCATAGCTGCAAGAAGAGACACTGCAGCCACCGCTGGTGGGTTGGGCAGTGACATTACCAAGCACCAGACTGCTATTGGGGCACTGCATACTTGAACATGATGCTGCTAATGAAGCTGGTGTGCAGTACAGACTGTAGGAGATGAGAAAACGGTGATTATAGACTTATAGTCTGAAACAAGATGAATTAATAAAACTACATTGAACAAAATAGAGGGCGACTTTATCATTACTTGAGATCCCCTGGCCCACAACTGCATTCCACACAGTTACCAGCAGTTAGTGCATAGGTCCCATTTGCCACAAGCAATCCATAGTCCGAGGCAAAGTTAGGAAGTGTTGATGCGCAAGCTAATCACAGAAACAAATAGTAGGCACAGTTAGAAAAACAATTAAAGGACAGAGAGGTGGAGAAACAAGCAAGCATATCCAACTCAACTATCACTACTTGGCATAGTTAACAATCAGTAAAAATAAGGAAATCAATGGAAGTAAAAGAACATATATAAACCCAGGTAAAGATCCATCAATTAACATTTATAATTTATAAGGATGGCATTATTCCACCAAAATGCTTTTGCTTATTTTCTGTCCACCATCCAATGGTATCACCTACAGAATTCCTATGTACTGAGACTGTAGGAATCTATAATATGTGCCATCTTATTCTGTGCTTTTTTCCTAGTATTAAATTTTCTATTCTGTGATTCAAAGAACCCTGTAGCTAACAGACTGACTGATATGTTCACTCAAAGTGAGAGTTTCTAACGATCATGGTGTGCTAGATCATCCATGTGGCCACATGTACCTTACCAGACAAAAAATAGTTAAGAACATAGCAAGCTGCAAGCATGCTTATCCCAATCCTGGACCATTCATATGAAACACACTAAAAGTTATTTATGCACCCAACATTCCTCAAATCCAAATGTTGACATTCTCAAATTGCAGCAATGTGTTGGACCCTGTGAAAATTCGGAACAATATGTCAACTCAATTTTGTACAAGCTTTTTACTTATCCATCTTTTGCTGCATTCAAGAATGCTGTGGAAGGAGGACGGGCAACTTAAGATTGACGTGAACTTCAGGAGGGCTCAAGTATGTATTGCCAATGCTAGGGCAACAAAAAAAATGAAGATGGCTATGTCTGCACGGCAGGAGCTGGACGATGACTTCTATTTCTAGTATCTATTTCAAATAGACTTGTTTTCAGTTTTCTTATTGACAGTAGTTCCTTTCCTCACTCTGTCAGTTTGGGTCTGGATTGTAAACTGCTAGTTCTCTTCGTATGCTGTGTGCAAACAATCTTTCACTTTCAAGATAAAGCAGGGCCCCCGAGCTTTTGTTTTTTAAAAATCCACATATATTTATGGCTACAAGCATTGTTTCACTTTACCAAATCCTGGACCAATTATATGGACAGTAAAGCGTGTTTACATGTCCAATATTCATTAAATCTAAAGGTTTGACATTTCTTGGGTAGGCTTGGTGGCAATCTGTTGACAATATGGATTCAGAAGATGGCAATTCAGTAACCACATTTTGACTCGGCCCAATGGAACTACAGAAAGTAACTGCCAAAATCCAAAGTTTCCTGAATCTGAATAGCCAGAGCACCATCACCCGGCCACCAACTATGCAAAACGTTTTTTTTTTCAGCATCAGTTCAAAAAAGACTTTTTCAGCATCTATTGACAATGTGGAAAATTCAGAAGATAGCAATTCAGTAACCACATTTTGACTCAGCCCGATGGAACTACAAAAAGTATTTCCTATTTTGCAACACTGAGAAACGCTGTAGTAGAAGGGTGGACAACTTAAGATTCACATGATTGCATCATTGTGTGAGGGCTCAAGCGATCAAGGATGTTTTGGCGATTCTAGGATACCTAAGAAAAGAAAATAAGCATCTAGCCAACATGAGCACGGTAGGAGCTGGAAGATGACTTCTCGGTGAATATGGATGAGCACAATAACGCGATACAGTTCACATAGATGAACACCAAAAAGCACAGCTATCATCAAAGTAACTGCCAAAATCCAAACTTTTCTGAATCTGAATAGCCAGAGCACCATCATCCGACCACCAACTATGCAACAGTTTTTTGTTTTCAGCATCAGTTCAAAAAGACTTTGGTGTTTACTCTACTTGTTCATGGTAATTCAATTCCTTGCTCTATCCATTTGGATCTGGACTGTGAACTAGTAGTGATCCTAGTATGCTTTTTTCAATAAAGGGCAATATATTAATATCAAACTGATACCAAGTAATGCTAGTTGCTGTACCCAGACAGTCTTTAGCTTTCGATACAAAGCCAAGCCTCCCGTGCCTTTTGTGTCTTAATAAAAAGCTTAACATTCTAATAACCAGCTAAAGATGGCCTAAAGTATCATGGATCTGGAGCTTTGCAGAGCTATATGTCTTCACATTTGTCTTTTCTACCTGGTTTGCAACTAAAATCAGAGAAGTATAAAAGTGTTCATGGCTATTGGTGAGATTATTTTCGCAGATGAGCAAAAATGGAAGGGAAATAATGTGGGGGCAACGATAATAGATGGGGAGATGATTACCTGGCAATGGAACGGCAAGAATGTCGCCAGGTGCCACAATGGGGCTTCCCATGGCATTCACATTGCTGAGATCCGTAACGGTGGTGGCGTGGCTGGCGGCGATGGACTCGACGGTGTCCCCGACCCGCACGACGTAGGAGAGGTAGACGGCGGGGAGGTTGTTGTCGGTGGAGTTGAAGCAGACGCAGGGGAAGGGGATGACGAGCGTCTCGCCGGCGTCGAGCAGTGCGTCGGGGTCCTCCTCGGCGAGCCCGTTGGCGTTGCGGATCTGGTCGGCGGAGGCGAGCCCCGCGAAGACGACGTCGGCGACGGTGGCGAGCGTGTCGGCGGGGCGCGCGGAGTAGCGCACGGAGACGGACTTGCGGACGCCCTCGTTGCAGGCGCAGCGTGTGGGGACGCGGAGGGGCAGCCCCGCGGGGAGGATCCGGTTCGCGGCGCCCGGGGAGGCGAAGTCGAGCGCGTTGGCGGCCAGCAGCGCCGCCGGGTCCGCGCCGAAGAGCGCCGCCACCTCGGAGACCTTCATGTCGGCGTAGAGCGTGTAGCCGAGCAGGGCCGTGCACGAGTCCGCGCCCGCGCACGGCTCGATCGTCGTCTTGGCCGCCGCGCCGCCCGCCGCCGCGAGGATCACCAGCAGCGCCGCCGCAGCCGCGGCCGCCGGCCTCGACATTGGAGCCCGATGAGGGGGTTTAGGGTTTGGGCTTCGGGGGAACAGTGGAGTGGGGAGCTGAGCTTGAGCTCTCGGCTCTGCACAGTGGGAACCGAAATTCTGGGGAGTGGCCGAGCGCTGTGGCCGAGTAGGCGAAGGGTGTGGAGACTGACTGGAGAGTCCGGATGCCACGAGGGTGGCCAGTTGCCGATGACAGATGGGCACCGCATTTGTGGGTCCACTGGTCAGAGAGAGGGGACATGTTCCTCAGGAGACTGATTGCTGTGGTGGGAATCTGTGTCTTTGTGCGGGGACGGGGAGACAAATATCTCGTCACCAACTCTATTTATGTCGATCTGAAAAATCAATCCATTAGGTAGGAGTAGCAGAGTTTATCCATGAGACGGGCCTTCCTCTAGTTGGGCTTGGGCTAAACTAACCATATGCCGAGCTAATATTATGATGGGCCTTCCTCTAGTTTTTCTAGTGTGCCGATCATACCAAGGGGTGTACTTGGCAGCCTCGGTAGCTGGTTTTGTAGTGGGTGACTTAAACCTTGTTGTTGATTAATAAAGTTTTGCTTTATCCTAAACTAGCAGGAGGTACGTGCTATGCACGTGATGGCTCATGACCAACCGCAAATAAGGTCACAGTATGCATCTACATTTGACATAAAAGAATTAAGAAAAAATGTTAAACCAATTTATGTAAGCCGTAATAGTCTGACACTCCCTTTTTCAGGTTCTTAGAGCATCAATAATGGATGACGTATAATAATATGGCATCTAGAATAAGTATTAGAGCACAAAAATGGGATATAGGGCTCCAAAACACTTTATGTTGTACAAGATGTAAAACAGGACACAACTGTCAAAATATGTGATGTATAATAGGACATGGCTGTCGTACCAGACACATCTATTTCGTCTCCACAATTACATACATATATGAAACAACTAATATGAAACTTTGTCCACAAATAGGGTTGGGCCACAGAATGGCCTGGCGGTGGCCTCTTTTGTCGCAGGCTGCTCGGCTGATGCTCGGTGGTCATGGAATCGGTCGATGGTCGCGCAACAGGACATAGATGGTCACATCAGCTCGACGAAGGGGTGCGGTCGAGGGAGGGTCGCATGTCACCTTCACAGTCAAATGATCAGCGAATGGGTGGAGCAGGTTTGAAATCAACTGACGGTCACACGATAGAGGGTCAGAATTTGCCGTGGCCGCACAACACCGGACACCAATTAGGCTAAGCGGTGGGGCGGGCGCGGCCATCTGAAGCAGCGGTACGGGCGACGGAGGGGGTAGCACCGGACGACGATGATGGAAGGTCGCGTGCCTTGATTTGTCACCGACGGCGCCCGGGAAAGAAGAGGGCCGACAGAGGAAGGGTTAGATGAATTTCTCAGTGGGCGGCCAAGCACAAGAGGGCAAAATATGGGCTATCTCAATTTTTTTGGGGGATCACAAAATAGACATTTGTTGCCTGTTGGCGACTGTTTTATGGCCCAATATGACAAAATAAACACATTTTATGGCATTAGCGCAATTTTGTATCATCTATTGGAGCTGCTCTAATATGCTTTTGGGTGTTTCCGAAGAAGATTACCAGCATCTTCTGTTCAAACCTGTTAGATTTTGAGAAACTGTGGTCAAGTGGTTGCTTCTTAATTCAAGTCGCTGATTGATTTATAAAAGCTGGATCCTGTTGTTGTCAGATCATCTACGTTTGTACTCATGGAGTACTTCAGCTCATAGCTAGCACAGTATCACACCTGGAAAATATTTTAAATAGCCAGCAAGATTCGCATTCACTGGACAGCAAGGTCGAGCACTGCCTTGAAAAATCTAGAAAGATCCTCGCCAGCCATGTTTTGGCGCGCGCCGTACAGAGCGAATCCATGAAACTGGGACCGTTAGATCAACCAGGTCGAGAGCTGATAAGTGGTTGATATTCACCATGTCAAGAAAATCAACGGCTAGAAATTGCTTGTCCGTCATGGTGATGGCTAATCAGAATTCAAAAACTCATGTACTATATAGTGGTATAGATATAGAAAAAAACTCATCCTGGATGTTTGGAAGCTTTAGCTGTCCGTGAAGCCCTGGCGCTGGTTGCAGATTTGAACGTTGGTGCTGCCGTTATTGCTTCTGATTGCATGGAGGTAGTGGGTGGGTTTCATGGAACAACATGGGTTTCTAAAAAAAATACATGCTTTGCTCCCTTTGTTGACACACATGTTTATCGAGAGCTACCTGCGAGATCTAGCGGTGGTAGCACAAGTGGATCCCTCATGTGACCGGCTGCGTGAAACTAAACGTCGATGCGGCGGTTGCTAGGTTGGGTGCGCGTGGTGCGGTGCGTGTTGTCTGCAGGAGCGAGGCATGTATGTTCATGGGAGCGTCGAGCTTGACAATCCATGGCAGCGACCCAGCAGTGTTGGAGGCTTTGGCTTGTAGGGAAGCGACTGCGCTTGAGCTCCAGAGGATTACGGTGGCAACAGACTACTAGGCGGTGGAGAATGACATGGCGAGACCATATGTTGGTTCATATAGCATGGTCCTCCAGAAAATAAAAGCCTCTACTGTTCTTTTTTAAGAGGCGTCGTTCAGACATGAGAATCGTTCTTCGGATTTAAATGCCCACAGGCTCGCTAGGCTTATGTCTTCTACTAGTGTTGGACGTCAGGTTTGGGCTCTTTGGCTGGTAGAGCCTTCTGATGGTCTTTGTATCAAACTTGATATTTTGCATGAATAAAGAGTTGTGGTTTCCCTAAAAAAAATACATGCTTTGCTGGTCTTGAAATATGCTTTCGTCCCTTATATTTTAATATAGCAATCACCCGAAAAGTAAACAAGTATCTCAAAACGAAAATAAGAATTTATGTGTACCAGTAAACACATGCCAAAAAAATTGAAAAAATGGAGAAAGAGAGAGAGAGAGAGAGAGAGAGAGAGAGAGAGAGGCAGATCGACTAAGCAAAGGTGACACGTAACCACTACGCCTTCTAGAGAAGTACCATCATACTCTTAGCACTGAATCACGAGTACCAAGCAACACCTTTAAGAAGAAAACCGAACGTTGCTGCCAGGACTAGCGCAATGGTCCTAGAGTTTCTCCAGGCACACAACGAGAAATGGACAAAGGGTAGCCACGACGCCCTCTAAAAAGGAATGGTGCCACCCGAGGCGGCGCCATGTCGGTATCATGCGATTCGATAAGGATTTCTCCCGAAAAAACCTTATAACCCTTGGCGATGCATTGCACATGAACCCCGCGAGGACGAGGCCATCATCGTTTCACCGAAGCTACCGGGGAATTGGGTCAGCAGTATTGCGGCAGTGTAGGGGGGACTACGTCCACCAGTCCCAGTTAGGTCCAGACGGGCCCAACAAGCCCGTGAAGCCCCTGTGGAGGCAAAACAGTCCCAAGAGGATCTGAACGGGCATAGATCGGGTTCGTAAACCCACTGCCACGATGCAACAGTGTGGCCATCGTCCTCGCTGCTCCCCTGCACAAGTTACACCACCGCCATCTGTAGAACGTGTCGTGCGACGAAAGAACTATCCCAACCCGACCCAGATGGGGCCCGAAAGAGCCTAGGTATAGGTCGAGGGGTGCTGCCCCACTGCAACCCGTTGTCCCATAACACCACAAGTGCACCAGGGCGATGGCACCACCCAGCCTGCGGCGAGCCGCTGTCGCCCTGGGATCACCACCACCAGGGAGAGAGCCCCGCCTCCGCCTCCAAGCATGCGGTAAAAAGATGCTCACCGTCATGGGCGCTAGCCAGGCTTCGTCCGGCATGGCCCTGACGGCGTCGGTGACGGGGGAGGGAGGAGGAGGGGGCCTAATACACGGGAGTGGGAAGGTGGCACTACATTACCTCTGGTGTGAATTTTCCTAGTCATAATAAATAGGTGAAATGTTTTAGGGTTAGACAGAGGCACCTGCATAAAGACATCGAGGAGGAGGTGCGCAGGGATCCTGCCCGCTTATGTCGACCCTCGTGGGCCATGCACATTCCCAAGCGTGTCGGCCCAAGGGGCCTTATTCCAGGGAGCCCCCCAATGAGGTTTCATAAGTCTTAGACCGAGAGTACACAATACCTAGACCCAAAAGGAATAGATAGGTCAAGCATTTCCATCAAGGATCCTAAATAGTTTTTTGGATAGGCTAAACATGAGCTAACCCATCCTCGAGCTCCAAAAATAAGGTGGCCCCCAAATCTTCCTATAAACCCAAGCTTGGGCGCTCTCCCCCACAATGACGACGCCAATTAATGTTTGAAGGAGGACGGAAGGGAATTTCCTCTTGCTACTCTCTCGATACCCATCTCGCAGGGTAGTGATGTCTACGCACTTCTATTCTTGTAGATAGTTGTTGAGCCTCCAAGTGCAGATGTTTGTAGAACAGCAGCAATCAAACTCAGGGAGGAAGTGGTCAAAGGTATCCCTCTCAAGCAACCCTGCAATCAAGATACAAGAAATCTCTTGTATCCCTAACACACCCAATACACTTGTCAGGTGTATAGGTACACTAGTTCGGTGAAGAGATAGTGAAATACAAGTAGTATTATGATTATAAGACAATGGTGCCAGAAAAGAGCTTTTAACGGGGAGGAAAAGATTGAAGGCAAACTGAAATAAAGATGGTAGTAAGCAAACATGTAACAGATCTAGTTGCAAACGGTGTTTCAATGCTTAGAAATAAGGCCTAGGGATCATACTTTCACTAGTGAACACTCTCATATAAATATCTTCTCTTCGTTATTCTACTCTGAACTACTCTCCGGTTGGACAACTCTAATCCATGGTAGGGCTACAAAAGCACTCCTTCAAGTTTGCAATCCTCATCTAGATAACCCCACACTGTCACCTTGAGCGCTAGATGGTTCCTTCAAACACCACAATTTCATAGAGACATCCAACTCAAAATATAACTCATGATAAGTATTGATGTAATCTAGCCTAAGTGCCACACACGGTGTGCACGCTGTCACTTTCACACACGCGGTAAAAGCATAGATCTATTAAAGCAATTGAGTATTTATGTAATCTTTAGCCTAAGTGCCACACGGTGTGCACGCTATCACTTTCACACACGTGGGGAGAGCCATAGATTGGTTTAAGCACCTGAGGAGCAGAGTAGATCTACTTGATTACAAAGCTCATGATCTCATAAAGATCATGCATAGAGAGAGATAAACACATAGCTATCGGTAGTGCCCTTAGCCTTGAGGAAAAACTACTCCCTCCTCATCATGGGAATCAGCAACGGCGATGGAAATGGTGATGGAGTCGATGGAGATGGCTCCGGGAGCACTTCCCCGTCCCGGAAGGGTGCCAGAACAGAGTCTTTCTATCCCCTAGATCTCCCCTTCGGTGCCGGCGGCGCTGCGGAACTTTTCATGGATGGAGGTTGGATCATCTAGGGTTTTCTCCTCGGGGGCTTCTTACAGGCGAAGGGGCAAGGCGAGGAGGCGGCCAGGTGGGCCACACTAATACGTCCATTTTGCATCACTATTCTATATCATAATTTGCTGCTATTTATTGATATATTTCATATTAAGAGGTGATACTTATGTTATTTAATCTATTTTTGCATGTTGGGTGATTCTTGGAGGATGAACTGCCGGAGTCAGGATTCTGATGGAAAAAGCGGTGTTTTGATGTAATTTTCGTGAAGATCAGAAAATATACGGAAAATTATATTTTTCCAAAAGACAAAGGATGCCAGAAGGGGAGGCTGAGAGGGGCCACATGGGGCCCACACCCCCCAGGCACGGGCTACCCTAGGCCGCGCCACTAGAGGTGTGGCCACCCTGTCCCACCTCCTGCTCTGCCCCTTCATTTATATCTTCTCCTCAAAACCCTAATACACAGGGAGTGACCACAGAAAGATTCCTCCACCTCTGCGGGGCGGAAACTACAGAGAGAGAAAGAGCTATCCGGTAGACAGATTTCTGTCGTGGAAATTCCTTCTAGAGAGGGGAGATCGTCGCCATCAACACCGTCATCAAGCTAGACTTCATCGGGATCATCATCATACACACCACCATCTCCATCATCACCATCATCACCACTCCATCCCGCTGTAACAATTGTGTTGAATCTTGCATAGTTCTTAGGGGAAACTTTCCTGGTGTTGATTACTTTTGTAGTTGATGCTTGTGAGTGGAACCATTGAATTATTGTTTATGTTCAGATTGTTATCCATCATCATATCATCTCTGATCTTGATCCATATGATGTCTCGTGAGTAGTTCGTTTAGTTCTTGAGGACATGGGAGAAGTCATGTTGTTAGTAGTGGAATTGTGTTGAGGTATTATTCAATGGTTTGATATTTAAGTTGTCGTGCTATTCTTCTAGTGGTGTCATGTGAACTTCGACTACATGATACTTCACCATTTATGGGCCTAGGGGAATGCATTATGTATTTTTCTACTAATTTTGGGTTTGCCGAAGTGACAGAAACCTGAACCCCCTATAGGAAACCCTAGCAAAAGGGAGTGTAGGATCAGAGTTTAATGTTGTGGTTAGGTTTTATCTTAATTAATTTCTTGTAGTTGCGGATGCTTGCAAGGGGTTTAATCACAAGTATGTATTACTCCTAGTAAGGTCAGTACATTAACACAGGTTCACCCACACAACACTTATCTAACCAAAGAAGACTAATCAACTATATGAAGCAAAAGCACTTTATAGTATTATCATGTGTCCTCGAGAACGTTTGGTCCTCATAAGTATTATCACCGGCTTGTCCTTTGCTAATAAAGGATTAGGCCACTTGTTGCAATTATTCTTACTGTCTTTTATTTATTTGCACTTTATTTTCCTTGCATTATCAAAAAAAACTAAAAATTTGTTTGCTAAGTATTTACAGAGAACTCTTGAGCCAGTACCACTAGTCAGCACCTTCCGCTCCTTGTTGGGATCGACACGCCTATTTATCGAAAGTACTACGATACACCCCCTATACTTTGGGTCATCAAGACTATTTTCTAGCGTCATTGTCGGGGAGTGAAGCGCTATTGAAAAGTGGAACTGCTAAAGGAAACTTCTACTATGAGTATTGCTTTTATTTATGTTTGTTACTTTGTTTCCAATATGGATAACCCACTTGGTTTCCTATTTGGGAAAGCTACTACCATTGTTAGGGTAGTAGATGAATCACCACCTGCTGAGATAGATCCTTTTGAGATACCCACAAAAATTGTTGATCGTGTTATGGATAATTATTATTTTGGGGATGGAATTGTCCATCCTTGTGATCACTTGCTTTTTATCTATGAATTATGCGGGTTGTTTAAGTGTGCAGGTATCACAACTCAAGTTAAGAAGAAGTTACTCTCTATATCATTGAAAGGAAGGGTTGAAGAATGGTATAAGTTGCTGAAGAATGGACAATCTATGGAAGGAGAGGAAATAATACCTCTCTTTTATTCTAAATTCTATCCTCCTGGCGAGATTCATAAGGATGGGAATCAAATATATAAATTTTGGCCTCGTGATGGAGAAAGTACAACCCAAGCTTGGGGGATATTGAAGTTACTAATGCTTAAATGTCATATTCATAAAATCCCTAATAATATTATTATTAATAACTTTTATGCAAGGCTTTCTTTTCATGATAAAGATTTATTAGATACTTCTTGTGCTAGATCATTCACACGTATGAAGGAAGAAGCTAAATGGGATCTTTTAGACCGTATTCAAGAAAACATTGAAGCTTGGGAGAATGACAAAGGAAGAAAGTCAGGTATAAATTATGATTATGAATGCATTAAATCTTTTATGGGAACTGATGGCTTTCATGATATTAGTACTGACTATGGTCTTGATCCTCAAGTTCTTGCAAATTGCTTTAAGGCCTTTGCCTCTTATATATAAATTCCCAAAAAGGAGTGGAACAAGTACCATGTACCTTATAAAGATGTTGTTAATCATGTTCCTACTGGTACTGAAGTCTATACTGTTGATCATATTTTGCCTGAACCTTATATAGAGAAAATACCTTTCCTTGCTAAGGTAAAGGAACATTCTATTATAGCTAATGTGGTTAGCAAAAGTACAAAGAAAGTTGTAGAACCTGATGAACAAATAAATATTGAGCCTGTAGTAGCCACTATGAAAGATCTTGTCACTAAAAATGTAGAAGATGGGCACATTATCTTTTGTGAGGATGCTTCTAATATTGTCTCTCATCCTAGCAAAGCTAGAAAAGCTAGTGTCCCTATGCTTTCTGTTAGAATTGGTGATCATTGCTATTATGGTTTATGTGATATTGGTGCTAGTTCTAGTGCTATTTCTTATGAGTTTTACAGAGAAATTTTGCATGAAATTGGTCCTTGTGAACATGAAGACATTGATGTGGTTATTCACCTTGCTAATAGAGAGACAGTCTGTCCAATTGGTATTGTAAGAGATGTGGAAATTCTATGTGGTAAGACTAAATATCCTGCTGATTTTCTAGTGCTTGGTAAGGAAGATAGTAAAACTTGTCCTATCATTTTTGGTAGGCCTTTCTTGAACACTTGTGGAGCTATTATAGATTGTAAGAAGGAGAAAGTTTTTACTAAATTTGATGGAGAATCTTATGAGTTCAATTTTTACAAATTTGCTAAAACTCCTTATGAAAATGAACTGCCTAATGAGGATTTCAGGGTTGAACAACTTTCTTCTATTTATCTTGCTCCTAACAATGCTTTGTAGCAATATATGGAAGATCATGAAAGTGGGGTCTTCATGGAATAAAGAAATGAGATTGACGAGATTTTCCTTCATCAGCCTGAGATGCTTAAGCATAACCTACTTGTGGAAGATTTGGGTACCACACTACCACCAAAAGGAGATCATGTCTTCGATTAAAAACCTCTGCCCGATGATCTTAAATATGCTTATCTAGATGATAAGAAAATTTATTCTATTATTATTAGTTCTAAACTTTCTAGGAAGGAAGAGGAGAGGTTATTGGAAGTATTAAAGAAACACCAAGTAGCTATGGGTTATACTCTTGATGATTTAAAAGGAATTTCTCATACTATGCCAGCATGCTATTAATATAGAACCTGATGCAAATCCAGTTGTTGAACATCAACGCCGTCTAAATCATAAGATGAAGGAAGTGGTAAGAAATGAGGTATTAAAACTTCTTGATGCTGGTATTATTTTTCCTATCGCTGATAGTAAATGGGTTAGTCATGTTCATTATGTCCCTAAGAAAGGAGGAATAACTATTGTGCCTAATGAAAATAATGAGCTTATACCTCAAAGAGTAGTAGTTGGTTATAGGATGTGCATTGATTTTAGAAAGGTGAATAAAGTCACTAAGAAATATCATTATACTCTACCTTTTATTGATCAAATGCTAGAAAGGTTGTCCAAGAAGACTTATTTTTGTTTTCTTGATGGTTATTCTGGGTTTTCTCAAATTGTTGTGAAAGCACAAGACCAATAGAAAACCACTTTTACGTTTCCTTATGGAACTTATGCTTATAGGCGTATGCATTTTGGTTTATGTAATGCTCCTGCCACTTTCCAGAGATGTATGTCTGCTATCTTTCATGGTTTTTGTGAAGAAATTGTGGAAGTTTTCATGGACGGTTTTCTGTCTATGGAACTTCCTTTGATAATTGTTTGCACAACCTTGATAAAGTTTTGCAGAGATGTGAAGAAACTAATCTTGTTCTTAACTAGGAGAAATGCCACTTCATGGTTAATGAAGGGATTATTCTTGGACATAAAATTTATGAAAGAGGCATTGAAGTGGACAGAGCCAAAGTTTAAGCAATTGAGAAAATGCCCTGTCCTAGGGATGTAAAAGGTATTTGAAGTACTCTTGGTCATGATGGTTTCTATAGAAGGTTTATTAAAGATTTCTCAAAAATTTCAAAGCCCCTTACCAATATTCTTCAAAAGGATGTACCTTTTGTTTTTTATGATGATTGTAAGGAAGCTTTTGAAACTCTAAAGAAAGCTTTAACTACTGCTCCTATTGTTTAACCTCCTGATTGGAATCTACCCTTTGAAATTATGTGTGATGCTAGTGATTTTGCTGTAGGTGTTGTTCTTGGGCAACGAATAGATAAAAAAATTAATGTTATGCATTATGCTAGTAAGACTCTTGATGCTGCTCAAAAGAATTATGCTACTACTAAAAATAATTCTTAGCTGCAATCTTTGCTTGTGATAAGTTTACATACTATATAGTTGATTCAAAGGTTACAATTCATACTGATCATGCTGCTATTAAGTACCTTATGACAAAGAAAGATGTTAAGCCTATGCTTATTAGATGGGTGTTGCTTTTACAAGAGTTCAACCTACATATTGTAGATAGAAAAGGTGCTGAAAATCCTGTTGCTGATAATTTATCTCGTTTGAAAAATATTTCTTTTGATCCTATGCCTGTTAATGATAGTTTTCCAAATGAACAGTTGGCTGCAATATAGGTAAGCCCGCGAGAGAGTCCTTGGTATGCTGATTATGCTAACTTTATTGTTTCCAAGTATTTGCCTCCAACCTTTACTCCCAGCAAAGAAGAAATTTCTTTTATGATTTAAGGCATTATTTTTAGGATGACCCACACTTATATAAAGAAGGAGTAGATGGTATTATGCGAAGATGTGTTCTAGAATATGAACAATAAGAGATATTGATAAAATGTCATGGTAGTGCTTATGGAGGACATCATGCTGGAGATAGAACTGCACAAAATGTTTTATAATCAGGTTTTTATTGGCCTACTTTTTTAAAGATGCACGAAAGTTTCTTTATCATGTGATGAATGTCAAAGAGTTGGTAACATCTCTAGACGCAATGAAATGCCTATGAATTATTCTCTTGTTATTAAACCATTTGATTGTTGGGGATTCTACTTTATGGGTCCTTTTCCTCCTTCAAAAGGGTGTGCTCATATTCTAGTTGTTGTTGATTATGTCACTAAGTGGGTAGAAGCCATACCTACAAATAGTGTTGATGGTAAAACCTCTTTAAAAATGCTTAAAGATGTTATTTTTCCTAGGTTTGGTGTGCCTAGATATCTCATGACTGATGGAGGTTCTCATTTTATTCATGGTGGTTTTAGGAAGACTCTTGCTAAGTATGATGTTAACCATAGAATTGCTTCAACTTATCATCCTCAAACCAGTGGGCAGGTAGAACTTTCAAATAGAGAAATTAAATCTATCTTGCAAAAAACTGTTAATAGATCTAGGAAAAATTGGGCTAAAAATTGAATGATTCTATGTGGGCTTATAGAACTGCTTATAAAAATCCTATGGGAATGTCTCCTTATAAAAGGGTGTATGGTAAAGCTTGTCACTTGCCTTTAGAATTAGAACACAAAGCTTATTGGGCAGTGAAAGAATTGAATAGAGATTTTAATCTTGCTGGTGAGAAAAGATTGCTTGACGTAATTACTTTAGATGAGTGGAGAAGTGAAGCTTATGAAAATGCTAGACTCTTTAAAGAAAAAGTTAAAAGATGGCGTGATAGGAGGATTCTTAAGAGAGAGTTCCATGTTGGTGAGAAAGTTCTATTGTATAGGTCTTGTCTCAGACTTTTTGCAGGAAAACTACTCTCAAAATGGGAAGGACCTTTTGTTATTGAGGAGGTGTATCATTCAGGAGCTATAAAAATTTCTTCTTTGAAGGACAACACTATTCGAGTGGTGAATGGTCAAAGGCTCAAACATTATATTTCCGTAGATTCTTATAACCAAGATGTTGATGTTATTAAAATGGTGACTCCGGAAGAATTTATTAGAGATCAAACTCCGGGACCTGCAGAGTCCGTCTTCGAATAGGTAAAAGTGCTAAAAATTGAAGGTTCGCGAAAAACTTTTCTCTTTATATTTTTGCTGTTTTTATCACATATGGAAGGTTACGAGACGAAAAAGAGGAGGAAACAAAGCCCGGGTGGGCCACACCTCCCGATGGTGCGGGCCCTCCCTGGCCGCGCCACCATGCAGTGTGATCACCCCGGAGCCCGTCTCCATCCCGTTTTCACATAGTACTTTCCTTATGTCGTAAAACTTCATAATATATAATCATTCGGGCCCCCTGAGGTTCGTATATCGTATTCTCGTCGTGTTCTTGTTTCAATCTGTTTCTGTCAAGCAGATTCTCAGTTTTGGAGCCTCAATGTCTTCTTCTGCATCACCCAAGGAGGATTCCTCCACGGACAGCATCAATCCGTACATGTATGAGTTGAAGATCCACCTCAAGGAGTTGTTGATCGAGGATGGGAAGGTGCAGATGAAAGAAGTTCAGGGCCCTAAAGGAGAAGACAGCCTGGAAGATAGGATGGACGCATTGGAGTAGGAAGTTTTCAGGTACAAGAAGATGGCGGAATGCGAAGTGGATGTCATCCATAAGATAAGTTCAGAACTCATCGCCGAGCATAAGAGGGAGACTGCCGAGCTTCGAGATGAAATCCTCTCGCTCCATCAGACCACCAACCAATTACAAGCACAACTCTACGACATGCAAAATCAAAACTGTGAGTATGAGGCCAGGTTTAAACGCATAAGCTCTGCTGCTAGTTTCAGGATTGTGGAAACCAAGACATCCTTTGTGGATGGGGAGCCTTTACCTTGGAAGGCTGACGATGACAAGAGAACACCACCACCACCGAAGGAGTAATTCGTCATCAGGTTTTGGCATCCCCTTAGATTGTTCCAAGATTGGGGGAGTGTCGTGGTATCACATCATTATCTTTCATCTTTTTACCTTTTTAGTAGAGTCATATCATGTTTAGAGAAGTTATCATATAGGATAGTTTGCATTGTGGAAATATCTCTCCTTTAGTTGGTTATCTATGTATCCCTTGGTGTGAGTGCATTTATGGAATATTAATGAGAAGCTTCATCATTTACTTTTTGCACATATTCTTTTAGTTTGCAATCTCTATTATTTGATTGGTCTTATTGATTAGTATTGGTATCACTTTGGGAGCATCAAGTAAATCTAAATTGGTTTTGGCAAATGGAGCTCTGGTCAGTAGCAACACTTTTTGAGGTTTTAAAAGGAAAAGATAAAAGCACTTATAGGTATTTTGATTAATTTTATTTCTTGATTGGCTCATAAGCTTAGTATTCTTTGGTTAAGATCCTTTGTGTCTTCAAGGAAGATTGCATGTTTGCTTTTATCACTTGTGTGTTTGTTTGTTTCCTTTAATTATTTTGCTTGCTACCCAGCCTTGCTAGCCAAAAACCTGTATTGAGAGGGAATACTTCTCATGCATCCAATCCTTTAAACCAAAATCTATGCCATTTGTGTCCACCATATCTACCTATTAGCATTATTTCTATTCCAAGTAAATTCTCAAGCTTCATCTACCTTTCAAATTAAAAATTATTTTGTTATGTGAAAGCTAGTTAGTAAAGCTCTCACGAACTTGATGGCACACGTTATTTTCCTTCTCTTAATAAACTTGAACCATTATGTCATTTATGTTGTATATGCTTGCCCTTATAAGTTGGGATTAGCAGAACCGTGCTGTCACGGGGAACACTTTCAACACCTGTAAATATCTACCCTGTTGATATCATGCTCTTTTGTTTATAGATGTCGTCGGTGTGAAATAAAAGGGGAGATTGTAAGTCCATGGAGTTATGTATATATGTTAGGGAAACGCCTGGGCCTCTAGCCTAAGCGATGCCTAATCATGGTGGAAACTTGCAGCATCACCATAGTGAGCAATCTATGAAGCTTTCTTCTTATATATAAAAAAAGATACGAGACACAGAAAAAGAGGAAAGAGAGAAAAAAGCACCATTTTCCCATGGTAAATAAGAAGATTGCTAAGATGCTCATTGTCTGCTTGCCTTGTCATTTTGATATGGGATAGCTCCTGTATCATGGGGAAAGGGGTACCCCGTTGGCGATTCTCTACGATACACATGTATTTATTATGATAAGAACTTACCGGTAACTAAAGTTGAGTAGCATGAGGAGTGGCCCTCGTACTAAAGGGACATGAGATTGCCAACTTATACTTCGTCAAGCATATACTCCATATTTGTTCACTTTAACCTTAATCACCTCAATATTCTTATGATAGGGGCAATGAGAGCTCAATGCTACTAAGTACCATAATCTTTTGGAAGCTCTTTATGAACTTGAAATCCCTGGTTCCCTCTGAGAAGGGTCTTTCTTTCACTTCTTAGTTGAGTCAGTAAACATATTACTTTCTTTCTCCAGCAAGCATCTGAGTTGTTGTGTTTCAATCATTCATATGATAATTTATTCAATCATGTTCCTTATCTTCCTTGTTTTGCACATTGCTCTTATCTAAATGAGTATTACTTTGAAAGCTATCATTTTGAAAAGCCTTTTATGTTTGAGCAAAAAGGAATCTTGTTATAAATGACATTACAAAAAGCTTTGCTTGAAAACCAAGCATGATTTGTCAACTGTTCTCTGACTAAGAACAAAGTTTGTCATTTCCAATTATGATTTGTCTTTATGCATCTTTATTGTGACTCCCATACTCGTTGCAAGTTAAGTTATATGATGGTGAGTTGATCTCTATTATGAGTTGTGTATTGGTAAGTGTGATGCTTCTTGTCCGTATTCTTTTTATCAACACTTCACTCCATAAATCTGTGGACATGTTTACTGAGCTTAGTTTTCGCTTGGGGAAAAGCGAGGTCTAAGATTGGGGGGAGTTGATACGTCCATTTTGCATCACTATTCTATATCATAATTTGCTGCTATTCATTGATATATTTCATATTAAGAGGTGATACTTATGTTACTTCATCTATTTTTGCATGTTGGATGATTCTTGGAGGAGGAACTGCCGGAGTCAGGATTCTGATGGAAAAAGCAGTGTTTTGTTGCAATTTTCGCGAAGATCAAAAAATACCAGAAAATATACGAAAAATTATATTTTTCCAGAAGACAAAGGATGCCAGAAGGGGAGACTGAGATGGGCCACATGCCCCCCAGGCGCGGGCCACCCTGGGCCGCGCCACCAGGGGGTGTGGCCACCCTAGCCCACCTCCTGCTCCGCCCCTTCGCCTATATCTTCTTCTCGAAACCCTAATACACGGAAATCAACCACAAAAAGATTCCGATGCCTCTACGGGGCAGAAACTACAGAGAGAGAAAGAGCTCTCCGGCAGATAGATTTCTGCTGGGGAAATTCCTTCGCGGAGAGGGGAGATCGTCGCCATCAACACCGTCATCAAGCTAGACTTTATCGGGATCATCATCATCCACACCACCATCTCCATCAGCACCATCATCACCACTCCGTCCCGTTGTAACTATTGTGTTGAATCTTGCATAGTTCTTAGGGGAAACTTTCCCGGTGTTTATTACTTTTGTAGTTGATGCTTGTGAGTGGAACCATTGAATTATTGTTTATGTTCATATTGTTATCCATCATCATATCATCTCTGATCTTGATCCATATGATGTCTCGTGAGTAGTTCGTTTAGTTCTTGAGGACATGGAAGAAGTCATGTTGTTAGTAGTGGAATTGTGTTGAGGTATTATTCAATGGTTGGATATTTAAGTTGTGGTGATATTCTTCTAGTGGTGGCATGTGAACGTCGACTACATGATACTTCACCATTTATGGGCCTAGGGGAATTCATTGTGTATTTGGCTACTAATTGTGGGTTTGCCGGAGTGACAGAAACTTGAACCCCCGTTAGGAAACCTTTGCACAAGGGAGTGTAGGATCTCAGAGTTTAATGTTGTGGTTAGGTTTTTATCTTAATTACTTTCTTGTAGTTACAGATGCTTGCAAGGGGTTTAATCACAAGTATGTATTAGTCCTAGTAAGGTCAGTACATTAGCACATGTTCACCCACGGAACACTTATCCAACCAAAGAAGATTAATCAACTATATGAAGCGAAAGCACTTGACAATATTCCCATGTATCTTCGAGAACGTTTGGTCCTCATAAGTAATATCACCGGCGTGTCCTTTGCTAAGAAAGGATTGGGCCACTTGCTGCAATTATTCTCACTGTCTTTTATTTATTTGCACTTTATTTTCCTTGCATTATCAAAACCCCCTAAAAATCTGTTTGTTAAGTATTTATAGAGAACTCTTGAGCTAGTACCACTAGTCAGCACCTTCTACTCCTCGTTGGGATCGACACTCCTATTTATCGAAAGTACTACGATACACCCCCTATACTTGTGGGTCATCACACACCCCCTGGTGGTGCCACCTAGGGTGGCCCGCGCCACCATGGGGTGTGCCCATCCTGGTGCACCCCCCGTCTCTGCATCGTGTTTCTTTATTGCTCCAAAAAAATAATAAATTTGGCTTTTGTCCTATCCAATTCGAGAATATTCATTTTTTAGCTTTTCTGAAACCAAAAACAGTAGAAAACAGGCAATTGGCACTGTGGTATCTTGTCAATAGTTTAGTTCCAAAAAGTGTATAAAAATACCTCAAAGTGTAGACAAAACATACGATAGTTAGCGCAAAACAAGCATAGAGCATCAAAAATTATAGATACGTTTACGACGTATCAGGTAGCCATGCCTTAGCCACCACCAACACATGTTGCCGAACCACGGCGTCAATTCCTAGCCTCCCACATCACCCGACTTCGCCGACCCAACCGCATGACCTTGCTTGTCATGCCCTTGTCGAGTCACCTCAGCTCTCCCTATGCCAACCTCCCCTAGCCTCGTCGAGCTATTTACATTGCCGAGCTCCAATACCCAGAGAACTATATTGCATGCCTCCACCTATATCGCACTTCGTGGACGCCAGCGATGTACACCACTTGTTCACAAAGGTCTTGAAAGGTATTTTTCTTGTTTTTTAGTTTCTGATTTAGGTGATCAATTTGTCGTGTAATTGGAAGTATGAAATAACAATGATTACCAATTTTTCAATGTGGTATGTTTCAAAAATAGTAATTTTTTTCGACGATGATGATCTTACGATGACAACTACATCGTTGCAGCTGATATGCTTGCGGACATGGGGCATCATAATGTTGAATAATAGAGCAATTTACCAAGCGAATTATCCATAATAAACGCTAGATAAAACTTGATTAGAATAATAGGCAATATACTAATCATGTGAAATAGCGAATACATATTAAGGCATATAACCAAACAAACTGCAAGGCTTAAAACTTTGGATACGATCAGAACAAGATTGAGAAAGAAAATATACACGGCAGTAGCAGAAGATGAACCGCCGGCGTTGGAACGTCGTTGGCCATGTCGTTGAGGAAGAGGGTGCTGATGTCGGGGAAGAAGTCCTCGTTGGGGAAGACGTCGCCGCAGTCGCTATCCATGAGGGAGTCTGTGACGAAGCCAGTAGTCGCGCCGATAGCGCTCCCCAAAAACCTTATCGCCCTTCTACCGTACAGGACGCGAAGCAGCGAGGTCTCGGAGGCCTACTGTCCCGGCTCGCGGTGCACGCCGCAAGACGTGATGGGGAAGATCTAAGTAGCGCAGTGCACTGGAACTGGAGGCGCAAAGGATGTGTGGCAGTATATCTGAGAGGAGGCGCGACCTCTCTCTTATATAGACACGGAGGGGTAGGCAGACAGACTACGCAAAAGATGAAACGAACGAACAGAAGTTGAAGCGAACAGGCGGCAGCCCACCGGACAGCCTCCACCCAGTTTGTATTAAAAGTCCACTCGAGCAAAAACGTTTCAACTTCTATACGACTGTTCATATACCATTCATGCGTGGCAAAATAAAGCTCGGCTCGGCGAGATTCCCGCAACCCGCGGCGCGCGCGCGTCGTGACGAGGCGAGGCGAGCGATGAGGAGGAGCGCGCGTGTGGAACTCTCTCCTTCTCCTTCTCATCCTTTTACCAAGTGGTAGGAGAGCTCACCTTATAAGCTGGTCCAACTTCCACTCAACTAGCAATGTGGGACTAAACATTTGTCCTAGCTCTTGCCTTGCATGAATGGGCCAAATGGGCCTCTAGGATTTTAGGAATTTATTGGCATATAATAAATGGGCCGGGCCTAATTAGACAAAAATTCCAACAATCTCCCACCAGATCCCAAAGGCACATGAAGTTTGCCTTTGGTTCCAAAACATTGTTTATATACGGTACTGTAGTGGAGACTGTTAAGTTGAACTTCCACCTAGAGTTTTATGTTATACTAGGCTGCAACTTGTACAGTGGACTATGCCTTGAACTGCAAGTTTGCTGCGAACCTAGCTTCACAAAAAGTCTTGACCGATACTAGGCTACCGTGTGAAAGGGCATGTATGCCCCCATGTGTGGTTTTGGTAATTAATGACAATCTCTATGGACTA
The DNA here is from genome assembly GCA_916181665.1 of Avena sativa. Lineage (NCBI taxonomy): Eukaryota > Viridiplantae > Streptophyta > Magnoliopsida > Poales > Poaceae > Avena > Avena sativa. The sequence goes on along the minus strand of OV702285.1, from coordinate 85,705,349 downwards.
ATGTGTAAATTGAGTTTCACTTGTAGGTTTGTCCATTGGCATTGCTTGGGCCATGTGTTGGTCTCAAGATTGGAAGATGAAGAAATGTCCAAGGGCTTTGTGCCCATTGGAATCATGAAGAAAGAAGGGGCTTGAAGGTCGATCAAGGCTTGTGCAAAGAGTTGCATCAAGATGGATCAACCTCAAGTAGGGATGAAGAAGGGCGAGCTTAAGATGTGCCATCTCTAGAAGATCTCATGCTTGAAGCTTGCCATCCTCGTGCTCATGGAATGATGAAGACAAGTTCAAAGAAGAGGTTTCCCCATGTAGTATGGGGGAGCAATTTGCAAGTCTTCATCTTCATCAAGCAAGAGCATCCAAGAAAGGTGTTACCACTATAGAAGAACAAGACGGTCTACATCAAGTTCAAGTGGGATGCTCAAGACAAAGGTATGTTCTTGATAGGGCTTTTCTTTTGCCGGTCTCGTATTGTTAGTTGGGAGACCGGGTTTAGGATAGAGAGCCGTGCTATCAAGAGGGGCTCTCAAGCGGGTGTCTCGTCTGCATCGTTCGGAGAGAGCTCAAACCTTTGCATTCATAGCATCATCTTTCTTGGTTGTTATTTGGTTCTTGTCCATGATAGGATCTAGAGCTTGTGGTCACCATCATAACAAGCTCTAGCTCACCATCTAAGGATTTCACTTGCATATCTTATTGCGGTTTTTGATCTTGCGAGTTTTCCGGCTCCACACCTTGGGGGATAGTTCACATATATATTCATGATATTTTATCCCAAGGTGATACCCAATATTCTATTCATCGTTATCTTTCCAACAAAATTGGTTTCATCCCGTTTGGAGTTCGGATGCAAAAGTTATTGCGTTTCTGGTTTTCTGGTTTCTGGAATTTCCCTGACCGGAAGTTCCGGCTTCCCACCGGAAGTTCCGCTAGGGAATCTTTGCCTCCGAAAGTTCCGGTGGAAGTTCCGTATCTTGTTCCGCTCATGTTCAGTAACCTTCTGTTTTTAATATGTCTATTTGCCGGAACTTCTGTCGGAACTTCCACCGGAAGTTTCGCTCCCACCGGAAGTTCCGTTGTACCGGCGGAAGTTCCGACCAGGATTCGCTTTTTCAGTTTCTCGCTCTGCAGTTTTTGACTGTTGGCTGTGTGCCACCGGAACTTCCGGCCTCCCACCGGAAGTTCCGGCCAGGAGTCGCGAATGCCCATAACGGGCAGATCTGGGAGCCCTTTAAAAGGGGCTCCTCTTCCCCTTCGTGGGCACCAGCTTTTCTTCTTGGTTCTTGGCTTTCTCTCTCTCCTCCATTGTCAACCTTGAAGAATCTTTCCCTCTCCCTTTCCCTTCCTATGATTCTTGCATCTTTTTGAGGGATTTGAGAGAGGAGATCTAGATCTACAATCCCCCCAAGTCAAATCCCTTCTTTGTGAAGGAATCATTGGGATCTAGATCTTGGAGAGTTTTGTGTTCTCCTCTTGTGTTCTTCCTCCCTTATTCCCCCAATAGCTTTTGTAGCTTTGTTGGAATTTGGGAGAGAAGTACTTGCCCTTGCATTTGGTGCATAGGTTTGAGTTCTACTCTTGTGTTCTTCCTCCCTTATTCCCCCAATAGCTTTTGTAGCTTTGTTGGAATTTGGGGGAGAAGGACTTGCCCTTGCATTTGGTGCATAGGTTTGAGTTCTCCTCGGAGATTCGGCGAGTTCAAGATTGTGAGCTTGTTTCTCTTGGGTTCCTTGGAACCCTAGACGGTTGTGTGGTTGGATTGTTGAACTTTTGTGGTCTTGTTGACCTTTTGTGGTCTTGTAGCCTTTTGTGGCGTTGTTGGCCTTTTGTGGCATTGTTGGCCTTTTGTGGCTTTGTTGTTGGGAGCCTCCAATTGAGTTGTGGAGTTAGCCCCAATCTTGTACGGGTTCGGTGACCGCCCTCAAGCGTCCCATAGTGGAGCAAGTGCCCGCCTTTTGTGGTGCGCACTTGGGAGAATAGAGTGAGCCTTTTGTGGCGTCGGTGAGTTGCGTGCTTCCGCATCCGGGGTGAGGCCTTGTGTGGTGTTGGGTGAGCATCGAGCCACCACACCTCGAGGTGAGCCATTTGTGGCGTTCGGAGTGCATTGCGCCATCGCACCTCTCCAACGGAGACGTAGCTTCTTTGGAAGTGAACTTTGGAAAACAAATCTTCGTCTCCGCGTCCATCGGTTATCTCTCAACCGAACCCTTTACTTATGCACTTTACATTGTGATAGCCATCGTGCTTGAAGTATTTATACCTTGCTATCACCTTGTTGCTTGTATTGCTTAGCATAGGTTGTTGGTGCACCTAGGTGAACTTAGTGGCTAGGTTTTGTGCTCAATAAATTAAACGTTAGTTTTATTCCGCATTTCCTTGAGCCTAAACCATAATATTTTTAAAATCCTATTCACCCCCCCTCTAGGCGACTTCCTTTGTACTTTCACCGTGGGACTTCCCCGCGGGTGAAGCTTATACGTCATACTCCATGACCTTTCATGAGTTTATTAGAGAGCACCCTACTTTCATAGACTGTGATGTTTTAACAGTCAGACTCATATAGGTGTGTTCTTCAAAAGATGTTCTGCAGGACAACATCTTTGCTTAGGATAAGCCACTTAGAATACATTAAGATAATAAATCAACCTGCCGTGCCGAATAGGAAAGTATTGCATCTTTATGGAGTGGTGTTTATTAAAGTAGGGATACTTTCCTCTCAGCTAACCAACAGCTTGTCTCCCAATTCTAATTCACGGGATCTCCGATCACATAGAATGGTTTACCACTATGGAAAGCTCAATTTGTGGGTCTCATACCCATCTCCTTCGATGCATTTTCTATCACATTGCGTGATAGACCCTTTGTGAAGGGATCTGCCCAGTTTTTAGATGTTTGGATATAATCCAATGCAATAACTCCGAAGTTTCTCATTTTACTGACAGATTTCAGTCTCCTCTTCACATGTCTTGATGACTTCATATTATCCTTAGAACTATTTACCTTGAAAATCACAGTTTGATTATCACAGTTCATAAGGATTGCGGGTATTGGTTTTTCAACCACATATAAGTTCATCAAGAGTTCACGAAGCCACTCTACTTCAACAGTGGCTGTGTCTAATGTTGTGAGTTCTGCTTCCATAGTTGACCTCGTTATGATGGTCTGCTTGCAAGACTTCCAAGAAACAGCGCCGCCAACAAGTGTGAATACATATCCACTTGTGGCCTTTATCTCATCAGCATCAGATATCCAATTTGAATCACTATCACCCTCTAGTACCCTCGGATACCCGGTATAGTGTATGCCATAGCTTGCAGTGCCTTTTAGATATCGCATAACTCTCTCAAGAGCATGCTAGTGATCATCTCCTGGATTTGAAACAAATCGACTGAGTTTGCTTACAGCAAAGGCGATGTCAGGCCTCGTGGCACTAGCTAAATACATAAGCGAGCCAATAATTTGAGAGTATCTCAGTTGGTCTCTAGCATTTCCTCGATTCTTTCGAAGCAACACACTAGGATCATATGGTGTAGGAGAAAACTTGAAGTCGCTATACCCGAAACGACTCAAGATCTTTTCCACATAGTGGGACTGAAGCAATGTAATCCCACCATCATCATCTCTCAATAGCTTGATGTTCAGGATGACATCAGCTACTCCCAGATCCTTCATCTCAAAGGAACGAGATAAGAAATCTTTGACCTCCTTAATTGCATTAAGGTTTGTTCCGAAAATCAGTATGTCATCAACATACAAACAAAGGATGACTCCCTCACCCCCACCATGGCGATGGTACACACATTTATCAGCTTCATTTACAACAAAGCCTGCAGCAGTTAAAGTTCTTTCGAACTTCTCATGCTACTGCTTAGGGGCTTGTTTTAGACCATATAAAGACTTCAACAACTTGCACACCTTTCCTTCTTGACCATTTACCACAAAGCCATCTGGCTGATCCATGTAAATTTCCTCATCCAACTATCCATTGAGGAAAGCTGTCTTAACGTCCATTTGATGAACAAGAAGACCATGAGAGGCAGCCAATGAGAGTAATACTCGAATGGTGGTCAATCTGGCAACAGGTGAGTAAGTGTCAAAGAAGTCTTCACCTTCTTTTCGAGTATATCCCTTGGCCACAAGCCGTGCCTTGTACTTCTCAATAGTACCATCAGGTCTAAGCTTTTTCTTAAACACCCGCCTGCATCCTACAGGTTTACACCCATAAGGGCGATCAGTGATCTCCCATGTTGCATTAGCTAAGATGGAATTCATCTCACTATGGACGGTTTCCTTCCAGTAGTCAGCATCAGGAGATGCATATGCTTCTGAAATGGAAGTGGGAGTGTCATCCACAAGGTACACAATGAAATCATCACCAAAAGACTTTGCAGTCCTTTGTCTCTTGCTCCTTTTAGGAATTTCATTATCCTCCTCCTTAGGACTTTCAGAGTGTTCAATTGAAATGGTAGGTTCAGAGAATGTAGCAAATTCCTGATTAGATGAACTAGGTATCTCCGGATTTGATGAGTTAGGTTTATCCTTCAATGGAAAGATATCCTCAAAGAAAGTCGCATCAGTCGACTCCATGATTGTTCCGACATGAATGTCAGGCACTTCAGATTTTACTATCAAGAATCTATAACCAATGCTATGAAAAGCATAGCCCAGAAAAACACAATCAATGGTTTTTGGTCCAAGCTTGCGCTTCTTGGGGATTGGTACATTAACCTTTGCCAAACAACCCCAAGTACGTAAGTAAGAGAGTTTTAATCTTTTCTTCTCCCATTCTTCGAATGGAGTAATTTCTTTGTTCTTTGTGGGAACTCGGTTTAGGACATGACACGCGGTCAATAGTGCCTCCCCCCACCATTCCTTAGAGAGACCCGGTGTATCTAACATGGCGTTAACCAAATCTATTAGAGTACGGTTCTTTCTTTCGGCTACTCCATTTGACTGGGGTGAGTAGGGAGGCGTCCTCTCATGAATTATGCCATGTTCCGCACAAAAGAAATCAAACTCGTTGGAAAAATACTCTCCACCACGATCAGACCTGAGCCTCTTAATCTTTCGATCAAGTTGATTTTCTGCCTCAGCTTTATAGATTTTGAAGAAACTCAAAGCCTCATCTTTTGATTTCAGAAGATACACATGAAAATATCTCGTAGAGTCATCGATCAAAGTCATGAAATATTTCTTTCCACCTTTTGTCAACACACCATTCATCTCACAAAGATCAGAATGTATGAGCTCTAGTGGTGTTAAATTTCTCACTTCTGCAGTCGTATGTGACTTGCGAGGTTGTTTAGCTTGCACGCAGACTTGGCACTTAGATCCCTTAACAGTTGTGAAATCAGGGACTAAATTCATTTTGCTAGCCGCATCATACAACCAAAATTAATATGACAAAGACAAGAGTGCCAGACATTTGATTCAAAATTCGTGTAAATATGATTAACAACTTTATTACAAATGTCTGACAGAGTTAAGCAGAACAAGCCTCCGCACTCATAGCCTTTACCAACAAAGGTTCCATATTTCGAAATTACAAATTTATTGGACTCGAATACAATCTTGTAGCCATCTCGACATAGAAGAGATCCTCTAACAAGATTTTTATTTATTGAGGGAACATGATGCACGTTCTTCAGGCGCACGGTCTTTCCCGAAGTGAACTTCAGATCGACCGTGCCAACACCATGAACAGAAGCATGCGAGCCGTTCCCCATCAGCACGGTTTGAGTTCCTCTGACCTGATATGAAGAAAATATGGAAATATCAGAACATACATGTATATTAGCGTCCGTGTCAATCCACCAATCAGGAGAATGACATAATGAAAGAACAGTAGGTAATATACCATACCCAACATCTTTCATATCAACGTCGCCCATGACAACATTAGCAGTCTTGCTGCCCTTCCCATGCTGGCGCTTGTCAAAACGGTTGGGACAAGCAGGAGCCCAATGATCAGGATCACCGCACACATGACAAGCACCTTTCCTCTTATCAGTCTTTTTCTTGAAGCTGGTAGACTGTGAGGCCTTATTCTTTCCATCGAACTTTCCTTTGCCGTCAAACTTGCCTTTGTTCTTGAACTTATGAGGCTAGAAGTTCCTTTTCTGTACCAGATTGGCATTAGAACCTCCCTCGGTACCTCGAGCACGTGTGTCTTTTGCTCTTGCCTTCTCTTCCACATCAAGAGTCCCAATGAGATCCGTCACGGAGAACTCTTGTCTCTTGTCCTTCAGAGAAGTAGCAAAATTCCTCCATGACTGGGGAAGTTTGGCAATAATGCCTCCGGCAACAAACTTGTCCGGTAACACACAAGTGAAGTGCTCAAGCTCCCTGGCAAGTGACTGTATCTCATGAGCCTGCTCCACAATGGGGCGGTCCTCAACCATCTTATAGTCATAGAATTGTTCCATGACATACAGTTCACTGCCAGCATCGGAGACTCCAAATTTTCTCTCGAGCGCATCCCACATATCCTTGCAATTGCTAAATGACAGATATGAATCGACAATATTGTCGCCAAGAATGCTGATCAAGGCAGCCTTGAAAGTGGTATCAAGTTTTTGGAATGCCTCTTCCTGAGCGGGATTAAGTTCTCCCGCGCCATAGATGGCGTTATAGCAGCTCATGGTCTGGAACCAGAGCACTGCTCTCGCACGCCATCGTTTGTAATTCACACCTTCGAACACAGGTGGCTTCATAGAAGCAACAAAGCCACTTGGGGGAAATTGCCTGAAATAAGGTTTTTGGATTGTTGAATAATAGAGCAATTTACCAAGCGAATTATCCATAATCGCTAGATAAAACATGATTAGAATAATAGGCAATATACTAATCATGTGAAATAGCGAATACATATTACCAAACAAACTGCAAGGCTTAAAACTTTGGGTACGATCAGAACAAGATTGAGAAAGAAGATATACACGGCAGTAGCAGAAGATGAACCGCCGGCGTTGGAACCGTCGTTGGCCATGTCGTCGAGGAAGAGGGTGCTGATGTCGGGGAAGAAGTCCTCGTCGGGGAAGACGTCGCCGCAGTCGCTATCCATGTGGGAGTCTGTGATGAAGCCAGTAGTCACGCCGATAGCGCTCCCCAAAAACCTTATCGCCCTTCTCCCGTACAGGACTCGAAGCAGCGGGGTCTCGAAGGCCTACTGTCCCGGCTTGCTGTGCACGCCGCAAGACAGGATGGGGAAGATCTAAGTAGCGCAGTGCTCTGGAACTGGAGGCGCAAAGAATGTGTGGCAGTATATCTGAGAGGAGACGCGACCTCTCTCTTATATAGACACAGAGGGGTAGGCAGACAGACTGCGCAGAAGATGAAACGAACGGACAGAAGTTGAAGCGAACAGGCGGCAGCCCACCGGACAGCCTCCACCCAGTTCATATTAAAATTCCACCATTCATGCGTGAAAAAATAAAGCTCGGCTCGGCGAGATTCCCGCAACCCGCGGTGCGCGCCCCGCAACCCGCGACGCGCGCGTCGTGGCGAGGCGAGCGAGGAGGAGGAGCGCGCATGTGGAACTCTGTCCTTCTCCTTCTCATCCTTTTACCAGGTGGTAGGAGAGCTCACCTTATAAGCTGGTCCAACTTCCACTCAACTAGCAATGTGGAAGTAAACATTTGTCTCAGCTCTTGCCTTGCATGAATGGGCCAAATGGGCCTCTAAGATTTTATGAATTTATTGGCATATAATAAATGGGCTGGGCCTAATTAGGCAAAAATTCCAACACATATTATGTCATTTCCGTTTCTATGAATAAAGCGCACACATATTTCAAGACAACAATATCTTGATTATGCACTTTTTAATGATGTTAATTTTATACCAATAAGCTTTACATATCTAAAGTAATACTTAGTCAAAGAAAAAAATACGAAAAACGAGGGCACCTTATTCATTGGGATGGAGGTAGTACTGTTCAGTTGTATGCATTAAACATATTTATGTTTGAATTATCATGGAGACAACTGTTAGTAAACATGGTCTAACATACACGATGCCCGCAAAAAAAACATAGAAACAGGAAGAAAAAAGAAGGAATATAAGCTGAGAAATAGGCGCACGAAGCACTCGCTAGAGTCGAAGCAATAATTTAGGGCTGAGAAAGAAATTCTCCAATTATTGATGAGTCTTTTATTTTTGGAGCTACTACTCGAGATGCTCTGCGCTTCGTGAAGTCCTCCTAGTGAGTGTGGAGAATTTCTTTCTCTAATTTAAGCCGAGAAAATTCGACCATGGTGCACACTTTGTCAGAGTAACTGGTACTGTAGTAAATATGAAGACCGTTTTTGTGTGGTGTGTCGAGTTTGTCTCTTCAGTTGTATAAAACGAGCTGACCTTCAATACGGTATTTTTTTTTTCCGAGAAGGACTTCAACATTGCATTAATCAGATGTAATCCATTGTCTAAAATAAGTGGCTTGGGGTACAGCACCCACATGGCAATTTTTCCTTGTAATGGGTTACACGATCTGCTCAGAGGTGGAATTTTTCCTTGTTTTTGTTGCACAAGGACAGCACCCACATGGTACCTTCGCCTCTGAAGAGTTATCCAATAATTAGCTGTCAGTATCATACCAGGTAACAAGAGCTGTTAGTACTTCAAATGTTTTTTATGCGCATCCCCAGGACCCCAGGCCAATTTGACCATTGACATGCTAAAACCTTGGTCTTAATTTAGATGGATTGATGCAAAGAAGAGCCAAGCTTTCTGTCTAGCAATGCTGCTGGACTACAGAGCTTCAGTAACCCAAAAAACAATGGTGAATTCCTCGCAAGAGTAACCGGAAAAAAAAGGAGAAAACCTCTTGCAATCCTACCCACAACTTTCTGGTTCTTAGGATCTGCAGGGACCTGAGCAGGGGAAATAGAGCTCGCAAGTTCTTCTTTGTCTTCGTTTCTTCAAAGGCTTCATTACTATCTCATTGATTCATTCTACGGGTTCCAAAAATTATTCACTGCTGAATCGGTTCAGTGACCGCCGGAAGACAGGTTGGGGATTTACTAGAATCTGGGAGGACGGCTGGGGCCTTGGTTAACAATGTGAGTTGGTCAGATGCTTCAAGCTTGAGACGTCAAACAGCTCCATGAATCTCAGATCGGTGCTCCTCACTTTCGCAGCGGCGAAGCGCTGATACTCGTCAAAGACTGAAGATAGGCACCATTTGTGCAACTTCCTCATGCAACCAACGACGCATCCAGTTCGGTGCTGCAGATACACACATGCAATTATTGATCAGTGAGCATAAAGTTATGGACTTCAAGATACCAGATGTGAAGTGGTAAAGCAGAACTAAGTTTACCTTGCCTCTCTTGCAGTGAATAAGCAGCGGTTGATTTCTTACATCTGGTTCAAAGTAAAGGGAAAGAAGTAAGAGAGATGAAATGCTGTGATGCATGTGTTAGAGGTGTGCAGTGTCCTTATGAAGATGAATTACCTAGGACAACTTTGAGTGCCTCCCGGATTTTTTCATCCGGTATTTCAACAAATGGTTCCTGCAGTAACAGAGTTTCACTAATTATCAGGGTATGAATCCGACTTTTGAATGTAAATGAGTGAACTAATCAGGAGTTTGGATGAAACATTAGCTAGATTAATTACTGACATATAATGAGCAGTTGTACATTGGTTGAATCATATGCAAACCACTGGCAGAAACTAGATATTTGGTCATAAAACTGGAGAAAATGTAGGAAAAAGAATAGACGACCAATTGCATGAAACTGCCTGACGGTGAGCTTATCAGTGCCCCACTTTCTTTCTTCAGTTATTTAAACAAATCCGATGCTATTTTATTGAAGGAAAAAACCCAATTTGGCTATGTCTATATGTCACAATCATGGAATGAGGTCAACCAACCGGATCCGCATGCATCAGCTATGATTTTTACAGGTAGGAATACGAACTACATTTGGATGTCCCTGTTATTTGATAATTATTTTTGCAAACGGTGTGTCTATGCTGACCAAACCCCTGGATTATAGACAATCTATGACCTGTAGAACAACAGGAAGAAAAAAAACCAGCCGGATCATGAACACTTTCTACTTAATTTTGCATTATGTCATGGATGACCTTGGAATTCAAACATAAATCTATATAAATAATTAGAACAGTTGCATTTTCCTTGTAATTCCTAGCATGAATCTAAAGCAAGGCAAATATTTTTAAAGACTACAAGATAATTTATATTAGCGCCTGACTGGTTTCCAAATAACATTAACAAATCACAAACATAATATTGGGTTCAGAATATCTAAAGCAAGATTGAATATATATGTTCTGACAATTATAACAAAAAAATTATCACTGAACTCAAAAAATAATGTCACTAAAACGTCCATAGGTAAGACCCTACCAAAAAAATTAGCTAAAATATGTGTCCTTTAAAACATTCTTGCACAATTGTCCTGACAAAGTTCTCAAACACACACCAACAATTTATTGCAACTTTGTTCATAAGTAAAACCTATTTTTTCCGTAAAGACCATAAGTGAAACATATGAAATTGTTCTGAATGACAGTAAAAACACATGTACAATCAGGATAACCAGCAAGAACTCACGGAGAAGCAGCACCACCTATACTTATGCTTTCATGGTTTCATGCAGATATAGGCATCATACATGGATCAGATGCAAAGCACTAGCAAGTTCACAAGACTCCAAACTGCTATCATAGGATAATAGAGAACATGGCAACATGTGCCAACAACAATGAAAATGGTTTCGTCTAAGAATGGTTTCTCAAGGCTCAGATCTAGTCCTCATACTGGGACATATAATATGTGGTGATCCCATCATCCAGCCGACAAATTGTATTAATGATTGAATCCTAGCATGAGAAATTAGAATCTATGTTGTCATTCTCTATGACCAATAAGAAGAATCCAATTTACATTTGATAGGTAAGAATCCAATTTATTGTCCATGCTCATTTCCATCTGCTAGCTGTGGTGAACAGGGCAGTTTACAGATCTCAAAATACTGTGGCAGATCTAGGTTTCCAGTGCTATCCTTTTCATCAAGAACGAAACAACATACCGAACAGCCCAATGTGTGGGTGCACGATGTGCTATTATTGTTCCATACTGACATGGGCCCAAAAAATTCTTGCCAAAAGAGTTTTTTTCGTGTGGAAGACCTACAAACCCATACTTCTAGTGGTTTTAACATCAACGCATAAGCTTTGTACACATTTAGTGCAACTGATCACTCAGGCAGCTAAATCAGCAGTACAGTTTAGAACTTAATGCATGGGGCTTTGGTTGCAAACACTGATAGGCCTCGGATACCTGCAGTCGGTTATGGTGGCTTGGTGACCCATTGTGGATTAGGTTGCCAAATACTGAGTCAGAACAACTTGTGGTGCTGCATGCATCAACCAACAATTTTAATTCACGAAAATTAGGCTTGGCCTGTTGGGACCATCAAAGCTGCTTACAAGAATGAAAGAGCATATGGCATGAATAGGAGTTGCAGGACCCATGAGCTGCTCACACTGAACTCTAAACAATAAAATTCCTGTACCGAATTTTTGCTAGAAGAATAAAAAGTAAACAGTCCGTGATTTTAGCAAATTTGCACTTCTCCAGAAACAGTGAGACATCACTCAAACAAGAAACGCAACAAAAGAAAAGAAAACGAATTAAGAAAAGTAAATGAAAAGGGAACTCCAATATAATTGAGATGCTCTCTGCCAAAAGGTGATGATGCATAATCATTGGTGGCCTTGGAGTTACAGGAACACACCAATAGAAAAACAATTGGGAATATTGAGAAAACGGTTTTTGAGATAAGTTACACAGCTGGCTCGATTTGTCAAAACAATGCTGAAAGCGACCACTGCCGATAATGCTGCAAAATTCAAAGAAAAGAAAAAAAATCCAAGGATAGTACTAGCGGTAGGAGATGGGGTGTCATCTGCCTCTGTTCCGCTTAGGCAAGTCAGTTGATAACAAATAATTTTCTCTCAGGGATGCATTGGATTCTCCCCCAAATCATCCTGGCGCAGTGCAAGTACTACTACAGCTGTACTAGTACTAATCTAGGATGGACCGCGCGACATGATCAGCGAAAAGATAAACATCAGGGAATTTCGTAAGAAAAGCATAGGGAGATTGTTCATCTTCGGTTACCTTGCGCCCCTCGATTCCGAACTGGTGGAGCTTGATCCCGCTCTTCTCCAGGAACTCCTTGTTGGTCTCCGGGTACGGCTCCGGGCACAGGTACCTGAGCGGGGCCCAAAGGACGTCAGAACCACAGAGGAACACCGCAATAATCGCGTACGCAGCGGCGGAGTGGAGAGATCCTCACACGATGGAGCGGAGGTTGAGGGACTTGAGGAAGCGGAAGTTGGCGGCCGCCGGGAAGCCGGAGCGGTAGATGCCGTCGTCGACCATGGCGAAGTTGAGCGGCGGCACGAGCGTCCCGTCGTCGCAGGCCGCCGCGGCCAACAGCGGCGGCAGCGGCGGGGGCATGGGGAAGATCTTGGGGGGCTTCTCGTGCTTCCACAGCTCGAGGCCGCTCATCTCCATGGCCTCCTCCCGCTGCTCCGCCTCCAGGGTCCTCTGCTTGGGCATGATTTCCAGCTTCATGGCTTTTCGCTCGCACGGGGCAAGGGCAGAACCGTAAGTTCGGGCGGGGACGGTGTGCGTTGTGTGCGTGATGTTTGGGCGGTGTGGGCGTAATGGCCTAACGGGAAGGCTGGTTATTTATAGGAGAAGCTCATGGAAGGAAGAGAAGGAAACCCCCAAAAGTTGCAAGAGGAAAAGGTGGGTAATTTGGAAGAGGAACTCAAGGAAAAAGTGCGACGGTTACTTCTTTGATAGGGAAAGGAGAAATTTTGGGATAAGGAGGTGATTAATGTCTGCTAGTATGAGATCTTTACTTGTAGTAGTAGCACAACTGGTAAAGGGATAAGAAGAAATTTTAGGACAATGAGTTAATTAATGTGTATTATGAGATCTCAACTCTTAAGTAGCACAACTGGTTGGATTTTTCACGTTGTCGGTAATGCATGGATTTAGCCTTGTACTCTACATAGGGCGTAATCGATATTCTTGCCCACAATGAACTCGGCGTCCGTGACTTAGAGCCCACATCTTGAATCTCTCAAACGAGCTGACATGTCGGGTTGCAAGACGGCTCTCGGGAGGATCCTGAAAACCAAACATACATCCAACGAGATCAAAGATCAATTTGACGTGCAAAATAAGATGAAAATCTATCGTGACTAAGAAAGACTCTTAAATCACCATTGACTATATATACCGAAAGACATCCAGCTGAAAAAGACACGTCATATTTGTTCAAGACATAGCCATTATTCTTAGTCATAAATCTTAGATTCATATTCTCGCTGTTATAGACCCGTCGAGATCCATCCTATAAACATCTTGTACAATCTTTCGATCACCTTATGAATAAAGTCTGAGAAAATCCTTCCCACTACAGCAATAACTTTGTCTTTGAGATCCAAATCTACCGGCCCGAGCCAATTGCCGAATAAATAAACTCCTTTTCGATCTTTACAAGTGAGACTGCCATGGGATTGCGAAAACTATCCTTCATTTATTAGATGGCCAAGCAGAAAGTTTTACCCTTTTCTAGTTAAGGAAGGAGTCTCTATTAGACAATACACCGATGACACAATTATTTGCATGGAACATAATTTTAACAAGGTTTTAATCATGAAACTAACTCTTTGTGCATTTTAACAAATTTTTGCCTTTAACAAGGTTTTATTCACCTGCTGTGGGCAAGCACGAGAAGTAGAATAAAAGTACATAGATTATTTGGTCGTGAATAAAATTTTTTTATCCTTACCATTCAAATACTTGGGATTCCGCTTCCCGTTGCAAAACTATAAAATAGTGAATGGAAACCTATGTAGAACCCGTTTGAAAAAGTTGGCATGTTGGATGGGTAAATTATTATAGTAGAGAGATCACCATGTTCTAATTAACTCAATGTTTTCTAGCTCGCCAATGTTTATGATGCCATTCTTGGAAATACCTTAAAGGGTAGAAAAAGACTATAACTTTTCAGATCACGTTTCTTTTAGCACAACGATGGACATAAAAATATAGACTAACCAAGTGGAGTATCATCTGCAAACCAAAGGATCAATATGTTTTAAGAGTGGAGGTTGTAGACATAAAAAATAGATGTTTACCCAACGTGGGTGTTTAAAAATTTAAATAAATAAGAGGTATGGAAGAAGCTACTTCAGAACAAATACCTTCAATCTAAAATATTATTACAAGTAAAAGAAAAAACAAACCGACTATTCCTATGAAAAGGTTTAATGAGAGTAAACGATGGGTTCTTCTCTAGAGGATCTTTTGAGGTAGGAAATAAAAATAATACTAGGTTATGAGAGGACACTTGGTTGGGTGATTCACATCTATCTCCTCAATATCCAACTACGTATAATATTGTGCAACAAAAAAAATTTGGATGAAAATTTTCATGCCGGAAGTCTCTAATATAGCTTTTAGAAGGGCTTTATCCCAGAACAAATGGTCAAGATGTTTTCATTTTGTTCAACAGTTAATGGATAGAATTGCATGACAATTCGGACACTTATAGATGGGGTTTAATGACATTTGGTTCCTTATATGTTAGACCGATGTACCTCGATTTGATGAATGGACACACCAGGTTCCTTCGTAAGTATATTTGGAAGAAATAAAGATGTCGTGGAAAATTAAGGTCGTCTTGTGATTTCTTTACCAAATAAAGTGGTTATAAACAAAGATAAATTTACAAAGAGAAATTGGCAGGGTGATAAGAAACATGGCTTTTTGATAAAACAACACTTGTTTTTATCTTGTCATTTTGCGAAATTTATATGGCATATTGTTCACTTGAATTCTAATATCGCCCTGTGGACTCACATTTTCCTAGATTCGCATGTATCTACATGTGTTTTAATTTTTGTAGAAACATGCAAATCTAGATAAATGTGAGTTGGTTAATTCCGGACGAAGGGGGTATATCACTTCCAACGAACACAAATTTATTTGGGGATTGGTTGAATGGTATTGCTATGAAATATAAATTTCAAATTTTAGGGTGAGATTGTGTTTTAGTTTGGGCTATTCGAAATACACAATGACTTAAAAAAATTCTTGATCTCCCTCCTTTTTGCAGGTTACCCCTTTGGCCATGTATTGGGTCTATATGTGGTCATTTATCTAGTCAGCGGAGTGCGGTCGGGCCATGGATATTGGGTGAAACCATTTTAGTAGTTGCATGGAATTTGTGCAACCAATGTGGTTGGCGGCTTGCCCTCATGATATCATGTTGATGCAATGGTGCTTCATGTTATTATTTATCTTTAAATGGTTGGTTCAGAGCTCAACCTTATGAGATCCATGAGTTGCAAGTTGCAATCTTCTGTGAACAAACTTCAGTAATGAAATAAGATGGCTATATGCATCAATCGATGCAGAAACCGGGGCTCCTCCATTTTGAAAAATAAAGTTTCATTGTCCTTGCGAAAAAGGTACACCTCTAGTGCAAAGGCCGGGATATGTTCTTATGTTATCTAAAAACAACTAAGGTCTGATGGTTTAACAATGGGGTATGGGTGGTGGTGAAATTTGTGGATATTCAACTTGATATTTTTCTGATTAGTAAAACTAATTGAGCATCCATATGAATGTCGAGACCATCTTACATGTTCTACATTACAAGCAACCCTATGTTTTTATTCTAGTGTCCATGGAACTATGTTCACCTTACTTTGCTTAATGGTAGGGACAATGATAGGTTAACTATTGGCATCAAACCTATGTTCTTTCATTTGAGCCTAAGCATCCATGTACAATAGACTTAGGGTGTATTAACTCTTGATATGTTTGATGGATAAAGGTGAAATTTTTGGATGAGGTGATTATTAATGTGCGGTATGAAACCCAAAGTAGCTTATATTAGTTGGTTGAATTATCTTGTGTGAGGAGCTGAGGGCTTAATAATCCTACCAAACTACGTGTAATGGTTTAATCATGGGGTAGGGCATAGAGGTGTACTCGTGGTCATTAAACAAACATATAAATGACAATTTTTTGATCCAATGGAAAAGATAGAGCGTCCACACCATCAACGAGATCCTCACATCAAGTCGGCACTAGAAGGGTTATTATGTTTCTCTTGCAACATGGTTGGAACTCTCTCATTCCGTCCTTTTGCTTAATAGTAGGGATCATAATAATATGGTTTATGTCATACTATGTGAGCATGTGTGCACATTATACTTGTGGCATCGGTACACTTGAATGTGCACAAAATGTATGAAAGATATAGTTTTCATGCTTAATCTTATTAGGGGTCCCATAGGTAGAAAGTCGCATGTGACTAGTAGTTATAATTACATTTTTTGTTCCATGCTTCTTGATACATTTTATCTTAGCTTCTTGCGTTGAAGCTAACACCATCGTAACATAAGCTATGATAGCTTCCAAACTGTAAGATAAAACATTTGGTACTTGTAGTTGTATATTAGCATGAACATTATGTTTTTAAAGAAGCGAGCAATGCTCACTTCGTTAGGAAAGTGTATGTACAACTCAGCTACCCAAGTTCAAGTCCTCGCAGACGTGGTTTTGGTTTTTATTATTTAAAAAATTGATGTACTGGCTTCACTTACCACATTCCTTTCAGAAAACAGTGTGCTTTCATAGCAAGAATATGCTAGAACATTAGTTAAATACCTAGTAGTTTAAATCCATGTACCTAACACATCTTAGAAAGAATAATTATTAGAGCAAAAACAAAAATAGTTTAAAAACAATGTGGTTGGACTTTATATAGGTTCTTGCCCCTCCTAACTAGAGACCTCCTCCCAACTCTTCTAGATGTCACGATGACCGACTCATATTGGTCTCTTCTCCAGCTGTGGTTGGCATTGAGATGGGTGATACTCCCATCCCTGTATAGCTATATCATAGAAGTACATGTCTAGGGTTAGGTTTTACCCATGTGGCGCATGACTTGTTGCCTCATTGGTGTCTCTTCCTAGCGCTCGCGAGCAACATGAGGTGGATGTTGGTTATTTATCCTCTCGATGGCGGATATGGCAAAGACAACCCAAATAAGCTTGGTTTTCCCATGGATCTGGAGGGACGGCCCCTATTTCACCATTATATTTGACGTCATCATGGAGATTGGGGTTGGTGGAAGGGAGAGGCGAAGGCCTCAATTCTATCAATTCTTCGGAGATCATCCTTATGGGCTTCTATTTGGAGCTACCACTTGACCGCTTCTTTCATCCGCTCGCCATGGACTAAGTTGTGGAGGTCTTGCTAAACTCCCGGTCGTTAAATATTTCCTCCCAACCCGTTGTTGAATTGGAGGGAGGCAACCTATCTACACCGTGGCGCCCATGTATTGTACATTCTCAAGGTGTTGCGCACCAAGTGACAATGGATCTACGAAGGTGCTTTCCTTACATCATGGCAACCATCAGCATGATTGGTCCTCCTTGATCTGGTTGCCCACATGTTCCAAAACTATTGTCGGAGGTCTTCATGGATTGGCGCAACACCACTGTATATCTGGACCAGATAAAACCCGGTCATGCACGCCCATATCAGCCTATGCAGCTTCATGAGGGCGCATCACGAAGCTCCACAATTTGTTAATATTATTGGGACATGTCGGTATCTCGATCTCCATGGTGTAAATAGTGGTGGAGAAGGTCATGGTGGCTGAGATTAGAGGTCAAGTAATGGCGAAGGGGGCCATGGAGGCGATGGAGGCTTTGCTTAATAGGCTGGTGCTCGGATTTGGCTTGCGGGATTTTCCCGCCCGCTCTCCACATTGTAACCGTGAGTCTGGTGTTTGATAACTTTCAGAAGAAGCAACGACAAGTGGGACGACAACAGTAGATGATTTTATTTTTGGCGGTGCTCCTTGATTAACGAGTCATGACTTTCACGCTGAAAACCTAAGGTCCGACCTTCATTGGTTGTGTCTGGCAATGGACTTACTGAAGGTATTGTTTTAAGAGCTCAGACTTCTCTAGGGTGAAAACCTAAAATCTTTGATGCTTGTTCTGTTCTTGGAGGTCTCGTTTTTGGAGACCTTTTCTGTATTTCGGGTGTTGTCTTTCGTGGTGATTTGTGTGTTGCTGCTGAGAGGACCTGATCGGTGTGGCAGGGACTTTGTTTTTTTCCTTTCTTTTTTGTTTTCTTTTTCAGGTTGTGTGCATCATGGATGTCTTTTGTGACATCTTTTTGGTGCAGAGGTTGGATGTAATTGCTATGTTCGTGATATTTATATAGTTTCTTTGTAGTAAAAAATTGAACCCAAATATGTTTTCTACTTTTTTCTTTAGGGTGGTATCTTTAGGGTCCTGCTATGTTTAGGATGTTCTAGCTGTTGTCCAGATCTAATACAATAGCCTGCGTCCTTGTGGGCTCATCCTCGTTCAAAAGAAAGAAACAGAACACACACACTCAATAGCAGTGCGTGCAATAGGAAATGTGATAATTAAGTTTGAAAGGCAGGTAAATGAGACGTGGTAATGGTATAGTAGCCTCGTCATGTCTGACGCACTATGGCTCCAAATAGCACATTAGGCAGGAAGTTCGTTTTGTACCATTGTTTTTCTTGTAAATCTCGATCACCTAAATTTGCTAATATTGCAGTAGAAGCAATTTTAGCAAAAGGTCATTGCAATTTTTTATCATGTCGTACATAGGGTGAAACAAGGACGGAGAAATCTACTACTTCCTCCGACGCATATTAGTTGACTCAAATTTATCTAAATTTAGATGAACCTAGATACTATTTAGTATATAGGTTCATCCAAATTTAACAAATTAAGTCAACTAATATGGATCAGAGGAAGTAATACTTTCTTTGTCTCAAAATAATTAATTTAGATTTGTTCAAATTTATATACACCTAAATACATATAAATTTAAATAAATCGAAGTCAGTTATTTTGAGACCCGCTCCGGAACCCGTACGGAGGACGATGCATGGTTAACTGAAACAGAGATCTGAACCCTCACATGGTTAGACGAAACTGTTCCACGAATAGCACGTGCTTTGACACCGTGCCCTCTTCCCCAAGTCGTTAATGCATTCCCAAAGAACCGCATGAGCGACCTTAATCACTAATTTACCAGCGGTCCAAGCTTGTCCAGCACGCAGTATGCTGGCTCTTTCTAGCACTCTGGTCCATTAGCCTTAGCATGCAAGGAGGCACCAGCGCAAACCACCAACTCATACATACAGACAGAAAAATGAACATGAAAAATGATTTCCTCGCCACCGTGTAGATAGTCTTGAAATACAAAAATATCAACGTATACTTTCTCCGTCTTAAAATAAGTGACTTGGGCTTGTTTAGATTCAAATATATCTATATATATTTAGCATCTAGATACATACAAATCGAGACAACCCCAAGTAATTTATTTAGAACTGAGTCATTGGCGGATGCCAGCAATTTTGTTTGGATGTACAGAGTTAGGATATTAGGGTTTTACTAGATAATTATAAAGCTAATTCGGATCTCTGAGCTATGTTTTAGTACGAATTTATGTTTTACTTCCACAAAATTTCTCTTCTCTCGAAAATAATGGGTACAACTATGCATGTTCTTATCTGGGTCCGCCCATGGATGGAGGGAGTACGGAATTTTGCTTACAATGTATAGTATATGATCAGGTATTTATAATTATAATAATTTTGGACCTACCAAATATATAACCACTTTTATTCTAGCGAAAAAGAATAATAAAGGAGGTTCTTTATCTCGGTCCTTGCACAGTTGCACCGATGCACCGGTAAGTACTCTCTCCGCTGCATAATTCTTGCCTTGATTTTAGTTTAAATTTAAACTAAAACAATGACATGAATTATGAAACATCAAAAGGTGTTTTCTTATGAATATCCGATGGCCAATATCTGCTAAAAATGCTCAAGAATATACACTATCCTACAATGTAGGAAAAAAGAAATTGGAAATCCAATTCGGCACACGGGTGCAAATGAACCCATTGTGTGAAAACGCATTTTAAAAGATCAAAAAAATTGAAAAAAATATTTGCGTATATCCAAACATTATATGTTCGTACACAAGTTTGCGGGTGAAAAGAACATTTTACGTGTCCCATGTAAAAAAGACAAATCCCAGTGCTCCAACGTGTCTATTCATGAATATGTTTTATTTTTTCTAAAAACTTGTGTACGGATATAGAATGTTCAGATATATATGGAAAATTTTAGTTCAGATTTTGTTGACAATTTAAGTTTTATTTTTAATATATTTCTCATAATGGGTTCATTTGCTCTTGGGAGCCAAAACACAACCTCCGATAGAAATCTCTATCCGCCCACACATGTGACCAAAATCTAGATCCTTGGAAAGTATCATTTGGGGACTCTGTGCCAAAAAAAAAAGAGTGGGCATGGGTTCTGGTGTACCCATTTTCTAAAACCTAGCAAAACCGTATTTGTAACATCTGTATTGTTCTGAAAAAATAAAATAAAAAATCTATATGTTGACATGAAACATACACATGTAGCAAAATAATACTCTGTCTGATCCAAATTAATGGATTCGGATTTCTCATGCTTCAGAATTTTAGTACTAGATATATTCAAATTTAAATAAATCTGAGTTTATTAATTTAGATCGGATTTGTAATATCTGTATTGTGAAGTGACAAACTGACAATTATGATGCGTTGGGAGACTTCCATATCGAGACAAGTAGGTTAATTAGCAGGGTTGATTACTGGCCCTGAACGGTACGGTCGGGTCAACCGGTCAAATCCGACGTCTCTGACGTGCACGTTGCGGTGGTGCGCTGGGAGAGCGGAGCGGAGACACAGCAGCCGTGCGTCAAAGGCTGCTCTGTGCGCTGTCGTGGCCGCGCGCGGTACGGCGGCGCCTCTTTTTGCAGGTCCAACGACCAAAACCCACAAGGTTTTGGTTTTGAATCTGGAAAAGCTTGACTTCGTACGTGGATCATCCCGTACGCTGAATCTGCGAAGCTTCCTGGATCTTTCTTGCCCTCCTACCTCTAGAACTACGATCTGTATTCTCGCAGGTTTCATTCTGTGTCGGGTATCTGACGAACCGACGAGATGAGCGTGATGGGAAAGCCCGGAACGGAGTTGAAAATGTTTGAGCTTTGACGAGCATTACAATCGAGGACTTTCATATATACCTTGTTTCGCAAGGTTTTAACGTGACCGCACAATATGGATCACCCGTTGACAACTATAGTACAGGGTGGGCGAGCATAGTCGTAATTGCTTTTATTTAGTGTCTATCTTGTTCCCCTTCTCGCTAACAGGTACTGCTCGTCGTACGTGCATCAGAACGAGTAAGCTGAATGAACAAACAAAAATAGTTATTTATTACCATGTCTTTTGTTGTCAGTTGGTACTCTATTTTTTCTTACATTAAAAAAAGTACTCTCTCCAATCTATAATAAGTGTCATTTGTACCACGGCACTTATTATAAATAGGAGTAAGTATGAAATTTGCGTCAAAACATCCTCCTTCCAAAGGATTACAGCTTCCGATGGAGATTAGTGATTGAGATAGCATAACTTCATAAAAAACTGAAAAAGGTTGTAAACTCACTTTTGATCTTATGTGTATGTGCTCCCTTCATCAAAAAACATGTACTTATTTCGAATTGTTCAAAGTTTCTATAAATAAATATACATGTGTGCATCTACACATTCTATATGCTCTCGTAAAGTTTCACGAAAGCATATATTATTATTATGTGTATATGCTCCCTTTAGCAAACTCACGTAAAGTAATCTCTCTATGTATTCTTGATCTTCCCATCTTTCGTTGGGAGTCTATCAGCTCATCCTTGATGCACTTTTAACTTGTTTGAGGTCACTTGTCTTGCTCTTGCAATTTTTACATTTTTAGACGTCGTTTTTGTCTTCCTTTATGCCTAAATATAGCTCATCTTAGGGTCATCCTTGGCTTCAGTCACAGCTTGCATTGCTTTCATCTTGGTCTCTTTGCACTTCTTCATGTTGCTAATTCGTTTACTATAATGACAACTTGTGTAGCACTCCTTCCCAGTGGTAGCCTTTGGACAACCTTATTCCACCTCCATGTGTCCATGTGTCATTATGCTCATGTTTACCTTTCTTTGCCTTCTTTATCTCCCTACCTGTCTTCCGAATGCAAGTTTTGATTTTCACATTGACGAGGGGTAACCTCGGAAATGCCCATGGTTATGAACTTAGGGTTTCGTGTAAAAGAGAGCATCGGGGATAATATAGGTGTGTCGATCTACACATTCTATATGCTCTTCGTAAAGTTTCAATTCTCTGGACTCTATACACAAAGAATGTTTACACTACTAATGACAACATCAACTAACTCGCGTAGCTTCCCCATTAAAGACTCTGCTAATTCCAACTACCCGACTGAATTCTATTTCCTTGGTTAATTAGCTTCCTTACTCGCCGCATATGTCGAGTAAAATGCGAAGAGACCCTTGCTCACTTGTACACACAGACGATCGCACCACAAAGGCGGTGTTGTCCCGACCCTTACAAATTTAACAGCACAACCAGGTTCCAAATTGAGATGTTGCTAAGAGGGTTACGTCCAAATCAGTTTTCTATTGGGTTTCGTATTCGTAGAAATGACCTGCTTTGTGTTGGCTCAGCAAGCCTATCACAACTCTCCTCCTTCATCTAGGACTGGGACCGGCTATGCTTAGAAGAAAACAGGGCAGAATTATATGTATGCATTTTCTTTGTACTATATAAAAATGAAGTGTATTCGGTAGAAATTGTATACAAAAAGTACTTATATGTAAACATATCATAAAATGATTCATTACCCATTTAAATAAATTATTAAGTATACAATATACATTTAGTACTCGTACTTTTTTTTGTTATAGTAAGAATACATGATTTGTACTTCCCTTGGCTCTGTGATCAGACATTTGCCTTAGCAAGCTATGCAAGCTCGCAAATAAATAAGTGGGGGTGACACACGAACAATTGATAGTAGTAAGTACTCCTTTCGTTTTAAAATATAAGATGTTTTAGCTTTATGAAATAAGTATATCTAGACCATTTTTAGTGTGTAGACTCAAAATAAAACCTACATATTAAAAAAAACTAGATACACTTTTTTTACAAAGCTAAACCGTTTTATATTTTAAAATAGAGGAGTACCACGCAAAAAATCCAGCCACTCGTGGTAATGTCTTGCCGCATTTGGAGACCCCGATCCGGCAAGCGATCGACAACGCAGGGCGCCCCCACAAAAGGTCACGCGTGACCGCACAATCACTCGCGTCGGCAGCTGCGTCACGGTGCAATATTTTCTTCGTGTCGCTCGCTCTTCACATCTCATCGCAGGGATGGCGGTGGCCGGTGAGCCATATCATATAGAACCGGCAAGTCTCCAATCCTGCATCAGTACCGTGCGGAATTCGTTTCTGCTGCTAGAAAATTATCTGCAGCCAGCAGGCATCGATCACGCCACACTAGCTAGCTAGGCGGAAAGGGCGCGTATCTGATCTCTAACTTTGTGAAAGCTTTGCAAGTGCTTTTTAGGTTGTGGTTTTTTTTCCTGCAAAAAGAAGTTGTTATTATGATCTGCCATAATGTTTGGTGACAGATAAATGTGTACTTACTATATATGGATGGATTTCATTGAACAGCAATACTGGTTCCTACCTAAAATATTGGGCGCCTAATATAGGCCAGCTTGCGGTCGTTGAGCTACGCACATAATCTCCTGAGTTGGATGTAAGGAAATGCTATCACATCTAGAATCATGGTTCTTTATTTTTTCCTCAGAAAGCAGGACCGACTACGAAAATCTAGGGCCGAATCAAACTGGAGCCCTAAATTTATAAAAATCATACTATAACTAATACTCTCTCCATTTTGAAAAATAAGATGTTTTAGCTTTTATGAAGCGAATGAATCTAAACCTCTTAGTATATAGGTTCCGATACATTTGTTTCATGAAAACTAAAACATCTCATATTTTATAACCGAGGGAGTAGAACTAGAGCACCTTCACTTAATTACTTACTACCTCCGTTTCAGAATATAATACGCTCCGGGTAGACTAATTAGCCTATCTAAATATAAGACATTTTAGGTAAATTAATTAGCCTATCTAAAACATTTTATATTATAGTAAGTGATGTCTAAAAGAACCTTTGAATTAAGGAACCACATGAAAATTTTAATTTTCAACGGTATTTTAATTTTCCACAGATATCTAGACGGAAAACGTGGGTGATCATTTAAAAGATTTTTGTACATGGATTTTACCGAGAACACACCCTTCTCGGTAAGATTCTATATAAACTTGTCCTTCTCGTTTAACAAGGAAATAGCCATAAGTCTCTCACAAAGATGCAACCATGCATCCTATTTATTTCCTGTTGAACGGCGTCTAAAAGTGATATCTAAATTCAAAGGTTCTTTTAACAAAAAACAATCTTACTAGGCGTAATTGGAATGGTTGTAAAAAATGTTCTTTTTGTGACGAAGACGAATCAATTGAACATTTATTTCTTCTCTGCCCTTTTGCGAGAATTCTTTGGCGAATGATCTTTTGCACATATAACCTACCACCCCAACCAATGTTTCTAATATGTTTGGTAATTGGCTTAACGGAGTGGAAAAGATGGATAAAAGCAGAATCTGTATTGGTATTTCGGCATTATGCTGGTCCATTTGGAAATGTCGCAATAATTGTATTTTTAACAAGGCAAAAGCTCCATCTTTTTTGCCAGTTATCTATATGGTGGCGCATTGGATTCAATTATGGGCTCTCCTACTTCCGGAGCATATGCGGCAACCCATGGTTTCTGGGTGCACCCGTCTTGTGGAGGTTACTACGGGTTTTTTCAGCCAGGCTTCATGGCGTCATTCTAGTCGACTGACAAATATATAGCCTAGGTTTGAGTATGTTCAGATGGTTGGTTTGTGTATCAACCGTAGCTGATCCGAGTTTTGTAATGACACTTATTTGAATTTCGAACTTTTAATAAAGATGGCTGTGTGCATCCCTTGGATGCAGAGGCCGGGATAAAACCCCATTTCGAAAAAAATTATAAATCAGTTGTAGTATAGTTTTTCTATATTATTAGCGTTTTTCCTTTTCCTTCATGGATTTTTCCTTGGCAGACAAAACTACCAAAGAGTCATGAAAATTTACTTTTACACACATGAACATTTTTATTCCCATAAAAGATAAAAACTTTCACATGGCAATACAAAGACGTCCACACTAGCAGTAAATAATGTTCCTGTCAAACAAAGAAATATTCATTGTTAAACATAGGCCATAAAAAGTTCTCACCTAATAAAATGTTTTAGCGGAGCTCTATAGGTATGTGATATTTAGATCATCTTCGATATAATATATGTTGGACGACTTGCCACCTCAGCTATTTAGGCCATCTTCGATATAATATATATGCTGGACATTTTAAAGGACTTGCCATCTTAGTATTTTGCTGACCTGGAGAAGAAGTTAGATTTGCATGGGTTGTGTCCCATGTCCAGCGCATCTAGGCTAACAATCCTAAAAACTCAAAAGTTCATCTACTATTGGGGCTTGGGGCTACGTTGAACTAAGTTTATTCCCACATTCCTAGTTAGGGCAGAGTTGGAGCAGTTTATAAGGATAGTTCTTTCAATCCATTAAGTGAGTGAGAAGAGGAGAGAAGTTCGCGCGGACTCTTCCTCCTCCGCCTAGCCTCACCACACGTGTCGCATCGAGATACAAAGGAGATACATAACAGATCTAGATCTCACAAGTTTTCACTTTCTCTCTCTCTCTCTCAAAAGTTTCTCTCCACTTAGCCGCTCTCTAGGCTTTCTCGTCCCGACGACCGCGCGCATGGTTTACTAGGAGAGCATGCCTTCGAAACCCCATTCGTTGAGATCCTGCACCAGAAGATGAGCCATAAGGTTTTCTGGGGAGCGTATCGGCATGACTGCTCGCTTATGTTCGTCTGCATCCATGTTGCCCGTACGACTACTTCATCTACGGATCCGGTGACCTCAACACCATGATGGGCGACATTAACAACAAAGTTGTTGTGGCGATGACCTTCCGGGTAAACACGCATGTATTTCTCATATCTTTGTTTGCAGTAGTAATTTGATCATATGCAGATTTGCTAGATGTGCTTAGTCTGATGCATGTGGCAAAGTTTACTAGTGCATATGCCACTACTGGAAAAACCATCTTTGGTTCGACGTGAACAAGGCCAGCAGTCCCGGCCTGGCACAGCCCGCGACTAGTGGGAGCACTAGTCCCGGGCCATGAGGCCTCTAATGGCTAGAAACGGCCGTAGTCACTAGTCCCGGGCCGGACCAGGTCATTAGTCCCGATCCGTTACGGACCGGGACTAATGACCCGGAGCAGGCCAGCTGGTCTTTTCGTAGACTATTAGTCCCGGGTCGTATAACGTCCCGGGACTAGTTGTCCACCACTATATATTCCGCTTCCTGTCCTCCTGCCCTAAAGCATATGGTGGCCATTTTTCTCAAAGAAGCAAGATAGTTCATGCCATTTTTCTCTCAAGATTTGTCAAGATTTAGTTTGCAACACCTAAATCCAAAGCTTTAAAAGGTTAGAACTTCATTCTTTCATCTCTTATTGCTACTTTAGCTCTATAATTCTCTAGAAGTATAGAGATATGGATCAATGCATGCATGCTCTAGAAGTAGCTAGAAGGATTTTGATATATATAGGTGTAACAAATTTTGATTAGCCACATAGTTACTGAAAATTGAAATGTGTAATTTTAGAGTTTCAGAGCTTATAATAGAATGAGGTTTTCACTGATAGAACAATAATAAAAAACTCCACATTTATCTTGTTGATTGTTTTCTCCAATTCACAAATTGGTGCATGTAAATTTTTCAAAATTCAAAATTAATGCTCTAGAAGCTCTCAATATAACCTGTTGACATGGATATGCCCTACGGGTACCCGATGTTAGTATACCTGGTCCAGTCCGACGGAAGGCCCACTCGACGACCTGCCAGGGTCCATGACGCCTATGACGTTTCGGCTGCTATGAAGCCCATATGGACACGGACTCCCAAGCGCACAAGACAAGGAAACCTCAAGACTAGAGTTTGAATACAACTTGTAACCTACTCGTATTGGCACCCGAGACCTAGCCTCCCCATATATAAAGGCTAGGAGGGTCCAACGAGGAGGGCACGACCTACAGACGCCATAACCCCCCAATAGACTAGACCACAACAGATCTACAGAACTCGACTCATACTTTCGCACACGCATCCACGCCAGATCGAATATGCGCACCCTGTAACCTTCGGTTCCGCCGTAATCAAAGAGCAGACAAGCAGGAGTAGGGTTTTCCCTCCGGGGGCCTGAACCTGGGTAAATCTCGTGTCCCCTGGTTGCTTGTCTGTTAACCGTGCCACGATCTCCAGCATCCCCATCTTCTCCAAAACCCAAGTCCATAACAATGGGCATTGACGAGATCAAACCTCGTCACCTGTAATAATTTTATCATGTTGTGTAATGGTTTTTGATATACTTTTACTATAATGCAGATGGTCCGGGAATGGATGTACGGTATGTAGGGGTTCGTAGCATGGAAAACAAAAAAATTCTACCGCATGCAAACAAACAAGCCAAGATCTATCTACTAGATTGTAGCAACGAGTCGATAGAGGAACTCACCCTCGAAGATTCCAAAGCGGTTAACGAGGGAGCAGATTCTCATGGGTGATGTAGTCGTACTCTTGCCGATCTCAAGATCGCGTAGACGATCCTTCCAGCGCTGCGTTCCGGCAGCGCTTCCGCAGTCGGTCACACGGTACTCGATGAAGACCTTCCTCTCCCTTGTTCTAGCAGGCAGCGGAGGTTGTAGCACTCTCTTCGTGATTCCGGCAGCACGACGGCGTGGTGTCGGAAGTAGAGGGGAGATCTCGCAGGGCTTCGCCTTAAGCCGGAGCGAGTATGGTGGACTATGAGAGAGGCCTTGGCGATCTAGGGTTTAGAGGGCACCAAGGGGAGGGCTTGGCCGGCGGCTAGGGCTTGAGTAAGCCCCAACTCGCCGAGTTGGAGGGGAAACCCTAGGCGGCGGCGGCTGCACTTGGAGGTGGAGGCGCGCAGGAGCTAGGGTTTTTGGGTGTGAGGGGTAGGGGGGGCCCTACCGCTCCTTATATAGGTGGAGGGTGGCCGGTTGGGAGGAGGGTGTCCTCCCCCAACTCGGCCTCCTTGGCCGGCGGGTGGAGGGAGGGGACTTCCTCCCCAAGTAGGTTTCCTACTCTCCCTCCACCAAGCAAACTTGAGATTTGACTTTTTCAAATTGGCGTTTGACTTTCAAACTAGGATTTGATTTCTCTCTTTATTTTGCCCAGCAAAGTGACTTAGTACATGATGCAACCATTCCACATTGTCATGACACATTCATGTACCCTTCCCCCTCCGGAGTGCCAGACCTTCCAAACCCTTCTAGAACATTCCTGGTGAAAACACCGGAATCATTCCCGAACTCCGAAACAGGACTTTCCTTTTATGAATCTTATTCTCCGGACCATTCCGGATCTCCTCGTGATATCCCGGATCCCATCCGAGACTCCAAACAACATTCGGTCTCTTTCTCATCATTTCATAACTACTCAACAACATCGAATCCTTAAGTGTGTCTCCCTACGGTTCGTGAATTATGCGGACATGATAGAGGCACTTCTCCGATCAATAACCAATAGAGGAATATGTAAATTCATATGGCTCCCACATATTTCTACGATTACTTTGTGATCGAATGAACCACTTACATACGATACCAATTTCCCTTTGTCTCACGATAGTTTACTTATCCGAGGTTTTGATCGTCGGTATCTCTGCATACCTAGTTCAACCTCGTTACTGATAAGTACTCTTTTCTCGTTCGCGTGATATGTGATCCCTTGTGAGCCAGTTACATGCTTGCAAGCTAATTGGATGACATTCCACCGAGAGGGCCCAGAGTATATCTATCCGTCATATGGATGGACAAATCCCATTCTTGATTCATGTGTCTCAACCCATACTTTCCGAACACTCAATGCCATATTTATAGCCACCCAGTTACGGTGTGGTGTTTGATGTCATCAAAGCATCCTTCCGGTGATGGTGATAAGCATGATCTCATGGTCGAAGGAATTAGGTTACTATGTATCAAAAAGCTTATAGCAATTGAACTATTAAAAAGACTTGATCTTTATGCTATGCTTATCTATAGGAGTATATACATCATACCATTCTCCTAATGATATGATCTTGTTGTCAACAACATCTCAATGTTCATGATCAGGAAACCATGATCATCTATTAACCAACAAGCTAGTATTATAAAGAGGCTTTACTAGGGACTCTAATTTAGTTCACAAATCACACTAGTATTAATGTTGTTGGAATTATGCCCTAGAGGCAATAATAAATATGTTATTATTATAATTCTTGTTCATCATAATGTTTATATTCCATGCTAGAATTGTATTAAGCGGAAACTTTAATACTTGTGTGGTTTGTGAACAACACCGTGTCCCTAGTATGCCTCTATGGACTAGCTCATTGATTAATGATGGTTAAGGTTTCCTAACCATAGACATGAGTTGTCGATTAATAATGAGATCATATCATTGGGAGAATGATATGATGGACAGACCCAAACTAAGCGAAGCAATTAGATCGTGTCATCGTGTTCATCTTTGTCAAGCTTTTCTTATGTCAAATATTGTATTCCTTAGACCATGAGATAATACAACTCCCTAGTATCGGAAGAAAGCTTTGAGGTCATCAAACGTCATCCTATGAGAGGGTGATCATAAAGGTGTCTCTCAGGTGATCGGAAAGTATCTGTTGGGTTGTATGTATCGAGATGGGATTTGTCCCTCCCAAGTCGGAGAGATATACTTCGGGCCCACTCGGTAATAGATATCAACACCGCTTGCAAGCATGTGGTTAAGGAGTTAATCACAAAGTGATATCGGATTACGGAACGAGTAAAGTACTTGCTGTGAACAAGATTGAACTAGGTATGACGGTACCGACGATCAAATCTCGGGCAAGTAGAATATCGCGAGACGAAGGGAATATATATATATGGGATTGATTGAATCCTGGCATCATGGTTCATCCTATATGATCATTGATGAATGTGTGGGAGTCAATATGGGTTTCCAGACCCCGCGGTTGATTATTGATAGAAGATCATGTCCGCATATTCTCGAACCCGAAGGGTCACACACTTAACGTGTCTCGACGCTAGGATAGATTGGATAATTGGTTTGTGAGTTTTTGTTCGGAGTCTCGGATGGGATCCGGGACATCACGAGAGGTTCTGGAATGGTCCGGAGAATAAGATTCATATAAGGCAGTGCATCTCTTGTTGGAGATATGCCCAAGAGGCAATAATAAAGTGGTTATTATCATATCTTCATACTTATGATAAATGTTTACATACCATGCTATAATTTTATTAACAGGAAACATTAATACTTGTGTGATTTGTAAACATAAAAGAGTCCCTAGTAAAGCCTCTTGTTAAACTAGCTTGTTGGTTAATATATATCATGGTTTCCTGATCATGAACATAGAGATGTTATTAACAGCAGGGTTATATCATTAGGAGAATGATGTGATGGACATACTCCTATAGTAAGCGTAGCATAAAGATCAAGTCATTTAATATAGTTCATTTGCTATAAGCTTTCTGATACATAGTAACCTAATTCCTTCGACCATGAGATCATGTTAATCACCATCACCGGAAGGATGCTTTGATGACATCAAACACCACACCGTAATTGGGTGGCTATAAAGGTGGCGTTGAGTGTTTGGAAAGTATGGGTTGAGGCACATGGATCAAGAGTGGGATTTGTCCATCCATATGACGGATAGATATACTCTGGGCCCTCTCGGTGGAATGTCATCCAATTAGCTTGCAAGCATGTGACTGGCTCACAAGGGATCACATATCACGGGAACGAGAAAAGAGTACTTATCAGTAACGAAGTTGAACTAGGTATGCAGAGATACCGACGATCAAAACCTCGGATAAGTAAACTATCGTGAGACAAAGGGAAATTGGTATCGTATGTAAGTGGTTCATTCGATCGCAAAGTAATCGTAGAAATATGTGGGCGCCATATGAATTTCCAGATTCCTCTATTGGTTATTGATCGGAGAAGTGTCTCGATCATGTCCGCATAATTCACGAACCGTAGGGAGACACACTTAAGGATTCGATGTTGTTGAGTAGTTATGGAATGATGAGTAAGAGACCGAATGTTGTTCGGAGTCTCGGATGGGATCCGGGATATCACGAGGAGATCCGGAATGGTCCGGAGAATAAGATTCATATAAGGAAAGTCCTGTTTCGGGGTTGAAGAATGGTTCCGGTGTTTTCATCGGGAATGTTCTAGAAGGTTCCGGAATGTCCGGCACTCCGGAGGGGAAGGGTACATGAATGTGTTATATCAAGTTGGTATGATTGCATCATGTACTAAGTGTCATCGCTGAACAAAATAGAGGGTTTGATCAAATCCTTGTTTGAAAAGTCAAACGCCAATTTGAAAGTCAAACGGCTATTTTTGGGAAGTGGAGAGAGAGGTGGAAACCGAGTTGGGGAGGAGTCCCTCCTCCACCGCCGGCCCACTTGGGATCCGAGTTGGGGAGGGATTCCCCTCCCCTTGGCCGGCGCCTCCCTCCTATAAGAGGAGGGGCAAGGCTCCCCTCCTAACACACAAGATTGCCCCCTCTAAACCTAACCCTAGCCGCCGCCGCCCACCATAGCCGCCGCCTAGGGTTTCTCCCCTAGCCGCCGACTTGGGCACCTCCAAGCCCTAGCCGCCGGCTCTAGACCCTCCTCCTTGGTGCGTCTAAACCCTAGATCACCGAGGCTCTCTCTCATAGTCCACCATACTCGCTCCGGCTTAAGGCGAAGCCCTGCGAGACCCCCCCTCTACTTCCGGTACCACGCCGTCGTGCTGCCGGAATCGCGAGGAGAGTGCTACAACCTCCGCTGCCTGCTGGAACAAGGGAGAGGAAGGTCTTCATCGAGTACCGAACGTGTGACCGACTGTGGAAGCGCTGCCGGAACGCAGCGCAGGAAGGATCGTCTACGCGATCTTGAGATCGGAAGTGTACGACTACATCACCCACGAGAATCTGCTCTCGTTAACCGCTTTGGAATCTTCGAGGGTGAGTTCCTCTATCGACTCGTTGCTACAATCTAGTAGATAGATCTTGGCTTGTTTGTTTGTATGCGGTAGAAAATTTTTGTTTTCCATGCTACGAACCCCTACAGTGGTATCAGAGCCGTGTCTATATGTAGATCTGTTGCACGAGTAGAACACAATGGTCATTGTGGGCGTTGATGCTTTTGTTGTCGATTGCTTCTTGTGTACTTTGCATCTTGCGGGATGGTGGGATGAAGCGGCCCGGGCTAACCTTACATGACATCGTTCATGAGACTTGCTCCACGCTTGACATGCAACTTGTATTGCATAAGTGGCTTTGCGGGTGCCTGTTTCTCCCAACATAGTTAAGATTCAATTTACAACGGGTGATTGACAATACTAGTATCAATGTTGTGGTTCTTGTTCGTAAGTTAGAACGACACTTATTGAAAGCCCCAAACCATGTAAAACATGCAAAGAAAGTAGAAGCGTCTAACTTTGTTTTGCAGGGGTGTGTTGTGATGTGATATGGCCATGATTGTGATTATATTTGATGTATGCAATGTTCCTTATTGTAAGTTGGCAACCGGCAGGAGCCATATGGTTGTCTTTAAATTCTGTTAAGACCCGCGTGTCTATTCAAAGTAGTTGTAATAGTTGAAGCTGGTGGACGACAACCATGGAGAAGCGTCATTGACCTTTATGCAATGCCGGTGATGATGGAGATCATGTTCGTGCTTGAAGATGGAGATCGGAAGCACAAAGAAGAAAGGCCATATCATATCACATATTATGAATTGCATGTGATGTTAATCCTTTTATGCATCTTGTATTGCTTAGTTCACGACGGTAGCATTATAAGATGATCCCTCAAGCACACAATTTCAAGTTTAAAGTGTTCATCCTTAGTAAGCACCGTTGCTAAAGCTCGTTGTTTCGAAGCACCACGTGATGATCGGGTGTGTTAGATTCTGCGAGTGTATACAACGTGAGCAAGCCAGATTTTCTCATGCAGAAGCTAAGGTTTGATCTTGACGAGCCTAGCATGTACAGACATGGCCTCAGGAACACGGATTACCGAAAGGTAGAGCATGAGTCATATAGTAGATATGATGAACATGTTGATTGTTCGCCATTGAAGCTACATCAACTCTCGTGATGATCGGTTTTGATGTGGTGGATTTGGTTCGTGTGATCACTAAAACAATGTGAGGGATATTGTTTTGAGTGGGAGTTCAATGGCGATATGATTAAAAGTTGAACACTATTTATCATAAATTAAATCAAAGTGAATTTGCATAGTTGTTGTAGTCATTGGCATCCGTTTACCACCTTGCGCTTAGTTTTAATTGAGATGATAGAACTCTCTAATTCTGGTTAGTTACTTTACGAACTGGTATCATATTATTTTGAAGTGTTAAACTAAAGTTTAAAAGTCCTATTGCAAACTTTCAGTAAGTTCTGGTTACTCCATGAAGTTTAATAATTGGTATTAAAACAAGAGTGAAAATTCCAAGAGTTAGTGTATGAGTATCATGTTTGTCTCCATGATTCTTGATATTCAAAGGATTATCTTAATATCAAGGTTATCTAGGATCTGAAAGAGTTGTTTCAGAAACCATGATGTGTGGAAGATATTGTGATATCTGAAACGAAATTTTGGTTGCAACATGATAGAGTATAATATGGCAAAAGACATGTTCTCATATTTGATGAGAATTTGCAAAAGGTTGGAGACACTAGTTTTCCGAATCCTCCAAAAGGTTTTGGAGAGCAACATTATACTCGTGATTCACTGCAATAAGCTAAAGTAGCTTGATGATAAGGGTGAATATTTGATGTAGGTAAAATATTTACTACACCAAGAGATTACTAAAGAAAGGAATTTGAAAGAACACCAAACATTTGATGATGGTGATCTACTTCAAAGTGCAAGTCCAAAGACATTGATATTTAACTATACACGCTTTGGACTATGTGTCATATGTATGACTCCACTATTGATGTTGATAGATTCTTTCAAACAGAAAGGAAATACTGAAAGAGAATCTCATAAATATATGGCAGAAAAGAAAAAGGCTAGAATTGTTCAGCTTAAGTATATAGATAATATACATGTTATGGATATATTCTTTGCTTATTAAACAATGTGGTTCTTAAGTATTTGATACTGAATTTGTTGGTATGAATCGTCATACGAAACAACAAAATTCATGAACTACAATGGCCTAAGTAACTAGCAAAAGAATATGTGATGATGTTCATCAAGAACAAATAAAGGGTTATTGTGTTGCTCGTTAAAACATCAAAGCTTGCCTTCAAGATTTGTTTTATCAGGTATTATGAGAACAAAAGGGTTGTTCAAATAATTTCCGTAATCCATAAAAGATGGATGATTCACAAATCTCGTCGGAGAAATCACATCCATAAAACTAGTGCTAAAAATGTCGAAAGACAAATTGATTGAAAGATCGCTTAGGAAGTGACATCGCCGTTTAAATTATATTGGAAAGAAAACATGAAGAAACTCCATGTGTGTGGAATTTTGGAGTCTTTTGATTTTTGATCAAATGACGCTTGTGAAACTTTCCTAGAGATAATTAAAACTTCATTCATAGGCCAAAAGGGAATGAATGACTAGCTTATTGGAACTTGTACATATTGTTGTACGAAGTCCATTATGTGTAGTCAAGAGCGATGGATTTCAACTTCATATGCTTTCTCCGAAAATTTGAGTGAACATATGAATATTTACTTAATAAGGATGAAGTGTGAAATATTTGAAAAATTCAAAGACTTTCAAGATGAAGTGCAAAATCATTGTAACAAGAATATAAATAGTTTATGATAAGATCATAAAGGAAGATATTTGAGTTACAAGTTTAGCATAATACCTAAGATTTAAGGAATCGTTCCATGGATTTGCATTTTCCCGAAACACCATAAGAGTATGGAGCGTTCGAGATATGTAATTAAACCTTGTTTGACATGGTAAGATCAAAGGTATAATTCATAAAAACTGCCATTATATTTTAAAAATTAAAAGCTTTAGAGACTATCGTTTTTCCACTAAAAAGAGCTCCATCATAATCCGTTGAAATGACACCATATAAAGTTATGGTTTGGGATAAAACCCACGTTGTCCTTTCTTAAACATTGGTATGTTGTGCATAAGAAAGATGTTTGCAACCAAAGTCGGATGAACCTGTCTTTGTATGTTATTTCGAATAACTGTTAAGTAATCCTCCATAACACCGGAGACAAAAGTGTTTGTCGCTTAGAACGTCAAGTTTCTTTGAGAAGGAATTTTTCGTGAAAAGTTAAGTGGGAGGACAATAGAACTTTGATAAGGTTAAAAGAACCTTAGCTATATGTGCAGAGTTGCGCAGCACCGAAAAGTGTTCCGGAGGCAGCGATAATGCTCATGGCTCACGTGCCTCAAAGGTTGTGGTCACGGAGATCTAAGTTCCTATTGAAACAAGTAGGTCGAGTAAACAATCAAATACCAAGATTTGAGGGTTGAATCATTATTTGAGAATAATGAATGTACTACATGCAAAGAAGCGATGATGGGCCCTGACTCCGTCTAATGGCTTGAAGCCATAAAATCCGTGATAGTTCCATATACGAGAGATCAAGTTTTGAACTTGAAATACCCTTTGGAAAGGTACAAGACCTTACAGTCATATTTGGATCTATAAAGAAATAGACATGGATGTTTCACATCTATGAAATGGTCGACATGTTGGGAAAGAGTTCACAACAATGTTCAAAGGTTGACTATGACAAGATTTGATCTTTCATAGCGATATTTAGTCTAGACGGATTAATGTAGCAACCACGACATATAATTTTGTTATGTGTTGGATAAACAAAACAAGTTCTTCTAAAAGAAGGGTTACCTAGGACGTGTGCATGACACAGTCCAAAGGGTTTTGTTAATACAAAGGATGCTAAATGCATATGCAAACTTCAATGGTTGAAGTAAGTATTACGGAGTTGGAATGTTCACTATGATGAAACTATTAAAGGAGTTTAAATTCGTCGGAGACGATGAAGATGGTTGCATTTGCAAGAAATTAAGTGGGAGCTCTAAGACATATTTCTAATACATTATGTGGAGGACATATTGTTGATTGGAAAAGATGTATATTTTATTAACACATATTAAGAATTTCATCCTGATGAAAGACTTAGGCAAAACCCAAATATTTGGCATCAATAGACGCTAATATGGTTGTGCCGAAAGTACATAGATGATGTATTGAATGAGTTCAATATAGAAACTACAAGAAAGGTTCTTGTCACACAGAAAGGATTGAATGAGTTCAATATTGATGATATATTCAAGTGTATTGACACAGGGTAAGTGAAACAAAGATTCAAGTATAGATTGATACTTGATCACAAAGAGTATTTATATCAATCATACTATGATATGTACAAATCCAGATATGTCCTATACTCTAAATGTTATGAGAATATACTAGAATGATTCATAAGTTGATCATTGGACAATAGTAAGGATATTCTTATGATCTTTTGGAAGAACTAAGAGTATATTATTTGTAGAAGTGACAAATAGATAGTTAGTTCATTGTAAATGAATTACATTGATACTAGTTTTGTCACAAAGTACAAATTAAGTTTATCTCAATCTAAACTAAGGGTGGCACAATAAAATGGAAAGTAAGTTCCATAATGGATTTGGATGAGTTCCAAAGTTAAGACATTGTGACAGATACTACAACAAAAGGCTAAGTATATGACTGCTATAATAGCAGTTAAAGAGGGCATTTGTGTCAAATAGTTTGTTATCAAACTAGGTGTAGTTCACAGCGGGATAATACTATGAAGATATATTGTACGACAATATTATCAACATGTTTTAACCCCAAAGAACTAAAGGTCTCACCAAAGGACCAAAATTATACAAAGCCATCTCATTAGAGAATGAGTGATGCGTAGAGACGCAAAGACATGCAATTACACACGGACCTGGAAGTGTCAGATCCGGAGATCAGTTGACCACTAGCAATCGTGTACATACAACACCGGAAAGCCATAGGTGTTGAATACACAAAGGTTTGAAACTAGATTATTGACTCTAGTGCAAGTGGGAGACTGTTGGAGATATGCCCAAGAGGCAATAATAAAGTGGTTATTATCATATCTTCATACTTATGATAAATGTTTACATACCATGCTATAATTTTATTAACAGGAAACATTAATACTTGTGTGATTTGTAAACATAAAAGAGTCCCTAGTAAAGCCTCTTGTTAAACTAGCTTGTTGGTTAATATATGATCATGGTTTCCTGATCATGAACATAGAGATGTTATTAACAGCAGGGTTATATCATTAGGAGAATGATGTGATGGACATACTCCTATAGTAAGCGTAGCATAAAGATCAAGTCATTTAATATAGTTCATTTGCTATAAGCTTTCTGATACATAGTAACCTAATTCCTTCGACCATGAGATCATGTTAATCACCATCACCGGAAGGATGCTTTGATGACATCAAACACCACACCGTAATTGGGTGGCTATAAAGGTGGCGTTGAGTGTTTGGAAAGTATGGGTTGAGGCACATGGATCAAGAGTGGGATTTGTCCATCCATATGACGGATAGATATACTCTGGGCCCTCTCGGTGGAATGTCATCCAATTAGCTTGCAAGCATGTGACTGGCTCACAAGGGATCTGTTGCCTACCAAAACCCACCGGCGAGCAGCGACGGGCAACACGAAGAGCCGGGAGGCTCCTAGAACTGCTGGTGGGCCCTGGTCCCTCGGGCAACGGCCCGCAAAACTCCGGCACACGTCCTGGCTTGGTTTGAGGGCGTGCCACCTGACCTATACCTGGTCAGGAAGGTGAAGGATTGCTTCGATTGGTTTCCTGCATGGTAAACAAGTACACGTAAAATTCGAGCCGTGACCGGCTCCCAGGTTTCCCTGTGAATCGGCTCCCAGAGCCGATTATCCCATGGTTCTGCATTAGATCTATTATAACATGGGGTTTTGCTTCATCAATACAAGTTAAATTGATCTACGACAGTTTAACGTTTTCACTACATGACTGGAACATCCTACACGTAATTGAGCCTGGTAGATACAAAAGATAATAGAAAACTAATCCTAGAGAAGGCCTAAAAACCAACGTAACGTCAATTCCCGGAACACCCCCTCTTGGATTGGCAAACCATATCTTACATACTACTGGATCGTTCAACCCGTTTGCAAGGCCTGATCATGTGGATATCAAACTAAACCTTGGAGAACAAGGCATAACTATAACAGATCAAATCGACTTAAATAAAGATCAAGCAAGATGCCACCCTTACACCCGGGAAAAGGTGCAACGGCGGCGAGATAGCTAGAGGTAGCATAACTAAACAATCATAGCGAAAAGTACTGATGCTAACCCAAACAAATCTATGATAATAGTGTTACTCGCCATCAACAAGGCTTCAGTACGAGTAACACCAGATAACGCATAAGTAGATACTGCCTAGATCGCAAGATGCGATCTAGGCAGCATGGCACTTACCCGAGAAAAACCCTAGAAACAAGGGGTGGCGATGCGCCGAGATTGTGTTTGTTGTGAACGTGATTGTCCTTCTTTTCTCGATAACCTTAGGTACATATTTATAGTCCGGAGACTTTATGTCTTTGGAATAACTCTACAACTCTATCTCTTACCTAAATCTAAACGGAATCTATTACAATATAAGATACACGGGCAATTTAGCCCAAATCAACACACGAGGCCGATTCAACAACACGTTGCATATACGTATCTTCTAAGCCCATCTTGATCGCGGCCCAACTCCTCCTTTGGCCAAAATATGGCGATAACACATGCCCCCCTGGTTTTGGTAATAATAATTCCAAAACCACTCCGTTTTTTCCCTTCTCCTCTTTTTTTCTGTATCGGGTTACGCGTCGTCAGAATGCGTTGCAGAACAGGATCGTCACGCCATCCCCTCATCATGATGCCTTGTCTTCTTTTGCAGGCTTCCGTCGAAGAAACATCCCACGAGGACACACAACCCAATGAGGGAGAATCGAGCCCAACGGATTCTGAGAGGACCATCACCCCGAGCCAGCCAGATGTGCCACCATCGGCTTCCAGGAAAAGGTCGGTTCCTGAACCTGCTGCCCCCCGAGCACCAGTCGAGGCCGGGCCAGCTGTGGGTCCCAAGAGAGCTCGTAAAGGACCACAAGCTTCTTCATCGAGCCAAGAGGTTCCAAAAAATCATCATCCTTTATGCTCTTGCCCCTTACTCCCTTTGTCTGCCGATTCATCATCATTTACATCGGTTAATCACCTTTCATGCAGACAACTGAGGCTTCTAGTGGGAAGGTAGGGGCCGTGCCGACGCCTTTAGCCAAACC
This sequence comes from Avena sativa, assembly GCA_916181665.1. Lineage (NCBI taxonomy): Eukaryota > Viridiplantae > Streptophyta > Magnoliopsida > Poales > Poaceae > Avena > Avena sativa. The sequence continues at coordinate 85,665,726 of OV702285.1, read as the reverse complement.
AGACCTGGCAATCCCCGAAAATGCAGATGAAATGGCTACCACTTTGGCAACGCCCCCAACAACCACACACAAACCGATCGCCTCGCCGTCTGCTATCCCCTCGATCTTAGGAGAGGTATGTTAACTTCTGACGGCTTTATTCTTCCCTGTTGGACGCACACTGACGCCTTTTAGGGCTGCCAGGGTTGTGACATTTCAGGCTTGCTGACCTTTGATCCTGACTCCATCGATCCAACTCCCTCCGTCGCCACCGATGAACCACACGCCAGGGCTGTTCTACCTCAATTCCAACGACTTAGAGCCTTACTGTCTTCCCCGATCGAGGAACTGATCGAGGGTTCTGAAGAGGTGAAGGGCGTTCTTGCTGAAATCAAGGACCAACTCCCAGTAGCATTGCAGGTGAAGCTTTGGCCTGTCGTAACTCTGTCCTTCTACGGGTCAAGGGTGAAGCTAGCTCGTGAAAGGATCAACCTGCGCCATGCCCAACTCCTGCTGAAGGCGAATATTGCCGACAGATGTCAGCAGCTCAATGAGAAAAAGGCGTCCCTTGATGCCAAAACTGACACCTCTGTCAGTACCACCGAGCTCGCATTTTTGAAAAAGGAGCTGGAAGATCTGGAAGAAAAGGTCCGGGTGACAAAACAACTCATTTGTGACAAAGAAGCATCCATCGCCCGCTCCCAAGATGAAGCAGAGAGCCTCAAAGCCGAACTGAAGACCGATCTGGCAGAAATACGTGCCCTGAACAAGCAGTTAGTGACGGGCAAGGATGAAGATGACGAAGCCGAGATCGCCGAGGTGGAACGTGTCCGTGCTGACGCTCTCCAAGCCTTCGAGGCATTTCTTCAGTAGCTTGTTTATGTAAACTGGTATCTGCTTGTAACAGTTTTGAACCTCTAAAGTCGATGACTGTGCATCGGCTGTATACTTCTATTGGCCGATTTCATGTATCGGCCCCCATATCTCACTGTCCATCATCCCACGTGCTTGGGAAATATATAATAATAAATTTTTTATTGGCCGATTTCGTGTATCGGCTCCCATATCTCACTGTCCATCATCCCACATGCTTGGGAAATATTTCTTGAGATGCTGACCGTTGACAGCCACTGGGAATTTCACGCCATCCAGCTCCTCCAGCATGTACGCGTTCCCTCTTAAAACTTGATCGACCCTGTATGGCCCGTGCCAATTTGGAGACCATTTACCATATGCTGCATCCTTAGTCCCTAATGGCAACACCGCTTCCCATACCAGATCGCCAACGTGGAACTCTTTAGGCCTCACCTTCTTGTTGTATGCACGAGCTACTTTGGCCTTGTTCTCTTTGATTTTCTCAAGCGACCACAGCCTAAGCTCAGTCAAATCTTCAACGCTGTCACTCATCAAGGCTGCATATTCTTCAGTCGTTAGATCGTTCTGAAAAGTGACACGTCTCGATCCAGCCGTAATTTCCCAAGGCAATACGGCTTCTTGTCCATAGACTAGATGGTACGGCGAGGTTTTTATCGCTCCATGACATGACATGCGGTAAGCCCATAAAGCCTCTGACAAAACCTCGTGCCAACGCCTAGGGTGCTCATCGATTTTCCTCTTGATCAGCTTGATAAGGCTCTGGTTGGACGCTTCAGCTTGCCCATTTGCTTGAGCATAGTACGGAGATGATCGAATCAGCTTGATCCCTGTGTCCTCACAGAACTCTCTGAACTCGTGAGAAGTGAAGACCGAACCTCCATCGGTTGTGATAGTCTGGGGAATCCCAAACCTATGAATGACGTGTTCTTTCACAAAATCGACGACATCCTTTGAACTTACTGACTTCATAGGGACGGCTTCCACCCACTTGGTGAAATAATCCGTGATGGCCAAAATCCACATGTGGCCTTTGCTTGACGGAGGATTGATCTTGCCGATCATATCCATGCCCCAACCTCGGAATGGCCAAGGCTTGATGATGGGGTTCATTGCTGACGCGGGTACCATCTGAATTTTTCCAAATCTCTGACATGCTTGACACCCTTTGTAGTACTTAAAACAGTCCTCGAGCATGGTAGGCCAATAAAACCCTGATCGCCTGATCAACCACTTCATCTTGTGAGCCGATTGGTGAGTTCCACAAGCGCCTTCGTGTACCTCGTGTAGGAGCCGATTGGCCTCAGCTGTCCCCAGACATTTGAGCAATAACCCCTCTAGAGTCCTGTAAAACATGTCGTCCCCAATGAGCACATACTTCATGGCTTTGTATCTTATCCGTTTAGGTGCCCCCCGAGCCGAATCCTTCAAGTAATTGAAGATATCGGCTCTCCAGTCGTCTGCGTCCAGGAATTGCACCTGAACATCGGCTCCCTCTGCCACGTCCTTGTAGCCTGACGCCATTTGTGCAAGATCATTGGCCTCCGTATTCTGCGATCGTGGGATCCAGGTGAAGTTTATGTATCGGAACTGTGCCATCAGCTCACGGCATTGCATCCATAATGGGAAGAGCGACTCGCTCTCACACTTGTATTCCTCCGTGAGTTGAGAAATCACCAGCTTGGAGTCTCCAAAAATTTCCACTGCTTCCGCCCCAGCTTCGATGAGCAACTCCATTCCCTTGCGTATCGCCTCATACTCAGCGACGTTGTTGGTGCGAGGGGTTGATAACCTAATAGAGAAGGAAAATGTTGCCCCCGGGGGTGACACGAGTAGCATGCCGATGCCGCACCCATCGTCACAAACCGATCCGTCGAAGAACATAGCCCACGCTCGTATAGACAGTGCTGCTATATTGGTGTTGATCCTTTCAGCGATAAGGTCGGCCAATGCCTGCCCCTTAACTGCTTTCGCGGGTTGATACCGGATGTCAAACTCCGATAATGCAAACATCCATTTGCCCAGTCGGCCTTTCAACATAGGAGCCGACAGCATGTGCTTTATAACGTCTGATTTGCAGACGATGACAATCTCTGCTGATAGCAAAATGTGGCGCAGCTTGGTGCAGGTGAAAAACAGGCAGAGGCACAACTTGTCGATCTCAGAGTACCTTGTTTCTGCATCCAGCATCCTTCTGCTGATGTAAAATACCACTCGCTCCAGCCCGTCATAAACTTGCACCACCACTGAGGCGATGGACGTGTCCGCTACTGACAAGTAAATGTAGAATGGCCTGTCCGGCTGGGGCGGGACTAAAACCGGCGGCTTCGTCAGATATTCTTTGATCTCGTCGAAGGCTCGTTGTTGTTCTGCCCCCCAGCTGAACTCCTCATCAGATTTAATCTTTACAAGTCCCATGAACGGCTCTATCCTTCCTGACAGATTGGAGATGAATCTTCTGACGAAGTTGATCTTGCCGATGAGAGACTGCAGTTCTTTCTTCGTGGTAGGTGGCTTAATTGTTCGCACTGCCTCCTGACTTTTCAGGCCGATCTCGATTCCTCATTCATGGACCAAGAAGCCCAAGAACTGACCGGCCGTCACACCGAAGGCACACTTCTTTGGATTCATCCGTAGCCCGAATCTCCTTGTTCGGTCCAGGACGTGTCGCAGGTCATCCAAGTGTCCTTGTACTGAAGTTGACTTGACTACCACGTCGTCGATATAAATTTCCACCAGCTTGCCGATCAGATCATGGAAGATGTAATTCATGGCTCTTTGGTATGTGGCGCCGGCATTCTTTAGTCCAAACGTCATGACTACATATTCAAACAACCCCACCGAACCTGGGACTCTGAACGCAGTCTTGTGTATATCTTCCGGAGCCATAAAAATTTGGTTGTAACCGGCATTGCCATCCATGAAGCTCAAGATTTTATGACCAGCAGCTGCGTTGATTAACGTCTCTGCTACTGGCATCGGATATTCGTCCTTCGGAGTGGCTCTATTGAGATCCCGAAAATCTATGGCAACACGCCAGCGGCCATCCTTTTTCTCTACAGGTACGATGCTAGAAATCCACTCAGCATACCTGCATGGCCTGATTAAATCGGCTGCCAACATTTTCTTGATCTCCTTCTTGACTTCTTTCAAAATTTCGGCCTTCATCTGTCGTGCTCGCTGCTGGAACGGCCGAAAACCCTTTTTAAGTGGGAGTCGATGCTCGATGATGCTTCTGTCTAGCCCGGGCATCTCTGTATAATCCCAGGCAAAGCAATCTGGATATTCTTTCAACAAAGCTATCATCGGACCCCGCAGATTCGGATCCAACTTCTTGCTGATAAATGTTGGTCTTGGCTTATCCCCAGGACCGATGTCAATCTCTTCTAGTTCATCAGCAGATGTAAATCCATACCCTAGCTTTCCGTCACCTGTCAAATCGATGCTAAGCACAGGGCAAACAGTAGGTGAGGTTAACAAAAATAACTTGGGCCGATTGCCTGAATCGGCCCCCTTTTTGATTGTATTAGTCAAGGACGGTTTACACCTTATGGTTTTACAATGGCTGGGAATCTCCCTGCTACGACTGCATGATCTGCTCGTCGTAAGATTGCTGCTTTTTGTTTTTTGTGGCCGATCGCAGGGATCGGCCGTACCATGTACCGTCGTGGACGTTGCTACTCTGTCAGGCCGGTGGATAATACCAGCCTCACCCCGTTTTTTGTAGCCTCAATGCGTTCACAGCCGTCTAGACTGATTCCAGAGATCGGCTCTTGGTCTTCTGCTTCCCAGACGTTCATGCCAGCAATGGAGACCTCGACGGAATCGTCTGCATGAATGACCTCCACCTCGTCTCCATCCCACTGTATTAGGCACTGGTGCATCGTGGATGGAATGCAGCAGTTGGCATGGATCCAATCTCTCCTTAGCAAGACAGCGTAGGTTCTTTTGCTGTCCACGACGAAGAATGACGTAGGGATGGTTTTTCTGCCCACGGTCAGGTCCATGTTCAGTACGCCTTGCGTTTCTGAAGTCTGGCCGTTGAAGTCGCTTAAAGTGACGTTGGTTTTGATCAGATCTGCAGTGGAGCGTCCCAAACGCCGTAGCATGGAGTATGGCATTATGTTGACTGCCGCTCCGGTGTCCACTAACATCTTGCTGACAGGTTGCCCATTGATGTAACCTCGTAGGTACAGTGCTTTCAGATGTTTGTAACCCTTTTCACGTGGCTTCTCAAAGATAACTGGCCGTGGGCCGCAGTCGAACTGTGCCACTGGTAGCTCGTTGGTTCTTGGCGCGCAGAACTCTGACGGAAGTATGAATACCATGTTTGTGCCAGCCGATGTCTTTGCATCGGCTTTTACCGGTTTGGGGCGCCACTCTTTCTTTTTCGGGTGATCTTCCGTTTCCAAGGTCTGCCTAATCTTAACGGCCAGATCGGGCCGTGCTTTCTTTAGAGCGTGGAGATACTGCGCTTCGGCTTCCTCCAAGTTACGCAGACGCTGCACTCTACGCTTTTGGGTGTGTCTGAGTCCGTCGGGACACCACCTTGGACGGTGATACCTGTCTTTCTCTTTGTCATCCATTGGCTCCTTGAGACCTTGTGCTCGAGACGACTCCCTGCGTCGGCTCTGAGGTGGGAGAGGCCCTAGGCGCTTAAACACTGACACTGGCTCCGTGTCCTCCTTCTGCTGTCCGCATTCCGGGCAGTTATCGATCGTAGGCAATCGGCTCATTCCCGCGTCCCAGCAATACTTGAAGAACGGACAATCCCAATGCTTGTCTGCGCCTTCTTTTTCTTTTGACGGTCCCCTAGCGAGGTGCTCATATCCTTCATCTTCTCCGTCGCGCCGGCGACGTTGGTCATACTGACGCTCATACTTGTTAAGGAGATGCGTGGAATGTGGTTTCTGATATCGCACACTTTTTACTTGTTCCTCAGTTAAGTACCGCCTGTTGTCGTAGCTGGGCCGGTCGCGTGGACCAGCCTCCTCTCTTACTCTGCCGTGAGAGCGACCGCCTTCCTCCCTGTACGTGCCATGGTGGTACCCTGGTCCTGCCATGTTGACATCGAACGAGAAATCCAACTGGCGCCTCGTGGAGTGGCTGTGTTCTACCATGTTGACGCCGGGGAATGGGTTGGTGTCTACTTTCATGGCGAATTGCCCCAGGATGAGACGGCCCTGCTCTATTGCCGTTTGGATCTGGCGACGTAGCTCTTTGCAGTCATTGGTGCTGTGGGTGAACGAGTGGTGCCACTTGCAGTATGGTCTTCCGTTCATCTCTTGAGCCGTAGGGATTTTGTGGCCTTCGGGTAACTTCAGCTGCTTTTCTTTCAGCAGTAAATCGAATATTTGCTCAGCTTTGCTCACATCGAAGTCGAACCCTTTTGCAGGCCCTTGCTGTTTTACCCATTTGCAGGTTACGGGATCTGCCCCCCGAGCCCATTCAGCCACGGCCACCTCCTGGTCTTGTGTGGGGTCTTCTTCTTCTGTATCGACCAGGCCTATCGGACGTTTGAACTTGTCCTGGTACAACTCAGGGTGGCGCTGCTCATACATCGTCAGCTTCTGGGCCATGTGCGCCAACGAGTTGTACTCTACTTGGAAAGCCAGATCTTTGATGGGTGCTGCGAGACCCAACGCTGCCAGCTCGACTGCTTCCTTCTCAGTTAACCGAGCTGAGTAACATCGGTTCTTGACAGTCCTGAAGCGTTGGATGTACTCGGCTACCGTTTCTCCTCGCTTTTGCCGCACCTGTGCCAGGTCTGCAATGCCAGCCTCGGTAGCTTCTGAATGGTACTGAATGTGGAACTGCTCTTCCAGTTGCTTCCAGGTCTGGATCGAATCAGGTGGCAGCGAGGTGTACCACCCAAAAGCTGGTCCTGTCAAAGATTGCGCAAAGAACCTTACGCGCAACTGATCTGATGCTGATATCATGCCTAACTGTGCCAGGTATCGGCTCACGTGCTCGATCGAGCTCGACCCTTCTGACCCGCTAAATCTCGAGAACTCAGGGAGCCGATACTTGGGTGGCAGCGGGATCAGGTCAAACTCGTTGGGGTACGGCTTTGAATAGCCGATTGTCCTTCTCTTCGGCACGAAGCCGAACTGGTCTCTCAAGATGGTACGGATTTGTTCCGTTGTTTGGGCTGCAGGGGCTAGATTCTCATGACTCATTCCAGTGGCATACTTGGCTAGCCACGCCTGTTTGTCGGCGTCCATCCCAGAGATTCCTGCTCCAGAAACACCTGCTCCCGAAGCCCCTGCTCCAGAAACTCCTGCCCCAGCAATCCCTGCGGTTGCAATCTGGTTCGTGCGCGTCAAGCTGTTGCAGTCTGGCACGTAGGTGCACACGTATCCATGTGGGATTTCTTTAGGTGGTTCAAACAGGAATTGGCAATCGCCAGGGTCGCCTCCGACCTTGTAGACGACGTACGCCGGTGCCCCTGGTGGCTCTGGAGCTGCAAGTGTGAATGGCAGCGGTGGCCTGGCCTGGAGTGGTCTTTCTCCCTGGTGAGTCCCCAGAGTAGGCCCCGACGGAGAGTACTGATGTTTCGCGATCTCCTGAACTACGCGAACTGCGATCCGCTCGAAAGCGTTTAACAAGCTCTCAGAATGGCGGTGAAGAGAATGAGCCACCATGTAGTTGACTTCCTGGCGCAGAGCTCTGGTGCGCTCCTCTGAAGGAACAGACAGATCCACCTCATCAAGAGCACCCTCGGGTGAGAACCCTTTCCACCTGATGCCATGCTTACGAGTCCTCTCAAAAGAGCCGATGAGATCGGCTTCGAAGAGAGCTTTGACGTCATCATACTTCGCCTTGTGCTCCTCAGGCAGCTCATCGTACGTGACTGGTCTGTTGTCCATCGCAGCGTCGGATGTTGATGTAGACGTTTGTTAAGAGTCCCACCGGGCGTGCCAGAATGTGTTGCCTACCAAAACCCACCGGCGAGCAGCGACGGGCAACACGAAGAGCCGGGAGGCTCCCAGAACTGCTGGTGGGCCCTGGTCCCTCGGGCAACGGCCCGCAAAACTCCGGCACACGTCCTGGCTTGGTTCGAGGGCGTGCCACCTGACCTATACCTGGTCAGGAAGGTGAAGGATTGCTTCGATTGGTTTCCTGCATGGTAAACAAGTACACGTAAAATTCGAGCCGTGACCGGCTCCCAGGTTTCCCTGTGAATCGGCTCCCAGAGCCGATTATCCCATGGTTCTGCATTAGATCTATTATAACATGGGGTTTTGCTTCATCAATACAAGTTAAATTGATCTACGACAGTTTAACGTTTTCACTACATGACTGGAACATCCTACACGTAATTGAGCCTGGTAGATACAAAAGATAATAGAAAACTAATCCTAGAGAAGGCCTAAAAACCAACGTAACGTCAATTCCCGGAACACCCCCTCTTGGATTGGCAAACCATATCTTACATACTACTGGATCGTTCAACCCGTTTGCAAGGCCTGATCATGTGGATATCAAACTAAACCTTGGAGAACAAGGCATAACTATAACAGATCAAATCGACTTAAATAAAGATCAAGCAAGATGCCACCCTTACACCCGGGAAAAGGTGCAACGGCGGCGAGATAGCTAGAGGTAGCATAACTAAACAATCATAGCGAAAAGTACTGATGCTAACCCAAACAAATCTATGATAATAGTGTTACTCGCCATCAACAAGGCTTCAGTACGAGTAACACCAGATAACGCATAAGTAGATACTGCCTAGATCGCAAGATGCGATCTAGGCAGCATGGCACTTACCCGAGAAAAACCCTAGAAACAAGGGGTGGCGATGCGCCGAGATTGTGTTTGTTGTGAACGTGATTGTCCTTCTTTTCTCGATAACCTTAGGTACATATTTATAGTCCGGAGACTTTCTGTCTTTGGAATAACTCTACAACTCTATCTCTTACCTAAATCTAAACAGAATCTATTACAATATAAGATACACGGGCAATTTAGCCCAAATCAACACACGAGGCCGATTCAACAACACGTTGCATATACGTATCTTCTAAGCCCATCTTGATCGCGGCCCAACTCCTCCTTTGGCCAAAATATGGCGATAACAGGATCACATATCACGAGAACGAGAAAAGAGTACTTATCAGTAACGAGGTTGAACTAGGTATGCAGAGATACCGACGATCAAAACCTCGGATAAGTAAACTATCGTGAGACAAAGGGAAATTGGTATCGTATGTAAGTGGTTCATTCGATCGCAAAGTAATCGTAGAAATATGTGGGAGCCATATGAATTTCCAGATTCCTCTATTGGTTATTGATCGGAGAAGTGTCTCGATCATGTCCGCATAATTCACGAACCGTAGGGAGACACACTTAAGGATTCGATGTTGTTGAGTAGTTATGGAATGATGAGTAAGAGACCGAATGTTGTTCGGAGTCTCGGATGGGATCCGGGATATCACGAGGAGATCCGGAATGGTCCGGAGAATAAGATTCATATAAGGAAAGTCCTGTTTCGGGGTTGAAGAATGGTTCCGGTGTTTTCATCGGGAATGTTCTAGAAGGTTCCGGAATGTCCGGCACTCCGGAGGGGAAGGGTACATGAATGTGTTATATCAAGTTGGTATGATTGCATCATGTACTAAGTGTCATCGCTGAACAAAATAGAGGGTTTGATCAAATCCTTGTTTGAAAAGTCAAACGCCAATTTGAAAGTCAAACGGCTATTTTTGGGAAGTGGAGAGAGAGGTGGAAACCGAGTTGGGGAGGAGTCCCTCCTCCACCGCCGGCCCACTTGGGATCCGAGTTGGGGAGGGATTCCCCTCCCCTTGGCCGGCGCCTCCCTCCTATAAGAGGAGGGGCAAGGCTCCCCTCCTAACACACAAGATTGCCCCCTCTAAACCTAACCCTAGCCGCCGCCGCCCACCATAGCCGCCGCCTAGGGTTTCTCCCCTAGCCGCCGACTTGGGCACCTCCAAGCCCTAGCCGCCGGCTCTAGACCCTCCTCCTTGGTGCGTCTAAACCCTAGATCACCGAGGCTCTCTCTCATAGTCCACCATACTCGCTCCGGCTTAAGGCGAAGCCCTGCGAGATCTCCCCTCTACTTCCGGTACCACGCCGTCGTGCTGCCGGAATCGCGAGGAGAGTGCTACAACCTCCGCTGCCTGCTGGAACAAGGGAGAGGAAGGTCTTCTTCGAGTACCGAACGTGTGACCGACTGCGGAAGCGCTGCCGGAACGCAGCGCCGGAAGGATCGTCTACGCGATCTTGAGATCGGAAGTGTACGACTACATCACCCACGAGAATCTGCTCTCGTTAACCGCTTTGGAATCTTCGAGGGTGAGTTCCTCTATCGACTCGTTGCTACAATCTAGTAGATAGATCTTGGCTTGTTTGTTTGTATGCGGTAGAAATTTTTTGTTTTCCATGCTACGAACCCCTACAGTTCTTGGAGTTCGGAATTGTTCCGGGTTAATCGGTATTGTACCGGAAGCTTCTAGAACCTTCCGGAAGGGGGCCAACGTGGTCCCACCTGTCGGGAGGGGGCATGGGCCTATGAGGGAGTGCCCTGGCCGCATTGTGCCAGGGGCACAAGGCCCCATAGGGCCCAACCGGCCAAACAAGGGGAAACCCTAGTTTGGAGCTTCTAGAAGGGGGGGGTTTCCTTGCCCCTCACTCCTCCCTCCTTGGCCACCGGCCTAGGGCTTGGGGGAGGGGTTAGGGCTGGCGCCCACCCCTCTATATATAGAGGGCTGGGGCGCACCACCCCCCCACACCTTCCCCTCAAGCTTAGTCGCCCTGCTGCCCTCCTCTCTCTCTCCCTCCCGACTGCGTGTAGGCGAAGCCTTGTTGCAGAAACTCTCTACCAATTGCACCGCGCCGTCGCGTTGTAGATCCAATCCATCTCTCCACCATACTTGCTGGACCGAGGAAGGAGGAGACGTCGAGGTGCTGCACGTGTGCATCTCACGGAGGCATTGCCACTTGCGGTGCTAGATCGGATCGGATCGCGAGGAGGAGAAGCGAGTACGACTACATCACCCACGTTCCGACGAACGTTCCGCTGTGCGAATCTTCAAGGGTATGAAGATCTAATCCAATCTCTCTCGTTGTTTGCATCTCCTAGATTAGATCTTGGCTTCCCTCTGTTCGCATCCGTAGAAAATTTTGATTTACTATGTCGCGAAACCCTTCAAATGTTTCCGGTTAATACTGTTATAGCATGAATGTAAACATTTATCATAAACACAAAGATATAATAATAACTACATTTATTATTGCCTCTAGGGCATATCTCCAATAGTCTCCCACTTGCACTAGAGTCAAATAATCTAGATTACATGGTAATATACCGAACACCCATGGCAGTTTGGTGTTGGTCATGTTTTGCCCTCGGGAGAGGTTTAGTCAACGGATCCGCCACATTCAGATCTGTGTGTACTTTGCAAATCTTTACGTCACCATCTTGGACATGTTCTCGAATAGCGTGAAAACATAGCTTGATGTGCTTCAGCTTCTTGTGTGACCTTGGTTCGTGCGCATTGGCTATGGCGCCCATGTTATCACAGTAGATAGACATTGGGTCCAGCGCACTTGGAACCACACCGAGCTCTGTAATGAACTCCTTCATCCATATCACTTCTTGTGAAGCCTCTGAAGCATCTATGTATTCTGATTCAGTTGAAGATCTTGCCACAACGCTTTGCTTTGCACTCCTCCAGCTAACTACTGCACCATTCAAAGTAAATATGTATCCAGATTGAGATTTAGAATCATCCGGATCGGTGTTCCAACTAGCATCGGTGTAACCATTAACAACGAGATGTTCATCACCTCCATAAGAAAGAACCATATCCTTAGTTCTTCTCAAGTACTTAAGGATGTTTTTGACCGCTGTCCAATGATCTACTCCTGGATCACTTTGATATCTGCTAGTCAAACTAACAGCATATGCAATGTCGGGTCTAGTACATAGCATGGCATACATTAGAGATCCTATGGCTGAGGCATAGGGAGTCTTAATCATCCTTTCTCTATCTTCTGGTGTTGCAGGACTTTGAGTTTTACTCAAGGTCGTATTGGGCAACATGGGCAAGAACCCTTTCTTGCTATCTTCCATTCCAAACCTCTTTAGAACTTTGTCCAAATATGTACTTTGTGACAATGATATTAGGCGTCTAGATCTATCTCTATAAATCTTTATGCCCAATATGTAAGCTGCTTCGCCAAGATCTTTCATTGAAAAACTATTATTCAAATAATCCTTGACACTATTAAGAAGGTCTACATCATTCCCAATCAACAATATGTCATCTACATATAGTATTAAGAATGCTAAAGAGCTCCCACTCACTTTCTTGTAATTACAAGCTTCTCCATAAGTTTGGGTTCAAGCTTGTCCGGCTGTAACTTATTTACATAGGCTTTGCAACCCCAAACTTTAAGGATCGACAATTTAGGTTTCTTCCCAAACCATAATTCATATGGTGTCGTTTCAACGGATTTAGATGGTGCCCTATTTAAAGTGAATGCGGCTGTTTCTAATGCATAACCCCAAAATGATAGCGGTAAATCTGTAAGTGACATCATAGAACGAACCATATCTAAGAGAGTTCGATTACGATGTTCGGACACACCATTACGCTGTGGTGTTCCCGACGGTGTCAATTGTGAAAGTATTCCGCATTTCTTTAAATGCTCGCCAAACTCGTAACTTAGATATTCACCTCCATGATCAGATCGTAGAAATTTAATCTTCTTGTTACGTTGATTCTCCACCTCACTTTGAAATTCCTTAAACTTCTCGAAAGTTTCAGACTTATGTTTCATGAAATAGATATACCCATATCTACTCAAGTCATCCGTGAAGGTAAGAACATAACGATAACCACCGCGCGATGCTACACTCATTGGGCCACACACATCGGTATGTATGATTTCCAATAAGTCCGTAGCTCGCTCCATCATACCAGAAAATGGAGTCTTAGTCATTTTACCCATCAGACATGCTTCGCATCTTTCAAGTGATTCGAAATCAAGTGATTCAAGAAGTCCATCGGAATGGAGTTTCTTCATACGCTTCACTCCAATGTGACAAAGACGAAAGGGCCACATATAGGTCGAGTTATCGCTCAATTTCAAACGTTTAGCTTCAATGTTATTTAATATGTGTATTTCCACTATCGAGATTCAATAAGAATAGACCATCTATCAAAGGTGCATGTGCATAAAACATATTACTCATATAAATCGAACAACCATTATTCTCGGACTTAAACAAGTAACTGTCTCGCAATAAACATGATCCAGATATAATGTTCATGCACAACGCAGGCACCAAATAACAATTATTTAAGTATAAAACTAATCCCGATTGTAGATTGTAACACCCTCAGAATCGGACCTATGCAAGTTTTAGCGAAACCCGCCAAACCCGCATAGAAACGATTCAAAGGTGCCCACCAGGCACATTCGTGCGGGTGGAAAACGAAGTAATAACATTACACAACAGTACTCGATGGGACCCACAGAACAGATATATATACAACAGCGACTCAATGAGTCAAGAATACAGATATAATATACAAAGGTCCAAATCACCTTGAAAACGATAGTGCGTCCAGCTACGGACAAGATGCAAATGGGGCTAAGAGCCCTGAAGAATAACCAATGGCGTCCATAACCCTGCCCAGGCCAAGCCGGAAGGGTAACCCTGCTAACGGCGTCGCATCTCAAAACCTGCTTAAACAAAAGGGGTGCCGACAAAGGGCAAAGGAAAGAAAAGAGGAGCGTTAGTACTGAGGCCAGTACACGGCGATACTAGAATTCGGCGGTCCTCGCCTACATAGGTATGATGGACTGAGCGGCAGCGGCAGCATGCACTGAACAACCTATAGAGACTCCATACAACTGGCGGTTATCAGAGAGGGGTAAGAATGACCTATCCGGAACCAACCTAATGCTACCATCAAACAAACCCATCCTGGTATTTCCCCCTCGAGACCAAACGAGGAAGTCAACCGAGGAACTCACACAGTTGGCAATTTTATTTATTCAGTTATCGTTGCAGCAATTACTAGTCAGGTATAGATAGTCATCCTGATAAAATAAGCAGTGGGCACTTTTAGTTAGCCATTCCGTGATAGTTGCAACACTTACTAGACAGATACAATTAGCATGAGATAAACCCAAAACCCAGCAGTTGTTAGTACTTTTATTCAGCCATTCCGTTGTAGTTGCAATACTTACTAGTCAGGTACAATGGTCGCTGGCGACGACCCAAACAAGCAATTGTTGGCAGTTTTATTTAGCGATTCCATTATAGTGAAGCTGATTACTAGTCATTATAAAGTCAAATTTATAGCACTACTTTAGTTATGCTTGTCTATGGTCGAGATACTGTGCTCCAAGTCGTCCATAACCGCGGACACGGCTTTCAAAAAGTTTTACCCGGCCGGGGTGCACCAATAGCAACACACACTCGATCAACCTCGGAAAAACCAAATCAAATCCCAACGAGGCTTTCACGACAAAGCAATCACAGGATTCAGAAATATTTCAGGGGGCCACCCCTTAAAGTAGACCCGCAACGAAGCCGGCCGGCTCCGAGACGGACTTAAGGTTGTGGGGACGGCTGTGAACGACTGGGAACCCGAAAGTGTGGCTGGGCTTGTCGACACCGCGGAATCGTGCCACGATCCTAAACAGTACAGTGTGCTCCTCGCACAATCGTAAATAAAGCAGTAGCATGGCATAAGTACAGGATAGTAATAAAACCTCAAACTAGTTTGTGGCCCCAAGAAATAAGACTGAATCAAGCTCTGGCTCAGGGGGGTCCCATATACCTCCCGGATGTGGATAGCGCGATAAATCAAGGAACAAGTATCAAGTACTCGGGGTCCTACGGGACACAAGTGGGCGTTCGGAAACCAAATATTTTCTATCACCCACCGATGCCTCTGCTTACTTCAATTTTAGTTGTTAAACAGGAATTAAAGTGAACGATAAGTAAAACCATGATCATCTCCAACATCAAACATGCGGCAAGGCTCCAACAACTGTGGCACTGGACGACACACAACAGCACTTGAGCAAGCGACTATGACGCGCAAGTCCGTCTATCTACCAAACAACAGGCAATAGGATGTGTCCAAGGCAAATATAGGGCTGCACGGTATATCACAGGTACGGAAACTAAAGCATCGCAACACAGATAGCAATAGATCAACAGGAGGGAATAAATACTATAAAGTAAGATAGGTAGAAAAAGGGGGGGGATGCTCGCCTGAAAACATTGTCGAAGGTTCATCCGAAGATCGGGGCGAAGCTCACATCAACTCAACGGCCTTATCCGCGAAGAAGCAAATCACTAGAAGAAACACCGGATGCAATATTTAATACTACGGCAAAAGATCGGCATGATGCATGTATGATGTATGGCATGGCAGAAGTGCGATGCAATTTAGGTCATATTAAGTGGAACCAGGGTCCCGACATTTAATTAAACGGTTCAAGTTATTCAACTACCCCGCAAATTAAATGTTGTTTTAGCAAGGCAAAAGATAGCACCGGGTTCGCTACACAAATTGAAATGAGGCCAATATAAGGCTAGATTTGCCCGCATATGGGCCCCATATTTAATTATAAGGTGAATCGGCATAGTGCCCCCAACCCACACAAATATGCATGCGAGATGAATGATTAATATGCGACAAGTTGTATTATATTGTAAAATAGGGTTTTCGGGAAGGGGTTCACACATTAGGGTTCGGCAGATCTTGAGGTTCCGGGGTTCGGGGTCCGGTCTCAGGGTCCAGGGTTCGGATCTAGGGTTCGGCCTCGGCGGGGTCGTTCTCGGATAACTGAGGTAGATCTTGTCGCATCCGGGAAGCAGGACTTGGTTTGGTGCCGGGGGCGCGTCGAATTCTTCCGGGTCGGTGTCGTCCTTATCGTTGCGAAGATCTTGTCGGTACCGCGCGGAGAACTTGGCGTCCGGGTCACGGCGTCTTCGGGTCCGTGAAGGCGTGCTTGGCGTTCGACGGTAGATCTTGGGGTGCCGGCATCACCGGATCCATGTAGGCGCACTCGGTCTCGGCGTCTTCGGGTCCGAGGCTCGGGCTTCGGGAGGGCGATCTTGAGGCTTCCACTCATTCACCGGTTGCGAACATCGGTCGACGCGGACGGAAGTAGCTCTTGGCGAGGATACGGTTCAAGTCGGGGTCGTTCGGGTGGCATCTAGCAATCTCACACGGCATCACCCCTACACTGTCTCGCCAAGTTTTCCCCAACACACGACCACACATGCGTCCAACATCTGAACATGGCCACCTGGACACAAACAAAACGTACGGGCAGGAAAAGATCAACACCACGCGGGGCAGAAGCAACAGAGGAGGTGACGCACACGCTGCGGTCGAGGAGGGCGAAAATAGGGAGATGGCGGCGTCGGGCGCCGCTGGCGTTGAACGGTTATAGCGCGGGCGAGCCGGAGGACGCGGTCGGAGCGGACGGTGGCCTCCGGTTGGCGGTCCTGCCGGAGAGGATGGGGACCGGGGCGGAGAGGAAGAGGCCGGGGGCGGTCGCGCGGAACGGCGGTGGTCGCGGGGCGCCGGGGACGAGGAGGGCCGCGGCGGCGGAAGGGTGCAGAGGACGCGGCGGCGGAGAGGGCGTGTCGGCGACGGGCGGCGAGGAGAGCACGGGCGGCGGAGGCAGAGGAGGCCGCGGGCGCCTGGAGGCGGGGGGGGGGGGAACGCGGGCAGGGTCCGGCGAGGAGCTCGCGGTCAGGGAGGGCTAGGCGGGGCCGGCGGGGGTCGTCGGCGGTTCGCCGGAGGCAACGGGGCGGCAGGGGAGAAGGAGCAGAGGCGGGAGGGCGAGGCGGTGACCGCGGGCTCGAGTGGAGGGGAAGCTCGAGGGGGCGGGGAGAATCTCCGGCGGCGGCGGGCGCCGGAGTAGGCAGGGAGGGTGCGCGGGGCGAGGGCTGCCAGGGGAGGAGCCACGGGGGAGAGGGAGGTTGGGGAAGGAGCAGAGGCGGGAGAGGCGGTGTGCATGCAGAGGGAGGAGAGGAAGGAGAAGACGCGAGCGGGGCGGGCCAGGGGTGCGGGGTGGCGTGCGTGGGTGGGGCCTAGGGGCTGTCGGCTGACCAGGTGAGGTGGGGTGTGTGCACTGCGTGTGTGGGGCTGTGTGCTGGGTGGGTGCTGAGTGGCAGGTGGAGGGTGAGGTGGCAGCGGTTGATAGGTTTAGGGTAGGAGAGGGGTGAGGTGGCGGCAGTCTATTGGGTGGGGTGAGGTGGAGGGGGTGTGTGGGTAGATAGGTGGGTAGCTGTAGGATTATGGGTGGGCCGTTTGTATTTTCTGGGGTGGTCGTTCGGGTCATTCGGCCCGTTCGACTGCCCCACTAAAATAATATAATTTTTATTTAACTTTTGCAATAAGCTTGTATAAATAGATTTTAGACAAACAAAAATATCCGGAAGCGTCCGGGGGTTTAATTTGAAATAGAAGGAGGGTAAATTTTAGAAAACGATTGTCTTTCGCAAATAGTTTTTAGGCAAATTAATATGCATGATGATGACGATGCTCAAATGCAATGTGGCATGATGACATGAGCATGTGGTCATGAAGATGTAATGCACAAAAACAACGCGATTTTCTAGTAGTGGTTTTGCGGGATGCCACAATTCGACACCACTAACAATGGATCTCGCCCTCGAGATCCGCCTCATGGTACCGGAAGAAGAGCGGCGACCTGAATCTTCTCGCATCGTGTAGATCCTCGCGACACCACTAACAAGAGGTCGTTGTCCGTGATCGTCGAGAGAACACTCCGGGAACAAAAGGTCGAATGTAGAGGTATCAACAAATGAAGCCACCCCTAACTTCGATGGAAAGAGGGAACCGATGCATTCTCGTCCACTTCAATGTACAAAAGCGAATAGAAGGGGTAGTCGGCATGGGGGCCAATCCATCACGCACCCAAACTATTACTCCGCACAATCAGTGGAAAAGCGCGCAACCATTCTCGGAATCAGACTGAAGATCTCGACAAGCGAGGTTCGGAAACAAGGAGTGATGCAGACTCTGCATCGGATCTGGCGTAGATGATGTCGTCGCGTCGGAAAACACCGGAAGGCACAAACAAGGAACAAAGAATGGTAACACCGTAGACGGATTCATCAGGCAGCTTGAACACCGGATGGTAGAACACCGTTACCAAAGGAGGAAGCGAGACCCTGAAGGTATGACGGAACCCAACCACGAGAAATCCTGGACTCGAAGAGGGAGAAGAGAGCGGATTCAAAACACGTAGAGGTCAGAGGAGAATAGCAAAGGGGTAAGGAGTAAAAGCAGACCTAACCAGAACTATCCAACCGATTTTTGCAAAAATAGTTTTGACACTCTACTTCGACCGTTAGCTAGGTTATCCTACAGGCTGGACTTGTGGGGTATCGCAACTTCTGAGCTCTGATACCACTCTGGAACACCCTCAGAATCGGACCTATGCAAGTTTTAGCGAAACCCACCAAACCCGCATAGAAACGATTCAAAGGTGCCCACCAGGCACTTTCGTGCAGGTGGAAAACGAAGTAATAACATTACACAACAGTACTCGATGGGACCCACAGAACAGATATATATATATACAACAGCGACTCAATGAGTCAAGAATACAGATATAATATACAAAGGTCCAAATCACCTTGAAAACGATAGTGCGTCCAGCTACGGACAAGATGCAAATGGGGCTAAGAGCCCTGAAGAATAACCAATGGCGTCCATAACCCTGCCCAGGCCAAGCCGGAAGGGTAACCCTGCTAACGGCGTCGCATCTCAAAACCTGCTTAAACAAAAGGGGTGCCGACAAAGGGCAAAGGAAAGAAAAGAGGAGCGTCAGTACTGAGGCCAGTACACGGCGAGACTAGAATTCGGCGGTCCTCTCCTACATAGGTATGGTGGACTGAGCGGCAGCGGCATCATGCACTGAACAACCTATAGAGACTCGATACAACTGGCGGTTATCAGAGAGGGGTAAGAATGACCTATCCGGAACCAACCTAATGCTACCATCAAACAAACCCATCCTGGTATTTCCCCCTCGAGACCAAACGAGGAAGTCAACCGAGGAACTCACACAGTTGGCAATTTTATTTATTCAGTTATCGTTGCAGCAATTACTAGTCAGGTATAGATAGTCATCCTGATAAAATAAGCAGTGGGCACTTTTAGTTAGCCATTCCGTGATAGTTGCAACACTTACTAGACAGATACAATTAGCATGAGATAAACCCAAAACCCAGCAGTTGTTGGTACTTTTATTCAGCCATTCCGTTGTAGTTGCAATACTTACTAGTCAGGTACAATGGTCGCTGGCGACGACCCAAACAAGCAATTGTTGGCAGTTTTATTTAGCCATTCCATTATAGTGAAGCTGATTACTAGTCATTATAAAGTCAAATTTATAGCACTACTTTAGTTATGCTTGTCTATGGTCGAGATACTGTGCTCCAAGTCGTCCATAACCGCGGACACGGCTTTCAGAAAGTTTTACCCGGCCGGGGTGCACCAATAGCAACACACACTCGATCAACCTCGGAAAAACCAAATCAAATCCCAACGAGGCTTTCACGACAAAGCAATCACAGGATTCAGAAATATTTCAGGGGGCCACCCCTTAAAGTAGACCCGCAACTAAGCCGGCCGGCTCCGAGACGGACTTAATGTTGTGGGGACGGCTGTGAACGACTGGGAACCCGAAAGTGTGGCTGGGCTTGTCGACACCGCGGAATCGTGCCACGATCCTAAACAGTACAGTGTGCTCCTCGCACAATCGTAAATAAAGCAGTAGCATGGCATAAGTACAGGATAGTAATAAAACCTCAAACTAGTTTGTGGCCCCAAGAAATAAGACTGAATCAAGCTCTGGCTCAGGGGGGTCCCATATACCTCCCGGATGTGGATAGCGCGATAAATCAAGGAACAGGTATCAAGTACTCGGGGTCCTACGGGACACAAGTGGGCATTCGGAAACCAAATATTTTCTATCACCCACCGATGCCTCTGCTTACTTCAATTTTAGTTGTTAAACAGGAATTAAAGTGAACGATAAGTAAAACCATGATCATCTCCAACATCAAACATGCGGCAAGGCTCCAACAACTGTGGCACTGGACGACACACAACAGCACTTGAGCAAGCGACTACGACGCGCAAGTCCGTCTATCTACCAAACAACAGGCAATAGGATGTGTCCAAGGCAAATATAGGGCTGCACGGTATATCACAGGTACGGAAACTAAAGCATCGCAACACAGATAGCAATAGATCAACAGGAGGGAATAAATACTATAAAGTAAGATAGGTAGAAAAAGGGGGGGGATGCTCGCCTGAAAACATTGTCGAAGGTTCATCCGAAGATCGGGGCGAAGCTCACATCAACTCAACGGCCTTATCCGCGAAGAAGCAAATCACTAGAAGAAACACCGGATGCAATATTTAATACTACGACAAAAGATCGGCATGATGCATGTATGATGTATGGCATGGCAGAAGTGCGATGCAATTTAGGTCATATTAAGTGGAACCAGGGTCCCGACATTTAATTAAACGGTTCAAGTTATTCAACTACCCCGCAAATTAAATGTTGTTTTAGCAAGGCAAAAGATAGCACCGGATTCGCTACACAAATTGAAATGAGGCCAATATAAGGCTAGATTTGCCCGCATATGGGCCCCATATTTAATTATAAGGTGAATCGGCATAGTGCCCCCAACCCACACAAATATTCATGCGAGATGAATGATTAATATGCGACAAGTTGTATTATATTGTAAAATAGGGTTTTCGGGAAGGGGTTCACACATTAGGGTTCGGCAGATCTTGAGGTTTCGGGGTTCGGGGTCCGGTCTCAGGGTCCAGGGTTCGGATCTGGGGTTCGGCCTCGGCGGGGTCGTTCTCGGATAACTGAGGTAGATCTTGTCGCATCCAGGAAGCAGGACTTGGTTTGGTGCCGGGGGCGCGTCGAATTCTTCCGGGTCGGTGTCGTCCTTATCGTTGCGAAGATCTTGTCGGTACCGCGCGGAGAACTTGGCGTCCGGGTCACGGCGTCTTCGGGTCCATGAAGGCGTGCTTGGCGTTCGACGGTAGATCTTGGGGTGCCGGCATCACCGGATCCATGTAGGCGCACTCGGTCTCGGCGTCTTCGGGTCCGAGGCTCGGGCTTCGGGAGGGCGATCTTGAGGCTTCCACTCATTCACCGGTTGCGAACATCGGTCAACGCGGACGGAAGTAGCTCTTGGCGAGGATACGGTTCAAGTCGGGGTCGTTCGGGTGGCATCTAGCAATCTCACACGGCATCACCCCTACACTGTCTCTCCAAGTTTTCCCCAACACACGACCACACATGCGTCCAACATCAGAACATGGCCACCTGGACACAAACAAAACGTACGGGCAGGAAAAGATCAACACCACGCGGGGCAGAAGCAACAGAGGAGGTGACGCACACGCTGCGGTCGAGCAGGGCGACAACAGGGAGACGGCGGCGTCGGGCGCCGCTGGCGTTGAACGGTTATAGCGCGGGCGAGCCGGAGGACGCGGTCGGAGCGGACGGTGGCCTCCGGTTGGCGGTCCTGCCGGAGAGGATGGGGACCGGGGCGGAGAGGAAGAGGCCGGGGGCGGTCGCGCGGAGCGGCGGTGGTCGCGGGGCGCCGGGGACGAGGAGGGCCGCGGCGGCGGAAGGGTGCAGAGGACGCGGCGGCGGAGAGGGCGTGTCGGCGACGGGCGGCGAGGAGAGCACGGGCGGCGGAGGCAGAGGAGGCCGCGGGCGCCTGGCGGCGGGGGGGGGGGGGGAACGCGGGCAGGGTCCGGCGAGGAGCTCGCGGTCGGGGAGGGCTAGGCGGGGCCGGCGGGGGTCGTCGGCGGTTCGCCGGAGGCGACGGGGCGGCAGTGGAGAAGGAGCAGAGGCGGGAGGGCGAGGCGGTGACCGCGGGCTCGAGTGGAGGGGAAGCTCGAGGGGGCGGGGGGAAGCTCCGGCGGCGGCGGGCGCCGGAGTAGGCAGGGAGGGTGCGCGGGGCGAGGGCTGCCAGGGAGAGGAGCCACGGGGGAGAGAGAGGTTGGGGAAGGAGCAGAGGCGGGAGAGGCGGTGTGCGTGCAGAGGGAGGAGAGGAAGGAGAAGACGCGAGCGGGGCGGGCCAGGGGTGCGGGTGGCGTGCGTGGGTGGGGCCCAGGGGCTGTCGGCTGACCAGGTGAGGTGGGGTGTGTGCACTGCGTGTGTGGGGCTGTGTGCTGGGTGGGTGCTGAGTGGCAGGTGGAGGGTGAGGTGGCAGCGGTTGATAGGTTTAGGGGAGGAGAGGGGTGAGGTGGCGGCAGTCTATTGGGTGGGGTGAGGTGGAGGGTGTGTGTGGGTAGATAGGTGGGTAGCTGTAGGATTATGGGTGGGCCGTTTGTATTTTCGGGGGTGGTCGTTCGGGTCATTCGGCCCGTTCGACTGCCCCACTAAAATAATATAATTTTTATTTAACTTTTGCAATAAGCTTGTATAAATAGATTTTAGACAAACAAAAATATCCGGAAGCGTCCGGGGGTTTAATTTGAAATAGAAGGAGGGTAAATTTTAGAAAACGATTGTCTTTCGCAAATAGTTTTTAGGCAAATTAATATGCATGATGATGACGATGCTCAAATGCAATGTGGCATGATGACATGAGCATGCGGTCATGAAGATGTAATGCACAAAAACAACGCGATTTTCTAGTAGTGGTTTTGCGGGATGCCACATAGATGAAGAGGTAGCGTGCCGACCGCGATCACATCAACCTTTGATCCATTTCCAACGCGCATCGTCACCTTGTTCTTCGCTAGCTTCCGTCTATTCTGCAGCACCTGTTTCGAGTTACAAAAATGAGCAACCGAACCAGTATCAAATACCCAGGCACTACTACGAGTACTAGTGAGATACACATCAATAACATGTATATCGGATATACCTTTCTTCTTGATGTTGCCGTTCTTCAAATCTGCCAAGTACTTTGGACAATTCCACTTCCGGTGACCCTCTCCCTTGCAGTAAAAGCACTCAGTATCAGGCTTAGGTCCAACCTTGGTCTTCTTCGCCGGCGCAACAACTTTCTTACCGCCCTTCTTGAAGTTTCCCTTTTGCTTAGACTTGCCTTTCTTGAATTTGGTGGTCTTATTGACCAACAACACTTGGTGCTCTTTCTTGATCTCCACTTCTGCAGATTTCAACATGGAGAAGAGTTCTCGCAACGTCTTGTCCATGTTTTGCATATTGTAGTTCAACACAAAGTTCTTTTAACTTGGTGGTAGTGATTGGAGGACACGGTGAATCCCCAAAGAATTAGGAATCACTATACCCAAACTTTGGAGTTTGTTTTTGTGCCCAGACATCTTAAGCACGTGCTCACTGACGGAGCTGCCCTCTTCCATCTTGCAGTTAAAGAACTTTTTAGAAGCCTCATAACTCTTAACTGTCGCTTGAGCCTCAAATATCATTTTGAGTTCACGGACAATTTCATGTGGGTCATGGTTCTCAAACCTTTTCTGAAGCTCCGATTCCAAACCATACAAGATAGCACACTGAACTGTGGAGTACTGATTCTTCTGAGTGAGGTAAACATTCTTTACTTCATCGGTAGCAGTAACTGCAGGCGGGTCACCCAGCGGTGCATCTAGCACATAGGTCAAATTACCAGCATTGAGGACAATCCTCAAATTGCGGAACCAATCCGCGAAGTTGCTTCCATTGTTTTTCAACTTTTCTTTCTCTAGGAACGCATTAAAAATGATGGTAGGGGCCGCCATTGATCTACAACATATTTGCAATAGTTTAGACTAAGTTTATGACAAATTGAGTTCTAATTAATAGTTAAATTAATCTAGGTGAACTCCCACTCAAAACAATATCCCTCACATTGTTTTAGTGATCGCACGAACCAAATCCACCACATCAAAACCGATCATCACGAGAGTTGATGCAGCTTCAATGGCGAACAATCAACATGTTCATCATATCTACTATATGACTCATGCTTTACCTTTCGGTGATCCGTGTTCCGAGACCATGTCTGTACATGCTAGGCTCGTCAAGATTAAACCTTAGCTTCCGCATGAGCAAATCTGGCTTGCTCATGTTGTATACACTCGCAGAATCTAACACACCCGATCATCACGTGGTGCTTCGAAACAACGAGCTTTAGCAACGGTGCTTACTAAGGATGAACACTTAAAAACTTGAAATTTGTGTGCTTGAGGGATCATATTATAATGCTACCGTCGTTAACTAAGCAATACAAGATGCATAAAGGATTAACATCACATGCAATTCATAATATGTGATATGATATGGCCTTTCTTCTTGTGCTTCCGATCTCCATCTTCAAGCACGAACATGATCTCCATCATCACCGGTATGGCGTCAAGGTCAATGGCGCCGCTTCATGGTTGTCGTCCACCAGCTTCAACTATTACAACTACTTTGAATAGACATGCGGGTCTTAACAGAAATTAAAGACAACCATATGGCTCCTATCGGTTGCCAACTTACAATAAGGGACATTGCATACATCGTATATAATCACAATCATGGCCATATCACATCACAGCACACCCCTGCAAAACAAAGTTAGACGCCTCTAATTTTCTTTGTATATTTTACGTGTTTTGGGGCTTTCAATAAGTGTCGATCTAACTTATGAACAAGAACCACAACGTTGATATTTGAACTATCAAGTGCCCGTTGTAAATTGGATCTATACTATAATGGGAGAGACAGACACCCGCAAAACCACTTATGCAATACAAGTTGCATGTTGAGCGTGGAGCAAGTCTCATGAACGATGTCATGTAAGGTTAGCCCGGGCCTCTTCATCCCATCATACCGCAAGATGCAAAGTACACAAACAGCAATTGATAATAAAAACACCACCGCCCACAATGACCATTGTGTTCTACTCGTGCAACAGATCTACATATAGACACGGCTCTGATACCACTGTAGGGGTTCGTAGCATGGAAAACAAAAAAATTCTACCGCATGCAAACAAACAAGCCAAGATCTATCTACTAGGTTGTATCAACGAGTCGATAGAGGAACTCACCCTCGAAGATTCCAAAGCGGTTAATGAGAGAAGATTCTCGTGGGTGATGTAGTCGTACTCTTGCCGATCTCAAGATCGCGTAGACGATCCTTCCGGCGCTGCGTTCCGGCAGGGCTTCCACAGTCGGTCACACGTTCGGTACTCGATGAAGACCTTCCTCTCCCTTGTTCCAGCAGGCAGCGGAGGTTGTAGCACTCTCCTCGTGATTCCGGTAGCACGACGGTGTGGTGTCGGAAGTAGAGGGGGGGTCTCGCAGGGCTTCGCCTTAAGCCGGAGCGAGTATAGTGGACAATGAGAGAGTCCTTGGTCATCTAGGGTTTAGAGGGCACCAAGGGGAGGGCTTGGCCGGCGGATAGGGCTTGACGAAGCCCCAACTCGCCGAGTTGGAGGGGAAACCCTAGGCGGCGGCTGCACTTGGAGGTGGAGGCGCGCAGGAGCTAGGGTTTTTGGCACCCCTACCCCTCCTTATATAGGTGGAGGATGGACGGTTGGGAGGAGGGAGTCCTCCCCCAACTCGTCCTCCTTGGCCGGCGGGTGGAGGGAGGGGACTTCCTCCCCAAGTAGGTTTCCTACTCTCCCTCCACCAAGCAAACTTGAGATTTGACTTTTTCAAATTGGCGTTTGACTTTCAAACTAGGATTTGATTTCTCACTTTATTTTGCCCAGCAAAGTGAATTAGTACATGATGTAACCATTCCACATTGTCATGACACATTCATGTACCCTTCCCCCTCCGGAGTGCCGGACCTTCTAGACCCTTCTAGAACATTCCTGGTGAAAACACCGGAAATTCCTGAACTCCGAAACAGGACTTTCCTTATATGAATCTTATTCTCCAGACCATTCCGGATCTACTCGTGATATCCGGGATCCCATACGAGACTCCGAACAACATTCGGTCTCTTTCTCATCATTCCATAACTACTCAACAACATCGAATCCTTAAGTGTGTCTCCCTACGGTTCGTGAATTATGCGGACATGATCGAGACACTTCTCCGATCAATAACCAATAGAGGAATCTGGAAATTCATATGGCTCCCACATATTTCTATGATTACTTTCCGATTGAATGAACCACTTAGATACGATACCAATTTCCCTTTGTCTCACGATAATTTACTTATCCGAGGTTTTGATCGTCGGTATCTCTGCATACCTAGTTCAACCTCGTTACTGATAAGTACTCTTTTCTCGTTCGCGTGATATGTGATCCCTTGTGATCCAGTCACATGCTTGCAAGATAATTGGATGACATTCCACCGAGAGGGCCCAGAGTATATCTATCTGTCATATGGATGGACAAATACCATTCTTGATTAATGTGTCTCAACCCATACTTTCCGAACACTCAATGACATATTTATAGCCACCCAGTTACGGTGTGGTGTTTGATGTCATCAAAGCATCCTTCCGGTGATGGTGATAAGCATGATCTCATGGTCGAAGGAATTAGGTTACTATGTATCAAAAAGCTTATAGCAATTGAACTATTAAAACGACTTGATCTTTATGCTACGCTTATCTATAGGAGTATATCCATCATACCATTCTCCTAATGATATGATCTTGTTGTCAACAACATCTCAATGTTCATGATCAGGAAACCATGATCATCTATTAACCAACAAGCTAGTATTATAAAGAGGCTTTACTAGGGACTCTAATTTAGCTTACAAATCACACAAGTATTAATGTTTCCGGTTAATATTGTTATAGCATGAATGTAAACATTTATCATAAAACAAAGATATAATAATAACTACATTTATTATTGGCTCTAGGGCGTATCTCCAACACGGTACTGACCGACGCTCTGGCGAGTTCATTAATGGCATGCATAAATTCATCCGTGTTGCTGATGCAAACAAGCGCAATGGTTTTGTATTCTGTCCATGTAATGGATGTAGGAATCAAAAGGATTACTCTGACTCAAAAACCCTTCACAGCCACCTGTTGAAGTCCGGCTTCATGCCCAGTTATAATTGTTGGACCAAGCATGGAGAGAGAGGGGTTATAATGGAAGACAATGAAGAAGAGGAGGAGGATGACAACTATCATGGTTTCTCTGAGTACGAAGATACTTCCATGGGGGATGCTGAAGGGGAGGATGAAGAAGAGACACATGATGAACCCGCTGATGATCTTGGTCAGACCATTGCCGATGCACGAAGACATTGTGAAACTGAAAAGGATAGGGAGAAGTTCAATCACATGTTAGAGGATCACAAAACGTTGTTGTACCCAAATTGCAAAAATAGTCTGAAAAGCTGGGCAGCACACTGGAATTCCTGCGATGGAAGGCTGAGTGTGCTATACCTGACTCGTCATTTGAAAAGTTGCTGAAAATGATGAAGAATAAGCTTCCAAAAGATAACGTATTGCCCGCCAGTACGTACGAAGCAAAGAAGGTTGTCTGCCCTCTAGGTTTAGAGGTTCAGAAGATACATGCATGCCCTAATGACTGCATCCTCTACCGTGGTGAGGAGTATGAGAATTTGGATGCACGCCCGGTATGCACTTCACTTCGGTATAAGATTAGACGATATGACCCTGGTGACGTTGAGGGTGAGCCCCCGGAAGAGGGTTCCTGCCAAGATGATGTGGTATGCTCCTATAATACCACGGTTGAAACACTTATTCAGAAACAAAGAGCACGACAAGTTGTTGCGATGGAATAAATAGGAACGTAAGTCAGACGGGATGTTGAGACACCCCGCTGATGGGTCGCAATGGAGAAAATCGATAGAAAGTACCCGGACTTTGCAGATGACACAAGGAGTTTAAGGTTTGGTCTAAGTACAGATGGCATGAATCCCTTTGGGGATCAGAGCTTCAGTCACAGCACCTGGCCCGTGACTCTATGCATCTATAACCTTCCTCTTTGGTTGTGCATGAAGCGGAAGTTCATTATGATGCAGTGTTGATCCAAGGTCCGAAGCAACCCGGCAACGACATTGATGTGTACCTAAGGCCATTAGTGGAAGAACTTTTACAATTGTGGCACGAACCTGGGATACGCGTGTGGGAAGGGCACAAGCAGGAAGAATTTAACCTCCGAGCATTGCTTTTTGTAACAATCAATGATTGGCCTGCTCTTAGTAACCTTTCAGGACAGTCAAACAAGGGATACAATGCATGCACACACTGTTTAGATGAGACTGAAAGTATATATTTGGAACATTGTAAGAAGAATGTATACAATGAGGATCGTCGATTTCTTTTGGCCAAGCATCCCTTAAGAAAGAAAGGCAAGCATTTCAACGGTCTGGCATGTCACTATACGAAGCCTAAGGAGCGTACTGGTGCTGATATATTTGATATGGTCAAAGATTTGGATCAAATGGTAACCTTTGGAAAGGGTCCTGGCAGAAAATCTGCTTCGAAGGACGCTGAAGGACACGCACCCATGTGGAATAAGAAATCTATATTGTGGGAGCTACCATATTGGAAATTCTTAGAGGTCCGCTCTGCAATCGATGTGATGCATGTGACGAAGAATCTTTGCGTGAACCTGCTAGGCTTCTTGGGCATGTATGGGAAGACAAAAGATACACCGGAAGCACGAAAGGACCATCAACGTATGAAAGACCCAGATGGCCTGCATACAGAATGGTTTCAAGGTCATGCCAGCTACGCTCTTACCAAACAAGAGAAGGAAATATTTTTTGAATGCCTAAGCAGTATTAAGGTCCCGTCTGACTTCTCGTCGAATATAAAGGGAATAATAAATATGGCAGAAAAAAGTTCCAAAACCTAAAGTTTCATGAAATTCCGCCATTCGCAGTGAAGGATGACCCAAGCATCATGTTAATGAATGAAGATGCTCCATGGATATAGCGGGATCAAAAATGAACACACGCGAAGAAATGATGTGTAATAATTGTAACATTTTATGAGTGAAGATGCTCAATGTGTCCATTTTTATAGTGTTGTCTGCAAACAATCTTGAGTGACCAGTTTCTTGGAGATGCCTCTATAACCAGTTTCTTGGAGATGCCTCTATGACCAGATTCATACTTACCATTAAGATCTGATCTCCAAACGCGTGAGGTCACATATTAGGGAGTGCCTCTATGACCAGTTTCTTGGAGATGCCGGAGGACTGGGCTCCGGCGGCATCTCCCTGAAACTGGCCGTAGTGGTGTCCCTGCTCTCGAAAACCACCTTTCAGCTTGTAACTTCTCTAACTAGATCAATACGCCTGGGAGCTAACTAATTTCACATATTAGGGAGTGCCTCTATGACCGGTTTCTTGGAGATGCCGGAGGACTGGGCTCCGGCGGCATCTCCCTGAAACTGGTCGTAGTGGTTTCCCTGCTCTCGAAAACCATCTTAGAGATGCCTCAAACTGGCTGGAGGACTGGACTCACAAGGATGCCTATTTATAGTACAAGCAGCTCGGCATAATTTCGACACTCACGACATAATGTCGACACTCACCCCTATTATTAGTGTTGACTCATGTTTTGTCCCGGTTGGTGTCTCCAACCGGGACTAAAGGTTCATCTTTAGTCCCGGTTGGTGACACCATACGGCACAAGGTACAAGTCGCACGACATAATGTCGACACTCACCCCTATTATTAGTGCTGCCTGGCCCAGTCTGCCGCAATCCCTTCAGTCGCGGTTGGTTTCTCCAACCGGGACTAAAGATGAACCCTCTCTTTATAGGCATTTCCCTCTATTTATAGGCTGCTCGATCCAGCCAGCTCTATTTATAGGCCTTTTCCTCTAAATACAACATCTTCATATTTAGGTAACACTCAAGACATTTATTAATATAAAAAACCGGGACAAACCGGGACTAGCTAACACTCAGGACTAAAGCCGCCCCCTTTAGTCATAATCATGCCTAGTCCTATAGTACGCAGCTTCAGGGTCTTCTTCGTCATCGTCATCATCACCTGCCACTCCGGGGATCCTCAGCCTAGCCATGGCATATACCAGGGGCCATTCCGGCCTCGGATTCACGGCGGGCGGGGGAGGGGTCTCCTAGAAGACGATGCCGCTACCGCCGAGCGGGGGTGGGGCCTTTTTGTGGCTCTGTGGCGGGTGGACTTGTGGGCACCGCAGGTGAGGATGGTCTCCCCCGGCGATGTAGCGCATCACTCCGATGATAGTACGGTTCGCCCACCACAGACGCCGGCCGGCTTCGTTGTGGTTCACCGGGGACGGGCCATCACCCTCGTACCTGGCGATCTCACTTTCCCGCCTATTAGCGAAGAAGGCATTCCAGGTGTCGTAGTTGTCGCGATCCCATTGGGGATCCATCCGCTGCTCCGGCGTGAGCTCGTGGTAGAAGTGGTTCGTCATGGCCGCCTCGCGTGCGGAACCTTGAGGGATAGGAGGGACAAGAACCCCTCCAGCGCTCAGCATCCAGCCGGCGGGCGGCCGGTAGCCCGGCGGACAAGGGTAATTGGAGGCGCACAGCGCCTCGGTCTCCTCGAGGGTCAGAATGGCCTAGTAGGCGTTGTCCATTGTTCTAAGAGAGGAAGGTGTGGATGTGTGGATAGCCATGGCACGATCGCCCTAGATATAGAGGGAAAGGGCAGAAAAACTTGGCGTGAAGCTTTGGGAATGGCGGGAAATATCTTTAGTCCCGGTTAGTGACTACAACCGGGACTAAAAGCTCTCGTAGAAAGGAAAGGGCGGGAAAACTTGGCGGAAAGCGGTGGGAAATGGCGGGCAATATCTTTAGTCCTGGTTTGTGACTACAACCGGGACTAAATGGATACTTTATTAAGATTCTTTATATTTTTCTGATAATAATAGACATATTATTTGTTTTATTTGGATTTTTACAATAAAAGATATGATTTTGCAAAGTTTTATATTTGATTTGAATTAAAAAAATTACAAATGAAATAATTTATAAATGATGCAAACAGATAAATGGATATTATATTAAGATTCTTTATTTTTTCAGATAATAATAGACATATTATTTGTTTTATTTGGATTTTTACAATAAAAGATATGATTTTCCAAAGTTTTATATTTGATTTGAACTAAAAAGAAATTTACAAATGAAATAATTTATAAATGATGCAAATAGATAAATGGATATTATATTAAGATTCTTTATTTTTTCTGATAATAATAGACATATTATTTGTTTTATTTGGATTTTTACAATAAACGATATGATTTTCCAAAGTTTTATATTTGATTTGAATTTAAAAAAATGACAAATGAAATAATTTATAAATGACGCAAACAGATAAATGGATATTTTTTTATTAGGATTCTTTATATTTTTCTGATAATAATAGACATATTATTTGTTTTATTTGGATTTTTACAATAAAAGATATGATTTTCCAAAGTTTTATATTTGATTTGAATTAATGAAAAAATTTACATATAAAATAATTTATAAATGATGCAAACAGATAAATGGATATTATATTAAGATTCTTTATATTTTTCTGATAATAATAGACATATTATTTGTTTTATTTAGATTTTTACAATAAAAGATATGATTTTACAAAGTTTTATATTTGATTTGAATTAAAAAAAGAAATTTACAAATGAAATAATTTATAAATAATGCAAACAGATAAATGGATATTATATTAAGGTTCTTTATTTTTTGTGATAATAATAGACATATTATTTGTTTTATTTGGATTTTTACAATAAAAGATATGAGTTTCCAAAGTTTTATATTTTATTTGAATTAAAAAAAGAAAATTAAAAAAATTAAACTAGTCGCTGGTCGTGGCTGGACCCGGGACTAGAGGGTGCCTGCGTGCAAAAACAAAGCGGCCGAAAAAACACTTTAGTCCCGGACCGTGGCTTAACCCGCGACTAAAGGGGGGGGTCTTTAGTCGCGGGTTAATCCACGACCCGGGACTAAAGACCCTTTAGTCGCGGGCGGTGGCTTAGCCCGGAACTAAAGGGTGTGTCCCTATATATTCTGCGCGCCAGGAGGTGCTGCCCAGCACTTGGCATTCCTCGACGAAGACGAAGCACGCGCGCATAGACAAAGACGAACATGCAGGGGAGGTGCTGTCCATCGCCGCCGTGCCGCTCCGCCGTGCGTGCTCTGGCGTGTCGTCGCTCTACCGCGCGCCGCCTAGCCGCTAGCCTTCTCTCGTGCCGCCACCGCACGCGCCGCGCGCCTCGCCGCCCGCCGCGCGCCGTCACGTGCTGCCGCCAGCGTCGATCGGTGCTCGAGGGAGGGGTACGGGCTGCGGTTTTTTTTTTGTAATTATTAGTTAGCTAGGGTTAGGATTATAGTTTTTGTTATTTAGAATTATAGTTTTTGTTATTAGGATTAGGATTATATAGTTAGCTAGGATTACGATTAATTATAATTATTTTGTTATAGTTTTTTCTAGCTAGAGTTAGGATTAATTATAATTAAAAATAATTATAATTAGCTAGAGTGTTAGGATTAATTATAATTATTTTGTTATAGTTTTTTCTATAGTTTTTTCTAGTTAGGATTATTATATATAGGATTATTATAAATAGGATTATAATTAGGATTATTAGGGTTTTTTGTTATAGTTTTTTCTATAGTTTTTTATAGTTAGGATGATTATAATTAGGATTATTAGGGTTTTTTGTTATAGTTTTTTCTATAGTTTTTTTTATAGTTTTTTTATAGTTAGGATTATAATTAGGATTATTAGGGTTTTTTGTTATAGTTTTTTATATTAGGTTTTTTTGTTTTAGTTATTAAGATTATTGTTTTACCGCAAATAATATTAGGGTTATTGTCTTTTTTATTTTAGTTATTAGGGTTATTGTTTTTCCTAACGTGTTTAACTCTCTTTTTGTTATAGATAATTAAGTCATGGATCCATCCGAAGATCATGGTCGCATTGGTGAAGGTTTTCTTCACGGCATGATAAGAGGTGAAATTCCTCTTAATATTAATACCGTTGAAGATATTTTGCTCGAGGAAGAGATATCCTCATATCTGAATCCATCCGGTGATGGACTAGAGGAAAACCTAATGTACCAAGGGCAAGACCGGATGGACGAATGGCAAACAAATAACAACAATAATGATGGCCCCTCGACAGGATCCGGCGAGGTACATATATATATAAAGTCTCGTGTTACCTCTATTCATTAACTGATCTAGATATATATTAATCACTCTCTCTTCTTCTTTTAGCCCATCGGATCGAAGCAATCGACAGCTCGAACGAAACAAGGGCCGAACAAAAAGTTGGATGGTAATCAGAGGTTCACCATCGAAGAAATAGATGATGATGGTGAACCGATTGCTCCAGAGAAGCACCGGAGGATGTTTATAAATTAATGCGGGATGCTTGTTAGGGACAACCTACCGATCACCATCCAAGAATGGAATCAGTCAAAGAAACCCGATGAAGAATCTAGCTATGTCACCCATGATGCCAAAGATGACCTTTGGCAGAAGCTCATAGCGCATTTCATACTACCTCCAGAGTATGAATAATTTGAGGTAGATGGTATTACCCCAAGGCCGGGTGGGTTTGAAAATAGAGCGAAAGTGAAGGAGTGGGATCTGAGCAAGATGGCTGAACTGTACCGGAACCACAAGAAAAGTTTATACGCGAAATATGTCGCGAAAAAGAAAACTCCAGACTTCAAAGGAGTAAACGAGAAGTTGAGAGAACAGTGGCCCGATTTTGTACAGTACAAGCAATCCGATAAAGAAAAGGCAAAGTCGGCACAGAACGCGTTAAATGCTGCCAACAAGAAATACCATCATAAAATGGGGACAGGTGGCTACAAGACTGTCGTCCCTGAGTGGGAAACTATGGAGAAGAACATGAGGGCTAGAGGCGTCACTCCTGGTATAGATGGATGGCCTGAGAGGTCAAAGCACTGGTGGTACGGGCACGGGGGATCCTTGTACCCAGAAACAGGGAAGACATTATTTCATGATAAAATTCTAAAACCCTCCCAAGACCTTATTCAAGCAATGAACGATGCTCAATTGGGATTGTTCCGTCCCGAGAGAGAGAACGACGAGCTGACACGCGCCCTAGGGAATCCTGAAAAGGGAGGACGAACACGAGGCAAAGGCGCCGGTGTCTCGTGGAAGAAAGGGTTTCCTCAGTACGATGCCAGTTACAGCAGCCGTCAGAGAAAGAAGGACTGGGAGGAAGACCGGATCTCTAGGGTAGAGCAGGACCTAGATGATTTGAAGAACCTCATGCATGAAATTAGCCAAAGGCCGCCGTCGTCAGCTCACCCACGGGCTGATGATCCTACATTGGATCTTAGCCAGCGGAGAAGCAGCGTAGCTTCCACGGAGGTCCGGGCTGATGATCAAGCACTGCTGGATGATGCACGGCTCCTCACTACCCTGTGGATGATGTCAGAGAGATGGCACAATGTGAGCTACATCAGCCAATGAACAACCCGTCCTTCAAGGTGGCGACCGGCACTGCTTTACCTTGTCTACCTGGAGCACTCCACCATTCACTTCCGATTCCACCAGGCTATGCTCGTGTCACGGTGGATGATATAGTGGAGGATTTTGCGGACCTAGAGATTGAAATCGCTACGCCTGAAGGCCTTACGAAACTAGGAGATGTCAAGCGCATATCATTCTATGGAATAAGAAGTACATCAAGTTTCCAGGCTCGGCACCAAGGCCACCGACTCCAAGGAATCCAAGTCCGCCCCGCATTGAATATCGTCAACCTCCAAGTCCACCCCAACCCGATTATCGCCAACCTCCAAGTCCAACCCGCCCTGCTGATGATCGCCGCAGCAGGAGTACATCAACTCGATCTTCGCCTCCACGCAATACTCGATCTCCGCCTCCGCCTCCGTGCAATACTACTACCTCGTCGAAGAAATGGAAGTTCGACGGTCCCTCGCGCCCCACATCGAAGAAATGTCAAACGACGAAGATAGTCGACATCCCGCCGGCTCTTCCAAAGAGACCTTATGACAAGACCGATGAGGAAACTAACGCGGATGTGGCTGCCCAAGTTAAGGCGCATTTTGCACCCAAAAAGCCTGAGCCAAAGACGGTATATAATGAAAAAACCAAAAAGTGGGCTAAGTCCTTTCTTGAGCAACCATCCCAGATATCGATGAATCTGGAATCAGAATATGACCGGGAGATTATTAAGCAACCACAGAAGAAAAAAATCACAAGTGCAAAAAGCGGGAAGCAAGTTGCCCAGCTCGGAGCACAGAAGAATCAATCGGTCGCCCCGCTCAAAGTCATTTCAGACCTCGACAAGGCCTTCAGAGCTGAAATGGATATGCAAATAATGGACCCCAGAGCCCGTAATAATACTGCACTTATCGGAATCACTGTATCGCAGGTCAAAGCACTTGCTACCGAAGCAAATATGTCTCTTGGTCAATATTTAGGCTATGAAGATACACTAGTGGGTCAGATAGTACGGCAGTGTGTCCAAGGGGAGCCTCTAGTCAGTAATGAGGAGCTCGCGCGTCTATCCACACATATGCGAAATCTGCACGAATGGTACATGTCGCAAGCAGAAAAAAAGCATCAGAAAGATTGGTTTTTGGTGGACGTTAGAAAGGAGCATCACTTCTAACCATACTCGATACAGGTTCAAATGACCGAACTATTTCAGTTATACAACCAGCGTGCCCTCGACAAATCTATCATTGGTTTCTACTGTCTATAAGTGATTTATTTCTATAATTAAGTTTGTAGCTCAGCTTGTTCATTGCATTTAATATGTTATCCTAACTATATATCCTTTTGTATGATGATATTATATTCTGCAGAATGAAGATGCTTGAATGCAAAAGAGCTAGAAGATACGACGTTGGGTTCATTGACCCATATATCGTTAATGAATATACGTTAAAGAATCACCCCAAGGACGTGGATGAAGACATGTGCAGGTTCTTAACCGAGAATAATTTTGTTAAGGAAATACTATTTCCTTACAACTTCAAGTGAGTGTTTATATCTTGTACATATTTTATTTTTGCTTACTGGATGAGCTATGCATGTATGCTTATGTAAACGTCTGCAAATTCCACTGGATCTTGCTAAACATTCAAGTTGACAACTCCCTAGTTGAAGTCCACGACTCATAAGTTGGGACCAAGAGCAGTGGAGCGACATGAAACCAATGCTCCATAAGTAATTTCAATCATTATCGCATTATAACGTCCTCTTTCATTTATTTCCTGATATCAAGTAACTAATAACTCCTTTGTTCATTTTCTTTGCCGAGCAGGTGTTGGACACGGTTCAGACAGAAAATACCAGGTCCATTCAAAGAGGAGTTAACTTATAAAATGGTGAAGAGTTAACAGCAGCCAAAGGGAACTCATTTATGTGGATACTACGTTTGCGTGTACATCCACGAGTTGACCAGTGAGCGAAAAGTTGACTCACATTATATTTATGATTTGCGGGAGAAACTAGAGCCAGACCAGCGCATAAGAGCAATTCAAGAGGAGCTGGCAGAATTTATGATAAAGGAAGTCCTTGATGTACATGGAGAGTATTATGCGGATGACGTGGAACTCGATTTGTCTTAGTCATCTCCATGTAGCTGATATGATATATATATATATTCATCAATGACCATGTAATTTCAAAACATTTCTTCCTTTTGATATGATTGATTATATGTATGCTTGCAAGGGATCGATTAATTATATAAATGCATCGACGTGTAGGGTGTATGTAGTAGCGTATAATATGTATACTGAAATATATGTTTAAATTATAGTGAAACACAAAAAGAAAAAGGAACAAAATGGTAAAAAAAGGGAAATACACAATCTCTGCCGCGGCAGGAAAACTTATAGTCTCGGGTGATGTTACGGCTCGAGACTAGATGGTTTCCGCCCCCGCGGCGCTGAAACAAGCACGTAGCTGTTATCAGTCGCGGGCCGTAGCGAGCCGGGACTGGGGGGGGCTCTAGTCCCGTTTTCGTGATCCGGGGCCCAAAACCGGGACTAAAGTCAGTTGCGGCCCGGGACTGTAGGTCATTTTTCCACCAGTGTGCAATACTGATTTTGGTAATTAATCTCGCTTGAAAATTGCTTAGTAACCCAACGTAAGAGAATGAGAAAAACGAAGTTATTCCTTAAGGGGGCACGATAACCAAGCTGTAGAGGGTGAAAACTCAGCTCGGATAGTTTTGGCATTTTCACTACAATGGTTTGGTAAAAACATCGATACATTTCTTTAACCACATATTCTCCTTTCTCTCGCTCATCTAGATAATACGTGGTCTATCAACAACTTTACAAGGTTTTCCGGCAAAAGAAAAACTTTACTACACATATGCATTGACTAGTAACAAGTTGATGCAACAAAAGGGTCTAACGCAAAGAAAAAAGTTGGTGCATTGACTAGTATTCCATCTGCTTTGAAAATATAAGATGTTTTAACTTTTTTCTGAAACGTATGTATCTAAAGATCTTTTAGTGTGTAGGTTCGAGCAAAATGAGTAAACCTCACTGGTAGAAAACGCCCTATAGGTCCCGGTTGGTAAGGGGCATTAGTCCCGGTTGCCCAACCGGGACGGGACAATCGGGACTAAAGCTCTAACCTTTAGTCCCGGTTGCCCCACCAACCGGGACAAATGGGGGCACACGTGGCGGCATCAGAGCGCGAGGGGGGGTGGAGCATTAGTCCCGGTTCGTAACACGAACCGGGACTAATAACCTGCTGCCGCGGCAGAGATTTGGCCCATTTCTCTGCCGCGGCAGAGAATTCATTTTGGCACACATTTTGTTGCCGCGGCAGCATTTTCGCCACTTTTTGTGCCGCGGCAGAGAATTCATTTAGGGTTGTTTTATTGTTTATTTAGTGATTTGCACTTATCAATGAAGGAACCTTATATTACATCATGATGACAACATTATATTCAATACACGGATCGAGTTCATGCACTACATACAAAAGTTGTTATTCGATGCTACCGGCCAATTTCTTGAAAGTTGCTATTTTTACAATTCCTATTGTCTATACACAGCCGAGTAGTATTCCCTTGTGTGTTTAGGACTTCTGCATCCAAGAATCCCGCCAATTCCTCCTGAATTGCTCGTACGCGATCCTTTGGCAGAAGACCGTCCCGTAGACGTTCGATCTGATTTAAAAAAGGAGTCAGCCTATATGAATGAAACTAAACACAATTTGATTGTAATTAAAAACTATAGAAATTGTTTACGTACGTGGAGTTGCTCTAAATTTCTGCCCTTCTCATCGCACGTCTGCCGGATGAACTCGCATACATAGTATCCACATAGATTGTTACCTGGTCCCTGCGTCAGGCACTTTACGAGAACAGAGTTCAATCAAAATAATAATCAAGCATGATAATGATTGTATCAAAACTAGAATCAAAGAGATGCGCGGATATAGCTAGTGGTGCTTACATTTAGTGGTTGAAATGTAAGCTCCTCTTTCCAAACACCCCTAGCCTTCTTGGTGAACCGTTTCCAAGCGCTGCCCGGCGTAGAAAACGAATAAAATAAGTTATTAAGTACTTGATATCATAAAATTCACGAACGTTGCCGATATAGTGTCGTAATGATTAGAATTACCGCTGGAGAAGTATCTGCATGTCCTTCCACGTCTCAAGGGGTTTATGTTTCGAGTCCATGACTAGTACACGCCCTTTGTCAAGTTGAATGATTAACAGAATATAGTGAAAGCTGCAAATGCATAACTAATCAATTATATACTTAACATCGAGTAAGCGAAATAGAAAGTGTATATAAGACAATAACACTCACTCGAAGTTGTAAGGAAATAGTATTTCCCTTTTGGTTTCTTGAAACCTTAACGCGTGTACTATATTATCCTCCGTATCCTGGGGCTTATTTTGAGATTAGCTTCATGAACCCAATATGGGTCAATGAAGCCAATGTCATAGATTTGTCCTCTGCTGCATTCGAGAATCTTCATTCTGCATATTACAGTATGATTATATACATGCAATAAACAAAATAATATAGCTGGAGACTAAATTAATTACAGAATTAGTACTTACAGACAATAGGCACTGATGATCGATTTGTCCAAGGCGTCTTGATTGAATAATTGAAATAGTTCATCAAATTCAATGGATATCATGTCATCCTTATCTTTCCCATGATGCTTTTTTGTAACCCTCAGCACTATCCAGTTAGCCCCGGCCCTTGTGGCATGCATGTACCAGTTATGCAATCTTCGCATTTTTGTTGGAATATTGTTTACCTCCTCAGGTTTGACGAGAGGTTTTCCGTACTGGTATTTGTATGCTACTTCACTCACGGGGAAGAACTCTAACTGGGATAAGTACTGGGCAATACTCATACCTTGAGCAGCGGCAGCTTCTCCGTATTGTGCAACTACCTCTGGATCATACTGCTCTTCGGCCCCATATTTGCTCGACCCCACATTGGTTTGAGAAATCACCTTGAGAGGGGCGCAAGTCTGCTTTGCTTGTTCTCCGAGCTGGGCAACAGATTTCCCGCTTGCATCAGTACTGCTCTTCGAGGCTTTTTGTGTCGCATGTGACTTGAGAATAGAACGCTCATAGTCTGATGATAGCTTTGGCTCGGGTTGATGAAGATTCTTTAGCATTTTCAACACTTTGGCTTTTTCTTCTTTGGTGCTGGTGAACTCTGGCTCTTTCGGCCGCCTCAGCTTAGCGAAAAACGCTGTCGTTTCCGCATCAACGATCGCCGCAGTCTCCTCTTCAGTACAGTCATAAGCTCTCTTGGGAGGAACCGTTGGTACTTTTGGAAGAGGCTCTTGTTTACGTTTCGGCGATCGCTTACGACACATAGTAGCGGTACGCTTACGCTTTTTATCCTGAGGCGCCGGCGATGGCTGCACCGGAGATTGGTGAGGCAACGGAGCCGGGTGAGGCGACGAAGACGGCTGCCGCGGCGGCGATGACCTCGCTGGAGACGGGTGAGGCGGCGGCGAAGATGGCCTTGGCGTGTGATTTTGAAGCACGATACATTCCTTCGGCCAAAGAATGGTGACGTTTTTTGCGTCACCCAGCACAGTCACATCCCCTTCACCAGCAGGGTAGTGAAGATCCAAAACCTCAAAGGTGGGCATGATTTCATCCACGCCGACAACAGCGTAGCCCTCTGGAACCGGACGACAGTGGTAAGTTGGTGTGGGTCCAATTGGTAAGGCATAGCCGACCGCCACCTTCATTGATATGTTCACAACTTTGACATGTAGCTCGCAGTGTGTCATCTCTGTGATATCATCCACTGGGTAGCCAACAGGAGCCATCGTCGGTGCATCATCGTCATCGCCATTGTCATCACCCGGGACCTCGGTGGAAGCCACACTGCTTTTTTGATTATTCGATAGGCCGGTAGCATCGAATGCAGTGTGCTGCTGAGATGGGCCGGTAGTACTTTGCTCTTTAAGTGCGTTAATTTCATCTTGTTGTTGCTTTAATCGTTCTTCAATTAAACGCATTCGCTCTTTCTGACTTTCTGCTTCAACTGTCGCCCTGTCCTTACTCCTCTGACGGCTTCTATCAGGATATTTCTTCCTCTCTTCGGGAAACCCAGTCCTCCATGATTGGGAGCCTATTGTGCCTCGTGTTCGTCCATCATGTTCCTTATTTCCAAGGGCGAGTGTGAGCTCATCATTCTCTCTATCGGGAATGAAGTCCCCATCTTTAACAGCCTTTACTGCTTTTCTGATCCTCTCGATTGGCAAGGGGTCTTCTTTATGTCGTATGTTATATATACACCTCCCTTCCGAGTCCAACATGCCCCCATGCCCGTAAAACCAATTCCTTGCACGTTCTACCCAATCGTCTGTCTCTGGGGTGATATTTTTATCACGCAGTTCCTGCTCAAGTTTCTCCCACTTAGGAATGCCAGCCCTGTAGCCACCTTGCCCCATAGTATGGTGATACTTCTTGTTAGCAGCATTCAGCTTATTCGTTTCAGACATTTTCTTAGCTTTTTATGATTTCTTGTATTCCACAAACTCAGCCCAGAATGGTTTTATCTTCTCAAACTGAATATTCTTGAAATCGGGAGTCTTCTTTTTCACGACATAGTCAAGGTGCAATCTTTTCTTCCAGTTGGTGAAACACTGGGCCATCTTCTTCAAAGCCCACTCCCTGACCTTAGCCTCCATGGCTCTCCCATGTTGTAAGGCGTCCTCAACTGGATCCTCCGCATTTGGATCCAGCTCTATCTTCGGTAGTTTGAAATTAACCATGAGCCTCTTCCACAGTAAATCTTTGGCGTGGTTAGGGACAAATAAACATGTTCCCTCTTCATCCACATTAGCAGGCCTATTCCAATTTCTAATGGTGATCGGGATTAAGTCCCTAACGATTACTCCGCATTGTGCCACAAATTTGGTTGCGACAACTTCGGGAGCCGTCGGTTTGCCGTCTTCAGCGACATCTTCGATCCTGAACCTCTCATGGTCTTGCAACTTTTTGGTTGGGCCTCGTCCGCTCTTTTCAGTATATTCCTTCGATCCGGAGGGCTAAAAGAAGAAAGATCGTCCTTACTATTTCTATATAGATAGCAGATGATTAATTAATGAATTGATTTATATTACATGCACCTCGCCGGAGCGGTCGTCATCTCGATTACACAAGGTATCGCCTTCTCCCTCGCGGAAGGCAACACCTTCAACCTCAAACAAGTTGTCTACTCCGGTAAAAAGAGGATCACCCTCACCGGAGTTGTTCAGAAACGTTGATACGTCTAAATTATCTTCCCCACGGATCACACCTTGGATCAACTCTTCCTTTTCTTCGTCTCTGACGTGTGGGTCCATATTTTCTGCATAGGTGGAAAAATGAATAAGTCAAAGCGGCTAAAGGAGAAAGTTAAGTACGGTGTTGAGAGATATAAACCCTAATTCAGAGAAACCCTAATATATACATACATAATAATAAAAATGAAGAGAAAGGGAAACCGTGTAGTAGATAGGCACATCGTCGAACCCACATGCACCTAAGTTGCTTGACAATGTGAATCGGGTCTGGGGCTACCCACAGTGACTGACCAGTGGGGCCGAAGACCAATAATACCAAAGTAATTAATAAACCTAATAATACCTAACTAATAATAAACCTAATAATCGAAACACCGAAAAGAAAGGGAAACAATCAACACATGGCATCGATGCAATGCTCAAGCAAGTATGATGATATGACAAGTTAATTTGCATTGAATGTAACCCTAAGACATGCTCGACGATTTAATCGGGGTTCCGAGGGGTGAAAACCCTAACTCGGGGAAACTCCAGAACATATGAGAGGGGTGCATTTGTTATTCTAATTATACTTGTCATTTAAGTTGTTGAACAATGCATGATTATAGTTTAGATAGATAGGTTTCATTTTTCTGAACAATTTGATATATTATTTGTATTTTTCTGACTTATAAACAATAAGTTATTGATTTTACAATATTAAATCATTTTCTGAAATTAAAAAAAAGGCAAATAGTTTTTACACCGGGGCGCCCCCTAGCCAGTGAGACTGACAGAAGGGCCCCAGTGCCAACTCAGCCTCCACGCGTACAGATCATTTTCCTACCACAGAGAAGTCTACCCACTGAGGCTGACTGATGGGCCCCGGGCCACATCAGCTGCCACGCGAGCACGAGTGACGTCAGCACGACGTCACGCTGGCGGTTAGCACCCAGGCAGCGGCAGCGGCGGCGATAGCGGGCACCCCTGGACGCGCGGATGGGCGCGTTAGAGAGAGTGCGATGCAGGGAGAAAGGGAGTGGCGGCGCCGCTCCTTGTTGGTCACCGGAGCGTCGCCTCCGTCGAGCTCGAGCGGCGGCGGCGTCGGGCACACGCGAGGAGAGTAGTACAGGAGGAGAGGGAGAGAAAGAAGAACACCGTGAGGATCAGCAGCTCACCAGGAACACGACGGAGGTGGTGGCGAGGCCGGGCGAGCTCGGGAGACGCCGGAATCGACGGAGGCGACGCGCGGACGGAGCTTCCAATCCAGGCGATTGAGGTCACGCGCGAGGGGGAAAAGTAGCAGGGGCGCGCGTGGACGGAGGCAGCGGCGGTGGCGGACGGAACGCGCGAGTGGCGGCGAGCTCGGGCAGCCTGCCGGCATCGGGGGTGCGCGCGTCGGTGAGAAGCAGAGAAGTGAGATGGGGAAGAAGAAAGGAGACGCGTCAGTTATAAACGAAGGGCCTTTAGTCCCGGTTGGTGGCTCCAACCGGGACTAAAGGGGCATACGTCCCGGTTGGAGCCACCAACCAGGACGTATACTCCAATATTTTCAGCAGACCAAGGGTTGGCGCGCAGGGGGTCTTTAGTCCCGGTTGGTGGCTCCAACCGGAACATATTCCCCTGATTTCAAATTTTTTCAGGTATTTTCTCTCTGTTCCCGCCTTATTTTTTATTTTGGGGTTTAAATTTGTATTGTTTTTTAAATGATAATTAATTTGGAATTTAGAAAAACTTTGAACATAAAAAGTGTTTGGATTTGAATCAATAATTCAAAACCATTTTCTGTTTTAAAAAATAATTAATGTAACCATTTAAAATATGAACCATTTACAATTAAAAATGAATTAACTTATATTTTTTTAATATCAATTTGGAATTTAGAAAAACTTTAAACATAAGAAGTGTATGGATTTGAATAAATAATCCAAAACCATTTTCTATTTCTAAAAAATAATTAATGTAACCTTTTAAAATGAATTAACTTATATTTTTGAATATTAATTTGGAATTTAGAAAAAGTTTAAACATAAAAAGTGTTTGGATTTGAATAGATAATTCAAAACCATTTTCTGTTTTAAAAAACAATTAATGTAACCATTTAAAATATGAACCCTTTACAATTAAAAATGAATTAACTTATATTTTTTTAATATCAATTTGGAATTTAGAAAAACTTTAAACATAAGAAGTGTATGGATTTGAATAAATAATCCAAAACCATTTTCTATTTCTAAAAAAAATTTAATGTAACCTTTTAAAATGAATTAACTTATATTTTTGAATATTAATTTGGAATTTAGAAAAACTTTAAACATAAGAAGTGTATGGATTTGAATAAATAATCCAAAACCATTTTCTATTTCTAAAAAATAATTAATGTAACCTTTTAAAATAAATTAACTTATATTTTTGAATATTAATTTGGAATTTAGAAAAACTTTAACATAAGAAGTGTATGGATTTGAATAAATAATCCAAAACCATTTTCTATTTTTTAAAAATAATTAATGTAACCTTTTAAAATGAAGATAGGGGACGAGCATCGTTAGAACTTGCATTGGATCTCTGAAGAAACCACATATTGCGAGTCTAAAAATGATTTTTTCAAAAAATCACGGGCGATAGATCATGTACCTGTAGTACAAACCGGACCCACTTCCTGCCGATTCGGCAGACATTTGTCCTTTTTACCCGGGATGGACGAAAAGGTTTGAGATGTACCGGTTGGGAGATAGTCCATGTAAGGTGGTCTAGTATTTTAGGAAAATGGTACGGTAGCATTGTGAAACGGCATTTTGGTGGTTACTTCACAAAACGACCCATTTTTTGCGCTCGGAAAATGGAAAAAGGCTTTTTCGTGCGACAAAAAGGAAAA
The DNA here is from genome assembly GCA_916181665.1 of Avena sativa. Lineage (NCBI taxonomy): Eukaryota > Viridiplantae > Streptophyta > Magnoliopsida > Poales > Poaceae > Avena > Avena sativa. The sequence continues at coordinate 85,621,256 of OV702285.1, read as the reverse complement.
CTTCCTCCTGCAACATTGTTCTCCATACCAATGTCCACACACATGCATAATATGGGCACAACATCACAAACTATGCCGTGATTCAGCACATAACATCGGTCATTTGGACCGAAAGCCATGAAACCTCGAACATGATAGGTCATTTTGTGAAGGTTTTTTCGAAACATGATCAATATACCAAGTCTGGTATTTTTCCTTTCAACTATGTAACAAAATATGACACCACGCGAAGGATTTTCATTGTTCGGATTTTTTTTGAATTTATTATGCCCGTTTTGAATTATCTGAATTTCTAACTATGGTCGAACCGGTGTGCATGAAGATAGGGGACGAGCATCATTAGAACTTGCATTGGATCTCTGAAGAAACCACATATTGCGAGTCTAAAAATGATTTTTTCAAAAAATCACGGGCGATAGATCATGTACCTGTAGTACAAACCGGACCCACTTCCTACCGATTCGGCAGACATTTGTCCTTTTTACCCGGGATGGACGAAAAGGTTTGATATGTACCGGTTGGGAGATAGTCCATGTAAGGTGGTCTAGTATTTTAGGAAAATGGGACGGTAGCATTGTGAAACGGCATTTTGGTGGTTACTTCACAAAACGATCCATTTTTTGCGCTCGGAAAATGAAAAAGGGCTTTTCCGTGCGACAAAAAGGAAAACTTCCTCCTGCAACATTGTTCTCCATACCAATGTCCACACACATGCATAATATGGGCACAACATCACAAACTATGACATGATTCAGCACATAACATCGGTCATTTGGACCGAAAGCCATGAAACCTCGAACATGATAGGTCATTTTGTGAAGGTTTTTTCGAAACATGATCAATATACCAAGTCTGGTATTTTTCCTTTCAACTATGTAACAAAATATGACACCACGCGAAGGATTTTCATTGTTCGGATTTTTTTTGAATTTATTATGCCTGTTTTGAATTATCTAAATTTCTAACTATGGTCGAACCGGTGTGCATGAAGATAGGGGACGAGCATCGTTAGAACTTGCATTGGATCTCTGAAGAAACCACATATTGCGAGTCTAAAAATGATTTTTTCAAAAAATCACGGGCGATAGATCATGTACCTATAGTACAAACCGGACCCACTTCCTGCCGATTCGGCAGACATTTGTCCTTTTTACCCGGGATGGACGAAAAGGTTTGAGATGTACCGGTTGGGAGATAGTCCATTTAAGGTTGTCTAGTATTTTAGGAAAATGGGACGGTAGCATTGTGAAACGGCATTTTGGTGGTTACTTCACAAAACGACCCGTTTTTTGCGCTCGGAAAATGGAAAAGGGCTTTTCCGTGCGACAAAAAGGAAAACTTCCTCCTGCAACATTGTTCTCTATACCAATGTCCACACACATGCATAATATGGGCACAACATCACAAACTATGCCGTGATTCAGCACATAACATCGGTCATTTGGACCGAAAAAGCCATGAAACCTCGAACATGATAGGTCATTTTGTGAAGGTTTTTTCGAAACATGATCATTGTTCGGCAGACATTTAGTCCCGGATGTAGTCATAAACCGAGACTAAAAATATTTTCCGCCATTTCCCACCTCTTCCCGCCAAGTTTTCCCGCCCTTTCCTTTCTACTAGAGCTTTTAGTCCCGGATGTAGTCACTAACCGGGACTAAAGATATTTCCCGCCATTTCCCAAAGCTTCACGCCAAGTTTTCCCGCCCTTTCCCTCTATATTTAGGGTGATCGTGTCATGGCTATCCACACATCCACACCTTCCTCTCTTAGAACAATGGACAACGCCTACTGGGCCATTCTGACCCTCGAGGAGACCGAGGCGCTGTGCGCCTCCAACTACCCTTGTCCGTCGGGCTACCGGCCGCCCGCCGGCTGGATGCTGAGCACTGGAGGGGTTCCTGTCCCTCCTGTCCCTCAAGGTTCCGCACGCCAGGCGGCCATCACAAACCACTTCTACCACGAGCTCACGCCGGAGCAGCGGATGGATCCCCAGTGGGATCCCGACAACTACGACACCTGGAATGCCTTCTTCGCTAATAGGCGGGAAAGGGAGCTCGCAAGGTACGAGGGTGATGGCCCGCCACCGGTGAACCACAACGAAGCCGGACGTCGTCTGTGGTGGGCGAACCGTACTATCATCGAAGTGATGCGCTACATCACCGGGGGATACCATCCTCGCCTACGGTGCCCACGAGTCCACCCGCCACAGGCCCCACACTATCCCGGCGGTAGCGGCATCGTCTTCCAGGAGACCCCTCTCCCACCCGCCGTGAATCCGAGGCTGGAATGGCCCCTGGTATATGCCATGGATGGGCTGAGGATCCCCGGAGTGGCAGGTGACGATGATGACGATGATGATGACGACGACGATGAAGACCCTGAAGCTGCGTACTATAGGACTAGGCATGATTATGACTAAAGGGGGCGGCTTTAGTCCTGAGTGTTAGCTAGTCCCGGTTTGTCCCGGTTTTTAATATTAATAAATGTCTTGAGTGTTACCTAATAAATAGAGGGAAATGCCTATATAAAGAGAGGGTTCATATTTAGTCCCGGTTGGAGAAACCAACCGCGACTGAAGGGATTGCGGCAGAGTGGGCCAGGCAACACTAATAATAGGGGTGAGTGTCGACATTATGTCATGCGGCTTGTACCTTGTCCCGGATGGTGTCACCAACCGGGACTAAAGATGAACCTTTAGTCCCGGTTGGAGACACCAACCGGGACTAAAGATGAGTCAGCACTAATAATAGGGGTGAGTGTCGACATTATGTCGTGAGTGTCGACATTATGCCGAGCTGCTTGTACTATAAATATGCATCCTTGTGAGTCCAGTCCTCCAGCCAGTTTGAGGCATCTCCAAGATGGTTTTAGAGAGCAGGGACACCACTACGGCCAGTTTCAGGGAGATGCCGACGAAGCCCAGTCCTCCGGCATCTCCGAGAAACTGGTCATAGAGGCACTCCCTAATATGTGAAATTAGTTAGCTCCGAGGCGTATTGATCTAGTTAGTGAAGTTACAAGCTGCAAGATGGTTTTCGAGAGCAGGGACACCACTGCAGCCAGTTTCAGGGAGATGCCGATGGAGCCCAGTCCTCCGGCATCTCCGAGAAACTGGTCATAGAGGCACTCCCTAATATGTGAAATTAGTTAGCTCTGAGGTGTATTGATCTACTTAGTGAAGTTACAAGCTGCAAGATGGTTTTCGAGAGCAGGGACACCACTGCGGCCAGTTTCAGGGAGATGCCGACGGAGCCCAGTCCTCCGGCATCTCCGAGAAACTGGTCATAGAGGCACTCCCTAATATGTGAAATTAGTTAGCTCCGAGGCGTATTGATCTAGTTAGTGAAGTTACAAGCTGCAAGATGGTTTTCAAGAGCAGGGACACCACTACGACCAGTTTCAGGGAGATGCCGACGGAGCCCAGTCCTCCGGCATCTCCAAGAAACTGGTCATAGAGGCACTCCCGGTCCAGCCACAAAACGGGACTAACACTCAAGACATTTATTAATATTAAAAACTGAGACTACAAAACCGGGACTAAAGGCCACAAACCGCGAAAGATATCCTTCGGTCAAGCCACAAACCGCGAAAGACA